>JBANSL010000008.1:3445895-4753395 GCA_037127255.1 Persicaria tinctoria | reverse complement strand
TTACAATGTTACAATTGGCACTTTTTTTATTTGTCAGTGGCATTCATGTATGTTATTCCCAACTTTAAAGTCCCCTTGGGTCTTAAAAAAAACGATTTCTAAGCATTTATTGAAGCTTTAACCCTGAAATTGTTTTTACTTGTATGGTTTGGATTATGGTAAGTACTAGAGCGACATATATATGTTTCTATATTCTCATCCTTCATTTAATGGTGCAGGTTTTTGTCTTTCTTGCTGCTGAGTATGAAACTGCAACGAATGCCCTGAATCAGGTAGGCAACATTACCTTCTGATATGAACTCTTAATTTTTTGCTTCAAATCCTCTTACACGTTGGTTCATTCTTGGGTTGAGTCCAGATGAGATTGCTTGAACACTCATATAAATTGGTTGCCATTTTACATCAGTTTTACTCGTGAATGGCGAAAGTTTCAACATGAATGCATTACCTAAAGGGGGAGATGATATAGGAACACAATATCTAACCATCAGATTTGTGTGTAGTTTGATGACTTACTGACCTTAAGTACCAGTTGAGATATTGGTTTATAGAGATCACGGAAGAAACATTTTGACTACTGAAAACATCACTGAAATCATTGAAAGATTATCCAAACATGGACTGGAAATTTTTCTTAGACCATGTGGCATTTGAACAAAATGCGTGTCCTCCTCTTAAAGTGGTGGTGATTGTGTGATATATAGGTTAATCTAGTGATATTTCATATTTGCAAGATGAACCCCATGTATGAGGCATAAATTGGGTTACATGATGTTTAACTTGTAAAGCTACGATAAATATACTGTTTTAGTACCTGAGTCTGCAACACCAACGAGCAACCAACCTCAATGCTTGAAAATCATATGGACTCTTGTAAGAAAACAAATGGTTTAAACTGTTGAATTTATTTCTTTAATGCTTCCGCTAGATCTCTCTTTGGGATGGTATCATTCCTTCACAAGAGCACGCAAAATTTTGGATCAGAACCACAAACAAGTACCGATTCACAGATCAGGTAAGCACTTGTAATTATCATCTTTTCCTACAGGAGGGAGACAAAATGCTAGATCATTTTGTTCTATGCAACTGTTGAGACTAACATGGGTCGGGCCTGCTTCTCTTTAACGCAGGGTAACAATCTTCGAGGGAAAGGTTTCAACATGACAATGCATTGGCATGTGATGCCCAAGACTGGAAAGATGCTTGCAGACAAAATCGTCATGTCTGGCTACCGTTTACCAGACGAATACAGATAGACTTCAACCATTCGATTTTATCTTCGGTCTATTCATGTTTAAGGCCTCAGACTTAGTTGGGAGAGATGATACAGGAGTGGATTGAAGTAAGACTAGAAACAAGGAAGAAGAGCCTCTTGGACTTGAACATCAGTTTTTGGATATTTTGCACTTATGAAACTTTCTAATCCCTGCAGCTTAAAATGAAAAATCTTAATACTTGTGCTACTGCTAGGTGTGATTGTTGCATAAAAGGATCGTTAAAAATTGCAGGAAACATTTGTTGAATATATTTGGGGACCAAATGTCATCCATACACTGATACACTAAATTAAATGCTTAAATTGATTGTATTGACTGAAGATTAAATGATTTTAATTGACTAATACTCCTAGGTGCATTGATTGGTAGATTTGTTTTAATTTGGGGTTTAATGAATGAATTTTGTGAAAAGATGGGTTTATAAATTGTAATGGACAGATTTTTGCATTAAATTAATTCCAAATGTTTTTGGACGTTGGAGATTGAATGCTAAAACGATTGATGTCGACTAAGGAAGTGGCGAGTTTGTGGACAAAATGAATGCCATAAAATTCAAGAATTATTGGAGTTGATTCATATATATTCATGTCAATTGTCAACAATTTGGACCTTGGATTCTTGCCACCCCATTTTCTTTTAAATCAATCACAAGGATTTTTCAGTGTTTTATTCCCCCCCTCTCCCTTTTTCTCAGTATTTTTATGAAGATTACAAATCTATTTACAAAATAAATGAAGATTACAAACACTCTATTTTTTTAGCAGCCCTAAAACAAACTCAAATACCCCAATTTTGTTCGGAACGAGTTCATGTGACACTCGGTATTACACGTAATTATTTTATATAAATACTGTTTAAAAAAGAAATTCAAAAAATTATATCAATGTTATAATTGATGATTCGTACACATCCAAAAACATATTTTTGAAAATTATATTTTTGAAAATAATTTTGACAAAAAAAATTGCTATTTTGTGATTTCTACTCATATTTATTTTTTTAAAAAAAATATTTTCATGATTTTTAATAATATTTTTTCTCGAATTTATATGAATCATCAATTATAAAATTGCTATAAAATTTTGATTTTTTTTTATCAATAATTTCATCTAAAAGAATTTTGTGTAACACCAATATAACACAATATGCCCGTGATCTACCCTTTTTTTCTGGGTCCGTGTGGATTACCCTCTTTTTAACATCTCAAACACCTAATAAATTGAGAGGTTGAAACTTGAAAAGATTGATAGACAGATAAACTGTAAAAAAATAAAAGAAAGAGCATGAAACAAAAAACAAAACAAAGGTTAAAACACCAAATAATTTATAATCAATAAAAATAACTTTTTTATACAAGACGAATAATTGGGAGTGGTCAGTCGCGGTTGAGCCACCACCCAAAGGCGTCCTTACGGACGAGATCGTCGAGCACACCATCAAATTAGCCAATCAGTGCGAGCTGATCAACAACCCAATTGCCCTTTCTAAATGTATGAAAATATGAAACACGAACAAATGATCGACCGATGGCAAACACTTCTGACACTGTCATCTCAATCTCCCATGGACACTTCCGCATATCCTTAACGACGTTAACAATCGTCAGACAATCACCCTTCACCTCGAAATGAGTGACCCCCCATTCGTTTAGCTTCTAGCATACCTTGATGTAGGAGGCCTAAGACCCCAACTTGCAATGCAGATGTCTTTCCGCAGTTCTGCACCCCGCACTTGACAACTCTGCCTTGATCATCACATATTATGTATCCACAAGTAGCGAGACCACGGGCAAAAAAAAAAAAAAAGGAAATTGTAAATGAAAAAACATAAAATAGAGAAAATTAAAAGTGGACCAATAGTTGTAAATCGTGATGACTGATGATAATGATATGGGGCACACACACAAGGCCAAGTGTATGGACACCATGGGCCGTAATTCCATCAGCCTATGGGCTATCCAAAATGATAAAAGCGTATTGAATAAGAAACTCGAACTCCTAATCTTTTAAACAACAAAATTTATAGGAGGACAATTAGTCTTAGTTGTAAATTTTGAGTACATGGTCTAATAGATAAGAGTTATAATTAAAATTTTGATATTTTACATAGTTTTAACTATTTAAAAGGTATAAGTAGTTTTAACTATTTAAAAAAAATCGAACTTGCAAGTCGAAACCTTGTTAGTCTTTTTTTTTGTGTGTGTGGTTGAAAGACTAAAAATTATTTAGTCTACTTTAAAAAAATTATTCGGCAGGTTAGTTCGATTTTAATGTTACTATCATAAGTTTTTATTTCCATTATATAGTTTTGTAAAAAAATATACTCTTTCTTTTTGGTAAAATATACAGTATTATTTATTATTCATTCATATTTTTTAGGATGATAAAAATCAGGCCAAATATTAATTTTTGATTATTTTTAAAAAATAATTAAAATTTTAATATTTTACATAGTTTTAACTATTTAAAAGGTATAAGTAGTTTTAAGTTGTAACTATTTAAAAGATGGTTGTTTCTCCACGTCATCAGCGACAAAGCTAATCCCAAATCACGGGGGTGATCGGAATTTTGGTTGTAGCTGGACCCGGAAACTGGACATCCCATATAAGTTAAGGCATTTCCTTTGGAAGATTGCACGCGATGGTCTCCCAACCACTGGTAGACTGCAACGGTCTCATATCTCGGTGCCCTCCGGTTGCATCTTCTTTGGATGCACTCTCGAATCTACAAGCCATATTCTAGTGCACTGCCCCACAACGATCTCTCTAACCAAAACTCTCCATATCAGCCACCCCTCAAATGATGATATCGATTCAGACATCAAACCAAATCAACTGCTAAATAACATTTACACAAAATTAGGCATCAAGGCCTTCACTAAACTGCTTTCGCTTGGTGAGGTATTTGGTATTTTCGAAATCAAATAGTTTCCCAACACATAAACGACGCCTTTGTCCATGCTATAGCCAGTTTCTACAACTCAACTTACCAAACACGGAATGTCAAAGTTGATGACTCTGAGACGATTGGTACAAATCAACCTCAGACTAGGACCTGGGAACCGCTGCAGGCTCTAGTCCAACTGCCCTATCCGCTTCCAGATATGAGAAATGGAAAAAAAAAACCACCAACGGAATATTACAAACTGAACTTTGATGGCTCTTACTGCCAGTTGTCGGAAAATATTCTGTCCCTAGGGGGGCCTTGTAATAGTAGCTCCGCTGTTTTCCAGAGGCCATGGGCCTTCAGATGGGGGTCTCCAAGGCAAAATCGATGGGAATAAATAACTTCTGATTGAAGGAGATTGATTGGTCGTCATAAAGGCTCTGCTAGGGAACTGGGTTCGCCCCTGGAATATCGAGTTGTTGATGGCTGATACGAATGTCGATTTATATACATTCTCTCATGTTGCTATTCGTTATATTTTCATGGATTCTAATATTGTGGCTGACAGAATTACACGTATGGCTTACACTGTCCCTGTCGATGATAGCTACACTGATGATCCAGAACTTCGTGTTCTCGTCCGTTCGAACGCGCTAGAAACGAAGTTGGGTCGTCGGCGTGTTTCCTTATCCTTATAAGCCTCCCAAAAAAAAATGTTTTGTAGGAAGATGGAATATTGCAATTGCAATCCTATATATTATATTATTCCACCCAGAAAAATTATATATATATATATATATATATATATATACATATATATACTCTCTATTAATGATAGCATTGATTTCTTAAAAAAAAATATCGTAATCCTTCAATGTGTTAATAATTTACTCCCTCTGTTCCAAAATAAGTGTCGTTTGTCTTTTAGTGCACGTTTTTCAATGAGTTAAAAAATCTATAAAATATTATTATTTTAGTTAAATTTTTTATACAACTTTATACTTATTTGTAAGGACTATGAAATTATATAAAAATTTTGATTAAAAAAATAATATTTTATAGAGTTTTTAACACCTTAAAAAACGTGCCGAAAAGCATAGTGACATTTATTTTGGAACGGAGGGAGTAATAAGTTTTGACAAATACGCTAATAAATAAATGATTAAATGGTGATGTAAGATTCCTTTGGCATTGCAGATTCCTATAAATACTTTCCCACATCACATTCGATGTTTCCAAAAGGAATCGTTTTATCAATACTCCCTCCGTCCAACAATACATGGACTTTTAGATATAAATTTTTGTCCAACAATAGATGGTCTTTTAGGTTTTCTAGGTAAAAAGTTGTAATGATTTGTATTGGTTTGTGTGCTGTTGACTTTTTAAAATAATTTGATTGGTTAAAATGTGTAGTGAGTGTTAAAAAATAATAAAATTTATGAAAAAGTTAGTGCAATGATAATGTTTTTTTAAAAGTAAGGTGTTTTATTAAAACTTGTGCAAAATGCTACTCCCTCCGTTTCAAAATACATGGTCGTTTACTTCTCGGCACGCTTTTTAAGGAGCGAAAAATTATGTGAAATATTATTTTTTAATTAATTTTTTTTTATATAATTAGATACTTATTAGTAATAAGTATCAAATAATATAAAAAATTTAATTAAAAAAACAATATTTTATAGAGTTTTTCGCTCTTTAAAAAACGTGCCAAAAAGCAAAAGACCGTCTATTTTGGAACGGAGGGAGTAAAAGGCAATGTATTTTTGGACGGATGGAGTACCAATTACCAACTACCAAGTGCGTAATTACTCATTTACCCAACTCACTTTTTGACAAATTTAAACCAACGTTACTTTTTAAGTTTTGAGTCCTTTTTTTTTTGGGTATTTCTATTATACGGCTAAAGGTTAAGATAAAAACCTAAATCGAAAAAAAATTCATACTAAAAAAATAGTGAACCTTGATAATTCTAATTAAAAGGAAAGGTAAACTAGTTAAAATTTGAAACATAATTTCAAATTAAGACTCTTACTCTATCTCTTTAGAATAATAGGATAATCATTGGAATAATTTTGACATGAAAATAATGTTAATACATACGAATAATTATATCATGACAAATGAATAGTTATTTTATTACGTACGAATAATCAATTTATTTACAATTTACTATATAGTAAAAGGTGTTTACGTTGGAATATCGGTAAGTAAAATATCTCATACCTATGTTTTCTTTTTGATTTGTTTATTTTCAATTTGTATAGCCTAAACTATCAGTATATCGATAAAATTGATACTTTTCATGGCTTCTCGACCACTATAAGTTAACATTAATCAAGCTAGCTATATTTACTTCTTGATCATCTTTTACTGAAGTCTACTGAGACGCGTGATCGGAGTTGTGTACAAGTATATCCTCTATCATAGCACTAAAAGTTAAGAACCTATTTTGAGAAATATTAACAAAATAAACAATTTTTATTATCAAATTAAAAAACATATGCATAAATATTTGATGTACATAGAGACTAAACGTGTAAATAGATGGACAAACCATTATGATAACCAAATAAAGTTTAAAAAAAATATTTAGAAAAGATTCTCCATGAAATAAAGTATCGACTTAGTAATTATGAAAAGCTTAAATAATTAAATTTGAGAAATTTTTTTCCAATTAAATTTTCTAACATATACTAGTGTGTTATACTGTTATGTATGTTAAAAAACTATTTTAAAATTATTTTCATCCAAAAATAATTTATATATAAATAAATAAATTTTAATTTATATTTTTATTAATTAATTAAAATATACTATATTGTTGTTTAGAATAACATTTTATAAATTATGACAATGTGATTTTATTTTCCATAAAATCAATTACACCCATCACATATGACATCATACATGGATTTATTTATCTATCTATACATCTCAAAACATAGATTAAAAAACCGGATAAATTAAAACGAATATTTGATGGGCTTTATTTAACGAGAATAAACAAGTTGCGACGAAAACCGTGGGCTTTGTTTGCCAACAGTTTGAGTTACCCATTTCCTTTCCAACTGCGCCAGCCACCGTTCCTTTACTTCCGCCAGCATGGGACCCACATAATTGATACATCTGACGTGGCACACGTGGGGATCCACCATGTCGTCATCCGCCCCGTAGAGAAATAGTTCCACGGTATCTCTCCCTACGCCCTACCGCACACAATCACTCTCGACTTGCCTAACCAATAACCATTGTTTAAATTAAAATTACTTTTAAGTATAATAAGGTAATTTATGTTAAAAATTTCTCAAAAATTACAAATCACACGTCCCTTTTGAATGTGATCTAATTGTCTTCCTAAGGACAATCAAAAACACAATTAATTAAAAATTATATCACGTCTAATTTAATACTATATGAACAATTTATAGTATATCCAACAACCCTCTAAAAAAATTTGTTCAAGTAAGAGGACTAATTTTCTAAATGAATTTTACATAAAATTTATACCCCATTTAAATATAAAACGATTATATTCAATCAAATTGGACTAAAAACAATGTTACATAAAATATAATTTTGGAAAAATATAAATTTTATAAATATTCTAGACGATGCTCATGTTAATAAAAAATATACTATTACTCAATCGAAATTTGGTCTTAAACATTAATGTGACAATCCAAAATAAAATAATTAAGAGTCTAAAAATAAGTAAATTTTAAGCACCATTTAATTCAAATTTTGGAACGATTTAGAGCTCTTTTATGATACTGGAATATTTAGGCAAATTATTAACCAAATTTTAAAGTTAAATATCCGTATTTTTTTTTCTATATGTGCATAATTTGTATATGAATTTATAATTTATAAATTCGTATTATTTATTGTTAAAATTTTATAATTTTATTATATTACGTCATTTTTACTTTTTATAATCTTATAATTTAATAATTTATAAAGTTCCTCACTTCCTCTAATACATAAATTAAAATTGTAAATATCACGTCATTTTTACTTTTTACGCTTGGGTCCCATGCTCCATCAAAGAATCATGGGCAGCCCGGGCCCCACCCGCGCCACTTGCGTGCACCCGTATAATAAAATGACCATTTTAGCCCCGCCTCCCTCCTTTATAAGCTTCCACAAGCCAAGGCGATCACTCTCCATTCACTCGTTCATCCGTCTCATTTCATCTCAAAACGCGTCGTTTAGTTTAATTAACCTCAAAAATGTTGGGTGTATTTAGCAGCTCAGTGGTATCCCCGCCGGAGGAGCTGGTGGCTGCCGGGAGCAGGACGCCGTCGCCAAAGACGAAGGCGGGAGAGCTCGTCAACCGCTTCGTCAAAGGCAACCCCTCCGCCCTGTCCGTCCAGGCCGGAGAGGACGCTCACCTCGCTTTCACCCACCACCACGAATCCCCTCTCCTCCCCAGGTACCCCCGCGCTGCCCCTAACTTATTCAGTTATTCTTGATTTATTTATTTTTTGGTCGAAATAAGTGAATTAATTAATCCATCTTGCACCATATATCTTCAATAATATTAAACTTTAAATGATCCCTTAAAAATTTACTTTATTTCCAAGATTCGAAGTTGAATTTATTGTATTGATTTATAATTACTCCATCCGACTATTTATCTACACTTTATAATCTATAGAATATCAAATTTTAAATTATTGCAAAAATACATATATGGAATAATAAAAATGATTTTTTTATTAAGTAAAAATTCGAGATCAGGCGGCAAGCCTGATTGTTGAGAGGTCGATGAATCGGCATGCGAAAACCGTCTAAAACATACACTACAATAAAAACCGAAAAAGACGCAATGAAACAAGCAGAACAAACTCTACAAAAGAGACGACCTAAGCAGAACTACTCCTTAAAAGCTGAAGACACCAGCGAAAAACGAAGTCAAGCATCACCGAAACAGTGACATCGTGGACCAGCGATACTGCAAGAATCTATCTCTTGTGAGTAGTGCAGACGAAAATCCAAAAATAAAAATGAAATATGGTTGATCGGAGGAAGTATTAATTTATAAGTATTCAAATTACTCTATATTTCTTTTTATATATACATATTTTGTTAAATGTAAATAGAATAAGTTGCTTTCAAGGGTTAAATTTGCTGACTCTATATAATATTTAAAAAATATTAGGTGGGATTAATTATCTCATACATTGTTGGACGTGGAAGTAGATAAAAGTGGGCCCCGGATTAATTGAATTTTATGTCACCGGGCAGGCATTGGATTTAACACCACTCCAATCAAACAACGTAAACCCGGTTTTGTGGACCCCAGTGGGCCCACCTATGGTGCTTGTAAGACCCGCAAAACCACAATTAGAGGTGTTGAAATAAAAATAATTTTAAATTTCGACTATTAAATTTGTCTTTAACTACACTTAAACGTGTAACATCGCAAATAAGTGTCGGGTTACACCACTTTACGACTAGATGTTAAAACTATGTTGTATGATGGATCAAGGTCATTCGCGGTGAAGGACGAGATCTTCTGCTTGTTCGAGGGCGTTCTCGACAACTTGGGCAGCCTAAGGCAGCAGTACGGGCTAGCCAAGTCAGCGAACGAGGTTGTATTGGTGATCGAAGCGTACAAGGCGCTTCGAGACCGCGCGCCTTACCCCCCTAACCACGTGGTTGGCCACCTCCAGGGCAAGTTCGCCTTCATCGTCTTCGACAAATCCACTTCAACTCTCTTTGTTGCCTCCGTAAGTACATTATACTATGTTACAATCAACATCATTTTGTGGATTCATAGTTTTTTATGTATTGATTGAAGTTTTGTGTTTGTTTGTTAGGACCAAGCTGGGAAGGTCCCTCTTTACTGGGGGATCACCGCGGATGGGCACGTCGCCTTTGCTGACGATGCTGAGTTGCTTAGAGGCTCTTGTGGCAAATCGCTTGCTTCGTTCCCGCAAGGTGGGTTTGAATAACGCACCGCACCCAAATTGTCTATGTTATAGGGTTTTACATTACATGAATTGAGGTTTGACAAAGGTTAGTGATTTGGGGGTGTTTAGGGTGCTTCTTCTCCACCGCGATTGGAGGGCTGCGAAGCTACGAGAATCCGAAGAACCGGATCACTGCTATCCCGGCTAGGGAAGAGGAAATCTGGGGTGCTACCTTCAAGGTAATTACATCAGTTTTAAGATGAAACCTCATTGAGATTACATGTTGTTTTAATAAAGTCTGATGAAACCTCATCAGACTTTATTATCATGGATTGGTCGGTGGGTTGTCGCATTCGTGTTTGATTGAGATTTTGATGTTTGAGCCTTAGTTGAAAACCAAAATGTACTAACATCCACATATATATGAATTTCAGGTGGAAGGGCCTCCTGTACTTGCAGCCACAAAATAGGCCTCATGTACTTTGCAGCCACAAAAAATAAGCTTTGAAGATCTCCCTTTGATTTGATGCAATGAGCCAAAATATGAGTCTAGAGGTTTTTATTTTCTGTATTGAAGGGGGGTTGTTGTTGTAAATACCTAATGAGGAGCTAGGGTTTGGAGCGGGGATGGTTTAAGGGCAAAAGGGATTTGGGGATTTCCTTGTCACAGGATGAAATGTAAGATTAGGGTTTGGTTGAGGGCTTGTTATGTCTACTAGTAGATGTAATACAGTAAAAACTACTATTCCCTTCTCTAATAATAACTTATGGTGTGATTTGTGCAATTTTTTTCGAACAAGTCCGAGATGTTTATGAAAGACCTAGACGATGGAGAACGACGATAAGACATTGTAGATGAAGATAAATATACTTATATTATAACAAAAAACTCGTATTGTAACACCTAAGACACTTAGAAAGACATAACTATATATGGCCCTGCTTTCTGAGTGTCTTAGGTGTTACAAGTTTTTGTTATTAGTATCTTTCTTATGTATTACATAGTCTCTTCCACACAGTCACATAAGTAGGGATGTGATTCACATCCCTACTTTATTTCTACCTTGAATTGTTAAATAAAGAGCAGTAATTTGGGTTTCGAATCGGAAACTTATGGATACTATCCATAAGTCCTTTCCGGTGAGTCATTCCGGAATGATTAATTTATTTCTACCAAACAAATTGAAGACTACAATAAGGAAAGAAAAGAAGAGGAGAGACTCCTGTTGAAGAAGTAATGGAAAATGCAAATGGATTGGTTGTACGAATTACAAGTGGGGGCCTAATGGGCTAAATGTACCGCAAATATGGGCTATGGAAACATTTAATTGATGGGCTTATTGGCCCATATCCTCTAATCATTTAGGGCCTAAAAGTGAAATATCTATTCATCATCTCTAAACCCAAATTACTCTATTATAATAACATGTACTGGAAAAACTAGAACGAACTTGTACAGCAATATTTATGAGGACAGAGGACCACACAATGTAAACTGATAATGAATTAATGATCAGTGATTCAGTAAGGAACATTTAAAGATAGCTCGTGACTGCCATATATCATGGTACTTCTTTCCTTAATTAATCTAACAAAAATTTCATGAGGGAAATTTCTGGGATGGTACTATTTTGTCATGGGCTCATCTAAAAAAAATTCATGATATAAATTTTTACCTTTATTTAAATCAAAAGAATTTAATGTTATAATCCATGTGTGATCAAACAAAAGAATGGGATACTTCCAAGCTCAACTCACATCTTATTGGTCATCTCCCACAAGCAACTATTGAACAGATTACACTAATGCCGATCCCAAAACACATAATGCAAGACATATTGTATTGGCAATGGAGTCGCAATGGTTGGTTTAGTACTGCCTCAGCAATAGAAATGATACAACACAACAAACAACATTCAAAATCTGACTTTGCTTGGATCTGGAATCTAGACTGCGTGCCCAAGGTTAAAGATTTCCTTTGGCGTGTTACCAAAAATGGTTTACCAACCTTGGTTAAGTTAGCTCAGCGGGGAATTGGTCTACCAACTAATTGCCCGTCATGTGACATGAACCATGAAGATCTTGAACATCTTCTCTTTAAATGTCCAATCACAAAATCAACTTTGTGGTTGTTTTCACCTCGCATCGCTAAATTAATTGACAAAGCGTATAACACCACCACAACTATTGCTGAATCCTTACAACAACTATGACAGGCTCTGAACTGTCTTCAATTCTCCACTTTGTATGTGGCTTGGTGGACTCTGTGGTACTTTCGAAACAAAAAAGCCTTTGACAACGTTACTCCTAATCCACAAACCATAGTATCCTTTATCAATGAACATCTCTATAGTTGGAAATGTGCTAAAGAACAAGGCGCTGACTCTGAAATCAGGCCACAACCTCACACTCCCAACCCAAACAAAAAACCCAATCGTAGGACATGCAAATGGATTAAACCTTGAGATGGATGGTACAAACTCAATTTTGATGGTGCCTTATTTGATACAAACTTGGGCTTTTATGGTTTTCTTATTCGAGATGCTTCTGGTTCAGTTCTCTTCTCTGAGGCTGGAACCTCTTACTTCCCTTCGGTACTTGGGACTGAATGCTTTGGTCTCTGGAAGGGTTTACTTAAAGCAGTTAATCTAAATTCAAAAAACATGGTTATAGAGGGTGATAACCTTGACATCATTAACAACCTTCGGTCTGGATGCTCCTGCTATAGGGAGATTGAAATGATTATCTCTGACTGTATTCTTTCTCTCCGCCATTTTACTAAGTCTGAAATTAGACATGTTTACAGGGAAGGCAATGAAGCCGCAGATCAAAATTCGACATTGTCCATGAGAGATCGAGTTGCTGGTCTATATATGTTTATTTGACATTGTCTACGAGAGATCGAGTTGCTGGTCTATATATGTTTATTTGACATTGTCTACGAGAGATCGAGTTGCTGATCTATGATATTTAACAACTTATGTCTAATTACGAGGTTGTTCTGATCTCCTATGCTAATCTATGATATTTTTCAAAATAATTCTCCAAAACATCATGCTTCCCGAGTTGAAATAAAAATAATTTAAAAAATATATATTTTATTTTCTGGATAAAATTTGGAAAATCTACCGGAGCTTGTCCTTAACGACGGCCAATTATCTGCAACAGGTTCTCATTCAAAATTATATTTTAGGTGGTTAATTTTCAAGCAGATTTTACTTTTTAGTATATTCCACCAGAAACCTTTCCTTCTGAACCAAAAATAAAAAATAATAAAATAAAATAAAAGGAATTGAAGATGGATTTTATGTGGCGTAGATTGTAATTTCGGTGCTTTATTTACTTGTTCATAAATAAATTGAGTGTTGAGATTTTCGGAGAGTAAACTGTGAGCATCTATAATAAATTAATAATGGACGTATTAATTTGGCTATAAAGGGATGGCTTTAATTTAAAGCAGGCAATTAAGGACTTGGAATTGATTGGAGTTGAAGGCTTAATACGAGAGAATCATAATTACAAATTATGGACCTCTGTTGATAGATCATACAAATTTTTGTCCGGCTTAATTATGACATATCTATGAATAATCAGTTTGTTCATATATAACTCACCGTAAGAAAAATCATTTGACTCTTTATATTTCAACATATATAATTGATTTGAGGCGTAAAAGGGAAGAATCGGTCCAACCACTTGTAAATTAAGCATACTCGTATCATATATATATATATATATATATATATATGTTTTACATATTTAACATGAGTTTAACTATATTAAGCTGAATTTGAGTTAATGTTAATTAAGTAGGCCGGTGATTTTTGATAGATAGATATAGCAAGCATAGCGGGCAGGCTGGGTATCTCGTCATTTGATGTGATTAATCTTTAACTAACTGTCACAATCTCCTTTTTTTATTTCCTTCACGAAGGGCCCCTTAATTAATTGTTTCCTTTTCTTAATAACCGGATCTATCTACAAATTAATCAGCGGTGCCATCAAAATGTTTGACCATTTACCAAGTAAAGTACATGTATCATCATTATCATGTGTGGTTAATGTGGAGAGTATTTAGAGTTCGTTTGGTCAAGCACCAAAATTTTTTTTTCCTTTGGTCAACAATTGAAAAAGTGAGGAAGTAAAAAATCTGGGAATAGGATATTTTTTTTTTTTTTGATTAGGTAAAAATTCGAAGGTCAGACAGGCCTGACTCATCGAGAGGCCGACAAAGTCGGCTGACGGCGAACCGTCAAACATACAACCTAATAAATCGAAATACATCCAACAGGCAAAACGAAACAAACAGCAATAAACTCTACAACGAAACGACTCAAGAAGACCAACTCCGAGAAAGCTGAGGAAGCCATCGAAGAACGAAGCCAAGCATCACCAAACAGTGATACCGCGGGCCAGCGGTACAGCAGGACTCTAACTCCTGTGGGTAGTGCAGCCGAACTCCAAGGAACTCTATTCCGGAAACGGAGACGCCCTAAGCGCACCACCTCGACCCCAGCCAGACCCGACTCCAAACTCCACACCCCCAACCAGGCAGAAGACCCCCTCGAAACATCAAAGTAGAGCCGCAGACTGCTCGTACAAAGTGCCTTCAAGATTTCACCTGCAAGAATATCATCGATCCCTTGCGGGATATAGTCAAACCCTTTTGGGTGGATTTACTTAAACCCTTACGGGAATTAGATAGATCCCTTTCGGGCAAATCATTTTGTCTTTTCAATAATATTTCCTCAAACTAGGCCCATCGAGCCAAACTTGGGCCCGAAGGACCCGACCCAAAAAATCATCGGGCTGCCCCGGGCCCAAGGCAAGACCTTGGGCCCGAAGCACAATTTTCCAGGCCCGACAAAATCGAAGGCCAACCCGGCTGCGCCGACAAGCCGGTACACCGGGAAGGCTTCACCGGACGAAGGTCGGAGACATGGCGAGGCCACGCCGAGTGGGCAGCACTGGAGAGATGCGGAGATGGCGAGAGAAGAGGAAACTAAGAGACAAGGGGCGGACACGGAGAAGCCGCAGAACGCCGCCAGGCCGGAGGTAAGACCAGAGCTTGGTCGGGGGTAGACGAAAACAACTCCGGTGGGGATAGACCAGTAGAACAGGCTGAGGGGAGGAAGACCAAGGTGAATCGACACGAGACGGCACCCGAATCGAAGCGAATCGCAGATCTGACGCCCAAATTGGGGGAATTAGGGGTGGGATACAGAAGCCCCAAAAAAACCTAGTATGGGAAAAAAATTCATCAAATCAGGGGAAAGGGAAGAAGAAACACAAGGGATTACAGATGAACGAGATTGTTGGGACATGCTATGGACAGAAGCATCAATCGATCGACAGATAAGGCCGACAACCGGAAAACCAGATCCGGCCACCACATACACAGGGAGGGATAGGCGGTGATGATAGGACCCAAAAGACGATAATCAAAGGCAGATTTAGACATCATCGATTAGTTTGGATTGGATTAACAAAATCCCGAAGGATATGGATTCCTCAAAATCCCGAAGGATTGGGTTCACAAGAGAGTTTCTCTCTCAAGGAGAGAGAGAAACTTTCCCTGGAATAGGATAATTAAGTACATGTATTTGGTTGGTTGTAAATTTTTTTCTTTATAATATCAAAAATTTGAATTCCTGAAATGAGAGAATTTCACTTATCTAGTTTTCACTCAGTCCCCTAGATAATCTATATCTATATCTATATATCTATATATCTATATATATTACTTAAAACCAAAGTCTTTTGGACACGTGTCGCATCCTCGCGAGCCGATATTTTTGGCAACATCTATTTTATATATTTAAAACATTTTTCAACCAATAGGATTAATTCAAAACCAATAGGATTAATTCAAAACTTTTTACATTTTTCAACCAATCTATATAAACTCTTAATTTAGAAAAGTTTAGGATGATGTGTCAATCTTAAAGGCATTTTATGAGTCTTACTATTTTTTTTTTGCCATTTTTCTTGGATTTTCTTTAATTCTCCTTTTTTTCTTCTTCTTCCTTTAATTATCTTTTTTCTTTATTTTTATTAACTATCTATATCTATATAAACTCTTAATTTAGAAAATTTTATGATGATGTGTCAATCTTAGAGACATTTTAGGAGTCTTACTATTTTTTTTTGCCATTTTTCTTAGATTTTCTTTAATTCTCCTTTTTTCTTCTTCTTCCTTTAATTATCTTTTTTCTTTAATTTTATTAACTATTGGGCTTAATTAAAAACATTTAATTGAATCTAATATAACTATTGGGCTTAATCAAATTTCTTTACTAACTATCTATATAAACTCTTAATTTAGAAAAGTTTATGATGATGTGTCAATCTTAGAGGCATTTTAGGAGTCTTACTATTTTTTTTTTGCCATTTTTCTTGGATTTTCTTTAATTCTCCTTTTTTCTTCTTCTTCTTTTAATTATCTTTTTTCTTTAATTTTATTAACTATTGGGCTTAATTAAAAACATTTAATTCAATCTAATATAACTATTGGGCTTAATCAAATTTATTTACTAACTATTGGGCTTAATTCAAAACATTGAATATAACTATTGATTATGACACATCACATTTAAACAATGTTATAATGATATTGATATTATTATTATTGAGTAATTTAAAATATCTATATATATGTATTATACTTTACATAATATTTTTTTAAAAAAAATTCTGAAATAATTATAAGATACATTAATTGTAAAGTTTATTTTTATTTTTATCATAACATTTATTAATATTTTATAATATATATATATATAATATTTTAGTTTATACCATGGCGCGGAAATCGTACTAGTATATTACTTAAAACCAAAGCCTTTTGGACACGTGTCTCATCCTCGCGAGCCGATATTTTTGGCAACATCTATTTTATATATTTAAAACATTTTTCAACCAATAAGATTAATTCAAAACCAATAGGATTAATTCAAAACTTTTTACATTTTTCAACCAATAGGATTAATTCAAAACTTTTTAAAATAAAATTAATACTAACTATATAATATTATTTCATTCTATATTTATTATACAATATCATTTCAAGATATTTTCTTTAAACAATGGGATGAATTTAAAAAACTTTTAAAAAAAATATATATTGTACGTTCCAAATATATGATTTTTTTTGGAGCAACCAATCTATATATATAATGAAAACTATTTTTGGTTTTATAATAACCTTAATTTTTGGAATTTCACCCAGACACCCACCAAGCCTAATCTATATAAAATGTCAAATGATTAATGATAAAAAATTTAAACATTTTTTAACCAATGAGATTTATTTATCAATTTTTTTTCTTCTATTTTAACAAATTAATATTGGTTAAATACGCGCCATGGCGCGGGGACTATACTAGTTTCATATTAACAGGAAGTACAATTAAAATCTAACCAAAAGTCTTTTTTTCTATTAACAGGAAGTACAATTAACGGAAATTTAATTCACTTAAATTGAATTATTGGGAATTCTTGGGAATTGCACTTCCCATGTTCTTTTTCTTTTTTTTTTTGATAAGGAAATAATTCGAGGCCGGACAGACCCGGACCTCGAGAGGCCGACAAAGTGGGCAGACGGCAAGCCGTCTAAAAATACAAGAAAGTAAAAGAAATACAACATAAAACATTACCTAATACAACAAAAGAACTACATGAAACAAACCCGGAAACCCCTAACCCTAAGCAAACAAACGGACACAGCAACGAGAAGATGAAGACCCGACGTGGTGAAGTGGATAGCGAGCGCATGGGACAACACAGCTGACACGATGTCTCGCCGCCGGAAATACGGAAAGCAGCAATCCACGTAGGGCAAAGACGACTCCTGGGGCAGTGTGGATCACACGACGTTCCCTTCACCTAGATGAAGGATCTTCGGAGACCACGAACACCACCAACACGATCACTTCGATCAACCAGGGCCGCAGAACTGCTCCTCAACCGAAACTAACCACGAACCAACAAACAGAACTCCAACCAACTCGAGAAAATGAAGCACAACCGCGAAAGGGCAAAGATCGCAAGAGTAACCCGGATTTATTTCAGGTATTTATGTATATAATTTAGTACAATTAATATGATTATATGTAAACATAACCCCTTTGGGAATTTTAAATAAGCCATTTCGGGCATTTTTTTATTGTTTTATTTATATAAAATATAATATTATTATATAAATAAACTATTTTACATTTTGTAATATGGGTCATTTTGGGCCCAAGGACAAGCCTTGGGCCCAAAGAGAAATCAGTCTGGCCCGAAACCAAAGGACACCCAAGCCGGCAGAAATTGTGGAAGCCACGGGCAACCCTAGCCGGGACATGGGGACAAAGGCGTCGGGCAGCAAAGGGATGTGTTTGAGGCCGTCGGCGACCAGCACGAACGGACGGAGCCAACCAGGAATCCAACGAGGGGAAAGGCGAAGGACTCGGGAGGAGAGCAGTGAGATGGGTCGACCGCAAAAGCGGACGACATGGACATGATCCACCTCCGGACGAGCAGCCACGGCGGCGAAACGGAGGTGGATCCGGTGGCTTCCCGCAGGACAACGACGAGTGAGACGGAGCCATCCCACACGCCGGCGACGAACGAGGCTGACGGTGGCGCAACGATTTAGAGGTGAGCAAAGAAGAGGGACAGTACGGATGGAGAAATTAACGGACAGGATGGCCACAATCCGGCCATCACTGAACCACCCCACCCGCAGAAACCCCCAAATCGCTCGGAGAAAGCAAAATAACCACCCCCAAACGATTCAGATCAAAGAAAAGAGGGTGAATAGAGTCCACGACGCCAACAATCAGAGGTCAACATCAACGAGTAAGGGGCTCGACAACCAGATCCGACAACGAGAAGTATAGAAGGAAGACTTACGGAATCCCGGGGGGGTGAGTTTAGGCATCCGGAGGAGATTTAGGGCTCCCGGAGGAGATTTAGGGCTCGACATCCAAACCCAGTGTCGGGGAGAGACTTTCGGAAGCCAAAGAAGTCGCCGGGGATAGGTAAGGCACCGGAGAAGGGGTGGTGGAGGGTGGGCGGTGACCTCCTCAAGAAGCGAGCCCGACGATATCTTTGTGGTGGAGGTGTTCTCCGCTCCTGAACTGGGGATTTTTCTCAACTCTCAAAAGAGAGCTTTTTTTTTTTTTGCACTTCCCATGTTCAACCGAATGAGGCTTAACCATTGTGTACAATAATACACAATTTTTGGAAGTTTTTTCACTAGTTAAATACTATGCATTTTATATATTTTTTCCTAAACACATAAGATTAAATTATTAAAAAAGAAAAGCCTCAAAACAACCAATGGGTTAACTTTTATTTTATTGAAAAATGAGAACATTATGTATACATAGGAAAGAATGAAAGATATTATGCTTATATTTAGTTCGTCATATTTTTTGTCTCGTTCATTTGTTGAAATTTAATGTTTGAGATGTGTTTTTGAGATTTTTGTTGAAAAGTAGCATTTTTCCTGAAAAAATACTTTAAAGTTATTGTAAACTACGTAAGAAAGAGAGGAGAATATGTGATTGTATTCAACTGATATCTCTTGGTGTTACACCGGTACAATATATAGAGATAAACTCCTTAGCCTCTAAGCAATAGTTAATCTATCTATAGACAAAACTCTATCTAAGTAAAGTGTATATTTTGTACATCCACATAATAATAATATTATAACACTCCCCCTTGGATGTACATTACTTGTTTCTCCAGCTGCCTCGTTAAAAACCTAGCTAGGAAAACCCAATGGGACAAAACCATAGCTTAGGGAAAAAGAGTGCAGCCTTCTATGTACGCCCTTGTTGACTTGTTGTACTGCCTCGTTAAAAACCTTGCCAGGAAAACCCAGTGGGATAAAACCTGATCGAAGGGAAAAAGAGTGCAATGCATGTATGCTCCCCTGAATTCAACATCCTTCTCGAAGTCTTCTCATTCTTCTTAATGTCGTCGACTTCATGAGCTTATGGTCGAATCTCAACATTGTCTTTGATGTGTATAAGCTGGAATGCTTTCGTGATTGACTTTGACGCGCCTGACTTCCATGTATTGTTGTCGAGCTGCTTTGGATGCACAAGCAGAAGGTACTTCAGGACCTAGTGTGCTTTTCATTGTTGATCTCGGAGATCAGATGCATTAAATGGTGCTTAAGTTGCTTCATTAAAAACCTTACCTTGGAAAAAACTCAGTGGGATAAAAACCAAGATTAAGAAAAAGAGTACAACTTTGTATGGTACTTCGGGACCTAATTATATGTCACAACTTTCACAAATATAGGTAATTCATGTACTCTAATAAGGATCTTTAACCAACTGCATGTGACATGACTTTGATAATAATGCTTCAGGCATTTTTAATCGATCCTTTCCATTTATATGGGTATGCACCTACAATGTCCTTCATTTACATTTAGAGCCAAAATTATATTCACTCCTGGTGAATACATTCTAATGTAACCTTTAATAGGCTTTTGTCCAATCAATTTGGCTTTATATTTTCCTTTGTACGAACACCCATTTAAAACCAATTAATGCTACACTTTTCAATGTTGGAGCTACAAGTCCAAAAACTTCATGCCTAAATAATCCATCTTTGCATGAATTATTTCTTTCTAGAATTTGGGATGTACCATGTATCCTTGTGAGGGGAGTTGCCTCGTTAAAAACCTTGCTTTGGAAAAACCCAAATGGCACAAAAACCAAAGTTAAGGAAAAGAGTACAACTTTTCTCCCCCTCAATTTAGCATATAAATCACCAATTTTATAAAGGCATGGTACTTCTGCACCCCTAATATCCTTTCACAATCTAATCAAAGATGAAAAGATCATTTGTCTTCATATCGTAATACATCTCTCTTTGTGCACTCGAATTACAGGTCGAGATATTTTTAGAAGCTTTAATTATTCTTATCAAGCACTTCAAGTGCAAACTTAGATATGTATCATCAATGATAATCAAGGATCTTGTCAATTCAAGACAACTCATAATCAATTCTAACATTGTCAACGTTAATGAAATCTCTTCAGGAGTTTTATACTTGTGGACATATCACCATTGTTTGAAGTTACTACTAGATCCTTGATCTATAAATCATGCTAGTGCATTGGTTCAATTCTCTTCCATGCCATATATTGCTTCTTGATCTCCTTTTCTTCTCCCCCTAAATACCGAATATTTTATCATCTGTGATAAACTCTAGGTATTTGATCATTTATGAGGACTCAAATCCTCCATATACCTCAATTTCCTTGATTTACAACAACTTAGTGTAATTTGGGGAGATTTCGGTGTCTATACCGAACATGTAAATACCAAGATCTCTACCGGAGATAAATTACAAGAAGGACAAGTATTCTATTGTTGACCGAAATCGAATCAATCTCTTGATATTCATGCCTGCTTGTTCGCTATTATTGATGACTCTACTGGGTCATTTCATGCGTTAGCATTATATTAAATGATAATCTCATAAGTAACGACTTCACTTGATCGATTTAATCGTCGGCTTCTCAATGCTCAACATATCAATTTCATTGATAACATTTTCATATCACATCCATATTGCCAACATGGGTAATCTATTTATTATGTTGGATCCCGCTTTTGACATCCTCAACTAGGGGAAAATCACTGCTTCTGGCAATTATTAGTCCTCCGTTGGCTTTTATGATCCCAATTTATCTATCATCACTCCTTCACTTAGAGTGTTTTGATGCTCTTCTAGAGCCATTTTCTCGTATGAGTTTATTGCTTGATTATATTGATCAATAGGCCTTCGAGGACTAATTTTGATGCTCTTCTGGAGATATGTATAAGGTTTAATCATGCCAAGAATAGACTTTATACAACCACTCATTAGATATTTCATCATGAAAACTTCAGGTTTTCTATATCAACAGATACCGAGCTCTAAATCATTCTAACATTTTCATGCGATGATTCATTCACAGTTTGGGAGATTACAAATCCAAATTAGGCAAACCATCAACTTTGACTTGTTCTTCCACATTCTCCTTGATGTGGGAGTCGACTCAAACATGATTATCTATAATCATTTTCAAAATTATGACCAGTATCTTAACAACGATCGCGCGCATCGTATCCTCTTTATGTCCTCTGTTAGAGGTAACAATATATATTGCATCTGGCAATAAAAGAGGTTGTTATGAGCCATAGGTCATTTAGCTAGCTATTTATTTGAGTTCTACCATACCCAAGTAGATTAAGAACAAGATCCCAAAATAAAGAGTCTTCGGGCTCTCAGGAATAAACTTATCGATTTCACACAATTTAATAAGGATTTGCTTCAAACTCTTTTCCCAAATCAGCATTGGTTGAATAAAATTGGCATCATCTACCCATAATGGTTTCTTCAAGAAACATTTCCAATGCATATACATATACATAAAATGCAAATCAAATCAAATAGATAAATAAAGCATAGATTCCATGTAGCTTCAAATAGCCAAATTATACTAATAACAAACCAAATACGACCAAGTTTGCACAATCAAATGTGTTGGATCATCTAGACTCTTTCGTTGATAATCTTTCATATGTAGAGA
Organism: Persicaria tinctoria; assembly: GCA_037127255.1. Taxonomy (NCBI): domain Eukaryota; kingdom Viridiplantae; phylum Streptophyta; class Magnoliopsida; order Caryophyllales; family Polygonaceae; genus Persicaria; species Persicaria tinctoria. Next base: position 4,730,728 of record JBANSL010000008.1, on the reverse strand, counting down.
TAAGTTTATCTACTTCAAGAGATAACTTTTTATTAACACAAACAATATATAATATAAAACCACATATGTTTATGACATACCAACTCTTAACAAGTTGTTTCTTCTGGAAACACTTTGAGTTTTGTGCAAAAGTAAATTCAAACATATACACATCACAAGTAAATAACAAAAATATTCTCAATAAACAATACCAATCATAAATTTATTTGGTCACTTCAGGTGGATATCGATCAAAATATTTATCATTTGTTTCAATAAACAATTTCATCCACAAATAGTGTAGGTTCAATAACTATCTCAAATTTCAATTTCATGCAATTTAAGTTGTATACAAATCAACTTCATGACACAAAAATAATGTCAACTTCTGGTGACCAGGAATCAAACAAGTTTAACTACTTCAGGAGTTTATATTTCACCTTCTATGAAATAAATCATATATGGAACAAATAGTTACAATTGCATGATGAAATCACACAATATCATCTTGGCTCATTACTACAAAGATGAGGCTAATATTTTAATCGATGCATGATGACGTTATTTATTTATCAACTTATCAATGTATCAATTCATTTAGATATCATTTATCATGTATCCGTCAAATATATGGTCAATTTCCCTAATAACCATATTTATATCATATATGCATCGTCAACCCCAAATCGCACATAATTTATCAATGCTCTAAATTCTTATATATCAAAGTATACTAGCAGTATGACATGATTTATGATATAAAATCTATATGTGCAATCAATAACGTCATATTGCAGTTAGTAACTAAATGGTAATCCATATTTAATGTAAGAGATCAACTCATAACACATATATAATCACTTATGATCAAGAGACACAAAAATCATAACTCAAATATATGATGGTTAGGCTTACCTGATCGCAAGCTCGATTGCATATACCAATATTGAGAAATCGACCCAACTCCATCACGAGGCTTAAAGTTGAGCATAAATAGGCTCACTACCAAGTAGTGTTCAATCTTCTAAGGTCCGCCTCCTTTTACCATGATATCCTAGTGTGGATCCGTGGACAAACCACTCACATGACACCATCCATCACCAAATCAAAAAAAATTAATAAATTATAATCATGGTTTATTTAAAAACACATATCATATAACATAATCTTATCCATCCTTATGTACAAGGCCTTAAACCTTTTGAAATTTTAATTAATCAAGCAATGAAAGTAAACGTACCTCTTATGTGAGCAACACGTACTTAATCAGACTCCGAAACAGATTTACAATACTATCAAAATGCCTTATTTTGATTAATTTTCCAATTTGTGATAATCTGTCTGTATTCACTATCTACTTCGAGAGATATGGCTTTTCATCTACTTCAGAAGATGATGAATATAATATACAAATAAAAACAAAACAAAACAATAATCATTATTCATCACTACATGGATGATACTTATTGTTTCATCACTACGAGGAATGAGGATGAAATTTATCAATCATATCGAGTGATTCATAATATCAATTTCTTTATTTTCATCCACTTCGAGGGATTTTATATTTTCTACTTCGGGAGACCAATTAAATTATTTATAAGCAAAATAATAAATTAGAAAAATCAAATTGTACTTACCTTCACTTACCTACACGACGGCGTAGAGACTCTAGGGCTCGAGGAATTTGTTCGATTAATTCAACCACTTCAGGGGTTAATATAATTAATGTATACACATCATCTTCGGGGATGTGTTTGTACTTTACAGGGGCAAAATTTGCCGCCCTGAGAGTTTTAGGCGCTTTCTGTAATTGTATAAAACAATATGAGCCAATCTGCGAAGTGACAAAATTCCGGGCTGGTTTAGTAATTAATCCATATTTGCAACCCATCGTCTTCTTCTTCGATCAAACAGAGGCGGCGGCGGGGCACTTCTTCGATCAAACAGAGGCGGCGTCGGGGCACCGTGAAGGCGCCAAGTCCGGTCCTGGTTGGGGTCGGCGGCGGCTGCACCTTCGGATGTCTGAGATCCTCCTTGGCTTCCGCCTGTCCATGCTCGGTAGCAACTCGTCGGCGGAATTAGATTTGATCGGAGGAGGTGGCGTCAATGGCGGAATTAAATACACCACGGCATCCACCTTGGCGTAGTAGTCCTTCCAAACGCGACGGGAAATCTGGTGACCGCCTAAATCGAAAACCTTGAACTTGATCTTCCCAACGCTCGAAGATCTTCCGGCCGCCATTCTGCTCGTTCAAGATCAACCATCGCGTCGTCAGGATGGAGACCACCAGGACGATTGCTGGCGCGGCGGTAGAGGACGCGTCAGGATTCCGTCCTCAGGCCATCGTCGCTCGATGAGGCCTCCTCCGCCTTCGACGGCCGGCGTGATAGGGAATGTCCCCGGACGACCCTGGTTGTCGCCTTCGGCCTTTTAAATCGTAAAGGCCAAGTCTTGGGGCAAAAATTGTAGGGGAAAACAGGAGGGGATTGGTCGAGGTTCTTCGATTGATTCTCCTTGTCAAGCGCAACGCATCGGGCGAGGGACACGTCGGCCTGGTTGCTGACCAGTTGCCGGCACCTACCAGGAGAGAACGAGTCAAACGTCATTGGAGGCGAAATTAGGGTTTTAGTTTTTAGAGTAGAAACTATCGTGATAACGTATTGTAAACTACGTAAGAAAGAGAGGAGAATATGTGATTGTATTCAACTGATATCTCTTGGTGTTACACCGGTACAATATATAGAGATAAACTCCTTAGCCTCTAAGCAATAGTTAATCTATCTATAGACAAAACTCTATCTAAGTAAAGTGTATATTTTGTACATCCACATAATAATAATATTATAACAAAAGTTTAAATAATTGGGTATTATTAAAATTGGATATTAAGGAAATGAAAATCAGTGACGAAAGGTAATTAACGTAACAATAAAGAGATTAATTATAATGTGACCTCAATAAACTTGTGCTTCAACACATTCAGTGGAAAATTGTGGAGAATTTTTTTCTTACACATAAATAAATAAATACTCCGTAATTAGAAGAATCAAATTGTGAGAAAATAAATGGTAATTTGATGTAATGTCATGTGTGAGTTCATTAACCTCAGAGATTAGAACGGATTCAAAGGAGGCCAAACTCTTTGGAGTTTGGACAGTCGGCCGAAAGAGACAAAATTCCTTTACACGAACCCTCCCTGTATTTTATGGGACCCCACATGAATTGAAATATACTTTAATCATTTACAGTATTGTTATTGACACGGCCAATTTATCGCTATTGACACGGTGGCGGCCACGGTTTCTAAAACCGTGAAACTGTTTACGCGACGGTTTTAAAAACCGTCACCATGAGTCACATTTGCCTCTCCACCCCATTGGCCGGCCACGGTTTTAGAAACTGTGAGAATATTTATGGCGACGGTTTTGAAAACCGTCACCATAAGTTCCAATTCCATTCAATAAATTTGGCTATTTTCTCAGGACTCCTCCCACGGTTTTAGAAACGGTATCCGCTCAATGTGATGAGAGACAAATGGAGACTTATGGCGACGGTTTTCAAAACCGTCGCATAACATTCTCACAATTTTCAAAACCGTGGCCGCCACCGTGTCAATTGCGATATTTTCACCGTGCGTATTGTCTCCCCCATCATTTATCGATAACTAATCAAAAGTTTATAGTCCGAATTGATATTAGAGCATGTGCAATGGTGAGCCCCAACCTCGAGCTCTTAACTTACTTTTCTTATGTCACATCAGCTTAAGGGCCTCATTCTAACTTTTTAAATTTTTACCTTCATTCGTGAGCCCGAGTCTTGGGCCCTTAAATTACCTTTTATTAATTTTCCTTTTTATTTACTCAATTTTTTTTTTTATTAATAATAAAAATATTAAGTAATTAATTTATAATAACATAACATACAAAAATATTTTTTTTAATGTTTAGAAAGGAAAGTATGGGTATTATTCAAATAATTTTTTTTCCAACAAACATATGCAAGAGGGGTGTCTATGTGTAGATAAAAATAAATTAAATTCAAAAATAATTTTTTTAAACAAATGAAAAACAACCGAAAATCATTTAAAAGTAAATAAAACATAAGTTCTGCCATGTGACAGTTATGAGCCCTACTTTTGGGTCTCATATATAAAGAGCCCCAAACAATGGGCCCTTACATTAAATTTTTATTTTTCACCATTTATTTCCTATGTGGCAACTATAAGGGCCTCAAGGCTCACCATTGCACATGCTCTTAGGACGGTGAAAGTATCATAAAACTTAAAAAAAAGTGGGATAATATATTTGATAAATTATTTTGCTGGAGTATTGTTTTATTTTCCCCACCGAAATTTCTCTACTCTATTTTTTACTAATTTACCCTCCTTTATTACTCTACTTTTTACTTTATTGAAAAATACAACATACAACCCATCAATTATGTCAAGGCCCAAGGACATTTTTGACAATGACGTGTTTTTATGAAGAAAATCGAACTTCTAAAATGACAAGTTTTTGCGAACGGACGGAGTATTATACAGTATTATTTTTTATAGAAAAAACATCCCAATTTAAATCTCCCACTCCCACCATGATTCATTTGACTGTTGGAGAGAGAGAGTGGTGGGAGAGGGGTTTAAGACTTTAAGGTAACTTGAGAGTTAATTCTGAGCACCATGAATGCAATTCATTACAAATCCACTTTGCTTCCTCCCCAACCCACCTCTCCATTTGCTTCTCCTCCACACCAATTGATCACCTTCCCTCTATATTAAACAAAAAAATCCCTTTTACCAGACCCACTCATAATAACTACCCATTCACTCCCACTCAAATCCAGCAACAATCAATCGCTCAAATCAACTTCAACAATGTCAAGCCCCCAATCACTCGCCATAGATCACAAACCCAATCTCGAAACCTGCAGGCTCAAATTCAAGAAATTGAGCTTCTTTGCAGAGCCCTATTTGGGGGTTTTCATCTCCATCTCCATCTTCGTCGTCTTCTGCTTCTTCTGCCTGGACTACGAGGCGGCGGCCGATAAGGGGATCCGCTTCCACTTCCAATCGCTGAGGTTTCAGTGGCTGCAGATTGCCGCTGACGCCAGCAATGCCTCCCATAGGGCGGATTTCCTGAGCGAGGGTGGGGCTGCGTGTGACGTGTTCGACGGTGATTGGGTGTGGGATGAGACCTACCCTCTGTACGAGTCTAGGGATTGCGGGTTCTTGGACGATGGGTTTCGGTGCTCTGAGAATGGCAGGCCTGATGGCTTTTACACTAAATGGAGATGGCAGCCCAGAAATTGCAACTTGCCCAGGTCAATTTCTTCATCCACCTTCAATTCATTTGGGTTCTTGGAGATTTCAATTGGTTTTTATGCTTAATTTTCTTGTTTGATGGTGTTTATTGTCTTTGAGATTGAAACAACTTCATCCACTAGCTTCATTGGTTGATAAAACAGTACTGTAAGTAATTAGGGTGTGTTTGGCTTGCACAGTTATGAGTAGCTTGAGCTCGACTTGACTTCCGCTCGAAAAAAAGCTCCACTCGTGCTTATTCCTTTTAATATAAAATCCGAGTATGAAAATATTTTTAATCTCGATTCAAATTGAAGAAGATTCAAATTGAAGAAGACTCGAATCTAGATAGCTCGAATTTAAGGAATTTTCATGAGCCAATATAACTGATATATGAGCCGAGTAACTCGAGCTTAGTAAAAATTAAAGTATAACCACATTTTTAAGGTAGGGGTAGGCTTGACTCGAGTTCGGACATAACAATCAATCATCGACTCATTCGGTCAAACTTGAATCTGATCATGAAAATTAGAAGCTATCAAACACCAACCATACAAATGAAGTTCCAACCCGAAACCCGACTCCTTAGGCTTGCCCTTTTGTGGGTACAATCCAACGGTATAATAAGGTTTTGTCTTATTCTTTACTTGTTACTCAACACTGTTTTTTGGTTCTTTTCAGGTTTTCTATCCACTTTACTTGTCCGTGAACCTTTGATATATTTAGTGTTGATTGTACTTATTTGTAGGCACATATATATTCCGAAATTTTCGTGATAATTTTCATTAACAAAACCTTGTTTATGTTGGACAGATTCGAGGCGAAGCTTATGTTGGAGAAGCTACGCAACAAGCGAGTGGTTTTCGCAGGTGACTCGATAGGGAGGAACCAGTGGGAGTCATTCCTTTGCTTGCTTGCAGCCGGTGTTGCGAATCAGAGTAGTATATATGAAGTGAATGGTAACCCAATCACCAAGCACAAAGGGTTCCTGGTGTTCAAGTTTGAGGACTATAACTGCACGGTGGAGTACTACCGAGCGCCCTTCCTCGTGCTGCAGAGTCGGCCTCCTGAAGGGGCTGCACCGAGGGTCAAGACGACGCTGAAACTTGACCAAATGGACTGGACCTCCACGCAGTGGAAGGACGCCGATATGCTGGTCCTTAACACCGGTCACTGGTGGAACTATGAGAAGACCACAAGGGGGTAATTTCGCTGTCCGATCAAGCTTTTTCGTGACCGGATTCCGTGAGATCAGTCGGACCTATGATTGAGTTTTGAACTTGTTTTTTGAGCAGAGGTTGCTACTTTCAAGAAGGAGGTGATGTGAAGACGGATATGAAGGTGAGGACCGCGTATCGCAAGTCCATAGACACAGTGATGGAGTGGCTCGATAGGGAAGTCGACATGGTGAAGACAAGGGTGTTCTTTCGTACCTACGCACCGGTGCACTTCAGGTCAGTTTCAAGCATATATTCATGTTTGATTTTGATCTAGGTGGGAAAGGGAGCGTACAGTGAGACCCAGATATACATATACTAGGTTTGTTGTTGTTGCTGTTATTGTGTTCCATGACCAAGGAACTAAGGTTTGGGAGTTTTGTTGGGTTTGTTCGCAGGGGCGGTGAATGGAACACCGGAGGAACCTGCCACCTAGAGACGCTACCGGACCTAGGATCGTCTCTAGTCCCGACCCAGACATGGCTAAAGTTCCATACATTCGTCGAATCATTGTCGACTCATTCACACCTACCTAAGATCAAGGAAATGAGCATACTGAACATAACAATGCTGACTTCCCAAAGGAAAGACGCGCACTCGTCGTTGTACTATCTCGGGCCCAAGAAGGGCCCTGCATCGCTCCGTAGGCAAGACTGCAGCCATTGGTGCCTGCCTGGGGTTCCCGACACTTGGAACGAGCTCCTCTACGCGCTCTATCTCAAGCGCGACACCTCCCGAGAACTCAACTCATCAGCATCTCTATCACAGGATTAACTTGGGTCAGCAACAGATTCATGGATCAGTATGTGAATAGAAGCTAGATGGATGATCAGTTCTACATGGAATGAGAAATACATTTTTGTAAACTTGTTCTTGATTTTATGTAAATTAGGGAATAGGGATTTTGGGCCTGTTTTGGGCCTTGGAGTTGTACTATGTATATGCATTTTACCAAGAAAAGATAGGTTTCCTTTATAAGAATAGGAATATTGGAATAATAATGCTAATATTTCTTCTAGTGTGAGTTTTGATGATCAAAATTGCCCATGTCATGTTGATACTCATCTATTAAAAAAAAAAAATATTACTATGAAAAAGTCGTAAAAATATTATGTAAAATCATAAAAAATATTTAAAATAAGTTGGACTAAAAGTCACAAAAATATATAACATCAATTTAGTCATAATGATTTTTTAACTATGGTTTTTCCAAAAATAAATTTAAAGATGTGTATGAATGATAAAATGTCACGGAGATATGCACTGATTTAATTTTTTTTTGAAGCAGGATAAAAATTAGGAAAGACGTCGGCTAACGGGCTTCCTTCCTAAAACGTCCATTGTATTAGGTTGATAAAAATTTGTTATAGGAATTTATTAAAGTTTATTTAGTATGAAAAGACATAATTATCCCGAACAATAACTAAATTCAGAGTAAATTCTAATATTTTACCAATAAACTCTTTTCCGTTTCATACATAGTCAGAGGCGGATCTCAATGCAAGCAAACCCAGCTGCCGCTGGGTAGAAAATTTTAGATTAAGTTAAAAAATAATAATCTTGCTTGGCATAAATAATTATAATACTCCGTATCAGTTTATTTTTTTTAACCAAAACTCAAAAGATGGACAAAGAACATGATAGTTCTTCGGTGAAAGATATATTGCACTTTCTTTCCACTGTTGTTCTTTCGACTCCTATGAATTGCATTTACAATTTTTTGTTTTCAAAATCTGAAAATTGATAGATTTTTTTCATAGTTTGCTAGATTAGTTTAATCAATTAAGAGTTATAAAAAAAACTCAAACAAGTTGTTACCGGGTTGGGGTGGTTTCCTTAATTGAATTTTTGGCTTGTAAAATTGTGTCTTTACCATGAATATTTTCATTCACCTAGCTTTGGAACATTAGATCCGTCACTGTACATAGTTTACATTATTTCATAATACTTCAACCTTTATTTCATAAAGTACTTTTTTTAAAAAAAAACTTCAAGTAAATTAAATTTTGGTTAAATTTTCAAACCTGTCCCATAATTCTTTTTGAAACAGGTAATGATTCAAAATATCAAATACAACTATTATTTGGTAAATCGAGAGAATGAAAGATCGCTATATGAACAAATCGTCGTGATAAAACCAATAAAAATTAATTAGTTGAGTTTCATTTTTTATATATTTTTTTCAATCTCTTTTGGTAATACAAAGGTGCGAGGTTAAGTAATGTATCTTTTATGTGGTGTTGACTTTGTCATTTGTCCAATTTTTATTTGTATGTTTGTGAGTTGTATAAAGACGGACTATCCGTTTTTCGATCTATTGACTTCTCAAATTACTAGACAGTATGTTGTCTATATCTCGAATCCTTTCCTTTTAAAAAAAATGTATCACCATTGATTCGTGGAGGATCAAGTTTGTTGTTTTGCTGTTCCAGAATATCATTTTATCAGAGGATGGATGTCGGTAGTACGTCCTATTTATTGCTTAATGGAAAAAAAAAAGTTTGTTGCTTTGCTAATTGCTTGATCTCTCGGGGGGGAAAAGAAAGGGGGCCGAAGTCTTACCAAAAAAGAAAAACAAAGGGGCAAGACCGTGAGAGTGGATCAAACCTCCACCGCGATTTACAGAGCGAGCGAGGGAGCGAGGGAGGGAGGGAGCGGTGAAAAGCGTCAACACTAAGCTAACCCCACCCGTTTCGTCTCCTCTACAACTCCACCCGCCCCCAACTTTATGCAGTCGGACACTGAGATACTCGACTGTGAGGATCAAACCACCACCACCGACGCTGCCATGTCCGATTCCTCCGCCAACTCCCGGACCCGGGATCTCGACAAGCTCCTCTTGCGCCCTGGCCGCCTCGTCGGCCCCACCTTCGAGCCCGGCGAAGAGGTACCGTTTCCCCGTCCTTTTTTTTTGCTGGGGAATTTCGTCGAACAGGTGGTGGGCATTGATTTTGCTTTGGATAATGTTGTGCGTTTTCGTGGTTTGTACAGTTGAGGAATGATCTTCAAGAGTATGCGAGGATATTGGTGGTGGGGGCTGGTGGTTTGGGTTGCGAATTGCTCAAGGACTTGGCTTTGTCAGGGTTTAAGAACCTGGAGGTGATCGATATGGATCGTATTGAAGTTACCAACCTCAATCGCCAATTTCTGTTCAGGTTACATGGGTTTACTGTTTTCCTCTCACTTTTTTTTTTGAATTTGAACTTGTTTTTTGATTCAATTTTGAATGAATCGTCTGCACAAGGCCATAGCTGTGTGGTCAAATAGGGGACTCAGTGCCTTTTTGGTTTAGTTAGGAGTGCAAATGTGCAGTTGATTGATCTCCATTCCTCAACTGCAATGTAGTAGTATGAGTATCTGCAATTGAAAAATAGTTAAGGATTGTTTTCTTTTAGTTCTTGCAATTCCAGTTACTTGATTACTTTTTCAAGCTTTGCTGCTTTATTGCTAGTTTTGTGACTTTGATGCTTGATATAATACTGCCTGAAACTTGCAAAACTCTAGTGGTCCAGTTGATTATTATCCATACTTTACTGGGGTTTGAACTTCCTACATTTCCATAATGAAACACTCCTTTCCTTGCTAACAAGGATAACGTCTAAGATGCGATTGTTTCATCTAAAAGTGATGATAAGTGATAACTAGTAGGGGAAGTGCAAAATGTCAATTTACTCTTCCAAAAGCGCAAGGACATATGTCTAACATGGTGTCATGTGTTAGGAATAAGGCAATGCTTTATAGATTGAAGGGCCTGGAATGGATCAACATGGAGAGCATGATGTAGTACAGATTTTAGAATGCTGGTATTGTTTGAAAAGCAATGCAACTGATTACTTTTCCGTTTAGAGGGAATGCCGGTCGACTTGATTATCCTGGGAGATATTTCTCGCGAGTTAATAGCTTCAGCTGTGTTGATTTGGAGCTTTTGAGTTTTGACTGTGCTTCCCTTTTTATGGCTTAGGCATGGTTTTTAACTCGCAAGAAACTAATCTCCTTTTGACTGTGCTTTGGAACTTTTGAGTTTTTACTGTGCTTCGCAAGTCCAGAAATATTGAGGAATAGTTTTGATGATGGGATTTAGGCATGTAAAAGAAACCAATCTCCTTTTAAATATGGTGGTCCATCACTGTACCATAGGTGCCTGTCATCACTCGCCAACAGGATAATTTTGTGCATTCTTTCTCGTTTCTCCCCAAGTATGAGGTTTTATGTTCACATTCAGTTCTCCACCACATCAATACTTAGGCGGGGCTGTGCTGCTATGGAAATGACAATATTTTTTTCTTAGCTTTTCATGCCTAGATATTGGGTAATACAGGGATGTTTTCTCATCAAATTATCTGCTTCTTGGATGAGACTGGACCTTGATCGATATACAGATATATTAATTCTGGCCTTTGTGTCGTATCTGGGTGTTCTTATTCTATTAGAACATTGTGCTGTAATTGATTTAATTAAGTTTCTTTATCTCCGATAATTGAAATTGAAAATATTCCTTAATGTTTCTGGCTTAGGCTTGGAGATGTAGGGAAGCCAAAGGCGGAGGTGGCAGCAAAACGCGTGATGGAAAGAGTTAAGGGTGTAAATATTGTTCCACATTTTGGACGTATTGAGGACAAGAGTCTTGAGTTCTACAGTGATTTCAACATTATTGTCCTTGGTCTTGATTCTGTAGAGGCTCGGAGTTACATCAATGCTGTTGCTTGCAATTTTTTAGGTGCGCTTTCCCATTTCGCATTCTCATTACCAGTAAGCACGGTCATATTATGGTTTCTGGTGAAGAGTTATCCACGAAAAAAAAAAATCTACTTCTGACGTGCTTCAACAAAAGGCTAAATCCAACAATTTGAGTCTCTCCTGACCACTTACTTGAGTTAATTCTACTGTTGCTGTAGTTTTTCCCTGTGTTTTTATTCATTGTATGCCAAAATTAAGAAAATGGAGTAAAACTGACTGCTGAGTTTCTTCTCCTTGTTTAATAATTCCAAGAATCCTACTTGGGGAGTCCTTTTTTTATCTTTCTGTGGGATGACAATGACCCCGTTTTCTGTGATTTAAGCAATATGTCATTGGTGTAGAGTACTTGGCTAACAATTTCATGCTCTCTTTTTTGACATTTCATGGTAATCCAGAATATGACTCTGAGGACAAGCCATTAGAAGAAACTTTTAAGCCAATGGTAGATGGCGGAACTGAAGGTTTTAAAGGACATGCTAGGGTCATCATTCCAGGAGTTACACCTTGTTTTGAGTGCACCATCTGGCTTTTCCCTCCTCAAGTCAAGTTCCCGTTATGCACCCTTGCAGAGACACCCAGAACTGCCGCTCATTGTATTGAGTATGCCCACTTAATTAAATGGGATGAGGTTTGCATTGGTCGTCATTTGTTTCAATTTTAATCTCCCATTATATGACATTTATATGATGAAATAAAGTTTTCTGGATTTTGAAGGTTCACAGTGGCAAAGCTTTTGATCCAGATAACCCAGAACATATGCAATGGGCCTACAATGAGGTGATTGGAGTGCAATGATATGTGCTACAATTTTCATCTTTCTGTCTTCCTTTTCCTTCTACAACGGACTTGCTTCTTTCTACTGTATCTCTCTGTTAGACTCGACTCTCGTGCTAATGTGCTAAATTTTTAGGCTGTCAAGCGAGCAGAGTTATTTGGTATCCCTGGTGTTACTTATTCTCTCACTCAGGTATATACTTGGGTTTTCTATGCAGTTACCTTGGGCATTTTTTTTTAAATAGGAATTTGCTCTTGGGATTTCCTTTGGCAATGGCAATGTTGTTCACTTGGTTTTGTACATGATTTTTATTCATAAACAAAATCTAAGAGAATCTGTACATAGATTATATAGATTGAAATGTTTGATTGGTGAGGAATTTTAAATTTGTTTTTGTGATCTAAAAATATAATTTACTAGTCTGATACTTGATCCAATATTATGTAACAGTTTCCTTCATAATTAGTGATTATTTACTTATATCTCATTTTCTTGGAATTTATGCAGGGTGTCATAAAAAATATCATTCCAGCTATTGCTTCTACAAATGCTATTATATCGGCTGCATGCACCCTAGAAACATTGAAGATTGCATCTGGATGCAGTAAAACATTGTCTAATTATTTCACGTACGTCTTTCCTACTCTTGATTTCCTTTTTTTTTTAATCTAAAAATCGAATTTCGAATTCTATCTTTTGAATATCAAAGACTAATGGAATATTTTTCCTTCATTTACCTGCATTTTGGTGCAACTTAAGGAATTACATGACCAAGTATATATCCATCTTAGCCTCTTAGGCTATGTTTGCCTAACAACTTATTTGGTGACTTGAGCTTTTTTAGGAGTTTATTTTGTTCACATGAAAAGGAATGAAAAGAACTTTTAACATTTCAGCTTCTTCTAGCTTGTTGTCCAAACGAATCCTTCTTCTTGGATAAGCTGGTTATTAAATGTTCATGCTTCAATGATATCTGTCTCTTGGTTATAGAATCACTTTTTATTCAGAAAAGGCTATTCTATTTTGCAGCTGCCTTTAGTACTATCCCTTAGGTTCATCAAATTTTAATACGCTATCTGACTGGTTTAATTTGCAGTTACAATGGCGTTGATGGTGTCCATGTTAAAGTGACAGAGTTTGTCAAGGATACAGATTGTCTTGTGTGTGGTCCGGGTGTTCTTATTGAGTTAGACACTTCAGTTACCCTAAAAAAGGTAAGCTTGTTCTTCCTGTCCATACGTTTTTCTTGTTGAATAGGTAAATAAAGAGCGAACCATTCGGGAATGGCTCACCGGAAAGGACTTGTGGGTAGTACCCATAGGTCCCCGGTTCGAACCCCGGAATGGCCGCTCTTTATTTACCTAGGAGTCCTTTCCGGTGAGCCATTCCGGAATGGTTTGTCCATACGTTTTTCTGTTGTATATTAATGTGACGTATCTTTTTAAAAAATTCCAGGAATCTAAGCATAAGCTGCTTCACAATTTTTTTTTTTTAACAACTTCTGACAAATGTTTGTGTGTGTATGATCATGAATTGTGGGCAGTTGGGCCGAATGCATCTTTTTAGAGGCATTGATGTATTGTTCCAGGCTGTCCTAGACATCCTTATGCTAGTCGAAATTTATTTTGACAGAACTAAATATTGTTTTACAAAAGGAAGCTTACGGAAATTTTGTTGAGTGATCAACCAGGAAAAGGGGAAAAAAAATCCAATACTTGAAGTTTTGCTTAACAACTTGCATTTGTGGTTGCAGTTCATTGAGCTACTTGAAGATCACCCTAAACTGCATTTGTCGAAAGCAAGTGTTACATACAGGGGAACAAACCTCTACATGCAGGCACCTCCTGTGCTAGAAGAGATGACCCGATCAAACCTAACGCAGCCACTCTTTGAGTTGATGAATAAAAACCCAATGGACACTCTTCATGTGACCGGCATGATCAAGAAGGGCGACAAGAAAACATCTAGTTTGAGAAAGCTACGGGTTTCTTTCAAGGGCGTTGACGGCATCAGCGACATGGATACAGCAACAGGGACATAGTTCTCCAGATCTCTTGACTTCTATTCAGAAACCAAATCTTGCACAGCATAGAACTGCGAAGGAAGAAAAGTCGTGTGGTGGCACACTGGTACATCTAAGACGTTTACTGCAGGTTTTTGCTTAACGGATCTTCTCGGCTGTCTGTGATTTACAATTCATAGACATTTGCAAATGGGTCATTGGGGAAATTCCTTTTTTTTTGCATCTAGGGTTTGCTTACTTCAACTTGCTTCTGCTCAACGACTTTTCGGTCAGTATGGTCTGTTGCAAATTGCAATTGAATCTCTGCCTCCAATTGCTTTGTTCTTGAACCCTTGTTTCCCCCTTTACAAGCATATTGCTATTTTACAGCTGGAGAATTTTGAATTTAAAGACCCAAGTTGGCTGTGTGGAGAAGAAACAGCAAAAGATGGTAAAGCAATGACTAGTGATCTCTCCGATGCTTTAACGGTCGTAACGGAATTTCGAATGGATTTGAAATTGAAATGACACCCTTAACATCATAAAGATGAAAATCCAAAGGTTGATGATCTGGAGACGATTCTTTCTGCAGACTATCTTTTGTTTCAGTTCACTAAAGTATGCAGTGAAAGTGATGAAATTACTTGCAAAAGTTCAAGGAAGTGGCAACTTTTTATGTTGGCTGAGTTGAAATAAAGTGACCAATTTCAAAGATGGACATATGCCTCCATGATTTGAATCTACCTTTTGATGGTTTAGCTCTAGTTAGACATGATCAGGACCTCTCATAGTTTTTCATCGTCGCGCTTCACTTCCTATACTTGTGTTTAAATCCAAGGAAATCAACCATTCAGACGAAGCTGAAACTATATACACTGCAAATATAGCATTTGACAAGTTCAAATTTTGGTCAAGTTAGTACAAACCATGACATCAATTGGATATATACCATGTCAAAATCTTAGCATGACATTCATATCCATATGAACAACTAGTTAATAGGGATAACTCAATTTGAAAAGGCAAATAGTTATGAATTGCATCATAGTTTCAGCATCACATGTCAATTCATGGTCATAATCATTTCAGACCCTATAAGATGAGCTAAGCTTGCCCTGACCCCCATGTTCTCCTCCTTTTACCCTCCAGCATGTTCTTCTCTGGGTATATTTATTTGGGCCCTCCATGAGAAAAATTGAAGACTCTTCACATGGTAATATCATGTATGACTACCTTTAACTAGTTCAACTGTTGCTAGAGATTCAAAAAAAGCCCCAATACCCTTTCAAATCTCATGGAGATATGATAGATTTCAATCAAAACAATGTTTACCCAAATTTCTCTAATATCCTCCGATTTCGATAAAAGAGGTCACGAGTTCGAGTCTAGAGGATAATCATTAGAATTAGCCGGAGACATCGGATATCCGTGTTATTTAAAACGGAATAAAATATCCGCTTATAATATCCATAAGTAAGGTCATACACTCCCATAGAGAATGGGCAAGAGGCCTTTTGTGCCCATGTGAGGCAGCTTTTGTTGAGGATGGCAAGCTGCAGACATGTGGTGAGTGACTCATACCATTTGGTTTCCCACTTTTTGTGGATATGAAAGACACAAAAGAGAAAAAGACCCACATCCACAATCTCCCTCAAATTGCTAGCTAGCTATACAAATTATCAAGACATGGTTGTAACATAACCATATCTTGAAATAGATATATGGGTGTGGCATAATCTTTGTATCTAGCTGGTTTCTAATCCATCTACCTCATCTTCATATTTTCCCATTGGATAATACCATCAATGTCACCCTCTCATGAATTCTCTTGTAGGGTCACTACTATGTAGTGATATGAGTCAATTAATTGGGCGACACGCTCTTATACCTGGTTTAAAAGCTTTCAATTTCCAGTATTTAAACTCGATACCACTTGTTAAGAGAAAAGAGTCTGTTATCAACTCACCTCCGCCGAGACTAAGTCTTTGGACATGATATTGCTATCTATAGGCACAGATCTTCCAACTGCCAAGCTTGGTCCCACAACCCATATGCTCTTTGCTAACTCCTCTACCCCACCACTCTATATACTATACCTTTTTTAACCCTATTTAAATGCCTATAGTCCAGCCTCACACACAACTGGAGAATAAAGAGAAGGAAATAAAAGCCAGTTAAGTACTCATCTAGCCCTCTTCAAAGTTCAGAAAACCAGTTCAAGTGTTACACTCACTTAAAGATCATAACAAAGTGACCATGGAAGTTGCCATGGAGGATGATCTCTTCTTTGCTGATCTCAACAGGCAGATCTCCCTTCTAATCATGGACGACGACGAGGATCCGGTTGTGCACTGCCCTTCAGTTTCTCTTCAGGTAAAAGTCATAACCAGGAATCTTATGATGCCAGTACATTTACATTTTCTTGGTGTATATTTATGTTTAATTAGGAAAATTTATGGATCAATCAGATAGAATTAATGTAACAGTTGATAACAAATTGTTTAAAAAATTGTTCCCTTTGCAGGCTTTTCCACAGGCAATTCAGCATCCAATCCACCCAGCATTCTTCCATCAAGAAGATCTGAGGAGGGAGATCAAAGGGACAGGTGTCTTCATCCCGCGATCGTCGCAGCCGAGAAGGAAGAACAGGCAAGGAGGAAGGCACAGCTCATCAAACACCAGCAAATCTAGCAACAGACAGATGGTTAGCTCAGGAGGGGTCTCCCAAGTAGCTTATAGTAGCTCTAACCATAGCAGGTGTTAATCTTATATATATAAATAAGGTGTTTTTATATGCTAATTACTGCATCTTAGGGGATTAAGATTTCAGGAATAATGAATTTTCCAGATGGGAAAAAGAAAAAATTGCCTTGTGGTAGAGGCAAATTCAATTAAGGAGCTTTCATTTATGATTGGTAAGAAGATGAAGCTGATTTTTGTACATGGAATGGAATTAAAGCCCATCTGCCATAGCTTTTTCTTTGTGGGGCATAAAGAGAGGGGTAATCTCAGCAAAGGGCTGAATTTGCCTCCTCAGTACACTTGTATAATTCAGATGCTTTTGTTTGGCTGCTGATGTTATAGGGATAAGCTTGTCATCTTTAATTAGTTCAAATTTATTGTTATCATCCTAATTTTGTTTTGGGTGTGGGCAATTATCTATATAAATTCAGTTCTGATTTATCTATTTTTTTATTGGGAAAAATTCCGGGGAGGGATCCCTACCTGATAGCATCCTTGCGGATGAGGTCACAGAGACCTAAATCGTTGATAATGTCCCGTAGCTGAGTGACAATAATGTGTAACCTTATCCGTCACTCTATTGTTATTTCAGGCCACATGAAAGAATAAAGTGTCCCTTATTTTGGATAGTTTAATATCTATCATCAGAAGTTCTATCTAGTCTACATAGTTTTTTTTTTAAATCATAAGTAGACAATAGGGAAGGTCACATCTTCCTTGGTGGTTCAAGTCAACAATCTCTCATTGAACCTTGGTACAGCTACACAACTATGCCCACTTTCTGATCAAAAAAAAAAAAAAAACAATCTCTCATCGAAAAGAACTATATGAGTCGATATGTAAACGACATACTCTTCTCCCTTAATCAGAGATTTTGAATTCATAAGAAAATGAAACCAATTGAATATGAGCCAATAGGTTCTAAAGACAACAAAAGTTATAAAAAGCAAAGTTTGTACTTAATGGGCATATATATATGATGAAGGGAATATTTGTTGGAGACTTTTTTTTAAGCAAGATTGAAACTTTGTAGTGATGGGATCTTGTAATTCAGATCTGGCAGCTCAGCAATAATGCAAAACTAGTTTAATCAATAAGGACCACTCAACACCCTAGCAAATCCACTGTTCTAAAAATTCCGCCTAGGCGCTAGGCAGTCCCCTTCCGCCTAGAGTTAGGTGGACGTCTAGGCACGTCTAGACACCCGCCTTGACCGTCTAGGCATCGCCTAGGATCCGTCTAGAACTTTTTAGAACATTGAGCAAAACAAAACCCTAGAAATCAAAATACCCATGATTTATTTTTAGCAAGATTAATGTATATGTGGACTTTATAACCCTACCCATCACCATCACAACCAAGCCAAAATATGAAGAAAGTTCATACCACCACCACCACCAATACCAATGCCAATGCATGCCGCCACCACCCCATCCCTATCGTCGCCATCACCAGCTAGCAATAGTAGGGTAGGGTGCATATTTTTTTTCTCCCAATGATGGCTTTCGAGATTCCGTCTTTATATGATTTGATGAAGTTATAATTTTGAAACTCGTGTATGCTATAATGGTTATGTTAGGTATGTTATAGAAAATGACAATATTATAAAGTGTAAATCGAATATAAAGAGAGAAATTGTTTAATAACCACATGATCAAACAACAACAAGAAGCTTCCCTCTTATATATGAGCACTTGTTTGTGACGCTATCCACATCCACAAGATTCTTCAAGAGATTTCCTTATGCACGTACATGTTGTGAGACATTTGTACATTTTTGTTCAACAACAACAACAAAATCGGGATCGAAATATACACACTTTTTTTCAGACTACGTCTAAAGAGTGTTTTTGAATGCTTTAAGTATTCCAATAGAAAAATAGACATGTACAAGCATATACTATCTAAAGGAAAGAAAGCAAACTAAAAGCATACAACCCGACAAATACACGCGAATAAGAAAAATCAAAAGAATAGATAAGTAAGAATTTAAGAGGAAAGAGAGATAGTGATGCACTGAAATTTAAGCAAGATTAATGTGATCCAGTTTTTTTTTTTTAATACAGGAAATGATTTTAGAGATTAGACAGTACACTATCTGATCATCGAGAGGCTGACGTATCAGCAGACGGAGCACCCGTCATGATACAGTACCAATAAAAAAAACATAAAACAAACATAAAAGCCTGAAACTAAGCCTAATGCGCAATACAACAAGAGGAACCAATGTTAAAAGACAATCATCAAGTTCGACGAAGAACCAAATCATTAATGATTCATTTATATATTTTCTCTGTCTCATAATAATTGTCACTTTACTATTCGATACAGTGTAAAACTCTATAAGTAATTTTTAATAATCCAGTATCTCAAAACTAATCTTGATTGTATACTAGGGAAGCATTGGAATTTGGAGGACAAACAAGATCTTCAAAACCTTTGTCAGTGGACAACAGCAGAAGCCATTCGTCCAAGCCAGCTGGTTATGTGTTTCATTGAAGTACCAGACATGTTATTTGCAGTAAGGCCTTGCATTGGGCCCATTATATTCTTTCATTTATCAATACAGTAGAATATATATATATATATATAGGTTCTCAATTCTTAGTCTATAAACTGAGGTGGCCTATGCACTATTGCACTTCATGTTAAGATGGGGCCTACCACGGAGAGGGCCAGGTCAGAGGAGTTTGGATGTGAGAATCGAGAATTTGAGATAGAGTCAAGCTTTGTTACATCTAAGATAATTTTACTGTGGAAAATGCATAAAACTACCATGAATTTTTACAAATAATCACCTTTTATTAAAAAAATTATAAATAATCATCCATTATATTATATAAACTGATTGCAACTAACTACTCATATCCAATTTTCTTGTTAAATCTAATTTACTTTTTTCCAATTCTAAATAAAAAGGATGATGAATGGCAATCGGGTGGGTCGGGTCGGGTTCAGGTTCGGCTAGTCGGATTTCGGATAATGTTTAATAATTTGGTCATTCAGTTGGGTCGGTTTTAGGTTTCGGATGTATCGGGTTTCGATTGTCTCGGGTTTCGGTTATTTCGAATTTCAGTTGTCTCATGTTTTAGTTATTTCGGGCTTCGGTTGTCTTGGGTTTCAGTTATTTCGGGTTTGGATTGTCTTGAGTTTTCATTATTTCAATATTCATTTTTAAAACTTTACTAGAATGTATCTTTAAGTTCGAGTTATTTTGGGTTTTGGTTATAGCGGGTTCAGGTCTTAATGGGTTTCGGTTGAATCGAGTTCGGTTCATTCGGATTTCGGGTCCAAAATGGGTCGGGCTGGGTTGGTTTTCGGGTGACATACTTCACTATGTTTTCGGGTATTCAGGACAATCGGTTCCGGGTCAACCAAGTCGGGTTTTCCGGTTCGGGTCGGATTTTGCCAGCTCTACTGACAACTCCTGCTGTTTATCGCCTCCAGCAACGATGACCTCTGGTGGAACCTCTTGGTGTTCATCGGGTCTTGTTTGGGAGATCGCTCATATCATCCTCTCTCTCTATTTGGCTAATTAGATTGGAAATTTGATTTGGTTGTGATTAATATAAAGAAATATGTAAAACATAAAAAGTTATGGGTATAATTGTCTTTTTCTATTAACTTAAGTGATGTACGCTCAATAAGAAAAGTGGGTATGGTTAGTTGCAACCAATTTGTATATAATGGATGGTTATTTGTAATTTTTTTAATAAAGGGTGGGTATTTGCAAACAACCTCGAATAAAGGGTGATTTTATACATTTTTGCCTAATTTTAATCTCTTAGTGACTATTCATAGTAATCTAATATAGCATCAAATTTAAAGGGTAACTCAAAAGGTTAAGCAATCCATATATAAAATGTCATTCTGTTTGATAAAAACATGCCATTTTAGTTTTTTTTTCACAATTTTTTAAAAAATAAACATACTATTATTTCTTCATTTATTACACTTTTTTTACTTTCTAAATAAATACAACTAACAATTCACTAATTAATCATTATAAAAGCATTACTAGTACAATTTCTGAGTCATGACGCGATTTTTTGACAAATCTTGATACAACAACAACAACTACCCAGTAAATCCCGCAATTAAGCAGGGTCTGGGTGGTCAGGATGTACGCACTCTTTCCCCGAATACATCGAGAGAGTGTTTCCGATAGACCCAAAATAGTAGACATATCAATCCCATCAAAGCACGCTAAATAGTAGACAAAGAGACACGAAGAAGCAAAGAGGGAGGCGGAATAAAAGCAACCACAATAGAACAAAACCCCCAGCCTAGTACTACTACACATCCGAAGCCCGAATATCCCTCCTCCAACGGTCTCTGTCCAAAGTCAATTCTTCCGATAAGTTGAGCAGATTAAGATCCTGCCTAATAACCTCCATCCAACTCTTTTTCGGTCTACCTCTACCCCTACAAATAGCTCCAAACTCCAAACTCTCACACCTACGAACAGGCGCCGATCCAGGTCTCCGCCGAACGTGCCCAAACCACCGCAAACTGGACTCTCTCAGCTTGTCCACAATACTTGCAACTTCAACTTTGCTCCTAATGTCTTCATTTCTAATTCTGTCAAGTCTCGTATGCCCACACATCCATCGCAACATCCTCATCTCAGCCACTGCCAACTTCTGTTCTTGAGCTTTGGTGACGGGCCAGCACTCTGAACCATACAATAAGGTCGGCCTAACAACAACCTTGACAAATCTTGATAGAATTTTAAAATTAATCTTATAAAGTATAAATAAAAGTTAAGATAAAAATCTTTACCATAAATGTATCTTATAAGTCTTTTATATTTTTTTTAAAATCTCATTTAAAACGATATACATAAATATTGATATTTTAAATCACACAATATTAAAAAAAAAATCATTGTGACTTTGTTTAAATGCGATGCAGCATAATCAATATCTAAAATGACAGTGGTTATTTCATATAATCATAAAGGTTTATATATTAAGTAGTATATATAGATTAGATATTTATAATATATAAATATTTACTTGTAGATTAATCATAACATTAGATTATATTAAATTCAATGTTTTGAATCAAACCTAATATATAGCTAGTAAATATGTTAAAACTATTAGAAAAATTGTGATTGGTTTAAAGGGAAGAAAAAAAAATTAAAGGAAAACATAAATAGCCTTAAACAGGTAAAAAAGGTAGGAAAAAATAGATTGATTTAAACAAGTAAAAAAGGTAGGGAGTAGCTAGTAATTAAAGGTGTTATAAGGGAAAATTTTTTATTTGATTGATTTAGCCTACTAATAATTATATAAGACTGAATTCAATGTTTTGAATTAAGCTCAATAGTTATAATCTGTATTATATTGAATTGAATATTTTCAATTAAGTCAAATCATCAATTATTATATTATATATAATAAAGGAGAAGTCGACTGAGACACATGATGATTTCTCCTTAAAAGTAATCATATGAACCAATCACATTTTATTCTATTCAAGATAAAATTTAATTTAATATAATACAAGATAAAATTATATATATTCAATCAATCAATATATCTATATATGCATAAGATAAAATTTTATTCTAACTCTATTTAATCAACATATCTATATATATGCATAAGATAAATTTTGACCCAATTTGATTAGATATGGATATATTTTTTAGAAGATATTAACCAAATTTAAATTTAATAATTAGATAAAATTTTATTATAAATCTATTTAATCAATATATCTATATATTCATAAGATAAAATTTGACCCAATTTGATTGGATATGGATATATGTTTAGAAGATATTAACGAATTTTAAATATTATATAAGACAAGATTTTACCTATTATATAAGATAAGATTTTACCTATATAACATATGTAATCAATTTTAGAAGATATATATACTAGATATAATAAATGATAAGTCGTATGTAACATATGACATCTTCTCCTTATCCTAATAGTAATAACCAATCAAATTTTTTTATCTCCGCCTTAATCAATTTTAAGATAATAGTTTTCATAAGTTTTTAGACGTAGATATATTTTGGAAAAGATTTTACCTAATTTTGTAAGATTTTGACAATAATTATATAAAAGTTTGATAATACTTTCAATATATTAACGAGAATCAATGATAATTTTATTTAAATTGTGTAACAATTCAAAAGTGTTAAAATAAACCAATTAGCTCTCTGAACGGGGATTTATATTAAATATATTTAAATTGTACAAAAACCGCACACGGTACGGGTGCTGAATTAGTGGATAGTAAGATACTCCCTCCGTTCCATAATACATGTCCTTTTACTTTTCTGCACGTTTTTTAAGGAGCGAAAAACTCTATAAAATATTAATTTTTCAATTAATTTTTTTATATAATTTGATACTTGTTACTAATAAATATCAAATTATATAAAAAAATTAATTAAAAAAATAATATTTTATAGAGTTTTTCGCTCATTAAAAAACGTGCCCAAAACTAAAAGGACATCTATTGTGGAACGGAGGGAGTACTTAAAAGAGCCAATGATGATTATTTGATAGAATATAAAGTTTATGAATACTTTATAGTTTATACAGTACTAGTGTACTGTATAATTTTCAAATTTTTGGGTGTTTTGTGAGAATCTTATATTTTAAAGAGGGTTTTGTATAATTACCCTAAATTCATACACTACTCACTACTGAATGAATCTGTAGTTGGCATCACGAAGACCGAATTCAATCGGATTTGAATCCTCACAAATCCGGGATTTGATCGACGATGAGGAATCAATCGATCAACCAACACAGATCCTAATCATCTGATCCACCTCAGCTACCTCACTCCATCTCCAATGGCGGACGGATACCAGCTCCTGTCCCTCCTCGTCCTACTCCTCCCCATCTCTCTCCTCGTCCTCCTCCACTTCATCGTCCGCCCCCGCCCCGTCAAGATCCCCATCAAGAGCCGCCACGTCTTCATCACCGGCGGATCCAGCGGCATCGGTCTCGCCCTCGCCCACCGCGCCGCTTCCGAGGGCGCCAGAGTCTCCATCCTCGCTCGCAGCCAGTCCAAGCTCGACGAGGCCAGGTTGGCCATCCGCCTCGCCACCGGTGTCGACGTTGCAGTTTTCAGCGCCGATGCTAGGGATTTCGACGCCGTCAAGAAGGCCGTTGACGCCGCAGATCCAATCGACGTCCTCGTTTGTAATCAAGGGGTTTTCGTCCCCCAGGAGCTCGAGGAGCAGGACTTGGAGGAGGTTAGGTTTATGATCGATGTCAACTTGATGGGGACTTTCCATCTGATTAAGGCTGCTTTGCCATCGATGAAGAGGGATCGGGTTGCGCGCGGCCCGGCCTCGATTGCTATCATGTCTTCCCAGGCCGGTCAGGTATTTGATTTTGAATTTTGGTTGATCTGATTTATGGTTCAGATGTGAAGCACATTTAGTACATCAAATCATCTGTTCAGTAAATTCAAAATTTGAAACCTTTAGATTGAATTTGCAACCCGTTGCACTGAATTTGAAGATGGTCTTTGCTTGAGTAATCTGAACATAGAAAACAGGTGGTATTATGGAGAAATTTGATCTGATTGTGTATCTCAAATTTCATTTGCTGAATATGTGGATCTTTCTTCTTTCAAGAGCTCTATTAAGATCGCGGAGTTAGAAAAAAAATGATCTTTCATCGTTTCGCCTAAGAATAGATGATTTAAAATGAGTTTTGTTTTCGATGATGAAACCTTCACGAGTTGCAGTGAGTTTGACCAGTTAATCTGTGTTATGAAGGTTGTTAGTTAGCCAAAATAGGATGTGGAGTTTGTGGACACTGGATATATATGGATAGTATATGCAGTGTTGAACAGTTGAACTGATACCGATTCGTGCTTCCATTGATCTAATTAATATCTTTCACCTTTGGTTTCAAGATTTAGGATGTGCATTCAATATTGCTCCACCTTGTCATCTTTGCTGAATCTATTTGCAGAGATTTAACATTGATGTCTTTCCTTTCTTCGGTAATGCAGAAATAATTATCTACTCTCCAGCTTCATGCTTTTTTGAGGAAAATTTACCCTATTGAAAATTTGGAACTAATGTAGCCAAGTAGTATGTGAAGTAGTGTTATAGAAATGCTTGACTGAAAGAAATAGCTGCCCTTTTTGGGTTATTGATTGGTGACATGGGTGTGGGAGATGGAACCCAATATCATCTGCTGTGAAAAGATGGTCTATAAAACAAGTGAATTGTTCATTTGATGTCTGGTTATCCTTTGATCTGCGAGGAAAATGGAACGTGTTTGCTAAACATCTAAGCAATTTCTGCTACAGTATATCTTTTTTCTTTCTTTCTTTCTGCTGGTTTGTTTTATTGGCCCATGTTCTGATCTGCAGGTGGGTATCTATGGCTACACGGCTTATTCTGCTAGTAAGTTTGGTCTGCGTGGATTGGCAGAAGCGCTGCAACAAGAAGTCATTGCAGACAACATCCATGTTTCTTTGATATTCCCTCCAGACACCAACACCCCTGGCTTGGCGGAAGGTCTATACTCTATACCTTACTCTTTATGTTTATAGGAAGATAGGTTTGAATTGTGATTATTTTACTAGTCTTTAATTTTCAAACAGTCGACTTTCTTTATGCATTACCCGATGGATTTGCTGAATCAATTTTATCCTTTGTTATTCGTGTTATTCTCAGTGTATGTATTCCATAGTTCTGTTTGTAAGTGTGTCCATCTATCTGCAGAAAACAAGAAGAAGCCTCAGCTCACTTCTATCATCGCAGCCTCTTCTGGAGCCATGGAAGCGGACGAAGTTGCAAAGAAAGCTATTAATGGAATAAAACGGGGAAAGTTTATCATCCCTTGCAACTTTGAAGGGCTGCTGTTATCCCTAGCAACAGCAGGCCTGTCTCCTCAGAGATCGTGTTTGATGGCATTCGTAGAGGTGGTTGCAGCCAGTGTTTTGCGCATTGCAGCGCTGTTTTTCCAGTGGAGTTGGTATGGAAGCATAGAGAAATGGCATGCAAGGAGGAATTAAGGTACGTTTGGCTGGCTTATATCGTATTCAGGGTGTGGATTTTGCTTTCAGGAAGCTGTAGGCTTGGACTTGAAGATCGATGTAATTGTGTTATATGTTACTTTTCAGTTTTGACAGCCCAACTAATTTCTAATTTCTAAACTGCAACGCACCTGTAACACACTCTTTGTTTTTGTAATGTTAATGCCCTCCTCTTAAACACATGGATGGTTTCTGTTCAGAACGAGCAGAGCATACCAATCACCAATTGAACGAGCACAGCATAACGAAAACAAATCCATGTTATGCACTTGGCTTTCATACTGCAGTAGAGGCTTGTCTAAAACTTATCCGACCTGGAAAATCTTATCCTAACACTCGGAAATTTTTGGGTTTGAACCTGATCGAGCTCGAATGACCAAGAAATTATCACAAATGCACCACATCAAACAAAATGGAAATAAAATTGCGAGTTTAGCTTTTGGCGGTATTTATACCTTATAATGACCATAATGATTCATAGCCTCTAAAATCAATTGACAAAGGAACTCGCCGATTTATATATTAAATCTTGTTATGCTCAACTTTCCAAGTATGTTTTTTTTTTTTTTGGTCTAGTTTACATCTCTTAGCAAATACTCCGTATAAACCATCAATATTCGGCTCGTTCAACTCCATCGATTCGGATCGTTTCGAAAAGCTCAACTTGGATCATTAAAATCCCCTAATAAAGCCGAGCTTGAACAAACGGCTTCAGCCTTTAGACTCGAGCCGGCTCGGCGTTCCCTCCGTCTATTGTACTCTCTGCCTCTCATCTCCCACTCGATCTCCCCGTCTCTCATACTCCGACGCCGCGCGACACCGCCACCTAGGCAACAAACAGCCTTACTGAGTCGCCGCGAAGCGTGGCCACTGTCCTTCATTGGAGGGCGGAAAACCTAGAGTTGCCGCCATAGATTGCCCGACGAATTCCGTTCGATTCGACTTCGATCTCGCTCATATCCAGGTATTTATTAGGTTTTTGATCCTTAAGTTTGTTATTGTTTCAATTTCGATTCGACTTCGACTGTGTCTCAGTTTCAACCCTTGAAAGTTTGTTGTTCTTTCTGCTCAACGATTGACGAATTCCACCATTGAAGTCTTTAATTCTTCTGTTAATGGTTGTAAACGAACTCAATTAAGAAGCCTAAGCTCGTTTGCTCGGCTCAAATGCGTAATCAAGCCCTTTAGAAATGTTGTGCTTATTTGTGATTACCTTCATTCTGTGTTATACCAGAAAGACAATCACCATATCCACTATCCAGGCAAGAAATACCATGAATTGGAAAACCATAAATAAACCGTGCAAGAAGTTGTTGACATCATCAGGAGGAGCGTCATCAGGTTAGTTATTAGTAGCAGTTTCTTTGTGGATATCTGAACTGCTAAGTTAACCTACTAAATCATTCACAGGCCGAAACAATGCTGGTCGAATCACCATTTGGCACCGAGGGGGTGGCTCCAAGAGGTTGCATCGAAACGTTGACATGAAACGGGACACTGCATCTGTTGGCATAGTGGAAAGAATAGAATATGATCCTAATCGTTCTTCGAAGATTGCCCTTGTAAGATGGACTGAGGGCGTGCAACCCATTAAACCACGAGAGCACTTCATTCCTTCACATAAGGTTGCCCCAGGCGCCATCGCAACCACAGTAACTGGGCAGTTCCCCTTATCATGTATAACTGCAAACAATGGCATGACTAACCAGGAAGGGGTGGGAAGCAAAATTGGCAGCTTGAGGGATGTCTTCATCTCTGCCTTCACCTCTCCTGGCCTCAAGGAAGTGTCTTCACTGAATATCCCGAGGTTTGTCGTAGCTGGGGCAAGGCCCACTGTCTTTGCTCCGCAGCAAAGAGGGGAAACGAAAGCTGGAGAAGAGAAGAACTTTGCGCTTTCTGATGTTCGTAGGTGGAAGAAGGACAGCATTCTGTGGGCGCATAGGTCTAAGCGTAAGGCAGCAGTTTCTTGGCGCACAGTGTTGCTGGACGCGACATGAATTTAGGTTTCGTCAAAACTGATGAAGATGAAGAAATGATAGATCAAGGCCGCTTCTTCTTGAAGTCAACAGGCCAAGCACTGAAAACAAAAGATTGCACACCCATCAGTTACATATTAGCCAGCCATGAACTTGAAGTAGGGCAAATGGTGATGAACTGTGATTCATCCAAACCTCCCCGTAAACAGAGTCACATTTAGACCTCGTGAAGGAAGAGCTTATCGGTAGCCAGGAAATCAGGAGTTATGATGGAGACTTCCTGTTGCTGAACTGAATTTTGAATTTCAGGATTTGCTGTGTTGGCTGTCTTTTTGCTTGTATAACACAAACTTGGCTTTGGTAGTTTTTGACAGCACAGTTAGTGTTGTGAAACTCTTCAAGCTCACAATTAAACATCAGCACTGAATATACTTCAATATGATGATTCATTGCGAGCCAATGAATAGTCCTGTTCACGAAACAGCCGATCCTATTAACCTCGCGCTTCTTTTGTGATCAAATTCGCAAGAATTGATGCTATCCGCTGTTGCTACGCTTCAGAGACCCTCTCAAGCTGAGTATACCTGGTATGTTGGTGGGAGTGAAGTGCAGTACCTTTAGGTAAAATGAACTTGGGAGCCAAATTCAAACCAGCTTGAAACCCTTGTTAGAACTGTTGTAGCTGAAGCCTACAGCATTGCGATGGAACCGCGCGCACTGTAGTGAAGTGATCCACATCTTCGGACCGATGTAGTGTGTTCCGTACTTCCGTTGGATTTAGAGTTCCATGAAACCCAATAAAATCCGAATCCATTGTAATTGAAATCGAATGAGTCCAGAGCTTGTTATAACCGAAATTCAAAATAATTGAAATCCGAGACAACTGAAACATAAAATGAGTAACCCTAATTCAACCTGACCCATTCTGAATGGCCAAATCATCCAATACTTGAACGACCCGGTCAAATCATCCAATACTCGAACGACCTGCAATCCAAGTAAACTCACCCAAATCTTTTTTTGTTTGTTTGTTTGTTTATACATGCAACAATTTGAACGGAGCTAAACCCTAAATCACCCAAATCCGATTGCCAAATCGAAATGACCTTAGATCCCATTGAGTTGATAAAACAACTTTAGATAAAGTTGGTTAACTCTCAACTATTCAAGTTTAAATAAGTGGTTTAGATTTAAACTAAGTTAACCAATTTTTAATTTATATTTTAGGGTTATAAATTTCTTTATGGTAATCCTATCAACCTTACATCCCTACGGGATCCTGACCGATTGGTATTACGAGTATTTTGATAAAAAAAAAAGGCCACTTGTAAAAAAAAAAAAATGAGACTCACTACCTCGACTTGTTCTTGGCATTCGTGGTTCGCTTTGGATTTATATCGACTCTTCCGCTGGCTTGTGACTTATATGGGTTTCTAGGGTTGTTTCTTTCATCTATTTTATTATTATATTGACGGCTCCGTCTGCTGATTCGTCGGCCCCTCGAGGCTTCATGATTGTTTGACCTCGAATTTTTACCAAATAAAATAAAATAAAAATCCCTCACTACTATTGACCTCCTCGGAAAAAGAATCAGTCACTCACACTCCCACCAGACCACCGCTTCCCATTTTCCAGGGCGAACCAAATGGCGGCGATGATGGCGAAGAGATCGTCGGCGATCAAATCGCTGGCCTGCGGCCTTCGAGCTGCGTCGGCGAGGGCTTACGCGTCGATTGCGGCTGGTTCGGACATAGTCTCGGCGGCGCCGAACGCCTCCCTCCAGAAGGCGCGGAGCTGGGACGAGGGCGTCTCCTCCAAATTCTCCACCACTCCTGTCTCTGACATCTTCAAGGTCTCCTCCTCCTTCAATTCGTCCCATTTCCTTTATCATATCTCCTTTAATTTGGGGATATCGGTGCTTATCGTGCTCCAATTTCTTTCCCCCTTCCTTACTGTGAAATTTTGCAATTGTTTTCAGGGGAAGAAGATCGCCATCTTCGGCCTCCCCGTAAGTTCTCAATTAACAATTCGACTCTCACTGATTTCCTTCATCAATTTCACTCTCATTGATTTTGCTCCTCATTGTTGGTTGCTGTGAGTGTCGTTGCAGGGTGCATATACCGGAGTTTGCTCGATGCAGCATGTGCCGAGCTATAAGAATAACATTGACAAGTTCAAGTCCAAAGGGATTGACTCTGTAATCTGTGTGGCTATCAATGATCCATATGTCTTGAATGGATGGGCTGAGAAACTCCAAGCTAATGATAGTGTATGTTTTTCTGTCTACTCATTTTCTTCGTCTGTTACTCTGTGCAGCAATCTCTGATCTTTGTATTGATGTTTCAAGATGGTGTTACTCTTGTTTGTTCTATATGACCACAAAAAATGGCATTGCCATATGAATCTAGGACTTAAATCAGAATGTCTGATACTAATGGCTTATGTTTCTGAATCTCCAAGAAAGCTGATTTGTGACTGCTGAATCAACCCATGGCTGAGATATCTTGTTTCACTGATGAATGAGTAATGTCCAGATTGAGTTCTATGGAGACCTCGACGGGAGCTTCCACAAGAGCCTTGACTTAACCATAGACCTATCCGGTGCCCTGCTTGGGCTTCGATCCCATAGGTTGAACCGACTCACATTCCATCTCATCTGTCCTATTTTTCCATGCCCAACTCCCTTACTGATTTTATTTCACCGCTTTCTGTTGTAGATGGTCGGCTTATGTGGACAATGGCAAGGTGAAGGTTCTGAACGTGGAGAACGCCCCCTCTGAGTTCAAGGTCTCTGGTGGTGATCATCTGCTCGAGCAGATTTAACCTCGTTGCAAAGATTTACGAAAGCTTTGCTTGTGTGGCACCGGATTTTAACCTCTTTTTCTTCCTCGGTGGAAAGGGTAAGATGACTTGTAATCTTGTATGATAAGCAAGACTTTTATGCTGTCGAATCTGAAGTTGCCCTTCAGCTGAACTTTTTTCTGCATTTGATGAAATAAAAGAGGCAGTGGTAGATTTTGGATGTGTACTGATTCATTACAGTGATTGACTGGTTGCTATAAAAACGATAATTCGAACTGTCTGAAAGATAGGGGCAGCAATGTACCTAGTCAGATGCAAGAACCATACAACATGTATAATAGGAACAAACAGTTCAGCTTCAACTCATGACAGAAGTATTACAAAATACATAACATACAACAGTGACCTTTTTTTACCTAATAACTGAAAGTGAAGCTTTTCCCCATCTTAGAACGGTTAGTGCCTGCTAAAGCAACAACCATGGAGTTTACACAGTCATTGACAAGTTCAGAGAAATTGACTGCACTAAGTATTGCCAGAAGCCCGAATGCAAATCCTATTCCTAACGCGCCATAGAAAGATCCCATGTCTAATTTGTTTTGGTTCTCGGTGTCCATTGTTATGGAGGTTTGTGGAACCGGTTCTCCATCTCCAGGGCACTTGATTGACAACGGTTGACCACAGAGCCTGAGGTTTCCAGCATATGCAGAGGAGCTGAAACTTTGCAACTGAGTGCCAGTGGGAATTTTACCCGACAGATTGTTGTGCGACACATTCAGCTCGGATAAGGAGGTTATTTCAGCAAGGCTAGATGGGATTTGCCCACCGATTTTGTTCCATGAGAAGTTGAGAGACTCCAAGGATGTCAACATGCCTATCTCTGCAGGAATGCTTCCAATGAGATTGTTGCTAGACAGGTCTAACGACTTCAGCTTTACAAGAGAAGTGATTTCCGCGGGAATTTCTCCGCTCAGATCATTGTTTGAGAGGTCCACATAAATCAGCAAAAGAAGGTCCTTGTCGAATGTCCGGTCCTTCCCTTTCCAGTTGAACAATGGATAGGAAAACAGTGCTTGCATCCGATTATGAACTATAGGAAAAGACTCGAGCACAAAGACAACAAGAAAGATGGAGTCAACATCAGTAGTCATCGCAGTGAAATTGTTCACGCATGAGGGGATGTTTCCTGATAGCTTATTGTGAGATAGATCCAAGATTTGAAGAGAACTGAGATGGCACAAAGTGGAAGGCACATTGCCAGAGAAACTGTTGGAGCGTAACGAAAGTACAATCAAGTGTATGAAGTCTTCTCCAATCCAATCTGGTATATCCCCTGTCAGTTTGTTTCCACTCAAGTCTAGAAGACCCAATTTAGTGCAGTTCTTCAACGACAAAGGTATTTCTCCATAGAAGCTGTTGTTACGCAGAGATAAAACATGGGCTTCGGACAAGGATCCTATTGAGCTTGGAATTTTCCCAGACAGCCTATTGTTTGCTAAACTAAGACCTAAAGCATTTTTCTGAATGTTCCAAAACCAACTTGGAATTGTGCCTGACAAAAGGTTGTTGGAGAGGTCAACGAAAGCAGAAAAGGTTTGAGGCTTGAGGAACATAGTTGAGAAATTACTAGAATATGGAGCAAAGGCTGAGAAATGGTTGTCTGAGAGCAGAAACTGGTCTGCACTAAACAGAAAACAAGGTATAGCACCAAAAAATGCATTAGAACTCAAATCTATAATAGTATAGTCGAAACCAAAGGGAAAATGCAAGTTTGGCACTGTGTCATGAAATTCATTGAAGGAAAGATTCAGATATGCTAATGAGGAAGGTAAATTCTTCCAAAACATGACGGGGATAGAACCTGAGATCATTGAATTGGAGATGTCCAGCCAGGAAAAGTTTTTCTGTGTAAGAAGCCAATTTGGAAAAACAGGACCCAACCCAAGAGACCTCAATCCTATGTATTCAAGCTGAAAGGGAGGATTTCTAAAACTGAGGGTCAAATTAGGATTATGTGAGAGGTCTAGTATTTTCAGATTGATGAAGTTTGAAACTTGTGTATCTGATAATACATCATTGAAAGAGTTAGAGGATAGGTATAGACCTTTGAGACTTGCTGGGAGATGGCGAAGGATTGCTATGAGGTTTTTGAGGCCATTGAAGGAGATATCTAGAGTCTTGAGCTCAGGTAGGAAGCTTGAATCTTGCAGAGAAAAGCTATCCAGTTGATTGGAACTAAGATTCAATTCTATCAGGGAAGGAAACTTCATAATGGAAGGAAAAGTGCCTCTAAGATTGTTCAAACTCAAGTCTAAGGTCTTTAATGAACTACTAGCACAATGCTTTGTAGTCATAAGGATGTCGGTGAGAGTTTGGTTCATGGCACATTGAGAAACAACTAATTCTTCCAAGTTGCAGAGACTTCCAATGGTTTCCAACGTTCCTGGTTCAAGGTGATTTCCTGATAGCTGAAGTGTTCTCAATGAAACCATGTTCTGGAAAAGGTTTGGAAATGGTCCATCTGTGTTCATGGAGGATAAGTTAAGCACAAAAAGATTTCTACTGACATTCATTAGCCCAGAACTGATGGAAGGAGACAAGGTGTTATATGAAAGATCAATGATCTCAAGAGATGTGGAAGAATTAAGCACATGATGATCACCAAGAGGTGGAGGAAGAGAGCTTGATGAGCAATTGAAGGAAGACAACAAGGGCAACATTCCAACTGTAGAAAGCCAATCCCGAGCACCACTGATGTTGACGTAGCTCACATCAAGCTTCTCTAAAGTAGAAATGCGAGAAATCCACTGAAAACTGTCAATGTAGACGCTGTTGTCTTGACTGCTGAGAACTAAGGTTTGCAAACTCGAGAGGTTGCCAAGATGAGGAGGAACCTTACCATGAAAACCAGCATGAGAAAGATCGAGATAAGTCAACTTACTCAGAGAGCCAATGAAATCCGGAATCACCATAGTAAAGTCATTCCAGCTGAGGTCCAATATCCTCAGCTGTTGCAGTTCAACCAAGGAAGGCCGGAGCTGAGAGCTCATCACAAACTCATAGCTAAGGTCCAGCGATACAACATGTCCTGTGTGATTGTCGCATGCGATTCCAGACCATTCGCAGCAATCCTCCTCTGTACTGTTCCAAGCAAAGAGCACGGTATCAGCCAGATAAGTGGATGTGAAGCTTTTCTTGAAGTCGAGAAGTGCTAGCGCCTCTCTTCTGATACACCTAACATGTTTGGATCCTTCAGCACTTGATCCTGCGGTGTAACAAAGGATAAACAGGAATGAGAGTGGAAGCAGATAGCGGAAGGAAATCGAGGGGAAAAGGGACATTTTGTTCGTGGATTATGAAGGCATGATTGATCATCATATGAAGAAACCAAAGAAGATATATGCAGTGTTTTAGTTGTAATCTCTGACTTTATTGTAAATCTCTGACCTAAGACTTCTGACTTTGTTGTGAGGTTATAGACCATACCACAACTGTCAATTTCATCGATTGTGTAGTCAACTTTAGTTCACTTAATCTAATGGTCTGCAACCAAATACTTTATGTAGTCAATTTCATCGATTGGGCATCAACAAAGACTTTATGCGACCAATTCCATTTGCTTCTGTCACTTAATAAGTTAATCTAATGGTCTGCAATAGGGAATTGGTAATGGCAATGGTTAGAGCTGTTGTGTGGATCAAAGCGCAAATCACTGGTAACTTGAATTACACAAAATCAGTTTCCTGTGATGAATGAGGAATCCCAAATCCCTTCAATTCACTGTCGATCCTAGGGTTAGGGTTTGGTTTAAAGCTTCAACAGCCATGATTCCATGAAATGAAGAAAAGATTATCATTATATCAACTCCAATTGGAAATTGAACTTGCAGCTGCCATGAGATTCATATATGTAGTGGAATTTGGAAATTAAATTGCACTGAAAATGGGAACTGATGTAAGGGAGTACCGAATACGTACGTCGAGGCAGGTCAGGTGGCCGGCGCCTGTGACAGGGGGGTCTCGGGGATAGGAAGAGCGGCGTTCGAGTGCTTCGCGCGCACACGAGGTTGCTACCGTTGCTTCGCTGACCTCGAGATCCTCCGCCTCCTCCAAGAGGCCGCCAAGTCCGCGGAGGCGCCAAACGCCGTGCGACGGCAACTGTGGCGACTGGCGAGTCAAAAAGTGTAACTGCAGTCAAAACATGCACTCTTTTCCGTCCCCGCAATTGAATCTCTACTTCATTTCCCGTTTTTTTTTTAAATTAATTATATATACTACTAATAAATACGTAGTATAAATTAAGTTAAAAAATTAATATCATATAATTTAGGGTAAACTGCAGAAAACCACCCTTAAAATAGGCCATATTGCCCAAAATCACCCCTTAGAGCATCTTCCCCCGTAGGTTAGAATAGTCAAGGGTAATAGGCTACCAAAAGAGAATATTCTATAAAATATTCTCTTTTGGCCTATTAAATGTTTTTGGTATTCCCATCGTAGGCCAATTTTGGGAGGTAAATTTTCTATAAAAACTCATGTAATTTAGAATTTTCATACTCATTTCCGTCACTCGAAGAACTCTTGAATATCGTAACAATACTACAAATTTTATTTTTAATTGGAAATCATAACTATATAATCTATAGATTTATAATTGTATTATTTATAAATTTACTTCATATTATGGTTTTGATGTGTTTTGAGATTTTTTATTATTATTTTCAAATATAGTAATTTATTCAACTCGATATTTATTTATGAGATATGATTTCGATGAAGATGTAATAATATAAAATGAATATGTTTTTCTAAAGATATTAATTATTTATGCAAATATAATCCAAACATATTAAATATTATATTCATATGAAAGAACTCATCAATATCTTTACAAACTATAACTTTTAGTTTTGATAAAAATTATAATTATATAGTTTATATACAATTAATTGTGTGATTTATAAATTTATATTAATAATGAACAATTAAAAATAAATACAGAAAATGGTGGAATTCCCATTTGGCCTTCTAAAATGCCAAGCCAAATTTGGCCTACATTTTAGAAATAGGCTAAAAATTTTTTGGCCAAAACCCATTTTGGCCTATGGTGGGAGAAAAAAAAGGCTAAAACCCATTTTTTACCCTATGGTGGGAGATGCTCTTACATACTAAATTACAGCAAACCACCCGCTAAATATACTTTGTTAGCAAAAAGCCACCCGAAGTCACCATTTTGTTAACAAACATGTGAAAATACACTTTTACCCTTATTTTTAATAATATTTTAATTATTTTTTTTATACTAATGAATTATGAAAAAGATCCGGAAGGAGACATCCAAACCACCGTCTCCTCCGAGAACGTCGTCTCCCACATCAAGATCCATAAAGACGCGAGTGCCCACCAAAAAGCGGTCAGGTGGACAACCCCTCACCCAAACAACTCAATAGAAGTTCAGATCTAGAGGAAGAAGAAGTGTGGAGCCCGGATTTGAAAACCCAAAAAATATCGTACCTTCAAGCAAAGACAAGAACAACCCCCGAATCGAATGGATGGAACCCGGTTGAAATCTTCAAATGACGGTGGAAGGAACCCGGTTGAAACTTGAAACAATGATTTGGCCTAATAGCTTCTCACCGAACAAAGATGAAAAGTGGGCAATTTGTCAAAAAAAAAATGAAAAGTGGGCAAAGATATTAACCACTTCAATTAAAGAGCATTACGTAAGATTTGAAAGTTGTGGACTAATGAGTTTAATGAAGTGGGATAGTTGCAATTTAATATCGGTAAACGAATTTGAGTCCGGGGAAAAGGCTAAGGCGAGAAGAGCGAAAGCAAGGAGGAGGATGAACCTCCAACCTTAAAGGGAGGGTAGAATGGTAATTCAACAGAATTTAACGGAAAAGTAACCAAAAACCTAACGGAATTAAGGGGCGGATGGCTTTTTGTTAACAAAGTTTATTTAGCGGGTGGTTTGCTGCAATTTAGTATGTAAGGGGTGGTTTTGGGCAATATAACCTATTTTAAGGGTGGTTTTCTCCCGTTTACCCTATAATTTATATCATCTTGAAAAAAAAGTGTGGGTCAATAGTAAATACAGTAACATATGTTATCAAACGGAAAAGAAGGAATGAAGGGAGTAATTTTGAGTAGTCGTCTTTCTGATCTAAAAGTAATGTAAATTTTTTTTTGAATATATATTTTCAAAAGTTAAAAATTATATCAAATATTAATTATTATTATTTATAGCTTACATAAAATGATAATTATTAAATTTTCCAAAATAAACTTTAGTATTTTAAAATAATTTTTATTTTTAAAAAATAAGAACCAAAAACTAAAAAAATCTTGTTATAAGCTTTGCTTGTGAGATATTATAATACAGAAAAAAAAAATACTAAGAGTTCATAATATTCCATGCATGTTTCCTACACCGAATAAAACCCAATACTCGATTGATCACTTTGACCATCGGAGACGCTCTTGACCCAAAGTTGAAAATGGGACAAGTATGGGGTGAAAATCCTCTTTTATTACTCACTCCGCTCTGACTGAGCGGGTGATTATTGGATATTCTTCGATAAGACTTATTAATTATTTTATTTTAAAACAAAACATTAAATAAAATATGTATTATAAGGTTAGACTTTTAACTTCAATTCTTTGTATAATCGATGTGGAATGTCATCGATCCACGGACTACAAATTGTATTAGATAAAAAAAAATCAGTTGCATATACATTAATAGGCAACTAGCTAGCATGTAAAATTTTGAACACATACAATGTATATATTAATGCAACAAAACGCAACTAAATCAACAAAAGTGAAACATATATCGCCGAAATTAGTAATTAGATATAAATGAAGGGATCCTTTGGGTAAGAGAGAGCCTTGGGATGATCCATCAAACACAAGCTTTCCTCGTAAACATGGCGACTCAATATCTCCTTAAACATGCCTGTCTTGCCATTAAACTCCAACCACTGGTCCGGCCCGTAAGGCGACAGCTTCGCCAATGAAGGTATGTATGTATAAATATAATCATCTGAAATCCTATATAGCTTCTTCCATGTGTGCTCCTCCATCACCCACAGCACCATATGATCCCATGGCACCCTTACCAATGCCGATAGCATGTCCGCATACTTGAGTATCTCTATCTCGCTCAAGAACCTCGGCCTGTTGTTCTGGCAGTGTGTCATTCCTTCCGGGAGCTCCATTGTTACGAACTCTTCGTGCTCGCAATCAAACATCAACAAGGCATGTGCTTCACGGTTGGGGGTAGCTATCAGCCAATGAATCGTTCCATTTACGAAACAACCGGTCCTGCCTGTTGTGCGACAATATGTTTTGATGTCATTACAATCAATTGTTCCCAATCTCCAGAAACCGTCTCGAACAGTGTATACCTCGTAAGCAAAATTAGGGATCCGAATTCGAACAACCTTGAAATCATTCTTAGATCTGTCATAGCCGAAACCTATAGCACTACAACAAAAGGAAGCTCTCGGGAGATCAATGTACTTGCGAATTGCGGGGTTCCACAGAACGGTGTGGTTGAGGCCGTAATCCGAAACACAGACTACGCCATGAATGACATCAACGCAGCGCAAATAGAAATCGAAAGCTAAATTCAGTTTGAGGCTTATATCGCGATGTAATCGAGAACGGAAGGAAAAGGCAAGATCCTGTCCGATGAATTCGACGAGAGGATGAAATAGAGTGTAGTCGTCGCGTGAATTGGGGGAGGATGTGATACGGAGGTAGGGTTTCAGGCCAGGGGGAGTGGAGGAGGGAGAGGAGTGATGGAGATTGATGAAGAAAGAGGATGAGATCAGAGAGTTCCATAACTTGCAAACGCATCGAAATCGGCAGAGGTTTTTCGTAGGCAATCTCTTCAAAATCTCCGACGATAAATCGTCACCAATCGAAATCGAAGATGCCGAGAGGGTCAGCGGAGCCAAGCGATTGCAACTCATGATGGCGGTGCTGCCGTGCTGGTGGCAGAAACCTTGGCCGGCCAAGTTGTAGCTAGTCTCGTCTCTTGTGTAAACTAAAATAACCCTAATCTAAATTACAATACTACTATGTTAAAAGCTAATAAAAAATCGATCTTATCTATATATCTATCTATCTATACACATAACGATGTATAGCGACATGTTGTGGTTGATCCTAGGGAAAAAATTAATTAAATAATATATATGTTGTCATAGTTTATAGAAAGTTATATAAGCCACAACCTATCTATATATATTTTATTTAATTGAAAATATATAAATAAAAAATATTTCATAGTCATACTTACCAAAAATATTACTAATAGATAAATATGTAGTGTTTAATAGGTGCTATTTTATAGTCATACTTACCAAAAATATTAATATATAAATATGTAGTATTTAATAGGTGTTATTTTATTTATATCTAGATTATTTTTTGATATAGAGAATTATTTATATCAAAATTAATTATTTAATAATTTTTATATATTTTATTTATATCTATGTATTGGTTCAATTTTAATTATCTTATAAATAAAAAATTTATAGTAATAGATTGATTCAACAAATGAAATCATAAAGGGGTGATTACTACAATGTCCAAAATTTTTGGGTTTTATTAGAAAAATGTCCCCCAAGTGCTCCAAATTAGCAAAATGTCCACCGCCCCATGTGCCTCTGTGCCCCCTCCCGTTTCATCAGTTTTTTTTTTCGCGTTGTTATAACGGAGTTGCTGAAACTCCTGTTTCAGCACATTCGGTTTCAGCAACTCATGTTTTAGTGGGTTTTTTATACCGTGTTGCTGAAATAGGGGTTTCAGCACATTCGGTTTCATCAACCCTTGTTTTAACTCTTTTTTTTCGCATTGCTGAAACCGGAGTTGCTTATTGAGAGGTTCCCAAACGAAAATTTTCTTTTATTTATAACCAAGATAATTTATATAAAATTGCACACAAGTCATTCACACAAGATTATTGAGAGGTTCCCCAGTTGACGATGCCCAACACTAACCACCAGTTTCAATTTCATCATCTCTCCGGCCGATCATCTGCACCCTCCACCGGCCACCGCTGTCTTCGAAGTTCCCTTCGATTCATCCCCTACACCGGCCACCCTCCACAATTCACACAAGATTTTTGACTTTTTTATTCTTATCAAAATTTATTGGTTGATGAGTGTTGTGGTTAATTAATGAGAGGTATAAATGCAATAAGTTTATGATTTTCTTAATTTTTATATGCAAATGTCTAAAAGAATTTATATTATTGAATGAAAGCAGTATATTATTAATAAATATAAAATTAATTAAAAAAATTGATATGTCATAGTATAATTTATCTCATCATGAAAAAAGTATGGGTAAATAGCAAATAACATATTTTATCAAACAGAAAAGAAGAATGAACTTGAAGGGAGTAATTTCGAATAGTCCATCTTTATGATCTAAAAGTCATGTAAGATTTTTTTTTTGAATATGTATTTTCAAGAGTTAAAAATTTATATAAAATTGTAATTATTATTATTTATAACATACATAAAATAATAATTATTAAATTTTCTAAAACAAACTTTAATATTTTATATAATTTTTATTTTTTAAAAATAGAGAGTTTCATAAATTTGTAGAATTTTATAAAATTAAATAATTTTCGAAATAGAAAAGCGATTTAAAGTAAATAAATGTTGATATATGATTCGATGTCATTACATTGTAATGACATCCCTCTAAAAAAAATCGGGCCGCCGGTTTCGGCCCGACCCGTTTGAGTCGGTTCGGTTCGGGTCGGGACCGGCCCGTTGTGCCACCCTACATTACAATGAGCTTTTCCCACCCTCTAGAAACCATCTCGTGCAGTGTATAAATATAACAAAAAAAA
The DNA here is from genome assembly GCA_037127255.1 of Persicaria tinctoria. Lineage (NCBI taxonomy): Eukaryota > Viridiplantae > Streptophyta > Magnoliopsida > Caryophyllales > Polygonaceae > Persicaria > Persicaria tinctoria. The sequence continues at coordinate 4,690,277 of JBANSL010000008.1, read as the reverse complement.
AAAAAAAAAAACTTACACGTACCGCCTACAAATAACGTATTATATCTAAACTAACTTCGTCTTTGGGTAAATAAGAGAGGGCCTTGGGATGATCCATCAAATACAAGCTTTGGTCGTAAACATGGCGACTCAATAACATCTCAAACTTGTCATCCATCCAAAGCAGCATTAGGAATGTAGGAATATAAAGGTATGTAGGAAAATCATTATTCGAACTCTCATATAGCTTCTTCCATGAGGTAGCCACACCGTGCTCCCCCATCACCCACAATGCAATTGCAATGTGATCCGATCGCACCAATACCGATAGCTTTCCTGAATGCTTGATCAGCTCCAACTCCCAAACCCCCGTCGTTATTCCTTCCGGGAGCTCCATCATAGCGAACTCTTCGTGCTCGCAATCAAACATCAACAAGCCATGTTTTTGACAATCGAGTGCAATTACGAGCCAATGAAGGATTCCATTCACGAAGCGACCGGCCCTGCCGGCTGATCTTGTCGAGTGGAACCGGTAAGATTTGATGATGTCAATTGAAGCCGCTGTTCCCGCCGTCCAGAGACCGTGTCGAGTAGAGTATACCTCATACGCAAAACAAGGGATCCGAATTCGAACAAGCTTGAAATCGTTCTGCGAGTTGTGGTAGCCGAAGCCTATAGCGCAGGAATCAAGGCGAGATATATATCTGGGGAGATCGACACACTTGCGAATTGCAGGGTTCCAGAGGATGATGGTGGTCGAGTCGGAGGACGAGACACAGACGACGCCATTGATGACATCAACGCAACGGAAACAAAGATCAGCGTCGTCCTTGCTATCATCATGTCGAGAGAGGAAGGGGAATCTAATATCGTATACGATGGATGACTCGATATAGGCTTGCTTGGATCGGAGATTGGGGGAAAGCTTGGATCGGAGATTGGGGGAAACGGAGGAGGAAGAGAAGGAGCGGTGGAGGTTGATGAAGGGAGCGGAGGAGATCAGAGAGTTCCATGACTTGCAAACGCATCGGAGTCTGCACAGGCTTTTCGGAGTCAATCTCTTCAGAATCTCCGATGATAAATCGTTGCCAATCGAAATCAAAGACGTTGAGAGGGCGCGAGGAAACAAGCGCCTCTGCAAGTCACCGGAGTCCATTGCCAAATTCAGAGGAGGATTTAATTAAGGAAGAACTTAATTTGAGGATTAAAGAATGTAAGCAATAACAGAGGAGATATGCTCTTGAATGTATTTGTTGATGTGAGTTACAATGAGAATTACAAGTATAAATAATACTACCTCCGTTCCATAATACATGAGTTTTTCTTTTTTGACACGATTTTTAAGGAGCGAAAAACTATATGAAATATTATTTTTTTAACCAAATTTTTTTATATCATTTGATACTTATTACTAATAAGTATCAAATTATATAAAAAAATTAATTAAAAAAATAATATTTCATATAGTTTTTCACTCCTTAAAAAGCGTGCCGAAAACTAAAAACCCATGTATTTTGGAACGGAGGGAGTACAGAGATTGTAACTAACAGTAAATATTCTAAGCTATAAACTAGGAAATTGTGGATTATAGCATATAAGTAGTGGCACATAATCAGGGCTAAGTAGCACTTAATTAGGAACCAATTTGCCTTATTCCTACTCCTCCTACCGTCATCTTATCACCCCCGGCAAGACCAAGTGCGGACTGGACTTGGAGCTTGGATCGAAGGTAGCTCACCCGGTCTTTAGACAAAGGTTTGGTGAATATATCTGCTAGCTGATCATGGGAAGAGGCTCTGCCAATCTTCAACGCGCCGAATTCGACCTGTCCGCGGACAAAATGAAAATCAAGTTGAATATGCTTGGAGCGGGTGCTAATCACTGGATTCTTGCACATGAATGTGGCTCCAATGTTGTCGCAGAGGAGGACAGGCGGGGCTGTGATTGGGATTTGCAGGTCCCTGAGAAGTTGCTTGAGCCACAGAAGTTCAGCTGCAGTGTACGCCAATGCTCTATATTCGGCCTCTGTGCTCGACCTGGCCACCACTCGTTGTTTGCGGGAGGTCCAACTGATAAGATTGGATCCATGAAAGATTGCAAACCCATATTGGGAGCGACAGTCATCACGATTCGAGACCCAACCGACATCCGAATAGGCGAGGAATGAAGTGGCTGCAGTCGGCTGAAAGTGCAGATTGTGAGAGAGTGTCCCATTGAGGTACCTTAGGATGCGTTTAACAGCCTGCCAATGGAGTGTAGTTGGAGCGTGCATGTATTGACACACCCGGTTAACTGCAAAGGAAATGTCAGGACGAGTAATTGTTGCATATTGAAGGGAGCCCACAATCTGTCTGTAGAGAGTAAGATCTGCAAAGGGGTCACCGGCTCGAAGCAAGCGGGTGGAGGGGTCAGCTGGGGTGGAGATTGCCTTGGAATCTAGCATCTTGCTCCTATGAAGGATATCCCGTATGTAGCCGGTATGAGAAAGAGTGAGGCATGTTGGTGTTTGGGAGATTTGAAGACCAAGGAAGTGATGGAGATTGCCAAGATCTTTTAGAGCAAAGGTGGAGTGGAGAGTGGTAATGAAACGTTGAATAGTGGCTGGACAACTACCTGTGATTATCAAATCGTCGACATACACAACTTACACAAGGATATATATAGTGACGGTAGGGGTTATGTGGACAAATAAGGATGTGTCAGACTGGTCGACCCTAAACTTGTTGGAGACGAGGAAGGTCTTGAGCTTATTGAACCATGCCCTGGGGCTTGTTTAAGACCGTAGAGAGCCTTGTGTAGGCGACAAACGTGGGTTGGGCGGGATGGATCGACAAATCCCTTCGGTTGCTCCATATATATACTTCTTCCGTAAGATCGCCATTTAGAAAAGCATTATCGATGTCAATTTGCCTGATGGACCATCGATTGGAGAGAGCAATGGACAGAACAAGGCGAATGGTGGAAGGTTTGACAACTGGGCTGAAGGTATCAAAAAAATCTATCCCTTCCTCTTGATTGAATCCCTTTGCAACCAACCGAGCTTTGTAGCGCTGAAGTGAGCCATCGGAGTGTCTTTTGATCCTAAAAATCCATTTGCAACCAACAAGATTATAGTGTCTAGGACGGGGAACGATAGACCAAGTATTATTCCGCATTAGAGCATCATACTCTTGGTGCATCGCAGAGTGCCAATGTTCTGAATTGAGGGCTTGGGCCACGGTGGATGGTTCGAGGGTGGGTGGAAGAGAGGTGAGGAAGGCCTTTGGTCGGAGGGAGTTGGTACATACTAGCCCGAGTGGCCATGGGATGTTGATTGTTTTCAGCAGGTCGGAAGTAACTAGGAGGTGTAATGGTGCGATTATGGAGATATGTAGCGGTTTTGAAGGCGTGTTCCCAAAACTGATACGCTAATGAAGAGTGAGCGAGGAGAGTGAGACCCTTTTCTACAATAACCCGATTGCGGCGTTCAACCGCCCCGTTATGTTCTTGTGTATAGGGACAGGAAACCCGATGTGTTATGCCCTGTGTTTGGAGATATGTAGAAACATTACGGAATTCGCCGCCCCAGTCAGTTTTGAGGGGTTTAAAGCTGAAATATGTGAAGACGGAAGGTGAAGACGATGGCTTTTGCCTAGTTGACATGGATCACAAACAGTAGGCAAATTATTTGTGGAAACTGGAAGATGAAACGTCGAAACTAAGCGCCGGAGGATTGCAAAATGAGGATGGCTGAGCCTGTGATGCCATTGATGGAGGGTGGTGCGGACAGCAGTGAGAGCAATGGGGGATTTGGAGGTGGATGAGGCAGAAGCAAGACGGTAAAGACCATGATCAATGTCCCCTCGGAGGAGGACTTGGCCCTGAAAATTCTTAACACAACACAAGTGAGGCCAAAACTCCATCATGACATTGTTATCTCGACATAGTTTAAAAACACTGATTAAATGTTTGGTTAATTGTGGGACAACCAGAACATTAGGCAAACTGAGATTATTGAAAGAGCATGAGCCAATATGCGAAATGGATAGTTGGTTACCGTTCCCGACATGGAGTTTGTCGGGTCCTGAGTACTCATCCGACACGGTTAGTTTGCGGAAGTCAAGAGATGCATGATCGGTTGCTCCGGTGTCGAAATACCACGTAGGATCAATAGAGGATGGGCTGTTGTATTCTGCAAGGTTGGCCTGTTTGTTGGCATCCCTAGGAATTGGCTTGCGAGAGGGGTAATCAGTTTGGTTGCTGCGTTGCCAACAATCGATTGCCTCGTGGCCAGGCTTGCTGCAGAGCTGGCATTGCGGACGACGACGACGGCGACCCTGTCCCCTGGAATCGGAGGGGCGAGAGCCACTGGAAGCGCCATAGGTGGACTGGCGGCCAGTAGAACGATGTGCAGTGTTAGCCGATGGGGAAGGGACAACATCTGAAGCGGTAGGAGTTGGAAGTAAGGGCTGAGAGATTGCTTGGCGAGCAAGATCACGAGCCATCTTCTCCTCCTCTTGATAGAGAAGGCCAATCAGATCATCCACCGTCAGATCGGCAGAATGCATCATGAACGACGTGACGAATGGGCTGTAGGACGAATCCAAACCATGGATGATGTAGCCCATAAGGTCTTCATCTGACTCAGGTTGTTGGTCTGCAACAAGAGCATCAGCAATTTGTCTCTTTTTTCTCAATGTAGTCATTCATTGGAAGAGCACCTTTGGTCATTGATTGGAGTTGTAGCTTCATTGAGATGCGACGGGCTTTGGATTGAGCCTGGAAATTTTTCTCGAGGGAAAGCCAAGCTGTTTCAGAGGAGGTAGAGCGGGCAACCAATGCAAGGGCCCTCTCAGAAAGGGTAGATTTTAGCCACAAGAGGACAAGGCGGTCCTTCTTTTTCCATTGAGTGAAATCAGGATTTGGGAGAGTTTGAGTGGGTGCAGCAGGGTCGGGGATTGTGGATGATGGTGGGGAAGGATTGAGGACAAAACCCTCAAGATCGAACGTCTCGAGAGCAGAGATGATGGTGGTTCTCCATAGCGAGTACTTGTCCCTGTCTAACTTGATGCTGATGGAAGGAATTTGGAAGTGGAGAGAGGAAGGGGCTCCATCAGCAGCGCCCAGAAGGTGTTGAGTGATGTTGGTATTGGCCATAGAGACTGAATAACGAAGAGAAAAAAATCTTCTAATGCTCCGATACCATGTAAGCAATAACAGAGGAGATATGCTCTTGAATGTATTTGTTGATGTGAATTACAATGAGAATTACAAGTATAAATAATACAGAGATTATAGCAGATAAGTAGTGGCACATAATCAGGGCTAAGTAGCACTTAATTAAGAACCAATTTGACTTATTCCTACTCCTCCTAACCGTCATCTTATCAAAGAAGGATAGATGTACGGTGTCTTGCTTGGTGGCGCGGCCGCGGGGGATAGCGGTGGCACAAACCCTGCCCAAGTTGCAGTCGCGGCTCTCGGTGCAAACCTAAAATCACAATAAATAGCATGATGGAGTATCTATATCTATATCAATCTATCTATATATCTGTATAATCTAATGATATATCTATATATCTATATATAATCTATTTATATAGATATACTAAAATCAATGCATATCTATTTATCTATATACCTACACTAAAACTGATGCATAACGTATTATGTGGCGCAATTTTACGAAAAAGCTAAATACACCACTTTTATTGGCACAATTAAATTTAAGGAACTTGTTACAGATCTTTACCTTTACGGACCTTATGTTGTAATTCTGAGAACCTATGATTTTAAATTTTTAATTGTCAAGAGTGGAAGGAAGTTTGGCTAGGGGCAGCCGGGCAGGCAATCTAGGCATGTAACTAGGGACATGTGAACGTCTGCTGCAGCAGCTAGCTAACTCCATTTTTTATATACAAAATAAGGAAAACTAATAAAAAAATTATTTATCTTCTATTAGAATAAAAATTTTAATAATAAAAATTATGAATATTTAGCCTATCAAGAATGTTTCATCCAAAAAAAAAAAAAAAAAAAAAAATCTATCAAGAATGCACAATAGTTTGCTGGAGGTATCATACAAAAATATTTCTCATGTTTGTGTTTTGAGGCTTTTGCATATCTTGGAACCGATACTGAAGTATTGCACATGCTTGGAGTGACATCAATTATGGTTGTTGTTTCTTTTATGGACTTCACATCAGTTCTTTGAATCTTATTGACTTATAACACCTGGGCTCGCTCAAGGTCTTAATTGTTTGCGGAGTGTTAGGAGTTAGTGGTAATAATAACAACGAGCGCACAACGAAAGAGAGAGTAAATCAAGATCGAATGGTGTGGGATGATCAATGGATTAATCCACCAAGAGACTAAGTTTGAGTCTCTATTTATAGGCCGGGATAATGGTTTGGAGGGCAATGCATAAGTAAACTTGAGAAAAGTCTAAAGACTTCATCAAGATGATAAGGACAATAGAATTCTCTAGAGAGTGGTGGATGGTTTCGGAAAGAACCACGTACATTTGTTCCAGGCAAATGAGACGCTTCTAAATGCTCTCAAATAATCCATATCATATTGCTGATAACTTCTTGGCTCAAATGTAAACAAGCTCAATCAAGATAGACCAAATTACCCAAATAAGGATTTGAATGCAATTCAAATCCAACAGGAAGTAGAGCCCGTCTTTCCTTCTAACTAAAAAAGGATTGGGGAACGTAAAAAATGCTAGGTTTTTATGAGATTGGGGTGACAAATTAATTAATTATCAAGTTTTGAACATCAAAACTTAACTTAATTTGGAGTAACAAATCCATTGAAGGATATGCAAAAGAGTAGATTAATTACCATCACCAACTTATAGGTTAGACTTTTAACTTCTTTGTATAATCGATGTGGGGAATGAATATCAGACATCACATCACACATCATCTACGGACTAAAACTAGATAAAAAAAAAAATCAGTTGCATATATAGTTTATTACAGTAGTAGGCAACTAGCTAGCATAAAAAATTTTGAACACATGCATACAAAGTATTAATGCAGCAAACGCAAGTAAGGCCCTAATGTGAAGCATATATCTCCGAATGTAGTTAGATATAAATGAACATACCCTTTGGGTAAGAGATAGCCTTGGGATGATCCATCAAACACAAGCTTTCCTCGTAAACATGGCGACTCAATATCTCCCTAAACATGCTTGTCCAGCCATTAATCTGCAGGAACTCTATCCACTGGTCCGATCCGTAAGGCGACAGCTTCACCAAGGAAGGTATGTATGTATGAATATAATTATTTGAAATCCCATATAGCTTCTTCCATGTGTGCTCCTCCATCACCCACAACACAATGTGATCCATTACCACCAATGCCGATAGCATGTCTGCATACTTGAGAAGCTCTAACTTGCTCAAGAACCTCGGCATGTACTGGCTGTATGTCATTTCTTCCGGGAGCTCCATTGTTAAGAACTCTTCATGCTCACAATCAAAAATCAACAAGGCATGTGCTTCACTGTCAGGAGTAGCTATCAGCCAATGAATCGTTCCATTTACGAAACAACCGGTCCTGCCTGTTGCGTCACTTGTGTGACCATATGTTTTGATGCCATTACAATCAATTGTTCCCACCCGCCAGAAACCGTCTCGAACAGTGTATACCTCATAAGCAAAATCAGGGATCCGAAGTCGAACAACCATGAAATTATTGTTAGAGCTGTGATAGCCGAAGCCTATAGCCCGACAATAATCCAAGGAAGCTCTAGGGAGATCAATGTACTTTCGAATTGCGGAATTCCACAGAACGGTTTGGTTGAGGGCGTGATGCGAAACACAGACTATGCCATGAATGAGATCAACGCAACTGAAATGCGAATCGAAAGGGAAATCGAGGCCATCGATATGACATCGAGGACGGAAGGGAAAGCCAAGGTCGTGTCCGATGAATTCGAGGGGAGTTTCTCGAGGACGAAAGAGAGTGTAGTCGTCAGGTGAATTGGGGAAGGACTTGATACGGAGGTAGGGTTTCAGGCCAGGGGAGTGGAGGAGGGAGAGGAGCGATGGAGGTTGATGAAGAAAGAGGATGAGATCAGAGAGTTCCATGACTTACAAACGCATCGGAATCGGCAGAGGCTTTTCGGAGGCAATCTCTTCAAAATCTCTGACCATAAATCGTCATCAATCGAAATCGAAGATGCCGATAGTGTGAGCGGAGGCAAGCTTTTGCAACTCATGGATGGGTGGCGGTACTGGTGGCAGAAACCCTGGCCGGCCAAGTTGTAGTCTTGTCTAATCCTAATCTAAATTATCAATTAAGTGTATATATGTACGGAAATACTACTATGTTAAAAGCGATTTTTTTTAAAATAGCCAAAAGGAGAAAATAATTAGGGAAGTAGCCAAAATCTTAAATATTTTTGGGATTTAGTCAAAACAGTACCCAAGGTTTTAAAAAGGGAAGTAACAACGACTCTCCCTAAAAATGTATTTTTTTTTTAAATTCTGGTTATGTTAATGAATTTTATCCCAAAATTTAAAAAAAAAACACGAAATACCCCTAAGTCGCTGTTTATAACAACGACTTATATTTCTTAATTTTTTTTTAAACCTTGGGCAAAGTCGCATTTTGTAACAGCGAATTTGCCCTGTTTTTGGCTAAATCACTAAAATTCCGATTTTTGGCTATTTACAAAAAAAATTCGTTAAAAGCTAATAAAAAATCGATCATATCTTATTTCATAATGATTTTTAATATAAGACATTTGACTTTTTTACACATAGTTTAAGGAGTTAAAAACTATATAAAATATTAATTTTTAAAATTTCTTTTTACATTATAATATCTATTAATATCAAGTATTATAATGTAAAAGAATTTAATTAAAAAAATAATATTTTATATAGTTTTTAATTCATTAAATTACGTGCATAAAAGTCAAATGTCTTATATTAAAAATCGGATGGAGTATAAAATAAATTAGGACAAGTGAGCTGGCATATATGATACTTTCTCCTTAATCGTAATAGTATAAACTAATTCAATCACAATTTTTTTAAATAATTTTTATATGCAATATCTTTCCCAAATTTTGTAGATATATATGTGTACAATCATGGAAAATTTTAATCACAAATTTTTCTAATAAATAGTCATACTGATATATTTTTAAAATTTTTTAATCTATTTCCCATAAAATTTTCTAAATATTGATATAATTTTAAAAGATTTTAATCACAAGTTTCTTAGCGAATTTCATTAGACATAGATATAGTATAGAATTTTATTCACTTTCATTAGATATGGATAGCAAGTTAGCAACATATGATTAACATAAATATAGCTTAATTCGGGTGGTAAACAAGGGTTTTAAAGTTTTTACCGGGGTAACCTTGTAGTTTTGATTTTTTTTGTCTCGCACCCAAAACTTGTGTTTTGGTTAAAAATGTGTGTTTCAACTTTAAAAGGGCTATATTATGTAATATTGGAAAATATTGTGGTTTTTTAAGAAATAAAATATACTTTCTTCTAAATTGGTCAGGTCTCGACACACAGAACTGACAGAAGGCGGCGAACAAATCGAAGGTGCGAAGGGCGAACAGAGGAAGAAGACGGTGTGGCTCCTGGCGACGACGGGGGCGGCGTCGGCTTCGGACCAAGCGGCGGCGAACAACAGCAATTCGAAGTTGGCGAAGGTGGTGACACTTCTGAACACGTGAGTTTTGCTAATCGAATCGAAGTACTTCGATTAGCTCCAATTTCATACCGAATTTTCTGTTTTTTGTGTTCAAATTTATTAAGATTAATCATTAGGCTATGAATTGGGGTCAATTGTTGCTTGTTAATGTTTCGAATTTGAAAATTTAGGGTTTAGGGTTCCGAAATTTTGGGATCTTTGTAGGATTGATAAGGGATGACGGTTGAGGAGCAACTGTGTTCAAACAAAACACCCTTGTGCTTCCTTGCATTCTTACAATATAAACCAGAAACTTCTGCGTGAGTAGTCTGGCTTATGAGCTATGACAGTGACAGCTTCTGATAGCTCTTAGCAGAGAAGATGTAATGTCACTAAAATTGCAAACCAATAGCAAATTTTTACAATGGTGCCCAATTTTGAAGATTTTTTTTTTTGGTAAACAACACGGGGCGGAAAACCAACCCGAGTTACAAAGTTCAAAAGCTACATCACGACCATCCGGGGAGTAGCCTTCCCCATACAATCACTCTCAATGAGTTTCTTCGTATCATCCGGTGGCTCCAATAGCTCGTGAAACCCATGAACCAACGACAGGCTCATCTTGGCAAGGGAGTCGGCGACCTTGTTCGCTTCCCTGAAGACATGACGGAGCTGGATCGACCAGTTCCTTTTCAGAAAGCCTTGGCAACACTTAACCAGGCTCGAAGACGGATGGTAATCCGCCACACCATTAACCACCATAGAGTAAGCCATTCGAGAATCCGTTTCCACCTCGACTTGACGGAAACCCATCCTCCAGGCTAGGCGGAGACACCCAAGGATCCCCCATAATTCTGCCATAACCGTCGGACACGAGCCAATACGATGTCCAAAACCTCCCACCCAAGCGCCTTCCGCCGTCCTGAGAACTCCACCAGCTGCTGCATTCCCCTCCTTGCACACAGCGCCATCCGCGTTGGCTTTGATCCAATTCTGATTCGGCTTAGTCCATGCGATATCAACCTTCTGTTTGACGGCTTTCGGGACAACGTCTGGCCTCAAATTCCACACCATGCTGTACTCCTTCGTGTTATCCAGAATAAACCTTGCTTTGTTTGGTCTGTCCCCGCCGTTGTTGAAGACCCGTTCATTCCGCCACTTCCAAGCCCACCATAGAGCATTTGCGAAAATGCAAGCCCATTGCACTCCGTCCGCGGTAATCCGGTTCGACATGATATTCGCCCTTAACCATTCTGCACAAGGCAAATCAAAAAACTCAGAATCCACACTTCCATTCAAAAGACAGTTCCAAACATTAGTAAAGTATGGGCAGTCCCTGAATATGTGGATCATCGACTCCGGCTTGTCCTTGCACTTAGAACACCAGGGTTCAGTTGCCATGTGTCTCCGGCGTCTCTCCTCATTGGTGAGTATCACCCCTCTGATGACTAACCAAGTAAACATTCGAACACGCTCGTTAACCTGCAGTCTCCAAATCCTCCTGAAAATAACCCCATCAGCACTAGCAAAATCATTAGCAAGGATTAGTTGATCATAAGCCGACTTTATGGAGTAATTCCCGTCGTCTGTCGCCTTCCAGCTCAAGCAATCCGGGGTATCCTCTTCCTCGTTCACCAAGGCTGCTGCAAGCGACAGGAGCACCCCTACCGGCAGCGCGCTTCCAAGCAGCTCCCATCGCCAGCCTTCCCCGTCGCACCAATAATCTCTGACAGTTCTATTCTGTTCCTCCTCCGTCAAGCTCCTATTAATCACTTCCTCAAGACTCTTGTCCACCAGCCATCTATCTCTCCAGAAGAGGATCGATTCTCCGTCTCCGACGACCCATTTGATGCCCTCATTCACCACCCTATTGAGGCTTATCCTCATGCTTGCCCAGATTGCCGAGCAACCCGCCATTATGGTGCCATTGTCGCGAACGTACTTGACCTGCAAAATCCTGCACCACATAGAGCCTTTACTATTATTAATAAATCTCCAAACCAATTTACCTGTAACCGCAATGTTCAGCTCCCTCATAGACCGCACTCCCAAACCTCCGCTAGCTTTCGGCTTACAAACATCCTCCCAAGCAACTAAATGAATTTTCCTTTGAGCACCATTATCGCCCCAAATGAAGCCCCGAACCGCCTTGTCGATAGCATCACATATCGCAGCCGGGAGTGAAACAGTGGCCATAGTGTATAAAGGTATCGAATTAAGGACAGATTTAGCAAGCGTCACCCGACCCGCCAAGCTCAGCCGCTTTTGCCGCCACCCCGCCAATCTGTTCGTCACCTTGTCGAGCAAGGGACTGAACGTATCTTTCTCAATTCTAGTGTGTAAAATCGGCATCCCGAGGTAACTACCAAGATTATTAGTCACTTCGAAACCGCAACTCGACTTCAGATCCTCCACGACAGCTTCAGAGACATTGGGGGAAACAAAGAGCTTCGACTTGCTGATGTTCACCCTTTGCCCGGAAGCCTTGCAAAACCTCTCCAGAACCTCTTGAATAACTGATAGTTGCGAGACAGACGCCTCCGCCACTAACACAATGTCATCCGCGAACATAATGTGTGAGATCGAAGAAAGTGTTTTATTTCTTAAAAAACCAATATTTTTCCAATATTACATAATATAGCTCTTTCAAAGTTGAAACACACATTTTTCAACCAAAACACAAGTTTTGGATGGGAGGCAAAAAAATTCGAAACTACGGGGTTACCTGGCGAAAACATTAAAACTTTTGTTTACCACCCGAATTATGTTAATACGGATAAAAAAAGAAGAAGTTTGTGTTAATCCAATTCCATTCACAGTCTCACTCTCTCATTTGATTTGATTTCTCATTCCCTAGCATCTTCGAATCTGACTCTTCTGGTCACCAGTGTCTCAATCTAGGGTTGATCAATTGTTGTCGCCTCATCCACGCCGGTTGATTGTATGTGCATCAGCCAAGCGCTGCCATTGCGGTGTTCACCCGTAATCCCTTAATATATCCTCGCTGGGGTTGCGATTAGGCCAGTTGCCATGGATGACTCCTTGCCGATCGGTAAATTAACCATCCCGCAGGCTTTTTTAGATGGTGGAAGCTCCGATCATAAACCCTAGTAAGTATTCTCTACTCTCTGAAATTGTCCTGAACGAAAGGAAATTCTTATATTTGGTTATGCATACAAGGTGTTTGATGAAATGTTCCATTGCATTCAGTTGCTATTATGTTGAAAAATCCGTGAGAACATATTGTAAATTAACTACAACTTAGAGAAAGAGATGTAATTATTATCACCGACTTCCATACCTGAAATCAGTAGTTCCTCGTTAAATTTTGAGCTACCATTTACCGGAATTTGTTGGCATACGCATCAGTCTTGATGATTGATTGTTACTGTATTGTTTTGGTTACGTGAAGGACAGTTGTTCACACTGACATACTTTTAGCATAGCGATAAAGATTTTCCTTGCAATTGCATCTGCTTGGTTTACACCAATGATGTTCAAGATCATATTTGTTTTTATCTTGAATATTTTTCAGAATGCAGTTGAAGTTACCAGTGGTGAATTAAGCCATTTGCTCTTGTAATGGCATATTTGTTGGTTTGATTATATTCTGTATGAGCCAAACGTGTTTCAGGGGAAATGAGTTGCATTTTCATTCTCTTGTTGGACCAAATATTTAGTATCAATTTTCATCATTTTCTCCTTTCACTTGTGGCAAATTTTATTTTTGAAAATAGAGTTTGAATGTCAACAGAAACAATCCTCTAATATAAGATTATAATCATCACCTCAAGGTTAAATTTGTCTGCCTTATTTTTCTACGTCTCATGTTTATCTAAAAGCATGTTATTTTTCTCTCCCCATCTATCTAGTGAGATGAGATATGTGGTGCTTGTGGCAACTGGCAGCTTCAATCCTCCAACTTATATGCACTTGCGAATGTTTGGTAAGCTTTATCTTAAAGTTGTTATCATGCCAAGTCTTTCATGTTTAAGCTTTAGGCAGGCTTAGGTGCTTAGAAATCGTATTCTTTTTTTCAAATACGATTACATTCAGGAATCTGGGTCTAATAAGATTTGGAACTTAAAAACTGTCTTCTGTTGCTGAATATTTAAAAAATATTGCTGCTTGAGTTACGTTTATCAACTTAATCAAAGTCATTTTTTCTTGTATTTTAAGTCATGTTGTTTCATGCTTAGAATTGGCAAGAGATGCAATGCTTTCACAAGGTTATTGTGTTATTGGAGGCTACATGTCACCGGTCAATGATGCATACAACAAAAGGGTATGTACCTTTTCCACCTTTTTTTTTGGTGGAAAGGGATGTAAAGTTCGCTGTACTTTATAACGAATTAGCCATTTTACACATGCATTTGGACCCACGAGTTTTTAATGCATTGTCATGAACATGCATTTACACCAAAAGCTCAAATGAAATTCGAACTAAATCCATGATCAAGAATTTAGTTATTTTACACAATTTATTGGCAAAGAAATGTTATGCACTCTTATAAGCTGGTTAAACAAACAATCGTATTATGTCTCCTTCTTCAGGGGCTTTTATTTGCCAAGCACCGGCTTCAGATGTGTGATCTTGCTTCTTGGACCTCTGATTTCATCATGGTAGATCCATGGGAGGTGATTCTCTATGGCTATGCTCTGTGGTGCATTTTCTAAAATCATGGAGAATTAATGCTCTATAAACTTGTTTGGAGGCTTGAATCTGTCTTAGATTATCCCTTGTCTTTAGGATAGTTGTCTACTTCGATTTCTCCAGCAAGCACTTACCTCCTCCAACGTCAGTGTGTTATTATGACAAAATTTGCAGAGCACTCCAGGAGTAACAAGTAAATGGTCCTGGACCATAGTTTAGATACAAATCTTATCCAAACTATAATAAGTGCTTCCTTGTCCATTCTTGACGATATTCTTGATGTGTAAAACATGCAAAATCTTGTATCATATTATTATATTAATACTAATATCATGCAAATTGTAACTAATTTGAAATATTCAACAACTAAAGTTGATGTGGACTTCATTCACATTGGATCTACTAATCTGGTATTGCCTGAAATGTGTCAACTATTTCATATAACACCTCTTTCATTGATGTTTAACTTCGTTGCTTCTCTCCTGGGATTTGTTTGTCAAGAGATTAGTTTTGAAAAAGGTTGTCTCTTACTGTGGAGTATTCACTCTCGTGTAGGTAAACCAAAGTACATATCAACGGACATTAACTATTTTGTCAAGAGTGAAAAGAAGTTTGGCTCAGGGGAATGGACAGCAGTTTGCTGGAGGTATCATCCAAAAATATTCCTCATGTTTGTGTTTTGAGGCTTTTGCATATCTTGCACAGATACTGATATTGCATCTTGTTCGAATCTTATTGACTAATTCTCTATAACACTCAGGCTCGCTCAAGGTCATGCTTGTGTGTGGATCCCTGAACAGGTATACTTGGAATATTTGGAATTCCTGGCGTGTGGATCCCTGAACAGGTATACTTTTTAGCCATTTGCTAATTCTTCAATGAAATATTATGTGATCAAAGTGCTCATGTCAACCCTCGTGTTGGGATCACTTATCCCGCTATATGACCTCCAACACAGGACCCAGGGCCGGCCCGAGGCCCGTGCGAAGTGTGCAATCGCACAGGGCCTCGAAAATTTGGGGGTCTCGTACAGATTGTATTTAATAGATATATATATAAATTGTAAAGTGTAACAAGTTACGGCAGTGTATCAGTTGGTAAGGGACACGCGCAAGTTCCAAATGTGGTTGAGTTCGATTCCCCCCACAGCACCTTGTTTTTATTTTTTCCAGAAAAAATGACATCAGCCCATTTTTTTGGGCATAGGGTAACAAAATCTTCACTCCCCTTCTCTAAACTCACCAAATAAGAGGAGCTTTAACTCACCAAATAAGAGGAGCTTTATCTCAATTTCACTTCTTTATGAAAATTATACTATCTCAATTCCTTTTCCCTTTCATAGTTTCAATAAAACAGGCCCTTAGTATTATGAACCGATAGCATAGATAAGACTGTTCATCCAAACATCAGATAGATGTTGAGCAATAAACTTACATTTCACATTTACTTCTTTTCTTCTTTGATTTCTGTTTTAGCACACTAAATTAAGCACGATTCACACAGCATAATATAGTACCGTCCAGCTGTTACCCTTACCTGAAGTGTCTTGAAAAATATAAGTTGCATCAGTTACCTTTTATTAATCACAGCAAGATTTTCACTTGCATAGTGGAGCATAGGGCTGATTAGGAGGATCACCGCATACCTACATGAAGAGAGAACACTTATAGGGCACATTGGTCATGAAAAAAGTTGAAAACAAATGTTACAGAAAACACCTGAAGAGAACTCAGGATCGTTACCTCTTGGAAGTGAAGACTCCTTCCTATCTTAGAACGGCTAATGCAGCTGCAGCAAGGGAGATTACATAGTCATTGGCAAACTGGAAGAAATTGACTGCACCAAGTATCCCCAGGAGCCCGAATGCAAATCCTGTTCCTAATGTGTCATAGAAAATTAGAAAGATTGCATGTCCCATTCGTTACTGTTCTTGGTAGCCGTTGTTGTAGTGCATTGCAGATCTGGCTCTCCATCTCCAGGGCACTGGAGTGGTAACGGCAAACCACAGAGCTCGAGGTTTCCAGCATAGGCAGAGGAGCCGAAACTTTGTAACTGGGTGCCAGTAGGAATTTTACCCGACAAATTGTTGTGTGACACATTCAGCTGGGACAAGGATGCTATTTCGGAAAGGCTGGAGCTGGATGGAATTTGCCCACCAAGTTTGCTGCATGATAAGTTGAGAGACTCCAAGTTGTCTTCTTTGATTGTTCAGACATCTCATAGTTTCTAAACGGTCTGAGAGGTATGCTCAACTTTTCTGTAATCATATAAGAGTTCCGTCTTTGATTGTTCAGTATGACGGTTATTCATGCACGAATGTAGAACCCTTCTGAGGATCTGTCTACTTCTTTGGATAGACTGGGATTGTTGTTATTGTTGTAGAAGATTTCAGACAGTAAAATTCACTTAAAAAACTGAGGTCGTCTACGGCGCATATTTATCTAACAATGGTGCTTATTTCTTTCTCCCTTTATCCAGTGATTTGTGTGGTACTAAACTGCTAATGGCAACGGAATCTTCCATCCTCCAACTTATATGAACTTGCGAATGTTTGGTAAGCTTTTATCTTTTTATATAAATCATGCCAATTCAATCATGCTGTGGCTTTAGGCATGCTTCTTACAGCGATGAATACAACTAAATCGCTATTTGGCACTTGCATTTGAATCCAAGAGTTCTTCAAACATCATATACTATCTGCTTAGCAATAAAATTACATTGCACATGTACTTATTTTTTACATTTTCTGTTTTAACTAAGTGTTGGGGAAAATTCAAGTTGCATCAGTCATCTTTTATTCATCACAGCGAGATTTTCACTTGCATGGTGGAGCATAAGCTTGACCAGGATCACCATATGCCTACATGAAGAGAAAACATTTTAGGCACACCGATCATGAAAAAAGGCGGGAAGCAAATGTGACGAAAAATGGTAGAAGAGAACTCAGGATCGTTACCTCTTGGAAGTGAAGACTCCTTCCTATCTTAGCACAGATAATGCAGCTGCAACAAGGGAGTTTACAAAGTCATTGGCAAAATGGAAGAAATTGATTGCACCAAGTATCCCCTGGAGCCCGAATGCAAACCCTATTCCTAACGCGCCATCGAAAGATTGCATGTCCCAGTTGTTTCTGTTCTTGATAGCCATTGTAGGGGAGGGTGGAACCGCTTCTCCATCTCCAGTGCAATTGAGTGGTAATGGTGAACCACAGAGCTTGAGGTTTCCAGCATAGGCAGAGGCCCCGAAACTTTGTAACTGGGTGCCAGTAGGAATTTTACCCGACAGATTGTTGTGCGACACACTTAGCTGGGATAAGGAGGATATATCTGAAAGGCTGGACGGAATTTGGCCACTGAGTTTGTTCCATGATAAGTTGAGAGACTCCAAGGATGTCATCTTGCCTATCTTTGCAGGAATGCTTCCACTGAGGTTGTTGCTAGACAGGTCTAACGACTGAAGCTTAACAAGAGAAGTGATTTCTGTGGGAATTTCTCCGCTTAGATCATTGTCCGAGAGGTCCACATCAATTAGCATAGTAATGTAATTCTCGAATGTCCGATCCTTTCCTTTCCAGTTGAACAGTGCATAGACAAAGAGGTCTTGCATACCATCATGAATATAAATAACATACTTGAGCAACAAGTCAAGTTGATGGATAGAGGTAAGATCACCAGCCATTGCAGAAAAATTGCTCACACATGATGGGATATTCCCTGACAGCTGGTTATGAGAAAGATCCAAGATTCGAAGAGCACTGAGATGACACAGAGTTGAAGGCAGATTGCCAGAGAAATTGTTTGAGCGTAATGAAAGAACCATCAAGTGTATCAAGTTTTCTCCAATCCAATCTGGTATATACCCTGTGAACCTGTTCCAACTCAAGTCTAGAAGCCCCAATTTAGTGCAGTTCTTCAACGAAGAAGGTATTTCTCCGTAGAAGCTGTTGTTACTGAAGCTTAAAGAATGGACTTCTGTCAAGAATCCTATTGAACTTGGAATTTTCCCAGACAACCTATTGTTTGCTACACTAAGACCTAAATTGGTTTGCTGAACTTCCCAAAACCAACTTGGAATTGTGCCCGACAAAAGGTTGTTGGAGATGTCAATGAAAGAAGAAAATGCATGAGTCCTTGTAGACTTGCTTAAAAATGTCGAGGAATTACTAGAATATGGCAGGGGAGCAAAAGACGAGAAACAGTTGTTTGAGAGATACAACTGATCTGCCCTGAAATGTGTGAAAAGAAAACTAGGTACAGGACCATGAAATGCATTTGACCTTAAATCTACAACATCAGCAGTGTCAATGTGATAGGGTAACTGCAAGTTTGGAAGTTTCTCATGAAACTTGTTGAAGGAAAGATCCAGATATTTTAATGAGGAGGGTAGATTGTTCCAAAACATATGTGGGATAGAACCCGAGATCATTGAACTGGAGATGTCTAGCCAGGAAAAACTTTTCTGTGTAAGAAGCCAGTTCGGAAAATCAGGACCCGACCCACAAGACTTCAGTCCTATGTAATCAAGTTGAAAGGGAGGTTTGCTGAAGTTTAGGGTCAAATCAGGATTATGTGAAAGGTCTAGTGTTTTCAGCTCGGTAAAGTTTGAAACCTCTATATCTGATATTACATCTTTGAATGAGCTAGACGATAGATATAGACCTTTGAGACTTGCTGGGAGATGGCGAAGGACGGCCGTGAGGTTTTTGAGGCCATTGAAGGAGACATCTAGAGTCTCAAGTTTAGGTAGGACAGTTGAATCTTGTGGCAAAAGGCTACCCAGTTGATTGTAACTGAGGTTCAGTTGTATCAGTGAAGGAAACTTCATCACGGAAGGAAAAGTGCCTGTAAGATTGTTGGAACTCAACTCTAAGGTCTCTAATGAAACACTAGCACAATGCTTCAGAGTCACAAGGACATCGGTTAGGCTTTGGTTCATTCCACAATCAGAAAGAATTAATTCCTTCAAGTTGCAAAGGTTTCCAATGGATTCCAGTGTTCCTTGTTCAAGGTGATCATAACCTGACAGCTGAAGTGAGCTCAACGAAGCCATCTTCTGGAAAAGGTTTGGAAATGGGCCATCAATGTCCATGTAGGATAAGTTAAGCCCTAAAAGAGTTCCACTGCTATTCAGCAACCAAGAAGTGAGGGAAGAAGACAAGGTGTTATAAGAAAGATCAAGGATCCCAAGCGATGTGGAATGGCTAATACTCAATAAATCAGGTGGAGGAAGTAAGCATCTTGAGCATTGAAAGGAAGACAGTGAGGGCAGCTTTCCAAGTGCGGAAAGCCAATCCCGAGCATTGCTGAGGTTGACGTTGCTCAGATCAAGCGTTTCTAAAGTAGAAAGGCCAGAAAAGCAAGTAAAATTGTCAACGTAGAAGCTGGGGTCTTGACCGCCAAGAATTAAGGTCTGCAAACTCGACAAGTTGCCAAGATGAGGCGGAACCATACCAGTAAAACCAGCATGAGAAAGGTCGAGGTAAGTCAACTTACTAAGAGAACCAATAAACTCCGGGATTGGCATGCTGAAGTCATTCCATCCGAGGTCCAGTGTCTGCAACTCTTGCAGTTCAAGCAAGGAGCGTCGGAGCTGATTGCTCATCAAGATCTCATAGCTAAGCACCAGAGAAACAACATGGCCAGTGCGGTTGTCGCAGGTGATTCCAAACCACTCGCAGCAATCATCATCTGGACTGATCCAAGTAAAGAGTTGGCTATCTGCCAGATAAGTGGAAGTGAAGCTTTTCTTGAAGTCGAGAAGTGCTACTGCCTCTCTTTTGATACACCTGACGTTTTCGGAACCTTCAACGCTTGGCCCTGTGGTGCATCCGAGGATGACCAGAACTAAGAGTAGCAGCAGATAGCAGAAGGAAATAGGTCGGGAAAGGAGCATTTTGTTGATGGGTTATAAAGGGGATTTAATCATAATGAAAGACCAAAGAAGATATAATATATAAAATGAGGAATAAAGAATTCATCAGTTTGAATTAGAAAGTCACCAAATGACATAAGGACAAGAAAACCAGTATCTCATTGTTGCTGTCAGCTGTGCCGTGCGAATTGTTGCAATGATTCAATACTAATGTACTCTCTCCGTCTCTCCCCGTCTCGCAAAACTTGTAGTTTTAGTTTTATGCACACTTATTAATAATATCTATATTTTCTTACTTTTATAGGATAAAATATCTAAAAGCATTTCGATCCTGGGCTAGCTAAAAAGAGAATGAGATGCTAGACCCGTTGTCCAAGTGTCAACTAGAGGCGAAAGACGACCCTAGTTGCACTTGCGGGGGCGTGTTGAGAATGAAATGTGAGGAGACAAAATGTCCCACATTGAAAGTGTGAAACATAAAGCCTTAGCATATAACCTAGTGGGCAACCCCACCTATTACCAAGGTTTTAGAATGGAACCTCACTCGGCTTGTGTGCTAGGCTACTAACGCATATGCGCCTGTGCACACGACCCCCAGTCATCGGTCCGAGTCGGACTTTGATACAATAATTACCTATAAAGATAATATCTATAACTAAAATAACAATTTTTTAATACAAGTTTATTACTCTAAAACTACAGGTTTTGCGAGACGGATGAAATACTAAATAAAGGAGGAGCTCCTTTTCGTCAAAGGACAACGTAATAAACTCTTTTGAACAAGTCATAGGTTAGACGTAGTGCTCTTGTGGCCCAAACAGTCTAATGGGTTTGGTTGAAGTACTGAACAGGCATCATCTTTATTCAAAGGGTTTGGTTGAAGTACTGAACAAGTCTTTGGTTTTCTCCTATCCCAATTGGAACTTTCCCCTCTGCTAACATGGATTTCATCTCTGCATCCATCTTGTAGAAGTCAATACCAGGCACTCAGGCAGGACTGTATCATCTTCACATAAGGCGGAGATTGAATTCACACGTTTAATTTGCGATTCAATTGATTATAAGGCGGAGATCCCGTTTATGTTTTGAATTTGCGTGTTTTGTCGAGACTGAAAGGACCGTCTGCAGCGACGGATCAACTGCAGCAGCGGTGGTGGTCGGCGGCATCGGTGGTCGGCGGTTGTGGTGGCCGGCCGGCAAGGGCAGCAGAGAAGTTTTGTCAAGAGTGGAAAGGAAGTTTGGCTCAGGGGCAGGCAATCTAGGCATGTAACTAGGGACAGGTTAAAGTCCGCCGGAGCCGAATAAGGAAATTTAATAAAAAAACTATTTATCTTTTATTAATAATAATAAAAAATTATGAATATTTAGTCTATCAAGAATGTTTCATCAAAAATAAAAATAAAAAGTCTATCAAGAATGCACAATAGTTTGCTGGAGGTATCATACAAAAATATTTCTCATGTTTGTGTTTTGAGGCTTTTGCATATCTTGGAACCGATACTGAAGTATTGCACATGCTTGGAGTGACATCAATTATGGTTGTTGTTTCTTTTATGGACTTCACATCAGTTCTTTGAATCTTATTGACTTATAACACCTGGGCTCGCTCAAGGTCTTAATTGTTTGCGGAGTGTTAGGAGTTAGTGGTAATAATAACAACGAGCGCACAACGAAAGAGAGAGTAAATCAAGATCGAATGGTGTGGGATGATCAATGGATTAATCCACCAAGAGACTAAGTTTGAGTCTCTATTTATAGGCCGGGATAATGGTTTGGAGGGCAATGCATAAGTAAACTTGAGAAAAGTCTAAAGACTTCATCAAGATGATAAGGACAATAGAATTCTCTAGAGAGTGGTGGATGGTTTCGGAAAGAACCACGTACATTTGTTCCAGGCAAATGAGACGCTTCTAAATGCTCTCAAATAATCCATATCATATTGCTGATAACTTCTTGGCTCAAATGTAAACAAGCTCAATCAAGATAGACCAAATTACCCAAATAAGGATTTGAATGCAATTCAAATCCAACAGGAAGTAGAGCCCGTCTTTCCTTCTAACTAAAAAAGGATTGGGGAACGTAAAAAATGCTAGGTTTTTATGAGATTGGGGTGACAAATTAATTAATTATCAAGTTTTGAACATCAAAACTTAACTTAATTTGGAGTAACAAATCCATTGAAGGATATGCAAAAGAGTAGATTAATTACCATCACCAACTTATAGGTTAGACTTTTAACTTCTTTGTATAATCGATGTGGGGAATGAATATCAGACATCACATCACACATCATCTACGGACTAAAACTAGATAAAAAAAAAAATCAGTTGCATATATAGTTTATTACAGTAGTAGGCAACTAGCTAGCATAAAAAATTTTGAACACATGCATACAAAGTATTAATGCAGCAAACGCAAGTAAGGCCCTAATGTGAAGCATATATCTCCGAATGTAGTTAGATATAAATGAACATACCCTTTGGGTAAGAGATAGCCTTGGGATGATCCATCAAACACAAGCTTTCCTCGTAAACATGGCGACTCAATATCTCCCTAAACATGCTTGTCCAGCCATTAATCTGCAGGAACTCTATCCACTGGTCCGATCCGTAAGGCGACAGCTTCACCAAGGAAGGTATGTATGTATGAATATAATTATTTGAAATCCCATATAGCTTCTTCCATGTGTGCTCCTCCATCACCCACAACACAATGTGATCCATTACCACCAATGCCGATAGCATGTCTGCATACTTGAGAAGCTCTAACTTGCTCAAGAACCTCGGCATGTACTGGCTGTATGTCATTTCTTCCGGGAGCTCCATTGTTAAGAACTCTTCATGCTCACAATCAAAAATCAACAAGGCATGTGCTTCACTGTCAGGAGTAGCTATCAGCCAATGAATCGTTCCATTTACGAAACAACCGGTCCTGCCTGTTGCGTCACTTGTGTGACCATATGTTTTGATGCCATTACAATCAATTGTTCCCACCCGCCAGAAACCGTCTCGAACAGTGTATACCTCATAAGCAAAATCAGGGATCCGAAGTCGAACAACCATGAAATTATTGTTAGAGCTGTGATAGCCGAAGCCTATAGCCCGACAATAATCCAAGGAAGCTCTAGGGAGATCAATGTACTTTCGAATTGCGGAATTCCACAGAACGGTTTGGTTGAGGGCGTGATGCGAAACACAGACTATGCCATGAATGAGATCAACGCAACTGAAATGCGAATCGAAAGGGAAATCGAGGCCATCGATATGACATCGAGGACGGAAGGGAAAGCCAAGGTCGTGTCCGATGAATTCGAGGGGAGTTTCTCGAGGACGAAAGAGAGTGTAGTCGTCAGGTGAATTGGGGAAGGACTTGATACGGAGGTAGGGTTTCAGGCCAGGGGAGTGGAGGAGGGAGAGGAGCGATGGAGGTTGATGAAGAAAGAGGATGAGATCAGAGAGTTCCATGACTTACAAACGCATCGGAATCGGCAGAGGCTTTTCGGAGGCAATCTCTTCAAAATCTCTGACCATAAATCGTCATCAATCGAAATCGAAGATGCCGATAGTGTGAGCGGAGGCAAGCTTTTGCAACTCATGGATGGGTGGCGGTACTGGTGGCAGAAACCCTGGCCGGCCAAGTTGTAGTCTTGTCTAATCCTAATCTAAATTATCAATTAAGTGTATATATGTACGGAAATACTACTATGTTAAAAGCGATTTTTTTTAAAATAGCCAAAAGGAGAAAATAATTAGGGAAGTAGCCAAAATCTTAAATATTTTTGGGATTTAGTCAAAACAGTACCCAAGGTTTTAAAAAGGGAAGTAACAACGACTCTCCCTAAAAATGTATTTTTTTTTTAAATTCTGGTTATGTTAATGAATTTTATCCCAAAATTTAAAAAAAAAACACGAAATACCCCTAAGTCGCTGTTTATAACAACGACTTATATTTCTTAATTTTTTTTTAAACCTTGGGCAAAGTCGCATTTTGTAACAGCGAATTTGCCCTGTTTTTGGCTAAATCACTAAAATTCCGATTTTTGGCTATTTACAAAAAAAATTCGTTAAAAGCTAATAAAAAATCGATCATATCTTATTTCATAATGATTTTTAATATAAGACATTTGACTTTTTTACACATAGTTTAAGGAGTTAAAAACTATATAAAATATTAATTTTTAAAATTTCTTTTTACATTATAATATCTATTAATATCAAGTATTATAATGTAAAAGAATTTAATTAAAAAAATAATATTTTATATAGTTTTTAATTCATTAAATTACGTGCATAAAAGTCAAATGTCTTATATTAAAAATCGGATGGAGTATAAAATAAATTAGGACAAGTGAGCTGGCATATATGATACTTTCTCCTTAATCGTAATAGTATAAACTAATTCAATCACAATTTTTTTAAATAATTTTTATATGCAATATCTTTCCCAAATTTTGTAGATATATATGTGTACAATCATGGAAAATTTTAATCACAAATTTTTCTAATAAATAGTCATACTGATATATTTTTAAAATTTTTTAATCTATTTCCCATAAAATTTTCTAAATATTGATATAATTTTAAAAGATTTTAATCACAAGTTTCTTAGCGAATTTCATTAGACATAGATATAGTATAGAATTTTATTCACTTTCATTAGATATGGATAGCAAGTTAGCAACATATGATTAACATAAATATAGCTTAATTCGGGTGGTAAACAAGGGTTTTAAAGTTTTTACCGGGGTAACCTTGTAGTTTTGATTTTTTTTGTCTCGCACCCAAAACTTGTGTTTTGGTTAAAAATGTGTGTTTCAACTTTAAAAGGGCTATATTATGTAATATTGGAAAATATTGTGGTTTTTTAAGAAATAAAATATACTTTCTTCTAAATTGGTCAGGTCTCGACACACAGAACTGACAGAAGGCGGCGAACAAATCGAAGGTGCGAAGGGCGAACAGAGGAAGAAGACGGTGTGGCTCCTGGCGACGACGGGGGCGGCGTCGGCTTCGGACCAAGCGGCGGCGAACAACAGCAATTCGAAGTTGGCGAAGGTGGTGACACTTCTGAACACGTGAGTTTTGCTAATCGAATCGAAGTACTTCGATTAGCTCCAATTTCATACCGAATTTTCTGTTTTTTGTGTTCAAATTTATTAAGATTAATCATTAGGCTATGAATTGGGGTCAATTGTTGCTTGTTAATGTTTCGAATTTGAAAATTTAGGGTTTAGGGTTCCGAAATTTTGGGATCTTTGTAGGATTGATAAGGGATGACGGTTGAGGAGCAACTGTGTTCAAACAAAACACCCTTGTGCTTCCTTGCATTCTTACAATATAAACCAGAAACTTCTGCGTGAGTAGTCTGGCTTATGAGCTATGACAGTGACAGCTTCTGATAGCTCTTAGCAGAGAAGATGTAATGTCACTAAAATTGCAAACCAATAGCAAATTTTTACAATGGTGCCCAATTTTGAAGATAGAAGAAAGTGTTTTATTTCTTAAAAAACCAATATTTTTCCAATATTACATAATATAGCTCTTTCAAAGTTGAAACACACATTTTTCAACCAAAACACAAGTTTTGGATGGGAGGCAAAAAAATTCGAAACTACGGGGTTACCTGGCGAAAACATTAAAACTTTTGTTTACCACCCGAATTATGTTAATACGGATAAAAAAAGAAGAAGTTTGTGTTAATCCAATTCCATTCACAGTCTCACTCTCTCATTTGATTTGATTTCTCATTCCCTAGCATCTTCGAATCTGACTCTTCTGGTCACCAGTGTCTCAATCTAGGGTTGATCAATTGTTGTCGCCTCATCCACGCCGGTTGATTGTATGTGCATCAGCCAAGCGCTGCCATTGCGGTGTTCACCCGTAATCCCTTAATATATCCTCGCTGGGGTTGCGATTAGGCCAGTTGCCATGGATGACTCCTTGCCGATCGGTAAATTAACCATCCCGCAGGCTTTTTTAGATGGTGGAAGCTCCGATCATAAACCCTAGTAAGTATTCTCTACTCTCTGAAATTGTCCTGAACGAAAGGAAATTCTTATATTTGGTTATGCATACAAGGTGTTTGATGAAATGTTCCATTGCATTCAGTTGCTATTATGTTGAAAAATCCGTGAGAACATATTGTAAATTAACTACAACTTAGAGAAAGAGATGTAATTATTATCACCGACTTCCATACCTGAAATCAGTAGTTCCTCGTTAAATTTTGAGCTACCATTTACCGGAATTTGTTGGCATACGCATCAGTCTTGATGATTGATTGTTACTGTATTGTTTTGGTTACGTGAAGGACAGTTGTTCACACTGACATACTTTTAGCATAGCGATAAAGATTTTCCTTGCAATTGCATCTGCTTGGTTTACACCAATGATGTTCAAGATCATATTTGTTTTTATCTTGAATATTTTTCAGAATGCAGTTGAAGTTACCAGTGGTGAATTAAGCCATTTGCTCTTGTAATGGCATATTTGTTGGTTTGATTATATTCTGTATGAGCCAAACGTGTTTCAGGGGAAATGAGTTGCATTTTCATTCTCTTGTTGGACCAAATATTTAGTATCAATTTTCATCATTTTCTCCTTTCACTTGTGGCAAATTTTATTTTTGAAAATAGAGTTTGAATGTCAACAGAAACAATCCTCTAATATAAGATTATAATCATCACCTCAAGGTTAAATTTGTCTGCCTTATTTTTCTACGTCTCATGTTTATCTAAAAGCATGTTATTTTTCTCTCCCCATCTATCTAGTGAGATGAGATATGTGGTGCTTGTGGCAACTGGCAGCTTCAATCCTCCAACTTATATGCACTTGCGAATGTTTGGTAAGCTTTATCTTAAAGTTGTTATCATGCCAAGTCTTTCATGTTTAAGCTTTAGGCAGGCTTAGGTGCTTAGAAATCGTATTCTTTTTTTCAAATACGATTACATTCAGGAATCTGGGTCTAATAAGATTTGGAACTTAAAAACTGTCTTCTGTTGCTGAATATTTAAAAAATATTGCTGCTTGAGTTACGTTTATCAACTTAATCAAAGTCATTTTTTCTTGTATTTTAAGTCATGTTGTTTCATGCTTAGAATTGGCAAGAGATGCAATGCTTTCACAAGGTTATTGTGTTATTGGAGGCTACATGTCACCGGTCAATGATGCATACAACAAAAGGGTATGTACCTTTTCCACCTTTTTTTTTGGTGGAAAGGGATGTAAAGTTCGCTGTACTTTATAACGAATTAGCCATTTTACACATGCATTTGGACCCACGAGTTTTTAATGCATTGTCATGAACATGCATTTACACCAAAAGCTCAAATGAAATTCGAACTAAATCCATGATCAAGAATTTAGTTATTTTACACAATTTATTGGCAAAGAAATGTTATGCACTCTTATAAGCTGGTTAAACAAACAATCGTATTATGTCTCCTTCTTCAGGGGCTTTTATTTGCCAAGCACCGGCTTCAGATGTGTGATCTTGCTTCTTGGACCTCTGATTTCATCATGGTAGATCCATGGGAGGTGATTCTCTATGGCTATGCTCTGTGGTGCATTTTCTAAAATCATGGAGAATTAATGCTCTATAAACTTGTTTGGAGGCTTGAATCTGTCTTAGATTATCCCTTGTCTTTAGGATAGTTGTCTACTTCGATTTCTCCAGCAAGCACTTACCTCCTCCAACGTCAGTGTGTTATTATGACAAAATTTGCAGAGCACTCCAGGAGTAACAAGTAAATGGTCCTGGACCATAGTTTAGATACAAATCTTATCCAAACTATAATAAGTGCTTCCTTGTCCATTCTTGACGATATTCTTGATGTGTAAAACATGCAAAATCTTGTATCATATTATTATATTAATACTAATATCATGCAAATTGTAACTAATTTGAAATATTCAACAACTAAAGTTGATGTGGACTTCATTCACATTGGATCTACTAATCTGGTATTGCCTGAAATGTGTCAACTATTTCATATAACACCTCTTTCATTGATGTTTAACTTCGTTGCTTCTCTCCTGGGATTTGTTTGTCAAGAGATTAGTTTTGAAAAAGGTTGTCTCTTACTGTGGAGTATTCACTCTCGTGTAGGTAAACCAAAGTACATATCAACGGACATTAACTATTTTGTCAAGAGTGAAAAGAAGTTTGGCTCAGGGGAATGGACAGCAGTTTGCTGGAGGTATCATCCAAAAATATTCCTCATGTTTGTGTTTTGAGGCTTTTGCATATCTTGCACAGATACTGATATTGCATCTTGTTCGAATCTTATTGACTAATTCTCTATAACACTCAGGCTCGCTCAAGGTCATGCTTGTGTGTGGATCCCTGAACAGGTATACTTGGAATATTTGGAATTCCTGGCGTGTGGATCCCTGAACAGGTATACTTTTTAGCCATTTGCTAATTCTTCAATGAAATATTATGTGATCAAAGTGCTCATGTCAACCCTCGTGTTGGGATCACTTATCCCGCTATATGACCTCCAACACAGGACCCAGGGCCGGCCCGAGGCCCGTGCGAAGTGTGCAATCGCACAGGGCCTCGAAAATTTGGGGGTCTCGTACAGATTGTATTTAATAGATATATATATAAATTGTAAAGTGTAACAAGTTACGGCAGTGTATCAGTTGGTAAGGGACACGCGCAAGTTCCAAATGTGGTTGAGTTCGATTCCCCCCACAGCACCTTGTTTTTATTTTTTCCAGAAAAAATGACATCAGCCCATTTTTTTGGGCATAGGGTAACAAAATCTTCACTCCCCTTCTCTAAACTCACCAAATAAGAGGAGCTTTAACTCACCAAATAAGAGGAGCTTTATCTCAATTTCACTTCTTTATGAAAATTATACTATCTCAATTCCTTTTCCCTTTCATAGTTTCAATAAAACAGGCCCTTAGTATTATGAACCGATAGCATAGATAAGACTGTTCATCCAAACATCAGATAGATGTTGAGCAATAAACTTACATTTCACATTTACTTCTTTTCTTCTTTGATTTCTGTTTTAGCACACTAAATTAAGCACGATTCACACAGCATAATATAGTACCGTCCAGCTGTTACCCTTACCTGAAGTGTCTTGAAAAATATAAGTTGCATCAGTTACCTTTTATTAATCACAGCAAGATTTTCACTTGCATAGTGGAGCATAGGGCTGATTAGGAGGATCACCGCATACCTACATGAAGAGAGAACACTTATAGGGCACATTGGTCATGAAAAAAGTTGAAAACAAATGTTACAGAAAACACCTGAAGAGAACTCAGGATCGTTACCTCTTGGAAGTGAAGACTCCTTCCTATCTTAGAACGGCTAATGCAGCTGCAGCAAGGGAGATTACATAGTCATTGGCAAACTGGAAGAAATTGACTGCACCAAGTATCCCCAGGAGCCCGAATGCAAATCCTGTTCCTAATGTGTCATAGAAAATTAGAAAGATTGCATGTCCCATTCGTTACTGTTCTTGGTAGCCGTTGTTGTAGTGCATTGCAGATCTGGCTCTCCATCTCCAGGGCACTGGAGTGGTAACGGCAAACCACAGAGCTCGAGGTTTCCAGCATAGGCAGAGGAGCCGAAACTTTGTAACTGGGTGCCAGTAGGAATTTTACCCGACAAATTGTTGTGTGACACATTCAGCTGGGACAAGGATGCTATTTCGGAAAGGCTGGAGCTGGATGGAATTTGCCCACCAAGTTTGCTGCATGATAAGTTGAGAGACTCCAAGTTGTCTTCTTTGATTGTTCAGACATCTCATAGTTTCTAAACGGTCTGAGAGGTATGCTCAACTTTTCTGTAATCATATAAGAGTTCCGTCTTTGATTGTTCAGTATGACGGTTATTCATGCACGAATGTAGAACCCTTCTGAGGATCTGTCTACTTCTTTGGATAGACTGGGATTGTTGTTATTGTTGTAGAAGATTTCAGACAGTAAAATTCACTTAAAAAACTGAGGTCGTCTACGGCGCATATTTATCTAACAATGGTGCTTATTTCTTTCTCCCTTTATCCAGTGATTTGTGTGGTACTAAACTGCTAATGGCAACGGAATCTTCCATCCTCCAACTTATATGAACTTGCGAATGTTTGGTAAGCTTTTATCTTTTTATATAAATCATGCCAATTCAATCATGCTGTGGCTTTAGGCATGCTTCTTACAGCGATGAATACAACTAAATCGCTATTTGGCACTTGCATTTGAATCCAAGAGTTCTTCAAACATCATATACTATCTGCTTAGCAATAAAATTACATTGCACATGTACTTATTTTTTACATTTTCTGTTTTAACTAAGTGTTGGGGAAAATTCAAGTTGCATCAGTCATCTTTTATTCATCACAGCGAGATTTTCACTTGCATGGTGGAGCATAAGCTTGACCAGGATCACCATATGCCTACATGAAGAGAAAACATTTTAGGCACACCGATCATGAAAAAAGGCGGGAAGCAAATGTGACGAAAAATGGTAGAAGAGAACTCAGGATCGTTACCTCTTGGAAGTGAAGACTCCTTCCTATCTTAGCACAGATAATGCAGCTGCAACAAGGGAGTTTACAAAGTCATTGGCAAAATGGAAGAAATTGATTGCACCAAGTATCCCCTGGAGCCCGAATGCAAACCCTATTCCTAACGCGCCATCGAAAGATTGCATGTCCCAGTTGTTTCTGTTCTTGATAGCCATTGTAGGGGAGGGTGGAACCGCTTCTCCATCTCCAGTGCAATTGAGTGGTAATGGTGAACCACAGAGCTTGAGGTTTCCAGCATAGGCAGAGGCCCCGAAACTTTGTAACTGGGTGCCAGTAGGAATTTTACCCGACAGATTGTTGTGCGACACACTTAGCTGGGATAAGGAGGATATATCTGAAAGGCTGGACGGAATTTGGCCACTGAGTTTGTTCCATGATAAGTTGAGAGACTCCAAGGATGTCATCTTGCCTATCTTTGCAGGAATGCTTCCACTGAGGTTGTTGCTAGACAGGTCTAACGACTGAAGCTTAACAAGAGAAGTGATTTCTGTGGGAATTTCTCCGCTTAGATCATTGTCCGAGAGGTCCACATCAATTAGCATAGTAATGTAATTCTCGAATGTCCGATCCTTTCCTTTCCAGTTGAACAGTGCATAGACAAAGAGGTCTTGCATACCATCATGAATATAAATAACATACTTGAGCAACAAGTCAAGTTGATGGATAGAGGTAAGATCACCAGCCATTGCAGAAAAATTGCTCACACATGATGGGATATTCCCTGACAGCTGGTTATGAGAAAGATCCAAGATTCGAAGAGCACTGAGATGACACAGAGTTGAAGGCAGATTGCCAGAGAAATTGTTTGAGCGTAATGAAAGAACCATCAAGTGTATCAAGTTTTCTCCAATCCAATCTGGTATATACCCTGTGAACCTGTTCCAACTCAAGTCTAGAAGCCCCAATTTAGTGCAGTTCTTCAACGAAGAAGGTATTTCTCCGTAGAAGCTGTTGTTACTGAAGCTTAAAGAATGGACTTCTGTCAAGAATCCTATTGAACTTGGAATTTTCCCAGACAACCTATTGTTTGCTACACTAAGACCTAAATTGGTTTGCTGAACTTCCCAAAACCAACTTGGAATTGTGCCCGACAAAAGGTTGTTGGAGATGTCAATGAAAGAAGAAAATGCATGAGTCCTTGTAGACTTGCTTAAAAATGTCGAGGAATTACTAGAATATGGCAGGGGAGCAAAAGACGAGAAACAGTTGTTTGAGAGATACAACTGATCTGCCCTGAAATGTGTGAAAAGAAAACTAGGTACAGGACCATGAAATGCATTTGACCTTAAATCTACAACATCAGCAGTGTCAATGTGATAGGGTAACTGCAAGTTTGGAAGTTTCTCATGAAACTTGTTGAAGGAAAGATCCAGATATTTTAATGAGGAGGGTAGATTGTTCCAAAACATATGTGGGATAGAACCCGAGATCATTGAACTGGAGATGTCTAGCCAGGAAAAACTTTTCTGTGTAAGAAGCCAGTTCGGAAAATCAGGACCCGACCCACAAGACTTCAGTCCTATGTAATCAAGTTGAAAGGGAGGTTTGCTGAAGTTTAGGGTCAAATCAGGATTATGTGAAAGGTCTAGTGTTTTCAGCTCGGTAAAGTTTGAAACCTCTATATCTGATATTACATCTTTGAATGAGCTAGACGATAGATATAGACCTTTGAGACTTGCTGGGAGATGGCGAAGGACGGCCGTGAGGTTTTTGAGGCCATTGAAGGAGACATCTAGAGTCTCAAGTTTAGGTAGGACAGTTGAATCTTGTGGCAAAAGGCTACCCAGTTGATTGTAACTGAGGTTCAGTTGTATCAGTGAAGGAAACTTCATCACGGAAGGAAAAGTGCCTGTAAGATTGTTGGAACTCAACTCTAAGGTCTCTAATGAAACACTAGCACAATGCTTCAGAGTCACAAGGACATCGGTTAGGCTTTGGTTCATTCCACAATCAGAAAGAATTAATTCCTTCAAGTTGCAAAGGTTTCCAATGGATTCCAGTGTTCCTTGTTCAAGGTGATCATAACCTGACAGCTGAAGTGAGCTCAACGAAGCCATCTTCTGGAAAAGGTTTGGAAATGGGCCATCAATGTCCATGTAGGATAAGTTAAGCCCTAAAAGAGTTCCACTGCTATTCAGCAACCAAGAAGTGAGGGAAGAAGACAAGGTGTTATAAGAAAGATCAAGGATCCCAAGCGATGTGGAATGGCTAATACTCAATAAATCAGGTGGAGGAAGTAAGCATCTTGAGCATTGAAAGGAAGACAGTGAGGGCAGCTTTCCAAGTGCGGAAAGCCAATCCCGAGCATTGCTGAGGTTGACGTTGCTCAGATCAAGCGTTTCTAAAGTAGAAAGGCCAGAAAAGCAAGTAAAATTGTCAACGTAGAAGCTGGGGTCTTGACCGCCAAGAATTAAGGTCTGCAAACTCGACAAGTTGCCAAGATGAGGCGGAACCATACCAGTAAAACCAGCATGAGAAAGGTCGAGGTAAGTCAACTTACTAAGAGAACCAATAAACTCCGGGATTGGCATGCTGAAGTCATTCCATCCGAGGTCCAGTGTCTGCAACTCTTGCAGTTCAAGCAAGGAGCGTCGGAGCTGATTGCTCATCAAGATCTCATAGCTAAGCACCAGAGAAACAACATGGCCAGTGCGGTTGTCGCAGGTGATTCCAAACCACTCGCAGCAATCATCATCTGGACTGATCCAAGTAAAGAGTTGGCTATCTGCCAGATAAGTGGAAGTGAAGCTTTTCTTGAAGTCGAGAAGTGCTACTGCCTCTCTTTTGATACACCTGACGTTTTCGGAACCTTCAACGCTTGGCCCTGTGGTGCATCCGAGGATGACCAGAACTAAGAGTAGCAGCAGATAGCAGAAGGAAATAGGTCGGGAAAGGAGCATTTTGTTGATGGGTTATAAAGGGGATTTAATCATAATGAAAGACCAAAGAAGATATAATATATAAAATGAGGAATAAAGAATTCATCAGTTTGAATTAGAAAGTCACCAAATGACATAAGGACAAGAAAACCAGTATCTCATTGTTGCTGTCAGCTGTGCCGTGCGAATTGTTGCAATGATTCAATACTAATGTACTCTCTCCGTCTCTCCCCGTCTCGCAAAACTTGTAGTTTTAGTTTTATGCACACTTATTAATAATATCTATATTTTCTTACTTTTATAGGATAAAATATCTAAAAGCATTTCGATCCTGGGCTAGCTAAAAAGAGAATGAGATGCTAGACCCGTTGTCCAAGTGTCAACTAGAGGCGAAAGACGACCCTAGTTGCACTTGCGGGGGCGTGTTGAGAATGAAATGTGAGGAGACAAAATGTCCCACATTGAAAGTGTGAAACATAAAGCCTTAGCATATAACCTAGTGGGCAACCCCACCTATTACCAAGGTTTTAGAATGGAACCTCACTCGGCTTGTGTGCTAGGCTACTAACGCATATGCGCCTGTGCACACGACCCCCAGTCATCGGTCCGAGTCGGACTTTGATACAATAATTACCTATAAAGATAATATCTATAACTAAAATAACAATTTTTTAATACAAGTTTATTACTCTAAAACTACAGGTTTTGCGAGACGGATGAAATACTAAATAAAGGAGGAGCTCCTTTTCGTCAAAGGACAACGTAATAAACTCTTTTGAACAAGTCATAGGTTAGACGTAGTGCTCTTGTGGCCCAAACAGTCTAATGGGTTTGGTTGAAGTACTGAACAGGCATCATCTTTATTCAAAGGGTTTGGTTGAAGTACTGAACAAGTCTTTGGTTTTCTCCTATCCCAATTGGAACTTTCCCCTCTGCTAACATGGATTTCATCTCTGCATCCATCTTGTAGAAGTCAATACCAGGCACTCAGGCAGGACTGTATCATCTTCACATAAGGCGGAGATTGAATTCACACGTTTAATTTGCGATTCAATTGATTATAAGGCGGAGATCCCGTTTATGTTTTGAATTTGCGTGTTTTGTCGAGACTGAAAGGACCGTCTGCAGCGACGGATCAACTGCAGCAGCGGTGGTGGTCGGCGGCATCGGTGGTCGGCGGTTGTGGTGGCCGGCCGGCAAGGGCAGCAGAGAAGTTTTGTCAAGAGTGGAAAGGAAGTTTGGCTCAGGGGCAGGCAATCTAGGCATGTAACTAGGGACAGGTTAAAGTCCGCCGGAGCCGAATAAGGAAATTTAATAAAAAAACTATTTATCTTTTATTAATAATAATAAAAAATTATGAATATTTAGTCTATCAAGAATGTTTCATCAAAAATAAAAATAAAAAGTCTATCAAGAATGCACAATAGTTTGCTGGAGGTATCATACAAAAATATTTCTCATGTTTGTGTTTTGAGGCTTTTGCATATCTTGGAACCGATACTGAAGTATTGCACATGCTTGGAGTGACATCAATTATGGTTGTTGTTTCTTTTATGGACTTCACATCAGTTCTTTGAATCTTATTGACTTATAACACCTGGGCTCGCTCAAGGTCTTAATTGTTTGCGGAGTGTTAGGAGTTAGTGGTAATAATAACAACGAGCGCACAACGAAAGAGAGAGTAAATCAAGATCGAATGGTGTGGGATGATCAATGGATTAATCCACCAAGAGACTAAGTTTGAGTCTCTATTTATAGGCCGGGATAATGGTTTGGAGGGCAATGCATAAGTAAACTTGAGAAAAGTCTAAAGACTTCATCAAGATGATAAGGACAATAGAATTCTCTAGAGAGTGGTGGATGGTTTCGGAAAGAACCACGTACATTTGTTCCAGGCAAATGAGACGCTTCTAAATGCTCTCAAATAATCCATATCATATTGCTGATAACTTCTTGGCTCAAATGTAAACAAGCTCAATCAAGATAGACCAAATTACCCAAATAAGGATTTGAATGCAATTCAAATCCAACAGGAAGTAGAGCCCGTCTTTCCTTCTAACTAAAAAAGGATTGGGGAACGTAAAAAATGCTAGGTTTTTATGAGATTGGGGTGACAAATTAATTAATTATCAAGTTTTGAACATCAAAACTTAACTTAATTTGGAGTAACAAATCCATTGAAGGATATGCAAAAGAGTAGATTAATTACCATCACCAACTTATAGGTTAGACTTTTAACTTCTTTGTATAATCGATGTGGGGAATGAATATCAGACATCACATCACACATCATCTACGGACTAAAACTAGATAAAAAAAAAAATCAGTTGCATATATAGTTTATTACAGTAGTAGGCAACTAGCTAGCATAAAAAATTTTGAACACATGCATACAAAGTATTAATGCAGCAAACGCAAGTAAGGCCCTAATGTGAAGCATATATCTCCGAATGTAGTTAGATATAAATGAACATACCCTTTGGGTAAGAGATAGCCTTGGGATGATCCATCAAACACAAGCTTTCCTCGTAAACATGGCGACTCAATATCTCCCTAAACATGCTTGTCCAGCCATTAATCTGCAGGAACTCTATCCACTGGTCCGATCCGTAAGGCGACAGCTTCACCAAGGAAGGTATGTATGTATGAATATAATTATTTGAAATCCCATATAGCTTCTTCCATGTGTGCTCCTCCATCACCCACAACACAATGTGATCCATTACCACCAATGCCGATAGCATGTCTGCATACTTGAGAAGCTCTAACTTGCTCAAGAACCTCGGCATGTACTGGCTGTATGTCATTTCTTCCGGGAGCTCCATTGTTAAGAACTCTTCATGCTCACAATCAAAAATCAACAAGGCATGTGCTTCACTGTCAGGAGTAGCTATCAGCCAATGAATCGTTCCATTTACGAAACAACCGGTCCTGCCTGTTGCGTCACTTGTGTGACCATATGTTTTGATGCCATTACAATCAATTGTTCCCACCCGCCAGAAACCGTCTCGAACAGTGTATACCTCATAAGCAAAATCAGGGATCCGAAGTCGAACAACCATGAAATTATTGTTAGAGCTGTGATAGCCGAAGCCTATAGCCCGACAATAATCCAAGGAAGCTCTAGGGAGATCAATGTACTTTCGAATTGCGGAATTCCACAGAACGGTTTGGTTGAGGGCGTGATGCGAAACACAGACTATGCCATGAATGAGATCAACGCAACTGAAATGCGAATCGAAAGGGAAATCGAGGCCATCGATATGACATCGAGGACGGAAGGGAAAGCCAAGGTCGTGTCCGATGAATTCGAGGGGAGTTTCTCGAGGACGAAAGAGAGTGTAGTCGTCAGGTGAATTGGGGAAGGACTTGATACGGAGGTAGGGTTTCAGGCCAGGGGAGTGGAGGAGGGAGAGGAGCGATGGAGGTTGATGAAGAAAGAGGATGAGATCAGAGAGTTCCATGACTTACAAACGCATCGGAATCGGCAGAGGCTTTTCGGAGGCAATCTCTTCAAAATCTCTGACCATAAATCGTCATCAATCGAAATCGAAGATGCCGATAGTGTGAGCGGAGGCAAGCTTTTGCAACTCATGGATGGGTGGCGGTACTGGTGGCAGAAACCCTGGCCGGCCAAGTTGTAGTCTTGTCTAATCCTAATCTAAATTATCAATTAAGTGTATATATGTACGGAAATACTACTATGTTAAAAGCGATTTTTTTTAAAATAGCCAAAAGGAGAAAATAATTAGGGAAGTAGCCAAAATCTTAAATATTTTTGGGATTTAGTCAAAACAGTACCCAAGGTTTTAAAAAGGGAAGTAACAACGACTCTCCCTAAAAATGTATTTTTTTTTTAAATTCTGGTTATGTTAATGAATTTTATCCCAAAATTTAAAAAAAAAACACGAAATACCCCTAAGTCGCTGTTTATAACAACGACTTATATTTCTTAATTTTTTTTTAAACCTTGGGCAAAGTCGCATTTTGTAACAGCGAATTTGCCCTGTTTTTGGCTAAATCACTAAAATTCCGATTTTTGGCTATTTACAAAAAAAATTCGTTAAAAGCTAATAAAAAATCGATCATATCTTATTTCATAATGATTTTTAATATAAGACATTTGACTTTTTTACACATAGTTTAAGGAGTTAAAAACTATATAAAATATTAATTTTTAAAATTTCTTTTTACATTATAATATCTATTAATATCAAGTATTATAATGTAAAAGAATTTAATTAAAAAAATAATATTTTATATAGTTTTTAATTCATTAAATTACGTGCATAAAAGTCAAATGTCTTATATTAAAAATCGGATGGAGTATAAAATAAATTAGGACAAGTGAGCTGGCATATATGATACTTTCTCCTTAATCGTAATAGTATAAACTAATTCAATCACAATTTTTTTAAATAATTTTTATATGCAATATCTTTCCCAAATTTTGTAGATATATATGTGTACAATCATGGAAAATTTTAATCACAAATTTTTCTAATAAATAGTCATACTGATATATTTTTAAAATTTTTTAATCTATTTCCCATAAAATTTTCTAAATATTGATATAATTTTAAAAGATTTTAATCACAAGTTTCTTAGCGAATTTCATTAGACATAGATATAGTATAGAATTTTATTCACTTTCATTAGATATGGATAGCAAGTTAGCAACATATGATTAACATAAATATAGCTTAATTCGGGTGGTAAACAAGGGTTTTAAAGTTTTTACCGGGGTAACCTTGTAGTTTTGATTTTTTTTGTCTCGCACCCAAAACTTGTGTTTTGGTTAAAAATGTGTGTTTCAACTTTAAAAGGGCTATATTATGTAATATTGGAAAATATTGTGGTTTTTTAAGAAATAAAATATACTTTCTTCTAAATTGGTCAGGTCTCGACACACAGAACTGACAGAAGGCGGCGAACAAATCGAAGGTGCGAAGGGCGAACAGAGGAAGAAGACGGTGTGGCTCCTGGCGACGACGGGGGCGGCGTCGGCTTCGGACCAAGCGGCGGCGAACAACAGCAATTCGAAGTTGGCGAAGGTGGTGACACTTCTGAACACGTGAGTTTTGCTAATCGAATCGAAGTACTTCGATTAGCTCCAATTTCATACCGAATTTTCTGTTTTTTGTGTTCAAATTTATTAAGATTAATCATTAGGCTATGAATTGGGGTCAATTGTTGCTTGTTAATGTTTCGAATTTGAAAATTTAGGGTTTAGGGTTCCGAAATTTTGGGATCTTTGTAGGATTGATAAGGGATGACGGTTGAGGAGCAACTGTGTTCAAACAAAACACCCTTGTGCTTCCTTGCATTCTTACAATATAAACCAGAAACTTCTGCGTGAGTAGTCTGGCTTATGAGCTATGACAGTGACAGCTTCTGATAGCTCTTAGCAGAGAAGATGTAATGTCACTAAAATTGCAAACCAATAGCAAATTTTTACAATGGTGCCCAATTTTGAAGATTTTTTTTTTTGGTAAACAACACGGGGCGGAAAACCAACCCGAGTTACAAAGTTCAAAAGCTACATCACGACCATCCGGGGAGTAGCCTTCCCCATACAATCACTCTCAATGAGTTTCTTCGTATCATCCGGTGGCTCCAATAGCTCGTGAAACCCATGAACCAACGACAGGCTCATCTTGGCAAGGGAGTCGGCGACCTTGTTCGCTTCCCTGAAGACATGACGGAGCTGGATCGACCAGTTCCTTTTCAGAAAGCCTTGGCAACACTTAACCAGGCTCGAAGACGGATGGTAATCCGCCACACCATTAACCACCATAGAGTAAGCCATTCGAGAATCCGTTTCCACCTCGACTTGACGGAAACCCATCCTCCAGGCTAGGCGGAGACACCCAAGGATCCCCCATAATTCTGCCATAACCGTCGGACACGAGCCAATACGATGTCCAAAACCTCCCACCCAAGCGCCTTCCGCCGTCCTGAGAACTCCACCAGCTGCTGCATTCCCCTCCTTGCACACAGCGCCATCCGCGTTGGCTTTGATCCAATTCTGATTCGGCTTAGTCCATGCGATATCAACCTTCTGTTTGACGGCTTTCGGGACAACGTCTGGCCTCAAATTCCACACCATGCTGTACTCCTTCGTGTTATCCAGAATAAACCTTGCTTTGTTTGGTCTGTCCCCGCCGTTGTTGAAGACCCGTTCATTCCGCCACTTCCAAGCCCACTATAGAGCATTTGCGAAAATGCAAGCCCATTGCACTCCGTCCGCGGTAATCCGGTTCGACATGATATTCGCCCTTAACCATTCTGCACAAGGCAAATCAAAAAACTCAGAATCCACACTTCCATTCAAAAGACAGTTCCAAACATTAGTAAAGTATGGGCAGTCCCTGAATATGTGGATCATCGACTCCGGCTTGTCCTTGCACTTAGAACACCAGGGTTCAGTTGCCATGTGTCTCCGGCGTCTCTCCTCATTGGTGAGTATCACCCCTCTGATGACTAACCAAGTAAACATTCGAACACGCTCGTTAACCTGCAGTCTCCAAATCCTCCTGAAAATAACCCCATCAGCAC
The DNA here is from genome assembly GCA_037127255.1 of Persicaria tinctoria. Classification (NCBI taxonomy): domain Eukaryota; kingdom Viridiplantae; phylum Streptophyta; class Magnoliopsida; order Caryophyllales; family Polygonaceae; genus Persicaria; species Persicaria tinctoria. The sequence continues at coordinate 4,650,142 of JBANSL010000008.1, read as the reverse complement.
TAGCAAAATCATTAGCAAGGATTAGTTGATCATAAGCCGACTTTATGGAGTAATTCCCGTCGTCTGTCGCCTTCCAGCTCAAGCAATCCGGGGTATCCTCTTCCTCGTTCACCAAGGCTGCTGCAAGCGACAGGAGCACCCCTACCGGCAGCGCGCTTCCAAGCAGCTCCCATCGCCAGCCTTCCCCGTCGCACCAATAATCTCTGACAGTTCTATTCTGTTCCTCCTCCGTCAAGCTCCTATTAATCACTTCCTCAAGACTCTTGTCCACCAGCCATCTATCTCTCCAGAAGAGGATCGATTCTCCGTCTCCGACGACCCATTTGATGCCCTCATTCACCACCCTATTGAGGCTTATCCTCATGCTTGCCCAGATTGCCGAGCAACCCGCCATTATGGTGCCATTGTCGCGAACGTACTTGACCTGCAAAATCCTGCACCACATAGAGCCTTTACTATTATTAATAAATCTCCAAACCAATTTACCTGTAACCGCAATGTTCAGCTCCCTCATAGACCGCACTCCCAAACCTCCGCTAGCTTTCGGCTTACAAACATCCTCCCAAGCAACTAAATGAATTTTCCTTTGAGCACCATTATCGCCCCAAATGAAGCCCCGAACCGCCTTGTCGATAGCATCACATATCGCAGCCGGGAGTGAAACAGTGGCCATAGTGTATAAAGGTATCGAATTAAGGACAGATTTAGCAAGCGTCACCCGACCCGCCAAGCTCAGCCGCTTTTGCCGCCACCCCGCCAATCTGTTCGTCACCTTGTCGAGCAAGGGACTGAACGTATCTTTCTCAATTCTAGTGTGTAAAATCGGCATCCCGAGGTAACTACCAAGATTATTAGTCACTTCGAAACCGCAACTCGACTTCAGATCCTCCACGACAGCTTCAGAGACATTGGGGGAAACAAAGAGCTTCGACTTGCTGATGTTCACCCTTTGCCCGGAAGCCTTGCAAAACCTCTCCAGAACCTCTTGAATAACTGATAGTTGCGAGACAGACGCCTCCGCCACTAACACAATGTCATCCGCGAACATAATGTGTGAGATCGAAGAAAGTGTTTTATTTCTTAAAAAACCAATATTTTTCCAATATTACATAATATAGCTCTTTCAAAGTTGAAACACACATTTTTCAACCAAAACACAAGTTTTGGATGGGAGGCAAAAAAATTCGAAACTACGGGGTTACCTGGCGAAAACATTAAAACTTTTGTTTACCACCCGAATTATGTTAATACGGATAAAAAAAGAAGAAGTTTGTGTTAATCCAATTCCATTCACAGTCTCACTCTCTCATTTGATTTGATTTCTCATTCCCTAGCATCTTCGAATCTGACTCTTCTGGTCACCAGTGTCTCAATCTAGGGTTGATCAATTGTTGTCGCCTCATCCACGCCGGTTGATTGTATGTGCATCAGCCAAGCGCTGCCATTGCGGTGTTCACCCGTAATCCCTTAATATATCCTCGCTGGGGTTGCGATTAGGCCAGTTGCCATGGATGACTCCTTGCCGATCGGTAAATTAACCATCCCGCAGGCTTTTTTAGATGGTGGAAGCTCCGATCATAAACCCTAGTAAGTATTCTCTACTCTCTGAAATTGTCCTGAACGAAAGGAAATTCTTATATTTGGTTATGCATACAAGGTGTTTGATGAAATGTTCCATTGCATTCAGTTGCTATTATGTTGAAAAATCCGTGAGAACATATTGTAAATTAACTACAACTTAGAGAAAGAGATGTAATTATTATCACCGACTTCCATACCTGAAATCAGTAGTTCCTCGTTAAATTTTGAGCTACCATTTACCGGAATTTGTTGGCATACGCATCAGTCTTGATGATTGATTGTTACTGTATTGTTTTGGTTACGTGAAGGACAGTTGTTCACACTGACATACTTTTAGCATAGCGATAAAGATTTTCCTTGCAATTGCATCTGCTTGGTTTACACCAATGATGTTCAAGATCATATTTGTTTTTATCTTGAATATTTTTCAGAATGCAGTTGAAGTTACCAGTGGTGAATTAAGCCATTTGCTCTTGTAATGGCATATTTGTTGGTTTGATTATATTCTGTATGAGCCAAACGTGTTTCAGGGGAAATGAGTTGCATTTTCATTCTCTTGTTGGACCAAATATTTAGTATCAATTTTCATCATTTTCTCCTTTCACTTGTGGCAAATTTTATTTTTGAAAATAGAGTTTGAATGTCAACAGAAACAATCCTCTAATATAAGATTATAATCATCACCTCAAGGTTAAATTTGTCTGCCTTATTTTTCTACGTCTCATGTTTATCTAAAAGCATGTTATTTTTCTCTCCCCATCTATCTAGTGAGATGAGATATGTGGTGCTTGTGGCAACTGGCAGCTTCAATCCTCCAACTTATATGCACTTGCGAATGTTTGGTAAGCTTTATCTTAAAGTTGTTATCATGCCAAGTCTTTCATGTTTAAGCTTTAGGCAGGCTTAGGTGCTTAGAAATCGTATTCTTTTTTTCAAATACGATTACATTCAGGAATCTGGGTCTAATAAGATTTGGAACTTAAAAACTGTCTTCTGTTGCTGAATATTTAAAAAATATTGCTGCTTGAGTTACGTTTATCAACTTAATCAAAGTCATTTTTTCTTGTATTTTAAGTCATGTTGTTTCATGCTTAGAATTGGCAAGAGATGCAATGCTTTCACAAGGTTATTGTGTTATTGGAGGCTACATGTCACCGGTCAATGATGCATACAACAAAAGGGTATGTACCTTTTCCACCTTTTTTTTTGGTGGAAAGGGATGTAAAGTTCGCTGTACTTTATAACGAATTAGCCATTTTACACATGCATTTGGACCCACGAGTTTTTAATGCATTGTCATGAACATGCATTTACACCAAAAGCTCAAATGAAATTCGAACTAAATCCATGATCAAGAATTTAGTTATTTTACACAATTTATTGGCAAAGAAATGTTATGCACTCTTATAAGCTGGTTAAACAAACAATCGTATTATGTCTCCTTCTTCAGGGGCTTTTATTTGCCAAGCACCGGCTTCAGATGTGTGATCTTGCTTCTTGGACCTCTGATTTCATCATGGTAGATCCATGGGAGGTGATTCTCTATGGCTATGCTCTGTGGTGCATTTTCTAAAATCATGGAGAATTAATGCTCTATAAACTTGTTTGGAGGCTTGAATCTGTCTTAGATTATCCCTTGTCTTTAGGATAGTTGTCTACTTCGATTTCTCCAGCAAGCACTTACCTCCTCCAACGTCAGTGTGTTATTATGACAAAATTTGCAGAGCACTCCAGGAGTAACAAGTAAATGGTCCTGGACCATAGTTTAGATACAAATCTTATCCAAACTATAATAAGTGCTTCCTTGTCCATTCTTGACGATATTCTTGATGTGTAAAACATGCAAAATCTTGTATCATATTATTATATTAATACTAATATCATGCAAATTGTAACTAATTTGAAATATTCAACAACTAAAGTTGATGTGGACTTCATTCACATTGGATCTACTAATCTGGTATTGCCTGAAATGTGTCAACTATTTCATATAACACCTCTTTCATTGATGTTTAACTTCGTTGCTTCTCTCCTGGGATTTGTTTGTCAAGAGATTAGTTTTGAAAAAGGTTGTCTCTTACTGTGGAGTATTCACTCTCGTGTAGGTAAACCAAAGTACATATCAACGGACATTAACTATTTTGTCAAGAGTGAAAAGAAGTTTGGCTCAGGGGAATGGACAGCAGTTTGCTGGAGGTATCATCCAAAAATATTCCTCATGTTTGTGTTTTGAGGCTTTTGCATATCTTGCACAGATACTGATATTGCATCTTGTTCGAATCTTATTGACTAATTCTCTATAACACTCAGGCTCGCTCAAGGTCATGCTTGTGTGTGGATCCCTGAACAGGTATACTTGGAATATTTGGAATTCCTGGCGTGTGGATCCCTGAACAGGTATACTTTTTAGCCATTTGCTAATTCTTCAATGAAATATTATGTGATCAAAGTGCTCATGTCAACCCTCGTGTTGGGATCACTTATCCCGCTATATGACCTCCAACACAGGACCCAGGGCCGGCCCGAGGCCCGTGCGAAGTGTGCAATCGCACAGGGCCTCGAAAATTTGGGGGTCTCGTACAGATTGTATTTAATAGATATATATATAAATTGTAAAGTGTAACAAGTTACGGCAGTGTATCAGTTGGTAAGGGACACGCGCAAGTTCCAAATGTGGTTGAGTTCGATTCCCCCCACAGCACCTTGTTTTTATTTTTTCCAGAAAAAATGACATCAGCCCATTTTTTTGGGCATAGGGTAACAAAATCTTCACTCCCCTTCTCTAAACTCACCAAATAAGAGGAGCTTTAACTCACCAAATAAGAGGAGCTTTATCTCAATTTCACTTCTTTATGAAAATTATACTATCTCAATTCCTTTTCCCTTTCATAGTTTCAATAAAACAGGCCCTTAGTATTATGAACCGATAGCATAGATAAGACTGTTCATCCAAACATCAGATAGATGTTGAGCAATAAACTTACATTTCACATTTACTTCTTTTCTTCTTTGATTTCTGTTTTAGCACACTAAATTAAGCACGATTCACACAGCATAATATAGTACCGTCCAGCTGTTACCCTTACCTGAAGTGTCTTGAAAAATATAAGTTGCATCAGTTACCTTTTATTAATCACAGCAAGATTTTCACTTGCATAGTGGAGCATAGGGCTGATTAGGAGGATCACCGCATACCTACATGAAGAGAGAACACTTATAGGGCACATTGGTCATGAAAAAAGTTGAAAACAAATGTTACAGAAAACACCTGAAGAGAACTCAGGATCGTTACCTCTTGGAAGTGAAGACTCCTTCCTATCTTAGAACGGCTAATGCAGCTGCAGCAAGGGAGATTACATAGTCATTGGCAAACTGGAAGAAATTGACTGCACCAAGTATCCCCAGGAGCCCGAATGCAAATCCTGTTCCTAATGTGTCATAGAAAATTAGAAAGATTGCATGTCCCATTCGTTACTGTTCTTGGTAGCCGTTGTTGTAGTGCATTGCAGATCTGGCTCTCCATCTCCAGGGCACTGGAGTGGTAACGGCAAACCACAGAGCTCGAGGTTTCCAGCATAGGCAGAGGAGCCGAAACTTTGTAACTGGGTGCCAGTAGGAATTTTACCCGACAAATTGTTGTGTGACACATTCAGCTGGGACAAGGATGCTATTTCGGAAAGGCTGGAGCTGGATGGAATTTGCCCACCAAGTTTGCTGCATGATAAGTTGAGAGACTCCAAGTTGTCTTCTTTGATTGTTCAGACATCTCATAGTTTCTAAACGGTCTGAGAGGTATGCTCAACTTTTCTGTAATCATATAAGAGTTCCGTCTTTGATTGTTCAGTATGACGGTTATTCATGCACGAATGTAGAACCCTTCTGAGGATCTGTCTACTTCTTTGGATAGACTGGGATTGTTGTTATTGTTGTAGAAGATTTCAGACAGTAAAATTCACTTAAAAAACTGAGGTCGTCTACGGCGCATATTTATCTAACAATGGTGCTTATTTCTTTCTCCCTTTATCCAGTGATTTGTGTGGTACTAAACTGCTAATGGCAACGGAATCTTCCATCCTCCAACTTATATGAACTTGCGAATGTTTGGTAAGCTTTTATCTTTTTATATAAATCATGCCAATTCAATCATGCTGTGGCTTTAGGCATGCTTCTTACAGCGATGAATACAACTAAATCGCTATTTGGCACTTGCATTTGAATCCAAGAGTTCTTCAAACATCATATACTATCTGCTTAGCAATAAAATTACATTGCACATGTACTTATTTTTTACATTTTCTGTTTTAACTAAGTGTTGGGGAAAATTCAAGTTGCATCAGTCATCTTTTATTCATCACAGCGAGATTTTCACTTGCATGGTGGAGCATAAGCTTGACCAGGATCACCATATGCCTACATGAAGAGAAAACATTTTAGGCACACCGATCATGAAAAAAGGCGGGAAGCAAATGTGACGAAAAATGGTAGAAGAGAACTCAGGATCGTTACCTCTTGGAAGTGAAGACTCCTTCCTATCTTAGCACAGATAATGCAGCTGCAACAAGGGAGTTTACAAAGTCATTGGCAAAATGGAAGAAATTGATTGCACCAAGTATCCCCTGGAGCCCGAATGCAAACCCTATTCCTAACGCGCCATCGAAAGATTGCATGTCCCAGTTGTTTCTGTTCTTGATAGCCATTGTAGGGGAGGGTGGAACCGCTTCTCCATCTCCAGTGCAATTGAGTGGTAATGGTGAACCACAGAGCTTGAGGTTTCCAGCATAGGCAGAGGCCCCGAAACTTTGTAACTGGGTGCCAGTAGGAATTTTACCCGACAGATTGTTGTGCGACACACTTAGCTGGGATAAGGAGGATATATCTGAAAGGCTGGACGGAATTTGGCCACTGAGTTTGTTCCATGATAAGTTGAGAGACTCCAAGGATGTCATCTTGCCTATCTTTGCAGGAATGCTTCCACTGAGGTTGTTGCTAGACAGGTCTAACGACTGAAGCTTAACAAGAGAAGTGATTTCTGTGGGAATTTCTCCGCTTAGATCATTGTCCGAGAGGTCCACATCAATTAGCATAGTAATGTAATTCTCGAATGTCCGATCCTTTCCTTTCCAGTTGAACAGTGCATAGACAAAGAGGTCTTGCATACCATCATGAATATAAATAACATACTTGAGCAACAAGTCAAGTTGATGGATAGAGGTAAGATCACCAGCCATTGCAGAAAAATTGCTCACACATGATGGGATATTCCCTGACAGCTGGTTATGAGAAAGATCCAAGATTCGAAGAGCACTGAGATGACACAGAGTTGAAGGCAGATTGCCAGAGAAATTGTTTGAGCGTAATGAAAGAACCATCAAGTGTATCAAGTTTTCTCCAATCCAATCTGGTATATACCCTGTGAACCTGTTCCAACTCAAGTCTAGAAGCCCCAATTTAGTGCAGTTCTTCAACGAAGAAGGTATTTCTCCGTAGAAGCTGTTGTTACTGAAGCTTAAAGAATGGACTTCTGTCAAGAATCCTATTGAACTTGGAATTTTCCCAGACAACCTATTGTTTGCTACACTAAGACCTAAATTGGTTTGCTGAACTTCCCAAAACCAACTTGGAATTGTGCCCGACAAAAGGTTGTTGGAGATGTCAATGAAAGAAGAAAATGCATGAGTCCTTGTAGACTTGCTTAAAAATGTCGAGGAATTACTAGAATATGGCAGGGGAGCAAAAGACGAGAAACAGTTGTTTGAGAGATACAACTGATCTGCCCTGAAATGTGTGAAAAGAAAACTAGGTACAGGACCATGAAATGCATTTGACCTTAAATCTACAACATCAGCAGTGTCAATGTGATAGGGTAACTGCAAGTTTGGAAGTTTCTCATGAAACTTGTTGAAGGAAAGATCCAGATATTTTAATGAGGAGGGTAGATTGTTCCAAAACATATGTGGGATAGAACCCGAGATCATTGAACTGGAGATGTCTAGCCAGGAAAAACTTTTCTGTGTAAGAAGCCAGTTCGGAAAATCAGGACCCGACCCACAAGACTTCAGTCCTATGTAATCAAGTTGAAAGGGAGGTTTGCTGAAGTTTAGGGTCAAATCAGGATTATGTGAAAGGTCTAGTGTTTTCAGCTCGGTAAAGTTTGAAACCTCTATATCTGATATTACATCTTTGAATGAGCTAGACGATAGATATAGACCTTTGAGACTTGCTGGGAGATGGCGAAGGACGGCCGTGAGGTTTTTGAGGCCATTGAAGGAGACATCTAGAGTCTCAAGTTTAGGTAGGACAGTTGAATCTTGTGGCAAAAGGCTACCCAGTTGATTGTAACTGAGGTTCAGTTGTATCAGTGAAGGAAACTTCATCACGGAAGGAAAAGTGCCTGTAAGATTGTTGGAACTCAACTCTAAGGTCTCTAATGAAACACTAGCACAATGCTTCAGAGTCACAAGGACATCGGTTAGGCTTTGGTTCATTCCACAATCAGAAAGAATTAATTCCTTCAAGTTGCAAAGGTTTCCAATGGATTCCAGTGTTCCTTGTTCAAGGTGATCATAACCTGACAGCTGAAGTGAGCTCAACGAAGCCATCTTCTGGAAAAGGTTTGGAAATGGGCCATCAATGTCCATGTAGGATAAGTTAAGCCCTAAAAGAGTTCCACTGCTATTCAGCAACCAAGAAGTGAGGGAAGAAGACAAGGTGTTATAAGAAAGATCAAGGATCCCAAGCGATGTGGAATGGCTAATACTCAATAAATCAGGTGGAGGAAGTAAGCATCTTGAGCATTGAAAGGAAGACAGTGAGGGCAGCTTTCCAAGTGCGGAAAGCCAATCCCGAGCATTGCTGAGGTTGACGTTGCTCAGATCAAGCGTTTCTAAAGTAGAAAGGCCAGAAAAGCAAGTAAAATTGTCAACGTAGAAGCTGGGGTCTTGACCGCCAAGAATTAAGGTCTGCAAACTCGACAAGTTGCCAAGATGAGGCGGAACCATACCAGTAAAACCAGCATGAGAAAGGTCGAGGTAAGTCAACTTACTAAGAGAACCAATAAACTCCGGGATTGGCATGCTGAAGTCATTCCATCCGAGGTCCAGTGTCTGCAACTCTTGCAGTTCAAGCAAGGAGCGTCGGAGCTGATTGCTCATCAAGATCTCATAGCTAAGCACCAGAGAAACAACATGGCCAGTGCGGTTGTCGCAGGTGATTCCAAACCACTCGCAGCAATCATCATCTGGACTGATCCAAGTAAAGAGTTGGCTATCTGCCAGATAAGTGGAAGTGAAGCTTTTCTTGAAGTCGAGAAGTGCTACTGCCTCTCTTTTGATACACCTGACGTTTTCGGAACCTTCAACGCTTGGCCCTGTGGTGCATCCGAGGATGACCAGAACTAAGAGTAGCAGCAGATAGCAGAAGGAAATAGGTCGGGAAAGGAGCATTTTGTTGATGGGTTATAAAGGGGATTTAATCATAATGAAAGACCAAAGAAGATATAATATATAAAATGAGGAATAAAGAATTCATCAGTTTGAATTAGAAAGTCACCAAATGACATAAGGACAAGAAAACCAGTATCTCATTGTTGCTGTCAGCTGTGCCGTGCGAATTGTTGCAATGATTCAATACTAATGTACTCTCTCCGTCTCTCCCCGTCTCGCAAAACTTGTAGTTTTAGTTTTATGCACACTTATTAATAATATCTATATTTTCTTACTTTTATAGGATAAAATATCTAAAAGCATTTCGATCCTGGGCTAGCTAAAAAGAGAATGAGATGCTAGACCCGTTGTCCAAGTGTCAACTAGAGGCGAAAGACGACCCTAGTTGCACTTGCGGGGGCGTGTTGAGAATGAAATGTGAGGAGACAAAATGTCCCACATTGAAAGTGTGAAACATAAAGCCTTAGCATATAACCTAGTGGGCAACCCCACCTATTACCAAGGTTTTAGAATGGAACCTCACTCGGCTTGTGTGCTAGGCTACTAACGCATATGCGCCTGTGCACACGACCCCCAGTCATCGGTCCGAGTCGGACTTTGATACAATAATTACCTATAAAGATAATATCTATAACTAAAATAACAATTTTTTAATACAAGTTTATTACTCTAAAACTACAGGTTTTGCGAGACGGATGAAATACTAAATAAAGGAGGAGCTCCTTTTCGTCAAAGGACAACGTAATAAACTCTTTTGAACAAGTCATAGGTTAGACGTAGTGCTCTTGTGGCCCAAACAGTCTAATGGGTTTGGTTGAAGTACTGAACAGGCATCATCTTTATTCAAAGGGTTTGGTTGAAGTACTGAACAAGTCTTTGGTTTTCTCCTATCCCAATTGGAACTTTCCCCTCTGCTAACATGGATTTCATCTCTGCATCCATCTTGTAGAAGTCAATACCAGGCACTCAGGCAGGACTGTATCATCTTCACATAAGGCGGAGATTGAATTCACACGTTTAATTTGCGATTCAATTGATTATAAGGCGGAGATCCCGTTTATGTTTTGAATTTGCGTGTTTTGTCGAGACTGAAAGGACCGTCTGCAGCGACGGATCAACTGCAGCAGCGGTGGTGGTCGGCGGCATCGGTGGTCGGCGGTTGTGGTGGCCGGCCGGCAAGGGCAGCAGAGAAGTTTTGTCAAGAGTGGAAAGGAAGTTTGGCTCAGGGGCAGGCAATCTAGGCATGTAACTAGGGACAGGTTAAAGTCCGCCGGAGCCGAATAAGGAAATTTAATAAAAAAACTATTTATCTTTTATTAATAATAATAAAAAATTATGAATATTTAGTCTATCAAGAATGTTTCATCAAAAATAAAAATAAAAAGTCTATCAAGAATGCACAATAGTTTGCTGGAGGTATCATACAAAAATATTTCTCATGTTTGTGTTTTGAGGCTTTTGCATATCTTGGAACCGATACTGAAGTATTGCACATGCTTGGAGTGACATCAATTATGGTTGTTGTTTCTTTTATGGACTTCACATCAGTTCTTTGAATCTTATTGACTTATAACACCTGGGCTCGCTCAAGGTCTTAATTGTTTGCGGAGTGTTAGGAGTTAGTGGTAATAATAACAACGAGCGCACAACGAAAGAGAGAGTAAATCAAGATCGAATGGTGTGGGATGATCAATGGATTAATCCACCAAGAGACTAAGTTTGAGTCTCTATTTATAGGCCGGGATAATGGTTTGGAGGGCAATGCATAAGTAAACTTGAGAAAAGTCTAAAGACTTCATCAAGATGATAAGGACAATAGAATTCTCTAGAGAGTGGTGGATGGTTTCGGAAAGAACCACGTACATTTGTTCCAGGCAAATGAGACGCTTCTAAATGCTCTCAAATAATCCATATCATATTGCTGATAACTTCTTGGCTCAAATGTAAACAAGCTCAATCAAGATAGACCAAATTACCCAAATAAGGATTTGAATGCAATTCAAATCCAACAGGAAGTAGAGCCCGTCTTTCCTTCTAACTAAAAAAGGATTGGGGAACGTAAAAAATGCTAGGTTTTTATGAGATTGGGGTGACAAATTAATTAATTATCAAGTTTTGAACATCAAAACTTAACTTAATTTGGAGTAACAAATCCATTGAAGGATATGCAAAAGAGTAGATTAATTACCATCACCAACTTATAGGTTAGACTTTTAACTTCTTTGTATAATCGATGTGGGGAATGAATATCAGACATCACATCACACATCATCTACGGACTAAAACTAGATAAAAAAAAAAATCAGTTGCATATATAGTTTATTACAGTAGTAGGCAACTAGCTAGCATAAAAAATTTTGAACACATGCATACAAAGTATTAATGCAGCAAACGCAAGTAAGGCCCTAATGTGAAGCATATATCTCCGAATGTAGTTAGATATAAATGAACATACCCTTTGGGTAAGAGATAGCCTTGGGATGATCCATCAAACACAAGCTTTCCTCGTAAACATGGCGACTCAATATCTCCCTAAACATGCTTGTCCAGCCATTAATCTGCAGGAACTCTATCCACTGGTCCGATCCGTAAGGCGACAGCTTCACCAAGGAAGGTATGTATGTATGAATATAATTATTTGAAATCCCATATAGCTTCTTCCATGTGTGCTCCTCCATCACCCACAACACAATGTGATCCATTACCACCAATGCCGATAGCATGTCTGCATACTTGAGAAGCTCTAACTTGCTCAAGAACCTCGGCATGTACTGGCTGTATGTCATTTCTTCCGGGAGCTCCATTGTTAAGAACTCTTCATGCTCACAATCAAAAATCAACAAGGCATGTGCTTCACTGTCAGGAGTAGCTATCAGCCAATGAATCGTTCCATTTACGAAACAACCGGTCCTGCCTGTTGCGTCACTTGTGTGACCATATGTTTTGATGCCATTACAATCAATTGTTCCCACCCGCCAGAAACCGTCTCGAACAGTGTATACCTCATAAGCAAAATCAGGGATCCGAAGTCGAACAACCATGAAATTATTGTTAGAGCTGTGATAGCCGAAGCCTATAGCCCGACAATAATCCAAGGAAGCTCTAGGGAGATCAATGTACTTTCGAATTGCGGAATTCCACAGAACGGTTTGGTTGAGGGCGTGATGCGAAACACAGACTATGCCATGAATGAGATCAACGCAACTGAAATGCGAATCGAAAGGGAAATCGAGGCCATCGATATGACATCGAGGACGGAAGGGAAAGCCAAGGTCGTGTCCGATGAATTCGAGGGGAGTTTCTCGAGGACGAAAGAGAGTGTAGTCGTCAGGTGAATTGGGGAAGGACTTGATACGGAGGTAGGGTTTCAGGCCAGGGGAGTGGAGGAGGGAGAGGAGCGATGGAGGTTGATGAAGAAAGAGGATGAGATCAGAGAGTTCCATGACTTACAAACGCATCGGAATCGGCAGAGGCTTTTCGGAGGCAATCTCTTCAAAATCTCTGACCATAAATCGTCATCAATCGAAATCGAAGATGCCGATAGTGTGAGCGGAGGCAAGCTTTTGCAACTCATGGATGGGTGGCGGTACTGGTGGCAGAAACCCTGGCCGGCCAAGTTGTAGTCTTGTCTAATCCTAATCTAAATTATCAATTAAGTGTATATATGTACGGAAATACTACTATGTTAAAAGCGATTTTTTTTAAAATAGCCAAAAGGAGAAAATAATTAGGGAAGTAGCCAAAATCTTAAATATTTTTGGGATTTAGTCAAAACAGTACCCAAGGTTTTAAAAAGGGAAGTAACAACGACTCTCCCTAAAAATGTATTTTTTTTTTAAATTCTGGTTATGTTAATGAATTTTATCCCAAAATTTAAAAAAAAAACACGAAATACCCCTAAGTCGCTGTTTATAACAACGACTTATATTTCTTAATTTTTTTTTAAACCTTGGGCAAAGTCGCATTTTGTAACAGCGAATTTGCCCTGTTTTTGGCTAAATCACTAAAATTCCGATTTTTGGCTATTTACAAAAAAAATTCGTTAAAAGCTAATAAAAAATCGATCATATCTTATTTCATAATGATTTTTAATATAAGACATTTGACTTTTTTACACATAGTTTAAGGAGTTAAAAACTATATAAAATATTAATTTTTAAAATTTCTTTTTACATTATAATATCTATTAATATCAAGTATTATAATGTAAAAGAATTTAATTAAAAAAATAATATTTTATATAGTTTTTAATTCATTAAATTACGTGCATAAAAGTCAAATGTCTTATATTAAAAATCGGATGGAGTATAAAATAAATTAGGACAAGTGAGCTGGCATATATGATACTTTCTCCTTAATCGTAATAGTATAAACTAATTCAATCACAATTTTTTTAAATAATTTTTATATGCAATATCTTTCCCAAATTTTGTAGATATATATGTGTACAATCATGGAAAATTTTAATCACAAATTTTTCTAATAAATAGTCATACTGATATATTTTTAAAATTTTTTAATCTATTTCCCATAAAATTTTCTAAATATTGATATAATTTTAAAAGATTTTAATCACAAGTTTCTTAGCGAATTTCATTAGACATAGATATAGTATAGAATTTTATTCACTTTCATTAGATATGGATAGCAAGTTAGCAACATATGATTAACATAAATATAGCTTAATTCGGGTGGTAAACAAGGGTTTTAAAGTTTTTACCGGGGTAACCTTGTAGTTTTGATTTTTTTTGTCTCGCACCCAAAACTTGTGTTTTGGTTAAAAATGTGTGTTTCAACTTTAAAAGGGCTATATTATGTAATATTGGAAAATATTGTGGTTTTTTAAGAAATAAAATATACTTTCTTCTAAATTGGTCAGGTCTCGACACACAGAACTGACAGAAGGCGGCGAACAAATCGAAGGTGCGAAGGGCGAACAGAGGAAGAAGACGGTGTGGCTCCTGGCGACGACGGGGGCGGCGTCGGCTTCGGACCAAGCGGCGGCGAACAACAGCAATTCGAAGTTGGCGAAGGTGGTGACACTTCTGAACACGTGAGTTTTGCTAATCGAATCGAAGTACTTCGATTAGCTCCAATTTCATACCGAATTTTCTGTTTTTTGTGTTCAAATTTATTAAGATTAATCATTAGGCTATGAATTGGGGTCAATTGTTGCTTGTTAATGTTTCGAATTTGAAAATTTAGGGTTTAGGGTTCCGAAATTTTGGGATCTTTGTAGGATTGATAAGGGATGACGGTTGAGGAGCAACTGTGTTCAAACAAAACACCCTTGTGCTTCCTTGCATTCTTACAATATAAACCAGAAACTTCTGCGTGAGTAGTCTGGCTTATGAGCTATGACAGTGACAGCTTCTGATAGCTCTTAGCAGAGAAGATGTAATGTCACTAAAATTGCAAACCAATAGCAAATTTTTACAATGGTGCCCAATTTTGAAGATAGAAGAAAGTGTTTTATTTCTTAAAAAACCAATATTTTTCCAATATTACATAATATAGCTCTTTCAAAGTTGAAACACACATTTTTCAACCAAAACACAAGTTTTGGATGGGAGGCAAAAAAATTCGAAACTACGGGGTTACCTGGCGAAAACATTAAAACTTTTGTTTACCACCCGAATTATGTTAATACGGATAAAAAAAGAAGAAGTTTGTGTTAATCCAATTCCATTCACAGTCTCACTCTCTCATTTGATTTGATTTCTCATTCCCTAGCATCTTCGAATCTGACTCTTCTGGTCACCAGTGTCTCAATCTAGGGTTGATCAATTGTTGTCGCCTCATCCACGCCGGTTGATTGTATGTGCATCAGCCAAGCGCTGCCATTGCGGTGTTCACCCGTAATCCCTTAATATATCCTCGCTGGGGTTGCGATTAGGCCAGTTGCCATGGATGACTCCTTGCCGATCGGTAAATTAACCATCCCGCAGGCTTTTTTAGATGGTGGAAGCTCCGATCATAAACCCTAGTAAGTATTCTCTACTCTCTGAAATTGTCCTGAACGAAAGGAAATTCTTATATTTGGTTATGCATACAAGGTGTTTGATGAAATGTTCCATTGCATTCAGTTGCTATTATGTTGAAAAATCCGTGAGAACATATTGTAAATTAACTACAACTTAGAGAAAGAGATGTAATTATTATCACCGACTTCCATACCTGAAATCAGTAGTTCCTCGTTAAATTTTGAGCTACCATTTACCGGAATTTGTTGGCATACGCATCAGTCTTGATGATTGATTGTTACTGTATTGTTTTGGTTACGTGAAGGACAGTTGTTCACACTGACATACTTTTAGCATAGCGATAAAGATTTTCCTTGCAATTGCATCTGCTTGGTTTACACCAATGATGTTCAAGATCATATTTGTTTTTATCTTGAATATTTTTCAGAATGCAGTTGAAGTTACCAGTGGTGAATTAAGCCATTTGCTCTTGTAATGGCATATTTGTTGGTTTGATTATATTCTGTATGAGCCAAACGTGTTTCAGGGGAAATGAGTTGCATTTTCATTCTCTTGTTGGACCAAATATTTAGTATCAATTTTCATCATTTTCTCCTTTCACTTGTGGCAAATTTTATTTTTGAAAATAGAGTTTGAATGTCAACAGAAACAATCCTCTAATATAAGATTATAATCATCACCTCAAGGTTAAATTTGTCTGCCTTATTTTTCTACGTCTCATGTTTATCTAAAAGCATGTTATTTTTCTCTCCCCATCTATCTAGTGAGATGAGATATGTGGTGCTTGTGGCAACTGGCAGCTTCAATCCTCCAACTTATATGCACTTGCGAATGTTTGGTAAGCTTTATCTTAAAGTTGTTATCATGCCAAGTCTTTCATGTTTAAGCTTTAGGCAGGCTTAGGTGCTTAGAAATCGTATTCTTTTTTTCAAATACGATTACATTCAGGAATCTGGGTCTAATAAGATTTGGAACTTAAAAACTGTCTTCTGTTGCTGAATATTTAAAAAATATTGCTGCTTGAGTTACGTTTATCAACTTAATCAAAGTCATTTTTTCTTGTATTTTAAGTCATGTTGTTTCATGCTTAGAATTGGCAAGAGATGCAATGCTTTCACAAGGTTATTGTGTTATTGGAGGCTACATGTCACCGGTCAATGATGCATACAACAAAAGGGTATGTACCTTTTCCACCTTTTTTTTTGGTGGAAAGGGATGTAAAGTTCGCTGTACTTTATAACGAATTAGCCATTTTACACATGCATTTGGACCCACGAGTTTTTAATGCATTGTCATGAACATGCATTTACACCAAAAGCTCAAATGAAATTCGAACTAAATCCATGATCAAGAATTTAGTTATTTTACACAATTTATTGGCAAAGAAATGTTATGCACTCTTATAAGCTGGTTAAACAAACAATCGTATTATGTCTCCTTCTTCAGGGGCTTTTATTTGCCAAGCACCGGCTTCAGATGTGTGATCTTGCTTCTTGGACCTCTGATTTCATCATGGTAGATCCATGGGAGGTGATTCTCTATGGCTATGCTCTGTGGTGCATTTTCTAAAATCATGGAGAATTAATGCTCTATAAACTTGTTTGGAGGCTTGAATCTGTCTTAGATTATCCCTTGTCTTTAGGATAGTTGTCTACTTCGATTTCTCCAGCAAGCACTTACCTCCTCCAACGTCAGTGTGTTATTATGACAAAATTTGCAGAGCACTCCAGGAGTAACAAGTAAATGGTCCTGGACCATAGTTTAGATACAAATCTTATCCAAACTATAATAAGTGCTTCCTTGTCCATTCTTGACGATATTCTTGATGTGTAAAACATGCAAAATCTTGTATCATATTATTATATTAATACTAATATCATGCAAATTGTAACTAATTTGAAATATTCAACAACTAAAGTTGATGTGGACTTCATTCACATTGGATCTACTAATCTGGTATTGCCTGAAATGTGTCAACTATTTCATATAACACCTCTTTCATTGATGTTTAACTTCGTTGCTTCTCTCCTGGGATTTGTTTGTCAAGAGATTAGTTTTGAAAAAGGTTGTCTCTTACTGTGGAGTATTCACTCTCGTGTAGGTAAACCAAAGTACATATCAACGGACATTAACTATTTTGTCAAGAGTGAAAAGAAGTTTGGCTCAGGGGAATGGACAGCAGTTTGCTGGAGGTATCATCCAAAAATATTCCTCATGTTTGTGTTTTGAGGCTTTTGCATATCTTGCACAGATACTGATATTGCATCTTGTTCGAATCTTATTGACTAATTCTCTATAACACTCAGGCTCGCTCAAGGTCATGCTTGTGTGTGGATCCCTGAACAGGTATACTTGGAATATTTGGAATTCCTGGCGTGTGGATCCCTGAACAGGTATACTTTTTAGCCATTTGCTAATTCTTCAATGAAATATTATGTGATCAAAGTGCTCATGTCAACCCTCGTGTTGGGATCACTTATCCCGCTATATGACCTCCAACACAGGACCCAGGGCCGGCCCGAGGCCCGTGCGAAGTGTGCAATCGCACAGGGCCTCGAAAATTTGGGGGTCTCGTACAGATTGTATTTAATAGATATATATATAAATTGTAAAGTGTAACAAGTTACGGCAGTGTATCAGTTGGTAAGGGACACGCGCAAGTTCCAAATGTGGTTGAGTTCGATTCCCCCCACAGCACCTTGTTTTTATTTTTTCCAGAAAAAATGACATCAGCCCATTTTTTTGGGCATAGGGTAACAAAATCTTCACTCCCCTTCTCTAAACTCACCAAATAAGAGGAGCTTTAACTCACCAAATAAGAGGAGCTTTATCTCAATTTCACTTCTTTATGAAAATTATACTATCTCAATTCCTTTTCCCTTTCATAGTTTCAATAAAACAGGCCCTTAGTATTATGAACCGATAGCATAGATAAGACTGTTCATCCAAACATCAGATAGATGTTGAGCAATAAACTTACATTTCACATTTACTTCTTTTCTTCTTTGATTTCTGTTTTAGCACACTAAATTAAGCACGATTCACACAGCATAATATAGTACCGTCCAGCTGTTACCCTTACCTGAAGTGTCTTGAAAAATATAAGTTGCATCAGTTACCTTTTATTAATCACAGCAAGATTTTCACTTGCATAGTGGAGCATAGGGCTGATTAGGAGGATCACCGCATACCTACATGAAGAGAGAACACTTATAGGGCACATTGGTCATGAAAAAAGTTGAAAACAAATGTTACAGAAAACACCTGAAGAGAACTCAGGATCGTTACCTCTTGGAAGTGAAGACTCCTTCCTATCTTAGAACGGCTAATGCAGCTGCAGCAAGGGAGATTACATAGTCATTGGCAAACTGGAAGAAATTGACTGCACCAAGTATCCCCAGGAGCCCGAATGCAAATCCTGTTCCTAATGTGTCATAGAAAATTAGAAAGATTGCATGTCCCATTCGTTACTGTTCTTGGTAGCCGTTGTTGTAGTGCATTGCAGATCTGGCTCTCCATCTCCAGGGCACTGGAGTGGTAACGGCAAACCACAGAGCTCGAGGTTTCCAGCATAGGCAGAGGAGCCGAAACTTTGTAACTGGGTGCCAGTAGGAATTTTACCCGACAAATTGTTGTGTGACACATTCAGCTGGGACAAGGATGCTATTTCGGAAAGGCTGGAGCTGGATGGAATTTGCCCACCAAGTTTGCTGCATGATAAGTTGAGAGACTCCAAGTTGTCTTCTTTGATTGTTCAGACATCTCATAGTTTCTAAACGGTCTGAGAGGTATGCTCAACTTTTCTGTAATCATATAAGAGTTCCGTCTTTGATTGTTCAGTATGACGGTTATTCATGCACGAATGTAGAACCCTTCTGAGGATCTGTCTACTTCTTTGGATAGACTGGGATTGTTGTTATTGTTGTAGAAGATTTCAGACAGTAAAATTCACTTAAAAAACTGAGGTCGTCTACGGCGCATATTTATCTAACAATGGTGCTTATTTCTTTCTCCCTTTATCCAGTGATTTGTGTGGTACTAAACTGCTAATGGCAACGGAATCTTCCATCCTCCAACTTATATGAACTTGCGAATGTTTGGTAAGCTTTTATCTTTTTATATAAATCATGCCAATTCAATCATGCTGTGGCTTTAGGCATGCTTCTTACAGCGATGAATACAACTAAATCGCTATTTGGCACTTGCATTTGAATCCAAGAGTTCTTCAAACATCATATACTATCTGCTTAGCAATAAAATTACATTGCACATGTACTTATTTTTTACATTTTCTGTTTTAACTAAGTGTTGGGGAAAATTCAAGTTGCATCAGTCATCTTTTATTCATCACAGCGAGATTTTCACTTGCATGGTGGAGCATAAGCTTGACCAGGATCACCATATGCCTACATGAAGAGAAAACATTTTAGGCACACCGATCATGAAAAAAGGCGGGAAGCAAATGTGACGAAAAATGGTAGAAGAGAACTCAGGATCGTTACCTCTTGGAAGTGAAGACTCCTTCCTATCTTAGCACAGATAATGCAGCTGCAACAAGGGAGTTTACAAAGTCATTGGCAAAATGGAAGAAATTGATTGCACCAAGTATCCCCTGGAGCCCGAATGCAAACCCTATTCCTAACGCGCCATCGAAAGATTGCATGTCCCAGTTGTTTCTGTTCTTGATAGCCATTGTAGGGGAGGGTGGAACCGCTTCTCCATCTCCAGTGCAATTGAGTGGTAATGGTGAACCACAGAGCTTGAGGTTTCCAGCATAGGCAGAGGCCCCGAAACTTTGTAACTGGGTGCCAGTAGGAATTTTACCCGACAGATTGTTGTGCGACACACTTAGCTGGGATAAGGAGGATATATCTGAAAGGCTGGACGGAATTTGGCCACTGAGTTTGTTCCATGATAAGTTGAGAGACTCCAAGGATGTCATCTTGCCTATCTTTGCAGGAATGCTTCCACTGAGGTTGTTGCTAGACAGGTCTAACGACTGAAGCTTAACAAGAGAAGTGATTTCTGTGGGAATTTCTCCGCTTAGATCATTGTCCGAGAGGTCCACATCAATTAGCATAGTAATGTAATTCTCGAATGTCCGATCCTTTCCTTTCCAGTTGAACAGTGCATAGACAAAGAGGTCTTGCATACCATCATGAATATAAATAACATACTTGAGCAACAAGTCAAGTTGATGGATAGAGGTAAGATCACCAGCCATTGCAGAAAAATTGCTCACACATGATGGGATATTCCCTGACAGCTGGTTATGAGAAAGATCCAAGATTCGAAGAGCACTGAGATGACACAGAGTTGAAGGCAGATTGCCAGAGAAATTGTTTGAGCGTAATGAAAGAACCATCAAGTGTATCAAGTTTTCTCCAATCCAATCTGGTATATACCCTGTGAACCTGTTCCAACTCAAGTCTAGAAGCCCCAATTTAGTGCAGTTCTTCAACGAAGAAGGTATTTCTCCGTAGAAGCTGTTGTTACTGAAGCTTAAAGAATGGACTTCTGTCAAGAATCCTATTGAACTTGGAATTTTCCCAGACAACCTATTGTTTGCTACACTAAGACCTAAATTGGTTTGCTGAACTTCCCAAAACCAACTTGGAATTGTGCCCGACAAAAGGTTGTTGGAGATGTCAATGAAAGAAGAAAATGCATGAGTCCTTGTAGACTTGCTTAAAAATGTCGAGGAATTACTAGAATATGGCAGGGGAGCAAAAGACGAGAAACAGTTGTTTGAGAGATACAACTGATCTGCCCTGAAATGTGTGAAAAGAAAACTAGGTACAGGACCATGAAATGCATTTGACCTTAAATCTACAACATCAGCAGTGTCAATGTGATAGGGTAACTGCAAGTTTGGAAGTTTCTCATGAAACTTGTTGAAGGAAAGATCCAGATATTTTAATGAGGAGGGTAGATTGTTCCAAAACATATGTGGGATAGAACCCGAGATCATTGAACTGGAGATGTCTAGCCAGGAAAAACTTTTCTGTGTAAGAAGCCAGTTCGGAAAATCAGGACCCGACCCACAAGACTTCAGTCCTATGTAATCAAGTTGAAAGGGAGGTTTGCTGAAGTTTAGGGTCAAATCAGGATTATGTGAAAGGTCTAGTGTTTTCAGCTCGGTAAAGTTTGAAACCTCTATATCTGATATTACATCTTTGAATGAGCTAGACGATAGATATAGACCTTTGAGACTTGCTGGGAGATGGCGAAGGACGGCCGTGAGGTTTTTGAGGCCATTGAAGGAGACATCTAGAGTCTCAAGTTTAGGTAGGACAGTTGAATCTTGTGGCAAAAGGCTACCCAGTTGATTGTAACTGAGGTTCAGTTGTATCAGTGAAGGAAACTTCATCACGGAAGGAAAAGTGCCTGTAAGATTGTTGGAACTCAACTCTAAGGTCTCTAATGAAACACTAGCACAATGCTTCAGAGTCACAAGGACATCGGTTAGGCTTTGGTTCATTCCACAATCAGAAAGAATTAATTCCTTCAAGTTGCAAAGGTTTCCAATGGATTCCAGTGTTCCTTGTTCAAGGTGATCATAACCTGACAGCTGAAGTGAGCTCAACGAAGCCATCTTCTGGAAAAGGTTTGGAAATGGGCCATCAATGTCCATGTAGGATAAGTTAAGCCCTAAAAGAGTTCCACTGCTATTCAGCAACCAAGAAGTGAGGGAAGAAGACAAGGTGTTATAAGAAAGATCAAGGATCCCAAGCGATGTGGAATGGCTAATACTCAATAAATCAGGTGGAGGAAGTAAGCATCTTGAGCATTGAAAGGAAGACAGTGAGGGCAGCTTTCCAAGTGCGGAAAGCCAATCCCGAGCATTGCTGAGGTTGACGTTGCTCAGATCAAGCGTTTCTAAAGTAGAAAGGCCAGAAAAGCAAGTAAAATTGTCAACGTAGAAGCTGGGGTCTTGACCGCCAAGAATTAAGGTCTGCAAACTCGACAAGTTGCCAAGATGAGGCGGAACCATACCAGTAAAACCAGCATGAGAAAGGTCGAGGTAAGTCAACTTACTAAGAGAACCAATAAACTCCGGGATTGGCATGCTGAAGTCATTCCATCCGAGGTCCAGTGTCTGCAACTCTTGCAGTTCAAGCAAGGAGCGTCGGAGCTGATTGCTCATCAAGATCTCATAGCTAAGCACCAGAGAAACAACATGGCCAGTGCGGTTGTCGCAGGTGATTCCAAACCACTCGCAGCAATCATCATCTGGACTGATCCAAGTAAAGAGTTGGCTATCTGCCAGATAAGTGGAAGTGAAGCTTTTCTTGAAGTCGAGAAGTGCTACTGCCTCTCTTTTGATACACCTGACGTTTTCGGAACCTTCAACGCTTGGCCCTGTGGTGCATCCGAGGATGACCAGAACTAAGAGTAGCAGCAGATAGCAGAAGGAAATAGGTCGGGAAAGGAGCATTTTGTTGATGGGTTATAAAGGGGATTTAATCATAATGAAAGACCAAAGAAGATATAATATATAAAATGAGGAATAAAGAATTCATCAGTTTGAATTAGAAAGTCACCAAATGACATAAGGACAAGAAAACCAGTATCTCATTGTTGCTGTCAGCTGTGCCGTGCGAATTGTTGCAATGATTCAATACTAATGTACTCTCTCCGTCTCTCCCCGTCTCGCAAAACTTGTAGTTTTAGTTTTATGCACACTTATTAATAATATCTATATTTTCTTACTTTTATAGGATAAAATATCTAAAAGCATTTCGATCCTGGGCTAGCTAAAAAGAGAATGAGATGCTAGACCCGTTGTCCAAGTGTCAACTAGAGGCGAAAGACGACCCTAGTTGCACTTGCGGGGGCGTGTTGAGAATGAAATGTGAGGAGACAAAATGTCCCACATTGAAAGTGTGAAACATAAAGCCTTAGCATATAACCTAGTGGGCAACCCCACCTATTACCAAGGTTTTAGAATGGAACCTCACTCGGCTTGTGTGCTAGGCTACTAACGCATATGCGCCTGTGCACACGACCCCCAGTCATCGGTCCGAGTCGGACTTTGATACAATAATTACCTATAAAGATAATATCTATAACTAAAATAACAATTTTTTAATACAAGTTTATTACTCTAAAACTACAGGTTTTGCGAGACGGATGAAATACTAAATAAAGGAGGAGCTCCTTTTCGTCAAAGGACAACGTAATAAACTCTTTTGAACAAGTCATAGGTTAGACGTAGTGCTCTTGTGGCCCAAACAGTCTAATGGGTTTGGTTGAAGTACTGAACAGGCATCATCTTTATTCAAAGGGTTTGGTTGAAGTACTGAACAAGTCTTTGGTTTTCTCCTATCCCAATTGGAACTTTCCCCTCTGCTAACATGGATTTCATCTCTGCATCCATCTTGTAGAAGTCAATACCAGGCACTCAGGCAGGACTGTATCATCTTCACATAAGGCGGAGATTGAATTCACACGTTTAATTTGCGATTCAATTGATTATAAGGCGGAGATCCCGTTTATGTTTTGAATTTGCGTGTTTTGTCGAGACTGAAAGGACCGTCTGCAGCGACGGATCAACTGCAGCAGCGGTGGTGGTCGGCGGCATCGGTGGTCGGCGGTTGTGGTGGCCGGCCGGCAAGGGCAGCAGAGAAGTTTTGTCAAGAGTGGAAAGGAAGTTTGGCTCAGGGGCAGGCAATCTAGGCATGTAACTAGGGACAGGTTAAAGTCCGCCGGAGCCGAATAAGGAAATTTAATAAAAAAACTATTTATCTTTTATTAATAATAATAAAAAATTATGAATATTTAGTCTATCAAGAATGTTTCATCAAAAATAAAAATAAAAAGTCTATCAAGAATGCACAATAGTTTGCTGGAGGTATCATACAAAAATATTTCTCATGTTTGTGTTTTGAGGCTTTTGCATATCTTGGAACCGATACTGAAGTATTGCACATGCTTGGAGTGACATCAATTATGGTTGTTGTTTCTTTTATGGACTTCACATCAGTTCTTTGAATCTTATTGACTTATAACACCTGGGCTCGCTCAAGGTCTTAATTGTTTGCGGAGTGTTAGGAGTTAGTGGTAATAATAACAACGAGCGCACAACGAAAGAGAGAGTAAATCAAGATCGAATGGTGTGGGATGATCAATGGATTAATCCACCAAGAGACTAAGTTTGAGTCTCTATTTATAGGCCGGGATAATGGTTTGGAGGGCAATGCATAAGTAAACTTGAGAAAAGTCTAAAGACTTCATCAAGATGATAAGGACAATAGAATTCTCTAGAGAGTGGTGGATGGTTTCGGAAAGAACCACGTACATTTGTTCCAGGCAAATGAGACGCTTCTAAATGCTCTCAAATAATCCATATCATATTGCTGATAACTTCTTGGCTCAAATGTAAACAAGCTCAATCAAGATAGACCAAATTACCCAAATAAGGATTTGAATGCAATTCAAATCCAACAGGAAGTAGAGCCCGTCTTTCCTTCTAACTAAAAAAGGATTGGGGAACGTAAAAAATGCTAGGTTTTTATGAGATTGGGGTGACAAATTAATTAATTATCAAGTTTTGAACATCAAAACTTAACTTAATTTGGAGTAACAAATCCATTGAAGGATATGCAAAAGAGTAGATTAATTACCATCACCAACTTATAGGTTAGACTTTTAACTTCTTTGTATAATCGATGTGGGGAATGAATATCAGACATCACATCACACATCATCTACGGACTAAAACTAGATAAAAAAAAAAATCAGTTGCATATATAGTTTATTACAGTAGTAGGCAACTAGCTAGCATAAAAAATTTTGAACACATGCATACAAAGTATTAATGCAGCAAACGCAAGTAAGGCCCTAATGTGAAGCATATATCTCCGAATGTAGTTAGATATAAATGAACATACCCTTTGGGTAAGAGATAGCCTTGGGATGATCCATCAAACACAAGCTTTCCTCGTAAACATGGCGACTCAATATCTCCCTAAACATGCTTGTCCAGCCATTAATCTGCAGGAACTCTATCCACTGGTCCGATCCGTAAGGCGACAGCTTCACCAAGGAAGGTATGTATGTATGAATATAATTATTTGAAATCCCATATAGCTTCTTCCATGTGTGCTCCTCCATCACCCACAACACAATGTGATCCATTACCACCAATGCCGATAGCATGTCTGCATACTTGAGAAGCTCTAACTTGCTCAAGAACCTCGGCATGTACTGGCTGTATGTCATTTCTTCCGGGAGCTCCATTGTTAAGAACTCTTCATGCTCACAATCAAAAATCAACAAGGCATGTGCTTCACTGTCAGGAGTAGCTATCAGCCAATGAATCGTTCCATTTACGAAACAACCGGTCCTGCCTGTTGCGTCACTTGTGTGACCATATGTTTTGATGCCATTACAATCAATTGTTCCCACCCGCCAGAAACCGTCTCGAACAGTGTATACCTCATAAGCAAAATCAGGGATCCGAAGTCGAACAACCATGAAATTATTGTTAGAGCTGTGATAGCCGAAGCCTATAGCCCGACAATAATCCAAGGAAGCTCTAGGGAGATCAATGTACTTTCGAATTGCGGAATTCCACAGAACGGTTTGGTTGAGGGCGTGATGCGAAACACAGACTATGCCATGAATGAGATCAACGCAACTGAAATGCGAATCGAAAGGGAAATCGAGGCCATCGATATGACATCGAGGACGGAAGGGAAAGCCAAGGTCGTGTCCGATGAATTCGAGGGGAGTTTCTCGAGGACGAAAGAGAGTGTAGTCGTCAGGTGAATTGGGGAAGGACTTGATACGGAGGTAGGGTTTCAGGCCAGGGGAGTGGAGGAGGGAGAGGAGCGATGGAGGTTGATGAAGAAAGAGGATGAGATCAGAGAGTTCCATGACTTACAAACGCATCGGAATCGGCAGAGGCTTTTCGGAGGCAATCTCTTCAAAATCTCTGACCATAAATCGTCATCAATCGAAGATGACGAGGTTGTGAGCAGAGGCAAGCTTTTGCAACTCATGGATGGCGGTGTTGGTGGCCGAAACCCTGGCCGGCCAAGTTGTAGTCTTGTTTAACCCTAATCTAAATTATCAATTAAGTATATATCTATCTATACTACGGAGTACTGTATTATAAAAGGGCGAGCACATAAATGAACAGTAATTGACATTTGCTTCTCACGTGCCTCACCTACAAATGCTAATGTTGGGCTTGGGCTTTAGCATTAAGTTTAGGCCAAATTGCAGAAAATCACCCTTTAAATAGGCTGTTTTGCGTGAAACCACCCCTTAAAACGAAAATTGCAGAAAACCACCCTTTAAAACCCTTTTCCTTGCAAAGTCACACCCATCACCCAATTTTTGTTAATTAAATGTTAAAGTGCATGAAAATCAATTATATTCCTTCTTTTTATTATTATTTTACTTTACCCAATCGGTATTATTTAATTTTTTTACCTTTTAACATGTTTTTCAAAAGTAATTTTTTTAATAAAATATCATTTTTTAAATATAATTTCACACTTATTAGTAAAAACACTCTATAAAAAAATAGATATGATTAATGTTTTATATATTTTAAAAAGTGCATATTACTAAAGGGTTACTCAAAGAAAATACATTTTTAAAAAATGATATGTTATATAGTTTTTATTATTCTAAAAATATGTTCACTATTCCACATACATTTTTAGAATAATAAAAACTAAATGAAATATATATATTTTTTTAAACATTTTATTCAAGTAGCCCTAGTATTGCACATTTTTTTTATATGTATAAAACATAAATTACATATCAATTTTTTATAGAGTTTTTTTGTAAGTATGAAATTATTTTTTAAAAAAAACATTTTTTTTATATTTATAGTGTTTTTTGCTTTTGAAAAATATGTCAAAAAATTAAATATCAACTAATATCAATTGAAATGAGTAAAATAATAATAATAATAAGGGGTATAATTAAATTTCCACACACTTTAACATTTAATTAACCAAAATTGGGTGATGGGTGTGACTTTGCAAGGAAAAGGGTTTTAAAGGGTGGTTTTCTGCAATTTTCGTTTTAAGGGGTGGTTTCCCGCAAAACAGCCTATTTAAAGGGTGGTTTTCTGCAATTTTCGTTTTAAGGGGTGGTTTCCCGCAAAACAGCCTATTTAAAGGGTGGTTTTCTGCAATTTGGCCTTAAGTTTATAGAGCCCATTACGTTTCCCTTTTTTTATTGGGCTTCTGGTTGTATTATACGGAGTATAAGTGTCATAATTAGCCTGGGCAGAGTATCACCTACCTCCTCGTTGTCCTCAACTAGTGAGCATGCCCGTGCTACGCACGAGACTTATTTTAAATATATTTTTTTAATTAATATATTATCATTGTAATTTTATTACTAATAATTTTCATCTCTAAAAGTTTTAATATGTTTATTTATCTTTGAAATTCGGCAAATATATTAACTTGACTCTATTTATCTTCTTACTCACTTCTACATGCAATTCAGCTATATAATAAAAAAAGATTACAATTATAAATAAAACTACATCTATTTTTTTTTTTTTGCACTTATATAAGAAACCATTGAATAATATTAATTACATTGTTTTTTATTTACCAATTGCACTTATATAAGAAACCATTTAATAATATTAAACATACGAAATACATGCTTTCATGTTTTCTATTATTTTTATTTATTGCACTTATATAGAAAACCGTTTAAAAGATGGGACAAAAGGAGTAGATAAAACTTAAAAGACATAAAAAATAATAAAAGTTAAATGATGTTGTGAAGGGGATTTGAACCCTTGATCTAGAGAATAAGAACTATACCACAAACCAATGAGCTACATGGACTTTTTGATTTTTTAATCTAGTGTTAAATATATATTAGATAGATTTATAAGCATTTAATATGTGCAATTAATTGGGTTTCACCCAACTTTATATATATAGTATAGATATAGATGTATATTCCCTTTTTTTTACACAACATTAGACTAACTCCAATGGTTAAGTGTGCAAATATACATATTTGCACAAAGTGTTTAAAAATGCACATCACTTTTTTATGTTTTACTCCATTGGTTAAATGTGCATTTTATACACATTTATCTCTAAATAAATATGATTAAATTAAAAAGTAAAAGAAAACAATAAAAAACAACCAATAGAAATGACTTTTTTTTTTTTTGAAATCACCAATAGAAATGACTTTACTTTATTGAAAAGTGATAAAAAGTTTTTGCTCATGGGGGAGGTGAGACTAACTCCAATGGTTAAGTGTGCAAATGTACATATTTGCACAAGGTGCTTAAAAATGCACATCACTTTTTGATGTTTTACTTCATTGGTTAAATGTGCATTTTATACACACCTATCTTTAAATAAATATGATTAAATTAAAAAAGGGAAAGGAAACAATAAAAAACAACCAATAGAAATGACTTTACTTTATTGAAAAGTGATGAAAAGTTTTTGCACATGGGGGAGGTGATGTGCTTATATTTGAGCACTTTGTGTGCAAATGTGCACATTTTAAACACTCAAAAGTAACCATTGGAGCACAATTTGCATCAAAATGTGCATATTTGAGCATTTGCACCATGCCATTGGAGTTAGCCTAAAGTGCTTATATTTGAGCACTTTGTGTGCAAATGTGCACATTTTAAGCACTCAAAAGTAACCATTGGAGCACAATTTGCATCAAAATATGCATATTTGAGCATTTGCACCATGCCATTGGAGTTAGCCTTACTGTACTTTTTAGTACATCTATCTTACTATATAAAAGCTGAAGTTAATTTTTAAAATTACTTTTTTTACATTATAATATTTTTTAATAACAAGTATTATAATGTAAAAAAAATTAATTAAAAATAAATATTTTATATAGTTGTTAATTCCTTAAATTACGTGCATAAAAGTCAAATGTCTTATATTAAAAATCGGACGGAGTATATAATAAATTAGGACAAGTGAGCTGGCATATATGATACTTTCTCCTTAATCGTAATAGTAAAAACTAATTCAATCACGATTTTTTTAAATAATTTTTATATGCAATATTTTTCCCAAATTTTGTAGATATGTGTATAATCATGGAAAATTTTAATCACAAATTTTTCTAATAAATACTCAAGATATTGATATATTTTTGAAATATTTTAATCTATTTCCCCTAAAATTTTCTAAATATTGATATAATTTTGAAAGCTTTTAACCGCAAGTTTCTTAGGCAATTGCATTAGACATAGATATAGAATTTTATTCAATTTCATTAGATATGGATAGCAAGTTAGCAACATATGATTAAGATAAAATTTAGCCAATTTCATTATACATAGATTAACTTTCTGTTTTTTTTTTGCTAAAAAAAAGATTAATATTTTTTTTTGAAAGACTCTTAGAAGAAAATTTTATTCAATTTTATTAGATATGAATATATCTTTAGAAGATTTGACCGTTTCAACTTTACTTAATCAAACTAGCAATATTTATTTAAGTTAATATACCCGCGCCATGGCGCGGTTGCGACGGGAAAAAAAAAGAATATGTATTATAAGGAACAACGAAATAAAATATAAACAAAATGTTTGGAAAGTTTAAAACAACAATCTTTGCCCTGAACTTTGTCATGTAAAAACTCTAATCCTATTGCAGCTCCGAGTTGTCTTTGTCTTCCTTGGTTTGACCTTTACCAGTTGTGCAATGGCAGAGGTACACTGCATACAATGCATAATCAGAAATTGGGAATCAGAATTCGCTAAATAATGCATAATCAGAACAAAGAAGCTTGTTTGTAATATGCTAAAGCAAAACATAAGTGGATTTTTTTAACAAAATTACAAAACTGAACGCGATCAACATGCAGGTCACGGTTAATGAGATAGTAAGAAGGCAATCTGGGAAAAGAAAGTTATCTACTGCGTAATTTGTGAAATTACTTGTGTGTGAGGCAGAGTTCTAGAAGCAATCCTGACTTTTTTTTTCAAAGACCTTTATAAAAAAATAACTCGGCATAATTTTAGCAGCAACTATGTATACTATATAGCAATTAGCAAGTAAAAAAATTCAACAAATGAGCACAATCAAATTTCTTACCTAGTAAAGAAGTTTCTCAAGTTCCTTTGTTTGTTGCTTATGAAGATCAATAACATCAGGTGTCTCCACTTTGGTAGAAGTATTGAAAGCAAATGAAAAAGGATCATAAGAAGAGGGCATGCATCATCACAGTTTGAAAACAAGCAAACAATAGAAGTTGACTCAAAGAAGTTGCAAGGAAGGTAAAACCTGAATTACAGAAGGGAGTATGCAAGAATGTGCATACCCTATTAGCTTCTGATTTGTCTTTATTATTACCACAAACAACATACCTGACAACATAATTGACAAATTTTATTAGAAATATAACTATGTTTGTGATGACTTGAAATTTCAGAGCATGCCTTATTCCCAAGATCTATGCAGACAAGATTTCAAAACCTGATTCTATGTTTTCAACAACCACATAAACCAATCACATCCAACGGGTGCACACCAAGGCCTTAACACCACGAGCTTCTGCAATTGCTTCACAATAGCATCAAAGGATAAATTCCACAATGCACCAGCTACCTTCTGCTTGCTCATAGAATCATACAGAAAATGAATCAAAGAAATAGAGAAATAAAGATAGTGATTTTAAAAAAATGAAGTAAAAGATGTGGAGAAATGTCTGTTGCGTAAGATCAGACAACTTGTTAGCATGAAATAAAAAAAGTTTGTGTAAAAAATATATCATACATAAGCGGGGAGATACTGGAGAATAAAGGAAGCTGGCAGAAGGAGCGCATAAATCTACCTAACTGATATAAACATCCCCAAAAATCGTTGCCTAGAATACTTAAAAGTAACCAAAAGGTCATAAACAATTGAGCAATAGAAGAAGTGATTTTGACTAAACAGCTAATTAAAAGCTAGAAATGTTACCTAGACGACAGAAGAAATGGGAGATACTGGAGAATGTCGACCTTGCAACCTGCAACGTTCATGGGAGTTGCATTAATGGTGCCAAGAATGTCCTTTAAGTGATAGGTGAAGCACAAAATCATTAATGGTGCCAAAATTGAATAAGAAAGAGCTTATAAACTTTCAAGTTCCAAAATTATAGCTACAATCATAAGCAACTTTTTCAGCCATACACAATATGATAATTTTGAACAAAATATTACAGTGAAGTTCACAAAAGTATTTCAATATTTACAACTAACTATTAGAACTAATCTACAACCTACAGAATTAGTGCTCAGAGCTGTTATTACAACGGATTCTTAAATATCTTCAAGTAGTCTTGCAATCGCCTTATGAATGTCAAAAGGAGAGAAATTGCTAGGCTAAAATCCCCAATCTATCCAACGAACAGCCAAAAGTGTATAATGGAAAAAGAAACCTAGAACGGAGAGTGATTATCGGAAAGAGAAATCTAATCTTGTAGTCAGGTTCTCTTCCTCCCTCCGACTTCAGCACTATGCTCGACATCGCAACCTCAAGTCCTCACTCCATTATTATGCCATAGCCAGCTTCTCCTCCTCCTTCCTTACCTCCGACTTTGGCGGTATGCTCGACATCGCAAGCTCAAGGAAGGTGACGCCCATGGATGTGAGAGCAAGAACTTTCATCAATGTGGATGAGCGATTTTGAGATCTGAATATGTGAGAGGGGAAAGCTAGATCTGAATCCTCAATTTTGAAAATAAGGACGGAAGAAGGAAGAAGACAGAAAATCAAGAGGATGAATTGGAGGGGGAGACGACGCAACCAAGGAAGCTAGGGTTGGAGGCGGAGTTCGCAAGCCGAAGGGTGTCGGAGGGAGAAGAGATGCGATACAGAACGGAACAGAGAAATGGGGGAAAGGAGAGAAGCGCAGAAAGACGAAGAAGAGGAGGAAGAAACCTTACCGGCGGAGGAGGAAGAGCAAAGGAACGGAGGAGGAAGAGCGATGAATCGTAAGGAGAAAGCATCACCATTAGAGGGAGGAAGGAGAAAGAACGGGAGAGGTACGAAGGAAGCCATAAAGTCGGCGAATGAAGAATGAAGCGTCTGGCGGATGAAGAAGGAGAAACCCTATATCAATCCTAGAGCGTCTGGCGAAGGAGTCCCGTGGATCGAATAGTCTGAGGTGGGAGAGACGGTGAATTAGGAGGAAGATACATCAACCCTAGAGGGTGGGTAAGAATGGAAAAAAAAAGTAAAAAAGGAAATAAAAAAGAAAAAAAGGTAATTGGCTGAAAATCCGAAAATGAAGGAGAGGCTGCCACGTGGCAAAAACTCTTTGCTTTTAAGTAGTTATATAGATCATCTAGAAATATGGAATCTTCTAACCCAAAAAAAAAAGAAATATGGAATCTTGCTCTTACTTCTGATTTATTTAGATATAGATTAACGTAAACTTCTGATTGACTTTGCAAGTGAACGATGCGGAGCAGCGGATGTTATGTGCCCGCGAAACGGTTCAACCGATCGGTAAACAGTAAACAAACTCCGTTAATTAAATCCGTTTAACTTTGTTTTATTTTTTGCAGGTGTATTCCACCGTCATTCACCGCCTCTGTCTATTGCTACTCGTCATCACGTCTCTGCTCCGAGTCCGAGGCATCTGTCTCTCCTCCGCCACCAGTCCCCGGCGCCCCCTTGAATCACACATCGCTCTCTCTACGTACTCCCTCTTCCGATCTCCAGGTCTCAACTTTCTTCGCCCTTTCTTCTTCATTTCTCTCCTCCCCGCCGCTCTCTATTCATCCGACGTCTCTGCTCCATGTCCCCTCCGCTCGCTCTTCCTCCGCCACCAGTCCCTGGTGCCCCTTAAATCGGCCGTTTGGTACGCTGGCGTAGAGGATCGGGAAAGCCATTCGACGTCGTGGCGCCGCCTCCAAGGCTCTAGGGTTGTCATACAAAGCTATCTCTTCCAACATACAACATCAGCATCGGACGTTTTTCACCTTCAACTACTGGTAAGCACCAACTACTCTTCCATATTTTCGCATTGGGTTGTGTATGGATTATAAAATTTTGCAATTTGAGTTTGAATTGGGTTGCCTACATCCCTCCTTCACTTTCAATCTTGCATATTTCCGAGTTTGGGTTGTTCCTAGACTATAAAAGTTTGCAATTTGAGTTTGAATTGGGTTGGCTGTAGCTTATTAACTCTGCACTTTGAGGCTAGGTATGTGAATTTATTCTGCATTCAAGGTGTTTGACGAAATGCCAACATAATAATAAAAAAAAAAAACAGAAATGACATAATGATGTACTCATGGAGTCCTAGAGGCTTCAAACCACAAACAAGTGTTTTAGATAATGAAGAAATCACGATGAAATTGTGTGCCTTGAAATAATTTTTGGATAGTAGGGTGGCTTGGGGTCATAGGGTGAAGAGATTTGTATGTTCTACTTCTAAGTTGTAGCACCCTTTTTCAAGAAATTGATAATCAAGAGAATAGACACTAGATTACAGAGAGATCCCAAAAGCACTAATTTCACTACTGGTTCCACAAATTTACTGTTTAGTTGTACACGATGCATGGGTTTGGGTCTCTTGCAATTTAATGTTTGGGTGGCATTACCAGTGGCATAACACTAGCACTTAATTAATAATGGGGATGAAAGTGTGTCTGGACTTGTGGTAATTGGCATGAGTGGAAGGAGGGATGTTTGAGGGAGACAACTGCGAGTCTGTGACTGTCAAAGTGTGAGCGAATGGGGGAATCAAAGGGTATGAACTCCAG
This sequence comes from Persicaria tinctoria, assembly GCA_037127255.1. Lineage (NCBI taxonomy): Eukaryota > Viridiplantae > Streptophyta > Magnoliopsida > Caryophyllales > Polygonaceae > Persicaria > Persicaria tinctoria. The sequence goes on along the minus strand of JBANSL010000008.1, from coordinate 4,616,394 downwards.
ACTTCTCTCAATCTGTTCTCTTTATTACTGTTGGAAAAAAAATCATACATAGATTTAATGGGCTTGTTTGTTTCATAGTTTTTTTTAATCCGCTGATCTGTTTGTTTTAATGTTCTTTTGCACTTCTGATTTCGATCTGTTTGTTTTAATCCGCTGATCTGTGGGGGAATCAAAGGGTATGAACTCGACTTCTCTCAATCTGTTTTTATCACAGATAATGGATTGTGTAGTAGAGTTGTTTTTTTCATTCCTTCTGCTTTTTGAAATGATTGAAGAGGTGATAAAGCTTAGGTGAAGAATTGCAACAATATTGGTAAAAAAATGATAAGGGTAAGTTTTCATTTGGGGGAGTATAGTTTGGAAATGATGTGCAGAATATCTCCATACAATTGCCAGTGTCATAGGCGATGGTTTTCATCCAACTCTCATGCTACATGGGTTATATAACTCGATGTTATTTATTGACCTATTTTTTGGTCAAGATTATCTATTGATTTGTCACTTAAGGCTACCTATTGATAAGTTTCTTCATAGCTTCATGTATTTGCTCATCATCCCACAAATGAACTGATTTTGTTATAGATATTTCATCAAATATTTTGAGTGCAAATTTAAAACAAGAAGGTAATACTTTATCAATGAACTCTTCAGAGACATTTCAGTGAGCATATTGAGTGCCTGATCAAATCACGTCTAATTCTAATTTCAAGACATAATAGGGAAATACGAATGTAAAGGAGGGAGTATAAATGTAAAGGGGATCTGTACAGTACAATTCTTTCATAATCAAAATACCATTTCCTCCTAATTGTTCTGAGATTGCACTCTCTATTCCTCATCATCTGTTCTAACAGGATCCCAACAGATCTAACAACTTTACACTAAAAATTTCCAAACATCATATAAATCATCACAATGCATCACAATCCTCTCAATTTATCAAACTACAATTCGAAAGTAATTGAATTTAAACTCTTAATTAGGGATCGAAATTTTTGGCAAAACCAACTGGAAAACTAAATAAAATATGCAAGGGAATCAAACTGACCTAGAGAGCTGATGCTAGCTGCCGAAAAAATATTCTAAGACATAAAGCTGTCAAGTTAAATTATAGCATCAAATTATCAAGTTAAATAGAACATAAAAGTATCATGATTTATACAATACATTTGAAGTTGAATATGTGTTTAATTTTAAATATTTATAGCTTTTCGCTCAAGTTTTAGATTTAGGCTTGTATTATATCAAAATCAGTGTTGAATCTATTTGTATTGGTTTGCATGGAAATGTTTACTCTCTTGCCAATTTGTACACATAAAATACGAGTATAAGTCACTTAATCATTTCCTCCTTATAAAATCTCCTCTTTTTTTTCCTTTCTAAAGTAGGAGATACTTGAAAGGCAAAAATTGCATGCGAAGTTACTTGAAAAAAAATGGAGCAACCATCTTTGAAGTTGTATGTAAATCTTTAACTTTCACCTACGAATAATGATCCTTGCGAGTTAGTAATTATATGAAAAATGAATGGACATAGATTTTGTCATAGCCACATAAGTCATTCTCTCAAGTTTATTTATAGAGAAAAAAATCATCAATGTTGGAAAAGTTTGTCATATATCATGGAAATAAGGTTTGAAATTTAATATTCAAAATTTGGAGGAACTAAGTCTGGGAAAGTTGAGCGTGATGGAGGAGACTCTATTCAGGTAGTAACTTCTTTTTCTTATGATCACTTTAATACATCTCATTCAATTGGGTTCACTTGTGTTTTCAATCAATACTTGTTTAAATAAAGCAGTTAAAATATAAAGGGAAAATCGATCTGAAAAAGCAACCTAGATGAGCCCTGCTGAAGAGGTTAAGACTGCATATGTTTGTAGATTGAATTGAAGAAGAGTATTGATTGACTTTTAATTATTATACTTTATATACTCCATATTGTTTGCCTCTTCACTATAGTCTCTAATCATGAAGCTTATATTACAAATAACAAAATTTATTTATGCAATTATATTCATATTTGCTTTGTATATAAAGAAATTGTATGTGGATTTTTTTTTTCAAAAACCTTAGATATACACTTACATCAACCTCTCACCCGCATGCTTCGCATGCGGGTTTCAACTAGTACGGATAAAAAAAAAAAAGTTTATGAATATCCAATTTCATTCACAGTCTCACTCTCTCATTTGATTTGATTCCTCGTTCCATAGAATCTTCGAATCTGACTCTTCTGGTAACCAGTTTCTTGATCTAGGGTTGATCAATTGCTGTCGCCTCATCCACGCCGGTTGATTGTATGTGCATCAGCTAAGCGCTGCCATTGTGGTGTTCACCCGTAATTCCTTAATATAATCTCCGTTGGGGTTGCGATTCGGCCGGTTGCCATGGATGACTCCTTGCCGATCGGTAAATTAACCATCCCGCAGGCTTTTTTAGATGGTGGAAGCTCCGATCATAAACCCTAGTAAGTATTCTCTACTCTCTGAAATTGTCCTGAAAGAAAGGAAATTCCTATATTTGGTTATGCATACAAGGTGTTTGATGAAATGTTCCATTGCATTCTGTTGCTATTATGTTGAAAAATCCGTGAGAACATATTGTAAATTAACTACAACTTAGAGAAAGAGATGTAATTATTATCACCGACTTCCATACCTGAAATCAGTAGTTCCTCGTTAATTTTTGAGCTACCACTTACCGAAATTTGTTGGCATACACATCAGTCTCGATGATTGATTATTACTGTATTGTTTTGGTTACGTGAAGGACAGTTGTTCACACTGACATACTTTTAGCATAGCGGTAAAGAATTTCCTTGCAATTGCATCTGCGTAGTTTACACCAATGATGTTCAAGATCATATTTGTTTTTATCTTGAATATTTTTCAGAATGCAGTTGAAGTTACCAGTGGTGAATTAAGCCATTTGCTTTTGTAATGGCATATTTGTTGGTTTGATTATATTCTGTATGAGCCAAACGTGTTTCAGGGGAAAATAGTTGCATTTTTATTCTCTTGTTGGACCAAATATTTAGTATCAATTTTCATCATTTTCTCCTTTCACTTGTGGGAAATTTTATTTTTGAAAATATAGTTTGAATGTCAACAGCAACAATCCTCTAATATAAGATTATAATCATCACCTCAAGGTTAAATTTGTCTGCCTTAATTTTCTACGTCTCATGTTTATCTAAAAGCATGTTATTTTTCTCTCCCCATCTATCTAGTGAGATGAGATATGTGGTGCTTGTGGCAACTGGCAGCTTCAATCCCCCAACTTATATGCACTTGCGAATGTTTGGTAAGCTTTATCTTAAAGTTGTTATCATGCCAAGTCTTTCATGCTTAAGCTTTAGGCGGCTTAGGTGCTTAGAAATCGTATTCTTTTTTTCAAATACGATTACATTCAGGAATCTGGGTCTAATAAGATTTGTAACTTAAAAACTGTCTTCTGTTGCTGAATATTTCAAAAATATTGCTGCTTGAGTTATGTTTATCAACTTAATCAAAGTCATTTTTTCTTGTATTTTAAGTCATGTTGTTTCATGCTTAGAATTGGCAAGAGATGCAATGCTTTCTCAAGGTTATTGTGTTATTGGAGGCTACATGTCACCGGTCAATGATGCATACAACAAAAGGGTATGTACCTTTTCCACCTTTTTTTTTGGTGGCAAGGGATGTAAAGTTCGCTGCAGTACTTCATAACGAATTAGCCGTTTTGCACATGCATTTGGACCCACGAGTTTTTAATGCATTGTCATGAACATGCATTTACACCAAAAGCTCAAATGAAATTCGAACTACATCCATGATCAAGAATTTAGTTATTATACACAATTTATTGGCAAAGAAATGTTATGCACTCTTATAAGCTGGTTAAACAAACAATCGTATTATGTCTCCTTCTTCAGGGGCTTTTATCTGCCAAGCACCGGCTTCAGATGTGTGATCTTGCTTCTTGGACCTCTGATTTCATCATGGTAGATCCATGGGAGGTGATTCTCTATGGCTATGCTCTGTGGTGCATTTTCTAAAATCATGGAGAATTACTGCTCTATAAACTTGTTTGGAGGCTTGAATCTGTCTTAGATTATCCCTTGTCTTTAGGATAGTTGTCTACTTCGATTTCTCCAGCAAGGACTTACCTCCTCCAACGTTAGTGTGTTATTATGACAAAATTTGCAGAGCACTCCAGTAGTAACAAGTAAATGGTCCTGGACCGTACTTTAGACACAAACTTATCCAACCTATAATAAGTGCTTCCTTGTCCATTCTTGACGATATTCTTGATGTGTAAAACATGCAAAATCTTGTATCATATTATTATATTAATACTAATATCATGCAAATTGTAACTAATTTGAAATATTCAACAACTAAAGTTGATGTGGACTTCATTCACATTTGATCCTTAAAGCATGCAATATCACCCACTTCTTCCATTTCTATTCCTACTTGATCTACTAATCTGCTGTTGCCTGAAATGTGTCAACTATTTCATATAACACCTCTTTCATTGATTTCTAACTTCGTTGCTCATCACCCGGGATTTGTTTGTCAAGAGATTAGTTTTGAAAAGGTTGTCTCTTACTGTGGAGTATTCACTCTCGTGTAGGTAAACCAAAGTACATATCAACGGACATTAACTGTTTTATCAAGAGTGAAAAGAAGTTTGGCTCAGGGGAATGGACAGCAGTTTGCTGGAGGTATCATCCAAAAATATTCCTCATGTTTGTGTTTTGAGGCTTTTGCATATCTTGCACAGATACTGATATTGCATCTTGTTTGAATCTTATTGACTAATTCTCTATAACACTCAGGCTCGCTCAAGGTCATGCTTGTGTGTGGTTCAGACTTACTTGAATCATTTGGAATTCCTGGCGTGTGGATCCCTGAACAGGTATACTTTTTAGCCATTTGCTAATTCTTCAATGAAATATTATGTGATCAAAGTGCTCATGTCAACCCTCGTGTTGGGATCACTTATCCCGCTATATGACCTCCAACACAGGACCAAAGGCTGTGATGGAGTGTCATCTAGAGAAAGAGTGGGCCATAGGTATTATTCAGCTAATATATCCTCGTTCTGTAGGTCCAAGCAATATGCAGAGATTACGGCGTGGTTTGCATCCGGAGGGAAGGTCAAGATGTTGAGAGAATCATTGCCAACAGTACCATCCTTAATGAGCTGAAGGTATATTTGATACACAGCAGCTTAGACTCTAAACCAGTTCATTAGTTCTATCCGGGTCTAGTTGTAGGTTCTTTTATCTTACTCCAAGTTTTCTGAACTTGATATATGTTGGATGCATGCTACAGAATAAAATCAAGATCGTGGATGATCTGATCCCAAACCAGATCAGCTCCACTAGAGTAAGGTAAGCTTAGTTTTGCCTTCAACACTATCTGTGAAATATTTAATGCAAAGTTTTTTTGTAGGATTTCTGAGTGACATTCCATTACTTGACAGGGATTGCATTTCCAAGGGGCTGTCTGTGAAATATTTAATGCCAGACAATGTGATAGACTACATCAAACAACATCGTCTTTACTCTGACAACCCTACTGTTGAGGTTCTTTCTGCAGAATAATGGTAAATCACTTATACAAGTAGATAAATGCATCAAACTGCATTGTACACTGCGCAACTCAAGAGTTGAGGGTTGTCCTGCTGATGTAGCTTGTTAGGTGCGTTGTGATCGAAAATCTGAAACCGGATTGAAGTTGCAGAAAGCTGTGTATTGCAGAAAGTAGGATAAACTAGATATACAAGTTTCTCGGTGGTTACCTTCAATTCTACATTAAAGTTTAATACTTCAGTGTACCCTTTTTTTTAACCTTCTGGATGATATGATTGAATCAAAAGAATATATGAGGCAGTGGACAAACGGTTGCAAAACGAAGGAAAATATAAGAATTAAGGCAGCCATGTTTTTTGAAATAATGATATTATTGGCCTTGCTCACAGCCATGTTTTGACACGTTTATTTATAATGGTTTGTTTGATGTGCAGGTTGTGAACTCGTGAGCTATGGACACCACTGGAACAGCATGTATGTCAATGTATGTTTAAGGAAGAGGTGTGTACAATATCCTTCTACTGCCCTCACTTTGAATGCATTTTATGTTATGACTTGTCATCAGTCACAACTCACAACTGAAGGGGCTATACTACTAAGGAATTCAAGATAGAGAGTGAAAGGAATGTAAGGCAGATAGAGGGTATAAGGGTCTTTTACAATCAGACTTGGCTGTTAGTGGATTTGCTACTACCACACAGCTATGAGTCAAATAAATAAGGAGCTACCTCTCCACCTCTTTATCCAATTTGGAAATTAGGATCATTGTTAGGCGTATGCCGTGGCCTTATGAGATTTGCTCTCCTTGGTGGCCTTTGTGAGATTTTATCTCCATTGGTGGCCTATTGAGGATTATACCTCTTTGAGATTATATAAGAAATTGGTTTATATTTCTATTATGGAGTTCTGATTCCATTTTAAGTGTTGCACTCCTGATTCTACATTCTTATCACATTAACTGGCCCAATGGTTAAGTTTTTGATACTTTGCTTTACTGAGACATAAAAGTAGAGATCTTTTAACCAGCCACACGCTTTGACATATTCATCATAGAATGGAAAATCAGTGTAGAAACTGACTTTACAGGAAAATAATAATGATAATACATAATAAGAATACAACAACGTCAACCCTGCATATCCCTCCGTAGCAAGGTCTAGTTGAGGTGTACACATCCATTCCCTCTGTAGCAAGATCTTTGTTAATAAAAACAAAGATCAAAGACACAATAGAAGCTAAAAGATAAGACAAAAATGCAGAGACACTCCAACACACAAAATTTGTTTCTTTTCCCTCCATTCAAATCCTCAATTTGGGCATAGGTAACAAAATCTTCCCCCCCTCTAAACTCATAAAATAAGAGGAGCTTTATCTCCATTTCACTTCTTTATGAAAATTATACTATCTCAATTCCTTTTTCCTTTCATAGTTTCAATAAAACAGGCACTTAGTATTATGAGCAGATAGATAAGACTGTTAATCCAAACATCAGATAGATGTTGAGCAATAAACTTACATTTCACATTTATTTCTTTTCTTGTTTTAGACACTATATTAAGCACGATACACACAGCATAATAAAAGTTGCATCAGTGACCTTTTATTCATCACAGCAAGATTTTCACGTGCATAGTGGAGCATAGGGCTGATTAGGATCACCGCATACCTACATGAAGAGAGAACATTTATAGGGCACATTGATCATGAAAAAGAGGTCAAAACAAATGTTACAAAAAACGCCAGAAGAGAACTCAGGATTGATACCTCTTGGAAGTAAAGACTCCTTCCTATCTTAGCACGGCTAATGCAGCTGCAGCAAGGGAGTTTACAAAGTCATTGGCAAACTGGAAGAAATTGACTGCACCAAGTATCCCCAGGAGCCCAAATGCAAATCCTGTTCCTAATGCGCCATAGAAAGATTGCATTTCCCATTCGCTACTGTTCTTGGTAGCTATTGTTGTAGTGGATTGCGGAACTGGCTCTCCATCTCCAGGGCACTTGAGTGGTAACGGCCTACCACAGAGCTCGAGGTTTCCAGCATAGGCAGAGGAGCCGAAACTTTGTAACTGGGTGCCAATAGGAATTTTACCCGACAAATTGTTGTGTGACACATTCAGCTGGGACAAGGATGCTATTTCAGAAAGGCTGGATGGAATATTCCCACCAAGTCTGTTGCATGATAAGTTGAGAGACTCCAAGGATGTCATTTTGCCTATGTTTGCTGGAATGCTTCCACTGAGATTGTTGCTAGACAAGCTTAACGACTTCAGCTTAACAAGAGAAGTGATCTCCGTGGGAATTTCTCCGCTCAGATCATTGTCTGAGAGGTCCATATAAATTAGCAAAAGAAGGTCCTTGGCGAATGTCCGGTCCTTTCCTTTCCAGTTGAACAACGCATAGACAAAGAGGTCTTGCATACCATCATGAATAAAAGAAAGAGCCTCAAGCAACAAGTCAAGCTGAAAGTTGAAGGTAACATCACCAGCCATTGAAGAAAAATTGCTCACACATGAGGGGATACTCCCTGATAGCTGGTTATGAGAAACATCCAAGATTCGAAGAGAACTGAGGTGACACAGAGTTGAAGGCAGATTGCCAGCTAAATTGTTTGAGTGTAACGAAAGAAGCCCCAAATGTATCAAGTTTTCTCCAATCCAATCTAGTATATGCCCTGTGAGCATGTTCCCACTCAAGTCTAGAAGCCCCAATTTAGTGCAGTTCTTCAACGACGAAGGTATTTCTCCGTAGAAGCTGTTGTTACTGAAGCTTAAAGAATGGACTTCCGTAAAGGATCCTATTGAACTTGGAATTTCCCCAGACAACCTATTGTTTGCTACACTAAGACCTAAAGTAGTTTGCTGAACTTCCCAAAACCAACTCGGAATTGTGCCCGACAAAAGGTTGTTGGAGAGGTCAATGAAAGATGAATTAATAAAGCTTGCAGGCTTGCTTAAAAAGGTCGAGGAATTACTAGAATATGGGAGGGGAGCAAAAGCTGAGAAATGGTTGTTTGAGAGATACAACTGGTCTGCCCTGGAAAGAAAACAAGGTATAGGACCATGAAATGCATTTGAACTTAAATCTATAGTAGCAGAGTCAATGTGAAAGGGTAACTGCAAGTTTGGCAGTGTCTCGTGAAACTTGTTGGAGGAAAGATCCAGATGTCTTAATGAGAAGGGTAGATTGTTCCAAAACATGTGGGGGATAGAACCCGAGATCATTGAACTGGAGATGTCTAGCCAGGAAAAGCTTTTCTGTGTAAGAAGCCAATTTGGAAAATCAGGACCCGACCCACAAGACTTCAGTCCTATGTAATCAAGTTGAAAGGGAGGTTCACTGAAGTTTAGGGTCAAATCAGGATTATAAGAAAGGTCTAGTGTTTTCAGCTCGGTAAAGTTTGAAACCTCTATATCTGATATTACATCTTTGAATGAGCTAGATGATAGATATAGACCTTTGAGACTTGCTGGGAGATGGCGAAGGACTGCCGTGAGGTTTTTGAGGCCATTGAAGGAGACATCTAGAATCTCAAGTTTAGGTAGGGCACTTGAATCTTGTGGTGAAAAGCTATCCAGATGATTGGAACTGAGGTTCAATTGTATCAGTGAAGGAAACTTCATCATAGAAGGAAAAGTGCCTATAAGATTGTTGGAACTCAAGTCTAAGGTCTCTAATGAACTGCTAGCACAATGGTTCGTAGTCATAAGGACGTCGTTTAGGCTTTGGTTCATTCCACAATCAGAAAGAACTAATTCCTTCAAGTTGCAAAGGTTTCTAATGGATTCCAGTGTTCCTTGTTCAAGGTGATCGTAACCTGACAGCTGAAGTGAGGTCAACGAAACCATGTTCTGGAAAAGGTTTGGAAATGAGTCTTCAATGTCCATGTAGGATAAGTTAAGCCCTAAAAGAGTTCCACTGCTATTCAGCAACCAAGAAGTGAGGGAAGAAGACAAGGTGTTGTAAGAAAGATCAAGGATCCCAAGAGATGTGGAATGGTTAACAAGATCGCCACCGCTAATACTCAAGAAAGCAGGTGGAGGGAAGTGAGCATGCTGAGCATTTAAGGGAAGACAGCGAGGGCAGCTTTCCAAGTGCAGAAAGCCAATCCCGAGCATTGCTGAGGTTGACATAGCTCATATCAAGAATTTCTAGAGTAGAAAGGTTAGAAATCCACTTAAAATTGTCAACGTAGAAGGTGGTATCTTGACTGCTGAGAATTAAGGTCTGCAAACTCGAGAAGTTGCCAAAATGAGGAGGAACCGTACCAGTAAAACCAGCATGAGAAAGATCGAGGTAAGTCAACTTACTAAGAGAACTAATAAACTCCGGAATCGGCATGCTGAAGTCATTCCAGCTGAGGTCCAATCTCCTCAACTGTTGCAGTTCAAGCAAGGAAGGTCGGAGTTGATTGCTCATCAAGATCTCATAGCTAAGTACCAGCGAAACAACATGTCCTGTGCGGTTGTCGCATGTGATTCCATACCACTCACAGCAATCCTCCTCCGGACTGATCCAAGTAAAGAGCTTGACATCAGCCAGATAAGTGGAAGTGAAGCTTTTCTTGAAGTCGAGAAGTGTTAGTGCCTCTCATTTGATACACCTGACATTTTTGGAATCTTCAACGCTTGGCCCTGTGGTGCATCTGGGGATGACCGGGACTAAGAATAGGAGAAAACAGCAGAAGGAAAGAGGGGGTGATCCTTGATGTAACCCCACTCAGAGCGGGATCATATTGGGATTGTTGTTGTTGTTGTTGTTGTATAGGACGTTTGTAAAATGCGGGATAAAGAATTCAGCAGTTTGAACAAAACTAGGCTGAGTTAAGTAACCCCAGGCTAATCACAGGCAGAACTCCATGACCATACCAGCAAAAAACACATCAAGAAGAATTGGATAATGACCCCATTGGACTTGAGCAAAAAAAATTAAGGATTCTACAATCGAATAGGTTTTAATAAGGGAAATTCTGGTTGAAGCCTCTGAGGTTTTTGCTATTCCGGAGGGTGCCCCACAGTTTTGGTTTTTTCGGATGGTGCTCCTAAGTTTTTGCAAAAGTTCGTTTGATGCCCGAAAATTCCGAAATCAATGTTTTCACTTTTTTATAAACAAAAATGAACCTTTATTTTTTCAATATTGCACAAAATCACCCTTTATTTTTAAATTGCATATAATTATCTATATTTTTGCCAAAAAATGCAACCCAAAAGCATACTCATTATTTAAATTAAACAAAATCAATAATTATTCTAAAATCAACACAAAACTCCCAATATTTTTAAAACCACATAACATATCAATTACGGAGTACTTAACAAAAGTGCTCTTGTGCACCAAAGCGCAATGTATGCCCAAAATTCACATTCCTAATGATGGGTTTTAAGTTTCAACAACCATGAAATTCAGAACAGGCATCATCTTAACTCAAATTAAAATCTGCAATTGCAGCTGTCTTCAACTTCATATGTACTTCTTGTTCATATATCTCAATAATCTCATAGTTTCTAAACGGTCTGAGGGGTATGAGAGTTCCATCTTTGATTTTTCAGTATGATGGTTATTCCTGTGCGAATGTAGAACCCTTCTGAGGATCTATCTGCCTCTAGGATAGACTGGGAATGTTGTTATTGTTGTAGAGGATTTCAGACATTATAGTTCACTTTAAAAACTGAGGTCATCTACAACGCATATTTATCTAACATTGGTGGTTATTTCTCTCTTCCTCTATCCAGTGATATGTTATGTGTGGTGCTAATGGCAACGGAATCTTCAATCCTCCAACTTATATGAACTTGCGAATTTTTGGTAAGCTTTGTCTTTATAATCATGCCTATCCAATCATGCTGGGGCTTTAGGCGAGCTTCTTACAGTGACATATACAACTAAGTAGCCATTTGGCACTTGCATTTGAATCCAAGAGTTCTTCAAACATCAGATACTATCTGCTCAGCAATAAAATTACATTGCACCTGTACTTGTTTTCTTCTACATTTTCTGTTTTAACTGAACTGCTGGGGAAATCATAAGTTGCATCAGTGATCTTTTATTCATCACAGCAAGATTTTTACTTGCATGGTGGAGCATAGGCCTGATTAGGATCACCATATGCCTGCATGAAGAGAGAACATTTTAGGCACACTGATCATGAAAAAAGGCAGGAAGCAAATGTGACGAAAAATGCTAGAAGAGAACTCAGGATCGTTACCTCTTGGAAGTGAAGACTCCTTCCTATCTTAGCACAGATAATGCAGCTGCAACAATGGAGTTTACAAAGTCATTGGCAAAATGGAAGAAATTGACTGCACCAAGTATCCCCAGGAGCCCAAATGCAAATCCTGTTCCTAATGCACCAAAGAAAGATTGCATGTCCCAGTTGTTTCTGTTCTTGGCAGCCGTTGTTGAGGAGGGTGGAACCGCTTCTCCATCTCCAGGGCACTTGAGTGGTAATGGTGAACCACAGAGCTTGAGGTTTCCAGCATAGGCAGAGGCCTCAAAACTTTGTAACTGGGTGCCAGAAGGAATTTTACCCGACAGATTGTTGTGTGACACACTTAGATGGGATAAGGAGGATATTTCTGAAAGGCTGGACGGAATTTGACCACTGAGTTTGTTCCATGATAAGTTGAGAGACTCCAAGGATGTCATCTTGCCTATCTTTGCAGGAATGCTTCCACTGAGGTTGTTGCTAGACAGGTTTAACGAATGAAGCTTAACAAGAGAAGTGATTTCCGTGGGAATTTCTCCGCTCAGATCATTGTCTGAGAGGTCCACATAAATTAGCATAGTAATGTAATTCTCGAATGTCCGATCCTTTCCCTTCCAGTTAAACAATGCATAGACAAAAAGGTTTTGCATACCATCATGAATAACAGTAACATACTTGAACACCAAGTCAAGTTGATGGATAGAGGTAAGATCACCAGCCATTGCAGAAAAATTACTCACACATAATGGGATATTCCCTGATAGCTTGTTATGAGAAAGATCCAAGATTCGAAGGGCACTGAGGTTACACAGAGTTGAAGGCAGATTGCCAGAGAAATTGTTTGAGCGTAATGAAAGAACCATCAAGTGTATCAAGTTTTCTCCAATCCAATCTGGTATATACCCTGTGAACCTGTTCCAGCTCAAGTCTAGAAGCCCCAATTTAGTGCAGTTCTTCAACGACGAAGGTATTTCTCCGTAGAAGCTGTTGTTACTGAAGCTTAAAGAATGGGCTTCCGTAAAGGATCCTATTGAACTTGGAATTTCCCCAGACAACCTATTGTTTGCTACACTAAGACCTACAGTAGTTTGCTGAACTTCCCAAAACCAACTTGGAATTGTGCCAGACAAAAGGTTGTTGGAGAGGTCAATGAAAGATGAATATGTTAGAGACTTGCTTAAAAATGTCGAGGAATTGCTAGAATGAGGAAGGGGAGCAAAAGACGAGAAATGGTTGTTTGAGAGATACAACTGATCTGCCCTGAAAAGAAAGCAAGGTATAGGACCATGAAATGCATTTGAACTTAAATCTACCGTAGCAGAGTCAATGTGAAAGGGTAACTGCAAGTTTGGAAGTGTCTCATGAAACTTGTTGGAGGAAAGATCCAAATGTCTTAATGAGGAGGGTAGATTGTTCCAAAACATTTGGGGGATAGAACCCGAGATCATTGAACTGGAGATGTCTAACCAGGAAAAGCTTTTCTGTGTAAGAAGCCAGTTCGGAAAATCAGGACCCGACCCACAAGACTTCAGTCCTATGTAATCAAGTTGAAAGGGAGGTTCGCTGAAGTTTAGGGTCAAATCAGGATTATATGAAAGGTCTAGTGTTTTCAGCTTGGTAAAGTTTGAAACCTCTATATCTGATATTACATCTTTAAATGAGCTAGAGGATAGATATAGACCTTTGAGACTTTCTGGGAGATGGAGAAGGACTGCCGTGAGGTTTTTGAGGCCATTGAAGGAGACATCTAGAATCTCAAGTTTAGGTAGGACACTTGAATCTTGTGGTGAAAAGCTATCCAGATGATTGGAACTGAGGTTCAATTGTATCAGTGAAGGAAACTTCATCATAGAAGGAAAGGTGCCTGTAAGATTGTTGAAACTCAAGTCTAAGGTCTCTAATGAACTACTAGCACAATGTTTCATAGTCATAAGGACGTCATTTAGGCTTTGGTTCATTCCACAATCAGAAAGAACTAATTCCTTCAAGTTGCAAAGGTTTCCAATGGATTCCAGTGTTCCTTGTTCAAGGTGATCAAAACCTGACAGCTGAAGTGATCTCAACGAAACCATGTTCTGAAAAAGGTTTGGAAATGGGCCATCAATGTCCATGTAGGATAAGTTAAGCCCTAAAAGAGTTCCACTGCTATTCAGCAACCAAGAAGTGAGGGAAGAAGACAAGGTGTTATAAGAAAGATCAAGGATCCCAAGAGATGTGGAATGGTTAACATGACCATCACCGCCAATGCTCGAGAAAGCAGGTGGAGGAAGTGAGCATGCTGAACATTTGAAGGAAGACAACAAGGGAAGCTTTCCAAGTGCAGAAAGCCAATCCCGAGCATTGCTGAGGTTGACGTTGCTCAGATCAAGCCTTTCTAAAGTAGAAAGGCCAGAGATCCAAGTAAAATTGTCGACGTAGAAGCTGGGGTCTTGGCCGCTAAGAATTAAGGTATGCAAACTCGAGCAGTTGCCAAGATGAGGCGGAACCATACCAGTAAAACCAGCATGAGAAAGATCAAGGTAAGTCAACTTACTTAGAGAACCAATAAACTCGGGAATTGGCATGCTGAAGTCATTCCAGCTGAGGTCCAATGCCCTCAACTGTTGCAGTTCAAGCAAGGAAGGTCGGAGTTGATTGCTCATCAAGATCTCATAGCTAAGTACCAGCGAAACAACATGTCCTGTGCGGTTGTCGCATGTGATTCCATACCACTCACAGCAATCCTCCTCCGGACTGATCCAAGAAAAGAGCCTGACATCACCCATATAAGTGGAAGTGAAGCTTTTCTTGAAGTCAAGAAGTGCTAGTGCCTCTCTTTTGATACACCTGACATTTTCGGAACCTTCAACGCTTGGCCCTGTGGTACATCCAAGGATGACCAGGACTAAGAGTAGCAGCAGATAGCAGAAGGAAATAGGTCGGGAAAATAACATTTTTGTTTGTGGATAATTATGAAGGGGATGAACAGAATGAAGAGATCAAAGAAGATATATATATTTGATAAAATCATGGAGAAATTTCTTTGTGTTCTGTATACCACAAACGATGGTGATGATGATGAGGAAGGCGAAACAGATGAATTGGATTGACCATAGCACTAAATTTATAATAAAATTTGTAATAAAGAATTCAGCAATGTGAACAAAACTAGGCTGATTAGGTAAACCACAGACTGAAAACTTCATGACCATAGCAGAAACAAACACATCAGGACAAATTGGAAAATGGGCAAACAGACAAATTGCAAGGATTGAACATAGCACTAAAATGATAGGCCGATTATAAAATGCGGGATAAAGAATTCAGCAGTTTGAACAAAACTAGGCTGAGTTAAGTAACCCCAGGCAAATCACAGGCAGAACTCCAGGACCATACCAGCAATTCAATAAGAAATCTTGGAATTGGAATAAGTTCGGCAGCGGATCAAGAAATCTTGGTGATCTTCTCTATCTAATGAGGGGGGAGTCCGCTTTGAAATCGTCCGCCCTGAACCCCCCAAGAGAAAGGGCGAAGGCCAGGATTGAACCCGGACCTCTCATTAACCCCCTCACTCTTTACCATTTAGCCACCACAAATACCACTTTTTTGGTGTGGGTTTGCAAAAATACCATTTTTTTGGAAAATTTGCACAACTACCATTGGTGGTATTTTTGCAAATAAAACTGGGAAGGGCTGAGCCGGTTACAGGTTCCCACAAGGGGGAGAGAGAGAGGGAGGGAGAGAGAGAGAACCACCACCAGATTGTCGGCGGCACTGTCGGCTGACTTGGACGATGGAGCCCCAGCGGGAGACTCCTCCGGCGCAACGATCATTGGAGCGGGAGGTGAAACCGTCGGCGTCGGAGAATCGGAGGCTGGAGCATCTGCTGGAGACGGAGAGAGAGATTCCGGCGCTGGAGCAGGTGCCGATGTGGGAGACTTGCCGAAGAGCTCCTCGGGGAGGAGCACGCTGTCGACGGTGAAGATGACGACGGGAGGAGCGGAGACGTCGTCGCCGGCGGTCTTCACTTTGAGACCGTATTTCCCGGCGCCGTTGGTGGCGAGCGTTGTGAGGACGTCCTTGTTGGTCTTCAAAGAGCCCTTAGGGTTGTAGGTGTTGAGCGCGTGGTACTCGAGCAGGGAGACGATCTCGGCGTTGCTGAGCTTCGACAGATGGCCGGCATACCATCATCAATAAAAGTAATATACTTGAGCAACAAGTCAAGCTGATGGATAGAGGTAAGATCACCAGCCATTGCAGAAAAATTGCTCACACATGATGGGATATTCCTTGATAGCTGGTTATGAGAAAGATCCAAAATTCGAAGAGCACTGAGGTGACACATAGTTGAAGGCAGATTGCCAGAGAAATTGTTTGAGCGTAATGAAAGAACCATCAAGTGTATCAAGTTTTCTCCAATCCAATCTGGTATATACCCTGTGAACCTGTTCCAACTCAAGTCTAGAAGCCCCAAATTAGTGCAGTTCTTCAACCACGAAGGTATTTCTCCATAGAAGCTGTTGTTACTGAAGCTTAAAGAATGGACTCCCGTAAAGGATCCTATGGAACTTGGAATTTCCCCTGACAACCTATTGTTTGCTACACTAAGACCTAAAGTAGTTTGTTGAACTTCCCAAAACCAACTTGGAATTGTGCCCGACAAAAGATTGTTGGAGAGGTCAATGAAAGATGAAAATGTTAGAGACCTGCTTAAAAATGTCGAGGAATTACTAGAATATGGCAGGGGAGCAAAAGACGAGAAATGGTTGTTTGAGAGATACAACTGACCTTCCCTGAAATGGGTGAAAAGAAAACAAGGTACAGGACCATGAAATGCATTTGAACTTAAATCTAAAACAGTAGCAGTGTCAATCTGAAATGGTAACTGCAAGTTTGGAAGTGTCTCATGAAACTTGTTGAAGGAAAGATCCAGATATTTTAATGAAGAGGGTAGATTCTTCCAAAACATGTGTGGGATAGAACCCGAGATCATTGAACTGGAGATGTCTAGCCAGGAAAAGCTTTTCTGTGTAAGAAGCCAGTTCGGAAAATCAGGACCCGACCCACAAGACTTCAGTCCTATGTAATCAAGTTGAAAGGGAGGTTTGCTGAAGTTTAGGATCAAATTAGGATTATATGAAAGGTCTAGTGTTTTCAGCTCGGTAAAGTTTGAAACCTCTATATCTGTTATTACATCATTGAATGAGTTAGAGGATAGATATAGACCTTTGAGACTTGTTGGGAGATGACGAAGGATTGCTGTGAGGTCTCTGAAGCCATTAAAGGAGACATCTAGAGTCTCAAGTTTAGGTAGGACACTTGAATCTTGTGGCAAAAAGCTATCCAGTTGATTGGAACTGAGGTTCAATTGTATTAGTGAAGGAAACTTCATCAAGGAAGGAAAAGTGCCTGTAAGATTGTTTGAACTCAACTCTAAGGTCTCTAATGAACTACTAGCACAATGCTTCATAGTCATAAGGACGTCGGTTAGGCTTTGGTTCATTCCACAATCAGAAATAACTAATTCCTTCAAGTTGCAAAGGTTTCCAATGGATTCCAGTGTTCCTTGTTCAAGATGATCATAACCTGACAGCTGAAGTGAGGTCAACGAAACCATGTTCTGGAAAAGGTTTGGAAATGGGCCATCAATGTCCATGTAGGATAAGTTAAGCCCTAAAAGAGTTCCACTGCTATTCAGCAACCAAGAAGTGAGGGAAGAAGACAAGGTGTTATAAGAAAGATCAAGGATCCCAAGAGATGTGGAATGCCTAATGCTCATGAAATCAGGTGGAGGAAGTAAGCATCTTGAGCATTTAAAGGAAGACAGCGAGGGCAGCTTTCCAAGTGTGGAAAGCCAATCCCGAGCATTGCTAAGATCGACATAGCTCAGATCAAGCGTTTCTAAAGTAGAAAGGCCAGAAATCCAAGTAAAATTGTCGACGTAGAAGGTGGTGTCTTGACCACTGAGAATTAAGGTCTGCAAACTCGAGAAGTTGCCAAAATGAGGAGGAATCGTACCAGTAAAACCAGCATGAGAAAGGTCGAGGTAAGTCAACTTACTAAGAGAACCAATAAAGTCAGGAATTGGCATGCTGAAGTCATTCCAGCTGAGGTCCAGTGTCCTCAACTCTTGCAGTTCAAGCAAGGAGTGTCTGAGCTGATTGCTCATCAAGATCTCATAGCTAAGAACCAGAGAAACAACATGGCCTGTGCGGTTGTCGCATGTGATTCCAAACCACTCGCAACAATCATCATCCGGACTGATCCAAGTAAAGAGATCGCTATCTGCCAGATAAGTGGAAGTGAAGCTTTTCTTGAAGTCTAGAAGTGCTAGTGCCTCTCTTTTGATACACCTGACGTTTTCGGAACCTTCAACGCTTGGCCCTGCGGTGCATCCGAGGATGACCAGGACTAAGAGTAGCAGCAGATAGCAGAAGGAAATAGGCCGGGAAAGGAGCATTTTGTTGATGGGTTATGAAGGGGATTTAATCATAATGAAGAGACCAAAGAAGATATAATATATATATATTATAGGATTCAATCATGGAGAACTACGGACAAGATGAAGAGGAAGAAAAACGCAGACCATTATAAAATGAGGAATAAAGAATTCAGCAGTTTATTATATCTTGCTACTTTCTGTTTACCAATGTGAATTAGAAAGCCACCAAAGTACAAAGGACAAGAAACTCAGTATCTCATTGTTGTTGTGCCGTGCGAATTGTTGAATACAACTAAATAAAGGAGGAGCTCCTTTCCGTCAAATGACAACGTCTTAACCATTTGAACAAGTCATTGGTTAGAGGCAATTTATGCCCAAAATCCACTTTCCAAATGATGGGTTTTTAAGTTTCAGCAACCAT
Organism: Persicaria tinctoria; assembly: GCA_037127255.1. Classification (NCBI taxonomy): domain Eukaryota; kingdom Viridiplantae; phylum Streptophyta; class Magnoliopsida; order Caryophyllales; family Polygonaceae; genus Persicaria; species Persicaria tinctoria. The sequence goes on along the minus strand of JBANSL010000008.1, from coordinate 4,597,767 downwards.
GAAAATATGAAATGAAAAGTCATCATCTTCATTCAAATTGAAGTCATCAATTGCAGCTGTCTTCAACTTCATATGATGTATCTCGTTCAGACATCTCATATTTCCTAAACAGTCTGATGGGTATGCTCAACTTTTTCGTAATCATATCTGAGTAAAGTTCTGTCTTTTTTTTCCTTTTTTTTTTTTCTTTAATAATAAGGATAACCAGTAAGTAACTACCTTTGGTGGTAAAGAGAAAGGGTGGAAACAGAGATCGAACTCGGACCTCCCATTACCCCCTCACTCTTTACCATTGAACCACCTGATCGGATGCTTTTAAAGTGAGGGTAAAAGGCGGAGGCAAGGATCTGTGTTCTGCGTTTGATTGTTCAATATGACGGTGATTCCTGCTTGAATGTAGAACCCTTCCGAGGATCTATCTGCCTCCTGTATTCCCCGAAACTATGTCAAAGTGATAACCTCGTGATCATTCTCAAGTCATATATTTTGGTTCAAGTACTGATTTATTAATCGTACCTCTGAGTCTGCAATCACGACGTTCTTCCCTATCCTTGCTTTCTTTGTCAATTATGCAATCACTGCACAAATTCAATTGGAAGAGTCAAGGAGATACACACTTGGTGCAAGATAAAATGTGAAAAATACTATACTACTAATAGTTTATTTTCCTGTCTTTTTTTATCTTTGTGTTTTCTCCTATCCCAATTGGAACTTTCCCTTCTGCTAACATGGATTTCATCTCTGCATCCATCTTGTAGAAGTCAATACCAGGCAGGACCGTATCCTCTTCCCATATAATGTAGAAGTTTAATTTGAAGGTAGTTTATCTTCAACTGTACATTGGAGTTTACTCATGATCTTATGCCTACGAGTCCGTAAATGTATATATGCAAATAACATAGTTACAAAAATGATGTGATCCAGCCACTCACCACTTTCCTCACATGAACTCCTATCCATCCCCACACCAGTTCCGCAACTTCAGCAACAACCGTGCACTGAAACCACAGATGTTGTTCCGTTTACTCTGCATTACCACACAACTACACAAGACACAGATGGCTGCACTCAGCCCTTCCCATTGTTTCACTTTCTTTCCCGTTTGGAGGCGCCCTCGAGCTGCAAGCCACACTATGAACGACCACCTTCGACTCTGATCTCCTTTCCATATCATACTCCCCCCACGGTATCAGCTGCCCTCTTGGCCTAATGAGCTCATAGATCTTCCTTCCCACAACTTCTCCATGAGGGTGCAATATCATATCGAGCCCCACCTCACATCCCGGGCTTCCATCTGGCTGGATAACATGCCAGATAACACTCCGTGCCCAAGAGAATCATCAATCTTGGGCACTACTCTACATATACCTTCTCCGTGGGTAAGGTTCTTCAGTACCCAGCTGAGCCAAATACTCAGCCTTCCGAGTGCAATATCACCAAGAAGTTTAGCAAATACAGTCTTGTTCCAGGTAAGTATTTCTTTCACGTCTAAACTCCCTAATCATAGGATCTAGTTACGTCTTTTGATCTTCCCGCGCTACCAAACATTTCCTACTGTCTTCCCTCCCAATCCACAAGTACCTTTTGCATAAGATGTTGAGCTGCTGTATCACACTTTTCGGAATAAGTAGCACCTGACTCCAAAACGACAGAATCCCCCAAAATACACAGCATATGAAAGTGTTTTAGCAGCCCATGAGTGAATAAGGTTCTTGAATTTATCAGTTAGTTCACCATATTCATGAATCATGATCCGCTTTGAGTATAGAGGAACTCCCAAATACTTCACCGGAAGCTCACCCACCCCCAAAGCTCAGCTGCTGCATAATCTCCTTCTCCAGTTGTGGTGCATTCCTGCTAGATAGATAATACTCTTTTGGATATTCACCCTCATCCCCGAGACTGCAAGAAACCTTTCCAAGCAGTCCTTCAAGATACTTACCGACCCAAAGTCTTTAGCAGTTAGAAAGTGCCATCTGATCAATCCGAGGGTAACAAATTTCATTCTCAGATGTCACATAATATACATTTAATTGAGCACAGTTTTAGTTTAGGTGGGAGTTGATTGCTCATCAAGATCTCATAGCTAAGTTCCAGCAAAACAACATGTCCTGTGTGGTTGTGTCGCATGTGATTCCGTACCATTCACAACAATCCTCCTCTGAACTGTTCCAAGAAATAGCTCGTTATCAGCAAGATATATGGATGTAAAACTTTTCTTGAAGTTGAGGAGTGCTAACACCTCTCTTTTTATGCACCTAAAATGTTTGGAGCCTTCGATGCTTCGCCCTGGGGTGCATCCAAGGATGTATAGGATTAAGAGTGGTAGTAGATAGTGGAAGGAAATCGAGCGAAAGGGGGACATTTTCTTGGTGGGTTGTGATTTGTGAAGGGATGATCGCATGAAGAGACTAAAGAAGATATATTGTTTAGGAAAAAACTAGGGTGTCAGTATACCACGACTTAGTTGAGATCCCTCACTTTTTGTGACCTCTGACCTAAGATCTGTGACATTGTTGTGAAATCTACAACCACGTGGTTGTGGACCACAACCGGGAATCGCAATCACCAATATTTGTAATTGTTAGTTTACTAATATATGGACATCAGCAAAAGACTTGATACATTGATTGACATACAAATGGAAGATAAAGCAAAGCAGTTCCGTTTGCTTGCTGTCACTTGATATAATGATTTGCATTGGGGAATTGGTGAGGTCAATGGTTAGAGCTGTTGTGGATCAAAGCACAAGTTACTGGTCAGTTGAATTACATAAAATATACTTTCCTGCATTGAGTGATGAATCCTTTCAGTTCACTGTCTTAGGGTTACGGTTTGGTTTGAAGTTTCAAATGCCATGAAATGAAGAACAGATATCATCATATTAACAGTTTAACTCAAATTAGAATTTAAATATGCAGCTGCCTTCAAATTCATACAAGTAGTGAAAGAAAAGATGGATGGAATTTGATTAGACAAGTTCTTCCTTTTATGGACCTCACTCAGGATATGGTGCAAGATGGAAAACGGTGGATAAGCACTATCCGTGTCAAGGAGCGCTATTTTGTGCAGCGTTAGGGAGCGTGAGGCAATATCCTTATTCTTCCTCTTTGCTTTGTCGGGGTTATTCTTGCCTTGTTTTGTGCTGTGTTCTTGGGTGTTTGTGTGTGTTTTGTTTAGGTTTTATGACAATGATGGATCACACAGAAACACCCTCCCAAAGGGAGCATACATCTCAAACCCCCTAGACCTTGATATGAGCAGGATAGACTGTGATTGTTGTTATTGTTGTAGAGGAATTTAGACAGTAAATTTGGCTTAAAAAACTGAGGTTGTCAAAAACTCGTATTTATCTAACATCATCTGTGGTTATTTCTCTCTCCCTCTAACCAGTTATATGATATGCAGGGTGCTAGTGGCAACGGAATCTTCAATCCTCCAACTTATATGAACTTACGAATGTTTGGTAAGCTTTATCTTTCTAATCATGCCAATTCGATCATCCTGGGGCTTTAGGCAGGCTTCTTACAGTGAGGAATACAACTAAATCGCCATTTGGCACTTGCATTTGAACCCAAGATTTCTTCAAACATCAGATACTATTGGCTCAGCAATAAAATTACATTATTTTCTTCTACATTTTCTGTTTTAACTGAAGTTCATCAGTGATCTTTTATTCATCACAGCAAGATTTTTACTTGCATGGTGGAGCATAGGCCTGATTGGGATCACCATATACCTACATGAAGAGAACATTTTTAGGCACACTGGTCATGAAAAAAGGCTGGAAGCAAATGTGATGAAAAACGCCCAAAGAGAACTCAGGATCGTTACCTCTTGGAAGTGAAGACTCCTTCCTATCTTATAGCACAGATAATGCAGCTGCAACAAGGGAGTTTACAAAGTCATTGGCAAAATGGAAGAAATTGACTGCACCAAGTATCCCCAGGAGCCCGAATGCAAATCCTGTTCCTATTGCGCCATAGAAAGTTTGCATGTCCCAGTTGTTTCTGTTCTTGATAGCCGTTGTTGGGGAGGGTGGCACCGCTTCTCCATCTCCAGGGCACTTGAGTGGTAATGGTGAACCACAGAGCTTGAGGTTTCCATCATAGGCAGAGGCCCCGAAACTTTGTAACTGGGTGCCAGAAGGAATTTTACCCGACAGATTGTTGTGCGACACACTTAGCTGGGATAAGGAGGATATTTCTGAAAGGTTGGATGGGATTTGGCCACTGAGTTCGTTCCATGATAAGTTGAGACTCTCCAAGGATGTCATCTTGCCTATCTTTGCAGGAATGCTTCCACTGAGGTTGTTGCTAGACAGGTCTAACGACTGAAGCTTAACAAGAGAAGTGATTTCCGTGGGAATTTCTCCGCTCAGATCATTGTCTGAGAGGTCCACATAAAGTAGCATAGTAATGTCATTCTCGAATGTCCGGTCCTTTCCTTTCCAGTTGAACAATGCATAGACAAAGAGGTCTTGCATACCATCATGAATAAAAATAACATACTTGAGCAACAAGTCAAGTTGATGGATAGAGGTAAGATCACCAGCCATTGCAGAAAAATTACTCACACATGATGGGATATTCCCTGACAGCTGGTTATCAGAAAGATCCAAGATTCGAAGAGCACTGAGGTGACACAGAGTTGAAGGCAGATTGCCAGAGAAATTGTTTGAGCGCAATGAAAGAACCATCAAGTGTATCAAGTTTTCTCCAATCCAATCTGGTATATACCCTGTGAATCTGTTCCAACTCAAGTCTAGAAGCCCCAGTTTAGTGCAATTCTTCAACGACGAAGGTATTTCTCCGTAGAAGCTGTTGTTACTGAAGCTCAAAGAATGGACTTCCGTAAAGGATCCTATGGAACTTGGAATTTCCCCAGACAGCCTATTGTTTGCTACACTAAGACCTAAAGTAGTTTGCTGAACTTCCCAAAACCAACTTGGAATTGTGCCAGACAAAAGGTTGTTGGAGAGGTCAATGAAAGATGAAAATGTTAGATACTTGCTTAAAAATGCCGAGGAATTACTAGAATATGGAAGGGGAGCAAAAGACGAGAAATGGTTGTTTGAGAGATACAACTGATCTGCCCTGAAAAGAAAGCAAGGTATAGAACCATGGAATGCATTTGAACTTAAATCTACAGTAGCAGAGTCAATGTGAAAGGGTAAATGCAAGTTTGGAATTGTCTCATGAAACTTGTTGGAGGAAAGATCCAGATGTCTTAATGAGGAGGGTAGATTGTTCCAAAACATGTGTGGGATAGAACCCGAGATCATTGAACTGGAGATGTCTAGCCAGGAAAAGTTTTTCTGTGTAAGAAGCCAGTTCGGAAAATCAGGACCCGACCCACAAGACTTCAGTCCTATGTAATCAAGTTGAAAGGGAGGTTCGCTGAAGTTTAGGGTCAAATTAGGATTATATGAAAGGTCTAGTGTTTTCAGCTCGGTAAAGTTTGAAACCTCTATATCTGTTATTACATCATTGAATGAGCTAGAGGATAGATATAGACCTTTGAGACTTGCTGGGAGATGGCGAAGGATTGCTGTGAGGTCTTTGAGGCCATTAAAGGAGACATCTAGAGTCTCAAGTTTAGGTAGGACAATTGAATCTTGTGGCAAAAAGCTATCCAGCTGATTGGAACTGAGGTTCAGCTGTATCAGTGAAGGAAACTTTATCACGGAAGGAAAAGTGCCTGTAAGATTGTTGGAACTCAACTCTAAGGTCTCTAATGAACTACTAGCACAATGCTTCATAGTCATAAGGACGTCGGTTAGGCTTTGGTTCATTCCACAATCAGAAATAACTAATTCCTTCAAGTTGCAAAAGTTTCCAATGGATTCCAGTGTTCCTTGTTCAAGGTGATCATAACCTGATAGCTGAAGTGAGCTCAATGAAACCATGTTCTGGAAAAGGTTTGGGAACGGGCCATCAATGTCCATGTAGGATAAGTTAAGCCCTAAAAGAGTTCCACTGCTATTCCGCAACCAAGAAGTGAGGGAAGAAGACAAGGTGTTATAAGAAAGATCAAGGATCCCAAGAGATGTGGAATGGTTAACAAGATCGCCACCGCTAATACTCAAGAAAGCAGGTGGAGGAAGTGAGCATGCTGAGCATTTAAAGGAAGACAGCGAGGGAAGCTTTCCAAGTGCAGAAAGCCAATCCCGAGCTTTGCTAAGATCGACATAGCTCAGATCAAGCGTTTCTAAAGTAGAAAGGCCAGAAATCCAAGTAAAATTGTCGATGTAGAAGCTGGGGTCCTGACCACTAAGAATTAAGGTCTGCAAACTCGAGAAGTTGCCAAAATGGGGAGGAACCGTACCAGTAAAACCAGCATGAGAAAGATCAAGGTAAGTCAGCTTTCTAAGAGAACCAATAAACTCGGGAATTGGCATGGTGAAGTCATTCCAGCTGAGGTCTAGTTTCCTCAACTCTTGCAGTTCAAGCAAGGAGTGTCTGAGCTGATTGCTCATCAAGATCTCATAGCTAAGCACCAGAGAAACAACATGGCCTGTGCGGTTGTCGCAAGTGATTCCAACCCACCGGCAGCAATCATCATCCGGACTGATCCAAGTAAAGAGCTCGCTATCCGCCAGATAAGTGGATATGAAGCTTTTCTTGAAGTCGAGGAGTGCTACTGCCTCTCTTCTGATACACCCGACATTTTCGGAAGCTTCAACGCTTGGCCCTGCGTTGCATCCGAAGATGACCAGGACTAAGAGTTGCAGCAGATGGCAGAAGGAAATAGGGCGGGAAAAGGGCATTTTTGTCTGTGGATAATTATGAAGGGGATGATCAGAATGAAGAGATCAAAGAAGATATATCATATATATATACATTCTATGATACAACCATGGAGAACTTTCTTTGTGTTCTGTACACCACAACCTTGCAGTTGATGATGATGGTGATGAGGAAGACGAAACCGATGACTTGGAGTTACCATAGCACTAAAATTATAGGTGGATCGATTATGATAAAGTGCCCAATAAATAATTCAACTGTGTGAACCAAACTAGGCTGAAGAAGTTCACGATATTATGCAGCAACAAACACATTAGGACAAATTGGAAAATGGGCGAAATGACAACTGCATAAAAGGACTCAATCAAGAATATTCATAATGGAGATTTATGAATACGCCGGTAATCTAACAAAATACTATGGGCTGGGCTTGATTGGGTGTTTTAGTTATGTTGTGATCACTTTTCTAAAAAATCTGCCTAGACCCCGCCTAAACCCATGATCTCGTCCCGCCGGTAAGACTGTCATGGTCGTCAAAACCCACCTAGACTACAAAGACCCACCATGCAATCCGCCTAGACCCACCTACACCCTACCTAGACCCTTATTCTTACCCTACCGCCAAACACCCGGCAAACGTTTTTTAGAACATTGTTTGTGATTTGGTGTATACTAATTAATAAACCTTTCAAAAAAGGCTGGCTTGGTTTTAATTTTAGAAAGGAGAAGGGAAAACAAAATGAATATAGTTCATTTATAGTTCAAGATAGTTTGTTAAAAATTTTAATCATTACCCTCTTTTCTTAACTATACAAATTTGGTTTTATTACCCCTTTTCAATCACCCATTTAAGTAAGGAATAGTTCATATTTCCTATATTTTTTTTAATCATTACCCTTTCTATCTTATTATTCATACAATGGGACCAATCTTTTTTATAAGGTTGGAATGCAGCGAATTCCTACAATAGTACAATGGGAAAAGAAGGAATGTTTTTGATGAGGTGGGAACGCAGGCAAGTCAATCCAGTTGATAGGAAAAGACGTTGAAAGTGGGGAGTGGAAGCCGGAAGGGGACTGTGACTCATATGACTCTCATGACTATCATGAATATATTGATGATGATTCAGAGGAGAGTGGTCGTGGACGACAAGGCTATTTGGTATTTTTTTGAAAGGGATTTGTCAGTTGAGGTGAATTTGGAAATTAGGGGAGTGGAACCTATTTTTTTATTATTATTTTCTTAAACTTTTTTATCAACTTGGGAGAATTTTTTTGCCAACTTGATGCACAAATATTAGTGATGTATTAGTCCATATAACCCGTGAAAATGTATAAATTTATAATTCTTTTATTAAATATAATAATACGTACGTAGTAGTGATAATAATATAAAAATGATGATCCTGTAAATGATTACTAAACATGATTACCAAAATCTTACTTTATTAAGTTACAAACTACTAATCTCTACCATTTAAAATGTTTGATGTTTTAGACTCCGACACAAATATTAAGAAGCATTTCATTTACATTTAAATATCCTTTAAAATAATTTTATCCTTCCAATGACATTTATTATGCACAAGCTTGATAGGTTAAAATAAAAACAAAAGTACAATTTATGTTGAAAATAGTGAAAATGTAAAGAAAGTGTAATAATTATTTTTAAAACATCAAATATCATTGATCAAATTTTTTTATATCGAAGGGACTACTAGGGAGTATAAAATTTAGCATCAATATTTGAAAAAAAATTTGGATATATATTTTTTTGGTAATTGAGAGTAGTATCAAATGTAAATACAGTACGTCTTATAATGTAAACTGTTTATAAATTGATTATTCTACTGTAAGAATATGATTATTAGTATCACATAATTTAGTTATTCATATGTGTTAACGTTTTTTCATATGGAAATTATTAGTGTACGTAGGAGCATGATCATTCGTATGAGTTATGTACGAAAAATCATGTTGTGTACGAATAATTTTGTTATTCAAAAAATATATAAACTCTTAATTTATAAGAGTTTAGGATGATGTGTCAATCTTAGAGGCATTTTAGGAGTCTTAACCAATTATATTGTTTTTGCCATTTTTTTATTTTCTTTAATTCTCCTTTTTTCTTCTTTTTCTTTTAATTCTCTTTTTTCTTTAATTTTACTAACCATCTATATCTATATCTATATAAATTCTTAATTTAGAAGAGTCTATGATGATGTGTCAATCTTAGAGGCATTTTAGGAGTCTTAACCAATTATATTTTTTTTGCCATTTTTTTATTTTCTTTAATTCTCCTTTTTTCTTCTTTTTCTTTTAATTCTCTTTTTTCTTTAATTTTACTAACCATCTATATAAATTATTAATTTAGAAGAGTTTAGGATGATGTGTTAATCTTAGAGGCATTTTAGGAGTCTTAACCAATTAGATTTTTTTTTGCCATTTTTTTATTTTCTTTAATTCTCCTTTTTTCTTCTTTTTCTTTTAATTCTCTTTTTTCTTTAATTTTACTAACCATTGAGCTTAATTCAAAACATTGAATTCAATCTAATATAACTATTAATGGGCTTAATTCAAATTTATTTACTAACTATTGAATATAATTATTGATTATGACACATCACAACAATGTTATAATGATACTGATATTATTATGACCGAGTAATTTAAAATATCTATATTTATGTATTATCCTTCACATAAGGTTTTTAAAAAATATTTTTCTGAGATAATTGTAAGATACATTTGTTGTAAAGTCTTTCTATGATTTTTATATTAACATTTATTAATATTTTATAATATTTTTTATATATAATATTTTAGATTTAAAAAAACGCATCATGGCACGGGAATCGTACTAGTTTTCTTTAAAGTCGTTGATTTTCTTAATTAATCTTATGTTCCAAATTAGTTCTTAGTTTACATTAAGCATTATTTACCTTGGATCCAAATTTAAATAAGTAAATTACTCCTATATATAATAGATGTGTCATTCAACACTCATTTTCTTAAAAAATATTATTTACATTTTAATATTTTTCTATAAATCACTCTCTTCTTTTCACAAACCATATCATTTACTATTCAGACATGTTTTATGATGATAAAAACTATATAAAGTATCAACTTTTTAATTAATTTATCAAATAATTTTATACTACATCCGATCCAAAAAGAATGTCGTTTGACTTTTTAACACGTATTTTAAGGAGCTAAAAACTGTATAATATATTAAATTTTTTTATAATCTAATACTTATTACTAACAAATATTATGTTGTAAATAAATAATTTAAAAAAAGTTGATATTTTATATAGTTTTTAGCTCCTTAAAATACGTGTTAAAAAGTCAAACGACATCCTTTGTGGATCGAAGAGAGTTATTACTACTCCGTAATAAGTATGAAATTATTATTAAAAATGAATAATGATAAGTTTGATATTTTATATAGTTTGTACAGTTGCGAAAATTAGCAGTGTATCAAGTAAAAATTAGCAGTATATTTATCAATCAATCCCAAAATAAAACAATAAATATGTACCATAATTATAAAAAAAATCTAAGTAGTAGACTTTTACTAACGAAATCATCTATATATATAACTTTAAAAGAGAAGAGTTTACTGAGGTGTCTTACTCTCCTTCATTTTAGTTATTTCAGTCAATCCTGTTTTTTCTACTCTTTTAATTATTTTTTTCCCTGTATCTTTCCTTTCTAAATCTTACTCCGCCGTTAGGGTTCGCAACTCCTCCCTCTCTCATTCGCTTTGTTCCCCGCCTCTCCACTAAATCCCTAAATTCATCAAGATCCATTTCCTTCTGCCTTTTTTTCGTCCTCCACCTTCTCTTCGGACGCTTGGAATTCTTCCTTGATTGGATATCCGCGGAGGCTATAACTGTAAGTCGAAGCTATGGTTTCCGACGCCATTAAGAAGAAAGCCTCTCAGAAGGTCTTTGCCGCCGCCGCCTCCGTCGTTGCCTCCTCCAGGTGTGTTCTATGGTTCCTTTTGCGTCCGTCTCCTTTTCTTTGAAATAGGTCTCGATTAATTAGTCCCTTGAATTCACATCTCCTACCTTCCCTATATGTGATTCTATGAATTGCTCTCCGTTTCATCACCAACCTATTTAGTCGAATAGTTAGTAGAATAGATTTTGCATGCTTCCCTTTATTTGCTTTATGTAATTTTCGATTTTGTCTACTGATCTCTTCTCCGCCATGGCTATATATGTGGTATATGGGATATTCTTTCTTCTCTTCCATGGCTACAACTCTAACCTTCTCCACCATGACTCTTTTTTCCGAGATGGTGCGAAGTCTCTAGAGTTTGCCTACGAGCTCACAGAGAAAGGAGAGAAGGCCTCCAAGGCTAATGACTGCGCTGAGGCTGACAATTGCTTCAGTCGTGCCCTACACAATCAGGTCTCTCCCTTCTCTATCTACCTTATCCTTTACATTAATTCCCTAATTGTTTATGGATTTTGACGGAAATGCTCAATCTTTGTTTCTCTATTTGTGTTGTCAAATCTCAGAAAGCGCTTTCAAAAAAAAAAAATTCTCATAAGGAGCTGGAACATGGTCTCGCCAACGTGACCAACTCTAGCTCACAGAAGGAGGCTGACATCCAGACGATGTTGGTTGCCGACGTTCACCTCGACACCAAGAACTGCGATTTCCCAAATGGGCTGTTATGTCTTCAAGCACCGATCTGAGGGTAATTTCTTTAGCGTTTTGTCTCGCTGTGTCTCATTAAAGTGTTTTTCTAATGAGATGTTTCAATACAATGTATTTTTCAATTTTGAATCCAATTTCTTTGCTGTTGGATTGTTCATTTGAGATTCTTACGATGTAAAATATGAATTTAATATGTTAACAATGCTAATTTATTACTTTAGAGTTCATGCTCAGTATGAACTCAGTATGAACCTATGGGTGTTTTATTGAAGGAAATAGTACATTTTAGTCAAAAGATACGTGATTGGAAAAATGATTTGATTGAATTGGATTTCCAATTCGGAGGAGTTCATTTCCATCCGGTGAACGTTGTAGTTGTTGAATCCGAGTCAAATTGAATTGCACTCGATTATGTTATGTATGATCAGCTACAAGAATGTTCAATCTTTAATTGGATTGGATTTCCAATTCTTTGTGTGCTATATAGTGATTGAACAAACCAACTGCTTGGGGAGGATCAGTGGTTTTCAGGTTGCTTTAACTCATAAGCCATGCACTAAAGGGGTTTTGGTTGTGGAGTGCACCCCTAAAGAGGTCTGCTCTTGATGGAACGAGTACAAACCTTATTTTGCTAGACAACAAAGAAAGTGATGCTTATGATTAGAAGGTTAGAATATGTTGTAAATTAATCATCATGTTTTTATTTATTTATGGGCTCAGATTGCAAATAATCACTATCCTTAATTTTTTGTGTTAAAACTTTAACCAGAAAAAACAATTTTGTGTTAAAACTTCATCCATTCATATAACAAAACTATTTTTTTTTTCCAGAAATCATATGGACGAAGTCTAACGTAACAATTTCATCCATTCATATATTTGTTAACATAATTCACTATTTGTATTTCTTCATTATTTTTTCTGTTCATCTCCTTATAATAGATTTGTTTTCCTCGCGCACGCGCCATGGCGCGGGGATTGTACTAGTTTATATTTTAAACTACTAGATTTTTACTAATTAACTATTTAATCAAATGCAAATATAATGATTTTTTTTTTAAATATACGAAGAGACGTTTTAGTTTAATTAAATTTGGATTCATATTGATGGGTTATATTGGTGGTTTTTCCGATAGGAAGCCACCTAAAATTGTTGCTGTATAAGGTCTGTGTCCACTGGGTGTCCAGACTGTTGTCATAATCAGTCCATGAGTTTCCACCATGAGGAGGAACTTACGAACAGGGCCGTCCAATGTATTTTCGGGGCCCTGTTCAATACTATCTTCTTATTAAAATATTTGATTTTTTATATAGTTTTTAATAAAGAAAAAAACTATATAAAAATATATGAAATTATTAAAAAAAATTAAAAGTCAACATTTTATAGATTTTTTATTTTTTCTAAACCCTATGTAAAAGTCAAATATAACTATTTTACTAGGAGGAGTATTTATTAAGATTTACTAATAAATCACAAACATGACTGAGAGTAAATTAGTATAAAATAAATTTATTTTTAAAAAATAAAAAAAGAACAAAATAAATTTAATATAGAACTATTTTCTATTAGATTTTTATTCATTTTTACTCTTTATGTTTGTATCAATATAAGAGGAGGTTGTGTTATATTAACAAATAAAAATAATTAAAAAGAAGGGCCCAAAAATAATATAAATACTAAATAAGAAAGCCCCAAAAATAATGTAATATGAGGATGTATTAAATTAACAAATAAATTTAGTTGATAAGAAGGCCCAAAATTAAATAAAAATAGTAAATAAGAAAGCCAATGTAGTTTTATAAATAGAAAAGGTTAAAAAAATATTAAACAAAAAAAAAACTAACCAAATGTGAACTCGTGAGAATCGAACACGCGGCCAGTGGGCATTGTAGGAGCCGGATATGATAGGGCCGGTTGCCACTATAACATTAGAACATTGTAATTTATTGGACCAGAACTAATATTAGTACTAATAAATTTTTACTTGGGGCCCTATTAAAATTGGGGGCCCTGTTCCGTTGGGCTCTTTGCACTGCCTATTGGACGGGCCTGCTTACGAAGAAAAACCAGCACCTCATGGACGCCGCCATGGTGGCCATCCAAATGGGAGGAAGGAGTTCATGTCTTTGAATAAAGTCAGTGAACAGAGGCTCAGTGCTCTTTGGTGGACCAAAGCACAATTTACAGGTTGTCTCAAATTGAAAAAATCTGCAATTGCATTGCAGCTACTTTCAACTTTAAAGCTACAATCTTGTTCAGACATCTCTGACGATCTAGAACCCTTCCGACGATCGCGGGGATGTAACCCGAGATCATTGATTTGGAGGTGTCTAGCCACAAAAAGTTTTCCTGTGGTGAAAGTCAATTGGGAAAATCAGGAGCCAAGCTACAAGATCTCAAAACTTGTGTATCGGGTTTAACGTCATTGAAGGAGTTAGAGATGGTGAAAACTTCGTCATGGGAGGAAAAGTCGCTTTAAAACTGTTAGATCATCTTCCAACAGTTTCTCCGAAATTTCTCTATAATGGAAAAAAAAAATATTTTTTTCAAATTATTTTTGCTCGAATTTGGATAATGCCACAGATTTTGGGGGAAGACTCTATTTTTCTTGTTGCTTCTTCATTTTGAAAAACATGATGGGAACCTGTTGGACAAAAAAAAATCTTAAATTACTTTTTCAAAATCGCCAAAATGGGGAATCTGTTGAACCCAAGTTTAAGGTTGCCAATAAACTACTAGCACAAACAACTCTAGTATGAAGGATGGTGGTGAGGCTTTGGTTCATTCGACAAGCGGCAAAGACTTCCAATGGATTCCAACATTCCTTGTTCAAGGTGATCTCCTGATAGCTGAAAAATGGTCCATCAATGTTATAAGAGATATTCTATCACTATTCATCAACCAACAAGTGATGGAAGAAGACAAGATGTTATAAGAAAGATCAATGATCTCAAGAGATGTGGAAGAACTAATCACATGATGATCACCCATAGGTAGGAGCATGAATGAACTCCTCAATTCTCATAGTGAAATCATTCCATCTGAGGTGCAATCTCTTCAAATGTTGCCAATTCAAGCAAGGAAGGTTGGAGTTGATAGCTTATCAAGAACTCAAGAGTGAAATTCCTAAGCACAAGAGAGACAAGCACAAGCCGAGGATTTTCCGGTGACATTCCTAAGCTAGAAAAGTCTAGAGAATGAGTGAATAATCTCCACTTTGTAGATGGTGAAGGCGGGTGTAGTGGGGGCTATAATTAGCCCATGGGTGTCTTGGCTTTGGATCATCCAATTAAAGCAAATCCAAGTGAGTGGATATGAAGCTTTTCTTGAAGTCGAGGAGTGCTACTGCCTCTCTTCTGATACACCTGACATTTTCGGAACCTTCGACGCTTGGCCCTGCGTTGCATCCGAAGATAACCAGGACTAAGAGTTGCAGCAGATGGCACAAGGAAATAGGGTGGGAAAAGGGCATTTTTGTTTGTCGATAATTATGAAGGGGATGATCAGAATGAAGAGATCAAAGAAGATATATCATATATATATACATTCTATGATACACTCATGGAGAACTTTCTTTGTGTTCTGTACACCACAACCTTGGAGTTGATTGAGGATGGTGATGAGGAAGACGAAGCCGAAGACTTGGATTGACCATAGCACTAAAATTCATAATGGAGTGTGAACAATACAAGGCTGATTAGGCAAATCGCAGGCTGAAGATGTTCACGATATTATGCAGCAACAAACACATTAGGACAAATTGGAAAATGGGCACAAAGAACCAATCTTTTCAATCACCCATTTGAATAAAGAATAATCATACAAACCCTAAGATGTGAACTTCAAGAAGTTCAAAGAACCAATCTTTTTGATAGGTTGGAACTTGGAATGCAGCCAATTCCCTTCCTACACAATAGAACAATGGGAAAGAAGGAATGTTTTGGAAGAGGTGGGAACGCAGGCAAGTCAATCCACTTGATAGGAAAAGACGTTGAAAGTGGGGAGTGGAAGCCGGAAGGGGACTGTGACTCATATGACTCTCATGATGTAGAGTATAAGAGGTGTTTACATAGTGAAGGGCAGAATGGTCATTTCAGCTTCTTTCATTTCTGTTACTTTTCTGTTAGAGCTTCTGTATAAATACAGGAAGCTTGTGATGTACAGAGCACATTTTCAGATTGATCAATTGAGTTTGTTTGTGTGTTCTTCATCCAAATTGAGAGTTTATCAAATCTTGAAATGGTATCAGAGCTAGTTTGATCTCCTTGAGATCAAGTGTTGGGTTTTCCTGTGATCTGTGCATCTCTCGACGATTGTCGTTACTTTCTGCTTCATCTAATCTCTCGACATGGCCGGGAGAGGAGGCAATCAAATGAATCAAGGTTCGGGATCTGGAAATGGCGGCGTCGGATCCGGAAACGGAGCTGGAAGAGGCATATTCGTTACACCTCTAGCTAACGGATTTGGAAGAGGAATCAACAACCTCGGAGCTAATGGAATTCCAGGAATTGGTCAGAATCCGATCCAGTTCGGCGAATTCGTGCAAGGTATGAACCCTGTGCATATCAATCCTTATTTCTTGTCAAATTCCGACCATCCAGGCATGCAGCTGGTGTCGAATTTGTTCAATGGCTCGAATTTTACCAGTTGGAGTAGAGCTGTGCGAATGGCGCTGATTGGCGCTAAGGCAAAATTGGGATTTATAACTGGATCTTGTGTTAGGCTTGAGAAAGATAGTGCTGAGTTTGAGAATTGGAGTAGAGCCGACGATATGGTCATGTGCTGGCTTGTAAACTCCATGAATAGCGAGATAGGAGAACATTTTATGTATGTTCAATCCTCGAAAGAGCTTTGGGATGAAATTAGGGAGAGATTTTATGAGTCGAATGACCCTCTCATATATCAGCTTAGGCGTGAAATTGGATACCTAAGGCAAGAGAATTTGTCTGTTCCTGCCTACTCTGGAAAACTTAAAAAGATTTGGGATGAGTTACAGTTTTTACATCCTTTGCCAATCTGCAGCTGTGAAGGTATTGGTCATTGCAGCTGTTCTATTCTGAAAAAGATTGTTGATAGAGAGAACAAAGCCAAAATCATGCAATTCTTGATGGGATTGAATGAGGCTTATGAGCATCTCAGGAACAACATCCTGTCTATGGATCCGATGCCAGGGTTGAACAAGGTATTTCAAATGGCAATTCAAATTGAGCGTCAGAAAGGCATTAATGGGATACAGACTGGTGTGAATGCTTTGAATGTGGGAAGGAATGATCAAACTGATAGCACTATGTTTGCAGTTGGAAATAGAGCACCTTAAGGAAAGGGATCTGAGCAGTTCAAGAAGGATTATAAGAAAACAAAATTTGATAGACAGTGTGACTATTGCAAAGAGAAAGGACACACTAAGGATTACTGTTTTAAGCTTGTAGGCTATCCAGAATGGTTCAAGGGTCCTAAGGAAGGTGAGAGGCAATATGAAAAAGGGAGTACCAGTTCCAACAGATTTGCTGCTAACACTGAGGGACAGCAAATGGAGTTTGATAACCCTCTGACCAGTGAGATCATGAAGCCAGATCAGAACATGGTCAATGTTGTGTTTCATGAAATTGTCAAGATGATGAAAGGCAAAGCACAAATGGATGAAGCTGATAGCTCTGTCAATCATTCATTTGTCAACTTTGCATGTAATATGAGCTTATCTTTCTTAGTTGGAAATCATAAAGTTGATAAGTATTCATGGATTGTGGACTCGGGTGCCACATATCACATTGCTTTTGATAAAACTGTCTTTTCTGAGTTGCATAGTCTAGGGAAATTGGTTTCTCTTGGTTTGCCTGATGGAACATCTATTTTGGTTAAGATGTCAGGCATTGTTGTTCTTTCAAAGGATTTACAGTTGAAGCATGTGCTATTTGTACCTCAGTTTCAGCACAACCTTATGTCTGTGTCTAAATTGTTAAAGGATCAGAGGATGAACTTCAGCTTTAACTCAGTCTCTTGCATATTACAGGACCTTACAACTAGATCTCTGGTTGCTAAAGGTGTTGAGAGTGGAGGCTTATACTACTTGAGAGCTGGAGATGGCAGTGTTGTTGCTGGTTGTAGAGATTGTTGTTGTGATTCAAACTCATTTGTCTCTTTAAATAAAGCTCATAGGAGCTGTTGTAATAAAGTTGAGAACCTGGATTTGTTCCATGTAAGGTTTGGGCACCTTTCTGTGTCCAAGATGAAGCACTTAGATGCTTGTAAAGGATGTGATTTCAGTACTTTTACACGTGATTCTTGTGATATGACTAAGATTCACAAGCTACCATTTTCTTCCAGTGAATCCATTGCTCCTTCTGCATTTCATTTGGTTCATATGGATCTTTGGGGACCCTATAGGGAAGTTGCTTTATGTGGGGCAAGGTATTTCCTCATTGTTTTTTATGATCACACTAGAGCTACTTGGGTATTTTTGATTCAAGATAAAACTCAGGTGTACAGAATGATTGTTGCTTTCCTGAATATGGTTAATAATCAGTTCAGTGCTTCAGTAAAAGTTATTAGAACTGATAATGGTACATAATTTACTCAGATATCATGTGTTGAATTGTTTGAGAAACTTGGAATTATTCACCAGAAATCTGCTCCAGGGGTGCCTGAGCAAAATGGAAGAGTTGAAAGGAAACATATGCACTTGATAGAAACTGCTCGTGCCATCAGACATTATGCTAACTTGCCCATTAAATTCTGGGGTGATTGTGTTTTGAGTGCCACCTATTTGATTAATAAGATGCCTTCAGCTGTATTGAAATGGAAGTCACCATTTGAAATGTTGTATGGGAAACCTCCTTCTTTGGATAATCTCAAAACTGTTGGATGCTTGTGTTATGTCTACCAACCAAATGATCTTAAGGATAAATTTGGGGTTAAGTCTAGAAGATGTGTCTTTCTAGGTTACCCTCCTGATCATAAGGCATTCAAAGTTTTTGACTTAGACAAGCTAGAGGTTTGTGCTTATTAGCAGACATGTCAAATTTCAGGAACATATGTTCCCTTACAGAGATCTTCACAGCAAAACTATGTTGCCTGGTCAGTGTACTGCTCTTCCTCATGTTAATCATGCTTCAAATGAGTTCACACTGCCTATTCACAGCCTCCCTCCTAGTTCTGATGTCAGTCCTTCCTCTATACATGATTTGACTCATGATATGGTTGTCAGTAATACTCCCACAGTTGCTTCACAGGATAGTGCTCACTCTACTTCTCTTATGCCAGATAACATTCATCACTCTCATAGCCCAGTGATTCATGATCTACCTCCAAAAAGAATCATTCACGGACCCCACAAGCTCAATGACTACATCTGTTCAGATATGCCAAGCAGAAGTGAGTCTCAGTCACAGTCTTTCTCGGTGTTCTCTACTCAGCATCTAGCTCATTTGACACCTTCCTATGTACAGTCTCTTGTTAATGTGTGCACTTTGTTTGAACCTCGAACCTACAATCAGGCCAAAGATGATGAGAGGTGGCAAGCTGCTATGGATACTGAGATAGCTGCTCTAGAATCCAATCACACCTGGTCAATCACAGATTTGCCTCCTGGCAAAAAGGCCATTGGTTCTAGATGGATTTTCAAGATTAAATACAAACCTAATGGTGAGGTGGACAGATTCAAAGCCAGACTTGTAGCTAAAGGCTATAATCAAGTCAAAGACAAAGATTATAAGCAAACATTCTTTCCAGTGGCAAAACTCTCAACTGTCAGAATTGTGTTGGCTCTTGCAGCAGCTAAGGGTTGGAAATTACATCAATTAGATGTAAACAATGCCTTCCTTCATGGGTTTTTAGAAAAAGAAGTGTACATGACTCCTCATTTACAACAAGACAGCTCCTGGTCAAGTTTGTAGGCTTCTCAGATCTTTATATGGATTAAAACAAGCCAGCAGGCAGTGGAACATGGAACTCACAAAATTCTTAGGTAAGCTGGGGTTTGTTCAATCTTTGCATGATTACTCTCTTTTCACTAAGTCAGCAAAGGGTTCTTTCACAGTAGCCTTGGTATATGTTGATGATATGCTGATAATGGGAAATGATGGGAATGAAATTGTGTCTACAAAGCTGGCACTAGATAAAGCATTTACCGTCAAGGATTTAGGGACATCTAGATATTTCCTGGGAATGGAAATCTCTAGATCCTCTACTGGCATCCTTTTGAATCAAAGAAAGTACATTTTGGATATTCTAAAGGATGCTAACATGATGGATTGTAAGACTGCCTCTTTTCCTATGCAAAGGGGTTCCAAGTTATCTGCTAATGAGGGGGATTTGCTTCCTGAGCCTGAACTGTATAGAAGGTTAATTGGGCGATTGCTTTACCTCACCTTCACTAGACCTGACACCTCTTTCACAGTTCAACAATTGAGCCAATATATTCAGTGTCCAAGACAACCTCACTGGAAAGCTGCTTTGTATCTCCTAAGATACTTAAAGGGAAGTTTCAATGCTACTCTTGCATATCCTGCTATTTCAGACCTCAAACTCTCTGCATTCAGTGATGCATATTGGGGCAATTGCCCAGACTCAGGTAGGTCCTTATCTGGCTACTGTGTTTTCCTTGGAGGGGCTCTGGTGTCTTGGAAGGTAGTATCCAAATCGTCCGCAGAGAGTGAATATAGAGCAATGTTCTACACAACAAGTGAATTGATATGGATTCAAGGCCTATTATCTAATCTTCACATTTCCATCCCTCTCCCTGTTACTTTGTATTGTGATAACAAAGATGCCCAGAGCCTTGCCTCCAATCCAGTATACCATGAGAGGACCAAGCATGTTCGTATAGACTGCCATTTTATCCGAGAACTCATCCAACAGGCTTCATGGTTACAGCTCATGTCTCAACACAGCTTCAGACTGCTGACATAATGACTAAGCCTCTTGGAGCTCATCAACATCATGTATTGTGTGTCAAGCTTGGCCTTGTGGTTGCATCCACATTTCCAGCTTGAGGGGGGTATGTAGAGTATAAGAGGTGTTTACATAGTGAAGGGCAAAATGGTCATTTCAACCTCTTTCATTTCTGTTACTTTTCTGTTAGAGCTTCTGTATAAATACAGGAAGCTTGTGATGTACAGAGCACGTTTTCAGATTGATCAATTGAGTTTGTTTGTGTGTTCTTCATCCAAATTGAGAGTGTATCAAATCTTGAAACATGACTATGATGAATTGATGATGATTGAGAGGAGAGTGGACTACAAGGCTATTTGGTATTTCTTTGAAAGGGATTTGTCAGTTGAGGTGAATTTGGAAATCAGGGGAGTGGAACCTATTTTTTATTATTATTTTCTTAAACTTTTTTATCAACTTGGGAGAATTATT
Organism: Persicaria tinctoria; assembly: GCA_037127255.1. NCBI lineage: Eukaryota > Viridiplantae > Streptophyta > Magnoliopsida > Caryophyllales > Polygonaceae > Persicaria > Persicaria tinctoria. The sequence goes on along the minus strand of JBANSL010000008.1, from coordinate 4,576,984 downwards.
TTGCCAACTTGATGCAGAAATATTAGTGATGTATTAGCCCATATAACCCGTGAAAATGTATAAAATTATTTTTTTTGTTAAATAATAATAGTACGTACGTACGTAGTGATAATAATATAAAAATGATGAGTACCAAAATCTTAATTTATTACAGTTACAAACTTTTTTTTTTGGTCTGCAAGGCGGGAAGGCATCCCGTAGTTTTATTAAAGAATTAAAGAGTGGCTACATTAGAAAGAGTTTCCAAAATAGAACTAAGAACAGCTGGGCAGTAGTCATATTCTTCATAAATTGAAACCAAGGATAGCGCCCACTGGGCTAAGGCATCAGCAGACGAGTTCGCTTGTCGGCGAACGTGCCCACTGCCCATCCGCTAGGAGGCTTCGGCGTTCCTCGATTAGATAGAAATCCGGATGGGTGTCAAGCTGCTTTTTCTTCAGCAGGCCGGTTGCATAGGATCGATGAATCGGATTCCAGAATCAGATTGGAGATCCCCAAACGCAGCCCCAGTTTCAGACCGTGGAGCGCTGCCCACAATTCAGCTCTTAAGGCGTTGGCAACCCCGCACTTGAAGGTGAATGCAGAGAGGAAGGCGCCCGAGCTGCTAACGAACACTCCTCCTCCGCCGGCCAGACCCGGATTCCCTTTCGATGCTCCATCAATGTTGAGCTTTACCCAGCCATCTGGTGGAGCTACCCAACTGGGCTGCACACTTGAAGGGAGGTTGGGAGGGCCGCGTGGCAGATCTGCACTACCGGTAACCTGTATATATCTCCTGGTAAACTCGATGACTTTCTTTGCAAGGTCCTTATGTTCTTCCTTCTGTTCGAAAACTAGCAGATTCCGTGCTTTCCAAACAAGCCAAATCATGTTGGCAAACGTAGCTGCCCATTTAGCATTCTGTCGAACATTGGTGAAGATCCATTCCTTGATGTTCTGTTGGCCAAAGAAACCAGCAATTTCATACTTCGTGGTCAGTTCCTCCCACTCCTTACGAATAGCGTCACAATCCCGTAGAGTATGGATACCCGTTTCAGGCCGATTGCATCGTGGGCATGCTTCCGAGTCAGTTAGGTGTCGTCTGAATTTGTTGACATTGGATAGAAAAGCATCCTGAGCTGCAATGTACATGAAGGCCCGTACCCTTTGCTGAACTCCAACCTTCCACAACCGACGCCAGTCCCCGCTTGGTGAGCTAGTTGTGTCGCTTCTCAGCACCTATTGGATTGCCGAATTGGTCGAGAACTCACCCGAGTTGGAAAGACCCCACACGAATCTATCCCTTGCAAGAGGGTCCCCAGTGATGTATATGGATTGGAGTTTGAACAGGATATCTGCAGGGAGGAATTGGGATAGAATATCCCATCTCCATGAGTTATTTGACCAGAGCTCCGCCACTGTGTAAGGACTCACCTCGTCTAGAACCGGAGATGACGCCATGTCAATCAGGGGTTGCTTCTGCAGCCAAGGATGCAACCAAAAGAGCGTAGCTGAACCATTCCCGATAGCTGACCGCAAGGGCCTCTTGAACAGTAAATTTACCTTTTTGTCCCTGGTCTTTTGTAAAATTCCGCATCCACTCTGGGTCTCCATCTCCCCGTTCATTTGGCTCCGTTTCTGATCGTCCCCACCCGCCTCTTCCCCGTCAAATCGAGCTCAAGCTCTCTACCATGGCAGCCCGCTCTTGCTTCTCTCTTGTTCTCGCTGCCTCGCTGGTCAAACTGCCTTCCTCCATGGTCGTCCTTCTTCCTCGCGTGAGCAGCATGCCTTACGAGCACCGTGTGCCTCGCCCGAACAGCTAACAGCACCTGCAGCAGCCGAGGCCAGCCCAGTGGCAGCTCCAAGCAGCGTCTCCGATCACCTTTCTCTCCTCACTCCTCCATTGAAGCCCTTGATGTGAGTTTCTCAAAACCCCCAATTTTTTAGGGTTTTCTAATTTGTTAAAGTTGAGAAATTTGACAATGCCGGCATGAATTTAGGATTTATTTGTGAGGAATTTGTGATTGGAATAAGATTTATTGAGAAATTTGGCTTGGATTGTGGCTTATTTATGTGAGTTGATGATGCATTCAAGGTGTTTGATTAAATGCCTAAGAGAGACTATTAAAATAAAAAAGATAAAGACATTTGGTTTTGGGATTGTTAATTTATGTTTGGTTTTTGTATCCGTGTCAAGGAGGGCTAGTTTGTGCAGCGTTAGGGAGCGTGAGGCAATATCCTTATTCTTCTTCTTTGCTTTGTCGGGGTTATTCGTGCCTTGTTTTGTGCTGTGTTCTTGGGTGTTTGTGTGTGCTTTGTTTAGGTTTTATGACAATGATGGTTCACACAGAAACACCCTCCCAAAGGGAGCATACATCTCAAACCCCCTAGACCTTGATATGAGCAGGATAGACTATGATTGTTGTTATAGTTGTAGATGAATTTAGAAAGTAAATTTGGCTTAAAAAACCGAGGTTTTCAAAAACTCATATTTATCTAACATTATCTGTGGTTATTTCTCTCTCCCTCTAACCAGTTATATGATATGCGGGGTGCTGGTGGCAATGGAATTTTCAATCCTCAAACTCATATGAACTTACGAATGTTTGGTAACCTTTATATTTCTAATCATGCCAATTCAATCATCCTGGGGCTTTAGGCGGGCTTCTTACAGTGACGAATACAACTAAATCTCCATTTGGCACTTGCATTTGAACCCAAGATTTCATCAAACATTAGATACTATCTGCTCAGCAATAAAATTACATTATTTTCTTCTATATTTTCTGTTTTAACTGAAGTGCTGGGGAAATCATAAGTTGCATCAGTGATCTTTTATTCATCACAGCAAGATTTTTACTTGCATGGTGGAGCATAGGCCTGATTAGGATCACCATATACCTACATAAAGAGAACATTATGAAAAAAGGCTGGAAGCAAATGTGATGAAAAACCCCAGAAGAGAACTCAGGATTGTTACCTCTTGGAAGTGAAGAGTCCTTCCTATCTTAGCACAGATAATGCAGCTGCAACAAGGGAGTTTACAAAGTCATTGGCGAAATGGAAGAAATTGACTGCACCAAGTATCCCCAGGAGCCCGAATGCAAATCCTGTTCCTAACGCGCCATAGAAAGATTGCATGTCCCAGTTGTTTCTGTTCTTAATAGCCTTTGTTGGGGAGGGTGGAACCGCTTCTCCATCTCCAGGGCACTTGAGTAATGGTGCACCACAGAGCTTGAGGTTTCCAGCATAGGCAGAGGCCCCGAAACTTTGTAACTGGGTTCCAGAAGGAATTTTACCCGACAGATTGTTGTGCGCCACACTTAGCTGGGATAAGGTGGATATTTCTGAAAGGCTGGATGGAATTTGGCCACCGAGTTTGTTCCATGATAAGTTGAGAGACTCCAAGGATGTCATCTTGCCTATCTTTGCAGGAATGCTTCCACTGAGGTTGTTGCCAGACAGGTCTAACGACTGAAGCTTAACAAGAGAAGTGATTTCTGTGGGAATTTCTCCGCTCAGATCATTGTCTGAGAGGTCCACATAAATTAGCATAGTAATGTCATTCTCGAATGTCCGGTCCTTTCCCTTCCAGTTGAACAATGCATAGACAAAGAGGTCTTGCATACCATCATGAATAAAAGTAATATACTTGAGCAACAAGTCAAGTTGATGGATAGAGGTAAGATCACCAGCCATTGCAGAAAAATTGCTCACCCATGATGGGATATTCCCTGACAGCTGGTTATCAGAAAGATCCAAGATTCGAAGAGCACTGAGATGACACAGAGTTGAAGGCAGATTGCCAGAGAAATTGTTTGAGCGCAATGAAAGAACCATCAAGTGTATCAAGTTTTCTCCAATCCAATCTGGTATATACCCTGTGAACCTGTTCCAACTCAAGTCCAGAAGCCCCAATTTAGTGCAGCTCTTCAACGACGAAGGTATTTCTCCGTAGAAGCTGTTGCTACTGAAGCTTAAAGAATGGACTTCCGTAAAGGATCCGATTGAACTTGGAATTTCCCCAGACAACCTATTGTTTGCTACACTAAGACCTAAAGTAGTTTGCTGAACTTCCCAAAACCAACTTGGAATTGTGCCAGACAAAAGGTTGTTGGAGAGGTCAATGAAAGATGAAAATGTTAGATGCTTGCTTAAAAATGCCGAGGAATTACTAGAATATGGTAGGGGAGCAAAAGACGAGAAATGGTTGTTTGAGAGATACAACTGATCTGCCCTGAAAAGAAAGCAAGGTATAGGACCATGAAATGCATTTGAACTTAAATCTACAGTAGCAGAGTCAATGTGAAAGGGTAACTGCCAGTTTGGTAGTGTGTCATGAAACTTGTTGAAGGAAAAATCCAGATATGTTAACGAGGAGGGTAGATTCTTCCAAAACATGTGTGGGATAGAACCCGAGATCATTGAACTGGAGATGTCTAGCCAGGAAAAGCTTTTCTGTGTAAGAAGCCAGTTCGGAAAATCAGGACCCGACCCACAAGACATCAGTCCTATGTAATCAAGTTGAAAGGGAGGTTTGCTGAAGTTTAGGGTCAAATCAGGATTATGTGAAAGGTCTAGTGTTTTCAGCTCGGTAAAGTTTGAAACCTCTATATCTGATATTACATCTTTGAATGAGCTAGAGGATAGATATAGACCTTTGAGACTTGCTGGGAGATGGCGAAGGACTGCCGTGAGGTTTTTGAGGCCATTGAAGGAGACATCTAGAGTCTCAAGTTTAGGTAGGATAGTTGAATCTTGGGGCAAAAAGCTATCCAGTTGATTGTAACTGAGGTTCAGTTGTATCAGTGAAGGAAACTTCATCACAGAAGGAAAAGTGCCTGTAAGATTGTTGGAACTCAACTCTAAGGTCTCTAATGAACTACTAGCACAATGCTTCATAGTCATAAGGAAGTCGGTTAGGCTTTGGTTCATTCCACAATCAGAAATAACTAATTCCTTCAAGTTGCAAAGGTTTCCAATGGATTCCAGTGTTCCTTGTTCAAGGTGATCATAACCTGACAGCTGAAGTGAGCTCAATGAAACCATGTTCTGGAAAAGGTTTGGAAATGGGCCATCAATGTCCATGTAGGATAAGTTAAGCCCTAAAAGAGTTCCACTGCTATTCCGCAACCAAGAAGTGAGGGAAGAAGACAAGGTGTTATAAGAAAGATCAAGGATCCCAAGAGATGTGGAATGGTTAACAAGATCGCCACCGCTAATACTCAAGAAAGCAGGTGGAGGAAGTGAGCATGCTGAGCATTTAAAGGAAGACAGCGAGGGAAGCTTTCCAAGTGCAGACAGCCAATCCCGAGCTTTGCTAAGATCGACATAGCTCAGATCAAGCCTTTCTAAAGTAGAAAGGCCAGAAATCCAAGTAAAATTGTCGATGTAGAAGCTGGTGTCTTGGCCACTAAGAATTAAGGTTTGCAAACTCGAGAAGTTTCCAAAATGAGGCGGAACTGTACCAGTAAAACCAGCATGAGAAAGGTCGAGGTAAGTCAACTTACTAAGAGAACCAATAAAGTCGGGGATTGGCATACTAAAGGCATTCCATCTGAGGTCCAGTGTCCTCAACTCTTGCAGTTCAAGCAAGGAGGGTCGGAGCTGATAGCCCATCAAGATGTCATACCTAAGCTCCAGCGAAACAACATGGCCTGTGCGGTTGTCGCAAGTGATTCCCATCCACTGGCAGCAATCATCATCCGGACTGATCCAAGTAAAGAGCTCGCTATCCGCGAGATAAGTGGATATGAAGCTTTTCTTGAAGTCGAGGAGTGCTACCGCCTCTCTTCTGATACACCTGACATTTTCGGAAGCTTCAACGCTTGGCCCTGCGTTGCATCCGAAGATGACCAGGACTAAGAGTAGCAGCAGATGGCAAAAGGAAATAGGGCGGGAAAAGGGCATTTTTGTTTGTGGATAATTATGAAGGGGATGATCAGAATGAAGAGATCAAAGAAGATATATCATATATATATATATACATTCTATGATACAATGGTGAACTTTCTTTGTGTTCTGTACACGGTACACCATTCCGGAATGGCTCACACTGGAAAGGACTTGCGGGTAGTACCCAAAGGTCCCCAGTTCAAGGAAGACGAAGCCGATGACTTGGATTGACCATAGCACTAAAATTATAGGTCGATTATGATGAAGGGCCCAATAAAGAATTAAGCAGTGTGAACAAAACTATGCTGATTAGGCAAATCGCAGGCTGAAGAAGTTCACGATATTATCCAGCGACAAACACATTATGACAAATTGTAAAATGGGCACAAAGACAACTGTCAACTGTATAGAAGGACTCAATGAAGAATAATTCATAATGGAGATTTATAAATACACAGGTAATCTAACAAAATATAAAATAAAATAAAATCATTTCATTCGGCAACATGATGTGAAAGTGTGAAACTACTACACGTCTACTCTTCAACTTTATCTGTAACTCTTTTGTCAGATTAAGGTACATGAAAAAATGAAAAAATGGCACTTCTTTCAAATTTGATAACATAAGTTTGATGTCCGACATTATGAGTTCTATTTCCCATAAGCATTTTATTGTATTTTTTAGGTAGTTTATTATTATACTGAAGTCGCTTTTGATTGAGTGTTTTTAGTTCTGTTGTGACTTGGTGTATACTAATTAATAAACCTTTCACACCAAGGCTCTCATGGTTTTATTTTTAGAAAGGTGAAAGGAAAACGAAATGAATATAGTTCAGAATAATTTGTTAAAATTTTTAATCATTACCATCTTTTCTTAACTTTTTGTACAAATTTAGTTTTATTTTCCCTTTTCAATCACCCATTTAAATAAGGAATAATCATAACTCGTATATTCATTTAATCATTACCCTTTCTATCTTATTTTTCATACAAGCCCTACAATGTGAAAGAAGTTCAAAGAACCAATCTTTTTGATAAGGTGGGAATGCAGCCAATTCCTACAATCAGTGACGGATTCTGAGACTTTTGATTGAGGGGGCGGAAAATTACCATAAATTTTTTTTCATGTTTTTTCCCGAAAAATCATCAGGTTATGTAACTAGAATAAAAAACATAAATCGTGCATGTTTTATTTCATTGTTTTCAAATATTTCAATATAACCTCCTAATTTGAAGTTTTTTGGTATAATTATATTATTAAGGCATGAAGTTTAACAAATTATAATTACGATAAAGTATATCAGTTTGGTAAATGATATAAGAAATCATTTACATATGTTCATTCATAAAAATTGAAATGTTTATAACTTTTTGCTCAAATATCGGATCTGAACTTATAATACATCAAATCGAAGCTATCAACGAGAAGAATATGTATGTTAAATTTTATTTTTGATTGGGAGACGACTGCCACCTCTGGCCCTAAAGAGGATCCGCCTCTGCCTACAATAGTACAATGGGAAAGAAGGAATGTTCTTGATGAGTTTGGAATGTAGTCAAGTCAATCCAGTTGATAGGAAAATTAAAGACGTTGAAACTGGGGAGTGGAAGTCGGAAGGGAACTATGCCTCATATGACTATATATAGGGTGTTGATAGATACACCGTAAATCTAAAGTTAAAAAATGCACGTCTTTAACGACGTGCAACCCTTCTAACTAATTAGCGTTTTAAAAAAATTAATTAACTTCTTTTAATCATGCACGTCCTTAAGGACGTGCATGATTTGGGGTGTATGTAGCGAACACGCTATATATGATGATGATGATGATTGAAAGTAGGGATGGCAATTTCACCCGCACCCGACCCGAACCCGAATCACCCGACCCGAAAAAGTGGGTGAAAACCCGAAAAAAAGCGGGTGGAAAGTGGATGTGGGTGAAGTGGATATGGGTGGTGGGTCGGGTGGGGTGAAGTTTTTCTCCACCCGCACCCGATCCACCACCCGACCCACCACCCGCCACCCGACCCGCCCCGTATAAAATATAAATATTTTATATAAAAAATATATATTTTATATAAAAAAAATATATACACTTTTGTAAACCCTAATTTCCCTTCCCAAAGTTCTCAGCTTCCCTTCATCCTCTCGTCTCTCTCTCTTGTTATGTAAGATGCTCGGCGCTCGCTCAATCCTCCCTCCTTCGCACTCGCCGGCGAGGGCCTGAACAAGGAGTTCCGCCGACGGCGCCTCATCCTCACTAGTCCTCCCTCTCAGGCTCCGAGCGCCTCATCCTCACTAGTCCTCCTCCTGCCTCTCGGCTCACACTCGCGCCTTATGATATGTGTTTAAGATTTGTGGCATGTGTTGTTTAAGACTTATTGTGTGAATTTAAGACTTATGTATGTGTTTAAGACTTATTTAAGACTTAAATGTGTAAGATAATCATATTTTATACGGTGTTTTGTGTACCAAATTGATTGGAATTCAATTACATGCATTTAGGGAAAATCACTCACATTTCACCCATTTCACCCGATCACCCGATGGATATGGGCGAAGTGGATATGAATGAAGTGGATATGGGTGGGGTGATGGGTGGGAAAATGGATCACCCATGGTGGGTCGGGTGAAATGGGGGTCCATCCACCCACCACCCGACCCATTGCCATCCCTAATTGAAAGGAGAGTGGACGAGGATGAGGCTATTTGGTACTACGTATTTTGTACGTTGAAAGGGATTTGTCAGTTGAGTGAATTTGGAAATTAGGGGAGTGGAACCAATTTTTTTTTTTATTATTTTCTTAAACTTTTTGATCAACTTGAGAGAATTATTTCGTCAACTTGATGCACAAATTAGTGATGTATTAATCCATATAACCCGTGAAAATGTTAAAAATTGTGATTTTTTTGATTAAATAATAATAGTACGTACTTAGTAGCAGTGACAATAATATAAAAATGACGATCCTGTAAATGATTACTAAAAATGATTACCAAAATCTTAATTTATTAAATTTACAAACTACTAATCTCCCCAATTTAAAATGTTTGATGTTTAGACTCGGACACAAAATCTTATGTAAGAATATGATTATTAGTATGACATAATTTAATTATTCATATGTATTAACGTTTTTTCATATGAAAATTATTAGTATAGGAGCATGATTATTCGTATGAGTGATGTAACGAAGAATCATGTTGCATACGAATAATTTTGTTATTTGAACTTGTATTTAAAGTCATTGCTCTTCTTAATCTTATGCTCCAGATTAGTTCTTAGTTTACATTAAGCATTATTTACCTTGGATCCAATTCAAATTTAAATAAGTAAATTACTCCTCTAATAGATATGTCATTCAACATTCATTTTCTTTTAAAAAAACACTCATTTTCTTAAAAAATACTATTTATATTTTAATATTGTTCTTAATAAATCACTCTGTTCCTTTTGCAAAACATGCCATTTACTATTCACACGCGTTTTTTTAGGGGTATTTGCAAAACTAATCCAAATACCCGGTTAGATTGCTTGGCTTAACCCCCCCAAAAAAAATTGCAAAGTAACATTCCTTTACCCGGTTTCTCACGGGCTGCAGCCGGTTGGAGAGAGAAAAGCGCGCAACAGTGAGAGAGGAAGGGAAGAGAGAAGGTGGAGGCATCTCCCAGACCATCGACCACCGTCGGCTCGAGGCGAGACGAGACGTAGGCAAGACACCGTCGGTTCCTCACAGCTCGAGGCGAGACGCAGGCGGAGGCATCTCCCAGACCACCGAGCATCGTCGACACTTCACCATTTGTCTCTGGCCCTCTCACCGCCACTTGAGGTAATTCTACACCACTCTCCACCGGTGCTCTCCCTTTCTTCCCTCAACTGATCATCATCACTCCCTGGATCCACACTTCTCCTCTCTCGCACTCCCTTTGTTTTCATTCAATTTAGGGTTTTCAATGTCCAGTTCGTATCCTCTTTGACGATGTCCTACTCCTCGGTATTCCTAGGGTTTTCAAATTTCGAATTCGTTTCTTTCTTTCTTTGATTGTGTTGATTTCTTTGCCAATTTTGATATTTACTAGGAGAATGAGCACTGATTGTTCTGCACAACATCTATACTACCACCGAATTTACAGAATGTTTGATCTTTTCCAATTTTGATCTGTTATTAATATAAGATGAATGCCTAAAAGGGAGAAAACAAGAACACGAAATTTACAGATGAATGCCTAAAACAAGCATATTGAATCGAGCACTGATGTACCAAAGCTATGTTAATATAAGTTCATGTCATGTATGCAGGATTTGAATGGCATGTTAATATAAGTTCATGTCATATATACAGGATTTCCTTTGATCAATCTGATGTACCAAAGCCATGTTTTGATGTGTACAAACTATGCTGCATTTTATTGTAATTGCTGTCAATTAGTGCCCTTGACCCTTAATATAGATAACATCTTTTGGTGGATCAATCAGTGTATTCTTGAGCATTGTAACATTGCTAGTTTGCTGATGTTGTCAATGTTGTGCACAATTGTTGTTGTCAATGATGCTGTTGTTACACTGGACAAGGGGTGGGGATGATATCTTGCACAAAGCAGGCACGTAGCATAGGGTCGAGGCAAGATCATGGAGTTGCTAGCAAGACACAACATCGAATGAACAAGGGGGGTTGCAATGTGACTAATGAAGCTGCTGTTTATGCTAGCGCTGCAATGATTTGCAATGCTTTTTCTGCTGTTGGTGTAGTTGTTTAGCCATGATTGATCGTTTTTATCTTGTTTTCATATTCCATGTGTGTGCTGCGTCACACTTGATCCCATTTTTAGTAACAACTTTTGTCAGCTAGTATAAAAAGGCAATTGCTCATTGTAATAAACACAATTGATGACCAATCAAAAATAACTCTTCTATCTCCTTCGTCTTGCTCTCTCTTTCTCCGCTTCTTCCATGGTTGCACTAATTTCAGTGCTTCGTTTCTTGATCTGATTAATCAGTGCTTTATCTATTTGCCTTCTTTATCTATTCCAGTTATTCCTTCTTTATCCTATAGCTTTATCTATTTGCCTTATATATATAATCTTCATTTTTTTAAAAAAAAATATTGATTGTGACAAGCTTGCCTTAATGAAAGAAAATAACATGACAGGGGATGCTATTAACATGACATGTTATACTATTTAACATGAAAGGTAATGCGAATAACATGACTGTGAAACTAAAGTGGCCTTCCAACAACTTTATTAATTTCAACAATAAGAAGACCAAGTATCTGTGGGAGTCAGAAAGCTTCTCTGGATTCAGTCACAATTAGCTTTTTAGATTGAATTGCATATTTAGATTGAATTGCTGCAACTTTGTTGTCTGTCATGTCTGAATAAACAGGTGACATGTTGAAACGTGTTGTTGTCATGTAGAAATGGAAAATTAAGGGTTGAATATGTAGAACTTTACAAAAGAGCTTCGTTTGATGTTTTATTAATAATTAACTCACTTCTGCGTTGTGAGTTCCTCAAACAAAGAAACATGTCACCCATAACCCATACTGAATTTAATTATATGTCACCCATACCAGATTTACATGACATATAATGTGTTTTACTTGACATATGAATTTTTTTTAATTGACACCTGAATTTGGTGATGTAGCAAGCTTGACTTGTTCTAAACATAAGTTAATAGTCGGCGTTGATTAATGAATAATAAGTCTATGTGGGAATTGAACTCACATCTTTGTGTATGACCACAATGCTCTCCCACTGAGCTAATAGGCTACATGCGAAGAATATTTATGTTAAAACATGCCTAAATGATTCAATCTTGTGCAAGGTGATCTTTCTCAAAAAAAAAATGCAATTGTTGTCCACCTATTCCCTTGCAATATTCCACATCAAAAAGTCAATTGTTGTCCACCTGTGCAAGGTGATCTTTCCCAAAATTAATTCAACCAAGAGAGAAAAATGCAATATCCAAGTCATTATGGCTCATCTACCTGTTCTCTTGCAATCCCTTCAATAGATCACAAAGAAACATTTATCCTGTTTGTTACGCCCATGCCAATAGTAAATATTAACTGTCCACCCTATGGTTTCCTACTGGACACCATTCGATTGTCTACTGGACACGTTTGTCCCTGAGATCCAAGAATTTCTCTTCTTTTGCTTTCCCTTACTCCACTTCTACAGAACCAAATAAACAACATTAACACACTGCTAATCACTAATCTTGTCCTATAAATTGAGGATTCAAACAATTTGCAAGCATAACAAGCAAATCCAATCTGAATTTCGGCCCCAACCTGAAACCCTAACCGTAAAAAGTCCAAATCTTGGCTTTAATGGTCATTTGAACACCAATCCAATGAATACAGGCTTGGAAGATAGAGCAGAGAAGAAGAAAGGTGAAGGATTGTACCTGGAATCGCGGAATCGAAGCCAGTTTGTGGAGATTCTCCCCGGTGAGGCTCGAAATCGCCTGAAGAAAGAGAGAGGAATAAGCTGTGTGAGGGAGGAAGGGCATTAGGGTTGACACTGGCGGCCGAGAGGTCTTTCTCCCTCCTTTCTCGCCCGCCTCCGATCCCCTTCTAGTCGCCTGCGCCTCGCCTCGAGAGAGATGCCTCCACCGTCTCCGATCCCCTTCCTTCTCTCTTCCCTTTCTCTCCTTTGCAACGGGCTACCGGGTACACAAGTAACCGGATCTGCAATTTTTTTCCGGATCGAGTTAACCTTGCAATACTTCCGGGTTTTTGGGTTAGTATGTGCAATTCCCTCTTTTTTAGGATGATAAAAACTATATTATAAAATATCAACTTTTTAATTAATTTGTCAAATAATTTATACTTATTACTATTAAGTATGAAATTATTTTTAAAAAATTATAATTTTTTATTATATTTTATATAGTTTTTACGGGTTGCGAAAATTAGCGGTGTATTAAGTAAAAATTAGCCGTATATTTATCAATCCCAAAATGAAATAATAAATATGACCCATAAGTTTATATATATATATATATATATATATATATATATATATATATATATATATATATATATATATATATATATATATATATAATCTAAGTAGTAGAGAACGAAATCTCATTATATTTTAACTTAATCTACTAGATTTTTACTAATTGTTTATAATCAAATGCAAATATTAGGGGTGGGCGCGGGACGGGATTAGACGGGACCGGGACGGGGCCCATCCCACTTAATTTTTCCGGGACAGGATTCACCTTTTTTTTTCAATCCCACACGGACCTTATCCCGCACGGGACGGAACAAGCTTTGTCCCTCAAATAAAAATAACATAATACGGAGTATTATTACAAAACTCAAAAAAAAAAAAAATGTTCAAGAGTAACACTGGCATCACAATTTAATTAAAAAAAACCCACTGCCGGCACAAGTAAGTAATCCTAATCTTAGACCTAGACCATCTCCAACAGCTTTTTCAAAATTTTCTCCAAAATAGGGAATCAGAACCCATTTTCTCCAAATTATTTTTATCCCAATTCCAACAGCTTCCCTATTTTACAAAATCACACATTTATTGTAATTTAAAAAATACATTTTATTTGAATGTAACTACTAGTTTGAACCTTTGTAGTTTTCAACGGATAATTTTCCAAAAATGAAATCACCAAATTACTTCAACAAGAGGAACAAAATTAACAAACATAATCGAAATGAATACAATCAATTGCTAGGAATGGAGGAATCAGAATTGACAAATATAATCGATTGTCTGTCAATCAAAATAATAGAGAATTTGTTGAACAATTATCCATCTAGTTGATTTTGAGACTCGAAGAATGAAAATTAACGTGGAAAATGATTCTCCAAAATTTTGGAGATTGCTGCAAATATAGGGAAGCAACCCTATTTTTTCCCATCCATCCCTATTTTGGAGAATTGAATAGGGAAGTTGTTGGACCCAAAAAAGACTTAAAATTCTCCAAAAGTTTAATTTTCTCTAAAATGGAGAAGCTCTTGGAGTTGCTCTTACAGTGTATGTGAATGTAAGTGTTAAAAAAAAAACTAAATCCTAATCTTACAATAGGTAAATGTAAATGTGAGTGTTTAAAATTTAAAATATAAATACAATACCTAAATCCAAATCTTAAAGTATGTAAATACAATAACTAAAAATATACATAGAAAAAAAAAGAATCAGTGCTATTAAAATTAAAATTCCAATTCCGCTTATTTTATACTCCCTCCGTTAAGAAAAACATGTCGTTTTAAGACTAAAATCTTGTTAATAAAAACATATCGTTTTAGGTATTTTGTTGTTCACTTTCTAAAATTACCCTTGTCATGATTAGATATTGTTAGTTGTAGTTTTCAATAAAGTGAAAAAATAAAGTAATAATTAGGGGTATAAGAGTATTTTTGTTTGTTTTTATTTGCTTTATTAAAAAATGTGCAAATGTTTAAAACGACATGTTTTAATTAACGGAGGGAGTATAATTATATATGTGTGTAGATTTACTTTTTTTTTCCCTCAAATTCCACCGGGATCGGGACGGGATCGAAATGGGTCCGGGATTTGCAGGATTTGTGCCCACGCCTGACAAATATAATGATTTTTTAAAAATATACGAAGAGAGTCTAGAGACGTAGTTCAATTAAATTTGGATTCATATTGATGGGTTATATCAGTGGTTTTTTCGATAGGAAGCCACCTAAAACTGTTGCTGTAGTGCTGTACTATCAGTCCATTAGTTTCCACCATGAGGAGGGACTTGCCAAGAAAACCAACACCTCATGGACGCCGCCATGGCGGCCATCCAAATGGGAGCAAGGAGTTCATGTCTTTGAATAAAGTCAGTGAACAGTGTCTCAGTGCTCTTTGTGTGGACCAAAGCACAATTTACAGGTTGCCTCAACTTGAAATAATCTGCAATTGCATTGCAGCTACCTTCAACTTTAAAGATACAATCTTGTTCAGACATCTCTGACGATCTAGAACCCTTCCGACGATCGCGGGGATGGAACCCGAGATCTCATTGATTTGGAGGTGTCTAGCCACAAAAAGCTTTCCTGTGGTGAAAGTCATTTGGGAAAATCAGGAGCCAAGCTACAAGATCTCAAAACTTGTGTATCGGGTTTAACGTCATTGAAGGAGTTAGAGATGGTGAAAACTTCGTCATGGGAGGAAAAGTCTCTTTAAAACTATTAGATTATCTTCAACAATTTCTCCGAAATTTCTCTATAATGGGAAAAAAAAAATATTTTTTAAATTATTTTTGCTTGAATTTCGAAAGTTTAAGGTTTCCAATAAACTACTAGCACAAACAACTCTAGTATGAAGGATGGTGGTGAGGCTTTGGTTCATTCGACAATTGGAAACAGCCAATTCCTTCTAAAACCTATCGAGCTTTCAACTTTGCAAGTTCGATAGGTTTCCATATTAACATATAGGAATTGGGCTTTGTTTTGTCATTAGTAGTTTGGACCTTAGCCCAGCCCATAAATTAGTTTTGCTATAAATGATGACTGGGGTAGCCTAACACACAAGATGAGTGAGGTTCATTCTAAAATCACTTGGCAATAGAAGGAGTAGTCCACCGACTCATATACTAGCGGCTCGTTATGTTAACTTTCCGATGTGGGACACTTTTTGTCTCATTCACATCTCTAACCCGCCCCCGCAAGTCCAACTAGGAATGACCATCTAGTTGAGACTTGGACAATAGGGTAACCCAGACCAGGATCGACATAGGCCGTTAGTCTAACATGCTTCAAATACAATTAAGAAAAATCGGACTTTTGCTCTTTAGAAGTTTAGATGAACGATCTGCTATTGGTTCATCTTCTCCAAATCTTAGGCACATCCGCATAGGCACACTATGAACGTTCGAATCTATCGGTCGTTTTATTTTCTTACATTCCAAGATGAGGAGGAACGAGAACCTTGCCAAGAAAACCGGTATGAGAAAGATCAAGGTAAGTCGAGTTACTAAGAGAACCGATGAACTCTGGAATTCTCATAGTGAAAATCATTCCATCTGAGCTCCAATCTCTTCAAATGTTTGCCATTTCAAGCAAGGAAGGTTGGAGTTGATACCTTATATGAAGAACTCAAAGCTAAGATGCAATGAAACAACAATCAAGATAAAAACTATATTATAAAATATTAACTTTTTAACTAATTTGTCAAATAATTTTATACTTATTATTATTTTTTAAAAATTATATATATTTTTTTGATATTTTATTTAGTTTTTACAGGTTGGGAAAATTAGCGGTGTATCAAGTAAAAATTAGCAGTATATTTATCAATTCTGAATAAAGCAATAAATATGACCCATAATTATATATATATATATATATATATATATATATATATATATATATATATATATATATATATATATATATATATATATATATATATATATATATATATATATATATATATATATATATATATATATATATATAGAGAGAGAGAGAGAGAGAGAGAGAGAGAGAGAGAGAGAGAGAGAGGGGTTAGGTCAAATGTTAACAAGTCTTATTGTGTTTTGTGTTAACAAATATAGGCCATTGATTTAGTGCAAATGAATGGATGAGATTATTTGGCTATTTTGGCTTTTTTCTTTAATTAAAAATCAATGGGACCCACTTCTTTCCTTGCCACTTGCTAAATAACGTGCGTGTGTTGTACGTTTTTTTTGGATTTACATTTTTTTAACGTTGTTTTTTGTGTGGTGCACTATTCGAACTATTCGATAAGGTGATACAAACATTCGTTAACTTATACTTATTATTCGTTAGATAATAGAAAAAAAGTTAGTCAATTTTGCAACAATTCGTCAGGTTAATAGTAATTATTCGCTAAATTAATCGTTATTATTCATCGGTAAAGAGGAGTTATCATTTCATAAATTAATCGCTTTTTTGTAATTATTCGCTAAATTAATCGCTTTTTATGGGATAACGTATTTAGCAACTATTCGGTAGATTAATAGTAATTATTCGTTAAGTCGATAGTAATTATTCGCTAAGTTGAAATAATATATAATTGTAATTCTTGATTTACCGCATCTAATTACCCACATACATACGAATAATACCTTGTTATCAAGGAATAGTTACTCGAACTTGACGAATAGACGATCAATTCATAAACAATACTCGAACTTGAATTTCAGCAAGACCTATACAAATGAATAATTTCTAATTATCAATGAACATTGACTTTGAACTTGCCGAATAGTCGATAAAGACATGAGTTTGAATTTTAAAAAACCTATATCTAATTGCCCTATATATATATGTACAATTCCTGATTATCAACGAATAATTACCCTGAATTTGCTGAATATTTGATAAATTCATAGTAATAAATCAATAGAACAAACCTAAAATAATATAGATCTGAAATAGCAAACTAGAGGCGCAAGGGAACCAGGTCGGGTCGGGTCGCCGGACTTCAATTTCTCAGACAATGGCCGATGGTCGCTATCAATCAGCACCGTCATCTCCATCATCGCTATCAATCAGCCCCTAACACCCCGTCATCTTCATCATCGCTATCAATCTGACCTAGAGGACTCGCCTTTTGTCTTCTCCTTTGTCTGCCTCGTCGATAGAAAGCCATGGAGGAATCGTGATGCAACCTAGCGATGATGAACACAGATGATAAATTTGGAGACGGGCACGAACCAGACATGACCCCGAAACCAGATGCCATCGCCGCCGGAAGTGCTCAGAAGCTGCACTTGCCGAATGCGGATTTCAGAGGCCATCGCCGCCGGAACCACCTTCAGATTAATCAGAGGCCGCCGGATCCTGGCTAGGGAGAGGGGTATGGCGAGGCGAGGCGCCATCATCCCACCGCTGCCGGATTTCAGAGGCCGCCGCCGCAGGATTTCAGTGGCGTCGGATCGGATGGAGGCTCACCATCGCTGCGTCGGATCTGGTTTCTGGCTATGAGGTTTTTGGTTCCACTATCGCTGCCCTCGGATCTGAGCAGTGAATCATCCCGGCCAAACGCTTTGAGGATGGAGGCTCACCATCGCTGCGTCAGATCCGGTTCCATCCGCCACCGCCGCCGTCACTTCCACCGATCGGATCGCCATCGCCACGACCGCCTTCACCGTCGAACAAACCGTCCTCATCGCTGCCGCCTGAGAAGCGATGGCGAATCCTATTGCGATTGAGGCGGCGCTTGCGAAATGGGCGGCGGTTTGGGAAAAGTCGTCGGTGGTGAGGGATGGTGAAGTGGAGGCAGCCATGGATTACGGTGGTGACGGTGGGTGAAGGTGGACGCCATCGCTTTTCCCAAACCGTCGTTTTGTTAGGGTTCTTCATCTTCACAATCCACAGTTTTGTTAAATAGGAGAGTGGGTGCACGCATCAGATTGGAAATTTGTGGGAATAATTTTGATGGGGCCCACTGTTTTTTTTAAATAAAATAGAAAACTCTAATTAATCTCAGCCTTTCGGTTTTCCTTAATAAAGGGCCCAGATTTGTTAACACAAAACACAATAAGGCTTGTTAACATTTGATCCATACTCTATATATATATATATATATATATATATATATATATATATATATATATATATAATCTAAGTAGTAGACAACGAAATCTCATTATATTTTAAGCTACTAGATTTTTACTAATTAACTATTTAATCAAATGCAAATATAATGATTTTTTAAAAATATACGAAGAGACGTTTTAGTTTAATTAAATTTGGATTCATATTGGTGTTTTTTTCGATAGATAGCCACCTAAAACTGTTGCTGTACAGTCCATGAGTTTCCACCATGAGGAGGAACTTACCAACAAAACCAGCACCACATGGACGCCGCCATGGGGGCCATCCAAATGGGAGCAAGGAGTTCATGTCATTGAATAAAGTCAGTGAACAGAGGCTCAGTGCTCTTTGTGACCAAAGCACAATTTACAGGTTGCCTCAAATTGAAAAAATCTGCAATTGCATTGCAGCTACCTTTCAACTTTAAAGATACAATCTTGTTCAAACATCTCTGACGATCTAGAAACCTTCCGATGATCGCGGGGATGGAACCCGAGATCATTGATTTGGAGGTGTCTAGCCACAAAAAGCTTTCCTGTGGTGAAAGTCATTTGGGAAAATCAGGAGCCAAGCTACAAGATCTCAATATACAATATATATGTATTCAAAGCTCAAAGAGAGGTTTGCTATAATTAACCGTCGAATTAGGATTACATGAAGGGTCTACAATTTTTAGTTTGGTTAAGTTTGAAACTTGTGTATCGGGTTTAACGTCATTGAAGGAGTTAGAGATGGTGAAAACTTCGTCATGGGAGGAAAAGTCTCTTTAAAACTGTTAGATCATCTTCAACCGTTTCTCCAAAATTTCTCTATAAGAAAAAGATACATATTTTTCAAATTATTTTTGCTACAATTTCGACAGCTTTGCATTTCGAATTTGGAGAATGCTACAGTTTTGGGGAAGACTTTAGTTTTCTTGTTGCTTCTTCATTTTGAAAAACATGATGGGAACCTGTTGGATAAAAAAAAAATTAAGTACTTTTTTCAAAATCGCCAAAATGGGGAATATGTTGAACCCAAGTTTAAGGTTTCCAATAAACTAATAGCTAGAAAAGTCTAGAGAATGAGTGAATAATCTCCACTTTGTAGATGGTGAAGGTGGGTGTAGTGGGGGCTATAATTAGCCCATGGGTGTCTTGGCTTTGGATCATCCAAGTAAAGCAAATCCAAGTGAGTGCAAGTAGAGTGATCAAGTATAGCCTAGTAAGAGTGAGTGTAAACTGTAAAGTGAGTTGGGAGTTGTGCTCATCTTAATCACACGAAGTGGGAAAACTCGATTTTTCCAAACAATAAGTGCTTGCTAAGTTGCTATTTAGCGAGATAAGTGGATGCAAAACTTTCCTTGAAGGAGGTGTATCCACCATATCAGTTCTTGTATTGGAACAAGTCAGTGGTGATAGGCTCTTGTGGATCAAAGCGAAATTTACGGGTAACTCGAATTGCCCAAAATTCACTTTCATGTGATGAAGCTCTTCACTATCTAGATGGTTTTAAGTTACAACAACCATGGAATGAAGAACAACAGATATCATATTCACTCATATTACAATCTGCAATTGCAGCTGTCTTCAACTTCATATGCTACATCTTTTCCAGGCATCTCATAGTTCCTCAAGCCATAAACGTTGCTATACAGCTTCAATTGCAGAACATTGCTCAACTTTTCCGTATTCATATCTGAGTTCCGTCTTTGATTGTTCCATTCTTCAGTATGATGGTGATTCCTGCGCGAATGTAGAACCCTTCTGAGGATCTATCTGCCTCTTGTACTCCCTGAAACCACCTCAAACTGTTAACCTCATCTTCATTCTCAATCCTTTTTTTTTTGGTTGAAGTACTAATTCGTTAATCGTACCTCTGTGTTCGCAATCACAACATTCTTCCCTATCCTTGCATTTTTGTCAATTATGCAATCACTGCACAAATTCAATTACAAGAGAGTTAAGTGACATTCAATTCAAATGCGAAACATACTACATTGGTTTATGTTTCTGTCTTACTTGATCTTTGTGTTTTCGCCTATCCCCATCGGAACTTTCCCCTCTGCTAACATGGATTTCATCTCTGCATCCGTCTCATAGAAGTCAGCACCAAGCATAACTGTATCCTGTTCACATATAATGATTGTTTAGACTATTTTAGGATGATCATAACCTTGAAGAAACTAGATGCAGAATTTTGTAGGTAGTTTACCTTCAGCTGCACATTCGAGTTTACTCGTGATCTTATGCCTACAACACTGTGCTCAATGTAACAGTTGTTTATGAAGCTTCCGTGTGATATGATCGAATCAACAATCTGTAAAAGAATCAGTTAAGAACTGAAGCAAAAACAGAAGCTTGTAGCTGATGAATCTGCTGACCTTGCTGTTGTCAATCTTGGTAGGAGGCAAGTTCCTTCTTGAAGTATACATTGGTTTCTGCGCGTCGTAGAAGCTAAATCTTGGAGGCTGAAAGGACAACACAAAGAGTGAGCTTTGAACTTTCCAACTTTGATTAGCTATTCCTCCATGGATGACTTACATGAGCAGTTAGAGCGAGGTTCGCCTCAAAGAAGGATCTGATCGTTCCGATGTCTTCCCAGTAGTCATTAAACAGATAGGCCTGCAAAAGCACTTGGAAATTTATTCATGGTTAAAAATGTCAGTTTGTTGATCTTTTCAGCTACCTTGATGTAGAATTCTTGGGCGGATGCAGGGATGATCTCCGAGCCAAAGTCATTCGCAGTTGGAAACCGCCATCTGATCAATCATCCGACAGTAACGAATGTCATTCTCAGTTGTCACATTATATACATTTAGTTGATCACATTTTCTTACCTTAGCAGGTTTAGAAGGATCTCTTTCTTGAATATGTACACTCCCATTGAAGCAATGTAAGGCTGCTTCTCGGCTTCTTCTTTCGACAGACCTAGAACTGTCGTGTCCACTGCCTAGAACACGCACAACCGAGTACATATAGGTACCAATCTATAGGGAAAAGTAGTGAATTTTGAACACTGACTAACCATTGATCTCAATTCAGCTCCTCTAGGCTTCTCACTAAAGGAGATAACCCTTCCTGTGTCGTCGATCTTCATTAAACCGAAATCTGAGGCACGACTACAACAAGTACAATAGACAAAATTTTAGTCATCTGAGTTCCTATTAGCAATCAATCAGTCAGCCTACCTATCATCCATTGGCAGGCATGAAATACTTATATCAGCTCCGCTTTTTCGATGATTCTGCAAATGCAATCAAAATCACTTCCAACATATGAAATCTATCATGATCGAATGTTGAATCTTTAGAGTGTAAACTTGCCTCAAGGAAATCCATATAGTCCATCCGGTACAGATGATCTCCGGATAGAATCAAAACATCCTCTATCTCCCTACTTCTTTGATCCTACTAGCACATTAAAATCGATAAAAAGCGCTTAACAGATGATGTAGTCTGAAATGGTTTAAAGCTACACAGCTGAAACCGATACCTCGAAGAGCCAATCAAACTGCCTAACAGCATCAGCAGTACCCTGGAACCATCTTTTACCTAGCTCTCCCGGAGTCTGTGTTGCCGCTAGAACCTCAACATAGCCGTCTCCAAAACTGGCATTGCCAAAGTTGTAAGCGCGCGCAATGTGCCTGTTGAGAGATGCTGAGTTGAACTGTGTTAGGATGTAGACCTTGTTGATCCCACTGTTGATGCAGTTGCTCATTGGGACGTCGATCAGCCTGTATGCGCCTCCAATCGGAACCTATCAAGAGACGAAGAAATCATATGTTCTGCCTTTATAACTTCAATAGGATCATTAACAAACTTGATGGAGCAAACTGACAGCAGGCTTAGCGCGGCGTTTGGTGAGAGGGAAAAGCCGGGTGCCTGCTCCTCCTCCCAGTATAACTGCCACAACCGACCTTGAATCCGTCTTCTCCTGCTCCGGGTCCCTAACCTGCAGCATCATGATGATCAACAACAAAGGGTCTAATCTACATTTCATCATAAAAATGTAAGGGAGATAAGATTGTTGAACCTTAGATTGGGTAGCGAAATCAGCGGTTAGAGACATGGAAATTGGTCCATAAGTCCTCTTTCTGGGAGCCTCTACATTGAGGTTCATCTTCAACCCCATGAGCTCTCCATTGCTGAACTTGAAGGCACTTGACAGGCAGCCTCTGCACCGCCTCCTGGGCAGCCCAGTAGTGCTGCCCGCCGTTGACAGGGATAACTGACTGTTGGCAGCCATGGCCATGTTTTTTGTTAGAAATAAAACCTTCCAAGAGATTTTGTGAAGTTGCCTAGTTATCCATGCTTGTGACTACAACTGCAAATTTGATCCACCTTATCCATATTTAACTACAACCACCAATTAAATTTTCATTTTTGGGTTTTTGTTCCTCATGTATGATTGCTTGTAATTGAAAGGGAAACATTTTTGGAAGATGTATTTAGTCGTTACTAACAACCAAACTCTTCAATTTTTTTGAATTGAGAATATCCAAAGGGATTGTGCTTGAAATTTTGTCTCTTTTATGCTTGACCTTTTAATGGATCTCTAATCAAGACAATTAGATGAAAATGAAATTAGAATTTTTTTGCAAAACATCCTCTCGGCTTAGTAAGAAACTGATAAGACCTAGTTTAGGCGATTAGGCAGGGTTATACTAGAATGTTGTTGTTTTTGTTGTACAACTTTGCTAGTAGTATCTATTATCTATGTGAAATTTGTTTCCTTGAACTTTTGTTCAAATGTTTTAGAAATTATAATTTTAAATTGCAAATAACAATTTACAAGTTAGAAAGTATAAATATAAGATTTGCATAAAATTTTGGGTAAATTGCATAAAACTACCTCTTGTTTGGCTCATTGTGCACAAACCCCACTTAAACCAAAATTTTGCAATATTTAACCACCAAATTAAATTTAAATGTGTGCATTTGTTTAATTGTAAAAAAATATAAAATAGTTGGTGATTAAATGTTATTTTGAAAAATAATAATTTATGGTAAAAATACTCCGCAAGTACTTTGCGGATACCGACCCGACCCGAATCACCGTATTTTTTATTCTTTAAAAAAAAAGTATATTTTTTTGAACTGGGCTCCTTCCAACGGCTCTCTTGCCCCAAATTCCCACTTTCCCTTTCTCTCTCTCTCCTCCATGAAAGTCAAGCTTCTCTGATCTCCATTCTCCGCATCAAGCACACTCCCCCCAATCTCCCTCTCTGGCCTCTCCTATTCCCTTCAATTCGTATTTTCAGATGCAAGATCTCTTCGGATCAGTTCGTAGATCACTCGTCTTCCGTGCCGTTACCAACGGTGGCGGAGGAGATGACGCCGGATTTGGTGGCATCGTCGACAAGATCGGTTCCGGCATGCGCAAATCCCGACTCGGACTGTTTTCCAGACCGCCATCTCCACTTCCCTTCCCCGCGCTCACTCCCTCTCCGCGGAAGGAGAATTTGCCTCCCATGACGCCGCCCAGAGATGGGCCGCCTACCCCGCCGACGCCATCGCCGGACGAGGAGGATGCGCCCCCGTTCCGGTGGAGGAAAGGGGATTTGATTGGCTGTGGCGCCTTCGGCAGGGTTTACATGGGGATGAACCTTGATTCCGGGGAGTTGCTTGCCGTCAAGCAGGTGAATTTGAATTTGAATTTGATTATTTCGGATCTGAAGCATTGGTATTCTGTGAGAGTTGGATTTTGATTCTTGATAACTGATTTGTGGCTTTCTTTTTCAATAGGTTTGCCTTCCGGCTAAGGGCATTTCAAGTGCAAAAACGCAGGTAATTTTCTAAACAGTACTGTGAATTTCTAAAATTATTCGTATTGCCTGTCTGATTTTGCTTTTCAGTACATATTCTAAGCCACGTGAGTGATTAAATGCCTATCTGAATTTGCTTTCCAAATTGAATTGCTCAAACTTGTGTTGAATAAGGTCTTCGTTGAAAGTTATTCTTAGCTTTACTGTTAGCTTTACAGCAGCTTAAATTTTCCAAATTGAATTGCTCAAACTTGAGTTAAAACTTCATAGATTAGCTGTTCAAGAAACCTAATCTGAAATGACCAATTTCATAAGGAATAATTAATGTGTTAGCGTGTACTGTAATAAAACTCGAGGCAAAACTAGCTATGGCAGGACTTCCCAATCAATGGACTTGCATTCATAGATGTAATGTGAGACTACAATGATTACCTTGAATACCTTGAGTCCACAAAAACCGAACAGTTACTAATAAATATTGGCACATATGTCATTCAATCCTGCAAGAACATGAACCAAGTGAGGATATTGCTTACAAGATATGGTTTTGTTTCATCTTCTTAAAATTACTTTTACAGATTCATTTTACTTCAGGCTCACCCATCCACATAAATTGTAACTGTAAAGGTAACTACATAGTTAAGCCGAAATAACAGCACAAAGCTTAAAGAGGAATAAGATGCACACCTAATAACCTTGAAGACTTCTAATAGAGTACCTTGTTGCCTCTCTTCTTGTACTGTAGAAGCTGCTTTTTTGCTAGTTAGGATACTTATGTAAGCATCAGTTCCACTCATTTGGCTTAGAATATGTGAACCAGTTTAGTTGTAATATTTCAAACATTTTAGGTTGATTTTTGAGATTGTGTTTTGAATTTCTAAATTTTTTTAGTCAAACTCAAGCTCTGATTGATCTGTCAATTCAATATAGGCTCATATAAGGGAGCTTGAGGAGGAAGTGAAGCTTCTCAAGAATCTATCTCACCCGAACATAGTGGTGAGCGTTGCCTTCTTTGTATTGTACAATGTTATTGCTCAATTGCTTAGTGTCTCATTAGGAACTTTGTTGGCAGAGATATTTGGGCACAGCTAGAGATTCGGAGGCTTTGAACATCTTGTTAGAATTTGTTCCTGGTGGATCCATTCACTCACTTCTTGAGAAATTTGGATCCTTTCCAGAATCTGTAAGTACTTGTGCAGTTGTGCTTACCTATACTTATACCTGTTGATGATGTTATAGTTCATGACAATGATTGATGAAAGATGTGTTCTTTATTGGGTTTTATTTTCTTAATTTTTTTTTACTAGGTCCTAAGAATGTATACCAAACAACTGCTATTAGGATTGGAGTACCTTCACAGTAACGGAATTATGCACAGGGACATCAAGGTATTATTCCAATGAAGTGCTGGCCTTTGTTCAAACTAAATGTTGTCTGTGTTTGCATCCTCTATTTCTTCAAAATGTTTCCCCTGCACTCTCTTTATCATTAACTGTCAAAGATATAACCTTTTTAGGGGGCAAATATCCTTGTTGATAACAAAGGATGCATAAAACTAGCAGATTTTGGTGCATCAAAGAAAGTCGTTGAGTTGGTATGTTGTGTATTTTTCTGATGGTTGCTTTTGCTGTTAACATATTTTTGAAATGTTAACATTCCTTATTCTCCCTCCCTCTGTTTGAATTGTAATAGGCAACAATGACGGGTGCTAAATCAATGAAGGGTACTCCATTTTGGATGGCACCTGAAGTGATTCGACAAACAGGACATAACTTGTGAGTAGATTTTTGTGGCATTTCTAGTAATATTCTCTACGTCCTTGTGCATTTGGAATTGTCTAGCAAGCCATTTCGTCCTGCATAACTTGTGAGAAGATTTTTTGTGGTGTTTTTTCTACTTGTGTTGTGTATATTATTATGCATTTTGAGTTGTCTGGCTACAAATTGTAGTTCCTTAAACTTCCTTTATATCAAATTCCTTTATTTCTTTGATAATGTGCAAAGACTGTTGATGGTGTTAAAGGGTCAAGGGAGACTATGATGACAAGGTCAATATGTAAGTCAAATTGTGGTTGTGAAAACTGACTCAACCAAGCAGCACTAAGCTTATATACTAAACTTATGTGGGATTTTCAGTCAAACCTTTTAACAAAATGTCAATACATTAATGTATCGTTGTGCATATTAGTATACTCCATAATACGTTATTGTGGATACTTGAGCATAAATTTCCTTTTCATTTCTGTATTCCTCAGTTCTGCTGATATATGGAGTGTTGGCTGTACTGTAATTGAAATGGCTACTGGACGGCCTCCATGGAGCCAGCAACATCCAGATGCAAACATGGTTCGTATATGTTGTTGGATCATCAGCTTCTTTTTTTTTAATTATCATCTCTACAAATATGGAGAGGCGGTACTATTTATAGCAACTTTATCCATCTCTACAAATATGCATGCCTTTTATTTTCCTTTTTTCAGGTAACTGCACTCTACCATGTGGGGAATGCCAAAAGTCCTCCTCCAATTCCTGATCATTTGTCTGCTGCAGCAAAAGATTTTCTGCTTAAATGCTTACAGATGTATGATATTCCTTATTCCTTGTTCATTGCTCACAATAAATACAAGGGAGATATCCTGACTCAGCATATCGCCCTCTAGTTATTGTGATTACCGACCAGTATATGAAATTATAGAATAAAAAATTATGTTTCATGTTGGCAGTGAACCAAACTTAAGAGCTTCCGCTGCAGAATTATTACAAGTAATCATCCTTAACTCACTCCTTTTATATATTGTATGCCTAATATGCTATTTGACTCCAACATCTCACTTGCAGCTCTTTTTCCTCCTTGAATATGTTGCACGATCACACATTTCATTATGTTACATCTGGTTCTTGTTGCTAAATATATATTATGATCATTTGTGCAGCATCCTTTTGTGACTGGCCAATATCGAGAATCTCATCCTGTATTTCGCCAATCAACTATGGTGAAGGTGGTAAATGTTCTTAGAGTCTTACCAATTCAGTGCTCACTTTATGCAGTGATTAACCTATTTTGCATACTAATCTCAGGGAAGTGGTGGAAAACACACCCTGGGTTCAGATCATATGAATCTGTAAGTGTTTGCCTTCTTGTTTTAACAAGTCTGCATACTTAGATTTAACTACATGGTTTGTATTGTATTTGATACCTTCCTATTCTCTGTAGAAACCGCGGGATGAGGACAACCAACAGCAGTCTGACGGACATCTGCAAAATGGGCAGCATAAGCTCCTGCATTAAGACAGGTTTTCGTTGGGGTGACAACGCTGATGACAATGACATGTGCCAAATTGATGATAAAGATGATTTTATGGTTAATACAAGTGATAAGCCTAGCCCTGTGTCACTTTTGGATGATCTAAATAAGGTAACACTGCTTTCTTATCCTGATACAAATCTGTAATCCAGTTCATAAATCTCTGCTAACATTCTGATTACATCCATATAGAGCTTTAATCCTATGTGCGAACCTGATGATGATTGGTCAAGCAAACTCAATGAAGAAAGTGAATCTGAATTTGATTCTAGAGGAGAGACAACCAATAGAGATTCTTGTGTAATCATGGATGGTGAGTTCACATTTCCTAGTGAGCCACTGGGAGACGATGACGATGAAGTCACTGAGTCCAAGATCAGAGAATTTTTGGATGAAAAGGTACCAACTTAAACGGCTTTTCGTGATGCCAATAGTAAATTTGGTAAATGCTAATGCACTAGCTCTTCATTTTATTCAGGCTTTGGATCTCCAAAGGTTGCAGTCACCTCTTTATCAATTTTACAACACTCTCAATTCCGCTTCTTCTGCCACTGCTTTTGTGGCTGTTGAGAGTGATACTGCTGCAAGTAACATCTCCACAAGAAGTCCATCCCCACATCGAACCCCCAGTAAAAGACTGTCAACCGCTTTTGATGCTAAAGCATTGGATGATGCTCCTATCGAAGAATCTCTAACAGAAGCCCGACCTCTTCGGTCAAGGTGAATTGCCACTTATTTATCTTTGTTTTGTTCCAAGTTGTTGTATCATTTGAGTTTTGTTTGAGAGAGTAATTGATGGATTTATTATGCTGGCAGTCCCAGTTTTGCTGAGAGGCAACGGAAATGGAAAGAAGAACTCGAACAAGAGCTCCGGAAGGAAAGAGGCAAGTTTTTCCTTCTACCTTACACTTGTTATATCAAGAAAATTTCCTTTGTCCTTGTATTCAGTTTGAAGGTATTTACACTTCAGTTTGATTTGTTAACATTTGCAGAAATGATGCGCCAATCAAGGACTCCAAGGAAAGGGAAGTGAAATCCCCATTGATGAGCAAATCAGGGTGCTAAAACCTGGAATTAAATTTATACACATCAGAGATTTCAGTATCCACCTTTGGGTACCTTGAATCCGAAAAAGAGAGCAAATTGAATCGAATCGGATCGGATCGGATCAGACATTACTAGTATAGAGCAGGATGTGCAGCTCAAGATTCCCATGAATCCATCACAATTCATGTGCCAAAGTTGCTTCCTGTGATATTGTTTGTATTGCTTTCCCTCTTCAATGTTTTTCCCCACAGTTTGTTTGTGATCATGGAAACTGATGTATTGATACAATTACCGTCCACTGTAAATCAAATCCTGGACCTGTTATTTTCATTAAATGGGCCTATTGTGATCATCTACGGCCCACGTAGTGGCCCGGTTGTTTTATCATCTTCATGGAGTTTAAGAAATCAACCAAAAGGTAATTGCTTTTTTGAGTTAGTTTAATAAATCAAAGGGGATGGTATTTACTTGTAAAAATGATTAAACAAACCTAAGAATTTGTCTAATATTTTAAATTATTATCTTTTATATATAGAGAGATGATGGATCTGGTGTCAATCTGGTGTCAACACCTCTTACGGTGTGAATTGTGAACAAACTCTGATTATTTATATTTCATAGGTACTCGTACCACCACAATTATTCGTTGGCATAATATAATTATTCATATGTATGAATAGTTTTTTCATATGAAAACTATTCGTTTATTGTAATATGATTATTTTTACCCTAGATGTGTTATAATCTTATTCAAGAAAAGACGTCCATGCAACCCCTACTTGGTATATCCATAGAGCTCCACCTTGTTTGTATTTTGGCCATGATAGGAGCTATGTTTGTCCAATTAGGGTGCTTGGACACCCATTGTAACGCTAACTTTAAGGATTATAGCTTCCCTATTTTCAAGATTTTAAAAATCATTTAGTTTTGAATAATAATGTAGAATTAGAGACCACTTCCCTTTTTTTTTCCTACTAATTCTTTTGATTTTTTCTGCTGATTCTCTATTTTTGAGAATAATATAAAAAATCTATTAGAAAAAAACCTTAAAATTCTCTAAAACTCCAAAATCCCTAAAATAGAGAATCTATTTGAGATGCTTTAAGGCCGTAGTAGATATTCATTAATATTTGAAAAATATGATATTTATGTTCACATTGGGAAATGAATGTAGTATAAAATAAGGGTGGGTTAGGTTTATTTTTATTTTCTTGGTTCCAAAATATCACCAGGATCGGTGATTGTTTCTGAAGCTAAAGCATGTCTTTATGGGATTAATAAAGCTTTACAGATGGGAGTCAAAAGATTAATAGTAGAAGGAGACAACATGATTGTTATCAATGCACTTCTTAAAAAAGGAGAGGGGAAATCTTGAGTCATTGAAGAAATGGAGCAAGTATGCAAAGGATTTGAGCAGATCCAATTTCAGTATTGTTATAGAAAAGCAAATCAAACAGCAGATTTATTAGCTAGAGATAACTCTTTTTGTAATAGTATTGATATTCCCGGTTGAAGGGAGTTTTGTAAAATCATCCTTAGAGATGATCAAGGATTCCGCTAGGTCCATCAAAAAAAAGAATTTCGCTAGGAAATCCTACTTTTTGACCACTGTAGAAAAAAAAAACTCGTATATAACCACTTCAAGGGTTGTATCTATCATTACTATATACCCATTGCTTGATGGATTATTTGTGCAACTTTAATAAAACTCATACACTTCATGGTATGATTTTAATTCATACTCCGTATTTATAAGGAAATTCATATTGTCACTTCAAGGACAAAAATGTATTGATAAGAGCGTGAAATATTTTATGAATTTTCATATACGACTCTTCAAGAGATGATTGTCGTTACTTCAGGAACGATTTAGGATTATGTGTTCATCCACTTCAGGGGATGACTTTATATATTTCGAGAGATATCGGCTTGGACTTCGCCGAGGGCTTACCGAACGCTAAAGGGAAGCAAATCATATTGGTGGTGATTGACCGACTCAGCAAGTATGCCCATTTCATCGCTTAGTGAGGGAAGCTCTCCCCTCGCTACTTTGGTCCTTTCCTATTGGTTGAGAAGTTGGGAAAGGTAGCATAACAGCTACCTAAAGAAGCCAAGTTTCATGACGTCTTCCATGTGAGCCAGCTAAACCTTTGCCCTGCCTTGACCAGCACGCCCCAGTCCGGTCTTCCAGGTTACCTTCAAGATATGGGCATTGGACATGCCATGGACCGTGAAGTCGTGAACCTGGAGCGCCAATTTGTCAAGCGTGGCAACGCTCCCGCCACCAGGGTCCTGGTTAAGTGGAAGAACAGATGAGGCAACTTGAGAATTCTTGAGTCGACTGCTAATTCGGGCCCCCTCATTCAATCCTTGAGGTAAGGATTTTTCCAACCGGGGAGTACTCAAATGATGTAATAAGTAGAACACTAAAATGATGTGTTTCATATTTTCATTTGGAAGTCCGGATCCCCTTGTTTGGTTCGGATATATAAACCGAGTTAGCTGCAAGCCTGCAACAACTATTTAAGCCCACTCCGTCTTTCTCATGAGGTAGAGAAAAATACTGATTTCTTCTTCTCCAAACCGATTGAGATCCCCTGTAACACAATTCATGTTACACCCGGCGCTACACTTACTTATTTCGAATATAAATTCATATTTAAAAATTATATTTATACTCTATACATTTGTATTAACATGTTTTTATAAATTTTTATTATGAAAATTTATGTTTTAGAAAAATATAAAAATTACTTTGCATTATAATCAGTCTTTTGATTATCAATAATTTTTAAACATAATTTTTCAGAATAAAAATTTATAAATATGTTAATATAAGTATAAAAATATTTTTTTTAAAAAAAAATGTGAATGTATACATAAAATAATCATAGGGATCTGGACCGATTTCACACTATTCCATTGGCAACTTCTCGATCTCGCTCTCGCTCGATTGGGTGTGTACGCTTCTTTCGGGTCATTATTGACCCTTGATTGGCTAGATATTCTTTGACCTTTGGTCGGAGGAGCGAGGGAGAAAGATGTGGAGTGATTGACGAATTCTTCGTCTTCGATCGTCTCGTCCTTCCGTTTGGTACGCTAATCTTTTAGTGGTGTTGATCGAATACGTAACGAAATCACAAAGAGCACTGATGGATCTTCTCCAAGTGTGGAACGCGACTCTCAGCAGAACCCGGCTCTCCGGACCGATTTCACACTATTCCATTGGTAATCTCTCGATCTCGCTCGATAGGGGATGTGCGCTTCTTTCGGGTCATTATCGACCCCTGATTGGCTAGATATCCCTTGACCTTTGGTTGGAGGAGCGAGGGAGAAAGATGCGGAGTAATTGACGAATTCTTCGTCTTCGATCGTCTTGTCCTTCCGTTTGGTAAGCTAATCTTTGGTGGCGTTGATCGAATACGTAACAAAATCACAAAGAGCACTCTGATGGATCTTTTCTAAGTGTGGAACGCGACTCTCAGCACAACCCAACTCTCCCGACCGCCCGGGACCACACCGAGACTCCAACACCGACCATCATAAACTTCCGTCGGGGAGAGGTGCACAACCGTCCTCAAGCCAAGCACACAAGCAAATGGGGTTCCAATCCAAAACCAATTGGTGTTGAGTGGAGTAGCCCACTTACTTATATGCTAGCTTGGAACCCTCCCAACTTCCGATGTGGAATTCTTTATTTCACATGTGCACACCCAATAATCTCAGGTAAGGGCCCGAGAGTTCAGAAGAGGATGATCCGAATATAAGCAGTTCAGAAGATGATCATCCGAATATAAGTAGTTCAGAAGACGATCATCCGAATATAAGCAGTGTAGAGAACCAAAAATCAACTTGGCTTGCACTTAATAAGAGCATAACATGTTTGCTTAACAAGTTGAATGTCCAAGCTATTCAGTGAGAATTTGATCAGGGGAAGGGGTATTTTCTGCAGAGCTGTAATGAAGTTGCAGATTGCATCCCCAGGTTTAACGCCCATTCTAGCGGCGTTGGTTTCAGTTGTTAATAAAAAGCATCCTCAAATCGGACACCTTCTATTGAGTAGAATTGTCTTGAAGCTGCAAACGGATTTCAAGCTTAAAGATAAGGTGAGTTTGCTCTGATGTGCTTGTGTTTTTATTTCTCATATCTGATTGACAATGTTTCTGTTATTATTTTTCATATCTTATTGACAATGTTTCTAACTTTGTTGTTGTTGTTGTTGTTTTGCAGCCTCAAGTGCTTGTAGCATTGAAGTTTCTCGCTCATCTGGTGAATCTACATGTGTGTCATCAGGGACGGAACCACAATTAATCAAGCTAAAAAAAACAGAAAGAGCCCAAAATAGGATAAAAGGAAAAAAAGTAGAGGAAAGGGGTAGGAGGAATCGAACTTGGGAGCCCAAAACCAATTGGTGTTGAGTGGAGTAGCCCACTTACTTATATGCTAGCTTGGAACCCTCCCAACTTCCGATGTGGAATTCTTTATTTCACATGTGCACACCCAATAATCTCAGGTAAGGGCCCGAGAGTTCAGAAGAGGATGATCCGAATATAAGCAGTTCAGAAGATGATCATCCGAATATAAGTAGTTCAGAAGACGATCATCCGAATATAAGCAGTGTAGAGAACCAAAAATCAACTTGGCTTGCACTTAATAAGAGCATAACATGTTTGCTTAACAAGGTGAATGTCCAAGCTATTCAGTGAGAATTTGATCAGGGGAAAGGGTATTTTCTGCAGAGCTGTAATGAAGTTGCAGATTGCATCCCCAGGTTTAACGCCCATTCTAGCGGCGTTGGTTTCAATTGTTAATAAAAAGCATCCTCAAATCGGACACCTTCTATTGAGTAGAATTGTCTTGAAGCTGCAAACGGATTTCAAGCTTAAAGATAAGGTGAGTTTGCTCTGATGTGCTTGTGTTTTTATTTCTCATATCTGATTGACAATGTTTCTGTTATTATTTTTCATATCTTATTGACAATGTTTCTAACTTTGTTGTTGTTGTTGTTGTTTTGCAGCCTCAAATGCTTGTAGCATTGAAGTTTCTCGCCCATCTGGTGAATCTACATGTGTGTCATCAGGGACGGAACCACAATTAATCAAGCTAAAAAAAACAGAAAGAGCCCAAAATAGGATAAAAGGAAAAAAAAAAAAGTAGAGGAAAGGGGTAGGAGGAATCGAACTTGGGAGTATTGGATCTCAAAGGAAAACAACAAAGTAAAAAACCACTATGCCACAATGGTTTTATGTTATACTTGTCCTCCTATTAGCTAAATTCTATTTTTTTTTTGGTGGGCTGCAGTAAAGCCCAGCCCACCCCTAGTTATGTGCTTGTGTGTCATGTGCGGTTAGCTGAAGAGCTGTTAAGCGTCCTACTTGAGAAGCCAACTGATGATAGTGTCGAACTTGTTGTTGGTTTTGTTACTGAGTGTGGGGCCACTCTTAAGAAATATACACCCAAGTCTCTGCATGGTGAGTATGCGTACTATATGTGCAACATAATTAATATGGTGGTCTAGGTGTAGATTTGTTAAACCTCCTACTTGACAAGTCTGTGCATATGATGTTTTATGTAGGATGTCATAGGTTACTTTTTTGCATACTATATGTGCGGATGTGTTTCATATTTCCACTGTTATAAACCATATGTTAATTTGGAATTTTTTTTTCCATCTTTTAGATACATTTGAGCAACTTGGTGGAATATATCCTCTACAATGGGAAAATTGGCCGCCGATCTCAGTTTGCAACTGAGCGCTTATTTTTTATCCGTACAGTTCATTTTAAGGTTTGTTACACAATTCTCAGGTGTAGGTTCAAAAAGTTAAGGTCCATTCACTGCAGGGCCGGCCCTGAGCATAGACAAGAAGGGCGATCGCCCAGGCCTCTAAATACTTACAACTTGTTTGATATTATAATTAATTATCTGGGAAAAACGAACAAGTATTTGCGTGTGGTCTAGTGGCAATTACTAATGCCGAAGCACTCTAAAACCGAGTCAAATGCCCCGGGTTCGATTCACCTTTCTCCCTTTAGGTATTTTCCCCCTCTTTCGTGCCCCGTGTCTGTTGCTTTTGTTTTTTAATATCTTTTTTTTTCGTAGTTATATCTTTTTCTTTCTTTCTTTATTTCAATTTGGCTTTTAAATTTTTCTCCATTTTTAAAGATATATTTTACACATATTTAGAAGATCTAAGATTGTAATGTAGTTCATCAAAAAAAAGATTGTAATGTAAATAATTGTAGCAAATTCATAAAAATTAATTTCCCTAATCTTCTTGATTTGTCAAGGATAAATAATTTGATTATATTCAACATATTTACTTAATTATATTTATTTTTTATTTATTAATTTTTGGTGTTTCACGTAAACCATAGTAGATAGAATGGTGATTCATATTGTAAAATTGTAAGATGATACTATTAATATTTATCATATATCCTATGCCATAAATATGAAATTTTGATTGTAAAAATCTCAACAATGATCTTTTCAGTTTAAAATAAAAATTAAAGTTGTGAAAACTAATTTAGTGTTTTAATAAAATTTGAACACTTCCTTACAAAATAATATTAATAGAATTATTAAATGTGAAATAAAAATTTATATTTTTATAAAATATATTTATTTTTAAGAGTAGTTGTAATATTGAAGGCCTCGTTTTTATATTTGTCCAGGGCCTTCGAAATTGATTGGACGGCCTTGATTCACTGTTTGTTTGGTTTGATCCAATTCCAATCCTCAACACTCTTTTGTGTACAGGATTACCCAGCTATTCCGCCTGAGTTGGAGGATATTGTGAAACCCGAGGAGGATCAATGGACACATCAAATATATCCATCCTATGTGGGGCTCTTGATGAAGAGATCTCCATAGGTGCTATCATTATCTCATACTTTGGAATTTTGTGTTTGAAATTTGGTTTACGAGTTTGCTTATTTGATGTTAATTTCAGATATTTTCAGGCCAGATTCACACTACTTAGACATCGAGGGAGATGAATGCCTGATTGTTAACCTAAATATAGGGGACTAGGTTGAATTGAGTTTGTGCAAGAATTGTCCGAGCAATTGGGCAAAGACTTGCTCTTGCTCATTAAGCGGTTGAATGACCCCAAAATGCAAGGCTCATTCGAATCCGTTTTCCGGAGAGACAGAATAGTCGCCATCGAGTACGTTCTTCGAAAATATCGGCCATTATACAGAATTTGAGAGCAGCAACGTACATGATGTCTCTGCATCGGGATTTGATTCCGACTCTCGATCTATTTCTCGCAGAGGGGAACATTAGAACACTGTAAGAAGTACATACATATTCTAACCAGCTACCTCCTAGGTTTTAAACTGAAGTCGCAAATTTGGTTTGCAATGGAACAGGCGAGTTTTCTTGCAGAGGGGAACATTAGAACACTGTAAGAAGTGTGCATTTGAGATGGTTGTTGTTTTTGGATTCAGCTTGGTTGTGGAAAGTGGAAACAACTCTTGATTTCATGATTTGAGATGATTGTTGTTTTTGGACAAAGGCAAATGGGAGATGCTTGTTGTTTTGTCCAGTAAGGCGTGGGTTCAAACAGTACTGCATAGGCTAATCTTAATTCAATATCAATAACAACTCTTGAATTCTTTGGATACTGATTTTTAATCATAAACACATCTTATGATCCTGTATTTAGGGTTTTGTTTATGGCTGATATTTTATTTGAGTAAATTACACATAACCACCCTTCAATTAGACTAGTTTTCACATAACCACCCATAAAATTATAAATTACAGAAAACCACCCATAAATTACATTTATTTTCAAAAGACCACCCATCTAATCCATATATTAAACCTCTATTTGTTTTGTTTGAAAAGATTAAAATACCCCTACTTCAAACTTATTTTTTAAAGGAAAGACTGAGGTGGAAATTGAGCGAGTCGGGTCGGATTCGGTTAGTAACTTAGTAGGGTTTCGGGTCATTCGGGTTTCGGGTAATGTCTAATAATTTGATCATTTGGTTGGGTCAGGTTCGGGTTTCAGTTGTATCGGGTTTCGATTGTCTCGGGTTTTAGTTATTTCGAGTTTGGATTGTCTCAAGTTTTCATTATTACAATATTCATTTTAAATTTTTTACTAGAATCTATCTTAAAATTCGGGTTATATCGGGTTTCGGTTATAACGGGTTCAATTCTTAATGGGTTTCGGTTGAATCGGGTTCGATTCATTCTGATTTGGGTAAGTTTTGGTTATCGGTTATTCGGATTTCGGGTCCAAATGGGCCGAGTTGGATCGGTGTTCAGGACAATCGGTTCCAAAATACATATAACAAGTAACAACCTTAGAGTTGGCAAAACCCGACCCGATCGAACCGAAACCGATTGTCCCGAACACCAAACCAACCCGGCCCATTCTGGACCCGAAATTCGAATAATTGATAACTGAAACTCAACCAAATTCGAATGAACCGAACCCGATTCAACCGCAACTCATTAAGACTCGAACCCGTTATAACCGAAACCCGATATAACTCGAATTTTCAGATAGATTCTAGTAAAAAAAATTAAAATGAAAATTGAAATAATGTAAATCCGAGAAAATCCCAACCCGAAATAACCGAAACCCGATACAACCGAAACCCAAACCCGACCCGACTAAATGATCAAATTATTAGACATTACCCAAAACCCGAATGACCTGAAACCCGACTAACCGAATCCGACCCGACTCGTCCAATTGTCACCTCAGTCTTTCCTTTAAAAAATAAGTTTGAATTAGGGGTATTTTAGTCTTTTCAAACAAAACAAATAGAGGTTTAATGGATGGGTGGTCTTTTGAAAATAAATGTAATTTGTGAGTGGTTTTCTGTAATTTATAAATTTATGGATGGTTATGTAAAAACTAGCCTAATTTAAGGGTGGTTATGTGTAATTTACTCTATTTTATTTTCATTGTTTGGCTCTCATTCACAACCCAATTACAATGGTGTGTGAATTGTGATCATGGAAACTGATATTTTGATACAATTACGGTCCATTGTAAATCAAATCTTGGGCCTGTGATTTTCATTAAATGGGCCTATTTTGATCATCTACGGACTTCGGCCCACTTCAGCAGCCCGGTTGTTTTTATCATCTTCAGGAAGTTTAAGAAATCAACCAAAAGCTAATTGCTTTTTTGAGTTAGTTTAATAAATCAAAGGGATGGTATTTACTCGTAAAAATGATTACATAAACCTAAGAATTTGTCATATATTTTAAATTATTATCTTTTATATAGAGAGAGGTGATGGATCTGGTGTGAATATTTACGGTGTGAACTGTGAACAAACTCTTATTATTTATATTTCATAAGTATCACTATAATTATTCGTTGGCGTAACATAATTATTCATATGTGTGAATAGTTTTTTCATATGAAAATTATTCATTTGCTATAATATGATTATTTTTACCCTAGATGTGTTATAATCTTATTCAAGAAAAGACGTCTATGCAACCCCTACCTGGGATATCCATAGAGCTCCAAAAAAAAAACATGTCAAAGCCTTACAATTTGACTAGTCAACACCTTCTTTGTATTTTGGCCATGATAGGAGCTATGTTTATCCGATTAGGGTGCTTGGACATCCGTTGTAAAGCTAACTTCAAGTATTACAACTTTCCCGATTCAAAGATTTAGAGAATCATTTAGTTTTAAATAATATTGTAGATTTAGTGACAATTTTACATCTTTTTTGTTGCTTCTCCATTTTGAAGAATGAGATGAAAAATCTATTAGAAAAAAACTTAAAATTCTCTAAAACTCCAAAATCCAGAATGTATTTGAGATGCTTCAAGGCGGTAGTAGATACGGAGTATATCCATTAATATTTGAGTATAAAATAAGGGTGGGTTCGGTTTATTTTTATTTTCTTGGTTCCTAAATTGAAACTTATTTGTGAATAAAATAAACTAATTTAAAAAGGAACATTACTTTTCTTTTTCAATTTTAGACAACACCTGAATCAAAGATGAAATTATTTCACCAAATTTTCAAAGTTGATGTAAGATTGTAAGTAATTGCCTTTCTA
Organism: Persicaria tinctoria; assembly: GCA_037127255.1. Taxonomy (NCBI): domain Eukaryota; kingdom Viridiplantae; phylum Streptophyta; class Magnoliopsida; order Caryophyllales; family Polygonaceae; genus Persicaria; species Persicaria tinctoria. The sequence goes on along the minus strand of JBANSL010000008.1, from coordinate 4,538,402 downwards.
CGGCTTCATGGATCACATCGATAAGAAAAGTAAGAAACATATCCTGCAGAAATATTATATTGTCTCCCCAACTCCCCTTATACCTTTTAAATTTAAATGATTTTGTTCTCTTTTTGTTCATCAACTGTACAAATTGTACAATTACAATTGCATAACTTCAACCCTAAACCGGTCAATTACTAACATTATTTCCTGAAATCTAAGGAGATATTCCTTTTGCTCCCTTTAAATGTAAAATGTTACTATCAATATGTGTAAGTCAATCTATAAGCAACACTATTTTGACTACTAACTTTTTGGTAATGGTGTGGCATCGAATTCTAAACCATGAACAAGTCAATTGAGATCTTGTCTCTTTTTTTTTTTTTGGTTTTCTAACGGCATATAGGTTAAATTTTCCAATATTATAAAAATCTATTAAATTTATTGATTTTTTTTTAAGTATTCATTCCTAATAAATTTAAAAGTGGTATTTGGACATAGGATAAGTATCTTAAACGGGAAAGATTCCTATCAAATCAAATAAGCGACCCTAGAAAATCAATATTAAGAAAAGCTAAAAATAATTTAAATTTGGGAAATATTTTCTGATTAAGGTTGTTATTATGTGTTCTTTTAGGATATAGGATAGAGAATATGTAAAAAAAAAAAAAAAAAGTTAAGGATCTAAATTAAGCAAACTATTTTTTAAAAGTAATTTCAGGTACACCCCCCAACAATTTTTTTTTTATGCTCCCACACTTGCCCCTATTGAAATAACTATATCTAAATTATATTTTATTAGGACACAGATTAAGAACTTAGGTTGAAAGAAATTTCTACCTAAAATAGAGTAAACTCTAGGAATTTTTTTTTTAAAACCTAAAATAATTAAAATTTTGGGAAATATTTCTCAGTTAAAACTCTTAACTTATACCCTAGGGTTGTGGTGTATATTTAAAAAAAACGATATTTATATTATATAAGAAGTTATGCCATATCTTCTGGAAAATTGTAAAATTGTAAAAAAAAAAACACTTATGACATCACAACCAATTTTTTAAATATACTAATCATATATTTTTATATATTAACATAATGATAAAATCTTTTAATTAATCTTCATTGTGTTAGCATTTAATAATTTCCTTGTGATTTTGGAAGAAGCTACCGAAAATTTCATATATTTTGTTCTTTTTTTAGTCTATAACTAGTTTAGTACCCGCACTTTTGTGCGATCTATTTTTTTAAATTAATAAATTTAATACTAAAAAAATGTATAAAAAAATTTTGTAAGTAAACTTTAAACTCTAAATACCCCTCACGTCTAAATATTGTTAATTATTATATAGTTAACAGTAAAAAGAACTTTAAATATTTGTAATTAGAGAAAAATATTTATCTCATTGTTAATTAATATTTGTACCCAAATCCATGTGTGTAAAAATAATCATAAATTATATATGCAATGTACTGTTATTTAGAGTTGAAATGATTTTTCTTTATTACTCTTCTCCTTGAATAGTTGAATGCATTTGTCATGTTTGAATGCATCTGTCATCTTTGAATTATCTTATGGAACAATGTAAATGAACATGTATTTATCTCTGAAAAATGTTTAGTAAATTTATTTATTTATTTATTTATTGTGATTTGTTAGGTATAGTTGAGATTTGTTTTTATCTCTTAGTATAAATAGTTGAGATTTGTTTTTATTCATACGCCATACCATAGGACTACTAACTCAATATATAGAGAAGAGATATATAACATGTTTTTTTTATTTAGTTAGAATATCTTCAATTAATCTAGATATATATGACAAAATTCACAGATAAGATATATACGACAAGTAGATATAGATATAGGATACAACATTTAGGATATATATCGACAATTACTCCAACATATATAGACACGGGATAAGCCAATTAGGATGCATATTGGTAACAAAAGGATTACCCCAACAAATGTACGTAGATGTATAGGATACGACAATTAGGATAATATTATATTAGATTTTTTCGTTCAATTATCTTTTTTGTTTATTTTAGCGAATATATATGACATATCATAATTCTCTAAAATTAAATCAATATCTTACTCGATATCCCTTAATCCGTTTGTTACCAATAATAAAAAAAATCCTAATAATTAACAAATCTTAAAAATTAATAATAAATCCTACTAATTAACAAAAAAATGATAATTTACCAAAAAAAATCTAACAAATCTTAACAAATCCTACTAATTAACAAATCTTAAAAATTAATAATAAATCCTACTAATTAACAAAAAGGATCATTTACCAAAAAAATCTAACAAATCTTAACAAATCCTACTAATTAACAATTCTCACTAATTAATATACATCAGATGAGATTTTCTAACTAACAAATCCTACTAATGAATAAATCCTATAATAAAAAAAATAAAAATTCCTACTTTAAAGGAGAAGCCGCCACATGAGTTAGGCGACTTCTATTATATAATATTGATTTGGTCGAATTGTTTATTTAGTCTATAAATATCATAATTACAAATTTGCAAGTCGGTAGAAAAGTCAATAAATTAATGGGCTTAACAACTTCTTGGTCGTTGAAAAATGTTTGGAATTTAAATTCATTATTATAAAAAATTATAATTGTCACATTATAATGATGATACCGACAAAGGTCATATATATCACCTTTTATATATATATAAAGTCGGTAGTATATAAATATATTGATACTACATTGATCACATAATCATGTTTAATAGAATTGAATATATATTAATATTGAAATGTTTACATTTACATTTATATATGTTAATGAATTTTAATTTATATGGGAAAGGAAGGTTCCACTATATAATATAAGTCCTTTGGTCATTACATGTGTGTGGAGGATTCTGATCCAAAAAAAAATGTGGAGGATATTATATATAATTCAAAGAGGGGAAAAAGAAATCGATCAGAAAAAAAATGGAAGGGAAAAAGAAATGTAAATAAAGAAAATAAAAGGTGAGCATTTCATATTTTCATGCATATACTTTACGATTATATGGATTTTATGGTGAACATTTCACATACTTTACGATTTATTGCATGTCGCCTTTGTAGACTAAAGATATGAGGCAGGCTCGATTCCTTTGACTGATTTATTAACATAAAATCAAAATTATAATGTACTTCAGTTTACTTGTAAATAAATTAACATTTCAATGCACGTATAGTGTAATTTTATTTTTATTATTTAGAAAGAAATACAAATTTAATCTATATTAACTTGAGGGAATTTGGTGAAAAAACCCTTTTAGCATATTTGGTTAGCTAGATAAGCCTATTAATTGTTTTTTTTAGTATGTTTAGCCCATTAATTATTTTTTTAGCTTGCTTAGCCCTCTTGACCGGTCAACGGTCAACGTCGACCGTTGACCGGTCAACCCATTTTGATGCCAACTTTTTTTTTTTTTTGATGCCAACTTTTTTTTTTTTTTTGATGCCAACTTTTTTTCTTTTTTTTTTATGCCATATTTTACCGTTTTGATGCCAACATTTTGTGGTGACAATTTTATATAATTGATGGCATAAGAGCTTAAAACGTGGAATCAAAATATTGTCACCTTATTGTCACTTTTCTAATGAAATGATTGGATGACTTTTTTTTAATGCCACTTTTTTAAAACATTTGATGACATTTTTTGTGATGTCATATTTTACCGTTTTGATGCCAAAATTTTATTACATTTTATTTTCAATCTGATGCCAGTTTTCTAATTAAATTATTGGATGACACTTTTTTTAAACTTTGATGACATTTTTTGTTTACTCTAATGTCACGTTGACCATTGATGCCATTTTGAAAAATTTGTATCACATTAAAGAAAAAAATGTCATCAAAAATACTACTTTGAAAAAATATCATCAAAAATATGGCATCACGGTAAAAAAAATAATATAAAAAAATTGACATAAAAAAGTGGCATCAAAGTGAAAATAAAATATAGTAAAATTTTAGCATCAAAACGGTAAAATATGGCATCACTAAAAAAAAAAAGTTGGCATCAAAAAAAAAAAAAAGTTGGCATCAAAATGGGTTGGTCAACGTTGACCGGTCAATGGTCACCCTATTGGGAAAGGGGCTAGGGCAAACTAATTAAATTGATTTATGGACTAGGTGATTAATTGGATATTTAATTAACTTATGGTATGGATAATGGATTGAAGTTTAATTTGTCATCCTTTTCCAAAGAATTTTTTTTTTGACAGTTAGTCTAATTTAAATTTATGTTAAATAATATAGTTTTAGCATTTTGATACAAAGAAATCTTTCTAGATTCACTAATTTAGCTATTTTAAAAATATTTTTATATTTAGAAAAAGCTTTTTTTTTTTAATTAAGACTCTAGACATAGATTATAAAAATTGTCATTCTTAAAGGATTAATGGGTTAAATCTAACTTGTTAGGTTAGGATTGGATGAATTAAGCAAATAATATGTAATTAATAAAGTGATGGAAATTAGTAATTACTAGCTTCCACTAAAAATGATAGTAGAAAAGAGGATGCAAAAAGAAATTGAAAACAACCATACACCAAAAGCTAAAATGCTATATATATTGATTTCGAAATTTTGAACAAGGGCAAAAGACAAGGTTAATGCCTTTAGCTTAAAGTTAGGTGCAATTGGAGAAAGGAAACAACAAAAAATTAAATAAAGACTAAAGATTTCTTATAAAGATCAATGATTTGATTATGCACATTTATGCTCCATACATATGCACAAATTATGACAATATGGGTATAGACTTAATTATAGTTTTTTTTTTTTTTTTGACAGTAGGCAAGAAGTAGATTGACACAACGATCTTGAAGCAATAAAAAAGATGGTTTGGGGTATATATAGACTTATAGTTAACTATATATTACGGAGTATTATCAAACTATATATGATGAATTATTAATTGTGAATGACATAAAATATATATATATATATATTTTTTAAAAAGCTTACAAAACATCAATACAACTTTTCCTAAAAGAGATGTGCACAATTTTTGGAGCCTACAAATTATTTCCACTTGGCAAATAATTTTTAAATTTTTATACTCCCTAGTCCCTAGTTTTATACTCCGTACACAGTAGGAGCAAAAGACATGGTTTTGTCTAATAATTGGATCGGATAACTATGAACCATTCCGAAATGGGTCACTGAAAAGGACTTGTGGATAGTATTCAAGGGTCCCAAATTCAAACCCTGTATATAATCGCTCTTTATTTACAAATTCAAGAATCGGATAACTATGTAGGTGTTCACTGTTCTTCCCTGTATTTTGTTTTTCCTATTTTTCAAAATTTAGATAAAACATGATATGAATATATATCGAACGGATTTTCTTTTTCTTTTTTGGTTTATAGGTAGGCACTTAGGCTATTATAATATGCATGGGGGGTTTGAACTCGTAACCTATTGGTCACTACATATCATCCTTACCAATTAAGCTAGTAAGGCTTGACATCGAACGGATTTTCTAACTTATGAAAATATTGCATTTTACAACTTAGTTAATTTTTCAAAAAAAATTAGAGTTCATTAATTTTTGTAGGTTTTTCTTCCCTAATTAAATTGACTATATAGGGCATAGATTAAACAAACCATATGGCATATATCATCATATGGATAGACAAGCCATTCGCATAGCCAAGAATATTAGAGGGATCAATGGAATAGATGAGATGAACGAAACTAAAAACTATATATATAATGGGTACGTAATTAGAATCTAACTCATACACTAAAAATAATTTTATGAAAAATAAATAAAACTATTTTTTTATATAAAAAAAGGAATTGGCATAGAACAAACCAATTAAAATTGAGATGTGAATTTTAGGGTTTTTTATTTAAAAGAAAAAAAAAAGTGAGGCAAAAAGGAATTTGATAGGAATGTGAAAGGGAGTGTACTCTACCATTTGAACATGTGGAACGTCCCACGTTGATAATATAAAAAAAAAACTAAATCTTGCATATAAGTCGTTGAACTATTTTTTTTAATGTCAATTGATTTAATTAATCCCATCAATCTTTTTGTTAGAGATATATTAGGATAGATATATTTTATGATATATTGGATATGATTGTATTAAGATATAATCTTTGATATATTAGGTTATATTAGCTTAGAAATATATATATTTGGTAGATTTAAATTATCGATATCTTTATATTACTTATTCTCCAAGCATTATAATTCATATATAAATGGTTGAATAACTTGAATATATAATACGGTAACATTCTATTAGAGTTTTATTCCTCTCTAAATTCTACCATTTTGTTCTCGCCTTGTAATAAATTTTAAACTTTTATGTATAATTATAGTTTTTTTAACGGGACAGGTTAATTCGAGTATACTCAAACCTGCCTAATGAGACCGGCTTATCTGTGGATAAAATTCCACATGTAATATATTGCTGCATGTTACCGCAGATTGTGTAGATAGTAGATACCCTTTTGTCCTTTAGATATCCTTTGAATATTCTGAAATATTCCTTACCAAAATTAAGGACCAAATTGCTAAATTTTATTACACTGTTTAATTTGTTTCCAGATTTGCATTTAATTATTAAAGAGGCAATCGACACACAATGTAATATAGAATATTTACTTTTTTTTTATCCTTTCCGGTTCAAGTGGGCTTAGCCCACTCTACATCTGGATCGGGTTACTGTAGGCCCATTAAGGGGTTGATCCTCTCACTCACAAGTGTCTCTATGTTTCCACGGAGATTCGAACTTCGAACCTCGAGGCATGGGATGTAGCCCCATAACCACTACACCAACTTGTGATTTACTAAAAAATTACTCATGCAGTCATGCCACAAATTAAATTACGTGCTCATATAGGACTTAATTCTATGTATCAATTATATATGCAATTTTCAATTTTTTTTTTGCAATATATAGTTTTCATTATAATAGATAATTCAACATTTAAAAATTAATATTAATTTATTGAAATGGGTATGTTTCTAATAGTTAATTTGCATGTGTGGTCCCGTTAATATATACTTGTAAGTGACCTGTACGAAAAGTAAAGCAACATGTGATAGAGTATATATATATAGATATCACGAAACGTGTTAAGTGGCCCTCTTTGCATATATCAATGAATAAAGCTCCTACATTTAATATATAACACATATGTTTGCGATCATTTTTTTTTTTTTTTTTAAAAGTCAAACTTTTAATACACACAACTATATCTAAACAGAAAAAAAATCCCAATATAGATCGAGTCGGGTCAAATAAGAAAGCAACCATTTTCGAATGAAATGTACGAATTAGAGAAAATTCGATCCCACTATGAAAAAAATCCACAAAATGAGTCAATTTCGATCTTTAAATCAAATTAAAAGGGGTTGAATTGAAATCCAAACAATATAATATAATTAATTAAATATATATGACTATGGCGATTGGCGACGTCCTTCCTGTTAGCATTTTCGCACCTCGAAAAGTCATTGAAATAGTGCCCCTTGGCACTACCTACAATTACATATATATATATATATATATGGAACTTGAAAGAGAGGTCACCTGCACTTACAATATATATATATATATATATATATATATATATATATATATATATATATATATATATATATATATATATATATATATATATATATATATATATATATATATATATATATTTTAAAAAAATGGAGTAAAATGCAGATGTTAAAGTCCAAGTACGTACGTACAATATAAATACTCAGCACTTTTTGAAGCAATCAATATATATAATAGATGTATAAAAACTATATAAAATATCAACATTTTATTAAATATTTTTAAATAATATCATACATATTACTAATAAATATAGAATTATTTTAAAAAATTAATTAAAAAATGGATATTTTATATAGTTTTTAGCTCATTAAAAAACGTGCATGAATAGTCCAAAGACAACTATTGTGTGTCGGAAGGAGTATATGAAAAAGGGTATTTAAGTGAATCAATCACCAAATCTCAAAATATAAGAAAAAGGGTATTTAAGTGCATTGGTTAAATATAAGAAAAAGGGGTTTTAAGTGCATTGGACCATAGGTTAAAGGATAAGTCATTTGTGACATGAATCGTTTTTTTCTTAATTATTATAGTAGTATGTTTAACCAATTGCATTTTCCCCACTAATTAATACGTACAATATACTAACACACACACACACACTTAATTTTACTATTTTTGTAATCCGATATTCCACCTAATCAATATAGAAATATATATTTAAGATAAGATTTTGCACAATTTAGCCAGATATCGATATATTTTTAGAAGATTATAGCAATATATGCTTAAGATAATATTTTACCAAATTTTGTTAGATATCAATATATTTTTACAAGATCTTCATGTTTGTTAAATTTAGATATATTATTATATCTCTTTTATTAGTAGTCAATTGAAGTACTAAACATATTGACATAAATTAATTAGTTATAATATAGTGGTAGTTATAGTTAATTTTTAATTACAAATTATTTTATACTTATTTTAATATCAATTAAATTAATATTATAAAAAGGAAAAATGACCCCAAATAATACAAACTATCACCTATGAACCGAGAATAATACAAACTTTCAAAATCACTAATTGGTATACAAACTATTGCGTATTAAACCAATTTTGATACGAAACCATTTCCGGCCAAATTTCTCGCGACATGTATGACGTGGCAATCAAACATTAATTTTTTTTAATGACATGGCATACCATGTCACTATACTTTTTTTTTTTAAAACAAAATTGAATTGGTGGGAATTGGGAACCCTAGAACCGGAGTTGAAACCACGCCGCCGCCGCCGATGGAATGAACCTAGGCATGAATTGCAGCGCACTCCTCGACTTCCATATCTGCGCAGCCTCCATTGCCGAGGTCGGTGGCTGACCGGATTCGAAAGTCATCGGCATCATCTAGAGCGTGTTCCCCGCCCACATCGTAGGACCCCAGGTGGTCAGATCAGACCTGCAATAGAAGCCACCGCCGCCGCACCGGAGGGCGCGTCCTGGTTTGATTTCATCGCCGATTTCAGTTGCTTGTTGCCTCCTTCATCGCCTCGATCAATGGAGTTATCGTCCTTGAAAATATCCTCCCTGAAATCCGAACGCTGCTGCTGCTGGTGAAATCCATACGAGACGGCGGCTGCGGTGTCATAGTGGTGGTGGGTGAGGGCGAGTCTGGAGGTGTGGAAGGGGTGGGACCCGACGAGAGACTTGAAAAGCAAAAGTGGGGCGAAAATATTAGCTAGAGTCGGTGGCGGAGCCCCAAATGGAGGCGTCGAGGGAGGATAAGTTGGCCGGAATTGTACCAGTACCAGTGGCGGCGACGATAGCAGGTTCGACAGGTTGGAGGAGCCACTCGATGGTCTCCTCGGGCTGCAATTCATGTTTAAGATTCCGTCGACGGCTTCAAGTCGGCAACTCCGGTTAGGTTCCCACCTAATTCATGTCATTCATTTTTTTTTTTCATTTTAAAAAAAGTAAGTGACATGGCATGTTTGGTTGCCACGTCATGCAGGTCGCGGTAAATTTGGTCGGAAATGGTTTTGTATCAAAATTGGTTTAATACGCAATAGTTTGTATACCCAATGGTGATTTTGAAAGTTTGTATTATTTTCGGTTCATAGGTGATAGTTTGTATTATTTGGGGTCATTTTGCCTTATAAAAACTGTAAAATAGTTTCGTGTTCTTCAGTTAGTAGTTAGTCAATTAGGGCCCCTGCCCTTTTTAGACTATCTCGTTGATGGCGAGAGCTATTAGGGAGAAAGACATTTTAAACCTCAGTCATCAAGTTTAACACATAATTTGCCAATAATAATTAAAGGGGTCTACTTTTTAGAACACTCGACTCCTGTAATTCAAGCTCGAAACCTTCTCACCTCTGACGTGGGATTCACATGTCTCCTTGCTAATGTTGAGCTTGCGATCGATCATTGTTCGAAGATTCATATCTTTGAGTGGATTTTCCGATCCCCCCTTCACGGTCAGCTAATTACAACGCGCTCTCGAAAAGATAGTAATACATGTTGTGTCAGCCAATAATTTCTCGGCTTTGCTGACGATCGACGCACATCTAGCTAACTCGATCAATTGAGATCTATTTGAAGATGATTGAGATGAAGATCGTGTGGTATGTAGGTGGATAAGACACACCGACAGTGGTAGCTAGTGCAGGGCCGGGATAGCAATAGCTAGGGTGGTTGATGGTGGTGGCTACTTGCCAACTTACACTTACAATTACACTTACACTTACAGTAGTGTGGATTAAAGTGTAAAGATGGTTCTATGGTCCAGAAAGAGAGAGAGACTGTACGGTCAACTGGTACCAAATCCTTGTTGTTAGATACTTTTATCATTATCAGTGTATTATATTTCACGTGTCTTGTCCAGTTGTCCTTTGCGTTATCACCTGTCCGAGTCCCCCTCCCCCTCTTTAATTCCCCGGCTCCGCCAATTAAAATTAAGATAACCCATCGTATCAAATTCCGACTCGAACTGATTCTAAAAACAATTACGAGCTTTAATTGGTGCTGGTTTCATAGGCCGGCTTGTCTTCGATCTGGTAGTGTGATCGAAGCTCAGCCCACCCAAATTTTCTTTTCCGTACGACAAGTACATAGCAAAACAGTAAAATGAGCAAAAGCTAAAGGAGAATAGGATGTGCAATGAAAGGAGGAGGAGAGGCATCGAGAAAGAAGACGATGTTGAGATGAATGCATTTTTGGGGTAAGATAATGTTTTACCATTTGAGTGGCTTAGGGCATCATTTTTCATCACTATCATCTGTCATAGACAGTACTTTAAATTTGAACAAGATTTGATTGTCCAACCACATATATATGCATTTTGGATCGACCCAATTAAAGGGCCTTGTGGGACAATTTCTTCACTCGATCTTTCATCTTTCATCAATGCGTTGGGGGACCATCACTACCATTTCAAACTTTAGGTACAGTAGTTCACGAGTGCCGAAATCTCAAATATATATATATATGTTCATTTCTTGTAACATTAATATATATTCAAGTTCAAAACTTGATATACTTTCAAACTGTCATTAATTTGTATATACATCTATAAGAGATTGATGGTTCTGAAGGCATATGTCACGGCGCTAGTATGGAGAGGTAGTCTTATGTGATAGCGACCACTTGTAATGTTTCGTCTGAGTGCATCAGACACTAAATTAAACAAGTCGTTCACATAAGTTCAGTGATGTTCCGTCCTGCGTTAAAATAGAGCTAGAAAGATATATATCTATGGGAGGAGGCAAGGTGAATTGAAAAAAGAGAGACTATTCTTCCATATATAATTAGATAACCGAGTTTGAATTATGTAAATTTAACACTTTTAAAGCAAGTTGATCGATCTAGTCAAAAAGATATCTTAATTAATGCGATTTCGACTTATTGAAAATAGAGTCTGAAAGACCTAAGGGCTGTGTATGGTTGCCCAAATAAACCGGTTAAAATGAGTAACTTGTAACTGTTAAAAAATTCAACCGATTTAATTGGGGTATGGGAGCCAAAAGAAGTCAAAAGCCGGTTAAAAATTTTGGTTTAAATATAATCCGGTTGGAGCAGCTTATTTAGGAGTTTCTTTTTCCACAATTACAAATTTACCCCTTCTCTTTTATCTTATTTGGTTTGAAAGTACCACAATGTCCCTAATAAAAACCAAATAAACTCCACTTTTTACAAATAAACTGTTTTTCACCCCATACGGAGTTTATATTTTTTCATAAATTTTTAATTACTTTTACCAACAGTTTATAAATTTTACCCTGTTTATAATTTTAGTCAGTTTATTAACTCCGTCCCATACGAACCCCTTGTGTACATTTCCAATAGATTTTTCATTGAGAATTTTGGAGTTTTTGGATAATTTTAATACTCCCTCCGTTCAACCAAACTTGTCGTTTACTATTCATGCACGCTTTTTTAGAATGATAAAAACTATATAAAATATTCATTTAAAAAAAAAAAATTAACAAGTTTGTACTTATTAATAATAACTACGAAATTGTTTAAAAAAATTATTTAAAAAGTCGATATTTTATATACTACCTCCGATCCAAAAAGATTGTCGTTTGACTTTTTAACACGTATTTTAATGAGCTAAAAACTATATAAAATATCAATTTTTTTTAATTTTTTTTTTACAACTTAATATTTGTTGATAATAAGTATTAGATTATAAAAAAATAATAATAAAAAATTTAATATATTATATAGTTTTTAGCTCCTTAAATTACGTGTTAAAAAGTCAAACGACATTCTTTTTGGATCGGAGGTAGTAGTTTTTAGCTCCTAAAAAACGTGCATGAATAGTAAAACGTCAAGTTTTGTTGAATGTAGGAAGTATGTATTTTTCGTCTATCGGATTTTCCATCTGATTCTCCAAAAAGAGAAAGTATGTAGCAAAAAAAATAGAGATGCTTTCTCAAATCTCAAATCTGCAATATTATTTAAAACTAAATGAGACTGTCGTACCAAATATACCCATCCCATGTTTGGAAGGCAATGGAGACTGAGAAAAAGCAACGATAAAAACTGCCCATAGTCAGTATCCTTCAAGGAAAAGTAACATTGCAAAAACAAATCAAAATTAGGGACAAAAATGGTAAAAAAAAAAAAAAGGACAAACCAAAAGAGCCCCTCAAATTACATATATTTAAACAAAAGAGGAGGAAAAAAATGGAATTAAAAAAAAAAGGCAACTAGAAAAGGTAAAGTCGGTGGATGAAGAAATAAGCAAATTAAGTAGCCACCCAAAATGTCTCCCAATTGATAAATCTCCTACTCCCTCTCCCACCTTCATTACACCTACTTAGCCTCTGTAATTCCCCAATTCCATATTTATCCCCAACTTCCTTGTTATTTCCATCTGTATCCTCTTCGTTGCCTCGCGTTTTCGGTAATCCTACTTCCTTCGCACTTTCCTTTTCTTCGTATTCTTCTTCTTCGTTGTCGTCATCGTCGTCGTCCTCGAAAAACTCCTCCATCAGCGACATGGTCAGCCGTCCATTGCTCCTCTCGGCATGGATGCTGGGCCTCCTAGGAGCCGCCGCGACCGCCATCATCACCAGCCGCCCGCTCTCGCGGTGTGGCTGCACCCGGATGGTGGTGGTCAGCGGCGGTGGGAGGCTCTCGTACCCGGCTTTCCTGCAGGATGATCCCAATCCCATCTTGTTGTGGCGGGGTTTCGTGGCGATCATCGTTATTCGATCCTTAGTAGCGATTGATGAGGTCGATTCCTCGGCCTCGGAATCCAATGACATGATTGAGAAGATATCGTCGTCGGTGGTGTCGGTGCCGGTCTCGCTCCCGAGATTCTCGGTGCACATTTCCAAGCTCTTCTCGCTAAGCACGGTCGACGTCGAACGCTTGTCCAAAGGATGGACGTACACCCCGAGGTGGAGATTATTCGAGGCGTTCGAGAGAGCCTCTATGGAGCTCCACCCGGTATGGATCGGGTCAATGCACTGAGGTGGCTGAATTGGCGGATTGAGCTTCAGGCTCAGGGAGCTGGGCTCCACGAGAATGCTATGGCAAACGATAGTCGACATGGCTATCGATCGAGGTTAATTCGAGAATCGTCGATTAGGGTTTAGGGTTTGGAGGGATTGAAGGAGAGAGGGAGGGAAGGAATGGGAAGATGAGGTAATGAGGAGAGACGAGTGAAGGAGAGGGAAGGGGGAATGTGTTATTTGTAGCCTCCAAAAAAGCAACTAAAGATGTACGAACACAACGTAGAAAAAGAAGGGAGTGGGAGAAAGAAAAATAATAAAAAAAAAGGTGTGTTTATGCACTGGAATAATATAAACTTTCCTATGCAACCTAATATTTATTTATTTATTACCTTTATCAAAATCAAAAGTGGTATGATAAAATGGGAAAATGCTCCTTCACAAAATTTAAAGGTGTTTCGATCATAGAGCCCAAACTTTTCCACCAAGTAAAATAAGTGTAAAAAAATATATAAAAAGGCTGAAGTCAGCTTCAATGTGCATATTAATTTTAATTTTTATATTATAATAATATATAAACAAGAACATATTATAATTAAAAAAAAAAACTAGAAATGAAATCGGCTCACCCAATTATGAAGAAAAACTATCAATTAAATCAAATCCCAACCAAAAGAAATATATGCTCATACCAATTAAATCAATGTCAGTGACAAAAGAATATACCCTAATATTTTTTTGGTAAATTTCGCGAGGTACCCTCGTGGTATTGCAATTTTCGTCGGGTGTACAGAAGTTTGACATATTTCGCATGGTACCCCTCACGTTTACTCCTATTTCACCTCGCGCCCTTGTATGGTTAATTTTGACAGAATTTTTAGTCTCCGTTAGTTTTGAATTAGAAAAAAAAAAAGGAGAAAGAACGCTGGTCGAAGAGGGGAACCGCAATGTGGCTTCTTTGACGGAGAACTGAGAGGAAAGGGCGAGGGTGAACGATGAACTCAGCAACTGGAGAGAGACCGATGCGACAGGTTCCCGACAGTGGCGAGGTTGAGCGAAGCTGGTGGTCGGAATCGACATCGCAGAGGACGACTTGCGATTAGGGAGAGAGGGGCGCTGAGAGAGGTCCGAAGGGGCAGCTCTGGTGTCTCGTTTCCGTCTGACAGCAAGAGAGTCGAGGAGAAGATAGGGGGAGAGAGGAGGGGCGTTGAGAGAGGTCCGAAGGGGCAGCTCTGGTGCCTCCGACTTCGAATGCCTCCGACATCGCAGAGGATGACTGTTCGAATGCCTACTGTTTCAATTCCAGATATAACCTGTAACACATAAACTTGTTTCGAATCTTTGATAATCAATTAACTTTAGGCTCTTTAGTTTCAAGATTTTGTTGAATTGAATGGAAAGGGAAGATACTTTGCCTTATCCGAGCACATAAACGAAGAGGAAGGGCTCCCCTGATGAACAAAACACAAAAGGCTTCTCAATTCCCCTTCACTTTGCTAATGAACAAAACCCTAGATTACAAATTTCCCCTAATCAGCATCATATACGAATGAATTAATCCTGAAATAACTTGATCGCCGTCGAGTGGCACAGGATCGGTATCAGCGCGAAGATCCAAAGCCTTAACCTCGCCGGTGCCGGGAATGTCGGAGAATTCTCCGGCGTTGTAGGGCGGAAAGTGAGAGAGCAACGGGAACGAGGCTGCAGTTGCAATGGATAAGGAGAAGATGATTTTTCTTTGAGTTAGGGTTGCTGGCGAAGGCGAAGGCGAATGCGATGGCGTTGCCGGTCTCTCTCCAGTCGCCCTTTCCTCTCAGACATTGCGTTCGTTCTCTCCGTTCAACCAGCGTCCTTTCTTCATTTTTTTTTTTTTTTTTAATTCAAATCAAACGGAGATGGCCATTTCCGTTAGTTTTAACCGATAAGGGCGCGAGACAAAATCAACACAAAACACAGGGGTACCACGCGAAATATGTCAAACTTTTGTACACCCGGCGAAAATTGCAATACCACGAGGGTACCTCGCAAAATTTCCGTATTTTTTTTAAAATATAACAACAACAAACCCAATATGCAAAATTTGAAGGTCAAGATATATACACCTTTTTCGCTACTATGTTGAGATAGTGTTTTCGACTGGCCAAGCATGTTATATAAGTTAATTTATGTCCGTGCAAGATTAAGAGAACTATTAAAAAAAAAACAAAAAAACGGAATGAACATAAAGCTAGGACTCTACCAAATATTTGATCAGTGATATCTGAAGTCATCATCAATGTGCTCTCTCTCTCAACCCGCCTCAAAAAAATAAATAGGGAGAAGGAAAAAAGAAAAGGAAAAATGATTCCAACATATATATCAGTGAAAGGCTGAATAATGTATTCATGTGTCCCTTTGCTTTGAGTCAAAATCAAGGAGAGGATCTCTTCAATCAGAGAGTAAGATCCGGTAGAAATTGGCCGACCCGATTTGAAATTACTTGAATTCAAAGTGAAGTTACATAACAGCCGACAATTACTTTAAGCAAACCAGTTTGATTTTTATGAGTTAAATTGGATTCACCACTATGAATTTGGTTGGGTGAGGCTAACAAAAGGTCAACTCCTCAAAATCTCATGCCTCCTCATTGTTTTTTTTAATCTATACTGAATTGCTCGACGCATCATCTGACATCTTCAAGTACATCATAATATATCCCAAAATGTATTCTCACTAAGTCATGAGAAACTATTAAAACAGTATTCGCGAATTAATATGATAAGTCAAACAGATCCTCACTTGTCTGTTGAAATAGTATTCGTGAATTTTGGTTGAGTGATAGTCTGAAAAAAGTAAAGTCACCTGCCTTTCAAGTTCAAAATCTCTCTACTACCGTTCTTGACGCACTATCTGACATCTTTAAGCGCATCATAATAGGTATCGCGGATTAGCATGATATGCAAAACAGATAGGAAAACACTATCACAAAAGGCAATGGAAGGCATGATTTTCCTCATCCAACAATGACCATATATTTTACCATGGATCCAAAAAGTCAAGAGAGGGCATCGATGGCGCGATCTAAGATGACCCTCGGATTGGATGCTGTTTCAGCTTTAAGCTCGCGAGGCGCGGTCTAGTGAGCACAACCATAGAAATGTGGTCCTACCATATATAACTGCACAGCCACAGCTTACAAAATCAACACAAAAATTTGACACAGAGTAGAGTACAGCATCTCAACTTGCTGACGCAGGCTGGCAAAAAGAGGAAAGGTGAAGAAATTTATTTTAAATTGCAGTGATCCTCCACAATGGTTTGCCTTTGCCTTTTGTGTTGGTCGGCTTACCCTGTTTACTTCTTTAAACACTGCCATTTTAAGGGTTAAAACTTAAAAATATATGTCACTAGGGTAGGGGAGTGTGTGATTTCTCTGTGTCTAATTAAGCCTCTCTCTAGATATACTAAGAGTTCGTTTGGTTTAACCGGGGAAGAACAATTCTCAGGAAGTTACCTCCTGGGAATTCAATTCCCACGTATTACACTTTCCGAGAATTGAAAAAATATGTTTGGTTGGATTTTAAATGGTAAGAATTAAAATAGAGAAATTGAAAATTCCTATTTATAAAAGGTAGAATTGGAATTTACCTAGGGGAAGTAGGTAAGTTAAATTCCCTTAAAATGAAGGAATTTAAGTTCCTAGGAATTTAAATTCCTGGGTTTTACTGTGACTAAAACTCCAACCAAACACATATTTCATCTACTTCCCGGGCTTTTCAGTTGCTAACCAAACAAACCCTAAATTACTAAATCAGCATCCATGGAGTGGAAGGAATCTTTGTGAAGTTTAAAAAAATCACTAGAAACCCGGCTGCAACAGAGATAGAGGTAGGGGGGGGGGGGCAGTTGCCCCGCCTTACCTTGACAATCTGATACCCGAGTGAAAATTGAGAATTTATATTCAAAATATATGTTCATGTTGGGAAAAATATTTATCGGAAATTTCACGAAGCAAAAGTATTTACCAAACTAGCAATAAAAAACTCTGGTTCGGACTTTAAAAAAGCGAAATGAAACCAAAAAAATAAAAAGGAAAATGCATATGCTTTAAGAGATTCAGTAAGGTGAAAAGCGGTTTAAAACTGCATTTTATGTATTTTTTTTAAAAAAAAATTGGTTGACATGGGATAGCAAAGGTAAAAAAATGGTTTGATATTCTCATTACTATAATTCAGTGCAAGAACTTCAAAACGACATTTTATATATATTATTCATTTCGACAATTAGGTGAGAAGTTTTTTTTTTTTTGATAGAAAACAACAAAGTAAGGCGGACGTAAATGGCAGGAATGTGCAAGTCATGTGGGATTGTAAAGGAAAAATGACCTACCCTAGAGAGTGGTGGTGGTTATACAAATGTGGAAGCTACAAGTGACAAAGCTAAGTTGTGGAAAGATGTAAAAGAGAAGCTGGCCGAACATGAGAACGTGAACCGAGTGTGGTACCTGTACCGGCCTCTCGAGCACATGCTGTACGCTCCTCCAATGGGCCTCTTAGTGCTGATAAGCTTCCATTTCTGCACAGGTAAAAAGGAAAGCTTTTCAGGTATCAGAGCAACAACAACTTGGGTCCAACAGGATGGGCAAAAAGGCATCTGTTACTACTATGTACTCTCTCTGTAGCAGAGAATCTGCTACCTCTGCTACATTGTATGTTTAGTGCTCCAGGTAGGTGCTCGCGCTGTCGCTATAGCTTAGTTCGGCATGGCCCTTTATTTCACATGGTCAGCTCATCATATGCTCAATGGTTTGGTAATCGCGCCTTGGTTTGTTAGAGTTTAGTCAGCTTCATTACCTACTGTGTAACAGAAAGGGCAGAGAATATGAATTTCATTGCTCTCAAGTTTTTGCTTACTGTTATGTTGAATGTGAGTCCAAGTATTTAGCAAAAGCAAGCATCTTTATGGGTTCCAATTATGTATTAGCAAGTGGCTAAGTTTGTGTTGAATAGGGTCTTCATTAAAAGCTGTTCTTCACTTTACAGAAGCTTTAACCGTTTCAAAGTATCTTCATTGCTTAGCTGTCCAAGAAACCAAACCTGAAATAATCAAATGTGACAGCATCTTATTCACAACCAACAGTTCTAAAACATAAGTGATGAACAAGACTTAATTCAAGGTTAACCAAAAAAAAAAAAAGCACATGATATGATCCATTAGTACATATTGAGAACTTTATCCCTACTGAGCTTTCAGTCAAATACTAAATTAGAGAGGGATGTGTGACGTTCGCTGATGGAATGTGAGACTACAATGATTGATTACCTTGAACAAGTTCAAGTGCAGGAAAAACCAAGATTACCTTGAACAAGTACATAATGCATCCACATAAATTCTAACTGTAAAGGTAACTACACAGTTAAGCCGAAATAGCAGCACACAGCTCAAAGAGGAATAAGATGCACACCTAGTAACCTTTGAGGACTCCTAATAGACTAATAGAGTACCTTTTTTCGCTAGGGAGGATAATTATGTAAGCATCGGGTTCCACTCATGTGGCTTAGAGTACAAAGAGCTAACCAAAGACAACGGGAGAGACAGCATCAGTTACATCAGAGTCCATTGATCTGCTTTTAAGAGCTTAGTTTACTAACAAAGGTATTAAAAATAGGATGCGTCATCGCGCTTTAGCCTTCAAAGTCAGCTCCACAGAATTTCCTTTAAGTTCATAATATGTTTTTTTAAGGAAACAGTTGCTGACATCCCTCCAGTTCATAGCTTAGACAGAGCACTAAACAAAGCATACACACTAACTAGCCCGTCTTTTTTGACTACGTTGTTGCATCTTTTCCTTTCACTGCCATAAATAATGCAAAGCTACGCACTAAACCGAAAAAATCAGTAAACAAAACCATAGAATCTGGCATCACACTGTATTCCAAGATGGCCTAAAATACAGAAGTCAATTGCTGATCTTACACAGAATACTATGTTAAGCAACAATATAGTAAACAAATTAAATATCCTCTAATTAGGATTATATTTAATCCGAGCTAAAGTTGGTGTCCTGATCAGTTCTCCCATAAAGATTTGGTCATGAAAGCACTTAACCTTAAAATGGATAGAATCAAAGTAGAAAAGCAAAGATTGATTATAACATGGTTTCAACAAATACTTACCATACAAAGAGTTAGGTATAGGAATTGACCACATACAGTCGTTCAAGCAGAAAAACAATAAAGTTCTGGCAAAGTGCTATCAGAATTCACAGTGAAATGGGTTCCATCAGTTCTTACAAGAATCCACAACACTAAGCACTATAGATCAAATAGAAGCACCTCCATCACAAAATATAACACATCAGTAGAAACCAATGAATAGAGGGCTTTTATGCTTGATCTCAATCTTTCTCTTTTATTTCGTCTTACAATGAATAAAGTTTCAGTCTTTCAGCTATTGTCAAGGAAATAAACACATGACATTATACATAATATGCATGCCCAACATGCTTTAATGGTTGTCATATCTGTGCAACCCACTGCACAGAGCCAAACCTAAATTTTCCCTTAAGTACTCATAAAGTGGTTGCTAAGAAATCGTTATCCATCATAAAAGGCATAAAGGTGTCAAAACTTGATAAATTATTTCTAGCCAAGAGAACAATGGCACTTAGCACATCAATGTACGACCAGTTGCCTTTGTTTCTTAAGATTTAGACTGCAAGAGGATTTGGATACACAAAAAGAGGGATGCTTAAGAAGGAAGGAAATTTAGATGACATAATAATCCATGTTGAAAAAAGGCAATGAATCACTTCTCATTTTCAATTAATGGACAATTGTATGTGCAATACAAATAAAAGGAGGAAAAAAAATGCAACATGAACTGCTTTATGTTATGAATTAGCTTTAATATAATGCCATAATTTCTAGCAGCTGATGAATCATTCAATATAGCATCAAAAAGAAAATAATATTTCAGCTATACTTAACATAAATTTTTTGGATAGGTGTAATGACCATGACCAAACACTTCCAAGATAATGTGACCAATCATGCTCATTGAAATCAGATAAGAATCTAACTCTTCTAATATTGTATTACTATAATGATCAGCCAAAAAAACTTAATCCACTTTACACAGCCAAACTAAAAAAAAGAGCTTGTAAGTGCAACACATGAAAATTTATCTAATCAGTGGGCATTGCCATAATAAAGTAAAAATCGATCTCTGTGAGTTTGCAAAGAGAAATATATTGTTATACTCGAAAAACTTCAACGATTTGTTAATGTCAAAATGCAATCTTATAATTCAGAAATCTCATGGATCGAGCTGATTGCTCTTCTCTTCTATGTAAGCAACTAGATATAGTATGAAATTCTATCAGCTAAAACCGTAACCTGTGGTAAGAAAGATTAGACATCTAGGATCAATTCAATCGTGCGAAATTGTTAATATGCACCCCATGCCAACTACTACAGTCTGGCCTGTTGCGGTAGGTGCTTCCAATGATTAACAATCTACGATACATGATTTTCTGAAGTCTGAACAATGTCAAATATTAACCCCGTTACTTGACACTTTGACAGGATAAAAATTTGTTGTCTCAACGCTCATGTTAAATGCAGAATTTAACAGGCTGAGATTACAAAACATATTCTCCTAAGCAAGTAAATAAAAAGAAGCAATTAGAATAACATAGATATAGGATTATTTCATAAAACACAAGTAATTATTCCAAGGAAATGAATAGCAAAATCTGCCCTTCCAATAGCTTTTGGAAATGGAGTGAACTCCAACAAGACCTATGAGCACATATCTCATAAGATTCACCGATGAGTCAATGACTGGTTTCACAAGCCTTTGTTTAGATATTTGGTTGAAAAGAATGTCAGACACAAGTCCTCTACCATTCAGACATAAGAATCAGAGTCATCAGTATAGTATCCCTTATATTGGCCGATTATAGAGGAACTGAACATTTATAGACAAGGAAACGACAATTTGTGAAAGAAAATGGACAGACAAACTGCAATAGGTGTTTTGGATTTAAAAAAAATTGGAAGAATTCCACTTAGATATCCTTAGAGCGGAGTCACCGTCAAAATTGAGTTATCTAAGCCCGAGATAGTACATGGAAGAAGGGGGTAATACTAAATAGAATGATGGAAAAAAATACTCTATTATAGTGGGGGGGGGGGGGGTGGGGGGGGGGGGGTGGGGGGGGGTGAGAGTATGGTTTATAATTCCAAGTATAAAAGATGAAGGCGAGGTTTGTGTCAAGGAGGATAAATTATATGAAATATTCAGATCATTCAGCTTGGCAACAAATGATGGAAATCTTAATTGATTATCTCTGCAGCCCACAATGACAGAATCTCGAGCATCAATACTTTTGAGTTTTACCTAGTCCTATTGAGCTCCTCCAAGCATCTTGCCTTCTTTATCTATCAGTCTTCTCATTAGATCATTTATGGGTAAAAAAAACTATATCCCAAAATTACAAATTTACAGTTTAACAGCACCTTGCAGGTTAAACATGTACTCACTCATAATTTGATGATGCAAGTTACTACATATTCCTGTATGCAACCAGAAATCTTGCACCTGTAAGCATGCAACAGAGTCATTGAATTAGAACTTCACAGAAAAGTATTGCAGTGATAAGGTGCTAGCAGTAGATTCAAAGGGATTGATTAAATATGGCATCTGGTGCCAGTGGCCTATGGCTCCATCTAAGCTGCTGATGGACTACCCCGGCCACATATTCAGCCAACAGAGTAACTTTCTTTCTTCATTGCCATACGACTAATTACTGGCTCCATCTAAGTTTAGGGGAAGTGAGTATCAAAAATTCTTATGGAGTGGCATGACATACCATATCTATTCTTTGGTATCTCAAGTGAGGTAGGAATGATGTTGTATGCGTTCAGAGCTTCCTATGAACATGATTCTTGTATCATCTTTATTTTGAGTTTATTTTGAGTTTAAGCTGCAGATTCCCTTTGGAGTACTCTTTCTCTAATCAGTTGTCACATACAACTTGAGAAAGAGATGAGAAGACTCGAAAGTGAGTGAAAAACCTGCACACATTTCAATCCAATACTCTAGGTGGATTATCAGAAGAGGAGACCTCCATTAGCACTGATAAGATGAGGATATCTGGCAGAATCATTTGGGATCAGGAGCAGATATTGTAGGGTTTCGTATGGACAGTGAGTAAAGATTTTGATGCGACTTTTGGAATTTAGCAAGATTCTAGGCAGCTTGCTGTTTCCCCTTAGGATGATGAGAGTATCAGAAACGGTATTCATATTCACATTACTACAACAGAGAAAATTCACCAGGGAAATAATTGGAACAAAACAGAAACTACAACAGTCAACAAATACAAATTGGAATGAAGTTAGCTAGCTTGTGAGTTTGATAACCTTTACAACTATGGGGAGCTATAGAAGTTGATGTGCTTTCCCAGCCACCAAAGAAAGAGTGATGAGATACTTCACCAAGTTCAGAAATAGATTGGATTTCAAACAAGAAACTTTCTGGAATGCGCAAAGTGGTGCAGCAGATTCAAATGACAGTTCTTACATCAAATTGAAGAAACCTTGCTTGTCCATCTCATACTTTGGATCAATCACAGCCAGATTGGAGTCCTTAGCTCAGACATTTTCACAATATCAAGATGTGCATCAAACACACCCCGATCCTTGAATTATCGAAATTTGTAGGGAGGTGCACAAAACATGGAATTGGAAATAAATGAATTTCACGAGAACAACGAAAAAGATATCTCAAATGTAATAATCATTTTCATTTCTAACATTCAAATTACAAAACTCAAGTGTGAACATTCACTATAATCCTAGGACCACAGCTACCGCCACTTCGGAATTAATGCTGAGTAAAACATGATTGCCTAGGTGAGAAATGCATCAAAATCCTAGTTGAAATAGAGACCTGGTGTTCCAACAAGAACCTCAACTGTCAAGTTCCATTGCCTGGGTGGCCTTTGCCTTTGCAAGTGCCGTAAGCTTTGTTTTCACCTTCTTCTTTCCGACTTTGAATTTTTTTGCCCCTTTCTTCTTATCTCCCCCATCAACCTGCACACACGAAAAGCCAATCCCCAAACTTCTTTTCAACTAGCAATCCAAAGAAACCATTTTTTTAAGAAGGAATTTACTGAAACTAGTTCAATATCCCCGAATCCCAAAATCAATACATGTTCGGAGTGTATAAAATTCACAAGCCAAGGTGCAGATTTCATTCAACAGAACAGACCAAAACACTTAATTCGATCTGAATTCAGCGCAGCTGGTTGAATAATGTAAACCCTAACTCAATGCCAGTAAACTGAGTAAAGTACCAAAATCAACTGACCTCCGAACAAGACAAATCGAAATAGTAAAGGAAAGATGGAATTATTACTTTCATTTGGTTCGTCTTCGCTTGGAGCTTCTTCTCTTTCTTATCTTTATCCGCGTTCTCTCCTAAAAATTCAAACAGAGAAAAATCCCGAAAAAATTAACGCCGCAAAAACCATGAAATCAGGAAAAGAGAGAAAAGAGGAAGAAATTGATACTTCGGAGATCAAATTCGTGCTGCCTCTTCCGCCGAGCTAAATTATTCTTCTTCGACATCTGTTCTTCCGTCAATCTCAACCTGGAAACGCGTTGCGATTTTGATTTTTCTTCCTCCTCCCAAACGCCTAAAACCCTAACGAGGCTAAATGCCGAGTATGTATACTGTATAGAGTTGCGACTTGTGAGTATCCAACCCGACAAATATATTTCCTAACTCAAACCCGGTTCAATAAATCTAGTCGAAATTCATAAATCCAAATGAGCTCGACCCAAACTGTATCGAGCTTACTTTGGGGTGTGTATTAGGGTTGATCATAGCCGAATCTGAAACCGAATTTTAAAAAATTATAAACCGAATCTAACACCCTAAGTTCGGTTCGGTTTAAATTTGGTTTATTTAGGTTTTGAACCTAATTTACAAATTAATTATAAAAAAAATTAATTTAAAAGAAAATTATGCTATGGAAAATTTCTTTAAAATACATATAATATCTTATAGTGGGTTGTAACTTTTTTTTATGAGAATTGATTCAACCTAAACTAGTGTCATATAATGTTTTTATTTAATTTAACAAAAGTTAGGTTTGAACCGAACCAAACCTAAAATCGAATTTTAAAAAATTGCGAAACGAAAACCGAACCTAATCTATTGGGTTCGGTTTAGATCCGGTTTGATTGGCTCGGTTTAGTCCAAAATTTCGGTTTGAACCGAATTATGAACACCTCTAGTGTGTATGGGGCTCCTCAAATTGGTTGAAATTAAAAAATAAACTAAACTTGAAGATTTAAAATGTGTATAGGGTAAAGTTTTTAAGGTGATTTTTTGGATCCAAAAAAAGTTTTTAAGTTGATTTTGGTTTAAATGGGAAGTTAAAAAAAACAGTGTTTGTATTTTTTTGTTTTTGTTTTTGGAGTTTATTTGATTTAAAATGACAAGCATATCCCTAATAACAATTAAATAAACTCCATTTTTTATAAATAAACTATTTTTCACCCCATACGGAGTTTATATTTCACCCAAATTTTTAATCTTATTTCAAACAAATTTTTAACCTTATTTCAAACAAATTTTTAACTTAAACCCGTTTATAAATTTTAGTCGTTTTTTCAACCTCGCCTCATACGGAACCCTTATCTAATTTGTGGGGTACTATTACTCCATATATATACTAATCCCTCGTAATTAACCTACAACTGATTTGATGTTAAACATTTATTTAAACAAAAAACCTCACAAAAATGATTTATCCTCGTCTGCTGAAACGTCGTCGTAGAGAGGCGGATCAAATAGAAAAGAATGATCAAAGGCTATGGCGGGACGCCATGAAGAGTAACAGAACCCGACACCAGTCATTCCATCAATGGACCTTGACTTTTTGAACACCTGAGAATTGTGTGACAAACCATAAAATGAATTGTACTGATAAAAAATAAGCGTTCAATTGCAAACTGAGATCGGCGGCCAATTTTCCCCTTGTAGAGGATTCCACATTGCTATTGCTCAAATGTATCTAAAAGATGGAAAAAAAAATGAAAATGAATTGTACGGATAAAAAACAAGCGTTCAATTGCAAACTGAGATCGACGGCCAATTTTCCCCTTGTAGAGGATTCCACGAAGTTGCTCAAATGTATCTAAAAGATGGAAAAAAAAATTCCAAATTAAGACCCGGGGTCTTAGAAGGCGTCAGCCCATGCCATGCCCC
Organism: Persicaria tinctoria; assembly: GCA_037127255.1. Lineage (NCBI taxonomy): Eukaryota > Viridiplantae > Streptophyta > Magnoliopsida > Caryophyllales > Polygonaceae > Persicaria > Persicaria tinctoria. Next base: position 4,512,629 of record JBANSL010000008.1, on the reverse strand, counting down.
AAGCCCTCTCGAGTCCGTTGTCCTCACTTGGAGCCTGAAAATGAAGAGCTCTTATGACATAGGTAGGGCTTGAATCACTTATAAATCACTCCGTACCTCCTTATTTTATCCAATGTGGGATGGAGGTGTTACACCTATGACATCATACATAAAACATTATATGCACAGAGTTGACAAGTATGAGGTTTAACAACTTTACAGCTAGACCACCATATTAATTATGTTGCACATATATAGTATGCATACTCACCATGTAGAGACTTGGGTGTATATTTCTTAAGAATGGCCCCACACTCAGTAACAAAACCAACAACAAGTTCGACACTATCATCAAATCATCAATTGACTTCTCGAGTAGGACGTTTAACCGCTCTACAGCTAACCGCACATGACACACCTACAGATTCACCGGATGAGCGAGAAACTTCAATGCTGCAATTAAGCACTTGAGGCTGCAAAAAAAAAAAACGACAACAAAGTTAGAAACATTGTCAATCAGATATGAAAAATAATAACAGAAACATTGTCAATCAGATATGAGAAATAATAACACAAGCACATCAGAGCAAACTCACTTTATCTTTAAGCTTGAAATCCGTTTGCAGCTGCAAGACAATTCTACAAGGGGAAAATTCCACATTGCTATTGCTCAAATGTATCTAAAAGATGGAAAAAAAATTAAAATGAACTGTACGGATAAAAAACAAGCGTTCAATTGCAAACTGAGATCGACGGCCAATTTTCCCATTGTAGAGGATTCCACGAAGTTGCTCAAATGTATCTAAAAGATGGGAAAAAAAAATTCCAAATCTCCTTATTATATCCGATGTGGGATGGAGGTGTTACACCTATGATATCATACATAAAACATTATATGCACAGAGTTGACAAGTAGGAGGTTTAACAGCTTTACAGCTAGACCACCATATTAATTATGTTGCACATATAGTATGCATACTCACCATGTAGAGACTTGGGTGTATATTTCTTAAGAGTGGCCCCACACTCAGTAACAAAACCAACAACAAGTTCGACACTATCATCAAATCATCAATTGACTTCTCGAGTAGGACGTTTAACCGCTCTACAGCTAACCGCACATGACACACCTACAGATTCACCAAATGGGCGAGAAACTTCAATGCTGCAAGCACTTGAGACTGCAAAAAAAAAACCACAACAAAGTTAGAAACATTGTCAATCAGATATGAAAAATAATAACAGAAACATTGTCAATCAGATATGAAAAATAATAACAGAAACATTGTCAATCAGAGCAAACTCACTTTATCTTTAAGCTTGAAATCCTTTTGCAGCTGCAAGACAATTCTACTTAAGAGAAGTTTTGTCCGATTTGAGGATGTTTTTTATTAACAATCGGAACCATTTATTAACAATCGGAACCAACGCAGCTAGATTATATACATGGCCACTAGCCATAGGTTCGACCCGCAAGGTCGGACACGCCGGGTTGGGAACCCAGGGGACACGACCCAAACACTAATCTAAAATGTCACGGGTTGAAGGGTTCGGGTCGACTTGCCGAGTCGACCCGTTGACCCGGCAAGTCACATTATTTTTTTTTAAAATAAAAAATAAAAAATTAACTATTAAAAATAAATAAATAATATGTGAAGATAAAATCTTCACGACACATTTTATCACTTTGACATGAAGTGTTAAAAATGTGGAAATATTTTATATCTCCATACCGATTCTTTCCTCCACGATAAATTCAAATGTGAGATGTAAGAGGAAAAAATATGAGGATATATTTTTTCTCAAACTTCATTTCCAATATAGGAAATGTAGGAAACAAGTGAAATGGGAGAAATAGGATAGTGGGATACATATATATAGCCTCATGACTTCTTGTTCTAACTCCATATTTTCGATGTGGGATGTAGTCTTTTTCCCACATTGGAAATGATGGGATAGACGGAATACTTTCAAGTCTATAAAAGGATAAGAATGTGGTTCATTTGTCTCACATTGTCATTGCATATTAGTTTATGTGTTGTAATGTTATATGTTTATTTCCCTATGTCTTGCTTTCATATGTGTTACATGTAATATTGTTATGTGCTTGTAAACATGTATGAGTGTATGATGAGTATACATATAACATATATTATATGCTTGGATATACATGGATGCACAATATATGATTAGGCTCGACTGAGTCGTATTGAGTCGAGATCGACTTGATCCTCTAACGAGTCTAGTACATATTTGTGGAGTGATAATGTATAACCTATAGTATATATAATATATGTATAATATATATGACATAAAGTTAGAAGGCTTACCCGGATGTGGGCTTTAGGCCCATTCCCAAGCCCATAAGATCTCTGACGTTGGACGAGCTTGGCGGCCTTTGGTCCAGTTGATGAAGCGCAACGTTTTTACCTTTGCTCCACTTGAAGATCCGAAGCCCTAGCTATATAAGCTCTCTAGCCGCTTCTGGATCCTTCAGTTCAGCTCTCTCTCTCCTCCGTCTCCTCTCAAACGCTCTCAAAGGGTTCTAGGGTTTCTAGGGTTATCTCCTGGCTTCTCCCCGACGATTGTGACGACGAAGGCGTTAACTGCTCTCGGTGATCTCCTGGTGGTGGCGCGGCTAAGCTTCTGGCTTTGGTTGCCGCTTGTCTCACGTCTGGAGATCTAGGGTTTGGGAGTTTCGAAGAGATCTTCGAACTCGGGTCATCCCACACAGGGGGATCTTCTTCTCTTGTGTCTCTGAAACTCGTACATGCTTAGATCTAGGGTTTACTTTTGCATTGCTTGTTTGTAACCCTCTATTGAACATTACCTAGTGGATTCGGCCTGTTCTTGAGGCCCCGAGGACGTAGGCATCTCTTTGCCGAACCTCGTAAAACTCTGGTGTTTGTTCTTGCTCTTGCATGTTTGTTTTGAGTTTCTTGTTCTTATCTCTCGCTTCCGCATTCAATCACTTTTCGTTATCTCGAATCTCGATTCAACAAGTGGTATCAGAGCTTGAGTGTCGCGTTTCCGATTTCCTGGCTCATTGTTGAGTTCTAGGGATAGGTTACGGGTGTAGGGCCTCGGGCTGACCTAAAAGGCGACATCGCTGGTGCAACACCCCCCCTACACGACATACCACTGCCTTGTTTGTTTAGATCTAGGCTTGTGTGTTTACGTTTCTGTGCTCTGCTCTTGGATTCAAGGTTTTTCTTGAATCTTTTGCGTGATTTACTGTGTTTTGTTAAGTTTTTTAAGCTCTTGACTATAAACATGGGTGAATCCTATCGTTTAAAACCCTTCAATGGCAATACTGACTTTGCTATGTGGCAGGTAAAAATGAAGGCCATATTAATCAAAGAAAATTGCTATGAAGTGCTCTCTGGAGAAGATGTCGATGAAGACAAAAAGAAGGATCTAAAACGTCTTGATAAAGTAGCACACAGTGAGATTATGTTGAGACTTACAGACGAAGTGGCTAGGCAAGTTCTTACTTGCACAACTACTGAAAAGCTCTGGAAAAGGTTGGAAGAATTATACTTGGTAAAATCACTACCAAGTAGGGTAAATCTCTTCAACAAACTCTTCAATTATAAAATGTCTACTACTTGCACTCTTGCTGAAAATCTTGACAGATTATTGGCTATTACCCAAGATCTGGAAAGATGTGGTGACAAGGTTGATGAGACTCAATTGTGTGTGTTGTTGCTTAATTCTTTGCCTGCACAGTTTACTACTTTTGTTGATGTTGTTCAGTATGGTACTAATAAGTTGACTCAAAAGGAGCTTATTGACTCTATCATACAGAAAAATGAAAATCTGAAAGTGTTTAAAGCTGTGAATGGAAATAAGACTGACCCTAAACCTGAAAACAAAGATGAGGTTCTTATGGTGAAGTCTAAGTACAAAGGCAATAGGAAACCTAAGCAACAGGAAAATAAAGACAATAAATCTGATTCTGTGTCTTCTGATAAATCCAGTGGTGAAAAACCTGATAAATCTCATCTTTTATGTACTTACTGCAATAAAACTGGTCATCTTGAGAAACATTGTTTTAAAAAGAAAAGAGATATTAAAGCTGGTAAGAAACCTAATGTGTCTGCTATTTGTGAATCTCATCCTTATGTTACTCATGAAGTTCTTGCATTATTAAGTGACACTGATTCTACTACTTGGATTTTGGATTCTGGGTGTACTATGCATGCTACCTTCCATAAATCATGGTTCTTTGAGCTTAAATGTTTTGATGCTGGTACTGTTATGCTAGGTGATCACTCTATTCTTAAAATTAAAGGTGTTGGATCTGTTGCTTTAAAAATGTTTGATAATGTGATTAGAATTGTTAAGGATGTTAAATGGGTTCCTGATTTAAGGAGAAACTTGCTATCTGAAAGTGCTTTTGAAGAATTACACTATGATATGTCCAGTTCTAATGGTGTTAGAATTATTTCTAAAAATGGGAAGCCTGTCATCAAATGCTTTAGAAAGAAGGGTCTTTATGAAGTGTTGGCTACTCCTGTTTTGAATTATTCTGCTTCTGCCTTTACTGCTTCTGTGCATACTATGTCTCTGCATGATACTATGTTGTGGCATAATAGATTAGGTCACATTGGCAATAAAGGCTTAGAACACCTTCATAAAACTGGCATTATTAACTCCAAACCTTGCATGATTGATCTTTGTGAAAATTGTATCCTAGGAAAGCATGCTAGAAAAGGTTTTAAGCATTCATCTTATGTTGCAGCTGCCCCTCTTGAATATATTCATTCTGATCTGTGGGGACCCTCTCCTGTTCCTACTGTAGTACATAAGAGATATTTCATGTCTCTCATTGATCACTACAGTAGGAAGGTTTGTGTTTATTTGCTTAAAACTAAAGATGAGGCTTTTGAAACCTTTAAAAACTGGAAAGTTGGAGTTGAAAATGAAACTGGCCTTACTGTTAAATGTTTAAAAACTGACAATGGCCTTGAGTTCTGTAATTCTTTGTTCAATGAGTACTGCAAGTTTAATGGTATTAAGAGACACTTAACCATTCCTGGAACTCCCCAGCAGAATGGCTCTGCTGAGAGGATGAACAGGACTCTCCTTGAAAAGGCTAGATGCATGCTTATCTCTTCTGGTTTGAAACAATGTTTGTGGGGTGAAGCTGTTGTGACTGCTGCTTATCTGATAAATAGGACTCCATCATCTGTTATTGATTTTAAAACTCCCTATGAGTTATGGACTAAAAGAAAGCCAAACTTAGACCACATTAAACCTTTTGGTTTCACTGTGTTTTCTTATGTTAACCAAGGTAAACTTAATCCTAGGTCCCAAAAATGTGTGCTATTGGGCTATCCTGAAGGGGTTAAGGGTTATAAGTTGCTTCTTGTCCAACCTGGAGTGTATAAAACTATTGTGAGTAGGAATGTCTTTATCAATGAGCATGAATTTCATTTTAAGAAAGCTTCTCCTGTTATCTCAGATGCTAACTTGCAGGTACAAGAGGATCAATTCTTTGTGCCTAAGCACAATGATGATGATTCAGATGGTGAGTTTGACAGTGGGTTTTCTCCCTCTTCTTCCTCTACTCTCCCTGCTCATGATTCTTCTCTGTCTACTTCTAATGATGCTACTGTTTCTGATAATATGCAAATTGATGTTGTGCAACCTCACCAATTGGGTGGGGAAGCAAATAATGAACCTAATTCCTCTTCTACTTCTCCTATTTCTGTGAATGAGGATGCTGTTGTCACTTCTGTGCCTGTGTCTGGTTCTGGTCCCTCTAGTTCTTCAGCCACTGAAGGGCATGACTTGACTAATTGGCAGTTGACTAGGGATAGGAGTCCTAGGACTGTTATACCAAATAAAAGGTTCATTAATAACATTGTTGAGTTTGCTTGCTTGGTTTCTGAAGTTGTGAAGATTTTTACTCCTGAAACTTATGAACAAGCTATGAAATGTATTCACTCTGCTAAATGAAAACATGCTATGAATGATGAGATAGAATCTATGAGGGTGAATAAAACCTGGACTTTGGTGCCTAAACCTGTGAATGCTAGATTAATTGATTGTAAATGGATCTATAAATTGAAATATGGCATTTCTAAGTCCGACCCCCCTAGATACAAAGCTAGGCTGGTTGCTAAGGGTTTTACCCAAAGAGAGGATGAGGATTACAATGAAATATTTGCTCCTGTTGTGAAATATAAAACCTTGAGACTGTTGCTTGCCATGACTGCTGTTTATGATTTTGAATTAGAACAAATGGATGTTAAGACAGCTTTTATTCATGGTGACTTGGATGAGACAATTTATATGAGACAGCCTAAGGGCTTCATTGATTCTATGCATCCTAATCATGCTTGCTTGTTAAATAAATCCATTTATGGTTTAAAACAGTCACCTAGACAATGGAATATCAAGTTTGACAAGTGCATGAGGTTCAGTCTAGGGTTTAAAAGGAGCAAATTTGATACATGTTTATACTTTAAGGGTGTCAATAAGAGTCCTGTGCTTTATGTGCTTTTGTATGTGGATGACATCTTGTTGATTTCCAAATCTGTTGATGCTATTCATGATATTAAAAAGAACTTACAAAAGCATTTTGACATGAAAGACTTAGGCATTGCTAAAAAGATTTTAGGCATGTCTATTATAAGAGATAGGAAGCATAAGAAGTTGTGGTTGCATCAGTGTGACTATGTGCATAAGGTTCTTGAGAGATTTCATATTTCTGGTGATAAGATAAACAACATTCCTTTAGGTGCTCATCTTGATCTCACTAAAATAAAAGGGAAGTTGTATGTTGCTGAATTGAATATTATGAAATCCATTCCTTATGATGCTGATGTAGGTTCAGTGATGTACTCTATGATTTGTACTCGTCCTGATCTTGCATTTGCTATTAGCACACTTAGCAGGTTCATGTCTGAACCAGCTGAGAAACACTGGGTGTCTATGAAATACTCGTTGAGATATTTACTTGGCACTGCTAACCTGTCTTTGTTATATGCTGAACACTCCTCCTCTTATAACTTACATGGCTTTGTGGATGCTGATTATGCTTCTAACAAGGATACCATGAAATCTATTACTTCCTATGTGTATACATGGGCAGGTAATTGTGTTTCCTAGAAATCCCAGCAGCAACCCATCGTTGCTCTCTCATCCACTGAAGCTGAGTACATAGCAGCTACAGAGGCCTGCAAGGAGGCCATCTGGCTGCAAGGAATCCTTAAGGAGATAGAGAGGAAGCACTACACTTCTGTCTTACACATTGACAGTCAAAGTGCACTCTATCTCTGCAGGGACCCCATGTACCATGAGCGTACTAAACATATTGATGTTAGATACCATTTTATTTGTGAGAAAGTGGAAGATAATGTCATACATGTTAAGAAAATTGATGGTAAGCTTAATCCTGCAGATTTTGGCACTAAAATTGTTCCTTATGAAAAATTTGTGTTATGCAGGAACTTCCTCCATTTGGAGGATTTCCATGGGTGATCCTTGCATGTTTGGGCTGATGACGGATGGCCTTGAGTCCACTATGTTTAGGCTATAGTCTGGCTGGAGCAAGACTTAGAAAAATATAGGGTGATTTGTTGTAATGTTATATGTTTATTTCCCTATGTCTTGATTTCATATGTGTTACATGTAATATTGTTATGTGCTTGTAAACATGTATGAGTGTATGATGAGTATACATATAACATATATTATATGCTTGGATATACATGGATGCACAATATATGATTAGGCTCGACTGAGTCGTATTGAGTTGAGATCGACTTGATCCTCTAACGAGTCTAGTACATATTTGTGGAGTGATAATGTATAACCTATAGTATATATAATATATGTATAATATGTATGACATAAAGTTAGAAGGCTTACCCGGATGTGGGCTTTAGGCCCATTCCCAAGCCCATAAGATCTCTGACGTTGGACGAGCTTGGCGGCCTTTGGTCCAGTTGATGAAGCGCAGCGTTTTTACCTTTGCTCCACTTGAAGATCCGAAGCCCTAGCTATATAAGCTCGCTGGCCGCTTCTGGATCCTTCAGTTCAGCTCTCTCTCTCCTCCGTCTCCTCTCAAACGCTCTCAAAGGGTTCTAGGGTTTCTAGGGTTATCTCCTGGCTCCTCCCCGGCGATTGTGACGACGAAGGCGTTAGCTGCTCTCGGTGATCTCCTGGTGGTGGCGCGGCTAAGCTTCTGGCTTTGGTTGCCGCTTGTCTCACGTCTGGAGATCTAGGGTTTGGGAGTTTCGAAGAGATCTTCGAACTCGGGTCATCCCACACAGGGGGGTCTTCTTCTCTTGTGTCTCTGAAACTCGTACATGCTTAGATCTAGGGTTTACTTTTGCATTGCTTGTTTGTAACCCTCTATTGAACATTACCTAGTGGATTCGGCCTGTTCTTGAGGCCCCGAGGACGTAGGCATCTCTTTGCCGAACCTCGTAAAACTCTGGTGTTTGTTCTTGCTCTTGCATGTTTGTTTTGAGTTTCTTGTTCTTATCTCTCGCTTCCGCATTCAATCACTTTTCGTTATCTCGAATCTCGATTCAACATTATGTAATATTATAAATTATAAATTATGAATTATTATAAGAATAATTTATATTTATATAATTTACATAATAATTATAAATTTATTTTATTAAAAATATTTTTTTTGGAAAAAAAATATTTTGGAATGGTGGGTTGACCAGCCGGGTCGGACATGCCGGGTTGACACGTCAGGTCATGGGTTATCTTTTCCCCGACCCTGACCCTCAACCCGCGGCCATGTATAGGCAATGTCATTCGTTGACTTTTGTTGCCGGTAAAAAAAATTGCCTCAAAATGACTTGTCGACACCGGCTTTCCATATCGATAAGCAGCTTATTATATATATTAAATCAAAACTCTCAACGAGAAACATATATGCTAATAAAAATTAGAGGAAATTGCACTAAATAACCCAAAAAACGGGCCTATTTGCACAAATAGCCAGAGGGGGGGAAATGGGCCAAAATGGCCAGGCTATGTCTTGCAAATAAAAAGGCCGGTCATTTGGAACTGTTTGCAACCTGTTGCAGCAGGTAAGCGTTGGAATCCCAGAGAGGGGAGGGTGAGGCGGTGGGTGCGGGTGGGCCTAAGGGGAATCCCAGAGAGAGAAGCCGGGGCTGGGGCGGATGGTCCTTCCTCTCAACCGCCGGACCTTCCTTCCGCCTCGCCCCACTGCTGCCATGCGTCGGAATCCTCTGAAGAAGCGAGGTCCGGGTGAGTCGAATTGGCCAATTTTCGAAACGAAGCCTTCACTTCATCGAAGGAGCTTGTCTCCGAAACCCCTAAGATCTCGTACGCGCTTTCGACGGCGAGTTCCGGCGGTGAATCCCATTCACTGTTGGCGGTGCTGAAACGGCGTCGCTCGGCGTTGTCCCGGAGAAGTAGCAGATGAGAGAGCGCCTGGTGTGGCCAAGGTACTGGATTGAGAATCGGCCAATGGCAGTGGGATCTCTCTCTCGCTCATCGCCGCCGGACTACCCTTGCCCATCTTCTCTCACCCAAGCCAACATCAACACTACCTGTCTAGCGGGGTTTTCGTTCAGAAGCTCGGCCCTCAGGTCAATTTCAAACCCTAATATTTCTCAAATCCCTCAATTGAATGTGTTCACTGTTAGATCAGTTGTTGTGAACGTGGAATTTGAATCTTTTGAATGTGAATTTGTCAAGTTGGGATGGTCATGTTCAATGTTTGAACCTTTTCACCATTAATCTCTCATGGATTACAATAGGAAAAGGTTTTGCTTAGTACATGTACTGTGTAGGATTAGATATCGGATTTGAACTTTAGAATGGAACACGGGAAATCAGTCACCACTTGTTGAGTTGTTCCAATTCAAACTATAGTTGTGACTTGTGATTTGTTGGGTGTAGGAAGCACTTGGATTGCTCACAATATCACCAGCTGCAATGGTGATTTTGGTGCTTTGTGATGTATGAGATGAGGGTTACCAAGCTTCAAATATGTTTGGAAGCGAATCTGTGACAGAGTTTGGATAATGAATCTGCAAGTACCGAGCTCCTGAGTATTTCATGTCAACGCCTTCAAATATGATCTTACTCATAGCAGGGCTAGAACTTGAATATGGCAGCCCCACTGGATGGCTTCGACGCGAAGACGTAGAGGCCGATTTCGTCTTCCTTGATGAGCCCTTTCTTGATCCTTGACTGGTAGAAGTGATCCTGATTGTACACACGCAGTAAGCAGAGGATCAATCTTGGATTGTCAATCAATGAATTGGATACTGTTTTGCATTATACATGAGCAGCTCTTTGATATAATTTGTTTAAAAAAAATTTGTTAGTAAGAGCATAGCATACAAGATTACACAAGCAATTATAGATAAGTGGATACAAGAAATAATTTGGTAGAACCAGGACACAACATCCTAGATCTCTGGTGTAAAATCAGAAAGTTGTGGCAGTACTATTGTTAATGCTAAATAACAGACAATGCTAGCACTCATTCAGAAAGGGCCAGATAATGTACTTGATGCAAAATGTGCAGAGAAGAGATATGGAATGCCAAAAATTTAGATGCAGCAAGAAGCATGTTAGAATCAGCTTAGATATCTATATATGACAAATAATGTACCTGATGCAACTTATACTGCTTTGCAGCCTTTAGCACGTCTAAGGAAGTAGGAGAGTTGCTAAATATAGATGTCAGACTTTCATTAGTGATTTTCTCAATATCATCTGTTGTGTAGTGTAGGGTTCTTCTTTGAGAATTTCCTGAGCAAAATGGGAAGTGCCATGAGTAAAAAGCAACATTAAACAAAGATACAATAGGCAAAAGAAAAAAAATATTTGCAACTGCTTGTATAGGATTACGTACCTTCACAGCAACAACCGGATCAGAAGAGCCACGACTACTGGTAAAGGTTAGGCATAGATGTACACGAATGGTAGGACAAATTTGTGAATCTGGTAGGATAAATATACGATATTGGTATGATAAAAATGTAATCACCGAAATTCCTAAGTGTATAACTTGACACTAATGGTAGGATAGATGTACACGAATGGTAAGATATATTTGTACTATTGGCAAATAAGTAGAATTAATATTGATCAATCCACAAATTCTAGACTAGTAATCATTGAGACGTGAATTGACCATAATCTCAATCTCAATTACCAATCCATAAATCCCAATCTCAATCCAATTTCTACCAATTAAAATTCATGAATCCAATCTAATTCAATGCTAGAACGATTGAATTAGAGCCTCTACCCTTGGATATAATGTTATTTAGGTTTCCTCCATCTTCTGTTGTAGGCTGGAAACCCTCTACCCTTGGTTGTTTTTCTGAAAAATGTGGAACATAATTTGCTACGGTTTCTAGCTTGATTTTCCTTGAAAGCTATTTAAATTGGTATTATAGATGCACAAAAATGGTAGGATAGATGAAAACTAATGATAGGAGAAAACAACGATATCGGTAGGATTGATGGACACTAATGGTAGGAGAAAACAACGATATCGGTAGGATCAGAATGGTAGGATTGATGAAAACTAATGGTAGGAGAAAACAACGATATTGGTAGGATCATAATGGAAACCCAGTAATTCCTATATAACTTGACACTAATGGTAGGATAGATGCACACTGATGGTACGATATATTTATACTATTGGAAAAATGTAAATGCATAATTGACTTTACGGAAAAAAATTACTTCCACGTGAATCTCAGAAAAGCAAAAGGAGAAGGCAGGCTCCACATGCAGAGACTGAAGTTATATGAACCACAGATGAAAAAGCTATACATGGATATATCATGTGCGATGATGAATCTCAAGCTATGGTCCCTATCCTGGATAAAGTTAGTGCTACACTGAAAGACAAGATCCAAGTAGTGAATATTGACACTCAGAAGTACCCAGTCATCGCTGACAAGTTCATGATCATCACAGATTTGTCCTATCACCAATGTATATATTTTCTGTCATGTTTATAATCGTATAAGTTCAGAGAGATTTATGAATTTGTCCTAACATGTTCGTAAATGTGTCATACCATTAGTGTATATATTTTCTGCCATGTTCATAATTGTATAAGTTTAGAGAGATTCATGAACACACATACTCCGTATTAGCCTATGTTAGAGTCGAACTCACATCTTTGTGTGCAAACACAACGCTCTACCAATTGAGCTAATAGACTATTTTCAATGGGTCCTTATGATCGTCTAGGAATCAAGAAGTGATAATTTCGCAGGAAGCAAAAATAGTGCTTGAATTTGTTATCTTAATTTGCAAGTCATGCAATTGATCAAAAAGAGAGTATAAATTACGAACTCTCTGCAACAGGTCTTGTGAAACCGTCACCTTGGGGTAGTTCTGTTATAAGAAAAATGAATAACTACAAAGGATAGGTACAAGATCACTTACACATCGCTGCCACTGTCATCGGACAAACTTCTTGCACTTTTTCAGGTATGAAAGGACAGTTGTACACTATTGGTAGGACGGAAATATTCTATTGGTAGGATGGGGACTGCATCGTTTTCTAGAATGAACGGGTAACTTTTTCCTCGTCTTTTCCGCTTTTTGCAGAGCATGTTATGGTGTTTCAGATCCTCCTTTCAAGCTTATATATGTTTTTGGGGAACACCCTTCTATGCAATCATTGCATTTTCCCCTCATAAATGCTCCCCCCTTTTCTCAAAAGAGGAATTCTGTTTTGGCGCCAAAAGTACACTGACAGCCCGCCAAATCAGCTACAGTGAATCCCCTCCAGATTCTTTCCAAAATATCTCCAGGTATGGAAAGACATGTTTAGCCTATTGGTAGGACAAATTAATTCTATTGGTAAGATGGACAGTCTACAGTTTTCTGAAATGAACGGATGATGTCTTTTGGTGCCACATGTCACTGACACCTACTGACAGCTACAGTGTCCCCCACCTTCACCTGCAACTTCATCTTCCGGTTACCAATTTTATTTGCACAAAATAGCCATTTTCTACCCCATGCAAATAATCTAGCCACTTAGCTATTTGTGCAAAGTTTTTTTTTATGTGACTAGTTATGCAAATCGCCCTAAAAATTAGTGACAATAGCCCCTTTTCTAGCCTCTTAAAGGATTTGCCCATGAAAAGCTAATAGCAAAGAAGATAGCGGCTTCTTTTGTCCATGAAGCTACAAAAGACACCATGAAAAACCACATGTAAAAATGAAGCTTGATTCGAAGATTATTGAACATTTCATGGTAAGATCAGCGATTTCATCAATTCATCCATTGCAAAGAGCAAAGAAAAAAAAACATCAAGGTATTGGGATAAAATATCATCTCACATTGATTAGAATGGAAAAACGACTACAAAATATAAGAGTGTGAAAGCCTCTGCACAATGGCTTAAGCTTTTTAGGTTAAAAGGATGATCCGACTTTATAACCAAAACCAAAATAAATCCAACAAGACTCGTAAAAAACCACGTGTAAAAACGAATCTTGATATAAAGATTACAGAACATTTCATGGTGAGCTCACCGATTTCATCCATCCATCCATTACAAAGAGTAAGGGAAAAGAACATCAAGGGGGAAACACTTGGTAGATTTTCTTTATAATGGCTTATATCATCTTGTATCTGAATGAAGATGCCATAACTTGATGTTGTCTTTATTGCTTTTGCATCTTCATCTGCCTCTTGAATCGCTCGATGAAAAGGTCCGCGGCTTGATCTACATCCTCATTGCCTGCTTCCTCATTCAACCTCATGTCGTCGTCTTCCATAATCGCGAGCATTTCATTCATTGACGGGCTGCCTCTTCCATCGTTGCAAGCTTCGTCAAAACCGTCTTCGTAGCTTGTGAGCTCCATATCCTCTTCTGACTCCTTGAACAAGGTGTGGGTCAAGTCTCTGTAGTTACCCTTTGCATTCTCTGTCCAAATCATCATTCATAGTTAAAATAAAAGCCTATACTCTTTGGCAACATATAGAGCTAGCAAGACCTAACCCGATAAGTTCTCCAAGTTTTGTAAAAACTTATAACACAAAAACCTTCTCGGTTCAACCTTATAACCGAATTGTCTCAAACCCAAATCAAACCCGACTTGAACCCAAAATCAAAATATATTTTAATTGTTAAACTTATTTGACTTTAAATTATAATAATAAACTTTGATATGAATATGACCTAATCTGAACCTAATCAGATCCGACCCAAAATGAATGCAACTTGATAATGAATTGAACTAATTAAATCGTCTCGACCCAAATGGATGACGATAAAAGACCTAACCATGGAAAAAAGACTATGAGACACTTGTCATCAAAAACATGAAGAGAAGAGTTCGTGAATTTTGTCCAAACTGGCGAGGCTCCGGTAAAATGAGTCGTACGAAGGTTGCATTGTAGTCATCATATTTGGACTTTCTTGATACGTGTCGATAGTCATCGTATTTGGACGTTTTTTTATGTGTCGAGTTGCCCGCAAGTATAAGAACGGCCAAATCTGATGATTGCAACTTCCGTACGACTCATTTTACTTGAGCCTCGCCAGTCTGAACAAAACTCACGAACTTTTTTCTCTTAGTATTTTTCGATGAAAAATGTCTAGTAGTCTCTTCTTCATGGTTAGGTTTTTTACTCGTCATCAGTATCTTCTTAATGGTTAAATCTTTTACTCGTCGTCTATCCCAAACTTGATAAGATTCGACCCAATACTAAATGGAACCCTGTGGAAAGATGGGAAATATAACCATCCCACGTTGATTAGAAAGGGAATCCAAGCCTTGCATATAAGCCGGTGAGCTACCCCACCTAACACCAATTGGTTTTAGGATGGAACCTCACTCGGTTTGTGTGCTCGGCTTGGTTGGTGCGCGTATTGCGTTTGGGCGTGCGTGGCCCCCCCACGTCGTATATTACCCATCGTAATTTAACATGGTATCAGAGACGAGGTTCGGCTAAGTGCGGTGTGGTTTGGATTCCTGGTCTTAATTGGCTGGCCGGCCATAAGGCTTAAGTCGTCAAGTGCAACTGGCATTAATGCGTGGCCAGGCAGTTGCACTTGAGGGGGGTGTGTGGAAAGATGGGAAATATAACCATCCCACATTGATTAGAAAGGGAATCCAAGCCTTGCATATAAGCCGGTGGGCTACCCCACCTAACACCAATTGGTTTTAGGATGGAACCTCACTCGGTTTGTGTGCTCGGCTTGGTTGGTGCGCGTATTGCGCTTGGGCGTGTGTGCCCCCCACGTCGTATATTACCCACCGTAATTTAACAAACCCAAATTAACCCGACTCATTTGTCGCCTATCAACAACACAAATTAAAATAGATCATTTAAGCATATTAAATCTAAGGGCTTGTTTGGTTGAAATTTTGAAAAAATAAAGAGAAAGGAAACGAATGTAGTTCAATTATAGTTTAAGTTATATTCTTAAAATAAATAAATTAATCATTATCCTCTCCTCCCAACTTTTCATATAAATTTGGTTTTGTTCCGCCTTATTTCATACTAATTTGAGCAAGGGTAACCATATCCCTATACTTCTCTAATCATTATCCCTCTCATCTTATTTTTTTTTTACAAAAAATAGCATTCTTATCTTATTTAGATATATTTTCCTATACAAAATTTGTTTTCATTCCGTTTTACTTTCGTTCTTATATCAAACGAGCCCTAAATCCCCATCACCATTGGCTAATGCTTAATGTATCGAGTTCGAAAAATGGCATTCATTCAAGTATCGATCTATTTGAGTTTTGCATCACTTTATTGCCATTCAAAAGCTAAAGAATCTGAATTACTCACATGACTCTTAATTAAAGTCATTTGTCATTCAAAAGAATTAGAAAGAACAAAAGAAGGTTATACCTTGAGTGTAAGCAAAGACTTTGTGAGGAACGGCACCAGGCGGAGTCCTTTCGGTAACAGTCTCCGACTCTCGGTTCGTGTAAACGGCGAAGCTCTCGCGCTCTCCTCGGCCATCCATGTCGTCGTCCTCATCACCGCCCTCGTCACCATAGTGAAGATGGGGGCGGGGGCGAGGGTGGGGGTTGCCGAGCATGGTGTGCATTCCGTCGACGAGGAGGCCAGCTTGGCTACGGTGGAGCAAGAAGAAGATCACGATCCGAGTCCTGAGCTCGTTCGTTTTGCTCGAAAGGGCGGTTACGATCCGGCTGAGTAGCCCTGGAGTGGCTCGATTGCCCTTCATTTCAGGCGGGTTAGTTGATGGTTGTTGGAGCAAGGTTTGGGACACAGAGTGGTACAGAGAAAGCCATATATGGTGGTGGAGTGGAGCTTGTTTTAAGGTCTGAAAAAGATGTGTGTGTTTTGGAGGGGATATGGAATGAGAAGCTTGAGGTTGAAGATGGGCTTTTACAATTATTGCAAAAGTTAGGAGTAGCTGCTAAGGAAACTGATGATCCAAGGACAATACAAAGGACGGAAATCCATAGAAACTCGGCAAGCCGCGAGAAAAATTCAACCAATACAAGATAGGATAGGACTATAGTAGTGATGCATGAAACCATAAAATAAAATTTAAAGGGACTTAATAAACTAAATTTTTTATATATTTATAATTTTTTTTCTAATAAAACTGCTTCATTTTTATTATTTTTTATTACCTATTTTGTAATTTTTTTTAAAAAATAGGACCTGCTGGAGCGGATGTCAACCCTCTCCTAGTTACATATCTATATCCATCATAACACAAATGTCATACTCCGTAGGCTACTAGAGCATGTGCGCCCGTGCACACGACCCCCAATCATCGGTCCGAGTCGGCCTTTGATATGGTATCAGAGCGGAAAAGCCAAACAGCTCGACTCTCGATCCTGGGCTAGCTAAAAAGAGAATGAGATGCTAGACCCGTTGTCCAAGTGTCAACTAGAAGCGAAAAACGACCCTAGTTGCACTTGCAGGGGCGTGTTGAGAGAATGAAAGATGTGAAGAGACCAAAAGAGTCCCACATCTATAATGTGAACAAAGAAGCCTTAGTATATAATTAACTAGTGGGTTACTCCTCCTATTGCCAATTGGTTTTAGGATGGAACCCCAATCGACTTATGTGCTAGGCTATTAACGCTAGGGCGCACACGTGCACACGACCCCCGATCTCGAGTCCTAACAGACTTCAGTACTTACCACTAGAGTAAGAAGTCATTGATATAAAATCTCTTAAATAAAATACTTTTAACATCGAGTGTTTTGAGTTTTATTGGTTTTATTTTCTCGTACTGAGTTTAAACGCGGATAATTAATTGAGCGATTTCAAGTTTGAGATAAAATATTTTATATTTTACTAGATAAAATGGGGTAAATGACTTGTTTGGATCAATCAAAACTTAATTCTTAACTTGATTGGATATGAAGTTTGATTTTTTTTTTTGCTAGATAATTTGTAAATAACAAAAATTCGAAAATCTGCTTGGATCGAAATAAAAGTGAATGGCCACAACTTTTGCCTTTTGTTTTTGGCTTAAAATGATTCTTTTCTATCAAGAGTGGGTTACCTTTTGTCCTTGTCTCTTTGATGTAGCATGTTATTTTATCCAATTTTAAAAATCAGTATAGTTTTTTTCTAAAGCCAATTTTCTAAATAACATTGGCATGATATCGATTTCTCCAAATTACTTATTTTTAGTTTTCTTAAAATTGTTTTTTAACGATTATTTCTTTATTTAGTAGAGAATTTTTTCGATTAAATTTCTTAACCTATACTTTAAGAGAATATGTCCGAAAAATGGTAAAAATATATTTCTCTCTAAGATTCAATGTGTGAGGATGAAGAAACATTTGTATTTTCGAAAGAAAAGATGGGGCAAATGTGAAAAGTCAAACATAGAATTGAACAAATGATGAACATACAAGATAGATATCCTTTTTTCAAAAAAAAAAATTACGGATAATTAAGTAGCCCTAATTTTGGGATGGTTATAAAAATAACTTCAATTATGGGGCAAGATGTGAAATTTAGAGTATGTTTGGATTTCTATACATTTTAATTATAATATATATATAATATATTTGATTATAATGATATTTTTCTAAAAAGTGATGATCGATTGATCGGATATAACGTCGATCAATAAATTAACTTATTTATGAAACTACATGATACAATATAATGATAATATATCAATATTAGCAATCGAATGTAACTTTTTTTTTTCATGAAAAATGAGAGCAAGCAATTTCAGTAGCTACATGAATAGAAAAATAGGCTACACGGCCACCAACCGACGAGTTGCTCTTCCCTTAATGTGGGCTCCTCAAATGATAATCTATCTATCTATCTATCTATATCTATATCTATATCTATATATAAACCTTAAAAGTTGTGTTCATGGGCAATTTATTGCCATTATTAACTCTACAAAAAAATTTCTATTTATTCTTTTATGTTCAATTTGCATCAATATAATTTCTTTAGCCCAATGGTAGTAGTTGTGGTTGAGAATCCCTTCATCCAAGGTTCAAGCCTTCAACTACATCTTTTATTTTATTTTACTACTTTGTCATTATTCTACTTAATGACAATCTAATCTAATTAATTTATATATAATAACAATAATAATCTTTTTTCTTGGTCATTTATATATAATAACAATAACCTCTTCATAACCTTAGCAATTACATCTTTTAATTTCTTTTTTCATGGTCATTTTATTGACTTAATGATAATCTAATATATATATATATATATATATATATATATATATATATATATATATATATATATATATATATATATATATATATACACACACACACACACACACACACACACATACATATAATATATAATATGGTTCAAGAGTCATTCAAATCCTAACAACTACATCTTTTATTTGATTTTCCTACTTTGTTATTTTCCTACTTAATGACAATCTAATCTAATTAATTTATATATAATAACAATAATAATCTTTTTTCTTGGTCATTTATATATAATAACAATAACCTCTTCATAACCTTAGCAATTACATCTTTTAATTTCTTTTTTCATGGTCATTTTATTGACTTGATGATAATCTAATATATATATATATATATATATATATATATATATATATATATATATATATATATATATATATATATATACACACGCACACACATACATATAATATATAATATGGTTCAAGAGTCATTCAAATCCTAACAACTACATCTTTTATTTAATTTTCTTACTTTGTTATTTTCCTACTTAATGACAATCTAATCTAATTAATTTATAATAATAATAATAATAATAATAATAATAATAATAATAATAATAATAATAATAATAATAATAATAACTTCTTCATCTAAACCTTAAAAAATCTACACTATAAAATGAAGTTTATTGAATTAAAGGGAGCTATGGAATATCATAACATTTTTTAAATATTAAATTTATTTTTTCTTTCCACTCACGGTAACTTTACATATAAGGAGTATATATTAAAACTATACGGAGTATACATTTATAAGAACACGTGTTAGCTCTTTTTTTTTTTTATGTAAAGTTAGCACTTTTTTTAAATGAATTAGATTATACATTAAAATTTATCGAAAATAATAATTTTTTTATTTCTGATTTTCAATTTATTACTACAATTTATTGTTTGGTTTTCTAACCTTTTGTTTTCCAAAACATCTAAATATCTAATCTAATTAAAGGAAATATCAAGAGACCAAAAAAATTTTGCGTTTGAAAAAAATTACTAATAAAAAATATTAATTTCAATTTATTGCCAAGATCTTCCACCTTCTCAAACTTACTAATAAATTTATACCATAAATGTCTTCATTTCAATTTTTTTTCCCTTACCGGTTCAAGTGGGCCGGCTTAGCCCACTCTACATCTGGGTCGGGTTACTGTAGGTCCATTAAGGGGTTGACCCATTAAGGGTTACTGTAGGCCCATTAAGGGGTTGACCCTCCCACTCACAAGCGTCTCCATGTTTCCACGGGAATTCGAACTTCGAACCTCAAAGCATGGGATGTACCCCCATAACCACTACACCAACTTGTGATTGGTAATGTCTTCATTTCATAAATGGGCAGTATATATAATAAAAACCTATTTTAACTTTATCTTTTTTTTCCATAGTTTTTTTTTCTCATTCAGAAATTTGTTGTATTTTGTCAAGAATTTTAAAAAAATAATCCTCACCGAATCAGAAAATTTATCCAAATTGATCATAAATAATAATTTATTGTACGTGTGGTTGTATCATCATTTTATGTAATTTTCGAAAATATCTAATTAAAGAACATATAAAAAGATAAAAATATTATTATGCTTAAAAATTCTAATTTATTGTTAAGATCTTCCAACTTCTAATAAAATAATATTAATTACAATTTATTTCATCTTTACCAAAATAATATTAATTGTAATTTATTGTGTAGTTGTGATTGTGACCTTTTATCTTATCAAACTTTTAATCAATATATATTCCATTTGTTCCGTTCATCTAAACATGGAGCATATGCACTGACCTACAGTGGAAGTTTTTCAAAAAAATGGATAGCTTCCATAAATATTTTGTACCGCAACTTATGGCTTGAGCAACCCTCTAATCCTGCTTACAGGAAGCTGCACGGAAAAGAATGGTGATGGGTATAGAGTTATATTGGATATATTATACTCCCTCCGTTTCAAAATAAATGGCCTTTTAATTTTTAACACGTTTTTTAAGGAGCGGAAAACTCTATAAAATATTATTTTTTTAATTAAAATTTTTATACTATTTGATACTTATTACTAATAAGTATCTAATTATATAAAAAAAATTAATTAAAAATAATATTTCATAGAGTTTTTCGCTCCTTAAAAAGCGTGCTGAAAAGTAAAAGACCGTGTATTTTGGAACGGAGGGAGTAGTTGAAACGAGAAAGTAGGCTAGCTCTCAATTGGGGCAGGGTATAGTTATGAAGAGATTTTTGTTGTGCAGATTGGGGAAAGCTTTGGTGACTGACATGACGAAGCGGGAAAGGAACCTTCTTAGGCCATGTTTATCAAGGGATACTAGAGATACTCGGAATACTAATATTTTATTCTTCTCTTTCCGCCACATCATCCTAGGATCCCATTCTCACTTTTCCCACTTTATCAATAACATCTCTAGTATCCCAAAACTCACCCTTTCCTATCATTTCAATTTACAATTATACCCCTCTCCCATAATTATTTCCATCATTTACTAGCAAAGCAATTTACATTTATACCCCTCTCGACTCATTTTCTCCCATCTATATTAATTTATAATATTCATTTCCCGTTAAAAAATATTGTTCATAAATTAATACTATTTATTAAACTAAATCGGTGACTATATATTAACTTAAAATATAAATTTCATACATTAATATTATTAAACAACATTTTAAATTCTTCAAATGATAATAAACTATTACTAATAAAATATAATGATCATATTATTCAAGGTATTATTACATGTAATTGTATTTGACAAAAAATATTTTTTTTAAATATAATCAAACATATTCAAAGTTGATGTCTATGTGTAGAGAAAAATGAATCTAGTATTTTGGTATAATTTTTATTTTATTTTTTTAACATTTTCATTGTCAAAAATCACAATTTGTAATTCTAAATTACACACGGCAGGTTTAATCTGGACCGTCCATACATCTCCATCCCTACCGTCCAATCGCTAGCCAACCATCGATTGACACTTGTCCCCCTCCCCTCCTCAAAAAATAAAAGTTTTCCACATGGACCCCACAATTGAGATACTAGCAAGAATACTACCTCTGGTATCCGAAATGTGGGATCTTGGACTCCCTCCAATATTATATTATTAAAATAACCCAAGTACCCCCCTCTAGAATCCCGTTAAACATGCCCTTAGGTTTCTAATTTTAATACTGTAGCGTTTTTTTAGCATTTTTATGTTCATGATTTTGTTTAATTATTCCACAATATATATATTATGGTTGAAACCATTGTTTATTTCTCAAACTTTTTAAATTTAATACTATATATATATAGATTTTCTACTTTTTTCCATTGTTTTTCATAATATTCCCTTTATTACTATTATTATTGTTGTGCATTCTAATGTTTATTCTATTTATTTAATTTGTAGGTACAAAAAACCTTATGAAGAGATGAATCGATCAACATAGGTGGGTACGTAGCACAATAATTATATGATTTGTAAATTTAAATTTACTAAATTCTAGATATATTTCTTTTCCATTTTATAAATTTTTTCAAATTCTCTTTATTTATGGTTCTAGATTTGATTTTTTAGTTTCTTACATTTGTACGTGTGTAGTATTTGATTTTTGTTTTTGTTTTTCATAGTAATATTTTAATTTTGTTTGTATTTCTAATTAAAATACATATTATTATTTTATTCTTTTTCAATTCACATTGGGTTATATGAACGATCATATCACCTCTCTCTTAACAAAAGATTCATTCATCATCAATGAGAGCCTAACAAAAAAATACACGGAAATAAATTTATTTAAATAACTTCTACACATAAAAAATATTACGAGAGAAAAAAATATTTCACATTGTTATCATCTCATTAAAATATTATATTGCTAGCAAAGTATCATGTCAATAAGAAAATGTATGTATACAATTATCTCTACCATCTAAAGGTATATTTACAAATAGAAGCTGATTTTAAATGAACCTTCAATAAAATCCAAAAGTAACATTTTATCAATAAATTCAATGAGTTATAGAAAAAAGGAAAATGAGTAACTTATGATAATTATAAAAATGAGTAATTAAAAAATTATGCTTAAAATTCACTAGACAAGTTATTGATATTTCATTACCCTGTTATAAAATTTATGACATCTTAATTTTTTGCGTTATTCACCAAGCATAATATCACTTTTGATATAAAATCAGGTCCCGGGCGTAGCACGGGTCTGCCACCCTAGTATGTCTAATTTTTTAGTAAGAATTTTTCGACTTTAATGCTGATGCGGTTGCATAACTTATAGTTGAACTTTATTGTTTCAATGTTTTTTTTTTTTTTTTTGATTAAGTAAGAATTCGACGCACCAGACATGCCTGGTGGGTCGAGAGGCCGAATAAATCGGCGACGGGTAAACCGTCAAATAAGATGAGGACATAAAACAATAAAAGACAGAATCACTAAATTACAAGGATGCAGTTGTAGGCGAACCTAGCATAAACGAAGCAAGAACAGGAGCAGTGAGCAGCAACTCATCCATCAGTTGGTAGAGGCAACGCAGGGAATCCCTGGGGAACTAAGTGGAAACCTCAGATTTGGACTCTGTCTTACGAGCCTTCAGGTTTCGAACACGTCCACGACCTCTCGCGCGTCGACACATGAGAAGAAACACCACTCAACAAACCGCTAGACTCGAGAGCCACACAACCCCAAAACCAAGCAACTCAGCAACCTGCCAAACAACATATCAAATCCAAATTTTACTCTTTCTAATTTTCTCTTCTTCTTCTTCTTTTTTTTTTTTTTAATTATTATCTCCAAGCTTGCACGCCAAGGAGTCCCTTTTTTTTCTTTTTTTCTTTTTTTAATCTCCAAGCTTGCACGCCAAGGAGTTCGATGTATGTGCAGTTAACCACCAAGCACCGGTGGCCGACGGGGAGGGAGGCGGAGACAGGAGAGCAGCGGCAGCAAGCAGACCCGACACCCACCACCCAGGCCGCGACGCCGACGGCAGGAGGACACGACGGAGGGTTCGACGAGGGTCTCAAAGAGGAAGCGAGAGGCGGCTTGCCCGCCCCCGGACATCAAAACCGCACAGCAACCCATCGGAAACCACGATCGGCGCGAGAAAGCCCCAAATGAGGAGATCAAGCAGAGGATAGCAAAAGCCCCAAATCAGGGGCTTTAATTGTTGAAACCCTAGAGGGTAGATTGAGACTCCGAATTGAAGGAGGGTTGTAATCGGAGGAAAGATATGCCAAAAGGAGGAGTTGGAACTTGAAATGCTTGAGCCCATCGCAGCTGAGCCGCACAGGGAAGAGGGCGATGCACAAGGGGAAATTAAGATCGGAGAGGTTGGAAGAAAATTTTTGAGCTGTTCCCTCTCTCTAGAAAGCTAGAGAGAGGTCAGAGGGTTTTTCGAGATATGCACAATTATTGTTCCAATGTTATTTTTAATGATTTGCAGTTGGTTTTATTTAAATTTAATTTTTCCAAAAGTTAAACATCATTTAATTATTTAAATAATTCTTTGTACTTGACGTGTCCAAGTACAAAAGATTCAGTGTAGATTGGCGCGCAGCGGCATGTCAAGGCATTTCATGATTTCAAAGTACAGGGGCAAATCCGTGGTTTCAGGCTCTAAATAAGGGTAGGACCGTAATTTGCGCCCACGATGGAAAAGCCCCAAATTAGATTTTAAGGGTTTCCCCACCACTCTTCCTCTTCGTCTCAATTGGAAATCGACGATGAAGAGATAGAAAGAGAGGGAGAGTAATTCTTTTAATTTCCCTTTTTTTTAAATCGACAAAATTAGAGAGAGCGCATCAAAGATCCCTCCTACGAGCCGTTGCCAGTTGTCGCTACACTCTCAGCTTCTCCTGAGTTTCCCGCCATGGTAGCCCATGTTGAAGAAGGTGTCCGCCACAAACCTCCCTCCCCTCCTTCCTCCCCTTCCCCACCTCCCGCATTCGACCGCGTTGAGAAGACCAAGACGCTGATCTGCGCCCTCAATCTCCTCTCCCGCAATCTCCCTCTCCCTCATCACGTCTTTGATTCCGTTTCTTCCATCTACAATGGCGGCGACAGCGGCGATCGAGGTGGTGGAGGAGGTTGGGGTGAGACCGATGTTGGTGGCGATCCGTCCAGTTCTGCCGCAGGCAACTCTGATTTGGCGGATTTGGGGTCTGAGTCGGTTACGAAAGTAAGGTTCTTTCTGATGCTCTTTGTTTTGGGTTTCTAGGGTTTGGCGATTGGTTTTCAGGAGGTGTGCTGATTTGGTGAAGAAAGTATGCTTCTTTGTGTTTGTTGATGTCCAAGTGATCGGCTTTTCTGCATGCTGATTTCAATTTCCCTACGGGGTTAGAAATGAAAGTTTTAAAGTTTTGGAATTGCAATTTGACCGGTAATGGAAAAGGAAATTTGGCTTAGTTTTGTCTTTCATATCAATCTTTTTACTAATGTACATATCTGAGTTGTGATTTTGTTCCTGAAGAATCAATTTCCCCCCACAGAAATGGTTTTGTTACTTTTGTGTATTAACTTTTGGCTGTGCTACATTTATCAAAGTGACTCTGCTAAGTGCTAACTGATGGCTTGAATGGAGTTTTGATTATTTTTTATTATTTTCAGAGTTGGTATAACGGTCTCTTAGATATTTTTTGGATAAATTAATACCCATTCAACTCCCGTTATTTTTCTCCTCTCAAGAAAAAAATGTTTTTATCTTCTTATTATTTCGTGAAATACTTATGGAGATGCTAATAGCTGTTTTATGTAGTATAATTTGATTATTAAATCCTAGATGTGTATATTACTGATTAAATGCAGGATGTTTCTGGGACGTCTAGTTATCGTGATTTGATTATGGAGTTTGAGGACTCAGTAGTGAGGCAGCGGTCAAACTGCATGTCTGCTGGTGGGTTATCTGAAATAAAGGATGGTCGCGTCCAAAGTAAAATTGACCAGCGACTGAAGGAACTTGAAGGTCAGAATTCCTTATGCTAAATTATGTACCTCATGATGGAGTTCCTTAAACAAAGGAGGGCTCTCAAAGTGTCAGATATACTGTGACTGGTCTTCCATTTTTTTTTTTTTTGTTTCTATGTTCTGATGGTAGCTTTGTGTTTACACTAAATCATTTATGAGAGGATTGAAAATGCTTGCCATTTTTGTTGTTCATTCACAACTGGTTTATTTCTAGTCATGTTGCCTTCCCAAGGCCTATTCAAGTTTGAAGGTTACAGAGTGAGGATTCGTTTGGCCTGATGCATTGATTGCTCATAAGGAGCTTATAATTAATAATGTAAGCCTATAAGTAGCTGGAAAGGAGCTGATAATGAATAATTTGTATCTGTAAGGAGCATACAAGGATTATGAGATGGAGCCATGTCTAACATATTAGAGTTGCCTGATAATTGGCACTGATGACATTTCAGTTCAAGTTTGTGCTTAGAAAGGTCAGGCTGATTGGTAGAGAGTTCTTAGGTTAATGGTTTGTTTGGGGTTCAGCAATTGAGGATGAAGACCACATAATGGACATAGTTTTCTGCTGAATAATTATCTTTTTTTTTAATGGTAATTTTACATATTGTGTACGAGTGTCCTTTGTTGATGCTTTGCGATTTAGGTGTATATTGGCAATATTGCAAAGACTTAAGTTTTAACAAGGAGATGTATTTTCTTTTAGCCTAGGAGTTCTAATTTATATAATGACAGTAGTCGAGTTCCCATGATTAATGAGTGTATACTGCGTTGATGGAACTAATCATCGCATTGGTGTGTAACA
Organism: Persicaria tinctoria; assembly: GCA_037127255.1. Lineage (NCBI taxonomy): Eukaryota > Viridiplantae > Streptophyta > Magnoliopsida > Caryophyllales > Polygonaceae > Persicaria > Persicaria tinctoria. The sequence goes on along the minus strand of JBANSL010000008.1, from coordinate 4,486,186 downwards.
TGTATGGGATATATGTTCTTTATAGTTACTTAGATAATTTTATTGTGTTGTCAATACAGAACTACCATCGAGTAGAGGTGAAGATTTGCAATCCAAATGCTTGCTTGAACTTTATGGGCTAAAGGTAGTCCTTCTATCCACTGTGTCTCAACATATGTGAATACTATTCCATAAATAATACTACCTCCGATCCAAAATACATGTCATTTGACTTTTCAACACGTATTTTAAGAAGGTAAAAACTATATAAAATATCAACTTTTTTCAAATTATTTTTTTACAACTTAATATTTGTTGGTAATAAGTATTAAATTATAAAAAATAAAAAATAAAAAGTTAATATATCATATAGTTTTTAGCTCTTTAAAATACGGGTCAAAAAGTCAAACGGCATGTATTTTGGATCGGAGGGAGTATAAAATATATTGCAATATTGAACATGGAAAATATGGTTTAAAGTTTGTTCCGTTTAAAGAAAAATTTGTTCCGAGAAAGCCACAATTATGCAATGAGAATTGGATTGTAATTGCTCTTATAGATATGATGGATGTACTGAGTTCTAATAGTGATCCCCCACTACTCTCCTCCCTTCAGTCATATTCAGTTTTTCATTTCCTGTGACTAGAATGTATTTGATGTAGAAAGTGCTTGTTCAATTTGGGAGTTACATATACATTATCCATTTTTCTTGAAATGTGTTGTGAAGCATCTTTGACCTTATTTTCAGCTAGGAGAGTTGCAAAGGAAAGTTCGTGCTGATGTTAGTGCAGAATATTGGCTTCGTTTAAGTTGTGCATATCCGGACAGACAGCTATATGACTGGGGCATGATGCGATTGCCTCGACCTATGTATGGTGTTGGAGATCCTTTTGCTGTAGAGGCTGAAGACCAATCAAGGAAGAAGCGGGATAATGAGGTCAGTTGGCAGTTTGTACTTTTTGATGTTTAAAAGTGAAATAGGATTGTAAGTGTAATTGTGAAAGGGTGATTTGGTTGGAACAGAAAAAGAAAAGAAGCAACCCTTGCTGCACAAACCTCAATATGAAATTATATGCAATCGTGTGCGATATCTTGTACAGTTATACTTGGGGGTGTTTTTTTCATCCTAGTGAAATGGAACGGAAATGAGCCAATTGATGAGAGAGAGGCTAATTGGCAGGCTTCAGGAAGTGAGGAAATGGAGCAGAAATATATACTCCTTCCGTTAAGAAAAACATTTTGTTTTGACTTTTTGACACGTTTTTAAGGAACTAAAAATTATATAAAAATATAAAATATCAATTATTTTCTAATTTTTTTATAACGTCATACTTATTTGAACTTATATAAAAAAAATAAAATAAAAAGTTGATATTTAATATAGTTTTTAGCTCCTTAAAAAATGTGCCAAAAAACAAAGTGGCATGTTTTAATTAACGGATAGATTATTAAAAAAGAAAAAGAATATAGAAGAGGGAGTTGATTTGCATATTGCTCCAACTAGACACAGGGGGACATGGTACTTTATTCTGAATAAAGGCTCTTAAGTCTTAACCCCTAAAAGCTACTGTACTATGGTTTCGCAGAGCAGAGGTGTTGTCTGTTCCGGGTGGACATGATGTATTAATATTTGATTAAGATTCTCTGAATACAATAGGTGGTCAAGACCATACTATACTATCTATATCTATCTAATCTCGTCTAGTTTCTTTAATTTTGTTTTTTGTTGGTGCAAACTAGTTAGTTGCTTTTGAAGATTTTTTAATAGGTTCAAGCCTGATACTGATAAGATGAGCTATTTACTGTAGAGGCTGTCAAGGTTGGAGGGAGAAGAAAAGAACCATGTGGAGACTATGAAGAGGAAATTTTTTGCTGATCTACTTAATTCAGCACGTGAGTTTGTCCAACAACTTGGAGCCAACGCAAGACGTAGGAAACAGAGGAATGATGCAGTTTTTGTATGTTACTCTTCTTTTATTAGATGCCACCCTCCTTTTTTTTTTTAACCTTGATTCAAAGAATCTGATACTAAGTAATGACTTAGAATTTGCTATTATTTATGAACATTTTTTTGTGTGTGTGTGTGTGTTTTTTTTGTGGGGGGGGGGGGGTGTTTAATTTCAGGCATGGCATGGCAAAAAAAGACAGCGAGCTACTAGGCAGGAGAAATCAAGATTTCAAGCTTTGAAGTCTGGTGATCAGGAAGCCTACATGAAAATGGTTGAGGAGAGTAAAAATGAGAGACTGACCATGCTTCTTGGTAAAACAAATGATCTTTTGGTTTCTCTTGGAGCTGCAGTTCAGCGACAAAAAGATGCTGAACATGCAGATGGAGTTGAACCATTTAAGGAAGAAGAGTTGCAAATTCCCGATGAAGATGTTGATCCAAGCGACAATGATTCTAAGGCTGGCAATTTACTTGAAGGTCAGAGGAAGTACAACTCTGCCGTACATTCCATACAGGAAAAGGTAAATGATGATATCCAATTGTCTGTCTCTGGGTCTGTTTTTCCAAATGATATTCAAGTGTCAACTGTCATGAGTTATCCTGGCGATATTAGTAATGAATTTACTTCCACTGATTCTATCTGATTAGAAATTGCTTTTTTTTATACCATTGTTCTAGTTTAGAAAATTCCGATTGTCATTCTCCGGGTCTTTAAGTCCTGCAGGTCACTGCTAGATTGTTTAATCCCCAAATTTAATGAAAAAGTTAACCAGAACATTTCACTGTAGGTGACTGAGCAACCAGCGTTGCTTCAAGGTGGAGAACTGAGACAATATCAAGTGGAAGGACTTCAGTGGATGCTTTCACTGTTTAACAACAACCTGAATGGAATTTTAGCAGATGAGATGGGATTAGGGAAAACAATTCAAACAATATCCCTAATTGCATATCTTACAGAAAACAAGGGAGTAAATGGGCCTCATTTGATAATTGGTCCCAAGGGGGTTCTGCCAAACTGGGTCAATGAGTTTGCGATATGGCTTCCTAGGTATGAATCTAAATCTCTGGCAATGTTTTTTTTGCATCTGTTATCTTTGTATTTATGCGGTGAACAGTTTATTTTCTGATTTCTTTTGGGATATCCCTTTCCAGTGTCACAGCAGTACTTTATGACGGATCTGCAGAAGAGAGGAAAGCACTCAGAGAAGAATATTCTGGGGAGGGCAAATTTTGTGTGATGATTACTCATTATGATCTTATTATGAGAGAGAAAGCATTTTTCAAGAAAACTCACTGGCACTACATGATAGTTGATGAAGGGCATCGGCTGAAAAATCATGAATCCGCTCTCGCAAAGACACTTTTAGGGTATCCTCTTCATTGATAACATCTTTCTCTACACCATTGTTGAGTATTGATATATGCCAAATAATGATCCTTCTTTTGAACTAGAGAAAACAGTTTTCCTTTGTGGTGAATAACATGTTCCGTCCTTTATGCAATACTATATCTTGAAACAGTACTTATCAAATGGTTGACTCAATGATGTTCTTCCTTAGCCAAGCCATAGCTATGTTCCGATCCACCTATCTAAAATTTTGTGTACATGCATGACGCATCTAACTTTGTTCCATGTATATCCAGATATAGGATTCGTCGCAGGCTTTTATTGACTGGTACACCAATACAGAATAGCCTGCAGGAATTGTGGGCGCTTCTTAACTTCCTTCTTCCAAACATTTTCAACTCTGTGGAAAATTTTGAAGATTGGTTTAATGCTCCATTTGCGGACCGGTCTGATGTCTCACTTACTCAAGAAGAACAAGAATTGGTCATTCGTCGGCTGCATCAGGTAGGTGCTTCTCTACCTGTTCCCGACATGATTTCCAGTTCATTTTTAGCATGGTTTCTAATAGAACATATCATCATATTGTCATTAGGTTATTAGACCATTCATCTTAAGGAGGACAAAAGATCAAGTAGAGAAGTATCTCCCAGCAAAAACACAGGTCATTCTGAAATGCGATTTGTCAGCCTGGCAGAAAGTATACTATCAACAAGTGACAGAATTGGGCAGAGTAGGCTTGGCAACAGGTACAGTCCAGATGCCCGGTTCTAGTTTGTTACTTTCATTAGAAAAATAGAAATGTTTTGAAATTATGTGGTTGTTATTTCTCCTTTCCTTTCCTATCTTCTATTTGCTTTAATAAGCAAGTGAGAACCTTTACCATCATCAATAAGGCTTGGGAGCATAAGATGTTAGTGGCATAAATGAGAGTGTTGCGTTAGATGTGTGGGCATAACAGATTAGACAAGATAACAAAAAAGGTTATTCGGAGCAAGGTTAGGGTGACCAACATTGGGGCAAAGATGCAAGAAGCTAGGCTTTGTTGGCACGAGCACGTTCAGAGGAGGCAACCAACGGCACCTGTGCAGAGATGCGAGAGTTTGGATCTAGGGGATTTCCGCGTGGCAGAGGCAGACCCAAGAAGAGTTGGATGGATGTTGTTGGGCAAGACCTTGTTCTCTTATCCCTTATGGAAGACATGATCATGAATCGAGATCACTAGTCTCACATATGGGTCGAGGATTCTTAGTTTTTTTGTTTTGCTTTTGGTTGTCATTTCTTTGCCCGTTTATCTCTAATGATCGTTCGTCTATGCTGACTTGGGTCCATTGGAAACACTCTCCCGACATGTGAGGGAAAGAGTGCGTATATCCTACCCCAGACCCCACTCCATTGCGGGATTTACTGGGTAGTGTACAATCCCAATTTACCTTTTTGGTAAAATAAAAATTGACAACTGCTTGCTATCAAACATCAATGTGCTAATTTATTCACATTGGGTTATTTCCTTGCAGGGACTGGGAGGTCAAAAGGCCTGCAGAATCTCTCCATGCAGTTGAGGAAGTGCTGCAACCACCCATACTTGTTTGCAGAAGGATATAATACATGGCGCAAGGAGGAGATAGTGAGAGCCTCCGGAAAATTCGAGCTACTTGATCGCTTGCTCCCTAAACTGAAGAGAGCAGGGCATAGGGTGTTACTGTTTTCTCAAATGACTCGTCTCTTGGACCTTCTCGAAATTTATCTCAAGATTCATGATTTCCAGTATCTTAGACTGGATGGCTCATCGAAAACTGAAGAAAGGGGGACTTTACTGAAAGCCTTCAATGCTCCAGATTCCCCTTACTTCATGTTTCTTCTGAGCACTCGCGCTGGAGGTCTAGGACTGAACTTGCAGACAGCAGACACTGTCATAATCTTTGATAGCGACTGGAACCCGCAGATGGACCAGCAGGCCGAGGATCGGGCCCATCGTATTGGACAGAAAAAGGAGGTCAGGGTCTTCGTATTAGTCAGTGTTGGATCCATCGAGGAGGTAATCTTAGAGCGCGCTAAGCAGAAGATGGGAATCGATGCTAAAGTAATCCAAGCTGGGCTTTTCAACACAACATCCACAGGTACGTTTCTCTATCTGAGGAAAGACTTCGAATAACCAAAAGCAATATCAATTTGTGGTAGCAAGTTTTCGGAATGAGCTTCTACTGTTTGGTTGCTGTTCTTTGATACTCGTCTTCTGAAAACCGTGATTTTCTTTCTTGTGTTACTGCAGCTCAGGACAGAAAGGAGATGTTGGAAGAGATTATGCGTAGGGGAACAAGCTCGCTTGGAACGGATGTGCCAAGCGAGAGAGAAATCAATCGCCTTGCAGCTAGATCCGAGGAAGAGTTCTGGATGTTTGAGAAGATGGATGAGGAGAGGAGGCACAAGGAGAAATACAAGGCCCGTCTCATGGAAGAACAGGAGGTCCCAGAGTGGGCTTACGCAACTGCGGATACTGATGCCAAGGGCAAAGGATTTGACTATGAAATTGCTAACTTAACAGGCAAGCGACGAAGAAAGGAGATTGTTTACGCTGACACGCTCACTGATTCACAATGGGTGAAAGCAGTTGAGAATGCCGAGTTAGCACAGCCTTCAACGAGCAAGGGGAAGAGGAAGGCCCGCGCTTCTTCCTTGGAGAACAACGTGAGCAATGACTTGGCCTCGGACTATGCTGTGATCATGGAGAGGGAGTCGGAATTCAGTGAAGATGTACAGACTGCAAGCGAGGATAGAAGCGAAGAAACACCCTTATACGCCCCCAAGAATTCGAGGCTTTCAGTGACTCCTGAACGTCAGGATGCCCGGGCTGGAATCCCTTGGGGTGGCAGTATGGTGACATGGACTAACACCCACAAGAGGAAGAGATCGAGTCATAACACATCGGGTCCGAACAACGATTCGAAGGCCCACAATATGAATGGATGGGGTTGATGGAGTATTTGGTAGCACGGCTTTTCGTTTTCGACGCACCTAAAATTACAGTAGACAAGGCAACTGATCAGCTGCAAAATTGCAGTGCCCGTTTTGAAGCGATGTAAGAAGTTGTACCCAGCAATGTGTAGCAAAGTCCATGAAATTTTGTGCGATTCAATGTGAAATAAAACATCTGGGGCTGCACCTTTAGGTAGATTGGGGGAAGTTGCTATGACTCAGTAATTTTAACAACGAATTCTTTATTATTATTACTACGACTGATCTCTCAAAACAAGTGATCAATATCAAATGAAAGTGACAGAAGAACAATTGAGGAATCTCCAGATTACAAAACATCATCTGATCATTTTATCCATTTCTACTGCGTTTATTCAAAATTGCAGCAAACACACCAATGAGGTTTTAAAAATTCCCGAATAAGGTTTTAAAAATTATTGGTAAGACACAATAAGGTGTTAATGTGCTGACATATGAAGGATATGTTACCAAACACACCAATGAACCATCTTGGCAGTTGTAAGAAAAGCAAAAGTGTGGAGTCAGAAAACAGAACCACCAAATTCACAAAATCACATTAAAGAATCGAAGCAAAGCATAACAATCTGTGGCAAAGCACAGGAGGCTCATTTGTATATGATGATTTGGAAAAATGGTAGCTAGCAATTTGTATATGATGAATTGTGCTTGCAGTTGCAGCACAAGTATCAGATGGCAAAAGCCAACAATCAGCCATGGTTTAGGATGATCAATAGAAATTTGACAGCAAACGAGCTCGTCTGAGTCACACAAACATAACATTGATGAGCAAGGAGGGGCAGGAATGTGAATGTTGTTCAAAACCCTTGTTTGATCAAATCAACAAAATCACAAAACCAAGAAAACAATTACGTAGCCTTCAAATGCAGCTCAAGGAAAATGCCTGTCAAATTTAACCAATGCACCACACAATAATAGTCCCACCTATATACAACTCATTCACAAGAGAAGATACTGCTAGACTTCTAGTCTGTAATCCAAGAGCTTGCCACAGGCAACAGATACTAAAAGGCTTCTTTTTTATCTAAAGAATCAAAAACCCAAACAATAGGATCTCATAATATTGGAAGATGGACATGGGATAAAAAAGGTAAGACTTTTAGGGCCAACAAACAACCAACTTGTGATTCAGAACTAACAATCACCCATGGATTCAAAATATATGGATATTCAGAGAGGAAATTGACTCCACAACAGCATGAGAGACAGGAATTCGAATGTCAATGAGAAAATCGATTTTCCACAACAGCACGAGCCCATCTCCAGGGAGACGGGAAATGGAATGTCAATTTCAAAAACACTTTATCTCATTCGATCATCCAAAACAACAAACAAACTAACAAGAGCAAAATTATGCTGTGCCTTCAAATGCGGTTCATAAAAAGTGCCTGCCAAATGCACCACGCAATGACAGTCCCCAACTAATTGCCTTAAAACTCAATAACAAAATAAAATAATTCCAGTCGGTAATCCATTAAACAAAACCAAACAATACGATCACATGAAAATAGGAATATGCATTTGGGAAAGGAAAAACGAAAAAGGCGAGATATTTAGGGCAAACAAGTTGTAATTTAATCCAAAGTACTCATTTCACCAGTCACACTAATAGCGTTCAGTAAAACAGAAACGAAAACGAGCAATTGAAATTGAGATTAAATCCATACCAGCACTAAGCTACGTGACTGATATAACAAAACCAGAAGCAATAACAACAATATAGCAAAATCGAACTCCTTCCCCGCATCTCGTTCGCAGCTCTTCAACGGTAGGACTTCTGGAACCTGGAACGAGCACCACGACCACCGAACTTCTTCGGCTCGCAGCGCCTGGGGTCAGCAACAAGCAAAGTACGGTCATACCTTCCAAGGATGTCCTTGATCTCCTTCTTGGCCTGCTCATCGACGTACTTCTGGTAGTAAGCGACGAGCGCCTTCGCGATGCTCTGTCGAACGGCATAGATCTGGGAGATGTGACCGCCTCCTTTGACGCGGATCCTCATGTCGACGCCGGCGAAGCGGTGACGGCCGAGGAGGTAGATCGGCTCCATCGCCTTGTTGCGGAGGATGTCCGGCTGCACGAGCTCGATCGGCGCTCCGTTGAGCTTGATCAAGCCACGGCCGCGCTTGCAGTAGGTCACTGCGACCGCGTTCTTCTTGCGCCCAAAGCATTGGACGGATTCCACCGTAGTCGTAGTCGCCGCCATGGTTGAGTTCTCTGTTTCAGTGGCCTCTCTGCGTTTGGGGCAGGGTTTACAGGGGGCGCAAATTAGGGTTTCTTCTCTCCCGTCCTCTACGACTGAGAATAAGTAATGACGAGCAACTTTATATGGCCACTCGAGTCATTTTATTGGGCCTACTGAGCTCAGTAAATCGATGTTTGGACCATTGATGTTGGCCTTGCGCCGGCCCAGTAGGCCCAATTCTCTATTAATATTCTAGTGGGCATCTCAGTCCAAGAACTAGGGTGGGCAAAATTACTTGAAATTGAAAAATTGATTTGAAAAACTGAAAAATTGCACCATTTTACAATTAACTGTTTTGAAATAAAAATGCACTTCAAGATAGTTAACTGAATTGGTTTTATTTTACAATTCAAATCAATATCAATTAATTGTACCAGTTAATTGATTAATTGAAAAAATACACAACCCTAAATCAGCCTCTGCTCGCCGATCTCTCGAAGCCACCGTAGAGGCGTTCATCTTCTTCATTCCCCAAAGGCATTGCCAGATCTGGATTGAGGCGTCATCTTCTTCATTCCCCAGAGGCATCGCCAGATCTGGATCTCAAAGCCACCAACCCTCTACCACTCCCGCCCCTCTCCCTCTTCAATTTCTTCACTGGATCTCGATCTCCTCCCATCCCACCTTCCGCCTCATCCTCTCGTGCTACTCCTCCATGGCCCAATTCCTCGCCTCCCACTACCTCTCCCCCCCAATCCTACTCCATCCTCGCCTTCGTCGTCTCCCGCAAAGGTAAGGATTCCACCCTTCGATCTTCAATTCCGTCGAATTTCTTGTATAATTTGCTGATGGCGCGCGCTCGTCTTCAAATTCAGTGTTGTTGACAGCACCTAATCTCAAATTCCCGACCAATTCAACCGCAACCTGCTTGAAAATGGTGCGATTGTCGGCGAATTCGGTGGAGCCACAAACAGTTCAATCTAGGGAGCCGAGGAACTCGGAGGAGGAGGGGGAGGGGGAGTCGTAGCGAAGGTAGCAAACGTCAAATAGATCCAACCGTTGCAGAGGTTGCAGTCGGTGGAGGAGAGGTCGCTGAGACACTGAGAGAAGGTGTAGACGGAGAGATTGGCGGAGCCGTTGGAGGAGGAGCCGTATTAGAAGGCGACTACCTGTGCGTAGACATGAGCAAGGGTCAAGGGTCGACCCGGACCCGACGGGTTTTGACCCGGCGGGAACCCGAAGGGTCGACGACCCGGCGGGTTAGGGTCAACAAGGGTCAGGGTCAGGGTCGAGGCGGGTCAAGGGTTAGTGTTAGGGTCATGCTGATTTTGACCCGCGGACCCGGCGGGTCGAACCCGAAGGGTCGACCCTTAGGGTCAACCCGCCGGGTCATCTATTTTTTTCCAAAAAATCAAGGTAAAGAGGAAGAGGAATTCAACATTATAGAATGACGTAGTAATCTAGAGAGATCCCAATTTCCTACTACGTAGGCAATCACTCGTCAAATATTCGCCGCTCCATGCTCAACTCTAGCGGTGGAGCAACGTTTTAGCCAATGTTGTCAAATATTAAGCGAGAAGAGATCAAGACTCTTGCCCGAGACTCTGGAAGGTCAAGTTTGCCTAAACGATTGGAAGAGGGTGGAGATGCGAATTCAAAATAATGACCACTTAATCGAGTCAGAATCGGATAAAGAACTCGACGATGACACAATGGTCAGGAGCTCAGATGCAAAGCAAGGAGAAGAGTCTTAGCATGAGATAAGGTAAGTAGGGATCAGAACGAATGTAAAGAACTACGTGAGCTTTCATTCCTCTTCCCCGAGAGATACGTACACAACTAGAAAACAGGTCCATACCCTTCTTCCTTATTATTTTTATTTATTTAAACTTAAAAAACTTTTAAAAAAATGACATGTCATGACCCGACGGGTCAAAGGGTCGACCCTTGACCCGGCGGGTCACCACAACCCGTTGACCCGTGGCTTGGAAGGGTCAGGGTTAGGGTCAGAGATATCCCGACCCTTGACCCGGCGGGTCGGACCCTTGACCCGGCGGGTTCGACCCGTGCTCATGTCTACCTGTGCGGTGAGAGAGGCGATCAATTATCAATTAACTAATGAACTGTATTGAAATTAACAGTTAATTGCCACCAATTAATTGTTCGATTCAATTCAAAAATGTTATTGAAATTTTTTTAATAGAAATATCAATGAATTGCTTTGCAGTTAATTGAAATTACAATTAATTGGAAATGCCCACCCCTACCAAGAACTCAGACATTTCTACTCCCTCCGTTCGGCAAAACTTGTTGTTTACTATTCATGCACGCTTTTTTAGAACGATAAAAACTATATAAAATATTCATTTTAAATATTCATTTTTTTATAAATTTTTTTTAACAAGTTTGTACTTATCAATAATAACTACGAAGTTGTTAAAAAAATTATTAAAAAAACTAGATATTTTATATAGTTTTTATCCCCTAAAAAAGCGTGCATGAATAGTAAAGTGTCAAGTTTTTCCGAACGGAGGTAGTATATTGCAAGGACAAATAGTTACTAAGCACATGAGGTCAAAAAACTCAATATACCCGCATGAAAAGCATTAACAAGATGGTTATGAGTAACTTTAAAAACAAGATGCATGTTCTTCTTTAAAATTGACATTTGACCATAAGTTTGGTTAGGGTAAAAAAAATTGATTCCCTGTGTAGTCAACATATATATGCGGGTGGTGTAACGAGTCAGAGATAAGAGCAAGGAATCAATTTTTTTGCTCGTTGCACCACCCGCATATATATGTTGACTACACAAGGGATCAATTTTTTTTTACCCTAATCGAACTTATTGTCAAATGTCAATTTTAAAGAAGAACATGCATCTTGTTTATAAATTTCACTCAAATGTCAACTTATAACCATCTTGTTTTCATGATGAAGATGCCCATGCTGGAATGTTGTTCAGGGTTGGCTACATCATTTAATTTACCCAATGGACTCGGCAAAAATTGGGTATTTTTACAATAAGTTTATAAAATATTAATTTTAATTTGTTGTAAAAATATATATTTAATTTGCTTGGTGGTTGGATATCTGCAGGCAAAATGGAGGGGTTTACTAGATTTTTGCTCGTGTTGAGGGGGCACACATTTCCTTCATGTGTTTAAAAAGTTGGAAGCCCATTCTCCCACTAATTAAGCACCTAATTAGGAGATGGAATCTTCTTGCTAAACACTTAGAATTGTTATTTGATATTAAACATTCCTAATTAATAATCTATGAAAATTTAAAACCATTAGACATAGGTTAAAAACTTAATCAAGAAAGATTTTCCAATTTTAAATTATTTTAACTTTTTGTGATATTACTTTTCTAAAGTCGCTTTTTTATCTGAATCTTTCTCGATTAATATTATTAAAGGTAAATTTTAAAAGTTAAAAAGAGTTTTCGAGAAGGAACTAAAAAATGTGGTTTAAATGAACTTAATAATATAAAGGCAAAATCGGGTATATACCTGTGAAGCATAAAATCTGCGTCATAGTGGTTGAATGAGATCGATCTTGACCGTCGACTCCACCCGAGCCCTAGCCTGCAAACAAGAACGAACAAGGTCGGGGCGGGGCTTGTCTCCCCCGTAGGACCCTCCGACGCTCAAGTCAGTTATCGTCCTCTAGAAAAAGATTTCTTCTCGTATTTATATTAGTCGAGGATAAATGAAACGGTCAATGCATTTAATTCAAGGAATTCAAACGGTTTTGATATATTTAATAAAGAAACCGTTACCGTATTGATGGCGATCGAGACATTAAGTATGGGAAACGGTCGAGACATTTATGTGGGTCATCACAATAGAATAAGCGGTAATTGATAAAAGATGGAACTGCCCCTGCATCGTGATCTCAGGATTTTCCCTCTTACAATACCCATGAAAAATTTATTAATTGTGAAAATACCCATCAAAACTTCAAAATTGTTTATATACCCATTAAACCATTTATATTTTGTTTAATTATCCATCATATATTTAATTTATACTATTAAATGTAAAAATTATTTAAATATCAAAATTAGTTAACTTTCAAATAATTATTAAAATGAGACATTAATTTCAATTTCTCTCAAACTAAGTAAATTTTTTTTTAATTTGATGTGATTTGACATTTAAAAAATATGTATTTTATTTCTTTACTATGGTTTATGATCATTTTTATAACTTAATTATTTTGAGCTTATACAAGAAACTTGATTTTCAAAATAAAATCACTGGATAAAAATATAGTTATAATTACGTTGATGTTTAACTTTTTATATTAAAATTTTAATTATATTTTCTATCCAATAATTGTAAAGTGATAATTTTTTTAATTATTTAAATTTAGTATATAATTAAATTTTAATCTAATTTTCACTCAATAATATTTGATCAAATATAGTATGGACAATCAAACAAAATTTAAATGATTTGATGGGTATATAAAATTTTTTGAAGTTTTGATGGGTATATACCCAATTAATAAAGTTTTCATGGGTATATACCCGATTTCGCCTATAATAAATTACACTAACAAATGAACAAATTTCGTATTTCTACTTTAATTAAAAATATAAAATTTCTCTCTTGTGTGTGTATGGGTGCAAGTGCGCTCACACAAGTCGGGTGAGGATTCATTTTAAAACCAATTGGCAATATGTAAACTCTGTAAGATTGATGATGAAAGGTTGTATGTACTTCCATTGATATGAACGTGTATATATACAAGAGAGAGAGAAGATTTGGGCCTATCTTGTACACACCAAATCATCTCAGAATCATAACAAGGATATACAAGGATACAAATGATATGATTTTCTCTAACAGGCCCCCGCAAGCTCATGGGCGAGGGCGAACATGTAGCTTGAGACAAAGAGAGTGAAAATGATGATTGCCAACAGCCTTGGTGAAGATGTCAGCGATCTGGTCCTGTGAACGAACATGACGGACAATGAGATCACCAGAGGCAACCTGTTCCCGAACGAAATGATAATCAATTTTGATGTGTTTCGACCGCTGATGGAACACCGGATTGGCTGTGAGGAAGGTGGCACTGAGGTTGTCGCACAGGAGGATCGGAGGTCGAGCAACAGGGATGGCCATCTCCTGTAACAGCTGCAAAAGCCACAGAAGCTCCGCGGAAGCAAAGGCGATGGCTCTATACTCAGCCTCAGTGCTGGAGCGGGCGACAACATTCTGCTTCCTGGACGACCAGCTGATGAGATTTCCACCAAAGTAGATGGCGAACCCATGCTGAGACCGACAGTCGTCCGGATCAGACGCCCATCCAGCATCCGAATAGGCGACTAGACGATCGTCAGGCGCCTTGTGAAGGGAGAGGCCGGCAGAAATGGAACCCTTCAGATAGCGGAGGATCCTCTTGACCGCTGCCCAATGATGCTCAGATGGATCATGCATAAACTGGCACACACGGTTGACGGCGTAAGAGATTTCCGGTCTGGTAATGGTCACATACTGGAGAGCACCTACGATGCTGCGATAGAGGTGCGGATTCGTGCAAGGGTCACCTGTGCGAGATAACCGAGAGCCAGATTCGGCCGGAGTGGCAATGGGCTTTGCGCCAGTCATGCCACAACGATTCAATATGTCGACAATGTACTTCTGCTGGCTCAGATGGATGAGGGTGGGTGTGCGAGTGACGCTGATGCCCAAGAAGTAGCCGAGAGACCCCAAGTCCTTAAAAGAAAAAGCAGCGTGCAAGCTTCGAACAAACTCATCAATAAAGGAACTGTGAGAGCCTGTGATGATCAAGTCATCAACATAGACAAGGACATGGACAACATCCCGACCATGAGTCTTGATGAAGAGGGAAGAGTCAGACACACAACCCCTGAATCCCTGATGAACAAGAGCATCCTTGAGTTTCTGAAACCACGCTCTAGGAGCCTGCTTTAGACCATACAAGGCCTTGCGCAAGCGGCAGACATGGGTGGGGCGATCAGATGCGACGAAACCCTGCGGCTGAGTCATATAAACCGTTTCAGCGAGCTCACCATTAAGGAAGGCGTTGTTGATGTCAACCTGTCGAAGCGGCCACGATCTGGAGAGGGCCATACTCAAAACAAGTCGAATGGTCGTCGGTTTGATAACCGGGCTAAAAGTGTCGAAGAAGTCAACACCGGGCTCCTGATTGAAGCCTTTGGCCACCAAGCGAGCCTTGTAGCGCTCTATAGATCCGTCTGACTTCTGTTTGACCCTGTACACCCACTTACAACCAACAATGTTAGCACCAGGAGGCCGAGGAACTAAGTCCCAGGTCCCATTTTTCATTAAGGCATCATATTCTACCTGCATCGCATGTTGCCAAGGAGGGCTTTTTGCGGCTTGGTGAAATAGCTTAGGTTCAATGTTTGCCGTGAGGGCGATAGGGAGAGGATGTTTGGTGGAGAGAAATGTCTTGGGTTTGAGGGAGTTTGTGGATGCCCGAGTGGCCATGGGATGTGTAGAGGAGTCGGCCTGGCGGAACCAAGAAGGGGTTGGTGGCCGAGGTGAGGTGTCCGGGGAGACAGAAGTCGAGGAAGGGTTGCTGTCATCATGTGTAGAGCCTGCAGAGCTGACGGCTTCAGAGGATGTCGAAGGCAGCGGAGAGGCTGGGACCGGAGACTGTTCCGGAGACATAGGAGGGGAAGTGTGAGTAGGCTGAGGGGACGACGCCACTGGAGAAGGCGGAGGAGAGGGCTGAGGGGCCAGGGATGACGGGGAAGGGTCCGAGGGTGATGGAAACACAGAGGAGGCATCGTGAAGAAGGTTGAGGGGTAGATCAGGCGCCGAGGGACTAGACTCGACAGGGAGAGAGTCCGAGGCATATGGAAACAAAGACTCATCAAAGACAACAGAGCGCGCAATGTAACACCGACTCGTGGGCACATGATGACACAAATAACCCTTATGCTTCGAGCTATACCCCAAGAAGATGCACGGAAGAGATCGAAACTCGAGCTTGGTGTGATTGTAAGGACGCAAAAAGGGGTAACATCGACACCCAAAGGACTTGAGAAATGTGTAATCAGGAGACTTGCCATAGAGTGTTTGAAAGGGAGATGTGTAGCCAAGGTTGGGAGTGATGGTGCGATTGGCGAGGTACACAGCTGTATGAAACGATTGCTCCCAGAATTTTTGTGGCAAGTTAGCATGAGCTAAAAGAGCAAGCCCCTTTTCGACAATGACACGATTCTGGCGCTCAGAAGAGCCATTTTGTTGTGGAGTGTAAGGACATGAGATGAGATGATTGATTCCAAGATTACGAAGCATGGTGGAGACATTTCGATATTCACCACCACCATCCGTTTGAAAACTTTTGACAGTGGTGGAAAATTGTGTTTGAACTAATTTGAGAAACAACTCAAAGATGGAGTAAACTTGTGACTTTGCAGAGATGAAATAGATCCAAACAAACTTCGAATAGTCATCAATGAAGCTAATGTAATAAGTGTTTCCATTTGTAGATAAAATCGGGGAAGGACCCCATACATCAGAGTGGACAAGATCAAAGGGTTTGACGGAAGTAACTGAACGGGCAGGGAGGTGAGCCCGATGACTCTTGCCAAGCTGACAGGCACCACAGACAGGGCTCAATTTATTTGAAGACACTGGAAGACGCTGGTTGGAAAGGAGACGACGGAGGACGGACTCATGAGGATGGGCTAGACGATGGTGCCAACAATCGATGGAGGCTCGTTCACCCACAAAGACAACGGACGGACTGCGACTCGATGGATGGAGGCTCTGATACCATGTAAACTCTGTAAGATTGATGATGAAAGGTTGTATGTACTTCCATTGATATGAACGTGTATATATACAAGAGAGAGAGAGAAGATTTGGGCCTATCTTGTACACACCAAATCATCTCAGAATCATAACAAGGATATACAAGGATACAAATGATATGATTTTCTCTAACACAATAGAATGAGTATAGTCCACCGATTCATATATTAGGGTTTGTTATGTTCAACTTTCGATGTGGGACACTTTTGGTCTTACTCACATCTCTCAACACGCCCCACAACCACAAGTGCAAATAGGAATGACTCATCTAGTTGACAATTGGACAACTGGACACTAGTACATAGACAGGGATCGAAAGACATATCGTTAGGCTAACCGCCGTTCTGATACCATCTCAAAACCCGACTCGGACCGATGGTTGGGAGTCATGTGCACGAGCGGACATGCGCTAGTAGCATATCACACAAGTCAAATGAGGTTTAATTCTAAAATCAATTAACAATAGAAAGAGTAGCTCATCAACTTGTGTTCGGCCTTGGATTTGGGACTCTTTTTGGTTTCATTTACCTCTCTTAATAGTCCAAACTTTATAATAATAATAAGGGAAAATTACAGAAAACCACCCTTTAAATATGGGTGTTTTCACTTAACCACCCCTTAAATTCAAATTTACACAAAACCACCCTTTAAATGTTATTTGCTTACAACTCACCACCCATTCAACTATTTTCGTTACTTTATCATTAAATATATTATATTTTAATATTTTTAAACTCAAATTTGATTGTAAATATATTTTAAATTTGAATTTAAGGGCCCATTTATATTTTAGGGATCATTATATTTATTTAGAAAAATAATAATCAATAAAGCCTATAATTATTATCTTAATTTATGATTGAAAATGTTTATAAAATTTTAAAATATTATGGAAATTACTCTTATTTATTTATATAATAAATAAGAGTAATTTCCGTAATATTTTAAAATTTTATAAACATTTTCAATCATAAATTAAGATAATAATTTTAGGCTATATTTATTATTATTATTTTGAAAATAAATAAAATAATCCCTAAAATATGATTGAGCCCTTAAATTCAAAATATGAATATATTTACAATTAAATTTGAGTTTAAAAATATTAAAATATAATATATTTAATGATAAATTATAGAAAATAGTTGAATGTGTGGTGAGTTGTAAACAAATACTATTTAAAGGGTGGTTTTCTGTAATTTTGAATTTAAGGGGTGGTTAAGTGATAGCATGCATTTAGGTAGGCATAATAGGTTGCATTTAGCTTATTTAAGATGCATTTCATCCATGATTTGATTACAATTTGCATATTTGCTCTCTATGTTGGTGGAATCGGAATCTACACGCTTTTATTGATTATTTCAGGTAATCGTGGATCCGAGGAGGAGACATGGGTTCATAACGCATTGGATGAGAATGTCTAGTTGATCGAAGAAGCTTACATGAAGATCTCAAGAGGTCCTGAGAAGAAGAAGCGAACCTAAACGAAGAACAAGTCTGCAGAAGTTGTCGCCAGACATGCTGAACTTGTTTTGCACTTTCTGGAGGCCTCGGTTGTCCGATCGACTATTATGACCATGCGTTGGAAAGCTCTTTCAGAGAGCTACAACTTTCATGTTGACGTCGAGAGCTAATTCGAGACGGAATTTTCGGGAAAACCCAATGCAGCGCCCGCCGCAAAAGTTGCCGCGCCCGCCGCTGTCACCTGCGGTGCCCGCCGCCAGAGGGCCGATTTCAGCTGCGCCCGCCGCTGCTCCTGTGCCGCGCCCGCCGCACCTCTTGCCGCGGCCGCCGCACCTCTGCCGCGCGCCGTTTTAGTTTAAGAAAACCCTAGTTTTTAGTTGTTTCCTTTTGGGCCGACTTTGGATGTTTGTTTTAGGCTTTTTATGTTATTTTTCTTTATCATTCATTCTATTCATTGAACACTGAGACAATTAGAGAGAGAGCGATGTTCGCCATGGGCGACTAAAACTCTCTTCGTTCTCCTTACAATTTGAAGCTTTATTTGGATTGATTGTGAGTTTCTAAATCTTGTTCCTTGTTTCCTATATTGAATGTTTCGACTTCTTTGTGCTTGAATGTTTGATTGTTTTATTCTATCTCGACTGATCAACTTGGTAGAATCAATTCAATTGCTAGGGTTTTGTAGATTCCTGATTGCGAACCTTAACCCAAGTGGCAAACTTGTTCCTTTAGGGCTGATTGAACTAATTGAATGAGTAGGAAGTTGAATGTGTTGTTAAATCCTTCTTTAGGGACTGCAAATACCTTGGTCAATCTCTGAACTTAAAGCTATCAATTGGGTTAAATCCTTCTTTAGGGACTGTTCGATTGATAAGGGTTTCTAGGACTGATTGGACTAGTAACTATATTAGGTCGGGACAAGGGCATTCATAGGAAACCTAAAAGGACAAGAGGAAGTTACAATATCAATTCAACCAAATAAAGTGGATAGTTGTAGGTAGAGCGATCTTCTCTAATTTGTTTTGCATTATTTGTTTATATTTTATTTTGTTTTCTTTTCAATCTCAATCAACCAAAACCCCCCTTTCTACTAATTGGTAAATACACTTTGCAAAGGAATACTTGATTCTCTGTGGGATCGACCTCTTACTTGCTTGCTATACTAGTTTGTAGGTTTGAGTTTTATTTTGATACGGTTTACAGACGACTAAAAACCGCTCATCAAATTGGCGCCGTTGCCGGGGAATCAAGTTTATTTCTTTGTTGTGTGTATTTATTAATTTTTGTTTATATATCTAACTTTGTTGTGAACCTATCTTACGGTTCACAACCCCCTTGCTACTAACTTTTTAAGATGTTGAGATTGTTGCAGTTTGAAGGTGAGAACTTTCACCAATATTTCACTAGATTGCATGAGTATGTTAATGACCTTGGTTCATGGGGTTATCAATATGGTGTACGGGAGATGTGTGTTTGCATATTTGATGGGATGAATGCTGAAACACGGAATCTTGCTGAGTCCATGAGTAATGGAGGCCTATTGGATATGGGACTCTTTGAGATTTGGGATTTTTTCTACAACATGAGTCGACAGGTTGAGCAGGAAGTATCAATCCGAACTCTCACACAAGTGTTGCAGCAGTTAGAGGAAAGAAACATGAGCCGAATCGGAAAATTGGAGGAACAAATGAACCAACTCATTCAAATTCTAAGTGCAAAAGGTGAGAAAGAAAGGAGCTTCGAAGAAGAAGATGAGGAATTGGTTGCAGACAACGATAGTTTCTTAGATGATGGAGGAGAGGGTCTAGTGCTTCCTGACTTGGAATCTCATGAGTCGACGCATGAGGTTACATGTGATGTGTCTCCTACTCCATCTGCACCATCCATTCTAATCTCGCCCATTGATGAACCAGGTCTAGAGCCATCAGCTGAGGCTAAAGAGGTAATAAAGGTAAACTTTTGCAATTTTGAAGTTAATGGTGTATATGTTGATCCTTTTGATTGCTATTTTGAAAAGCCACCAGCGGAACTGTGTTGGTGGTATCATATTCCTTCTGCAGAGAGTCATGCTAGACTCTTTGATAGATTGAAAGGGTTCGTGAGTTCCACATTTTATGCTTTCAATTTATTGTGCTATGATGTGCCTTGTAAGATGTGTGCACAGGAATATGATAGGCTACTGAGGGCTTTGACAATGTCTGAGAAATAAGGTCTTGAGATTGAGAATAAGTCAAGCCAATGACATTAAAGAGAGGCGCTTCTCGGGAGGCAACCCGAGGTAAGCTTTAGTTATTTCAATTCCTAGTTAGCTAGTTTTCTTTAACCCGACGCGCGCAATGCTCAGATCCGACCTATATCGCCCCTTCCACCACATTGTGAGTATTTCATTCATCTCTTTCTCTATGTTTTTATTTTTTGTTGTCTTTTATGTTTCATTGAGGACAATGAAAGGTTTAAGTGTGGGGGAGGGATTGCATTGCATATAGATAGAATTTGCATATCATGTTTACTTATGTTATCATGTTTATTTATGTTGTCATGTTTATTTTTATTCATATACTGCATTTAAAAAAAAAAAAATTTATTATTATTATTTAATTTCGAAAATTAGTAGAATTAGAGCATCATTGCATTTAAGTGTTATTAAATACCCATCTGACTTAGTTTGTCCTCTATTTTAAATTTCAAGCATGATTCATAAAAATCCCATGGAGTTCTGGATGTTTTGATTTTTGTCTGTATTTGATTTTTGTGGAACATGAGCTAGCAAATATAATTGAGCATGTATGATTGAGCTAAAGTATGATTGAAGTCCTAAAAACATGACCCTGTGAGGATGTTTGGCCTTATTTGAATTCTTTTGCTCAATTGTGTGAATTACTCGCCTAGTGTTGCTACCTCTTGATATTGACTGCAGTATCTATTTTTGAAGACCGATGCACATGTTTGTTGCTTGCGGAGTTTATGTTTATATTTTGAGTCTTTTTATTTCATTTTATGCATACTTAGTGAATAAGGTGGCAATGGTTGATGCACTGAGTAACCGGGTCTACGCATGACACCCATGGGTATGATTCGCGCAAAAAGGTGTTGAAAACTATCCACTAGGAAAGAAAGCTTGATCATTGAGTAACCAGGTTCATTCATGACACCCATGTTTGCAACTCGCGTCAAAAGGTGTTCAAGTGGACTTCATATTAATAGTTGAGGTGTTGATAGACCGGGGCCATTCATGACACCCATGTTTGCGCTTCGCGTAAGGAAAGCACCAAGACAAGAAAAAGAAAAAAAAAAAGAGAAAGAAAGACAAAAAAAAAAAAAAAAAAAAAAGTGTTGAATTTTATTTTCTTTATTGTGTCCCGCAAGTAATGACATTTCGGTAGTTAATTGGTGATATGGGGGTCAATGTCTATGAGCTTAGTGCATTATTGGTTTGAGTTGAGAGTTGTATTTAAAAGCCTAAACACATGAGTGAAACACATATTTCGGGTGAGGTTGGATGATGTCTACTTCTAAGCTTTGATCACTGGAATACATGCTATGACGTTTGTTTGCTTGGTTTATGTTTTCACCTGCTATGATGTTGCTTTTTGATGAGGTTGAAACTTGAAGGGATTTCCTGTGGGATGCGTTGATTCATGTTCATTCTATCATTGCTTGAGGACAAGCAAAGGTTAAGTGTGGAGGAGTTTGATAGCATGCATTTAGGTAGGCATAATAGGTTGCATTTAGCTTATTTAAGATGCATTTCATCCATGATTTGATTACAATTTGCATATTTGCTCTCTATGTTGGTGGAATCGGAATCTACACGCTTTTATTGATTATTTCAGGTAATCGTGGATCCGAGGAGGAGACATGGGTTCATAACGCATTGGATGAGAATGTCTAGTTGATCGAAGAAGCTTACATGAAGATCTCAAGAGGTCCTGAGAAGAAGAAGCGAACCTAAACGAAGAACAAGTCTGCAGAAGTTGTCGCCAGACATGCTGAACTTGTTTTGCACTTTCTGGAGGCCTCGGTTGTCCGATCGACTATTATGACCATGCGTTGGAAAGCTCTTTCAGAGAGCTACAACTTTCATGTTGACGTCGAGAGCTAATTCGAGACGGAATTTTCGGGAAAACCCAATGCAGCGCCCGCCGCAAAAGTTGCCGCGCCCGCCGCTGTCACCTGCGGTGCCCGCCGCCAGAGGGCCGATTTCAGCTGCGCCCGCCGCTGCTCCTGTGCCGCGCCCGCCGCACCTCTTGCCGCGGCCGCCGCACCTCTGCCGCGCGCCGTTTTAGTTTAAGAAAACCCTAGTTTTTAGTTGTTTCCTTTTGGGCCGACTTTGGATGTTTGTTTTAGGCTTTTTATGTTATTTTTCTTTATCATTCATTCTATTCATTGAACACTGAGACAATTAGAGAGAGAGCGATGTTCGCCATGGGCGACTAAAACTCTCTTCGTTCTCCTTACAATTTGAAGCTTTATTTGGATTGATTGTGAGTTTCTAAATCTTGTTCCTTGTTTCCTATATTGAATGTTTCGACTTCTTTGTGCTTGAATGTTTGATTGTTTTATTCTATCTCGACTGATCAACTTGGTAGAATCAATTCAATTGCTAGGGTTTTGTAGATTCCTGATTGCGAACCTTAACCCAAGTGGCAAACTTGTTCCTTTAGGGCTGATTGAACTAATTGAATGAGTAGGAAGTTGAATGTGTTGTTAAATCCTTCTTTAGGGACTGCAAATACCTTGGTCAATCTCTGAACTTAAAGCTATCAATTGGGTTAAATCCTTCTTTAGGGACTGTTCGATTGATAAGGGTTTCTAGGACTGATTGGACTAGTAACTATATTAGGTCGGGACAAGGGCATTCATAGGAAACCTAAAAGGACAAGAGGAAGTTACAATATCAATTCAACCAAATAAAGTGGATAGTTGTAGGTAGAGCGATCTTCTCTAATTTGTTTTGCATTATTTGTTTATATTTTATTTTGTTTTCTTTTCAATCTCAATCAACCAAAACCCCCCTTTCTACTAATTGGTAAATACACTTTGCAAAGGAATACTTGATTCTCTGTGGGATCGACCTCTTACTTGCTTGCTATACTAGTTTGTAGGTTTGAGTTTTATTTTGATACGGTTTACAGACGACTAAAAACCGCTCATCATTAAGTGAAAATACCTATATTTAAAGGGTGGTTTTCTGTAATTTTGCCTAATAATAATAATAGCCGACACATATATACTGAAAACTCATTAATTTATCCATACAACTAAATCATTACATCTCCCTGTAAATTATTAATAAGCAAAATCAATCATTTCATGTCACTAGATCGAGTAATTTACTTCATATGTGTTGGGGGCCATATCCATTAGTTATTCGAATTGGTCTAAGTTTGCGGCTATATAAATTGTCATTGTTAATTAATTACATTATTGTTAGTGGGTGAAATGTTATAGCTAGGGTGAGTATTTAAAAATCGCACCATTGTTCAAAAAAACTTAGGAAGACCAAACTAATTACGGTATAATTTTATTTGATTTTAATTTATTCACATCCCAACAATCGTTAATTGAACGTCAGACTGTTAAATCGGTTGGGTCCGATGGGGCCAAAGACAAACTGGAGAGAAGAGTAGTCCTATATAACCGACGTGGGACAACCACGTTCCAACATGTGAGAACGGGAGTCGTGTCGGATTTTAATTTTTGTTTTTGTTTATAAGATCGGAATCCACCACTTTAAAAAAAAGCTTAAACCATTGTGTACGACTTTTCCTTTCCTTATATTTTGATTTGATATTCACCTCATTTTTCAACGTGAGACTACCTAGTCCCACAAAACCAACACAGATGTCGTATTATATGCACTAAATGGATGGGTAGGGTGCCCACTCCCACACATCGGTCGATCTATTGGGTGTAGAAGTACGTGTTTCCCTCCCCTCTTCATGCTACTTTTCATCAATTTGTATGCATGAGAGTCTATACAAGTACTCCTTTATAAAGAAAAATTTATTTTGATTATATACTTATGTCATGGATTTTAATATACTTACGTCGCCATCGATCGGCATGATTTTGTCGTCACGAAAGGAAAGCGATGTTTCCTTCGTACTGTTATCTGTGCGCGTCATTAGAACCAATTTTGGGAGATCACAATTATTTTGTATGAATTTTTGTCAAAGATATCAAAGTGATTAGGTATTCAGATTTAATTAAGACTGAGTCATAATAAGGTATATTAAGCTGATAATTACATACAGTATATAGATACATAGCAAAAATGTCAAAATTCATGGTTGGTGGAAGACACGCTTAATTGCAATTTATACTTATTTAATTGATATGAGGTTTACCGATTACCGAAACCAAACATTATCATTAATTATATCATAATATATACATATACATCTTAAGACAAAATTACAACATGTTAATGCATATATAGGATCATGGGCGGATTGGTTTAATTCCTCCTAGTTCGAAAGAAAAAAATGTGTATTTCCTAGTTTTTATTTTTCAATTTTTGCGTTTGATGTCAAAAGCTCCGAAAAGTTATCTACACCCCAAACAGACCTAAGTCATTAAGTTACCTTAGATTCAAACCAAAAATAATGAGAGGGTGGAATCTTATTCTTACCTATCTCGAAGTTTCTTACCAATAAATCAAACAAAACTGCAGTAAGTTTTAATATCTCTTTCAAATGTCAAAACTGCAGGAAGAGACGAGTCAATGCAGAAAGGAACTAAACAGAAACGCAAAACATGAAATTGAGTTTGTATATCATTTGGACCTCTTTTAATTTGGGACCATATGATTACCCAATAAGCTTCACTGGCCCTATTTATACAATTTCAATTCCTTTGCCCTGAACTTTAACGAATTCACAAAACGGCCACACCCATATCGCACGCGCCGCTCACGTGACGCAACGTCTAATCCCCGATTGCGTTGCATATATAATGGAATCGGTGGGGGTTAATTAAGAGGAGCCACCAAAGCATTGATGATCACCTGAGTCGGTAGGAAGCATGTGGGATGTCCCATACATAGCGCCAAACGATGAAGGACTCCACAAATATCACATATATATGATTCCAATCCCTTTCCCGATTTCAAATGCAGCCAAATGCTTCGAGAGAGAGGATTCGCTACATATCCGATCCACAGATCAAATCATCAACACTCCTCCACCAAGTACATTGCAAGTTTATTAGTGGACCAGGCCGGGCAAACTCGACCAGTTCTCGTTCTACCTCGATTATGTGGGATCTAATACCCTATCTAATACCCATGTACATGATACTCTATCCATATTTCATGTTGTGATGCCTTAAAACATTTGTCCAACATCGAAAAGCATGATAATCCGAGCTTTGTATATAAGTTAGTGGGCCACTCCTATCAATTGGTTTTAGGATATGGAATTTCATTAGGCTTGGATGTGCATGATGCGCTCGGACGTGTGGACTCGCCACGCTAGTTTTAGAACGGTAAAAACTACATTAATTTTTTAATAATATTATACTTATCACAAATAAGTATGAGATTATTTAAAAAATTATTATTTTATATAGTTTTTCGTACTTTAAAAAACGTGTATAAATAATAAAAAAAGTCAATTAAAATAAAATAATAAAAAAGTCAATTAAAAGGAAACGGATGAAGTAAGTCGGTGGGCTACTTCTTCTATTGTGAATTGGTTTTAGAATTGAATCTCACTTGACATGTATGCTAAACTACTAGTACATATGCGTCGACCATACAGATGACCCCCGTCATCGGTCCGACTCTTGGTTTAATTTTCAGAGCTTTTGGTTTAATTTTCTATTCAAAAGTTTCCATCATTTATCCTAACATCAATATTTACCAAACACCAAAAATATTTTATTAACGTATATTTAATACTCCCTCTGTTAATTAAAACTTGTCGTTTACTATTCATGCACGCTTTTTTAGAATGATAAAAACTATATGAAATATTAACTTTTTTTAAAATTTGTTTTCATAAATTCATACTTAATAGTAACAAGTATAAACTTATTAAGAAAATATATTAAAAAAGTTAATATTTTATATAGTTTTTAACACCTCAAAAAGCGTGCGTGAATAGTAAAACGTCAAGTTTTAATTAACGGAGGGAGTATAAACAATCGAATAACTTTGCCTATTCTTCAACTTCAACTACTCTATCCGCTATCATTTTACCAAACAAAACCTGATTTTATGCTCTATCTTTTTTGGTAGAATATGATGCTCTATCTAATATATCAAAGTTAACAATATCCATATACTCCCTCCGTTCAACAAAACTTGTCGTTTACTATTCACGCACGCTTTTTTAGAATGATAAAAACTATATAAAATATTCATTTTTTTAAAATTTTTTTTTAACAAGTTTGTACTTATTAATAATAACTACGAAATTGTTAAAAAAAATTATTTAAAAAGTCGATATTTTATATATTTTTTAGCTCCTAAAAAAGCGTGCATGAATAGTAAAACGTCAAGTTTTGTTGAACGGAGGGAGTAATTGATATGGATGATATATCTTATATGGGTTTCAAGGTTTCTCGATTTAAAATATATTACTTGTTAATGAACAGAGGTTTCACCAGTTTCTAGTGTCGGTGAAAATTTTGGTGTTTCATATCGACAAATTGTTTATTGAGTCCTAATTTTAGGGGGAATTTTTTTTTACCGATATTGAAAACTACGTAGTAAATAATGCATGAAAATTTTGATCATGGATAACCGTATAATTGTGTGTTGCTATGTGTGGACCCACAACACTCCATGATTTGAGTGGTGGCCGGACAAGTTAATTCTATAATCCTGATCCGTATAACCAAATAGCCAAGATTAATCATTTAATCCTATCGATCTTTAAATATAGGGAGGATTATATTTTTCAATAATAGTTTGTCTAACAAATTCCTCCTTCCAACCTTACAAATTTTTTTATCAACTAACCCGGCTGAAGCTTCCCTCAACCTTAATCTGCATTATTAGTAATCTTAGTTATTCATTCATTCATTCATTTGATTGAAGGCCGTACTTCGGTACTTTGAATTGAGGTTAATTAACAATTCAAAACTCCTTTTTTAAAATTCTTGGCTATCTATCTAATTACGGGTTATTTTTTCTAAAATATTCAAGGAAAAATAAAAATTTACAAAAAAAAAATCACAACTTAAATATATTTGCAAAAATATTCAAAATTTGCAGGTATGTCGGAGAAACGTGGTTTGAAACCGCGTTTCTTGGGTAGATTATCAATTTAAACCTGGCGCCGAAGGAAAATTTAAAAAAAAAACGCGGTTAAAAACCGTGTTTTAGCCCTAATTTCAGATAAAATGCAGTTTAAAACCGCGTTTATTTCATTTAAAAAAAAACCAAACAAAAAAACCCAAAAATAAAATAAAAAATAAACTGTAAAACGCGGCACTAACTCGCGTTTTACTTGCAGGCGAATCGGAGCACCAGCGGAGATCTCCGACGCATCCGTCTCCGGCCTTCTTCCCAGCCTCCCCCACGATCTTCGGCGCCTCCGTCTCCGTCAACACCTCCATGCCCCTCTCCAGCCACCACCCTCTCTGATTCCTTCTTCCCTGCAGCCCAAGCTCCGACATCTCTGAGGCCGAGATTCGCCTCGAACACCCAGAATATTATCAGGTTCATATCTCTTGTCTATTAACCCGCATATGGCCTCCTCTAACATCTTGACTCCAACCGACTTTATCACTAGATGATTCTCGTTTTCTTTGATTTTTTTCTATATGCCTCTACTGTTATTGTTTTGTGTTTTGCATGACAGTTAATCCATCTGCTAACCGCCCTCTCAATACATAGATATATTTAGTGTATCGAATTACTTTCTATTAGAAAAATGTTTAAAAAGTAAAAACATACATCAAAGCAAATTATTACAACCTACTCCATACTTATTACTTTAGAAATACTATATTCAACTTAATTGACATCGTATGTTCATTCTCATGACACAAGTAGCCTTGATCGATCGGCTTGATTCGTACATGGAGACAAGGATGCAATTTGTTTTATAATAAGAGGCAACATGTGGAAAAAATATTATGGAAAAATACTTAACATAAATGAAATTGGTAATAATCTAAAGATGGAGACTTTAATTAATAGTAATGATCCTTTGCTATCATCGATCGGTCGGTATAGTAAAACAAAAGGGATCCATAAGATTGGACATCTAACTACAATCAGACTTCTTTAATTGGCACCGTCTGATCGATTAGTCAAACATATATGCACCCAAGCCTTATTAAGAGAAATTTTAATCATAAGTCAGACCGAAGAGGATGGTTAATGTATAATCCTACATTAATTAATACGGTGAGCACATGAAAAGGTCATATATGATGGGGTTTATCTAGGTAGTAAGTTTAAAACTGGCCCAAGTAAACAAAATAGCTTAAGATTGTAATGAGGTTATTTTCATGAACTGATTTTGATTTTGAGGTGGAATCTCATTAGACCTATCATTACTTGAACAAATTACAACATAAAAAGTTGGATCTTAAGCAATTAGGAGGGTATATATACAAAGTATAAGCAAATTAATGAGAGGGTGTAAATATTTATAATTATGATGTAATATATGAACGAATATAGAATATGATGTTTTTTTTTTTAATTATCGTGGAGGTTCCGAGGTTATCGACTAGTCTTCCACGGGCCGAGCACTAGCCTGCAAAGCACTCGAGCCGAGTAAGTCAAGCGGCAAGCCGCAAGGTAGGCTAACCCATACCAAAGCAAAGCACTCGAGTCGAGTAAGCCAAGCGGCAAGCCGCAAGACAGGCTAACCAATGCCAAGGCAAACCAAGGCATGATTACCCACTCAAGCACAAATTGCTCCTAGTGGGATTTGAACTGACCTCATGGTAGTGAGGCACAAGGAAGCACCTCACTCTTACCACTGGGGCAAGAGGTCATTGGTGAATATAGAATATGATGTTGATGTTAGTCTTGTACACACGATGTACACGGAAATTATTTATTTGTTTTCTCATGGTTATTCGACATTCGTGTGTTTTTACATGATTATTCATCTATAACAATGTAATTATTTAATTTTCATTCTAATGAATAATTGTCCAATACTATTGAATAATTTCGTTCGAATGAATAATCATCCAGTACCACCGAATAATCAGAATTTACTTTTAATCTCATTAATTGATTTTCTTAATCCAACTCAAATTTGTTAATATGATCGATATACCATAAAAGCTATAAGAGTTGTGTACATAGATCTAAAGAATCAAGATGGTAAATCTGTAAATTAACAATTAATGCATACAAATGAAATAATTATGTATATATACTCCTTCCGGCTTGATTCGTACACGATAAGAACCGTGTACATATGATTTATTATCTCTAAAATATGGAATCAAGATTGAAATATGGGTTTATCTCACATTGAAAAATATTGAGATATCATAAACAACATATCAGTTTGATGAGTTACTCGATCATTTCATTGTCAATTATTTTTGAGATGAAACCCTGCATGTATTATTCATTTCTCTCGCACAAGACCTCTATTGAGCTTGTCTTTAACTCACCGTTGAGGTTAACAAAGGACAAATTTACATTAAAATCCATATATATTCTGAACAAATGAAGCGTTGAAAAGGAGTAATGAGGGGGGATGGGGAAGCTACATTGACGCTGAGTAGCATTTAATAAAAGTGACCGCCACGCCCCTTCACCCTTCACATGCCCACCTGCGTCCTTGCCTTTCAAGACTAGCTGTTAAATTGTACGATACACCCAATATGAGTTACTGCAGTAAAATTTTAATCCCCTAATTCAACTCCTCTCCTCGTTGCTTTCGCAGTACTAGATTTCCCCTGTTTGATTCAAAATGGCAACTACTCCGTATATATGTGCATCTCAGCAGTTTTCACGTTTAAATTCGATCTGCTATACGTATGATTGTATATTATATAGTATATGTATATATGTATCTTGTGGATCTCCATTTTCCATCCTTATATGTTTTATATCACATGATTTAAAATATATTCGTTTTCAATTTCGGATATTTTATATTGAAACCCCACATTTAAGTCTTGTCTGCATCATCAAATTTCGGATATTTTTGTCAATTTCTCTAATTAATTAGATAAATGGGTAATATAATGCCCCTACACATTAAAAAACTTTGTTGATATATGCATTATAATAATGATTTTTTGTTGTTGATATATGCAACTGATTCTAAACAATTTTGGAAACGGAGTATTTTCTTGTGAAAAATCACTTTAATGCGCTTATCGACTTATTGAATTTAATTGGTGAGTGGTTAATGAGTTGATTAACGGCTTTTCGATCACTCTCAATACGAGATACGGATTTCGAATCTTATGAGCAAAATATTTTCTTGTTAAAAACCCCTTTACCCCCTTATTGAGTTATTGTATTTGGTATGAGTGTTAGTTTCGAGAGCAAAATGGAATGTAGCTATATATCTAACTATTAAAAAAAAATCAATTAATTTATAATCTTAGCCTAAATTATAATTTTAGTAGTTTTAAAAAACAATGTGATTAATTTAAAACATAAAATTACTAATAAGAAAACATAAAATTAATTATCTGAACTTTGACTATTATTTTAAAATACTAATTTAATATGTTACTAAGATTTTATTTATAAAAAACCGTATCATCGTACCAGTTAATCCTTATCCTCCAAACCCTTCAACTCCTACACATACTCACACTCTACATTTTTACTAGCTAGCTTATACGAAATTATTTTTAATACATGTAACGTACATTAATTGGGGTTGCTTAGTTGAGAGGCAAAGGTGTATGCAGTATGCCCAATAATATAATAATAAAAAAAAAACAGCAGGCCGAGGTAGTATTAATACCGGGAGGACCATCATCGATCGATCTATACGAGAGAGTTCAAATTATAGTGTAGTCGTAATAATTATCACTTACGATCTCATACGTACACATGCCATTAGTACTTTGGTTCGTTATATATACATCGATCAATATCCCACAACCACAAGTAGTAGCTAAAGTAAAATTAAAGTTTGTAGTACCATAATTAAGTGGTCCATTAATGGCGTGTTAGGTAATTACGAGTATTTTCATCGGCTCAAAAATCATCAATTCATATAAGCATCTACTCCATCTCTTCATTAGTGATGATTACAAGCATATATTACAACAAAGCGATTTACAGGGCATCTCAAAAGTTAAGAGCTCATCAAATTGGATTTAGCTAGCTAGTTGTAAGCTAGTAGATTTTTATGTTGTGCAAGTGAGGTACACATGACTCTGGGCCTAGGTTTGGTGACGATCGACGACTCCCCGACACATTCACTAGTACAAAATGTATATAAAAGATGCTACATAGACTACGATTTATAAAGTAATGTTGTCTATATGATAAAAATTAGAGTTTTTGGGGGCGGAAAATGGTTATAAAAAATTAACTGTTGTCTTTAGGTTTGTTTATATTTATAAAAACAATGAATATTTAAAAAACTGTTGTTATATATACAGATGACTTCTCAACTAGGGAAACTGTACTTTGTCTGCCCAGATTTTCTAACCCCGTTTAATTTGAAAATATTCTACTGTTGTCGTTGCTGAAATTAAATTCAATAAACCTCAATATGACTAGTGTTTTAAAAAACATTAGACTTATTCTAGGCGGTGAGAAGCCATCTAAGCGACACCTAAGCATGAGGTGAAGGGATCGAGTTCGCATGACACAAAACACTATCGAAACGCAGATTTTAGAACAATGAGCGAGACTTCTCTTCATCATACATAAGTGGAATTATCAACACCGCACCTTTTAAAATTTTCACATGAATGAATCAATATATATGAAAGGGACGGGATCAGACCACCCATAAATGTATCATTATCAATGAAGCTATAATATACAAAATTTTATTAGATTATACACATTAATCATGTTAAGGTTCATCATGATTTAGCACATTCACACTATGTGAACAATTAAATACCATACCAACCTTCTTCTGTTTTTTTTTTCACTCAACTATCAATTAATCCCATTTTTTGTTTTGCCAAAATCAGGAATCAACGGTTCAACACACGTATTGTATCAAACCATGTGGTTGAGTAATTAGGTTACACAAAACAAGGAACGCAACTTACTAAATTTAACGGATCTAATTAAACAAAAGGCCTCCCACACACCAAATCATGCACATGAGATCTCATTCACCAAACTTTTTCATTTCCCTTTTTCCTTTCATCAGTTTAAAATAGAGAAAGTACACTCCCTTTTTTTTTTAATCCCCGTTTCACTACGTCAGAAAAAAAAGTCACAATCCTGAAGCAGATGGAAAAGACCCCAACACTGAATCAAAACACAGAGACAACGACCACCCACACAGCTACGAGTCAAAACGGTTTAAAAAAAGGTCCCTGAAAAAATAAAGTGAAAAACTAAAAATTACCGCTCCCACATTTACCCCCACGGTTAAAAAAAACCAAAAAATCAGATCTCGTTGCTAATCCCCGCCTTGTTACTCTGCACCATGGAGTTCTTGCAATGCGCTATTGCGCCCTGTATCGCACTCTGTAGCTCCTCCATCGAACTATCCGAGTAGCTATACGACGTCGTTGCAGTGCTACCACCTCCGGCCCGGCCGTTGAACCCGGTTCGGCTTAATACTCCCGAGTGACTCGGTGAGGATCGCATCGACGAAGGGCAGCTTGCCACGCAGCTCCTCCGCGTCCTCCTCGGGCAGCCCAAATTGCCCGAAAACGAATGCGTCAAATTGTTACCGCAGTTAACCGCCGTGATCTCCTGATCCACTGCTAACGCCGTTGAGGATCTGTCAACCGACGGCGTTGACGGCGGTTTAGAGCAAAGCGACGTCGTATTCGTGGTCGTTTGCTGCTGCTGTTGTCTCTGGGAGAGCTTCTCGTACAGCGGCTTCACTTTCTTCAGGTATTTTCGAATCACCTCCTTCGCCGACGAGCTCGGCTTCCGGACCGGAGCAGATCCAGATCGATCCGGATCCCGAGGCGGCGGAGGGGCGGATTTCGGATCCTTCTTGAAGACGCTGGAGAATCTGGAGAGGGAGAAGTACTTGCTGGAGGCGGATTTGGGGGATTTGTTGGTGTTGGAGGTGAGGAGCTTCTTGGTGAGGAGGTCGTCGTCGTCAGCGGAGGAGCTAGGGCGGGCGGAGTCGTCGCAAGAGGCGTCGATGCCGGCGGCGAGGAGAGCGAGGTCGGAGGCGAAGGAGGAGGTGGAGGCGGAGGAGTCTGTGGAGGAGGAGGAGTCGCGGGCTGTGGTAGCGGCGGAGGACGACGACGACGAGGAATTGGAGGATAGAAGGAGAGTGCGAACCATCGAGATTCGAGGGGATAGGTGGAGCGGGAGGAGCTGGCCTTTATAGAAGAGCTCGTCGGCGGGGCAGAGGGCGACGGAGGACTTGCGGGGGGAGATGGCGATAGTGAACTCAAAGTCCGACGAGGAGGAGGAGGAGAAGGAGTGGGAGGGGGAGGAAGGGAGGGTCTTTGAGCGGTTCTTTTCGATCGTTCGATCGCGGTGCTTCCCCATTGACGGAGATATATCGGACGGCGTGTGGGAGGAGAGAGAGATGGGGGAGGGATCGATGAAGGCGAAGCTACATGGTTTGGGTGAGGGGGAGAGATGGAGGGATTGGGGGAGTTTTTATACAACGGTTGAAATATGAGAGTCTGGGAGAGGGCGGTGGCCGGTGGGTGAGGGTGGGAGAACCTCCTATCGACGCGCCTTGTGGGCGACTGTAGCTTACGCGACAAGCTAGCTAGATAACAATGAGAAATAGTTTTGAAAAACACCTTTTATTTTTAATATTGGGATTAGAAAAAATTATCATTTACTATTTTTATCGGACTAATTAGCGAGTTAAAAGAAACAAAATTAATACTCGCTCCGTAACAAAATAATTGGCCCTTTAGGGGTTTTCACACTTCTTAAGAAAGTTACAATTAGAAAGTAGAATAGTTAAAAATTTAGCAAATAAATAATGTGGGGAAAAAAGGGACCAATGAAAAAAGAAAGAATAGTATGAAAAGTTGGAGTATTAATAGAATTTGTTGGAAATCAAATACAATTAATGAGATGAATTGATAAAATTATATTTTTTTTCCATTAATTAAGCTCAAAAGGATAAATATTTTGTTACAAGAAAAAAGCGGCCAAAAGGCCAGTTAGGGCCAAAAGGGAGTATATTATTAGTCGATGTTATTTGATTGATTATTTGTCCAGAAGATAGTTTTAGATGATTTTTAAATTTATAAGGAAAATGATAGTGTTGAAGAAGAAAAATATATAAAAAGGGGTAATTTAACTTTTGAGGAGTATTGTGTTTTTTTTTTTTTGAAGCAAGATAAGTAATTCAGTTCTCTAGACAAGCCTAGAGAAACCGAGAGATCGGACACGCCGGTGGATGGACTAACCATCATGTACAACAGAAGCAAATAACTGAAGCAAATGACAGAAATAAAGCAAATGACAGAAAATAAAACTAAGAAACGAACGGGCTATCCTACACTGCGCAACACAAGCAAAAGAAGAGCGAAACGACCGGCCAAAGGGACAACGCACACAGCAAACTCTGGGAACCAGCGGACACCTTAGATTATGGACTCGAAGAGCCTTCAGATGTCAATCGCACGTCCACGACGTCATCGAACATGACACATCAATCAACGCTCCCAAGACGCCTGCAACACAACAAGAATAGCACAGTACACTAACCTGCAATGCAACCACAAACCACACCCAAGCACAATCCAACCCCCAGATCTCGTCTCAACCCTCAAGGACGATATAAAATCGTGAGCGGCTATCACAAGGATAAGCCTAAAAGAGGCGATACAAAACAAGGCAAGGAAGAGAAATCGGGCAGAGATGAACCAGAAAGCGACTGAAAGAGCAGACTACAACAAACAAAAAGGCTGGTGGCGCCGCTGAGAAGGACCGACCGAGGCCGAAGCCGAGGACAGAGGCGAGGGAGAACTCGAAGAGGGCTGTACCAACAGATGAGCCGAAGGGCGGAGCCGCGGTAGCCCTGAAGTGGAGGAAGGCGGAAGGAGGAACCGCAGAAGATGGGCGGAGACATCGAAGCAGCGGTCGAAAACAAAACATCGAGAAACGGGTTGCTGGGCTGCAGGGATAGGGCGGCGGGTTGGCCGGCGAGCGGGGCGGCCTTTGGCTAGGGTTAGCGAGAGGCGGCGAGGCGCAAGGCTAGGGTTAGCCGAGGTCGAAAGCGGGACCAACGGTGAAGGTGCGCGGCGGGCGCGGTGTGGAGAAGACGATGGGCCAAGGTGGATGGCAACGGGGGCATGGAGGAGGACCGGGGCGACGGTGACCGAGGCGGCGGCGGAGGTCGGAGGGTGGCTCCATTTAGCCTGAAGAAGGCAGAGGCTGGAGGCGAAGGAGCCCGGTGGCGGCGGTAGAAAAAAATTAGGTTTTATAAAAAGAGAGCAGGAGTATTGTGTTTTAGTGGTTGGTGTTCTCTCATTTTCAAGAAAAAGATTAAGCTGATTTTTCTTCATCCTGGTGTTTTAGGATAATGAGTTCTTGAAAGTTTTGGATCATATAGGATGTATTTCTCTCAACAACTATACAAAGGGTGAAAGGGGTATGACAAAATCTAAGTGGAAAATTTTAACTTTAGTACTCCGTAGTGTTTAATTTGGTTAATCATCTTCCACTTTAATATACAGGTAATAAAGTGGATTTTCGTGTGTTAGATTAATAATATATCTAATTGTTTTCTTAAAAAAATATCTAAAATAGAAAATTATAAATCATATATTTTGAATCCTTGTTTTAAATTTCAACAGCTTCCTCATTATGAAGTTTTATTACCCCAAAATATATAGAGTTTTCTTGAACCGTTGATTCCCAATTCCTCTCCAGGAGAAGTCTTAGCCAAAAACTTATAAAGGGCAAAAACTCTGATTCTGGAATAAGAACCGTCGGTTTTCGATTCCTTAATTTTATATATATTTCTTTTAGGCTAATATCCCTAAAAATAAAATAAGATTTATAAAAATGGTAGAACCATCGATTTTTCCTCTTTTTATAAAACCTTAACTATTAGTTTAGATTTCCGATTTGGATCCGAACCTTGGCCACCCTTTCACTATTGTGTAACATTTATAATTATATTATATATTTAATGTAATTAATTGGTGCAATTGTATTTTATTTAAAAAAAAATTACTATTTTAAACTTATATTTATCATTACATTATAATTATAACAAATATTGGAATCCAAACACATCTACATGCCTTATTTGTACGTCTACCGGCTACACAAAGCATTTATAGAAGAAAAAATGGCATGAATGAGCGCCGAATATGTAGGATTATCCTTGGTGAATTTTGACTGGAACAAATGGAAAAGTTAATCGTGAAATGGTAAGAATTTATTAGAAAGACAACAGTACAGGCAAGTATTCAGAAATTGAATCCAGATAAATAAAACGAGTACGATTTGTTGTATATAGTGTATTGATTGAGTTATTGCGTAGGACCTCCTTTGAAACATAACCAAAGGCAGTCCAAATCCTCACATATCACTTAATTACTCAGCCTAAATCAAAGTTTTATACCATTATATTAATATATTTTCACCGCTGTATCACTTAATTGTTTTTAGTACAAATTGATGCTGAAAAAAATTCAGGTTCTATACCTTTATACCTTTCGATAAAAACATATCGTTTATTATT
The DNA here is from genome assembly GCA_037127255.1 of Persicaria tinctoria. NCBI lineage: Eukaryota > Viridiplantae > Streptophyta > Magnoliopsida > Caryophyllales > Polygonaceae > Persicaria > Persicaria tinctoria. The sequence goes on along the minus strand of JBANSL010000008.1, from coordinate 4,449,652 downwards.
TATATATGGTTTTTTTAAAGATATAAAAACAATATAAAAGTCTAGGACCAGAGAATAATTTTTTATTATTTTTTCGGTTCAAATTTGTATTAGAAAATTAAGTGATGGAGTGAGAGAAATACAAAAGAATTCAGACTAAACTAAAAGATTTTTTTTATTTTTTTTTTTGATTGAGTAAGAATTCGGAAGCGCAATGTTATCCGATAGCATCCTTTCGGATGAGGTCGTTAAGACCTGGATCATTGAGAAATAAATGAGTGGGGGCAATATGAGCAAGGTGTACAACCCTATCTGCTATAAAATTGCCGCTACGAAGGACGTGAGAAAACGACACTTCGTGAAACCCAGTAATGAGAGTGCTAATATCAGACATAATTAGTTCAATTTCCCATGGACATTTTGTTTTAGATCGTAAATGATCTATGATTGTAAGCGAGTCTCCTTCAATAATTATGTTGGGGATTCTTATTTCAAGGGCTTTGAGGACTCCCTCTCTCAAGGCTAGTGCCTCGGCCATTAACGGTTTTTGAAAACCAATAACTTTTTCATCGGCGACTATGGGGTCTCCTATGTTGTCACGAATTATATATCCTATAGAGCTTTGCCTCTGCCCAGAAGCAGAACCATCAAAGTTAAGTTTCCACTTCCCTGGCGGCGGTTTATTCCATTTAACTTGCTTCTTTGCACCCATGTTATTCGGAACCCTATGTGTTTGATTTCTGATTTCATTATTCTCTATAACAGTGTGTTTATCAGCCTTTTCCCATTCGTCATAAAATGATTGGACCATTTTTAAGAATCCCTCCGTATTTGGCAGTTTTTGTTGTTGGAAGATTAGTTTATTTCGTGTTAGCCATATTGTCCACCAATGAAAAGCCAGCTTCTTTCTTTGCTTGCCATAAAGTAAACCAGCAGTAAAAGCCATTAATGACTCAATGTTTCTTGACATTTTGATTTTGTCAGAAATTTTTGCTTTTATTGCGCCAGACAGAATAGGACAAGTCAGTGAGTATTTACATTCAAAGAGAATGTGAGTAGTATCTTCTTCATGGTGATCACAGATAGCGCAGTATGGTGGAATCGCAATACCTCTCCTTGACAGTCGAGCAGCCGTTGGAAGCCCATTGTGGTAGACTTTCCACATAAAATTCTTAATCTTGGGTGGGGCATTCAGTTTCACGCATTTATGTCATCAGTTAACTCTGTCGTTTTTGTATTTAGTCTATATGCACTCGATGTCGTGAACCACCCTTTTTTATCCGGCCACCAATACATTCTGTCCCGTATCTGGCTTACAGGGAGAGGGATTTCAGCAATTTGTTGCGCCACATCGCTTCTCAACGTTGACTTAAGCTTTGCCAAATTCCATGCTCTACCAGTAATGTATTGGTCAACCGTTTCGTCCCTATTAATGCTTGCTAGATCAAGGCATGCCGAGTTTATATTCTTTACAGGCGCCCATTTGTCCTTCCAAAATTTAATCGTTTTCCCATCACCTACCGACCATGCTAACCCTTCCTTAAATGGTCCAATGATTTTCCTAAGCTGTGTCCATTGCCACGAGGCGTTTCCTTTCTTTTCAAAGTTTAGAATCGGCACTGATTTTAAGTATTTATAGTTAATAATTCTTACCCAACTATTATCTGGTTCCGCAATGATTTTCCAAATAAGTTTCATTTGTAGTGCCTCGTTTATTTCTTTTGTCTTTCTTAATCCCATTCCTCCTTTAGCTTTAGGTCTACACACTTTATCCCATCCAATCAGTGGTTTATACTGGAGATCCTTATTCCAGAAGAAAGTTCTATTAACTTTATCTAAAGCTGAATGTATTGTCACAGGGAGCATGAAGCTTTGCATTGAGAAAAGTGGTTTGGCGGCTAGGTTTGAGTTTATTAACACTGATCTACCATGCTGCGACAGAGAGTCGGCCTTCCATTTTGATAACTGACTGGTCGCTTTGCCGATTAGTCCTTCAAATGTATCTTTATTCACTCTACCATTGACAATTGGACAACCAAGATACTTATCCAGTTTCACTTGTTTTGATATTCTCAAGCACCCTTCAATAGTAGCTATCCGCGAAGCAGGTATCCCAGGGGTGGGCTGAAAAGCAGATTTGTTATAGTTCACTTTTTGACCAGACAGTTTACAGTAGTCGTCAATGATTTTGCTAATTTTATCACATGTGGTCATATTACCTTTAGAGAAGATGATAATGTCGTCTGCAAAGGCAAGGAACGGGATTCTCGGACCCGAGTGACCAAATCGAAAGCCGATACCAGATTGGTTGTTGTTGGATTCCGAACTAAGCTTCCTAGCAAGGATCTCTGCACCAAGAATGAAGAGAAAAGGTGACATGGGGTCACCTTGTCGCAGGCCTCGAGAGGGTTTAAACACTTCCGTGGGTCCGTTATTGACAAGTACTGAGAAAGACACCGTTGTAACGCATTCCATAATTAGACTGGTAACTTGATTACTAAACCCAAATTTCCTCAGGATTGCCTCTGTAAACGTCCAATCCACTCTATCATATGCTTTTTCCATATCAAGTTTAATTGCTAACCAGCCCTCCGTCCCTTTCCGTGTTTTAAAAGAATGAAACACTTCATGTGCAATTAGAATATTGTCTTGAATGGCTCTATCAGACACGAAGGCACCTTGAAACGGGTGAATGAGTCTTCCGATCACTTTTTTGAGCCTCTCAGTAAGAATTCTAGAAATTATTTTATACATCGTAGAGCATAGGCTAATGGGTCTATAATCTGTCGTTTTAGACGGGTTGTCGCACTTTGGCAATAAAGTTATAAGGGTGTGGTTGACTTGCCTAAGTAGTTTGCCAGAATGGAAAAATGCTTTTACAGCTTTAATGACATCACTCCCAACTATGTCTCAGTAAGATTTATAGAATTCTGCAGTCATGCCATCTGGGCCAGGAGATTTGTTTCTACCTAAAGCCCAAACCGCACTCTTAATTTCACCATTTGTCGGTTGTTGACTGAAGCTCCTATTTTCCTCCTCTGTGATTGTGTGTGGTATTAAATCAAGATACTCATTTAGTAGTGTCATGTTAATTTTTTTCTGATAATTTGTTTGTATGCGTATATGAAAAAAGAATTTATTTGTTAAAATATATTGAGAAAAATATTAAATTTGTGATTTCAAAAGTTAAAAACACTAAAAAAATAAAAATAATTAAAAAATTAGATTTTAAAGTGACCTTGTTTAGCATCTCATTCTCGTAGCTAGCCTAATCCATAATCGAAAGTTGCTTGTTATGCTAGTAAACTCCGTACAGGTTGTTTCGCATGGTGTGTCAAATTTTGGCATATTTTGCCTAATACCCATGAACTTTTTATTTATTTTCTCATGTGCCCTTCCGTTAATTACTTAGTCATTGACGTTAATCTTTTTAATTTAAAAAAAAAGGAGCATTCGTTTCTTTTTGTAGTCAAGGTGATTCACGAGAGAAAGAAGCGATCGACGATCCTTGAAGATCTGATGCCGGTGGAGGTGGAGCCAATTGCAAGGCCAGTGGTACGTGATTACAACCAGATTGAAGGCGATTGTTAAGATTGATAGAAGTAGCTACGAGCTGAAGACGGTTGCTGGTAATAGAAAATTCTAGGGTCAAGGTTTTAGCATTAATTTCTACCTGTATATTAATTAAGCTTAATTTAGAGATTTATAGATAGGGATTTATCGATAGAATTAAGTTGTTCGTTTTTGGGTTTTGATTTCTATACCTTGCGTAAATTTAGGATCTAAAGATTGCATATTTTGATTAACAACATCGCATACATCAAACCTTGATACACTGGAATAATACATGCATATCGTCCTATTTTGGGAATATTGTATTTTAATACTTTGTATTCTTATATATTTCATATTTCTTTGCTAAACATTGTCTTTTCTTTGCTCTTCTCACATTTTTCAGTTTATCTTCATTATTTTATTAGAATGGATCACTACCATCCTCCCTATCCTTTTAAGATATCCATTGTTGCATTATCCAAAATATCCTTTGCTTGTGTCCTCTTGAATTGGTTCCTTTTTCTCGGTGGCCTTGACTGTTTTGATTTTTTATTTATTTTTAGAACTTTGGTGTGTTTTCGAACCTTTCTTTTGGTAGCATGCTAACCCTCTAAGCTATTTTTTTCTTTCTTACTGATCTTATAGGTTAGGTTTTAAACACTCTGTAAAATCGATGTGGGATAAATATCATATCTCAACACACCCCATTAGTGCATCTAGGTGGCACCGTTAGTTGACACTTGACAACTGCCTTAAAACCCATGACATCAAAGTTTAAACACCCAATCTGGACCAACTAATGTAATGATTAATTACTCTTTTTACACTTCATGACTTCTTTCGTTTGACAAAATCATTTTTTGTTTGATTATTTATGCATTTTTTTTACAGTAGGCAAACATTAGAATGTCTTTATACAAGATCATTCTTGATCATCTTGACGGATGATGTTACAAAGATCCTTATTCAAAGGGAGAGTAGAGGTATTACATTCACTACTACTTTTATCTATATAATCAGCTGCACAGTTAGCTTCTCGAAAGCAATGTTGGATCTGAGTTGTCGAGATCTCCATCTTCAACCTCTCGATTCTCTTTATGGCTCGAAATGCATCCCACGGGGAGTTTGTAGACCTTGAGCTACTTTAACTACATCCAAATTATCACATTCAACTATAATATTCGTCCACCCTCTAGTTCGGGCTAAGTCTAGCCCTTTACATACAACAAGAGATTATGTTAAGAGTTAAGACAGTTCCCCTGGAAACTTCACTATGAAAAATATTAATAACCTGGCCAGGCCAGTTTCGAACAATAATCCCAATATGGCATTCCCCAGATTGTCTTACCGAGCCATCTACATTTATTTTATATGTGTTCAACGGAGGTTTAATCCATTTAGAGTGTTTATTTCTTCTTTTCTGGTGTATTGTTATGTCCTTTACTTGTGATTCCCTCCATTCTTTTATGGCTTTGATTGCCTTAATATTGATAGTCTCTATGCTTTCTATATTTTTATTTTTGAAAATACTACTACCTCCATTGCAAAATATAAGGACTTTTAGTTTTTGACACGTTTTTTAATGAACAAAAAACTCCATGAAATATTATTTTTTTATTAAATTTTTTTTGCATTGTATTATACATATTAACAATATGTATAATACTATGTAAAAAAATTTAATATTTCATGGAGTTTTTTGATCATTAAAAAATGTGTCAAAAAGTAAAAGCCCTTATATTTTACAAACGGAGGTAGTATTGTTTCTGGCTTCCCAAATGGCATGCCAAATGATGCAAAGTTTTTCAAAATGTACATTGCTCCTATAGACAGCTTCCATATATATTCTTGGTAGATGCAAGGGGCGTCCCAATACCAATGAAACAGTTTCCCGTTTCTGCGTCATATTTATTTATAATTGCTTTTGTGTACGTATGGACAGTGGAGGAGCAAATGATCGTTGTCTTCTTCTCTAATGCCACATAATATTATTTATGCATGCTTTCATAAAATGATAAAAACTATATAAGATACCAACTTTTTAAATATTATTTCATATACATTATTAATAAGTATAATATTATTTTAAAAAATTATTTAAAATTTTGATATTTTACACAGTTTTAATTTACCATCCTTAAAAATCGTGTATAAATAATAAATGATACGTTGGGTGTGTTTTGTTCCATTGCATTTTAATTATAATGTACGTAGTAATTATTTTACCTAGTTAATTTTATCACTTTTATGTGAGCGTTTGATTTTAAAAATAAAAATTTCATAAAAATCGAGGTAAAATCGTAATTTAACCAGATAATTAAATAAAAAGAGATAAAATAATTGCATTATAATTTATACATCGTGGAATCCAAAAAACCCATAATTTAAACACCTTAAAAATTATGTTAACCAAACATCACCTTATCGTTTTGCATTATAAACATAATGCATTTAGAATTCAAACACACCCGTTCTTCCGAACGGATGAATATTACTTATTTTAATTACTTCTATAATTAATTAGTAATACAAATTTTCTCGATTTTTCTTCCAAACTCAGATGATTTACCTAACCCAAAGTCCGAACCTATCCGCCTCTATATCTCCCATAGAAACAATACAAGCTTATTAACATATATTGAACACAAATAATTCATCAACTTAGGTTACCTTTTACCAAACATAACATCCATTGACCACTCCCACCTCGCTATAAAAAATCACTCACCTGTATACTCTCCTTCCATTTTAAACAGTTTCAATATATTTGGATGAGTAATCAATCCTAAAATAGTATTGCATCAACAATCTCATAGTCATAGTCATGGTTCTAAAAAACCTCATCAAATGCACTTCTAAATCCATGACTTTACCTCACCATTAAAGTTATAAAGGTCCCCAAGATCCATCAATTAAGCAACCCGTCTAAACCCTTAACCTTACCGATTACCACTGAGAACCCGCCAAACATCTTATAAAACATTGGTCATAGTACTGAAATCTTAATCGAAGTCGATTACTTGAACTCCAAAAGTGGTACTCCGTAATTTTTTTTTATAAAAAAAAGTCAATTAGACTAACTCCAATGGTATGGTGCAGATGTTTAAATATGCACATTTTGATGCAAATTGTGCTCCAATGGTTACTTGTGAGTGTTTAAAATGTGCACATTTGCACACAATGTGCTCAAATATAAGCGCGTCACCTCCCCATGTGCAAAAACTTTTTATCACTTTTCAATAAAGTAAAGTCATTTCTATTGGTTGTTTTTAAGTTTTTTTTCTTTTCCTTTTTAATTTAATCACGATTACTTAGAGATAGGTGTGTATAAAATGCACATATAACTAATGGAGTAAAACATCAAAAAGTGATGTGCATTTATAAACACCTTGTGTAAATACGTAAATTTGCACACTTAACCATTGGAGTTAGTCTTGCTGTGCACTTGTTTTAGGGTTTGGACCAGCTGGACAACCAAGATGTGGCTGTTAAAATCTCCAAAAGGTGCAAAATGAAATATATAGCCGGCCGGCCTGTAGTTGGGTCTGCCAGAGGAAAGAGGATTGAGGTTAGCAGTAAATTACTCCCAAAAAATAAGGTTAAATCTGCGGTGGTCAGATCTACTTGCAGGTTATGATCTGTTCTAAAGTACGCACCACTATAATTAGCATAATTAAATTATCTTGCTTTGGAAAAAGGGTAATTAATGATGTTGGTTGTATACATCTTTTAAATTCAAAAACAAATGGATGGATTGGTTGCAGTAAATTAAAGGTAGGTGTTGACTACATTATTATTGATTCACTGCCCAACATCATTAGAGCTAGCCTACTGTATTATCCCCATCCCAACTTGAGAGGCTTCATCTTGCAAGATCCCATTATACGCAATCAATTGAGCTGACCAAAGATGGTTAAACCTCCTCGTTACAGGGTTTGTTCAGTTGAATTCATTACAGTCAGCTCGTGCTCGATTCGAAATCAGCTTAAAAAATGCTTAACTCGAGCTTGTTCAATTACCTAAACAAACAAGTCTGAACAAGATTTTAAGCTCGATAGGAAAGCTCGGCTCATTCAAATTTTATGGAATTTCTAATTTTTTTTCCAAGTTAATATGTGATGACTAAGTGAAACTATTTAAATCTTGAAAGAAAGAAAAAAACTCGATTCGAGCTCGTTAATTTTCTAAACAAGTCAGGCTTGATCAAAAAATAAAAATCCTTTAAAAATCAGATTCAGCTCGAATTCGTTTAACAAACGAATCAAGCTTCAATATACCGAGCTCGGCTTGAATAACATCCCTAATTTTAGATTTGTGTTTTTTTTAGTATTTGAGTCGTTTAGGTTATTGGGTCAGCTTGATCCGTTTAGGTTAGCCGGATCAGGCGTTGTTGTGTCTTTACTCTTTGGAGTGCAATAGTTGACTAGGTTTATAAATGATCCCTTGCTCTATTGAAAAGGGGATTCACTACTCAAGAGGTTAGGGTTCAAATCGCACTAACTGTATTATGCAAGGGTGAGTACCCGTATGTAGCCTTGTAATGAGTTTGATCCTATCTTGCAGCTTGTCACTTAATTTGCTAATTCGATTGTTTTGCAAGCTATTGCCACTTATTAAAGATTAGTCGATAACTTCAAAACCTCGGTCATCCAATAAATAAAAGAACGAAGAGAGAAATTATCATTGAAGATCAAAAGGTCTCTAGTGGGGTATGCTTCGAAGAACCCCTCCGAACTTGTTACAGGCTGGGCCCATAAGTGCATTGGGCCGGGCTAGTTTGAGGCCCAAAATTTAGATAGCCCAAAATTCCGGCTTAATAAATACGTCATGTGAGCTATCAACTCGTTTTCGTAATCAGCGAGCTTGAAATCCCTTTAGCGCTTGACGGTGCTTTGCGTTTCCTCATTACCTTTTTATCTGCCCCCAAAATCGATCAAATCGAGAACCTGAACAAACCCTAATCCTCTTTTCTTCGATCCCGATCTCTCTCCCCAACAATATACGACTATCGTTTGATTGCAAAATTCTGTTTCGATTTGATAATATCAAATCCAAATTCGCCCCGAAAAAGGTTTCGTTTCCGTAACCCGTTTCGAGTAATTCTCTTGCGCTACTTAGGCTTTTTTGCCCGAATTCGCTTGGATTTATCTTGTTTATGCTTTTCTGCGTTTTGTTGGTACTAATTCTTAAACGGATCTAAAAATTGGCTGCGTTTATAGTCTTGAATTATGAAAATCATTGATATTGCTTCGTGTCTGAGTTAGTTGTAAATCTTTGGAATTTTTTCTTTGCAGTTGGGTTTGATTCGAGTAGTTATTTATGCACTTCACGTTCTGTAAAGGTAGTAATATTGAAATGTATGTTTTTAGATACAAGATAGACTGGATTCAACCGGAAAAAAAATCTATTGAGTTATTTTTTGGATGGATTAGGCAAAGATTCACTTTCTAGAGCGTTTAGCAAGGTATATTTTGTTTTATTGTATGGAAGGTCAAAGATAGGCATGTTTTGAGCTGCTTCTTAATGTTGTTGTTGGTCTATGCGCGCCTCTTCATTCTTCTAATCACACATCAAAAAGAATGTATACTTGATAAAGGGATGTCTGAAGGTAACAAATTTATTTAGCTTGCTTTGAATTGAACACTAATATTTTTCATTAGTGTTTGTCCTCATGTAGTCATTTTCTGGCTGGTTTTGATAATGTACATTGTCCAAAGCACTAGGATTATATTAAGTGTAAAAAGTCTGTGTTTTCTTATCGTATGTTCTAGCTTTCGGTTTCAACGTGGGGAGTTCGTGAGTTGGTTAAGATATTTCAATGTACTTTGAGCCTCTAGGGATAAGTTTATCAATGAGATTGTCACGAGAATGATCAATATTCAATAATATATTTGGTTGCATATGAATACATGATTTTTTTTTATATTTCATCTTGATATTCAAATTCCAATGCGTGTAGTTGCTTTAACTTCGTTTGTGATTTTATTTATCTCATATATTCTGACCGTTCTAGATTTTTATATCAGGAACCATGTCTTTTGCACGGTCTTATTCATCAAAGGGGGTAAGTTTGTATGATGGCTATTGGTCTTCTTTCCCCACAAACCATGACCAGCATTACTATTACCAGCATAGTTCTGATGAGTTTGGCCACTACAAGCTGAACCACAAAGATTACAGCTCGAACTACAACTACAACCAATACCCTGATCACATACTCGGTGGTACCAGAAACTACAACAATTACCAAGATGCCTTAAGAATTTACCGAGAGCCCAATTTTGATATCAGTTATGTCAATTCTCATAACTCACCATGCTACAAAAGGAGAAGAATTTCAGATTCAGATTGGGGCGACAGCAGGAAATATTCTTATCAGCCCACTATATATGCAAGCAGTTCTGCAAACTACAACAGTATTCCTGCTTCTATAAGGCCAAGTGCAAGTGGCCGAACTAATACAACAGGGAAACGTGACAGATCAGAACTGGAGATGGACAGTGATTCTGTATTAATGTCAAAAGAGGAAATTGAGAGGCACTCACCATCGAGGAAGGATGGGATTGATGCACTGAATGAAACGCGATTGCGCTACTCATATTGTGCCTTCATTCAGAATCTTGGGATGCGGCTGGAATTGTGAGTGATGGTCTTATTCTGGAATTGATTTCTTTTGTTGTTTTTTGCATGATGTGCATTCAGGGTCCCCCTGCTTTTTCTTAACTGATTTGCTGCTTCTATGAATCTTACAGGCCACAGACAACAATAGGAACTGCCATGGTCTTATGCCATCGTTTCTTTGTAAGGCGCTCCCATGCTTGTCATGATAGATATGTAAGTTCCCTACTTCATCTACATTAGTTTGTTTTTTGGTGGTTCGTAATGGTTGTCAATGGGAGAATTATTATATCATTTAAAATGTATCACAGATGCATGCTGGGTGGAAAAGGAATAATTCATAAGTTCATGCTGATTGTTTAGATAACTCTGTCCCAATTAACTCAATCTTTGTGATATTATCACCTAACCTTTAAAGCTCAAATTTGTCATATTTTAAAGAGACAGGGAAACCGTCATTTCTTTTTACTGAGATATTAAGCCAAATTTAGACGAACCCTAACACCAGATATTAATTTTGGACTTGGAAAGTAAAATTTCCTAAAAATTGTAAATTTAGAGGCAGAAGTTGAGGCTTGGCAGAATATTGCTATGGAGTATTAAAATTGTTGCCATTTTCTTAGAAGTTTGAGACTGTAGCATGATACCTCGCCGTGTATGGTTTGATGATGGTGGTTGATTTGCTCCGTACTGTAATATTTTAAGTTTAGTTTTGATTATTTTATAAAATAAAATCAATTTTTGGACATATATTTTCATCTTTTTCAAATTTGGGTTGATAGTCTTCAAAATTATGCTGTTTACTAAAGTGACAACAACTTTAATGTAATGTTTATAGTAATCGTAAAAAAAATCTTCACTTGGCAAAACTAAGGACTGAAGTCTCATAAGGGTACCAAATAAGCTCTTAATGTTTCTGGTTCTTATTCTCTTTTGCAGTTGATCGCTACAGCTGCACTCTTTCTTACTGCAAAGTCCGAGGAGACAGCACAACCTTTGAATAATGTGTTGACTACATCTTGTGAAATTATTCACAGGCAGGATATGAGCGTCTTGACTTACATGTTTCCAATTGTGAGTTTGATGCCCTCTCCTTTTATGATTTGGGTTACTTTCACTCTGATTACACTTGAAACAGTTATATTGCATTATGGTGCAGCTGTTGCTGGTTTGCTGTTAACTAGCTTGGTGGTTTTCCATTGGACTAGAATGCTATTTAAGCAATGACTTCATATGGCATTGTTTCTTCCTTTATGCTAGATTGTTTTTAATTTTTAACGCCTGTTCAATTTTAATGTGCCTGTATACTTGAGTTGGTGTTGTATGCTTCTGATCTATTGTTCAGTTTATTCGGAAGATAAAATTCTTGATGTTGTATTACACAGGGGTGGTTTGAACAGTATAGAGAAAGGGTGCTTGAGGCTGAGCAATTGATATTAACGACATTGAACTTCGAGCTTGAAGTGCAACACCCTTTTGATCCTCTTACCTCCGCTTTGGACAAATTAGGCCTTTCACAATCGATGTTGGTGAATTTGGCATTGAGCTTGGTTAGTGAAGGGTGAGTTTCTCTTATTCCTAAATATGCATATCCAATGGCATCTTTCAAGTATATTTTTTTTCAACAAAGGTTCAAAAACAGTAAGATATTTACATATTGTAAGCCTGTCCTTTTGTAACATTGTGTGTGCTGGATCTTTGATCTTAACTTGCATTGCAGATTGCTTGCAACTAATGGCATTGTTTAGTGAAGGAGAATCTTCTGGGTTTTGTTGTTCTTTCCATGTCTTGTGACATAAGATGAATTCTTCCATGAATTAAATGTCATATTGGCTGGGAATATTGATTATTTGGCATGATAACTAATTGCAGGGTATATACAAGATTAGATGCACGCCTGTTTGATATTCTTAGCTGCGGATATGGTGTCATGAAGTTATATTTAACATCTGAAGTTGAACTGCTGATGTGTTGTGGATTCCTTAACACTGAATTTACCCTGTCAAGTTGGTCCTTGGACATTCCAAATTGCCTTGGACTCGTCCCAGACGATTCCATTTGTTGCTTGGCCCTGATGATAAAAAAAGAAAAAAAAGAAAGAAAAAAAAAGAGGATCATGCGGTAATGTATCCGGCTGCTACACTTGTCTGAATGTGGTGTGAGACAAGGAGGGGATTGGGAGAGGGAAAATGTAATTACGATGTCTCCGTGGTTGTTAGACAAAGGAGGCAGGTTAGAGGAGGAGAAAAAAGAGTGTAAACATAATATTAAAAATAGAGGTAATGAAAAGAATATTGTAGCAGAGAAGGTTAGTAAAAGATCTGAGGCACCAAAACCTTTTAGTTTAGCATCACTTTGCAATTTAATGAATACTTTAAGTTCCATATAGAAGATGTGTAAAGCAAGTAGTATGATTAGTTATGGGGATCCTCATGATGAGTTGTAGCTACGAATACTCGGCTAAACTATGTAGTTTTGGCATTTCAGTGTATGAGAGACAAGCAGTGAGGGCTTGAGGGGTGATTAAAAAAAAAGACTCCAGAAGGACGAAACAATAATATAACTATAAGACAGTTTGATGGAAAAGATCAGAAGAGAGGGCGTGGTTAACCAAGGGATGTGGAGCAGTTAAACTCTTATGGTGCTATTAAGATCATAAGAGTTTTAGTGTTTGGTTGTGGCACAATGCTAAAATTTTAACTGTTTCCTTTCAATGCTGTCCATTTATTCTTAATAAAGAATTTATTTTAAATTCATAGATGAACATGATGCACGTCTGGATATCGTCAAATGCTGCACAATATCCCAACTACAAGTGATGAAACTTAGTAGTATGAGACCATTTGAAAACATTCAGATTGTTGTCCTGGGAGTTTTAACTTGGGGAATTTAATGCTCTGCAGGGATTTAGCAGCTAATCTTTAAACACAATGTTTTTTTTTTCCATGCATATCAATGTACTTCGTAGAACTATCAGATCTTGAAGATGTGTATTATTTGTGTAATCTTACCTGTTAAGCATATGATAGGCCATCATTCTTTCCCAAACATAGAATTATTTATTTATGAATTGCTCTCACAAGCTAATCCCTGGTTATAAAAATTGTTCCTCTCATAGTTGAATTATGGCAAGTAGTCCCGTAGGCATGCATGAGCTGTTATACTATAGGTGGGTGCATTGTGGTAAGTATTTTATCATAGCTATATAATATAGTGAAAAGTGAGAACATGGAAGTAACTGCAGAATAGTGGTTGTGATCTAGTTGTAGGTGAAGTTGAGTTGGAAAATTTAAAAAGGAGATTAGAAGTTATTCACTTCAACTTGTCTTAGGCCATGATATTGTAACTATTGTATTATACTATTAATATTCTTTCATTTGAAATAATTATTTGGCCTGTCAACAGGAAGAAGTTATTAACTTCACCTGGATGTATTGGTTGGCTATGGTTTTTGAAAATTAATAATTTAAAGCTAACCTGAAAGATTTTTGTAAAATTTTCTTTTTCTTTAGTCATTTTCAAGAACTTATCTTTATTCTGTGTATTTTGTCCTAGGTAGTAAATGGGGTTGACTCTTTACTTTTATAGATAAGTTTATTGATAAATTATGTTTTTTTTTTTTTACAAATTTTCGTTTCAGAGACCTTGATAGTATAAATGTGAATTTAAAGCTCCTGTGCCACATGAATAGTGATATTTTCGCCTTTGAAAAGTACATTGTAAAAAAAATCCTCTATGCAAAATTTAAGTTGTTTTTGTACTATTTTATACTACTTTTGTTCTAGTTAATAATTCTTGATCTTATTCTACTACATGAATATTTGATGGGAAATTTTCGAGGGGGGATTTTCAGGAATTTGTTTTACAGTCTTGTCAGTATGCCAGCAGGGTCATATCTAATTATGTTTTATGAGAGAACATCATATGACGGTACTTGTGTACTATAGGCGAACATATACTTAATTTAAATAATCATATTTTGGCATGAAATATTTTTCTGTAATTTTATCCCCATGTGAACTTAACGTCTTTTTCATCAGCCTGCAGTAACCACTAACCACATATTTTTACAAGTATTTCAAAGGAAAATACCCTTGCGTAAGCAATTTGGGTTCTGACCCTTGCATAAGCTATTTGGGTTCTGACATAATTGGTATATGTGCTGTTGGACGATAATATAGAGCTCAACTTTCTGTCTTTCATCATTGGGTTTGTGGGCAGTAAAGCATATTGGACCATTGGTGGATCCTCGAATTTGAATTATTGACCTAAAGAAGAACGCTATGGCAACATAATACATGCCATTTTCTGTTTGCTTTGAAGTATGAGTACGTAATGGGATCTCATATGGACCTGGAGATGGGGTTTGGTTTGTTCCTGAGATATTGTGAGGTGTTTATTGTAGTTCTGAACCCAGCATTTCAGCCGAAGAGTGTTTCACTAGTTTGCAGCTTTTCAGTTTGTTAAGGGGAATCTATGGATTGATCTCTCATGCTGCCAGCAAGCTTTATCTGTGTGCTTTTAGGCATGGCATGTATGTTTTTGTAGCTACTGCTAGGTGATAGTGTACTGTTTTGCTCTACCAATGAATCGAATTCTGAAGGTATTGTCTTTAACTTTCTGGGTTTTTGCTTCAGATGTTTACATTGCATTCATTCATCCTCGACATATCTCATATCAAATTGTTTCAAGTTACTTAGCAATCTCTCCTCTAATGGTGTATTCTCTTGCAGGCTTAGGAGCTCCCTGTGGCTTCAATTTAAACCCCAGCATATTGCAGCTGGTGCTGTATACCTTGCTTCCAAGATGCTTAATATGGATCCCAATTCCTGTCAGAACATATGGCGGGAATTCCGAGCCCCACAGCATGTTCTTCATGGTAATCTCCCTAAACAGTTTTCACCTCTTGTGATCTTATCTCATAACTGCAAAGGCATTGTACTTTTGCATGTTTCTATACGTAAACAAAGGCTCACAGTAGTTTTATCCATGTTGCAGAGGTCGCTGATCAGTTGAAGGAGTTATTTTAGGATTGCAAAATACCAAGGAAGAATATTTTTGGTTTGATATGCCCCATGCCTCCAAGTTGAATGTTGCAGGCCAACGCAGGTCGAAATGCCAATGCTGATTGTTCTTAATACGGTGCGTTTACTGGCTCAAATAGCACATACATGAAACCTTCCACAAGACGTTGTACTAATATTAGTTAGTTAGTGCATACCTCTGTTACGCTCAGCACTTGGAAGTTCATACATACTTGGTCCTGGCTTGTGCTATGAAAGATTCAAGGGTAGTGTGAAAAATGTTCCCTTTTTTTTAATACTGGGATGAACAAACGTTATTAGAGTACTAGTTTACTATTACCATGTTAATCATTTTCTGTGTTATATTTTCCCTCTATTATTTCCAGATGCCAAGGGCTCTGAATTTGGTATAAAAATAGTTCAAAGGCCATCTCAGATATGTTGGTCTAATTTTATCAATACAGGTAAAAATAAATAAAATTAATGATAAGGGTGATTTATATTCAGCCAAATGTTAACCAACTGTTACTCCGTAGTTCGTATTAGTTATTTATCTCTGTGTGTTCGTTTAACCGTCTCTTAGCTTTGAAGTAAATTAAAAAAAAAAACAGTTATTTTAAGGGGTTGTTTTTTTCGCATTTAAAGATGTTTTTGTTTTTGAAGTTAAAAAAATAAAAGACACTTGCTGTTGACATTAATTTAAAGATGCCAAGGGATTTCCTTGCTAATTTAGCTTTTAGTTATGACATTGGTCTTTATGTATTGTTTGACCCGCCTGAGGGTGTTTTATCGTTCTTGCACAATGATGTTAGGGGTCGGGCTATCCCCCGTATGCTGATTACTTAGCCCTTTTCTATTTTAATAAAAGCGCGGCTAGATGCGCGGAGAGCCCCGACTCTCCTTTTAACCAAAAAAAAAAAATTTCACTTTTATCATCCCTAATTTTTTAGTACTGCTAATTGATTAAAAAGAAACACTTGATATAAATGTCCCAATCCAAGGTAGGAAACATCCATCCGCCTCACTTTTGTCTAATATGACTCCATTCGGTTTGTTGTCTAATATTACTCCTTTCGATTGGAAATAAACGATGTTTAACTTTTGTAATGTAGTTTTAGATCTAAAAACTATAGAAAATTTTATTTATTTTAATTAATTTTTTCACAATTTAATATTTACTACTAATGAATATTAAACTTTGAAAACAATTAATTAAAATAAATAATGTTTTATATAGTTTTTAGTTTTTAAAATTACGTGCAGAAAAGTTAAATACTCCGTGTCCTTTATTTTCGATCAGAGTGAGTATATCGTTAATAGCGACGAAATGACTAGAATGTTTGAGATTAAACCATCTGCACTCTTTTCCAAACTTTTTTTTTCTCTCTCTATATAATATTTTGATATCTCATTTACCTTTTCTTTTAAGTATTTTTCTACTTTATCAACCTCTTTTTTTAAGGTTTTTATATTTTTACTCTACAATCACTTCTTTACCTCACCCTTTTTTTTCTCCTTTATTTATATCCATCGTATAGTTTACATCAACCATAATACTGTATTATTAGTTAAATAAAAAACATAAAAATACATAAAAACATCATGTTTTTGCACATGATCTAAGACACTGTTTACCTTGATCTCCACATCAAGAATTTTTATCCACTGTATAGTTTACCATGAGCTTACCTTATAATTACCTAAAGATAATAAAAATTATTGGTCGTGGATGACCTTAGGAGTAAGATGAACCGATTCCCCATCTTGATTTTTTTGGGGAATATTAGGATTATTTTTATCCAATTTTTCCATTTACATTCTCCAAAATAAAGAATAAGGACGAAAAAAAGATCATTTTTTAAATTTGGAAAAAACTTTATACATTTTGAAGTAAACTCCAAAATAAAGAAGACGTTGGTAATTTGAATAGAGTAAAAAACATCATCAAATTCACCAACAATTTTTTTTTATTGAAAAACATACATCAACACTTCGATGTGTAAACAAAAAGGAAATAGATTCAAATTCGGTCAAATACGTGTAAACATCCATGCAACTATTAACACTTCAAGCTAGACTGACCCATCACTCGACCCGTCACCGATTCATTCATTTAATACTCCCTTCGTCTCAAAATATTTGTAGTTTTATTTTTTGGCACATATTTTAAGAAGCGAAAAACTCTATAAAATATTAATTTTTTAATAATTTTATATAGGTTTTCGGTTTTAAAAAAAGTGCCAAAAAATAAAACTAGTACTATCTAATTATATCGGATTTTTATCCTTTATCGTCTCGAAAGTCAGTTAATACGAGCAGGATCACCTGTCCCAAAGGGACAGGCCCCTGTTTTGCCCTCCCCACCCCCTCTCAAAATAAAAAAATAACTGAAAATTAATTAAAATTGAAATAAAAAGTTAAAAAGAAAAAAAAAATTGAAGAGATGAGAGAGGGCACAGGCTCTCGGGACAGTGCGCTCGGGACAGCAGATCCTCACCGCAGTTAATGACCAGTTGGTCCCACACTCCCACCTAATAAGAAGACATGTCCTCTATCCAGAGGAATCGCAGCCGTTCACCTAATAATATGACGTCTCCTCTACCCAGATGAATCACAGCCGTTCATTAGCGAACCTAGGATAGGTCCGCTCGCGGAGAATAATTACTCTGCCAAGCGGGGTTTGCTGCATCACAATTCACAACAGTCAACTGTGCTGAGAGAATAGGAGATCGACAAACCATTTTCTCTATCTTCTCCAGTTTCTACATTTCTTTATACTCCCGTTAATTTAATAATTCCCGCGATAGTGAAATCGAATTTCGATTTCGATCTCCATCTTTGTCAAACTGTAGATGCGATCTTCATCGTCTCTTATCAAAATCGGGGAATCGGATTCTGCATTTTAGGGATTTTTTCCCCTTGGGGCTTCACACGCTCCGTTTTCGCTATTGCTGTATCAGCTGCTGAAACTCTAGGTTTTTGGATTCTGGTGCTTGAAATTGCTTCTCCGCGGCGAAGCGGTGGCGAATGTCGTCGAATCACTTCCAGAACGGAGTCGAGACCGCGAGGCTGGCGTGGTCCCGGTTGCCGCGCGCCGAGGACGACGACTTGGACGCTGCCGGAATCTCGAAGAAGCACGATTCCACCGGAACTGAGAGCCTTGACTATGAAGTAATCGAGAACTACGCCTATCGAGAAGAGCAAGTTAGTCATTTGCATATTTTCCTGTGAATTGTTCTTCCTTGGCTTTTCTGTTTGATTGATTTGTTTTGCTGCTACGAACTGCTGTAGGAAAAGAGAGGCAAGCTGTTTGTAGGTTATCAGGTTTGTTTGAAGTGGTTCCTTGCTCTGTTGATTGGAATCGGTGAGTTCTCTTATCTGAGTTATGCATAATGCAATTGGTACAATTTAAGTTATTTTCCTTCCCATGGAATCCGATTTAATAGTAATTGGTTCTTTAGCAACACAAATCGTATCTTAATAAATGATCAACTCACCGGACTGGTCTGTTGTCAGCCTGTCACAATCAGTTACATTGTATGCTTCTGAGTTCTTACCATCTGTTTGAATGAATAGTGGTTCTCTTGTGAGGATAGAGGAAATAGTTTAGGTAAAAAGTGTGGGTGCTTTCATTTAGAGAGGTTAGAGTCTGTTACAGTGGAATGTCCTTTTCTTTGTTTCAAGAGGTACAAATTGTTTCTACGAGCTCAAACTTGTGGCCTTATTTTATTGATAAGAATTTTAGTTTTTAGACCAGGTTTCCTGATTGAAGAGGGAAGGAAGATATGATAACTAATAACAAATTACCACATGGATTTGACAATAATGCAGCTTCAGATAGGGAAATGAGGTCAAGTTGAAGAAAAGGGGAAACGGAAATGTCAACTTGATTGGTTGGCCTTTATTAAGAAGGGAACTACTGTAGTAGTATGTAACTATGCTCCATAATGCATGGATAAGGGCTTATTAATTTATTCTTTTCATTCCCCTATTTATCACCCTGCTACAAGCCAAAGTAAAAAGTTTGGGTGTGGTTAGTAGGAATTCAGACAACTTTTAATCGCCATTAGAACTAGATATTAGTTAGGATTTTCCTTTATGTACAATTTTGACAATCTTTCTTGTGGTGATCTCGTTTTTCTTTTCTCATTTTCTTGACTTATCTATCAAATACTGACAGACTTGTATCTTGTTTTGTTCAGGCACTGGATTTGCTGCTGTTTTTATAAATATCTCTGTGGAGAACTTTGCTGGATGGAAATACTCCCTGACATTTGCAATAATACAGAAATCCTATTTTGCAGGATTTATAGTATATGTGTTAATCAACTTGGCCCTAGTATTTTCCTCTGTCTATATAATTACGCAATTTGCTCCAGCTGCAGCTGGATCTGGTATTCCAGAGATTAAAGGTTATCTGAATGGTAATCTCTCCACTTTTCCTGCTTAGGATCATTGCTCACTTTTTTCCTTTTCTGTTTTCTTTTTGAAATGTGATTTAGTTGACAGGATCTATATAATTTTTTCAGGTATTGATATCCATGGAATTCTTCTTTTAAGAACTTTAATTGGAAAGGTAACTGCATCTTATTTCAATTTATGCTCATTTATCAATATTATTAGTTTGCAAACTTTTCTAAACTTTTCTTTCTTTCTTACCTTTATTTTCCTTCTGTTTTTGAAGATCTTTGGCACCATTGGTTCAGTTGGAGGTGGTTTGGCCCTTGGAAAAGAAGGTCCCCTTGTTCACACGGGTGCTTGTATAGCTTCTCTCCTTGGACAAGTATGTAACTGTAGCAGCTATTTAGCCTCTGTCATTTAGGTAGACATCGTTATTTTGAGCTCAGAAACATAAGCTATTGCTGGATTTAATGGAAGTGACTGTGCATGGCAGGATTGTTTTTCCTTTTTATTTGTGAAACTTTTGTGATGGATGATTGCTGATTCATTGTGGAAGAAAGTACAATAAATTAAACAGGCCTTCTAAGCTGTGGCATATCTGCGTAATTACAAGCCTTCTTATTGACTAATGTATGCTTGTTTGATATAATATCTGGGGTACCTCTCCTCATGTGACTTGTGACATCAGTCATCTTACTAGATTCTGAGTCAGAATTCTATCTTCACTATAGTAAGGGTTCAATGTTCTATCTATTGATAGATTGCTTCATATATGTTTTGATGCAGGGTGGATCAGCAAAATACCACTTAGGTTCAAGATGGCTTCAAGTTTTCAATAATGACCGGGATCGCCGTGATTTTGTAAGATATTTAACTTTCTGGGATCTGGTTCTGGACATTTCTCACTGTCCTCTAGATTTTGTTTTAATAGATGTGCCTTTATGTTGGTTATGGTTATGAACTATATGATTGTCTTCCTCAACTGTACAAGACGGGCTTCTGTCTTTGCTATCAGGATATTTTCTGAATTAACTAGAAGCTAGCTTCAGTCAAATCACCAATGCAAAACACTGTTTTTTCACTGGCTTGCTTAGTGGAATTGCTCTAAAAAGTTATCCATTTTCAAACTCGAATGAACCTGGATTCTCATTTTTGTTGGTATCAAAAGACAGACAATACTGGAACTTTTTAACATGCAGATTGCAGACCCTGTTTCTAGAGTTCCAGTTGGGATCCCCAGTTAATGTAAAAAAGGATCCCACATTCTAAAAAATAATAAAACTATAATATTGTAACTGTCATATTTTTATTTGTTTAGTTATTAATCAGGTTACCAGATCTGAACATCTGGAAATGCCATTGAAGAGTAGTTTTGCACCCCCACATCTCTTCTGGTTAAATCTTTGTTTCTGTTCTTTGGGCACATATTTCTGCCGTGAACTGCCATAAATGTTCAAGTTTCTTTCATCGTTGCTCTTGAGTTTGTATGATGTTGATTACATTCCTATCGATTATTAAATGGCTGTGAATTTTCCTCATTTTCCTTAATGCAATATTTGAAAAGGTGACATGTGGCTCTGCAGCTGGAGTTGCTGCTGCTTTCAGAGCTCCAGTTGGTGGTGTTTTATTTGCATTAGAGGAGGTTACATCCTGGTAAAAATATGCAAGTACTTTTCATTTGGAGCTTTTTATCAGTTCGCAATGACAAATTAGCAATACATGTATTCATTATGGGCCTATGGCAGTGCTATGATCTTGATTTAATTTGTATTGAAGGTGGAGAAGTCAACTCATGTGGCGTGTATTCTTCACTTCTGCAATTGTTGCCGTCGTTGTACGTACTGCTATGGGTTGGTGTAAGAGTGGAAAGTGTGGACATTTTGGTGCTGGTGGCTTTATTATTTGGGATATATCAGAGTTGAGATCTTCTCTTTATATTTTGTTTTGATGATCAACTCCTCATATAGTCACATTTTCATTAGCTGTTACATTTCTTAACAGTGGACAAGAAGACTACTCCTTCGCTGAGTTACTTCCGATGGCAATTATCGGGGTCATAGGCGGTCTTCTTGGTACATTTGTTGGAAATAGCGTTTCATTAATTTTAATTTCCTTAAACATGGGATCATTGAGACTTTGTACACTGATATGACACCTTTTTTATTCTTTTTCCTAGGAGCCTTGTTCAATCAGCTCACACTTTACATGACACGTTGGCGCCGAAATAGTCTACATAAGAAAGGAACACGAGTCAAAGTATGTTTTAAAATATTGTATCATGGATTCATGATAATACTATAATGTCCATTGCCCTCTTTGATGGAAATCCATTTTCACTAATCTAATTTATTTAACCTTTTCTTCAACAGATCATTGAAGTTTGTCTTATTTCTGTGATAACTTCTATGATTTCATTTGGACTGCCACTTCTAAGAAAATGCAGTCCATGCCCTGAATCAGATGCTGAATGCCCCAACCCTCCAGGAATGTATGGGAATTATGTGAATGTAAGTTAATGTATTTATTACTATCCTTGTTTTATGTTGCTTGTAGCATTCTGATCCCTTTGTTTTTGTTAAGAACTGCTTTTACTTGTTGTAATTGATTTTTATAGCAAGAATGGCAGTCAAAGTAGAACAACATATTTGCTATAATCATGCCTTTTGTTCAAAAACTTCTGCTCAAACTGCTGTTTGAGTTGCGCTACTTGGTCTTTAGTAGGCTTTCATCTGGAGGCTTGAGTACTGTAGAGTCAACTTGGTTTACGTTTTGTCGTGCCGTTGTCAGACTAGGCTGATTTATTACGTACAACTGTGGCTCTCTATATGGGTTCTAAAGCAAATACATGTGTTGCGTTAGGCACATAAGCATGGTATTGGACCTACTGGTATGGGTGGTAGACATAGAACAAAAGTTTGTTTGCTTACCAAGTGACATTCTATTTTCTCTGTTTCTCCTTATTTTTGTTTTCCCTTTTGCTTTCTATATTGCCTCATCATTGATTGTGTGACATTTTATCACTGAAGAGATAAGGTTTCTTTTTGAGATCCAAAGCATTAATGCATTACTTTATTCTGATATGAAAAGCTTGTCTCTGTAACTGTTTATAACGAGCTTGCTGATGAAGTGGTATCTAATGAATTTCTGTGCACAACTTATTCACAGGGAATCATTGCTCAGGATTTCTTTTGCTTTCCCCAGCTTGTTCTGACTTAGTTCTCTTAATCTACAGTTTTATTGTCGCAATGAGAAGGAGTACAATGATCTTGCAACCATATTTTTCAACACTCAGGTGAACATATATGATGGTTGCATCCTCTGAACTCAGTTCTGTTTTGGCCAGAAGATTATCCTTGGGGAAGCTTACTTTATGCTCAATGTTATTTTACTAATATTAGTTTTTTTCCAATGCAGGATGATGCAATAAGAAATTTGTTCAGCGCAAAAACAATTCATGAATTCAGTGCACAAAGTCTACTAACCTTTTTGGTAAGTGCAGTTTCACCATTTGGGGCAATCCTAATAACTGAAATCGGTTGGCGAATTTCATTGTGCTTCCAAGAGTGACAAGACCGGACGAGTTTTCAAAATCTGTGTTCTAAAATTTTTTCCCTCACATTTGCTGAATTTAGTTTCTGTTTGCCTTCTGACTTCTGTAAGTGTTAAAGTTGAGATAAGAAATTAGGATTATGATCTTACCATGCTTCCTGTTTTGTTGGTGGTTTCTTCTTCTGGTCTGGTCAAATGTCTTTAACACAATGTGCAAAGAGTGTTAATCTTTCAAAAAAGTTCCCTTACCTGCATAGAGCATGGAAGCTATATTTAATATCTGTAGCTCTCCTAAGTCCTGTTGGGAACAGGAAGCCAGTCAATGCTCAAGGCTGTGATCACTTCTGTTTGTAGCTTTATGAAGACACCTTGCTCAGACAGTGGGTTGCAGGAATGTTTAAGAAGCTTCTGATACAATAAATAAGAAATACATAAATTTTCATGTCTCAATTGATCTTTTTCCCCCAACATCAATTTAACAAATTTTGTGCATGCACCTGTGTGCATAGCTAAATAGCATGAGATCATTGTAAGCCACGAGGCTGAATGAATGATGAAATTTATACATTATTAATCCTTTTCTAATCATGAAATGTTTTTGTTCAGGCTATGTTTTATACCTTGGCAGTAGTGACCTTTGGCACTGCTGTTCCTGCTGGTCAATTTGTTCCTGGAATAATGATAGGATCAACATATGGCCGCCTTGTTGGCATGTTTGTTGTCAAGTTCTACACAAAGCATGACATAGAAGAGGGAACGTGAGTATCTTGTTCTTGTCTCTCTCTCTCTCTACTCTTCCTCTTTGCCTGTAATGTCGGGGAAGGATTATTGATCATTGATTCGATTGCGTATGTTTTTTGTCTGAGAAACAACATAAATTGTAGTGATGCTTTTTTATTTTAATTAAGAGGTGGTTTTGCTACAGATATGCTCTCTTAGGTGCTGCTTCTTTCTTGGGTGGTTCAATGAGAATGACAGTGTCACTTTGTGTCATCATGGTTGAAATCACAAACAATCTCAAATTCCTACCTCTAATTATGCTTGTGCTTCTTATATCAAAGGTATACCTCATAATTTTGCCCATCATGGTGTTATCTGTCACTCCAAGTAATTGGTGAATAATGAAGACAGTGATGTTGACTGTGCTCACAAAAGAAATGTAAACGTACTTTCTATATTGCAGGCTGTTGGTGATGCTTTTAATGAGGGATTGTACGAAGTTCAGGCACAATTGAAGGGCATCGCATTGCTCGAATCAAGACCTAAATATGAAATGAGGAAAATGGTTGCAAAAGAGGCTTGTGTAAACCGAAAGGTTAGTTATTTCTTGATATTGCTGTATTATTTATCTTTGTTGACATGACCTAACTTTTATCATTTGAATAGAGCATCTGCGACGATACTATCTGGTTTCCCTTAGAAGTTTAAAGAAATAATGTTAAAAAAAAAATGGAGATATGGAATCTTTGTTTACAGAAATAGAGAATATAGTTGTACGAAGTACAAAACTACAGGAATAAAAGATATAATAATGTGAAAAGATGGATATATGGAAGTATGGAACCTTAAAAGTAGTGTTATAAAAGTACAACATAGTTGCTTGGCTCTCGGCTCTTAGTTTTCTTCAAAGTGATTGATCGCCTTAATGAATCTTGCCTTGTTTCTATCTTTCTAATTCATTTGTGCATTGTAGCTATAGTTGCATTGCTGTTAGAGCATTTTACTTCATCTAACACCATGTTTGGCTTCTTCTTCCATAAAGGTGGTCAGCTTGCCCCGTATTGTAAAAATCATGGATGTTGTGTCAATATTGAGGGGAAATAAGCACAACGGCTTCCCCGTAAGTTGCTGGAATTGATGGCTTAGCTTATCAGCAAAATATCACTAGTTTGCAAAGTGTTAGTAATGCCTTCTTTCCCATTCAGGTTATAGATCATACAAGAAGTGGAGAAACACTAGTCATTGGGCTCATGCTTCGCAGGTATAACAGGATTCATTCTCCATATGCTGATGAATTCAATCCCAAGGGAACAAGTTGTTACTCGGTGATGTTTATAGAACCATGATGTATTACATTTTTATGCAGTCATTTGTTGGTACTCCTGCAATCTAAAGTTGACTTCCAGCACAGTCCTTTACAAAGTGATTCAAGGGCTGGATCCTTCCCAATTAGGTAATTTATATAGTTATAAGTATATTAGTAAATTTATTTTCGTTCTTATGTGCCATTGCGTTAATGGGCATTTTGATTTTCAGGCACAATAATAATGAATTTGTAAAACCAGTTTCAACCACTGGGCTTTCCCTAGATGATATCAATCTAAGCCCAGATGACTTAGAAATGTACATAGATCTTGCTCCATTTTTGAACCCGTCGCCATATGTTGTCCCTGAAGATATGTCTTTAACAAAGGTGAACTTTCAATTCTGCTTTCCATTGGTTTATTTTAAAAACAGTATTCCTTGTGTATATTTAATCTAATTAACCTCATGTATTGCTGCTTATCCAGGCATATAATCTTTTCCGCCAGCTAGGATTGAGGCATCTACTTGTCATTCCTCGGCCTTCTCATGTTACTGGTCTAATCACCAGAAAAGATTTGTTAATGGAGGTAGGTTAATGGTTGCTACCTTCTTGATATGATTTTTTTTGCCCGGACCATTCTCAAATCCAAGATTTGTCTAACAGGATGCTGAGGATTCGGAAACTGTTGAACTACAATCAACAAGTGTAAGGTCTCTTTCTTATGTCACTCCCACTGGAAGGTTTTCATTTGTATCTCAGCTTCTTAGAATGTTTACTTGATAAACAGTTTTGAGTTTTACCAGAAGGTAGATATCATTGATATCAATTTGCAGAATAGGGTAGGGACTAGGCTGTAGCTAAGGAAATGTTTAATTTCTTCCCCCCACTTCTAAAGGGATTGAAGTAGGATTATGTAGAAGTCATAGACTCGTAGCAAAACCAATTCCGTAGTTGCACTGAGTGGTAAAATTTGGGGTTACTTTTGGTCTTTCTGGAAATACATATGAAATCATTATATCCGCTTCTTATTTGCTAGGAGTAATGTTGTAGATGAATTAGTTATTTTTATTGTTAATTAGGTTATATGGGTTTAGAGTTGCTGTTCTGATGGTTACCTTCTGCGTCCTTGTGTTATCCCTCATTTTGACTTTATCCCAATAGGAGAGTATATTGCATGTTCTTTCTGATATAGCATATGATTTACTACATGGTATGATTGGTTTACGCTTGTTACCTACATTTAGATAATTCTCAAATGATTTCAATGGTCTCTCATCCATGTTCAGAATCCGTCTTGCAGAGGTGACCGCCTTAGACGAAGAGTAACCACAAAGAACACAGATGCAGAGCAGCCTCTCCTGAACGGACTTATTGCGCAAAATCAGTAGCCCAGATCGGCATTTGGTTGGTGATTCTTCTGCATTCTGAACAAATGTTCCTTCAGGATCCGTAATTCATTATCCTAATTCATTATCCTCATCTTTTATAGCTTCATTTAGGCTGCAGGCACTTGTCTAAATCTCCTCAATGGTGCATCCCTCGACACCTAGATACGAGTCATATTGTAAAGTGTGCGATTATAGATTAGGAATTTTCTTCTTAAACCAGAAATAACTATACCATAAATTGGAAAAATTCGCGGTTTCTGCCTTTCTGGTATGCATACAGCTTACAAAGACTCCACGCCGGCTCTTCGATCTTGAGCTTCATCAACTGCCCCATTTGCAATTGTAAGATCACTGAGGTTGTATTTGAACTTTGGCCTGTTTGAATTATTACCAGCTACATTGAACAAGGATAAAAGGCATAACTTGACGAACCTAGATATATAGTAATAAATGGTAGTAAAGGTTTTTGACTCGTTTTCAATCAGTACATCTTGAGTTTCAATTACCATTTAAAGTTGGAACCACAAATAGTCAAATACCTTGAGATAGACTCCAAAGTCCAAACAATTGGTGTGGGGCTGAATCAAAGTGTAAACCCCCCAATATTCAAACTTGGTGGCCAGTGGACACGCAGCAAACCATGTACACATGAGCATGAGCTCTCCTCCATCTTAACTTCTTTGGTTAACTTTTGCTGATTGTTACATTTTTTAAAAAAAAAAATAACGGAAAAGATTTGAGATGCTAGCTATGTTGATTGATAACTCGAGAGGTTGACAAGTTGAGAGACAGACTAAATGACATGGTACTAGTTAATTATGTATTATTTGTTAATATTGTTTTTTTTTAAAACCAAATATTCCCTATTTAATTATGCATGAATACAAATATTTAGGTTTTCAAGATAATCGTATCCGAAAAAACTTTTGTTTTAGGCTGTAAATTTTCATCAAAGGCGAGGTATTTCAAAGTTATCTATTGCATTTGATGTTACCCCATTTTCGACAAGTTCTTTTTTAAAAAAATTCTCTAAAATAGGGACTTAATTGACCTGTTCCCCAAATTGTTTTTGATTATAGTTTTATTTCGGAGATTTGAAGAAAGATTTAGTTTTGAAGAATGTTGCAGGTTTAGAGAATACACGATTTTTTGTTTTTAAATTTCTATTTGGGAGAATGAGATGAAGAACTTGTCAGTCTGATATGATCCATCAGTGTAAAAGTAGCCAAATTTGACTATTATTTACAATATACACAACCAAACCACTTTCCAACAATAAAAAAACAAAACAAAACAAAAAAAAAAACTCTTGATTTTTCATTAACCCTACCTAAGTCAAGTCAACAAGACAAAATTCGTGTATATATCCTTGTCCAAGTGAATAATCGCTCGTAGTTATTATCTTGAGAAACAAAATTTCCAAGACTAATCATAATCAATGGTACGGTTGTCTTGTCACTCTCTACACTGCCTTTTAAACTTGTATACGTTCACATTATACACCAAGTGACTAAAAACAAACAATCGTAATTATACATTTGCACCAAGTGTAGTCATGTGTGGACTTTTATTCAGCCCTTCAAAATGCCTGCGATTCACACAAATGATGAGTGGACACATTTTCTTCTCTTAATTGAAAATTTTAAGTCAGGTATATATTACCAATTTAATTAATACAAATGATGATCATAAGTCACGAGTTTAACTGACTGAGTGCTTTATCATTTACTTGTGTGTATAATTAATATGAGTTTTAAAATTATATATAAAGTCGGTATAATTCTAAATAATAATTTTAATTTTTTTTATAGAGAAAATTAATTATTAATAACCATGTGCATATTAATATTCAAAGAAAAGTGAAAAATATCTTCATAAACTGATTATGTGTAGTTATTTTTTTAAATGCACATCCAGATTTGTTGAGTTTTTTTTTTTCTTTTTAACTCTAAAGCATTAGTTTTTTTAATGATATTTTTCAACATTTTTTTAGAGAAAATAAAAAGATAAATACTTTGGTTGAAATTCCCCCCCCCCCCCCCCTATAATAATTATCAAAGATTGATACGTAACGTAACATACTAATATACTATACATTTGTTTTAATATATATTAGATATTAGATATAAAAATCCAGTTGAAAACTTGAAACTAGCCATTACGTTGACTTTAAATAATTAGATAAAACAAGAACTTTAAAACAAAAAAAGGTACTGGTTTAAATTTATAGATTGGGGACCGTTGATAATTATACTAGTCTATACTTATAGTGATTTGATAATTGGATCAATTTGACCGGAGTTGTATCATATGATTCATATTCATAGGAGTGAGTGTGACGGATAACCTCATAAAAATATCGACCAAAGTCTTTTCGCAATAAATCACACCCATTGGTTTTAAATTACGTGATTAAATCCAATAAAGTATAAATTTAACACCATTCACCCATTTTTAACCAATTAATATTACAATCAAAGTATCAAACAGAAGATGTTGGGTATAACTAAATTTATATTTGATAGATTAGTCGAATATGTATGAATTTTGGTTAAAACGTAATATATATTGAAAAGCTCATTTAAGGAATTTTGAACTCGATCCAAAGTGTTAAAATCATGATCTTTTATGAATAAAAAAAGAATTAAAAGTATGTATGGTGAAATTCGTATGCACTAAAAACGGTGGATTTTATAACTTTTTTCGGATGGGATGACATTGCAAATTATCGTTGGAAAATTTTCGATCAAAGTCATTTTTTAAAAGGAATATAAAATCAAAGAGAAAATAAAAAAAAATGAAGAAACACTCATAAATTATAAATGTATAATTATATTAATAAAAACAAAAATCATGCCTAATTTATTACAAAATTATCAAATATTTTAATATAACCCTATGAATTCGAATATATCAGGTTTAATTATAGTATGAATATATGAAGTTTAGCAAAAAAAAAATAGAAATATATCAATTTAGTAAAGATATAAATTGTCCAATCTTTAAATGTTTATAATTTTTTGTTCAATGTCAGGTCGCAGTTTATTATATATCAAATCAAAACTCTCGATAAGAAGAACATAATGATACATATTAATAAAAAAATTCTTCTTATCTGGGCAGTAGCTCCTTCTGACCTCTTAAAAGATGTCAAAACTAGCTAGTAAGGAAAATAATATTCAAACAATACTATAAGAATGTTATATCTCCATTGGCTAATCATGATATTTATTTTAATTGTAAATCAACTAAAAATAAATAAATTATGCAAATACGTAGATAGCTAGGAACTTTCTTTTCCATTAATTTACATAAAAGTAATTAAATATCTTGAGTTTTTAATAGGTTAAATTTGGTGAATATCCATTTTTCATGTCAATATTAAGTAAATGTCCACTTTTTTTACATAATTAAGTAAATGTCCATTTTTTTCAAAAAATACCCCTCCTTCCCCATTTCTAACCCTTCCTCCTTCCCTCTTTGACCATTTTTAATTTTAATACTCCATCCGTTCGGCAAAACTTGTTATTTTAACTCTCTACACAACTTTTAATAAAGTTAATAATTACACTCCCTTTTTACTAATTTACCCTCATTTATTACTCTACTTTTTACTTTATCAAAAATTACAACTCCCAATACATCAATCAAATCAAGGGCATTTTAGTAAAGTAGAAGCAAAAATACCTAAAATGACAAGTTTTTCCGAACCAAAACAAAACTCTAAAACGACAAGTTTTGCCGAACGGAGGGAGTATTGACTAGTCAACATTGACCATTCCGGTCAACGCCTGCATTTGGTGACAGTTGAGTATATTTTTCTGGTGACAGTTAATTGTGACAATTATTTTAGTGACAGTTGATTTTTTGTGACATTTTATTTTTTTCGGTGACAGTTAGGGGAAAATCTTTTCTAGTGACAATTGATTTTCTTTTTTTTCTTGTGATAATTGTTGGTGACAAAAAAATTTAGGTGACAATTGATTTTCTTCCAGTGACAGTTGCCAGTAACACTTTTCCTCGGTGAAAAATGGAGTTTTTCTGCTAATAGATGATTTTCCTGATGACAATTGTTGGTGACAACTATTAATGACGAGGTTAATGACAATATATTGTCACCATGATATTATAACCTTAAAAAAATTGTCACCATAACATTATACATAACCAAGACATTGTCACCAACTACAGAACATTGTTTTCATATTGTTTAATCAACCGTATTGTCACCAAATTATAAAAAATATTGTCATCAACCTCTTTTCAGTAATCTATTGACATCAACAATAAAACAGTGTAACCAACCTATTTTCATCAAGCTTTGGTCAATAATCTACTGTCACCAATTAGAAAACTTTGTCACCAATCTAGTGTCAACCACCTATTTTTAGAAATTAATTGTCAACAACGACAAAACAGTGTCACCAACCAATTGTCACCAACTAAAAAGCACTTTTATTAAACTAAAATGTTTACAATGCTAATGTTATCACATTTGTCATCTAATATTAACACATTTTTGTTAAAAAACTGAAACCCTAGAACAAGGGGATCATAGACCCAAGAGGGGCTAAACCTGAGTAGACGAAAATTTGATATACAGTATAGTTTAGGGTTTAGGGTTTAGTCTTTAGGGTTTAGGGCCAATGCCCTAAACCCTAAACCCTAAACCCTAAACCCTAAAATGTGTGTACAATACCAATGTTATTAGATTTGTTATCTAATATTAACGCATTTTTGTTACGAAACTGAAACCCTAGAACTAGGGGAGCATAGACCCCGGAGAGGCTAAACTTGAGCAAACGAATAATTCGATGTAGAATACTATAATGGTATCACATTTGTCATCTAATATTAACGCATTTTTGTTACAATAATAACCCTAAGTAGATGAAATTTGATGTAAAGTTTAATTTTGTAATACTTAATTGTCAGACTACATCAACTTGCAAAAATACCAAAACAAAGGGGAACAGTTGAGACATTCATACTTAACATCCAAAATAGCAAAACCCTCTATAGCCATCCCCCCCCCCCCTCTCTCTCTCTCTCTCTCTCTCTCTCTCTCTCTCTCTCTCTCTCTCTCTCTCTCTCTCTCTCTCTCTCTCTCTCTCTCTCTCTCTCTCTCTCTCTCTATATATATATATATATATATATATATATATATATATATATATATATATATATATAGGGGTTGGTTCCGGAGTACTCACCCCTTATTGTGTATCAAGTACTCAAATCTAGGTTGTTGATTGAGTTAAATGGGTGGATGATATTAATTGACAATTTTACAATTTTTTTAAATAAGAAAATGGTGGGACCCACCTACTTTTATGCTTCACTTGCTGGTGGAATGGAGCGCGTGCACTGTACACGGGTGGATTTGGGATTGTTTGGAACCTTAAATTATTCGATGGTATCACTGGATTATTCGATCGTATCGACGGATTATTCGATGGTATCGATAGATTATTCGATGGTATCGCTGGAGTATTCGATCATATCGATGGATTATTCGACGGTATTGATGGATTATTCGATGTTATCACTATATTATTCAATCGTATTGACTTGATTATTCGATGATATCGCTTGATCATTTGACGGTATTACTTGATTATTCTATTGTATCGTCGGATTATGCAATCATATCGATGGATTATTCGATGGTATCCATTTGCCACATGAGTATGCAATAGTATCATTGGGTTATTCGATCGTATCGATGGATTATTCGACCGTATCAATGGATTATGCAATAGTATCGATTGATTATATATACTCAATAATAGATAAATTGGTTCAAGAAAATGAAACAAGCCGCCATGAAAACACATTTCAAGCACCCATTTCGTTCAAGAAAATAACCAAGCCCTAATTGGGGACGAAATCAATGAGGACAAGTCTGTAATAAACGCCTCTTGATTTCAATTTCAATTGAGCGACCCTCGAATCAATTGGGAACGAAATCGACGAAATTGTATACCTGAAATTGAATCGAAGGGAAAAGAGAAAGGAAGAGGGACAAGTCTGTAATAAACGCCTCTTGATTTCAATTTCAATTGAGCGACCATCGAATCAATTGGAACACGAAATCGACGAAATTATATACCTGAAATTGAATCGAAGGGAAAAGAGAAAGGAAGAGCGTTATGGGTGCAGCGGCGGCCGGCCTTGCCAGAGGTGAGCCATGGGTCTTCTTCGAATAAAAAGTTCGGCCTTCGAAAACCGTCTGCGACCACCGAGGAGCAACGACGGTGGAGCCGCCTTGAACCTTCGGATCCAAACTCTCGCCGCACAAACGCTCCACCTTCATCGACGGTTCCGCCATCGCCATCGCTCGCTCCATTGAATCGCCACCGGATCTGCAACTGGTGGCCACCGAAACCGCCCCTTTTCCTCCCAACACCAGCCGCCGCCACGGAGTCCCTAGTGTTTGGTTGAACTTGGTTTTGCGGGATGGCTCGCTCCTTCAACAGCAACACATCGCCGGTGATGCTTGCTTTGGTGGTGTAGGCGAATGGTGGTGGGTTGTGGTCGGAATCCGCCTTCGAGTGGTGGAGTCCCAGCCCCGGCCGGTTACGCTTTCACCTTCGTCTACCTCCTCTACTTTCTCTTTCCTCTTTGCAGAAAAAGGATGAATGTTTGGTAGGGTTTGATTATGTAACACGCGCTATATGTAGGGTGGTCTTGTGTTTTGTGTTTTTACTTTTTTAATTAATTAATATTATTGAATAATCTCAACCTTCCAATTCCTCTAAATCAATGGTTAGGATTTGTGTACTTGATACTCATTAAGCCTTGAGTACATATGATCCACACTCTATATATATATATATATATATATATATATATATATATATATATATATATATATATATATATATATACACACATGCATCCATATACTTGTCTGAAATAGCTTTAATACCACCATGAAATGCAAGACCCTTGATATATTTGATGGTATACATACCACAACTTCCACTACAATTGAACAGAAGGATAATGAAAATTATATTATAGATAAATGAGATATAAATTCCATTTGTCACCAAAACAGAATATATAACTCTACCAATTGTCACAAATCTAAAAAAAAACAACAAAATAACAACATAAATTCCATTTGTCACCAAAACAGAATATATAACTCTACCCATTGTCACAAATCTAAAAATAACAACATAAATTCCATTTGTCACCAAAACAGAATATATAGCTCTACCAATTGTCACCAATCTAAAAATAACAACATAAATTCCATTTGTCACCAAAATAGAATATATAACTCTACCCTTGTCACCAATCTAAAAATAACAACATAAATTCCATTTGTCATCAAAACAGAATATATATAACTCTACCAAGTGTCACCAATCTAAAAATAACAACATAAATTTCATTTGTCACCAAACAATGAAGCAAACCCCTGATAGTCTCATTTAAATTGATGATATAGAATCAAGCTAAATACTAATTGTCACCAAAACAAGCAATTGTCACAAAAACAAACAAGCAATGATAAACACTTGAAATAGAAGAACATATAAAGTAAGAACGAATTAGATTCGTCAATAAGAACACTAACCTGAATTATCCATTGGAAGTAGATAGAAACACACAAACCCTAAAAAAACATAAACAAATTGTCATCAGAGCAATGTATTCACACAAAAATCCGCACATGTTGTCCCAAATAATAAAATTAACATCTTGAAATGATCAGATTTAACAAATTGTCACCAATATTAAACAAATTGACATATTTTGCAAGTTTAACAAATTGTCACCAAACATGCTAGGGTTTGTTTTCCCAAATTCGAATCCAATCGAGTAGGTGAAGTCTATTAAATCGATTTGCTTTTCTTCTGACCACAAATTGTGTAGGTTCAAGGGAAACAAACTAAAAACTCACATCTAGAGCATAAGCAAGTGTAATCGAATTTAGGGCTAAACAATGAAATTCCTCAAATCGAAAGGGGAAGGGAACCGAAAGGAGTGGGGAAGAGATTGAGAAGGACGAGGGGAAGCAACAAAAGAATGGAGATTACCTGGCCTGGACGAAGGTTGAGCGAACACCGGTGACTACCAGAAGGAGCAAAGGAGAGAGACGCGAGTGAAGGAGAGAGACGCGATGATGGAGATTGAAGACGGTTGGAATAAAATGGGTTAACTATACCAAGGGTAGAGTTGGTATTACTTAAAATTTATGGACATTTACTTAATATCCGTTTAAATATGATCGTTTACCTAATTAGCTTTTCTAAATGGATATTTGAGCAAATTTTCCCTTTTTAATATATGTATACAGATAGATATATAGATTAAATAAATTTATGCAAATAGATATATTGAATGATAATCCATTATCATTCAAAATCCCCACCCAATAACTCAATAGGTCCGGTCCCTCTCTAACCACAAAAAATAAAAATAAAAACAAAAAAAAAGAAAGAAAAATATATATATGTAATTATATCTTTTTTTGGTGCTATATGTAATTATATCTTGTCTATTATACTAGGAGAGAGATATAAAAGTCAAGATTAAACTAATACTCCCTCCGTTAATTAAAACTTGACGTTTTACTATTCACGCACGCTTTTTTAGGTGTTAAAAACTATATGAAATATTAACTTTTTAAATAATTTTTTAAAATAATATCATACTTATTACTATTAAGTATGAATTTAGAAAAACAAATTTTTAAAAAAGTTAATATTTTATATAGTTTTTGTCATTCTAAAAAAGCGTGCATGAATAGTAAACGACAAGTTTTAATTAACAGAGGGAGTATAAGAAACAAGAGGCCAACTTTTCCCCAAATATAAAAGTGCAGATTCAATATTTTCTATCATATATCCGTCAATGATAGAATATAAATAATAAAATAATAAAGATAAATATATGATGTAATAATTAAATCTTGTGTATCTCACAAGTCCTATATATAGCGAAGGCCGAGGGAAATTTACAAAGCATCCAGTTTCTCACAGTGAAGATTAGCTTTAGTATTAATTCCGGCGTGCCTTATCACGTTGATTCACCTCCTTCACTCCCACTTTTTGGATCTATTTAAGTCCCTTAACCCCATCCAGATCGATCAATTCAGATTGAATTGGAAGAAGCTTATAAAGAGAGAGTTAAGAAAGAGATCGATATGGGTGGGTCGACAGAGGCAGCGGTTGCAATTGCAGGTGATCAGAAGTATCCATGGCGATGGACCTTCTATGTGGTCGTTTGCTGGGTTCTTGCCGCCTGTGGCGGCCTCATGTTTGGCTATGACATCGGTATTTCTGGTATGTTTTTTTAAATTTTATTTCATTTTTTTTTCTTCTCTTTGATTTGATTTCCCCCTTTAATTTTCTACTGGTTAATTTCTGGCTATTTGCCCAGTGCTTGTTAGAGGACAATGATTCAAAAAATAAGCTTGATTGATTCTGTAAAAATTGGAACCCTTTCCTATTGTAATCGATCAAGTAACCGTTTGTTTCGAATATCAATTTCCAATTTCAAATATCTACAACAGGTTTTTGGTTTTGTTTTAATCCAGACATTTGGCAAATATATGTATTAATTAAGGTTTATCCATTAATTTGAATCCAAATCAAAGTTTGAGAAAGAGGATTTCTATTAATTGAATGTAGGTTCCAGTCCTCAAGGGGTTAATTAATTGGGTTATCTTTTGAAAGTTGATTCTTTTGATTGGGGAATCATATTTTGATCTTTTTCATTAATTGGGTTATCTTTTAAAAGAAAAGGATATTTTCAGAACATATATTTCAAATTATAAGTAGGGTTATTTGCACAAATACCACTTTTTTGGTGTGGGTTTGCAAAAATACCATTTTTTTGGAAAATTTGCACAACTACCATTGGTGGTATTTTTGCAAATAAAACTGGGAAGGGTTAAGCCGGTTACAGGTTCCCACAAGGGGGAGAGAGAGAGGGAGGGAGAGAGAGAACCACCACCAGATTGTCGGCGGCACTGTCGACTGACTTGGACGATGGAGCCCCAGCGGGAGACTCCTCCGGCGCAACGATCATTGGAGCGGGAGGTGAAACCGCCGGCGTCGGAGAATCGGAGGCCGGAGCATCTGCTGGAGACGGAGAGAGAGATTCCGGCGCTGGAGCAGGTGCCGATGTGGGAGACTTGCCGAAGAGCTCCTCGAGGAGTACGCTGTCGACGGTGAAGATGACGACGGGAGGAGCGGAGACGTCGTCGCCGGCGGTCTTCACTTTGAGACCGTATTTCCCGGCGCCGTTGGTGGCGAGCGTTGTGAGGACGTCCTTGTTGGTCTTCAAAGAGCCCTTAGGGTTGTAGGTGTTGAGCGCGTGGTACTCGAGCATGGAGACGATCTCGGCGTTGCTGAGCTTCGACAGATGGCCGGCATTCCACCGCCGCCGACCAGATCTGAGGAGAAAGAAGCACAGATCCACGTTAAGCCCGGGAACAACCAGATCTGACGGCGAGCAGCGACCACGCACCAGATCCGACCCGACGGCGACCAGATCTGACAACGAGGCACCAGATCCGGCCAGAATAAGAGCTAGACGGACAAGATTCGAGCCAATCGCCCCCGAAACCACTCAAAAACTTCCAATGTCAAACCCCGTGTCACCCAATGTCAAACCCCGTGTCATCCCATTTCGGAACCCTTCTCTACAAAATGGAAACCCGTGTCACCCAATGTCAAACTCCGTGTCACCCCATTTCGGAACCCTTCTCTACAAAATGGAAACCCGTGTCACCCAATGTCAAACCCCGTGTCACCCCATTTCGGAACCCTTCTCTACAAAATGGAAACCCGTGTCACCCAATGTCAAACCCCGTGTCACCCCATTTCGGAACCCTTCTCTACAAAATGAAAACCCGTATCACCCAATGTCAAACCCCGTGTCACCCCATTTCGGAACCCTTCTCTACAAAATGGAAACCCGTGTCACCCAATGTCAAACCCCGTGTCACCCCATTTCGGAACCCTTCTCTACAAAATGGAAACCCGTGTCACCCAATGTCAAACCCCGTGTCACCCCATTTCGGAACCCTTCTCTATAAAATGGAAACCAGGGACGAAGAAGACGAACAGGAACGAAGAAAGATTTAGAGAGAGCAAGCGACAGGTGAGAGAGAACAGGGACGAAGAAGACGAAGTAGAGAGCGAGAGAGCAAGCGGCGCCCACGCCTTCCACCGCCGTCGGCCTCACCCTGGGGCCGGCCTTCCACCCACCACACCACCGCTGAGGAATAGCCATCTCGCTGCAGCGATCCGTCGAACCAGGAAAGCCGACATTACTAGCCCCATCTCGCCTGGCTCACACCCAAGACCACCCCCTATCAGCCTGACAACCAACCTTGGACAAGCGGCGACGGAGAAACCCTTACCAACGCCCAGATCTGAGAAAAAGGCAAGAGCGAGGGAGAGGAGAGAGAACAGCAACAACCCAGAGCGCCAGAGCCCACCTCTTCCACCGTCGGGCCGCTGCCGCCGGCCTTCCACTGCCGCCGGCCTCGCCCTGGGGCCAGGCCGGACAGCCCCGGCGACGCCCACGAACCACCACTACGAACCAAGGCACCCAAACGAGGGTTGACAATGCCTGTAATTTAATTTTTTTTTGGGGGCATAATAACCTAGAATAGCAGGTTTGGAGGGAGGGTTTACCTTGACATTTTTGCAAATTTTTGGAAAAAATGGTATTCTTGCAAATTTTTCCAAAATGATGGTATTTTTGCAATGATTTTTAAAAAAGTGGTATTTAGTGCTATTTCCTGTTATAAGTACTTAGAACTTATCCAAGAAGGACATCATCATCATCATCATCATTAACATATGAAAATAGAAACTTTTTGTGAGTATTTCAATCAAGTGTGAAATAGGAATCTCGTGACTAAATTCATCCTCCTTAATTATAGTTTTTTTGGATATGGATAAGAACAAAATCAAAGTAACATCTTTGTAACGTGATTCCATATAATTATAACTTTATTATGTATTAATTGTCCAATATAGTAGGAGTGAGTGGGTGGGTAGGTGTGTACTTTTACATTAATTATATGATATCCAATGTCTCCATTTTCAACACAAGTTATCAATCCTCACACAAATTTATGTGTATTTGCAATTATGTATGAGATGATCTAATATATGACGACGATTGGTCGAAAATTACAGGTGGAGTGACGGGAATGGACGATTTCTTGATCAAGTTCTTCCCGAGTGTATACAGAAAGAAGCTTCAAGCACACGAGAACAACTACTGCAAATTCGACAATCAATTCCTTCAACTCTTCACCTCCTCCCTCTACCTCTCCGCCCTCTTCTCCAGCTTCGTCGCCTCCAAATTCTGCTCCACCTATGGCCGCAAAGCCACCATCATCGCCGCCTCCCTCTTCTTCCTCGCCGGCACCCTCCTCAGCTCCCTCTCCTCCCACCTCTGGATGGCCATCTTCGGCCGTGTCGTCATGGGCGTTGGTGTCGGCTTTGGCAACGAGTCAGTGCCGTTGTTCCTGTCGGAGATAGCGCCGATTGAGTACAGGGGAGCGGTGAACATCCTCTTCCAGCTACTGGTGACGATCGGAATCCTGATCGCCAATGTCGTCAACTACTTCACCTCCTCAATCCACCCCAACGGCTGGCGCTACTCCCTCGGCGGCGCCGCCATCCCATCCCTCCTCCTCCTCCTCGGCGGCCTCGTCATCACCGACACCCCCACAAGCCTCCTGGAGCGCGGCCACCAGGCAGACGCCCGCCGCGCCCTCCAGCGAATCCGTGGCCTCCCTGATGTCGATGCAGAGCTCGCTCAGATCGAGCTCGCCTGCACCGCCGGAACCGCCGCCGCCAACAAGCCCTTCAAGGAACTCGTGGCCACCAAGCAGAGCGTCCCACCGCTCGTCATCGGGATCATGATTCAGGTGTTTCAGCAGATGACGGGGATCAACGCCATTATGTTTTACGCGCCAATTCTGTTTCAGACGGTTGGGTTCAAGAGCCATGGGTCCCTGATGTCAGCAGTGATCATAGATTTGGTGAATGTCGTCAGCACTTTGGTGTCTGTTTTCTGTGTTGACAGAGTTGGTAGGAGAGCTCTTCTTCTCCAAGCCTGTGTCCAAATGTTCATCAGTCAGGTAATTAAATTTCAATGCCTAATTTCAATACATTGTAAAATTCATCTACAAATGAATTTA
Organism: Persicaria tinctoria; assembly: GCA_037127255.1. NCBI lineage: Eukaryota > Viridiplantae > Streptophyta > Magnoliopsida > Caryophyllales > Polygonaceae > Persicaria > Persicaria tinctoria. The sequence goes on along the minus strand of JBANSL010000008.1, from coordinate 4,409,923 downwards.
TGTCACATTTTTATGTTAAATTTGTGCAGATGATAATTGGGATCCTATTGATCACACAACTACATGACGCAAACACATTAGCAAAGGGACCAGCCATGGTGGTTGTGATCCTAACCTGCACCTTCGTGATGTCGTTTGCGTGGTCGTGGGGCCCACTAGGGTGGCTGATCCCGAGTGAGACCTTCCCGGTGGAGACGAGGACGGCAGGATACGCGTTCGCGGTCAGCTCCAACATGCTCTTCACCTTCCTTCTAGCCCAGACTTTCCTGTCAATGCTGTGCCACATGAGGGCCTATGTGTTCGTCTTCTTCTCGGCCTGGATCGTCATCATGGGCGTCTTCGTCATCTACCTCTTGCCCGAGACCAAGGGCGTCCCCATCGACATGGTCGTCGATCGAGTTTGGAAGCCCCACCCGGTGTGGAGACGGTTCGTTGTTCAGGGAGATACCAAGGCTTAATTTCGATATATATGTATATTGATACTCATTATATTTACTTGGTAGCTATAGCTACTCTTTGTGTTATATTTTACTAGTTTGCAAAGTACGTTTGTTTGATCATTTTTAGTTGAAATCAACAGTGACACATTTTGTTTAATCTTATTTAACCTTTCAAGATTAATTCCTATCTTGGATGATGAGAAAAGATTTCTGTAACTTTGTTTGTTCATGCGATCTTATCCTATTTCGATTGAGTTGTAAAAAACTTATTTTTTGAAAAACATTTCTTTAATAATAAACAAAAGAAATCCAAACATTTTTCCCCTTTTCACCCCAAAAATTCTGATTGGACCACTAAATATCATAGGGTTGCTGGCAAAATGGAAAAAGGGCTATTGGCAAGACTATTTTCATAAAATTGCACACAAGTCATTCTCATTCTAAAAAACAATTACAAATTTGTCCAAGAGAAGAATTGAAAACTAACGCTATTCAACCTCGTTTCACTTGGACGAGCCACCGACGGTAGAGAGAAATCACTTATACCTTGTTCATTACGGTAGATTTGTGAGGGCGTTCAACCGATCTACCAAATTTAAGGCAAAAAGCTTCATTTACAATTGATTTTAATGGTTTTTATTTGAAGAAATTGTGTATTTTAGGGTTTTGAATTAGAATTGAAATTGATGAAATTGGCTGTTGTTTATGTGTTTTATTTGTTGATTGTTGTTGATTTGAGTGTTGTTTGAGTTGAATTATGAAGTAGCAATTGTAACGAAAACGAAAGAAATTGCTCGTTTTGTTGCGATTGGAGTTGATTTCTTTGATGTTTTTTCATGGCTTACTGTTGGGCAAAGGGCTTGTGTAGATCTCGCGAGGAGATGATATATGCTCGGCAGCTCGGCTACTGTCACCGAACCTCTTGTGCACCCTCACCACTTTTTGTCGAGGTTCCTTCGTACCCTCGACTACTTTTGCCGAGCCTCTTTTGTACCATCGACATCATTTGCCGAGATTTCTTATTTAGCTAGTCCTCTCCGAGGTTCGATAGATTTTTCAAACGACAACTACAAATAACCATTGAATGTCATTCGATAATCATCCAAATTGATCGACATACGTAAGTGAGTGTCGATCAATTCGTTCGTTGATAAATTTCACCGATTTTAGCCAGTTTTCGAACAAACAATTCATTTGATAGATTTAGTTATCCGCGTGTTTGGTTTTGAGGAAATAATAATAGAGAAAATTAAAGGTTTGGCTCATTCGTCATTTCATTGACATTTTTATCCTTCCAACTTCCCTCTCGCTTGGACTATTTTCATTTTTTATATATATATTTTGAATAGAATAATACTATGTAACAGTTTTTCCATTAATTGATAACCCAATCAATGAAGACTTAAATCCCATCTACCTCCGTTCAAAAATAGATGTCGTTTGTTTTTTTTGGCATGTGTTTTAAGGAACTAAAAAATATATAAAATATCATTTTTTTTAAATAAATTTTTAATATAATATAAATCTTATTAATAATAAGTGTCATATTATTAAAAAAAGTTGTTTAAAAAGTTAATATTTTATATAGTTTTTAACTCATTGAAAAACGTGCCAAAAAGTCAAACGACATATATTTCTGAACGGAGGTAGTATTAATTACACGTGTAAAGAATGTGATTTGAAAAGGGTTACCTTCTTCTTATGTTTATCTTGAATTGGTAAATAAAGAGTGGTCATTCCGGGGTTCGAATTGGGAATCTATGGGTACTACCCACAAGTCCTTTCCGATGAGCCATTCCGAAATGGTTAGTGATTATGTTTATCACTATAAACAATTAAACATACACACTTAAGGTAGTGTTTGGTTAAGGTGTTTAATCCAAACACACCCATAATTACTTCTAAAACTGTCACCATCACATTATAGTTATAAATCACAAAAATACTACCATTACCAACTCATAATTTGAAAATTTAACCATATAATTTCACCAAAAACTAACATATATACTAGATTATTCAACAAAAAATTATAGCCATAATATTTTAACATTAAAAAATTTCACCACCCATAATTACTTGTATTTTAAGACTTTGACTATTGTACTTCTCTTATAAAAAAAAAACAATCACCTGATACTATTTAAATAATAAAATTGTCATTAAGATATATGTATTCAATGGCGGCTCCAGGATCCTCTATCTGAAAGATGGGATAAATTTTATAGTGCATACTGATATATTGACCTTGAACAAAGTCTTTTTGACATGTTTTGTATAAGTCCATTTGCTTGCCTTTTTTGTAAAAAATCTTTTCCAATTTAGTGTCTTATTTTATGTCCTTGGGATATAGAATAGAAAAACCGTTAGTTTATTGATGGTATTTTGAGAAGAAATCAATTAATTCAGAATATAGGTAGCTAGAACTTATCCAAGATGGATATTGCGATATCATTAACATATGAAAGGGGAATCGAAAGATACTAAAAGGGAAACTTTTTTGTGAGTATTTTAATTTAGTGTGAAATAGGAATCTCGTGATTAAATTCATCATCCTTAATTAGAGCTTTTTGTAATATGGATAAGGACAAATTAAAGTAACATCTTTGTAACGTGATATCATAAAAGTATTAATTTTATTATTAATGTCCAATATATTACTCCATCCGTTTCAAAATAAAAGTCGTTTGTCTTTTTGTACACGCTTTTTAAGGAGATAAATTTTTTTTTTATAAAATATTAGTATTTTTTAATCAATTTTTTAAAAATAATTCCATACATTTTTTTATAAGGAAAAAATTCGGGCGAGCAGGCTCTACCCGAAAGCATCCTTACGGATGAGGTCTGAAAGACCGGAGTTGTTGTAAATATCGGCACCCCAGACAGAGTGGTAAAGATGTGCACCTTATCAGCCACTCTATTGCCCAAATGGGATACACGAAAGAAAGAAACTTCTTTCAAAGTTGATAATAAGAGTTGGACGTTTGATAGAATGAGTTCAATTTCCCAAGGACATCTAGATTTGTTATTGAGGTGGTTTATGATTATGCTGGAATCTCCTTCAATTTGAGCTTTATCAATATGAAGATTAAGAACATGTTGTACCCCAAGTTTCAGTGCTAGGGCTTCTGCGGTTAAAGCGCTTTGTTTTCCTAGTTTTTGGTATCCAATGTGTATCGGTTGTCCACTCCAGTCCCTGATTACCACGCCGGCAGTGCTGTAGTTATTTGCGATTGTAGATCCATCAAAGTTCAGTTTGAAAGCTCCTTTAGATGGTTTTCTCCACTTAATCGTATGCTCCTTTGTTTGTTTTTTAGGAATGCCCATGCGATGTTGTTTAGGGTGAGAGTTGTCGTCAAAAGTACTGTCATATCGGAGAGTGTTGCTCCAGTTAGTCATAATTATGTATGCACTTTTAAAAATAAATTAATAAAAAAATAATATTTTATAAAATATTTATCTTATTAAAATAATGATTTTTTTTTATTACGAAACAAGGGAGAGTATGAGTGAAGTGTGGGCGGGTGGGTGTACAACTGTACATGTGTGCGTTTACTTTAACTACTTGCTTAAAGTGTTCCAATGTCTCAATTTTCAACTTAATTTCTTACCCAAATCATTGTAATTAATAGTTTGAGAGGACTTGCTCAACTCTATTGGAACACAATCCGAACTCGTTAATTGGTTACATAAATAGAGAGATTTGACTTGTTCTCCAAAATAAGGATATGCACTAAGGATATACTACTTTCGATCCAAAATATATGTCGTTTGACTTTTAAAGACGTATTTTAAAAAGCTAAAAACTATACTATATCCAATCCAAAAAGATTGTTGTTCGACTTTTTAACACGTATTTTAAGGAGCTAAAAACTATAATATATTAACTTTTTTATTATTATTTTTTTATAATCTAATACTTATTGCCAACAAATATTAAGTTGTAAAAAAATAATTTAAAAAAATTTGATATTTTATATAGTTTTTAGCTTTTTAAAATACGTGGTAAAAAGTCAAATGACAATCTTTTTGGATCGGAGGGAGTATAATATATTAACTTTTTTTTAAAAAAAAAATTTAATACTTATTACCAACAAATATTAAGTTGTAAAATATAATTTAAAAAAAGTTGATATTTTATAATCCCTCCGTTCGGCAAAACTTGTCGTTTTAGAGTTTTGTTTTTGTTCGGGAAAACTTGTCATTTTAGGTATTTTTGCTTTTACTTTACTAAAATGCATTTGATTTGATTGATGTGTTGTGAGTTGTAGTTTTTGATAAAGTAAAAAGTAGAGTAATAATTGAGGGTAATTAGTAAAAAAGATGTGTAATTATTAGTTTTATTAAAAGTTGTGTGGAGAGTTAAAATGACAAGTTTTGCCGAACGAAGGGAGTATAGTTTTTAGCTTCTAAAAATACGTGTTGAAAAGTCAAACGACATATATTTTAGATCGGAGGGAGTACAAGATATGGTAAAGATATGAATCAAAGATTCTATCTAATAATATTATCACGTTGTTACTTAGGATACCTATAACTAGACCGGTCCAAACGTGACCCGACCCGAGGACCCGACCCGACCCGTAAAACGTGGGTTTTGGCGCAAATATTTCAACCCGAAACCCGAAGCAACCCGAACTCGTTCAACCCGTAAATTTCTGGGTCGGGTTGGGTCAACCCGTGGGTCATCCGTTGGGTCAAGCTTTAAGATAATAAAAACATAAATAAATTACAATTTAACCTAATATTGAAATATATTACTGATAATAATTAGGATTGAATATTATATTTTTCATTATCAACTTTACTTTAGAATTTAACATTACAATTTGTTATGTATATAAAATTACATATTACTATTGTAGCAACATTAATTATAATTTTTCAATAATATAACTATTATTAGGATAATATAACAATTTTAGATTTAGGAACTACGTAAATAGTCATTAAAAAATACTCCATATGTTTACTTTTAAATGTCGTTTACTATGGTTTTAAGGATGATAATAATTATATAAAATATCAATTTATATATTATATATAATTTCATACTTCGAAAACTAAAAAGAATGAAATTATAACAAGTAATAAATTTTTATTGATATTTTACATAATTTTATCATTTTAAAATAACGTGTATAAATAGTAAATGACATTTAAAAATTTATGGATGAGTAGCGCTCTTGACCCGTTGGGTCGACCCGAACCCGTTAAATATGGGTATGGGTTGAGCATTTCACGACCCGTAACCCGAAATGACCCGATCCGAAATGAACCCGAACCCGAGACGACCCGACCCAAACCCGACCCGCCCGACCTGTTTGACAGGTCTACCTATAAACACTACACCTATAACCCACTATGTAACCCTCCCTATTAACTGATTTCTATTGGTCCACCTATTAATTATTTATCTAATATTTTTAAAAAAAAAATTAAGCAAATTTTAATTAAAATGTAGAACTTATTTCCTAAATTATAGAAAAAAATTGCCTAGTTTACCTCATCATCTTCTCATGTTATTAAGTCTTTTTTTTTATCTTTTTTTTTATTAGGTAAAAATTCGAAGGTCAGACAGACCTGACTCATCGAGAGGCCGACCGAAGTCGGCAAACGGTGAAACCGTCTAACAGAGCAATCTAAAAACAGAAACAGAAATACAATAACAGGCGTAATGAACCAAACAGAAATAAACACTACAACAAACGTTCCAAGAAGATCAAACACCCGAACAGCTGAGGAAGCCACCGAAGAACGCAGCCAAGCACCACCGAACAGTAGCACCGCGGGCCAGTAATACAGCAGAACACTAACTCCTGTGGGTAGTGCAGACAAACTCCAAGGAAACTCTATCCCGAATACGGAGTCGCCTTTGAGCGCACCACCACGACCTCAGCCAGACCCGACTACAGACTCGACGCCCCCCAACCAAGCAGAAGATCTCCTAGAAACATCGGAAGCAGAGCCGCAAACTGCTCGAAAAAAACGCCAACAAGCTATCACCTGCAAAAGTATCGACAAGCCCTTGCGGGATTTCGTCAGACCCTTTCGGGTGGGTTTACTCAAGGCCCGGATTGCCGCTCTTTATTTACCAATTCAAGGGTTTACTCAAGGCCCTTTCGGGATACTTAATTTTTTTTTTTTTTTGATATTTCCACATCCTTGGGCCCGAAGGACCCAAAGCTTGGGCCCTTAGGAACAAGGGTGAACGAGAGAAGCGGCCACCGACAACCAGCATCGACGACGAAGACCCGAGACGGAGGCTCCTGACATCACCGACAACACCGTGGCCGCCAGAGAGATTCAACAGCAAGAGGCTAACCCCTCGCCGACATACCAGACAATGTAGGCTGCCGAGAGGTAGGCAGTGACGACGATCGGAATAAAACCGTGCCATCAACGACTACCCCGGAGAAGACACTGATTGACCGATTGGAGGAGAAACCGAACCCAACCAAGCCAAGACCAGGCCGGCAAACGGAAAGCCCCAAATCGGACGATTGAGACAAGAGGGACTTGCTCTTCGATTTCACACAACTCGCAAAAATCGGCGAAATCGAGAGATCACTAAACCAAATCCGGAAGGGACAAATCAAATCGAGCACAAATAAGAAGAAAGTCCAAGGATTACTCACATAGATTTGGATCGAAAGAGGGATTGAGGAGAAGAATTTGCCCCCCAAAAAAAAAATTCTCAATTGAGAATTTGCCCCAAAAATTTTCTTCTCCTTTTTTATGAGAGAGAGAAACTCTCTTTTTCTCACACAGGTCTTTTTTTTTTATTTTTATCACTCTCATGTTATTAGGTCAGATTCTTCCCAGTATATTTTTTTTCTCTTCGATTGTCGTTCATTGACTTCATTATAATTCCTATCATTTGTATGCATGCAGTAAAACAAATTAAAGGTCCCAATATGTCTAACTTAAGTTTGCATTGATCTTGACTTAGTTGGAATTTCTCAATGTTGTTGATCCTGGTTGATTGCTCAACTCCGTGTCTCCGTCGATGCACCATTACAATTGAGAATGGGATGGAGAAAGGTGTGGAATCTATGGAAGATGTATTGAACTCGGATCTGAATGAGATTGCGGTTCGAGAGGGGTTAGGGTTTGGAATTGAATTGAACACTCGTGTGAAATTGGATGACGAAAGGTTAATGACGAGCTTTTCCAAGGATTGATCGGTAAAAAGATTTAGAGACATGGATACTTGGCCGGTATAGAAGTATATACATGTTTTGATGTATAACATGTAGTATGCAAATGGTAAGATGGGAAACATACAAACTTAGCTTTGTATAAGTACCATCTGTGTTGTACAGCAACATTGAATCAATTGAGGAAAAATAACAGAATTCAAGATCCCCTTTTAACAAACTCTTTCTTCCTCCTTTCTCTCTCATTTGCTTTGGTTCTCCTCCCATAGAGTCTTGTGTGTGAGGATCACACTGGTTTTCATGGTATCAGAGCTCGCAGGTCTTCGATCAGCATAAACAAGCACTGTGGGAAGGAGAGATCTGGTGATTCGCAGAAGATGGAGGAACATGGAGCAGTAATTCGTCGCGAAATTGGGAGAATCAACAACAGCATGAACGATCCACTGAGTTTATCGAACTCAGATCATCCAGGAGCACAGCTGGTGACGAACGTCTTCAACGGAGGAAACTTCCTGAGCTGGAGTCGGGGAATAAAAATGGCGTTTGGCGCCAAACAGAAAATTTGCTTCATAGATGGAAGCGTTAAGCAAGCAGGTTTGAGTCCAACAGATCTGCAAAAATGGAATAGGTGCGATTTCATGATTCGATGTTGGATACTGAATTCAATGGCGCCAAATCTCTCTAAAGGTTTCAGTTATGCCGAAACCGCAAAACAGTTGTGGGATGAGGTTCTTGAAAGGTATGCACCTTCAAATGGACCTTTGCTTTTTCAATTGAAAAGAAATCTGAGTAACATTGAGCAAGGGAATATGGTTGTGTCGATTACTTCAATCAATTGAAGAAATTGTGGGATGAAATCCTTAGTTTAGACGGGAAATTGAAATGTGATTGTGGAGCTTTGGATAAGTGTACATGTAATCTGGAGAAGAGAGTTAATGAGAAAGACGATAGGGATAAGATGATTCATTTTCTGATGGGGTTGAATGGAGGTTACGAAAGCGTAAGAAACCAGATCCTTGCTACAGAACCTTTGCCTTCCCTAAACAAAGCCTTTTATCTTGTTCAGCAAGTTGATAAGAAATCAACTGGCGAGAGTAGCAGTTATTCGAATGCTTTCTTTGCCAATAAACCAACTGAAGGAAAGAGGGATTACAAGAAGGAGAAAGCAGATAGAGCAGCAGAAAAAGCAAACAAGAAGTGTTCTCATTGTGGGATGACAAGACATGTCAAGAATGAGTGCTTCAAGATCATAGGTTACCCGGAGTGGTTCAAGACTCCTAAAGGGAAACCTGGAGCCAGAGTTAATGCTATTGATGGAGAAATGGATGACACTCCATTGACAGTAGCAGGAAGTTGTGGAACTGAAGACATAAATGATGATGCCCTAAGTTCAATTATTCAAGAGGTGTTAAAGGCTATCAAGGGAAAAGGAGTGGCAAGATATGATGCCAACTTTGCTGGTAACTTTCTCTCCTTTACATCTCTGAATGATGCTTATGCCTTGAGTATTGCTAGGAAGCACTGTGAAAATGATAAAGTGTGGGTAATAGATAGTGGAGCTACGGATCATATGGTTTTTTATGATAGAATGCTGAGATTTAAAAGACAGTTAAAGGTTCCTATTAAAGTCTCCTTACCAGATGGACTAGTTAAGTATGTTTCAGAGGTTGGAGATGTACACACTGATTCAGGACTGATATTATATGATGTGTTTTCTATTCCTGAGTTTAAAATTAATCTTCTATCAGTTGGGAAGGTTATTGATGACTCAGAGGTGGATGTTAATTTTCACAAGAACACATGCATTTTACAAGACCCTAGAAGTGATCACACGGTACTCACTGGTCAGAGAGTTCACAGCAGGCTGTTCAAGGCAACTCTTGAGCTTGTAGCAGATTTCTCAGATGTTTCTAGCAGAGTGGTTCAAGGCAATAAAGGCAAGACTAATGCCCATGAGAAAAATAATCAGTCAACTTCCAACAATGCTTCTTCTAGTCCTAGTAGCTCTATACTTCATGCTAGATTGGGGCATGCATCTGTGTCCAAAATAGTTCACATACATGGTTGTAAAGACAGTAGCTTGGATAGCCTTGACTGTGACTCTTGTGTACTAGCTAAACTGCATGCTTTGCCCTTTAATACTAGTTCTTCTATTGTAAATGAATGCTATGAGCTTTTTCATATTGACCTATGGGGTCCTTATAAAGTTCCAACTTGGAATAGAGCTAGATACTTTGTCACAATTCTTGATGATCACAGCAGGGCAGTATGGACACAGCTGGTACAAAATAAAGGACAGGTTAGCCAGGTGATATGTTCCTTCATTCAAATGGTTGAGAATCAGTTTGATAAAAGGGTCAAGAAAATCAGAAGTGACAATGGTACTGAATTCTTTAAATGCAAGCAGTTTATTGAAAGGAAAGGGATTCTCCATCAAATGTCTGCTCCCTATGTCCCACAACAAAATGGGTGTGTGGAAAGGAAGCATATGCACCTTATAGAGACTTCTAGATCAATCAGACTTCATGCTAAATTACCTTTGAGGTTCTGGGGTGATTGTGTGTTGTCTGCTACTCATGTGATAAATCTGTTGCCTACTGCAATTTTGAAATGGAGCACCCCATTTGAAAGGTTGTATGGCACACAACCTTCATATGATCATCTGAGGGTGGTTGGGTGCTTAGCATATGCCTTAGCAAGGGGGCAACCTAAAGACAAATTTGCTGCCAAGGCTCTTAAGTGTGTTTTTCTGAGCTATCCTGCTGGACAAAAGGCTTACAGGCTTTATAATTTGGTAAATAAGAAGGTCATAGTGAGCAGGGATGTCATTTTTAAGGAAAATATTTTTCCTTTTCATGAGCCTGCTAATGAGAGACTTATGCAATCTCATTTGCCATTGGTAAATTCTGCTCTGGATTTGCATTACTACAGCTTTCATACCTCTCCATCACACAACAATTCTAACTCCCAAACCAATGTTCACCCATTCCCACAACCCAGCAACACATCTGATAATGCATATGTTAGATAGGCATTATAGATATATTTAGTTTAGTTAGGTTGCATTTCGTGCTTGCTTTGCCGTTAAATTGCATCTTGTGTTTATTTTAGAAGAGTTCGGATTCTGCGCAATTTCGTGTTTATCTCGCAGATTGAATCGGAACACATTTGGGAGATGCAATATCTCGAAGAGGAACACAAGATACATGGGAAGGAACAAGGAAGAAGAAGCAAGACGAGAAGAGAAGCTGCAAAGAAAGCAAAGACCGAGATAAGACGCGGGCGCGCCGGAAGCGCCGCGGGCGCGCCATAGGTGACGCGGGCGCGCCAGGTGGGACGCGGCCGCGCCAGAGCCCGCCGCAGCGGAAAGCAAAAGAAGCATTTGCGGCGGGCGCCGCACCACCTGCGGCGGCCGCCGCACGTACAGTCAGCGCGTATGCGCCGTTTTGGAAAAAAAACCCTAGTTTTCTATTTTACTTTTGGAGGCCGACTTGGGATGTTTATTAGGCCACTTTTATGTTATTTTTCATGACCTTTCATTCTACTCATACAACCATTAGACGCTTTAGAGATTTTGAGCTATGTCTCCCATGAGGAACTAAACTCATCTATTCTGCCTGCAATTTGAAGCTTTATTCGGATTGATTGTGAGTTTCTAATTCTCGCTCCTTGTTTCCTATTTGTGAATGCTTCAACTTCTTTGTGCTTGATTGTTCATTGTTTTATTCTATCTCGACTGATCAACTTGGTAGAATCAATTCAATTGCTAGGGTTTTGTAGATTCCTGATTGTGAACCTTAACCCAAGTGGCAAACTTGTTCCTTTAGGGCTGATTGAACTAATTGAATGAGTAGGAAGTTGAATGTGTTGTTAAATCCTTCTTTAGGGACTGCAAATACCTTGGCTAATCTCTGAACTTAAAGCTATCAATTGGGTTAAATCCTTCTTTAGGGACTGTTCGATTGATAAGGGTTTCTAGGACTGATTGGACTAGTAACTATATTAGGTTGGGACAAGGGCATTCATAGGAAACTGAATAGGACGAGAAGAAGTTACAAGGATCGCTTCAATCCAATAAAGTGGAAAATTGTAGGTGGAATTGCTTCTCCTAAATTGTCTAAACCAAAATCACTTACTCTGCGTTCGTTACTTTGTTTCAAAACTTTCACACGAAAACCCCCCTCTTTGGTTACTTTAATTGGCACTTGAATCACACTTGAATCATAAATTTCCCTGTGGGATCGACCTCTTGCTTATTACTATACTAGTTTTAGGTTTGAGTTTTCTTTGACGGGAGCAACGACAGGTTTCCCCTCCGTCAACATCCTCTCAAGAGTTTCTTCAAAATGTGATCATTGATGATTCTCTTAGTTATTCTTCCAACTCAGTGAGCCCTGTCCATTCTGTAACAGAAGAAAATGATGTCCCCACTCAGCCTGTTTTGAGAAGGTCTTCAAGACAATCTCATTTGCCTAGCCATCTACAAGACTTCATATTACCTCATCCACCCTCTTCCCAGTCTCAGTCATTTCTTGCAGCTGAGATCTCAAATCCACACTTTTATTCTTCAGCATATGTTGCTTCTTTAGCTCATGTGCTAGCCACTCCAGAACCCCAAACATACAAACAAGCTGCACCTGATCCTCAATGGGTGGAAGCAATGCAGAAGGAGCTCATTGCCTTAGAGAGCAATGATACTTGGGAGGTAACTGATCTGCCAACATGTCATGTAGAAATTGGCTGCAGATGGGTGTACAAAGTCAAGTTCAGATCAGATGGATTAGTTGAACGATTGAAAGCTCGTCTGGTGGGAAAAGGATATAACCAAGTGAAGGGTAAGGATTACCATCAGACTTTCTCACCAGTAGCCAAATTCACAACTGTGAGATTGTTGTTAGCCATGGCTACTCTCAAGCAGTGGCATGTGCACCAACTTGATGTGAATAATGCTTTTTTGCATGGTTTTTTGAATGAAGAGGTGTATATGAGAATACCAGAGGGCTATAACATGGCTGCCAGTCCCAAAGTTTGTCGCCTAAAGAGGTCCTTATATGGGCTAAAACAAGCTTCAAGGCAATGGAACATTGAGCTATGCAGGTTTTTGTTGGCTCAAGGTTTTGCTCAGTCTACTTATGATTACAGTCTCTTTACCAAAGGAATACCATCAGGACTGATTGTGGTATTAGTGTATGTTGATGATCTGCTAGTATCAGGTGATTCTCTTGATGAAATTGTGGCATTAAAATAGGCTCTGCACAAAGCTTACACTATCAAGGATCTTGGTGGGGCTCGATATTTTCTGGGATTGGAGATCTCAAGATCTCCTCATGGTACTCTCCTCAACCAAAGGATGTATGTCAAAGATATCTTTGAAGATACTCAGATGGTTGATTGTAAACTTGCACCTTTCCCATTACAGAGAGGATTGAAGCTCTCAATTGATTATGGTGAGGTGCTAGAAGATGCAGAGAAGTAAAGGAGATTGGTTGGACGTCTTTTGTTTCTAAATATGACCAGACCTGATATTTCTTTTGCTGTTCAACACTTGAGCCAGTTCATGGCTGCTCCACGGGTTCCACACTGGAAAGCAGCTCTCCATGCTGTAAGATATCTCCATGGCACTACAGAACCGGGTCTCCTGTATCCCATCAATAACAGTCTCTCCTTTACTGCCTTCTGTGATGCAGATTGGGGAAATTGTGTTTTCAGTGGAAGATCTGTCACTGGTTTTTGTGTGTTCTTGGGGAATGCTCTTGTCTCATGGAAAACAAAGAAGCAACCAACTGTCTCAAAGTCTTCAGCTGAAGCCAAATATAGGAGCATGTCTAAGACTGCAGGGGAGCTGTTCTGGCTTGATTCCTTAGCCACAGACATGAGATGCAATGTTCCTAAACCGATTCCTCTCCATTGTGACAGTAAATCAACAATACATATTGCTGAAAATCTCGTGTTTCACGAGCGTACTAAGCACTTGAAGATGGACTGTCATTATGTTCGAGAACAGATTCAAGCTGGATTTCTTACACCCTCTCATGTTAGGACTCACTTACAGCTTGCTGATGTGTTTACCAAACCACTAGGGAAGGTACAACATCGGTTTTTTGTGTCCAAGTTAGGCTTAGTTTCTTTACCTAATCTAACTTGATAGAGGGGTATAGAAGTATATACATGTTTTGATGTATAACATGTAGTATGCAAAGGGTAAGATGGGAAACATACAAACTTAGCTTTGTATAAGTACCATCTATGTTGTACAATAACATTGAATCAATTGAGGAAAAATAACAGAATTCAAGATTCCCTTTTAACAAACTCTTTCTTCCTCCTTTCTCTCTCATTTGCTTCGGTTCTCCTCCCATGGAGTCTTGTGTGTGAGGATCACACTGGTTTTCAACCGGATAGTATTTTGGGTTAATTCTTGAACAAAGTACACAATATATTCCCCAATTCCCAAATGAAGAACTGAAGAAGAAGGGGTGGGTGTATGTTGTGCTGCAACCAATAATTATATTATTTTCAATTAGATAAATAATGTACATGTAGACCAATAGAAATTATGTAACAGGGAAATTTACTTCCATATTATAAGTAATAGGTGATCCGGATTGCGTTGTTACCTCCCCGCAAGATGATGGGCGGGAGAAGACCAGCAGCTTGGGCAGACATGAAGTGAACGAACGACCCGTGAGGGCCTTTGTGAAGACATCAACCACCTGATCAGACACAGAAACACGGCGAACCACAAGATTGTCACAAAGTAGAACAGGCGCATGCCGAAGAGGAAATCCAATTTCTATCAATAATTGTTGCAGCCATACAATTTCAACGGTAGTGAATGAGAGGGCTCGATACTCCGCCTATGTACTCGACCTGATGACGACCTTTTGCTTGTTGCTAGACCAACTAATAAGATTGCCACCATAAAAAATAGCGAACCCATGTTGTGATATGAGATCGAGAGGATCGGAAGCCCATTCCGAGTCAGAATAGGCGACGACATCCAACCCGGGTGACGCTGAGACGACGAGGCCAAGATCAAGCGAGCCTTTGAGATACCGTAAGATATCCGTTTGAATTGACATCACGCCAATGAGATTGAAGAGGGCAATGCATATGTTGACAAGCACGGTTGACAACATAACTCAGCTCCGGACGAGTGATGGTGGCGTATTGAAGAGTGCCGACAACACGACGATAGGTTGTAGGGTTATCCATCGGGTAACCAGGAAGATGGGACTGTTTTGAGGATCAGAGCTAGGGTCGGTGGGGGAGAAAACTGGTTTGGCGTCAAGCATACATTTTAAAAGACTAAAAATAATAATTTTGATTAAAAGTCACTCTTTAATTAGTTTGTTAACAAAAAATTAAAATTTTTAATTTTTTTTTGAAAAAAATATTTTTTTTGGCTTGTTATATTTTTTAACACCTAAAAATGTGTGCGTGAATAGTAAAACATCAAGTTTTAATTAACGGAATGATTTGATTGGATATTAATCAATTTATATATCGAGGATAAATGTACGTAATATATATTAGCGAATTCGTACACGGGGAATATGTTAATGTAATATTGTAAAATTAATTATCTTAAAAATATAACAAGGAAAAAAAATTCAATTATAGTTTGCTTTTAAAAAAAACTAGTACAATTCCCGCGCCATGACGCGGTTTTTTAAAACTAAAATATTAATAATATATATAAATATATTATAAAATACTAATAAAAGTTATGATAAAAAAAACTTTACCATAAATGTATCTTATAATTCTCAAATATTTTTTTTATATCTCGTCTAAAGTATAATACATAAATGTAGATATTTTAAATCACCCAGTAATAATAATATCAATATCATTGTAATTTTTTTAGAAATTTTTAAATCTGAATCATGCATTTAAATGTGATGTGTCACAACTAATAATTATATTCAATGTTTTGAATTAAGCTCAATAGTTAGTACATAAATGTGAGTTAAGCCTAATGGTTATTTTAGATTGAATTCAATGTTTTGAATTAAGCCCAATTGTTAGTAAATATATGTTAAGAATAAAAGAGAATGGAGAATTAAAAAAATTAATGGAAAAAAAAGAGAAAAGGAGAAATAAAAAAATCAAGGAAAAAAACATAATTGGTCAATATTCCTAAAACTCCTCTAAGATTGACACGTAAGCAAAGTCTTTTGAATTAAGGTTATATATAGATATTTTTAAAAATATTTTATTTTTTTGTTAACAAACTAAAGAGTCAAGAGTGACTTTTAATGAAAATTATAATTTTTAGTATTTTAAAACAATTTTTTTTCAAGTTTTTTATTTGTTTAATAAACTAAATCATAATTTTTTTCTATCAACGAATACCCTTAATCTTAAAAAAAATAGTTCTTAATTTTTTTTTTTGGAAATGCAATTAATTTTTTTATTTGAATAATACTCCATCCATTAAGCAAATCATGTCTTTCTAGCATTTTTCACACATTTTAAGAAACAAAAATAAAGATACACTTTTTTTTTTAGGTTCAAAGGTAGGCACTTAGGCCATTACAATATTGGGGGAGGGGGGATTCGAACTCGTGACCTATTGGTCACTACATGTCATCCTTACCAGCTAAGCTAGTAAGGCTTGACATAAAGATACACTTATACCCCCAATTTTTACTTTTTTTTTCACATTTTTTTTAAATTGCAACTAGCAACTCTATGTTAGATTTAGGTTAAGTTGTTTTAATGGGTTGAAGGTAAATTCGGTTCCTGTAGATAATTACAGATAATCAAGACAATTTGAGTTGATCCAAAAAGGGTAATCTTATATATGGGTAAACCTCGAAAGATAATCCCGAGTGAGTAGGCCAAAAAGGCAATCTCCACCGAATTTTTATAGGCGTCAAAACTAAGTGTTTAAGTCCTTTATAAAAGATATATAAAATGTCTTGGATAATGGAAAAATGGTCACTCAAATAAATCGAGTTTTTTTTCAACGTTTATTGCCCCTATTTATGCCAAAGGGTTGCACTATAATAACGTTGTGGGATAAAATGTTTCCTCTGGGTAGTTATTGGCAGTTGTGATGTGGGATAAAATGCTTCCTCTAGGTTGCACTACCCCCAACAGCTGACCCAATAAAAGCCCAATAAGAACCGACTCAATTAAGTACAAGCTAGCATGACAGAGCTAGTATGGTGGAGCTAGGTCGCTCATAAAATATAAAATGTGCTTGACATTTATATGAAGCTGACTGTAGCTACTATGTAGCTAAAATGACTAAGCTAAAGCTTCAATGAAGCTAAAACCCTAATCAAACTCAAAATTAGAGTTAGATCATTTTTGGAGTTCTGAAGCTAGCTCTCAAATTTTGCACCAAAGCTTTAGAGCTTATATCTTCCTTTACAAAATATGAGACGGTGATTTAACTGATCACTATAAGTGATGAAAACTCGATCATAACCATATTAGATCGAATGCCGAGCATATCCCTGTTGCTCACTTTTATGGAAAGCGTCCAAACAAGCTCAAGACCGACTTTGTCGATGTTGAGACTATTGCAATGGGTTTTCCTCATAATTTCCCTTCTCCCTAAAATCTTAGAATTACTTAGGGCCGATCACATGGGTCGTGCCTCCCGCATGCCCTAAGCCCGAGTGATGCTCTTAGTAATTCTCACACTTAACATTTATGATTTCAGACAAATGGTTGATATATGACTTTTGACAAATCATCAACATGCACTCTATACTTATTACATGTGTAATTTTGCAGAGTGAACATCAAAACAACTAAAATGACATCTTTTTATTAATAAGATTACTCTATAAAAATAAATGACATATTTTGCTTAACAGAAGAAGCTAATAGTGACAAAAAAAAAATTCTAATAACGTTGTAAATTAATATTAAGTACAACATATATAATTAAATCAATTTATGGGCATATATATTTCAATGAGAAATAATCTAGATATAAATAATAATTTTCACCAAAAAATAATTTAGATGCAAATAAAATAACAATTATCAAATATTTATGTATTACTATTTTTCACAATTATGCCTATGAAATAGTTTTAATCTATGTTTTAATTAATTAACAAAAATATATATACATATATTGTGGTTTATGATGTTATTCCATAAATTATAACAATATGCCGATTATATAGATAGATAGATAGATGGATGTAGATTTTGGGCTTCAATTACTTTTAAGAATAATTATTTCAAGATTTAGATTTTTTTTTTTGATATAGTATATATATGTAATTATATCTGGTCTTAGGTCTAAGCCGAAACAAGAGGGCAACTGGATGATAGAATTAACATAAAAGTGCAGATTAAATATTTTCTATCATCTATCTGCTCTATCTAAATCTTTTCTATCATCTATCGGACAATTGTTAGTCCTATATAATACACATGGCCAAGGAAGTTTACAGGTATCACATTGATCAATTCAGATTGAATTGGAAAGAAGACCGATCGATAAAGAGATCAGAGTACGGACAGAAAGAGATCGAAAGTCCAATGGGTGGGTCAGAGACAGCGGTGCCGGTGGTTACAATTGCAGGTGGTCAGAAGTATCCATGGCGATGCACTGTCTATGTCGTCGTTTGCTGGGTTCTTGCCGCCTGTGGGGGCCTCATGTTTGGCTATGATATCGGTATTTCTGGTATGTTTTCTAATCCTTGGCTTTAATCTCGTGATTAATTTCATCGATCCTGATTAGAAGAAATTCAACTAATTAACAATATCTCGTGATTGGATTTTACAGGAGGAGTGACCGGAATGGACGACTTTCTGATCAAGTTCTTCCCGGGAGTATACAGAAAGAAGCTTCAAGCACACGAGAACAACTACTGCAAATTCGACGACCAATTCCTTCAACTCTTCACCTCCTCCCTCTACCTCTCCGCCCTCTTCTCCAGCTTCGTCGCCTCCAAATTCTGCTCCACCTATGGCCGCAAAGCCACCATCATCGCCGCCTCCCTCTTCTTCCTCGCCGGCACCCTCCTCAGCTCCCTCTCCTCCCACCTCTGGATGGCCATCTTAGGCCGTGTCGTCATGGGCGTTGGTGTCGGCTTTGGCAACGAGTCAGTGCCGTTGTTCCTGTCGGAGATAGCGCCGATTGAGTACAGGGGAGCGGTGAACATCCTCTTCCAGCTACTGGTGACGATCGGAATCTTGATCGCCAATGTGGTCAACTACTTCACTTCCACAATCCACCCCAACGGCTGGCGCTACTCCCTCGCCGGCGCCGCCTTCCCCTCCCTCCTACTCCTCCTCGGCGGCCTCCTCATCACCGACACACCTACCAGCCTCCTCGAGCGCGGCCACCAGGCAGACGCCCGCCGCGCCCTCCAGCGCATCCGCGGCCTCCCTGATGTCGATGCGGAGCTCGCTCAGATCGAGCTCGCCTGCACTGCCGGCACTGCCGCCGCCAACAAGCCCTTCAAGGAGCTCGTGTCCACCAAGCAAAGCGTGCCGCCGCTCGTCATCGGGATCATGATGCAGGTGTTTCAGCAGATGACGGGGATCAACGCCGTTATGTTTTACGCGCCAATTCTGTTTCAGACGGTTGGGTTCAAAAGTCATGGATCGCTGATGTCAGCAGTGATCATTGATTTGGTGAATGTCGTCAGCACTTTGGTGTCTGTTTTCTGTGTTGACAGAGTTGGTAGGAGAGCTCTTCTTCTCCAAGCCTGTGTTCAAATGTTCATCAGCCAGGTATTAATTACCACCACTTTATTCAATTATTCAGGATTTTGCCTAATTAATCTGAACGATTTCGCCTAATTTCAATCCACATTTAATTAAATTTGTGCAGATGATAATTGGGATCCTATTGATCACACAACTCCATGACACAAACACACTAGCAAAGGGCCCAGCCATGGTCATTGTGATCCTAACCTGTATGTTCGTGATGTCGTTCGCGTGGTCGTGGGGCCCACTGGGGTGGCTGATCCCGAGCGAGACCTTCCCGGTGGAGACGAGGACAGCAGGATACGCATTCGCGGTCAGCTCCAACATGCTCTTCACCTTTCTCTTAGCCCAGACTTTCCTGTCAATGCTGTGCCACATGAGGGCCTATGTCTTCTTCTTCTTCTCGGCCTGGATCGTCATCATGGGCGTCTTCGTCATCTACCTCTTGCCCGAGACAAAGGGCGTCCCCATCGACATGGTCGTCGACCGCGTTTGGAAGCCCCACCCAGTCTGGAGCCGATTCGTTGTTCAGGGAGATTCCAAGGCTTAATTTCAGTTGCAATTTTAACATTCACATTTACTTACTAACTAGTCTTTATGTGTTATATTTTACTACTAGTTTGCAAACTACAGTACGCTATTAATTTGGATTACAGTTTGTTTAATATTTTTTGTTTGTTTAACAACATTTCAAATTTCAAATATATTTATAGATTTTATATTTTTTTAATTTCAACAACATTTTCTTATCTTATACTGTACTTTATATGAGTTTCCTTTGTTTGAGTGAATAATAGATGAGATCGAGTTGGGTGGCTCAAAATAAGCCCAACCCATATACCCAATCCGACCCAAAAAATTCGGGTCTAGAGACAACCCCTGTAGGGTCGGATTTTCATAGACCAGACCCGAATTTTAACAACACCTGACCCAAGTTGTTTTAGAGTTTCAACTTTCAACCACTATCTTTCAGGGACTACATAATATTTATCACCTGAATCAATGCTAGGGGGTCTAAGTAATAGTGGATCGAACAACAGGGTCGTCGGTTGGTTGCGAATGATGATACCGAACATAACAGGATGCAAAGACGGTTCAGCGTCGAGGGTAACAGGAAAACTCTCAAGCTAACAGAAACAGGTAGACACAACACAAGGAAACAATGTCTTTCAGATTACCAGAAAATGGAAAAAGGTTCATCAATTTCCCAGTTCCAAGGCACTAGCAACAATCAGCCTTCTAAATAATTTGATTGACACTTGTTTTTGTTTTTCTGTCCAATCTGTTAGGGTAGGGAGGTTGGATGGTTTCAATCCCTCATAACTGTCACTGCCCTCATTCTATTTTTCTATACAAGGCAGTAAGAAGGTGTCAAAGGATCAAGCTTCAATGTGATTTTAGGTTCTGAAGATGAGATGACTTACTCAGATCACCTTATCGTTGAATACTGGAAAACTGATGTGAATGGATGATAAATTATCGCCCCGAGCAAATGGCAATATTCAATAGGATTTCTTCTTCTTTGATGCAGCAACGAGTTCCTCCTCTTGCCGCTTCTTGAGGAAACCTTGAGCAGTTGAATTGATGATCTTGAAAAAGAAATTCACTAGTACGAGCCACACAACCGTGTTCCATATTGAAGAAAATGAAAGGCGCCACTTCTTCACCTGAGAACAATTCAGTTGGAGACCAAAAATATTGTCAGAAAAGCAAATTCCAGAATTGCATTGTTCTTGCAAGCATTTTCTTATCAATGTAGCTAGATAAGGGTCTTTCAAATTCGGCAATCAGGAACAGTGGAACACTGTCTGTGTAAAGACATAAAGTAAAAGGAAATAGCTATAATCCTAGAATGAAGCGCAAAAGATGGCTGCAAGAATTGGCAAGTTACGCAAGTACCGTGGTATCAGGAGGCCCTGAAGGAGTGGATGTCAGTGTCAGATACTTATCCTTGGCAGCATGCAGTTTAGCAATCACACTCGGCAGAGCTGAGGAAACTCCAGGTATAAAACTTAGCATCCAAATCAATTCATTCTCCACCCAATCCAGAAGCTGATTGTTGCAAACTGAGATGATAAAAACCGTCTGTGGCAAAAATCATCACCATTTACCGAAAGAGAGGGCTCATCAGTATGAATTTCAGACTAACTGAAAATAATGAATTTATAAGAAAATGTTATATCGCACCAAGACCCACAGACCACATTTCAATGCAAATATTAAAAGCTCTTAGAATAGAAGTTCAAGCATGACATGCAACAATGGAATGTAGAATTCTGATAACTGCAAAGCAATGTGCAGAATAAATATACCAAGAGTCACTCTTTCAATTTTCAAGGGCTTCACATCTCGAGACACGAGAGAATTTACCAACCTGAATGTGGGTCTTCACTAGTGCCTTCCCTATCAAGGTTGCAAAGAAGAATTCCCAAAAAGGAACACCAAATTGCCCACACAAAATTCCAGCTAGATCAAATAGCGGGTTAGGCACCTGTGGTACAACGGAAACCACATAAGATACTTACTGAAACTGTATCCCCATTCTAATGTTAACCAAATACATCACAAACTAGAACCACTAAATACACCCAATGGTTTAGAGAAGTTGGGTGAATATTCAAGATTCCTTCGAAGTGCATAAAATGAGATACAGAAACACAGGAGTGAAGTGGCCATGACAATAAGTGTTCATCATAAGATTCAAAACACTATCAAGTCAGTAAGAGAAAAGGCTATCCCTTCTCTCAGTAAACTTACCATTTGGCATTGAAAATTCAAAATTATCTTCCAACTTCCACAGTAAAATATTTGCATTTATGCTTCAGATAAGTATAGAGATTCTATGTTCAATAAAAGCTTTTTTCAGAATCAACATGGCAGGAAATTCTATCCTACAACATTGCCCTATTTGAAAACAAATATGAGTATGCAAAGTTCGAAAAAATTATTAGGTTTTTGCACAGATGAGGGCTTGCAAAGTAAAGTACAATAAATAGTGTGAATAACTGCCAATTAATTCGTAAGGCAGAGAATTGTATTAATTCAACAACTGTGATGGAGAAAGAATCTTTACTAACCGATGCAAGAAGTAAAATGGTCAGAAAGTTCAAATATTGTGCATGTGAAATGAACCAGCATTTCATTTTATTGAAACGGGCGTCCAAAGTCCCGCTATTTTCAGCCAAGGAAGCGTCCAATTCTTTCATGGGATCTACTTCACTACCAGCCAAGCTTGCTGCAAGAAACTTTCTACGAGATTAATACACAAATGAAGATATAGATCTATCTAAACAATAATAAAACCCAAATGCAATTAGCAGAGAACTGACGACAGCAGGAACTCATATCAAGTCAAACATCGAATATATTGTTGAAAAATGTAACAGCTAGACCTAAACCTTAACTGATGATAACATTATAATAAGATAATTCAATGCTCTGCTCAACCTGCTTTTGAGATAAAATATGGTGGGAGCTCTCCTAGTGCAGTTCCGAGACCCCATAACACTGCCTCCAACTGGACTTGTGGCAAGATACTGGTAAGAGGGATATTTGAACCATGAACTGATTTGGACGATAGAGGTCCAAACTCAGAGCAATCCTTATCAAGCCATGAAGGGACACGATATAATTGTATTGTATCATAGGGAGCAGTTTTTAGATCAACTCGGCCACATTGCATTGCCTTTATAGTGAAGAGGGCAATGTGAGGACCAAGATAAAGAACAAATGTATGCAAACCAGAGCCTGTAACAACAAGAAGCAACAAGATAAATAAATAGATACAATAAGGAAGGTGAAATTCAATTTTATTCATTGTTGCATACTTTTTCATTTGAAATTCAATGCTTTTAAAAGGGGCACTTCAATAAAAATTCCTAGGTTCCCATTCCTAATGTAATAGTAGTGTTATGTTCATGCCTGAATAAACAGAGTTCACATATATGCCAATAGCCACCAGCTCCCAAGCACTT
Source organism: Persicaria tinctoria (assembly GCA_037127255.1). Classification (NCBI taxonomy): domain Eukaryota; kingdom Viridiplantae; phylum Streptophyta; class Magnoliopsida; order Caryophyllales; family Polygonaceae; genus Persicaria; species Persicaria tinctoria. Next base: position 4,386,655 of record JBANSL010000008.1, on the reverse strand, counting down.
AAACAAACGCTGATACAAATTAAGAAGGGTTGAATATATTCCTACAAATTAGAAATATAAATCTATAATTGACAATCTCCAGCTTCCAATATTTGCTATATACAAGATGATAAATGTCACCGTAACATCTTATTTGCAGTAAAAATATGCATACCAAGACCAATGGACGAGGCTACACCAAGTGCAGTCCACCATAGCACAAATTGGACATATTGAAGGAGCTCCTGAATATGCTGTAAGACAAGGAAAAGCGGGATTCTTATTGAGAAGAAACTCTCAATTGTAAATACTGCAAGTGTTTCCATTAATATTCATGCTCACAGTAAAGCTCCCAAATAGCTTAATAAAAGATACCTTTTCATGAGCACCTTTAGTAGTTGCAAGGAGAACTCCAGAACCCACAACAAGAATGACCAATACCAAAAGCCAACCACCTCTTGCCAACAGGTAAAGAACTAATTGCTTGCAATACTGATAAATCGCCAAACTAAAAAACTTAAGTGTCCTAAAAGGGTGTGTAGTTAATGTCAAACTTTCTAACTCCTGTTGATGCTTCTGACGAAGTCCTGGAAGAGGGTGCAATCATGTCAATAAAGGAATTTGGTGCACATTTTGCAGTAAAAATTAGGTCAATGATCAATTCCTTCATAATGAAAGGGAGAAAAATAAATTATGTTGATGATTTTCATTAATGTGATAACTGCTTTCTGTTAAGTAATCTAGTATTAATATGCAACTCATAAAAAGAAGCCATAGCTCAACAAAGATGACTATTTCCCCGATATACAGCCAAAATGAAAAAACAGTTTTCCCACAATTCATATCCACAATATCCGTCCACACTTACCAAACTAAAGCTTCGAAAGTTTACATTTTTAATCAATCCAGCTATAATCCTCTTGCTAAATTTTAGCGCTTGCACACATAAATAAGGAAGACGAAAGTTGTGTGTAAACAAAATTGTCATGGCATAATAGAAAAGAGTTCTGCTTGTCGATCTTTCCTCGGAACCTATTCTAATGCTGACTGCAAATCAATATCCAGACTAACATTGTCCAATTTGAAGAACACAAAGGCCAGCGGAATGAACCATTTCCCTCAAACTTGAACAGACAAATAAAATCATTAATTAGCTAGATCCAAGTTCGTCCCCTAATCATTTCACCTCTCCGTCATTGGTATTGACTATGGACAAGTGCATAATGTTCAACATCTCCTCAATCGAATCACGACTTAAAATCCCTAAAAATCCATTAGAGCAAGCTTCAGCCAGACTCCAATTTCAACGCAACAACACAAACGAAACCACAACAAGAGGAAAAAGGTCCGAATCAGATAAGAAGCTTAACACCAACTAATTCGCCAACGAGTAACCCTAATCCGAGTTGTACAAAAAAGAAAGCCACTACACCAAACCAGCAACTCAGGAAGCAACAAATCACCAACTCAAATTCGAACCTAAAAGTACAGCATCAACAAAATCAAGTAACTAACCAGAGATCCAGGAACCTTCAACTGTGGACTGAGTAATAGTAGAAGAACTCGACGAACTGCTTGATTTCTTCTTCGACCCCATTTGTGAAGTGTAGCTTAAAAAACGAGCCCTTCACAATCTAATCAAGCACTGTACAGAGTTCAAGATCACATCGCAGAGCAAACGGAGGAAGGAGAACTTAAATTCTCTCCATTCAAATCGAAAAGCGACGAAAGGAAAGAAATTTCAGCATATATTTTTTGCTTTTGGTACAGGGAAAGGGAATTGTTTTCGGGGGGACAGATCTATGAACATCTTATGGTTTAATTTAATTTAATTTATATTTATATACTGTATTTCTTTATCTTTATATTAATAGAATAATTAGTGCATTTTAATTCACGTAATCGGAAGAAAACAATTAATTTAATATTTTTTGCGTGAGGGTCTCTGGTTTTTTTTTTATGTGGCATCTGTTTTTTTAATTCTCCTTGCTTTATCTTTAAACAACGTTTTCTTAATTTCAACATTACCGAAAATTAATTTCGGTAGGTGAAATAATCGATGAGAGATAAAATTTTCAATAATAATAAGTCTAATAGTATAAATAGTGGTTTGAAGTTGAATAATAATCGTGTGGTTTCATCTAATTTACATAAGAATAAAGTTTAGATTGGATTTGCATCACTTATTAAGCACTTTTAATTTGTTTCTTTTTTATGAATTTCTAATCAACATGGGGTCTATGTTATTTCTTTAAATTGAAAGGCGTTGATAGACTCTTTTTATAGTTTTATTTATTTATTTTTATGACATTATTAAAAGAGATTAGATGCTCTAATTTTAACATATTTATTTGGATTAGTCAACTGTATCAAGTATTTATTTAACCTTTTAGTATTTCAATAAATATATGGAATTTTAATATCGCCTCTCTCTTTCCATAAAAATAAATAAACTCATTGTAAGGGTTTAGTCACTTTGAATAAGTTTTTTTATGAGCTCATTATTATAGATTTATAGGTAATAAATACATTGAAATTGAATCAAATCTACCTTATGTATTTTTTCAAATCACGTATGGTATCATTTAAGCCCAAAGTGGTAAATATATAGATATGGTGGTTAAAACAAGTTACGTATACCCAAAATGTCTTCGCACCACCCAAAAGACCCTTATACGACAAGTCCTCTCAACCAACTCAAATATTGTACTCCATATCATTAAGTGCACATACACGAAAACATGTTATCATGCTGTTGTTGTTGTTATCATTATTGAAAAGCCAAAATAATAATTTGGGTCCTTTAATCTAAGTATGTCTTAAGAGTATAGATTAAGAAATTAATTCTCTATCAAATAAAGTATCAATTATAGGAAACCAATAGCGTATTGAAAAAAGTTACAATAATTTAATTTGGAAGAATCTTAATCTAATCAAACTTCTTAACCAAATATATATAGTTTAAAAATGATCGAGATAAGTTACAACCCCAAAAAAAAAATGATCGAAATAAGTTTAATAAATAAAAAAGAAAGGAAACTTGGGGATGTTCCTTAAAAAAAATTGGGAATATAAGTCTGATTTGAGAATAAACGCTATCCTTCAGAAATTCGTTGTGATTGCTTAGAAGAAAGACAGTGGCAAACCCCCACACATTAGAAATTCGCTGTGATAAGTTTCTTACACAAAAGCATCTTAAATTTTGGATACTTTTTAAAAAAAAAATTGATTGATCCCACAAAGAGTGGCAAAACAAACATTGACAAACAGCTTGTAATCAATCAATCCAACCTTTAATTGTCCAATTACATCTACTTTGGATTCTGCATAAACTCCCAACTACAAAACTTTGCTGCTGAAAATTCAACAGCAATGAAGTTCATCATACTCTGTAGTTCTAAGAAAACGACCTTTTATAGTAAACATTGATCGGATCTGGACTGCTATTCTGTGATTCAGGATATGGGAGCAATTGCAAAGCTTCAAGCATGCAATGATCGGATCTGGACTGCTATTCTGAATCGTCATTTCCTTCCTGTTCTTCGTCTTCCTCCACATCTTCGCTTTCATCGCCTGCTTGCTCCTCTTCCATGTCTTCGCCTTCTTTATCATCAAAAACCTCTTCTCCGTCACTGTCTGTGTTGTTTTCTTCTGATTTCTTGACACCAGAATCTGTGAAGGATTGAGAAACATGTAATGAAGAGCTCGATCCATCAAGGCTAATATAAAGGCTGATTGTAAAATTATCTCGCTCCATGTATTTGTCTTCTTTTTCTCCAATTTTCATAGTAACATGTTGAAATGGGGCCATCATCACAAGGAAGTGATTTCTCCCAAATTTTTGTTCACACAAGGGAAAGGTTGAAAAAATTGTTCATTTCCTTTTCACCCCAAAAAACCATTCGGTTCTTTAATGTCTGTTGTGATTTTTGAGAGTAAAGTGTTCTTATGGCATAACAAATACCCAAAAAAAAGGGATAAAGATCAAGTTAAAGAAAGGAGTGAACGGATACGCACCATAACTGGAGAAGATGACTCCACCAGTGCACAACCCTTCTTCAATTTTGATGAGATCAAGTGTCATTCTGGGTCCAATTTCTTGAAGCTTGACAGCACTTTTAGTAGATGCCCTATTAACTCTACCAAGATCACTTGGCAGGCTAACAGTTGCAGCTTCATCATCTGCTTCACTTTCAGATCCATATCCAGCCCTTCAAAATGACCACATATTAGTAAAGAGGCGCTTTGGTCAGTAATTTTGGCGTTGTCTCTTGTCCCATTGTTTGGAATCCCTTTTCTTTCCATCTTCTTTTATGATAAAAAGAAAAGGTTTGAAACTACAAACAGGTCCCCATATATCCAAACAAAATAAGCAATCTATGATTCAAAAGTCAAAACTATCTATGGAAAGGAATCAACTCAAGTGCTTTAAATTGATGATGCAATATCCAAAACATTATATTTGATCAATATAATGATGGTTGATGAACACTAGCGCACTTATCTTGGGCTTATCAAATTCATAAAAGTTGTAAATTTACAAATATGGAGTTTCAAGAAACAGAATAGTATAAGAGCAAGACGTGATTCATACCTTGTAATGAAATCACTGACATCTTGGAGGTTTCTCAAATCAGGGACTTGATGATTTTGCACGAATTTTCTAATTCTTTTTGACACACCAACAGGCTGTAATCTAATGGAATAATGCCGGAAATCCACAAGCTTTTTCTCTTTGTTATAGTTGAGCAACACTATTCTTTGACATGCAGAAAGTTTCACCTGAACATATTAAGAAAACAGTTGGTTAAGATTTCCATTAGCCGAGCAATTAAACATTCGACCACCATTATTCCAATACTTACAGTATTGACATCAATAGATGGAAACATGTTCTGAAACATTATTGTAGTTAGCTTCAAATGCTGATCACCAGTCCCAAAACCAGATAGAACAACCTGTGAATCACCACAAGCATGATGAAAACACATGTTGGATGAGAATGCATTAAATGTAGGTATTTTCTATCTTTTATTCGTAGAAATAATCAACAACGGGTATCAAGCATAAACATGCATAATATAATGACAATCATCCTTTGCTTTGTGAATACATGAGCCAATGGCATAGAGTTATCAACACATGGATACCAAAATCTTCCCTAAATAGTGTGTACGTTCCAAGAAAACTGTAAAAGATCCTTGTTTCATTGTGGGTAGGAAAATTTTAGAGTATCCAGATCAAGACTGTAAGAATGGAAGATGGAAGTATCCATGCCTTTATGCTTAAAGCCTTTTATAACACATTGATTCAAGCTTCAATAATGCCAAGTATTTCCCCCATATACAGCCCAATTTTCAATGAACTTGACTGATACGAACCCCTGTATAGTTCTATTAAGTTTTAATTAATATCTTCAGTTTCCTGCAGAATTTAGTTAGTTAGTTTCTCATTCCCACTTCCTAGTTTTTAGCCATTACCTCCATGTTCTCCACTATCTAGTTGCTGAATTTAGGATTTAAGGGGGACTTGCATTATTGAATTGAATACATATTCAGAGATTCTCCACCAATGTCCTCTTGTAAGATTCTTGCTTGAGTGGTTTTCCTAGAAGTGAGATCCTTGCTCCTAGTGGTTTCTATCAATTTGGTATCAGAGCCATCGATCCGATGGTGACTACCCATTCCGCCATCAATCCACAAAACACCAATCATCAAAACACCCACCCCCACCCGCAACTACAATGGAGAGTATGGAAGAAGCGTTCATGTTCATCTGCAGTTGAATAGAAGAAGCAAGGGAATTGTTGTTCTCCTGGATTGAAGATGGGGAGAGCAGATCCAAGTTTCCTGGGAGCAAATTGGAGTTCGAATTAGGGCATTTAGAGAACTGCTGGGAAGCAGTAATGGAGGAGATCCGGGAGGAGGAAGATGGGGAAGCAAAAGAAAAAGAAATCAGCAAAATGGATAGCCTCAAGGCCTGTGTAGAGGCTTTGTCGTCTGAGGTGGAGAATTTTTTGGATAAGGTCAAGGAGTCTTCGACTAAGGCAGTCAAAGCTGCTGAAGTGGTCATAGAGGAGGAAAAGAATACTACAGCAGAAGAGGAGATGAAGCTAGCAGCAGAAAAGGGGATGAAGGTTGCTGCAGTGACAGCAAAGGAGGAGCCTCCGGAACCTGCTGCTATGACAGCAGAGGAGGAGCCTGCTGTTGTGGCAGCAGAAGAAGCAACTGAGGTCTTTGTAGAGGCTGCAGAAGAATAAATTGAAGAAGGTGCTGTAGAAAAGAAAATGGAGGTTGCTGAATTGACCGTAGAATTTTCACAAACAAAAATCACTAAGGAGCCTAACAATCCTTTAAACCCATCAGCCTACTGTTACCCAGCTGCATTGCCTTCTCCATCTCCCTTCCTACAATCACAAACCTGCCTTCACTATCTGCAAATCCAAAGTCCCATCTCCAGTCCCCAAAACAGAAGCCCTCAGCAGGATAGGACCTCTCAACAGATCTGCAAACTCTCACTATTGTCTATGCTGAAGGCCACTCAGAATCCGATAAAATCATCCCTTGGATCAGAGGGAGATGCAATAGGGGATGTCGCATAGACGAGCCACATTACCCCAGCATATCAGTTTAACTATTTTGGCAAAATACAAGCAGGGAGTAACATCAGAATACTACATATTGGCAAATGCCAACAAGCCTGTTTGCGTATTTTCATTTTTCACCCATAACCTACTATTTGACTTTAATAACATAAGTGAACACACTTGTCATTTTATTTGAGAGGAGTAAAGCCTCAATTTTGTACAGCCAGCTATTGCAGTACATAGTGCATCTCATTGCCTACTCTCCAACCTGACCCCTTTCTCAATAATTTTCCAAATTTAATCTTTGCTGAATAATGAATATGCAAATTCTGAACTAATCCCAGCCTCCCAATAAATAGGATCTGAAATAATAAGCCATGAAATAAAGATCCTGGTCAATGGAAACATGCAAATAAATTAATAATAAATCACGTAGATTCAACAACTTACTTACCAAAGGGGGGTTCTTGAAGAGGTCTGGAGGACATCTAGGATGCAACTGGGATTGTGAAATGTCGGCAGCCAAAGAATATTCATGGATTTTAAAGGTAAGAGTTGGACCTTGAGGTGTCCTTGCAACTCTTAAATATGGTGCAGAATGGGTTTTAGATAACATTAGGAAATGTGTCACACCCATAGGTCCGGCAACATTCAAGAAGTCCTTAAGACTATTTCTCTTATTTTCCTGCAGTTTCAAAGCAGCCATTAGTTGTTAATCTACATATAACATAATTTCATTGAACCTTAACAAATATACACTTACCGGAAAAGGGATTACGGATTATATGGGATTATATAAAACTGAATTCAGATGATAAATGATTGATCATCCAAAGATTCTTAAGTACAGACTACAGAGAAAACACCTTGATACAATATTTTATGTTGAACCTTATTGGTTGGAGGGTAGGATGGTGCATGGCTATACCTTGAGCTTCAGTGCAGTATAAGGAAGCATCAATTTCCTCAAGTCCATCTCCAAGTGCTTAAGAGCAGCAGGCAACTTGGTCCTGGAGAATACAAAACTCTTGGGGATCTTCTCACCAGTAACTTGATCAACAGTCGGTTGCTTGTTCTTCACAAAGGGTTTGACTATCATTTTCTTCCTCTGATTTAATTATTTCATAATTCATTGCCATCAGAGGACCAAAAGAGAATATAACGAAAGAATACAAACAGATATTCTAATTGGAGTATTGTGCAGGAAATAATGAAAATCACTTCCAAGCAGAAAAATCAATACTTACATTGCGCATGCGAGCCATTTTCACTCAACAACACTGCAACGTGCCTTGAGACTGAACAACAAAACGAGAAGCTCAGTCAGCTGATATTTCATACAAGTTAATCAAAAAAATTGAGAGAAAAATAGAAACTGCAAATCTCTAGAGTATCGATGGTAGTACTTCCACAACAATATGTTGAAGACAGAACAAACCTATAGATTCACTGGGAGCATAAGCATGATCTAATTGTTTATCAATGTCCAATTTCGATTTCAGTTGTACACAGTAAATATAATTTCTCTATGCAATTAATCAAACCCAGGAGCTAATCACACTTTAAAAAGAAAGAGAAGCAGCTACCATATCCAGGTTCCACTGGAAGCCAAAGGTGACAACATACAGAACACAAACCAGAATCAGTAACCCAAGTTGTAAAGGAAAGAAATAAAGGTAAAAAGCAAGCAAATGATTTCAAGAGGACCAAGCCAGTGATCGAAATATTTGTAAGTTGGTCAAGCTGTATTTTCCAATCAGTTAAGCAAATTACTGTATGCTATTCTGCTACCTACTTGGAAATTTGAAATTGCCATGGAATGATGACAAATATCTATGTTTTATATTATCTAAGGGATATGCTTCTTAGTAAATAATAAATCTTACATAAATCAAGGTCTAATATTCGGGCATAGATGCGTACACCTAGACACGGGACTCACTGGGTTGATAATGTAAATCAGAACCATACATGTACTTTACTATGAGCTAATTTACTTCACTGCAGTCAAGCCAATTGAAACCACAAACATACTGTTGAAAGCGAACAACGAAACAGAGAGAGGGAGAGGGAGAGTACCTTGAAGACTGGAGAGCAAAAATACAACCGAATTAGAGTTTAGACGCCTCCAAAACCTAAAACCACAATCAAATTAGGGCTAAATTTTGACATTCGAAAAGAGATACCTATGTTGCACGGACACGCCGCCGGCCACCGTTTTATGTGTCCGACACGGGACGACACGGGGACACGGCGCGAAACGGATGCGACACGGCTGATCGGTGTCGGACACGGTCAACGTGCCGGAGACCGGGAAGAAACGGACACGAGCCGCTAGAATTGCAGTCTTCGATGCACCGCCTCTGCAATTATCGGCTTGGTAGGAAGGAGGAACGGAGAAGAGAGCAGGAGGGAAGAAGGCGAAGAGGAGAATGACTTACAGGCGGCTGAGGAAGAAGACGATGGAAGGAGGTTTCTAACCTAGGCGGCCCACTTCATTAACAATCCAAATATAAACCCTAAATTTGGCCCAATAACATAAACAACCCAAAACCCACTAAAAATAATCACTTTTATTATAAATTCTAAAATTAATATCTATATATTAAATTTATTTAAGAAAAATACCCTACTATTCTAGTCACCGAATTCAATTTATTTAATATCTATATTCAATTTATTGATATATCTATTAGGTATGCTTAGACCTTTAAAACAACATATTATTTATGTTGTCGTGTCCTTGACGTATCGTATCCTATAATTTTTAAAATGTCGTTTCCCCGTGTCCGTGCAACATAGAGAGATACAAAATCAGGGCTAAGACTCCAAAACCTAAAAGCACAACCGAACCAGTGAATCTTCGAGCACCAATGCCCAAGTGGTTCAGAAACTCTCGTTTTTTTTCTGCAGATTCAAGCACATGTGCCAAAGTGGTTTAGATTCGAAATCTGAAATCACAGTACAGACGGAGAATCAAACCAAAGGTTCCCTCAAATCGACCACAACAGCTTCAATCGAATACATTAGAATTGATTAGATTTTGTTAATAGGGCACAACCTAGGAGCAAGCTTATCAGTGACATATTTCAACCAATATAGCTGCAAGCAATCAAACAAATCAAAGACATGTCTTCCATTCATACAAAACTCTCGGAAGAAATTGTTGGCATAGTTCAATCTTTCCCTCAATTCATAAATTTCAGAAACATCACAGTAGGAATAAACACAAACATCAGGTTAGAAATTTGCTCGTTTTTATGCAGATTTCAAAAAAAAAAAATTGTTTTTCATAAACATCAGCTTGAGTTTCGTTGATTCACAACAGGAGGTTACGTAATTTCACCAGGAACTTTACACAAACATCAGGTTGTTCATAAACCTGTTGTTGCTCATTTTTAAGAAGATTCGAAACTTAGGACTCGAAGGAAAGCACAGGTTCCCCACAGATAGGAAACCACAACAACATCGATCGATATGAATTATGAAAGCATAAGAAACACTGCAAAGCTAGGGTTACCGAAAGAGATTGAAGATCGATTGCCGACGTCGAGGTAGGGAAGACAGGAATCAATGCAGAAAAATCGACAACAGAGATCGGAAGGAGAGAGAAGTTGCGATCGGTGGGGAGGATGTTCCGGCGACCATTAGAAGCAGCGATCGGAAGGAGAGTGTTGGGGAGAGAGAAGCTGCGATCGGAAGAGAGTGTTGGCCTGTTGGGGAGAGAGACGGCTTTTAGAACGAAAGACCCTAAAAAATTAGGGGTAAAAAAATGGGCCGAATCGTTAGAAGCCCCAAACACTTTCATTCGTTTGAAGAGGTGAAATAAACAATTTTTTTTAGGTCCAACTCTAACAAAGTGTTTGATGAGGTTTATTTTTGTTAACCAAACGGGCCCTTAATATATACTCCGTATAATTAGCTGCATATCGATATGGAAAGCCGGTGCCGACAAATCATTTTGAGGCAAATTTTTTTTACCGACAACAAAAGTCAACGAATGACATTAGCTATACATGGTCACGGGTTGAGGGTCAGGGTTAGGGTCGGGGAAAAGATAACCCGTGACTCGGTGGGTCAACCCGGCAGGTCCGACCCGGCTGGTCAACCCACCATTTCAAAATATTTTTTTTCCAAAAAAAATTATTTTTAATAAAATAAATTTATAATTATTATGTAAATTATATAAATATAAATTATTCTTAGAATAATTCATAATTTATAATATTACATAAACTAATATGCAATGACAATGTGGGACAAATGGACCCACATTTTTATCCTTTTATAGACTTGAAAGTCTTCCTTCTATCCCCTCATTTCCAACGTGGGAAAAAGACTACATCCCATATCGAAAATATGGAGTTAGAATGAGAAGTCATGAGGCTATCTATCTATCTATCTATCTATCTATCTATCTATATACATATACTAAAACCGATGCATTGAAGCATGCGTGGCGGCGCGTGAGTGAATCTGCCTACGTGGCGGCGCGTGAGTGGGTTTCGCAAAGCTTTCTCCCGTCAAAAAGGAAATCTAATAAAAATAATTATTTTATTTTACCATTAACACACATAATTGGATAGATGGAATATCTTATAAAAGAGTAAATATTATATAAGGAAAAACTATATCAATATAATTAATCTATCTATATACATATACTAAAACCGATGCATTGAAGCCTGCGTGGCGGCGCGTGAGTGAATCTGCCTACGTGGCGGCGCGTGAGTGAGTTTCGCAAAGCTTTCTCCCGTCAAAAAGGAAATCTAATAAAAATAATTATTTTATTTTACCATTAACACACATAATTGGATAGATAGAATATCTTATAAAAGAGTAAATATTATATAAGGAAAAACTATATCAATATAATTAAACGTAGTAGTAGTAATAAAAATAATTAATAAAACTAATTTTTATAGTCATACTTACCAAAAATATTAATAGATAAATATTTAATATTTGATAGGTGCTATTTTATTTATATTTAGATTATTTTTGGTGAAAAGAATTATTTATATCAAAATCAATCATTTAATAATTGTTATTTTATATCCATCTATATTATTTTTTGAGGCCAAAATAAATAATTAAAATATTATATAGCCATATATATAGTCACAATCCATCCGTATATAGATATCTCAGTAAACTCTATATAATTAGATAGATGGAATATCTTATAAAAGAGTAAATATTTTATAAGGAAAAAATCTAATTTTTCTAATTAAATAATTAGGTACGTAGTTTCAACTTACATTAAATTAAACTAATAGTTCTATCTTATCACATACTCCGTATAAATATAATTGATTGGATAGATGCAATCCTATAAAAAAATATGAAATATTATGTAAGCCAAGTCTATATATAAAATTTCCCACCCCCGAAGAAAATTACTCCCTCCGTTCGGCAAAACTTGTCGTTTACTATTCATGCACGCTTTTTTAGAACAATAAAAACTATATAAAATATTCATTTTTTTATAAAATTTTTTTTAACAAGTTTCTACTTATTAAGAATAACTACGAAGTTGTTAAAAAAATTATTAAAAAAACTACATATTTTATATAGTTTTTATCTCTTAAAAAAGCGTGCATGAATAGTAAAGTGTCAAGTTTTTCCGAACGGAGGGAGTATACTATTAAAATAGTTAAATATAATTGATTTATGTGCATCTTATATATTTATGGACTATATCGACTATCATTTATCAATATCTTAGTATAATTTAAATAATGTAGATATATCTTATATATTTATATATGGAAATGTAATTACCTATTAGTTGTCTTTTTTCTTCTTTTCTTTCCTTAATTGAAATATTTGATAATTGCATTATATATTCTTATATATACAAGAGGTATTGATTATGACCCTCCATTGAATTAACAACTCATTACAAGTACGTAGTTGAAATTCTTTAAATTTCTATGTGACTCAAATTCTATTTTTTTGTATGTTTGATATATGCATGTTTCTTTTGATTTGTTGCCATGCTATTATATAGATTCTAATTAGTTTAATTCTACTTTTATACACCACAATATCATATATACATGTATATAATCTAGCTGCGTTGGTTCCGATTGTTAATAAAAAGCATCATCAAATCGGACAAAACTTCTCTTAAGTAGAATTGTCTTGCAGCTGCAAACGGATTTCAAGCTTAAAGATAAAGTGAGTTTGCTCTGATGTGCTTGTGTTATTATTTCTCATATCTGATTGACAATGTTTCTGTTATTATTTTTCATATCTGATTGACAATGTTTCTAACTTTTTTTTTTTTTGCAGCCTCAAGTGCTTGTAGCATTGAAGTTTCTCGCCCATCTGGTGAATCTGTAGGTGTGTCATGTGCGGTTAGCCGAAGAGCGGTTAAACGTCCTACTCGAGAAGTCAACTGATGATAGTGTCGAACTTGTTGTTGGTTTTGTTACTGAGTGCGGGGCCACTCTTAAGGAATATACACTTAAGTCTCTACATGGTGAGTATGCGTACTATATGTGCAACATAATTAATATGGTGGTCTAGCTGTAAAGCTGTTAAACCTCCTACTTGACAACTCTGTGCATATAATGTTTTATGTATGATGTCATAGGTGTAACACCTCCATCCCACATCGGATATAATAAGGAGGTACAGAGTGATTTATAAGTGATTCAAGCCCTACCTATGTCATAAGAGCTCTAAATTTTCAGGCTCCAAGTGAGGACAACGTACTCGAGAGGGCTTGGTGGCATCGCATGGGCTGGCGCCTCCTAAGACCCCAGGTCTTAATTTGGAAATTTTTTCCCATCTTTTAGATACATTTGAGCAACTTCGTGGAATCCTCTACAAGGGGAAATTGGCCGTCGATCTCAGTTTGCAATTGAACGCTTGTTTTTTATCCGTACCCTTCATTTTATTTTATTTTTCCATCTTTTAGATATATTTGAGCAACTTCGTGGAATCATCTACGTACAAGGGGAAAATTGGCCGCCTATCTCATTTTGCAATTGAACGCTTATTTTTTATTAGTACAATTCGTTTTATGGTTTGTTACACAATTCTAAGGTGTTCACAAAGTCAAGGTCCATTGATGGACTGGCTGGTGTCGGGTTCTGTTACTCCGATTGTATATAATCTAGCTGCGTTGGTTCCGATTGTTAATAAAAAGCATCCTCAAATCGGACAAAACTTCTCTTAAGTAGAATTGTCTTGCGGCTGCAAACGGATTTCAAGCTTAAAGATAAAGTGAGTTTGCTCTGATTTGCTTGTGTTATTATTTCTCATATCTGATTGACAATGTTTCTGTTATTATTTTTCATATCTGATTGACAATGTTTCTAACTTTTTTTTTTTTTTTTTGCAGCCTCAAGTGCTTGCAGCATTGAAGTTTCTCGCCCATCTGGTGAATCTGTAGGTGTGTCATGTGCGGTTAGCTGAAGAGCGGTTAAACGTCCTACTCGAGAAGTCAACTGATGATAGTATCGAACTTGTTGTTGGTTTTGTTACTGAGTGTGGGGCAACTCTTAAGAAATATACACTTAAGTCTCTACATGGTGAGTATGCGTACTATATGTGCAACATAATTAATATGGTGGTCTAGCTGTAAAGTTGTTAAACCTCCTACTTGACAACTCTGTGCATATAATGTTTTATGTATGATGTCATAGGTGTAACACCTCCATCCCACATCGGATATAATAAGGAGGTACAGAGTGATTTATAAGTGATTTATAATTGAATGCTTTGGCCCAAAGCATTCAACAAAATGGGAAATGGAAAAGATTTCGGCAAGGGGGAACACCAATTCCAATAAATAAAGGACATATGATTGCAAGCAATTGGAAATATAGAATATTATCACCAACAGTTTCATCAAACCAATGGCATCAGAAATATATAATATTTCTCCATCCGAAAAGCTTCATTAAACCAATAACACCCAGCAATAAATATAAACAGCTTTACACATCTAAATCTCTCACTGGAAACCCTAAATACAGTCAATAACTAAAAGGTTTCTCTCATTCATCATCTTTTGAGGAGCATCATTTGAAAAGTACAATCCTTCAAAATCCGGCTCATCAAGGGAGTGAGGGCTCTGAAAACAAGTTAGAAACCGAGAATCCAAACTTTCATGATTCATCAGCTGTAAATTGATTACAAATTACAGTACAACAATACGTTACAACAAAATAATCAGCACATAAATTGAACAGTGCAAATCAATTAAGAGTACAAGATCAACCCTAAGCAACACCAGAAGGACACGCAGTCCACACTAGTGATAAACAACATATAGATCAACAAAATCAGAAAATAAGCAGTTTGCGCCAGTAATCAGCAACATGAGATCCACATTTATACTGATAATCACAAGTTCAAAACACAGTCCGCGCCTAACGCGCTTACCCGCAGCTAAAAGAACAAACCCTAAGTCCCTAACAACAAGGAGCGAGATGAATGAAAGGAAACAGAATTCAAACTTACAAGGGAGAAGCGGATGGATTGCCGCAGTTGGTGACGGGGAGGGGAGGAGTGCGGGCAGCGCTGTCCTTGCGGCTGGAAACTGAACAGAGGAAGCGAGGGACGAACGCGATTAGGACTTAGAGGGTTTTAGGTTTTTTATTTTCTTTTTTCTTTTTTTGGGAAATTAGAGAAAAGAACCCTAATATTTCCGAATTGTTGCGAAAGGTAGCCTGATTTTTTTTTTTAAATAGGTAAATATCTATGGGTTCGTATGGGACGGAGTTAATAAATTGACTAAAATTATAAACAGGGTAAAATTTATAAATTGTTGGCAAAAGTAGTTAAAAATTTAAACAACAAGATAATCTCCGTATAAGGCGAAAAACAGTTTATTTGTAAAAAGTGGAGTTTATTTGGTTTTTATTAGGGGTATTGTGGTACTTTCAAACCAAATAAGATAAAAGAGAAGAGGTAAAATAGTAATTATGAAATATAAACCCCAAAATAAGCTTCAATTTATATAGCTTATTTTTAAACCTCTTTTTTTTAACTGATTATAGCTTATTTGTTGTTCTCATACACCCTTTAAACCAATTTATTTTTTTAACAGCTAATAATTTCTATTTTATAACCTGTTTATATGGTTGCCATACACACCCTATATCTAACTATTAAAAGATAAACATTTTTTTTACGAGGTGTCCACTATAATTATATGATTTTCAACCAATCAAATTAAAATAGATTTTTTTTATTTTCTAATCAATTGGTTCAATTTAAAACATAAATGAGCATATTATTTATTTGTTATTACATTATACATTTTCTAATAAATTGGTTCAAATCAAAACATATATTGAATCAAACATACTCCGTACTTTATTTTATCTTATAGTAATATGTTATATTATTATGATTTTATTTATAAAAATAACGCGTCATGGCGTGAAAATTGTACTCGTATACTATATATTACAGTAAAAAAAAAGTGATCAAATGATCCGGTTACAAAACGGTCAAACGGTTAGTCTAACTACAAAAGGCAAGTAGGTCGTATCCCACCTATACATCACTTAATGTGGAAATACTAACAAATGGAAAAGGCTACACATACACTTGGTGTATGTATACACCAAATTTTTATTTTAATTTTAAATTTTTTTTTTAGGGTTCACCATTTAAAATGTAGGGTATCATTAGTGGTTATTGAATTTTTTAGGCTTTATTCTTTATAATATGGGTATAATAGAGTTTTAAAGAAAAAATTTAGGGTTAATTTTTACAATTTTAAAAGTAGTGGATAAATTTTACAAAATTTTACACATGGAAAAAAGATACACCAACGTACACCTGGTGTATGTGTATCATCCTCCCTAACAAATAGCTCAAATGCAACAAAATATACTACCCAACTCTCTAACCACCTATATATCATCTTAGGATTCTTTTCTCTTGGTAGGCTATCATCATAGGATTCTAGCCAAGAAGCCAACCATCTTTCCCTTAAGTCTTTATTTATTATTATTTTTTAAAATAAATAAAATAATCTCTAAAATATAATCGATCCCTTAAATTAAAATTTTGAATATATTTACAATCAAATTTGTGTTTAAAAATATTAAAATATAATATATATTTAATGATGAATTAACAAAAATAGATGAATGGGTGGTGAGTTGTAACCAAATACTACCATTTAAAGGGTGGTTTCTGTAATTTTGAATTTAAAGAGTGGTTAAGTGAAAACACTCATATTTAAAGGGTGGTTTTATGTAAATTTTCCATTAAAATAATAATAAAAAGAGTCATTTGTATACATAAATCTTACAATTATTTTAAATATAAAAGTCAATCCATTGCCCCAAAAAATTAAACTAAAAGGAGTTACCTATGTCATCAGCTCCCAACTGATCTGCACTGAATATTCATTCGTGCTCCTCCTCTTCTTCTGCACAAATCCCCCCATATATATATAATGAATTCATAAAAGTTGAATAACTAAATATCGATCATTACAACAATGTCTATCTAATGCAAAAGCTGACCTTCCACAAGCTCGGGATTCAACTCAACATATTCAGATAAAACATTAAACAATCTAGCCACTAACACAATTCCAAAACAAAATGGTCAATAAGAAAGAAATATTTCAGGATTCCAAACAACCAAAAGAACTTCTTAATATACAAAAGCAATCATACATTGGATGCTACCTTATTGTAACATTTTAATATGTTACAATAGGGTAGAATATCGTTACCATAGATCTAAGACCTAAGTTCTGCTTTAGCGAAGTGACAAGTGTTACCAAAGATCTACATTAACACTTTTGAAGCCTACGGTACCTCATTTAGGGTGTTACACTAGTTAGATATTTAGTGGTGTAGACTCCATTCATATCATTCAAATTAGATCATCACAACTACTAAAAACTACCCACATCGGATGCTTTACCTTTCAGATGGAAACAGTACAACATATATACATACTTGAGCAAATACTCCTGGAGATGACTCAGAAACAACTCCCGACTTTGACTTCCTTCAACAAAGTGATTGCTGCTACCCGAGTCTACGAGGCGCAAAGAAAGTATTACTCCGTATATATTATTAAAAATAAATACAAGATTATAGGTGTCCACTACGGTGGAAAGTGATTACTTTTCCGGTTGCTATTACTCAAGGTATTCATGTTAGCGGATGATATTTCATATCTACTATATAGTAGCTAGTGTGCTTGACATAATATCGATCAACATGTTAATTATAGATGACCACTACGGGTGAAAAAGAAAATTAATAATGGGAAAAAATATTAGACCTGAAAACACAATCAATTACTAAAAGGGTTAATATACCTAGGGGTACGAGTGAAGATGAATTGGTGGAAGAATACATTAAAGGGGAAATGGTGGGCTGAAAGCTAAATCTACAACTGCTAAAGGGTAAAACGATCAATATTCTGGATATCCCACATCCGAAAACCCAATTCGAAGACGGACTATATTGGTGACTTAGATAGAGAAGGCTATTTTACCACCTCCAGCACATACAATCTTACAGCAAACAAAAAAAGCAAAACAGTAGAAGATCCAAATTATTGGATATGGAAACTGAATACCCCACAAAAAAAAAAAATCCTATGGAAAATTGTCCAACGGAGTTTGCCGACTAAAACTCGCCTCGGTGAAAGAGGTGTTGCGATTCCAACAACGTGTGTCTTGTGTAATAATGCAGAGGAAGATGATACGCATTTATTCCTCTAATGCATGGTAAGCAGTATTCACGACCTACTTAATAGTACTTCAGAACATGACCACATCCAAAGTTATATTGAAAACTCGAGATATATAAGACCAAATCTATCTTAATTTCATTGGCAACACAATCAACAAGGCAATAGGCGGGAAGATAGCTTTCATGTAGTAAACCACCTGATTTACTAGGAACCAAGTATCTCTCAAATGCAACTATACAAACAAACAACAACATAATCTGCACTACTGACACACATACACAAATTGGACTTGTGCTTGCTTTTATGAAGAAGATAATGGAAATCAAACAGACCTCCTCCAACAAAATGTGAAAAGGGACAAGCAAATCAAACCTAAGCAACAAAAATGGGAAAAAAGAAGAAGAAGAGAGGATTTGACAAATTCAAATTAAATCTCGATGGTTCGTCATTACAAAACAATAAAAACTTTGGTGGATTTATTATAAGAGACTAGGAAGGAAAACCAATTACCATTGGATATGAATTACTGAAATCAATCCCCTTTACGAGCAGAATCATTGGCTCTAAGGGGAGGGATAGCGAAAACACTCCAGCTTAAAATTGATAGGATAATAATTGAAGGGGATCCCTTAATCATCGTCTAAAATGTGAAGAAAAACTCAAGAATCCTGTGAGAAATTGAATTAGGCTCTGTTTGGCATAAGAAGTAACTTTTCAAAGCTTGTAGTTTTGATATTATATAGTTTCAAATGAAATAAATATAAGATTTTAGTTTAATTAGCTTTTGAAATCATAATTTTTCATCAACTACTCACCTAAGCTTTTCAGAGTTTATGATTTTTTATTCACAAGTTTTCATCAGCTACCTTAACAACTAGGTTTCTCAAACACCATGCATATTAGCTTATTAATATACACTTAAAACAAATAATCCATCGGTTTTAACTACCCAATTAGTTTTAGCTACCCCATCAACCACCCTTTTGTCAAACATAGCCTACTAAAAACTCATAAAAGCCACTTACGTTACCAAAAAAAAGCATTAATCATATCATACATAAAATCACTAGCTCCTTCGTGGAGTTCGAGAAGTATATTTTTCTCATGTGCCCCGTAACGACAATAGAGCAACTGATAATGTTACACACTTTTACCATTCAGTCAAGGGTCATGAGATCCTATATGACTCGGGTCTTTACAAACTCATCCGCAAGGAAGGTATCGGGCAGGGCTAACCCTCCATGTCACAAAAGATAAAACGGTATTTAGGAGCGTGAAATCGTGAATGGTCTAGTCGGTGGAACACTGGATTGTCATTTGAACATAGGGATAAAGAAGAGAGAAATCTTCAAAATCTAACATTCATTTCTATTTATAAACTTGTAAAGTTAAAACGGATCTTAAAATGGTAGTAGTATGGAAATTTAGTGAATGAGTGAGGGTATTTTGCTCAGTTTTGTGATAATTTTATCGAAATCTTTAGTAAGTCTTTAATGGGTGATTTTGTGTAATTTGAATTATAGTGGATGGTTAAGTGAAAAATATGTTATTTAGAGGACGATTTTTGTAATTTATCTATAATTTTGAAGTGAGTTTATTGGTAGGAGTATCAGCACTCATGGGTTAACCCTATTCGTCTCTCCCCTCGTAATATTTTGACACCGGCCCATTTTCCACTAACTCTACCCCATCCTTTAAGGTTTTATGATTTTTAACCCACGTCCATATATAAGTTTACCCCATTCCATTATTGTTAATTATATTTATATATATCCATCATCCCACCGTATATTTCAAACCAATCAAAATTTAATCCACAAAATATAAAATACATAAACAAAATATAAGACTCACTTTTATAATTTTTTTAAAACAAAAAGGGGTTGGGGAAGGGGATGGGGTATTGGGGTTACCCCATCTCACTAAGGTTTCTCCTTCCCCTCCCCACGATAGGGTTGATCCCACGTCTATAAGTAAGGATGGGGAAGCCTATATAGGGGAAGGGGAACCCCATGGGTGCAGATGCTCTAAGCCAACGCAGAAACTATTGGCAACACGTAAGCTACTAAATTGCACAACAATACCTTTTTCATTTTAGAAATGCTTACTAAATTGCACAACAATACCTTTTTCATTTTAGAAAATATTTCTAAAGTGAATCGAGAGTAAAAAAAAAAAATATAAACGAGGTTATCCAAATATTTCACCCACTCAATGGATTGCGGTAATGGAATGAGTTCCAATAGAGTTGTGGATAATTTAGTGAATGTGGTTATGCAAACGAACCATAAGTTTATGATTTCCTTAATTTATGTGCAAATGTCTAAAATAACTTATATTTTTAAACGGATGTAGTATTTAATCTATAAATATATGGATGAGTGAGTCTATGGATTATAAGTTGTTTCAACAAATGCAACTCGTGCGTGATAAAATATTGAAACTTGGTGTTGGTACCAATAATTAGAGCATCTTTAACCATGATACTCATATTGAGTATCATAACTTACATTTTTTATCAATTCTCTCTCATCCACCTCGTTTTGATATTTGGTACTCCACAACCATGGTATTTAACATGAGTATATTATTTCACCTTTTGAATCAAAATTGTTTTTTTTTTCAATTTTTTTGGGTAAGTAAAAATCAAATAGGACCCACTATTAATGTTTGATTGGGTAATATTCTATGGTATTGTGTCATATTGAGTATCATATGTATGATACTTGAACTCACTTTTTCTTTTGGGTTCTTTCAAAAATATGACTTTTTCTTACATTTCCTTTTATTTTTATTGTTATGGTACTTGAAGTACCACCATTGAAGATGCTCTTAGCGTGTCTAAAAATATGACTTTTTCTTACATTTCCTTTTATTTTTATTTTTATTGTTATGATACTTGGAGTAATAAACATACTTTGATCAATATTGATAGAAATAGAATCATAGAACGTGTACAACTAACTGTTGAAGTTTGAAGATTTTTATTCACAACCATTATTAAATATGTACGTTTAACCAAAGGTAAAAGCAACCATCATTGCCTTTTTTTTTTTTTGATTAAGTGAGAATTCGAGAATCAGACACCTCGAGTGGTCGGCAGATGGAGAACCGTCAAACATACATCATAAAATAAAAATGTGTAATACAACAGTGAAAGACAACAAATCTAGGTGAACAAACGAACCTAATCGTAATACGATGGGGATAACATAGACTACAACCTGATGTCAAGCGCCACCAATCATTGCCTCTTATGTTACCAGGACAATACACTTATTTTAGTCAAGTAAAAGCAATATAATGGTAGGGACAAAAAATGATACGTGTTTATGCAATATCTAAAACCTTTTTATTTTTTGAATTAAAAAAAAAAACTTTTTATTTTAATGTTGATTTTATTTTTTCATTGATAGCATAAGAGAGGATACTAACATTCTTAAAGCTAATTATAAAATACGTGAGGCAGAAAAATGATTCAGGATCGTATTGATAAGAAAATAGACCATTAGATTGTCAATAAAATGTTTGGATTATCTTTAAATGACTTTATGAGATGGCTTTAAATTTGCAGCTACTTAATTAGCTAAAAAATGTTGATATCAACCTTACATCCAAACACACTCTAACCTTGATTTAATTACTTGAAGATGAGCTTATTGAAAGGTTATAAGGGTCACAAAGCTATTTGTTATACATAGTTTTTAGTTTTAATATTATATACGACATAATTTTAAATGAACAGTTAAGATTAAATATTTAATTAGCTCATGAATGAGGGTTTTCATAGTTACATGTTTAGGCTTTTCGTTTTATAATGCACCATCCAATTGTTTTTTTCCCCTCCAATTTTTTTTTTTTTTTGAAATCTAATTTTGAAGATAGTCTAAAGAAGAGGACCAAATCTTTTATCACTAAAATATTTTTAATGATTAAAATGACTACAACTATAATATACAAATATTTTATCACTAAAAATTTTGAAATCCAATTGAAGCTATTCAGATATATCTAATCTTAAATTCTTACTTAATAAAAAAACAAAAACAAATTACCTTTTAACTTCCTTTATTAACTTAAAGTTACCAAAAAAGAACCTAAATTAAGTTTTCAAAGTTCTCCCCTTTGGACTCGTATACCCAACTTTTGAATGTGGGGAATGGGGATTATGGATAAAATCCGGACGCTGATACGTTTACCACCCGGGTAAATTTATCCAAGGGCAGAAACGTAAAAGCACGCGGGTACCTGCAAAAAAAGAGAAAAGCAATTAGCAGCTTTAAGTAGGTTAGTTAATTAGGCTACAATTAGGCTAATAATGACGCCCGCTCCTCCCCCTCTCTCCCATTCAATGCGTACGTGGGCTCCCAATGGAGGTTCAACGTTCTTTTTCTCCAACGTTCCTCCAATTCAAAACAGAGAAAAGCAACTCGGAAAAACTCCAAGCAACTATCTTCTCCAACGTTCTTCGATTAAACTGCAACTCTCTTCCACCCAGATTCAAAGTGCGATTAAACTACGAGATCGAAGAACAAGGTCAGTTTTTTTTTTTATAATTATGTCGTTGATCCATGCCCAGATTCAAAGTCCATATCGCCTCCATTGTATGTCCTTGGATCGATTAAATTGTAATTCCCTATCTCAATGGATTGTTAATGGATTGTTAATTAGCGTTCTGGGTGGTTTAGGGTTAATTAGGGTTCTGCGTGTGGTTTAGGGTTAATTTGAAATCGATTGTGGTTCTGCAGGGTGGTTTAGGGCAATTTCGGTTTATTTGCTTGATTCCAAATCTAGATTGTAAATTAAGATGATTAAATTGTATATTTTTCGTTTATTTGCTTAATTCGAAATCGATTATCTAGGGTTTATGTGTGGTTTGTGTTGTTTAGTTGCAAATTTTGCACCAGAATATTGAGTTTTATGTGTTGTTTAGTTGCAAATTTTGATCTGAACGGTATTTAGGCTTCGATTTTTAATCATCATATTCATTCTTCAGTGATCAAATCGAATTGCAATGGATCATTCATTTGACCTAAACATCGGGTATGCTACCGAAGAAGAAGGTAATTTTTCACTCATACACTAAGCTTCTATTCCTTTGATTGTTGTTGTTTGAATGTGTGAAGACAACCAAATTGAACAATTGAGTGATTGTGTTGTAACAGGTTCTGTTGGCGTATACGGTGACAATTTCGATGATAGAGATTCCATCAGCATGGAGGAAGAGGATCAAGACAACGAAGGCAACGAGGATGAAGAGGATCAAGAAAACGAAGACAGCGAAGGCAACGCGGATGAAGAGGATCAAGACAACGAAGACAACGAGGCTGGAGGTTTTACTGAGATCCTTCCTCCGCATACTGGGATGGCATTTGCACATTCAATAGAGGTTTTTGAGTATAAGCATGCATACGCGAAGGCGGTAGGATTCCAGTACATGATCAGGAGTTCTGAAAAACATCATGATCCCAATGGACCAGAGAAGTACAAGAAGCTGAGGTTGGCTTGCTCAAAGTTTGGGAAATTTGCGTCGAAGGGAAAGAAGCCAGCGACAGGATCGTTAACTTGTGTTACCGGATGTCAGTTCAAGGTAAATGCATCAGCTCATGTAGACGGTAGATGTGAAGTTCATGATGAAAAACTTGCTCTTTGAACATGAAATCCCAAACATTTAATCAACCAAACATATAATCAACAAAAACATACAATCAACAAAAACATTTAATCAAGCAGTGCTGGAAGAGTAACATTTATTCAACAAAAACAGTTATGGAGAGTAACAAACTTGGAACATTAGCATACATATCAAAGTATCCAAACATGCCATCGATACATTACACACCTGGAAAGAAAGTAGTGGAAGTGGATGCAGTATCATCAATCCGTCCAACATGGCTCTCTCCACTGGACACTTCCGATGTGTTCAATTGATCTTCAGACACATCTCGTTCACCGAACAATTCATTGCACAGGTCCACGATATCTCCAGTCATACCATCATTCTTAATAAACTTGTATGACGGGCCTTGCTACAAAAACATTTTGCAAGAAACGACATATAATCAATAGTGTGCTAGTGAAAATTGTTTGATAGAACGAAACACACATATACTTTGAAACCACTAACCTTGGACTCCCACCACCATTCGGGTGCATTAACCTCACAGTTGTGGAGGGATATATTGACCATTGGGTCATCAAAAAGAGAGAGCCACACCGCGTAATCTTCTCGAATCGTCTCGAACTTGTGTCGTATGATCGTTGGAGTAGCCAGTATCCTTTGTTCATAACGAAGTTGGTCGTGGATGACATTCCAGTCTATGGAGTTGATGTTTCCATCATTGCTTCTATTTACTGCGCATATCTCTAGCAAAGCCTTGGTTTCTGCAGTTGTCCAAGTGCTCCATGGGTATGTCTTTATCATCAACGACATCAGTGGTTGATTGAAGAAGATGGGGGTTGATTGAATGAAGAAGATGGGGGTTGATTGAAGAAGATGAGGGAGATATAGGAGGCTCCAACAGTTGGTGATGCTAGGGAGATTCCACCCGTGAAGCCCCCTGTTGTAGTAGCAGCACCACTGATGGCGTGAAGGAAGAGCTGCAGCAGCTGAAGACGTGAAGGGAGAGCTGCAGCAGCTGGCCGAGAATCCTCCACAGTCCACCCGTGATCACCTATGCAGGCCTAGCTAATGAAGGGGGAATAACTATACAACATATATACACAATGCAATACACAAACATATATAATATACATTATGAAGATTGCAACAAGGTGAAATTGGGAGAGAAAGAGAGAGAGCTGTTGGATTTCTTGCACTTATCCGAAACATATATACAAGTTAATTTTTGATCATATACATTAAACATATATCATATACAAGTTAATTTTTGATCATATACATTAAACATATATCATATATATATACAAGTTAATTTTTGATATCAAACATATATCAAACATATATCATATATATATACAAGTTAATTTTTGATATCAAACATATATCATATACATTAAACATATATCATATACAAGTTAATTTTTTATATCAAACATATATCATATACATTAAACATATATCATATACAAGTTAATTTTTTATATCAAACATATATCATATACATTAAACATATATCATATACAAGTTAATTTTTTATATCAAACATATATCATATACATTAAACATATATCATATACAAGTTAATTTTTTATATCAAACATATATCATATACATTAAACATATATCATATACAAGTTAATTTTTTATATCAAACATATATCATATACATTAAACATATATCATATACAAGTTAACTTTTTATATCAAACATATATCATATATATTAGATCTTAATTAAAAACATACTTTACTAAAAAAAAAATTATAACACAGGATACGATTTTATATATATATAAAAACATATTATATTGTTAGGGTATATACCCAAGGGTTACAATGGGTAATAACTATATATACTATATATTATAGGATTATAAAATTAATAATATTTATAATATAATGTAATCACATTTTATTACATAAGGTAGATTATAATGTAATAACTATATACTATGTTAATGTAATCACATTTATAATATATTCTATGAGTAGTTAGACATAGGGGGTATTCTAGTAGGGGTGATATTAAATAAGGTAGTTAGACATCCTCGAAAAGCAATTATCACTTAATCATGCTTCTACCTCATTAACTATCTTTGTCCCCCACTACAATTACTTTTGTTTTTTTTTTATTTAAAAAATAGGGGGGTATTCCTACCCGGGTGGTAAACGAAGATTTGTCCATAAAATCCCTTGCATTGGATTGGATACATCTTACAAGTAAAGAATATATCACACATTCACACCAACCTAAAGTTGACCCCTTTTGGCACTTTACATATCACTTATCTGTACGTACCAATAAACAATTGGTTCGACAAGAAGGTATGAATCTGCTTTATCCTAAAAGAAGTGCTCTCAGTCCTTTTAATCCTCATTACCAATTTACCACATATGATAACAGTGACCTACATCGATCACATTAGTATTCGAATCTCGGTCGTTAATTAGCCAAGCAAACTCGTAGATTGAGACCAACTCAATCAACCCGTATGAAACGCTTCATTTGACAGGCCTATATTGCAATCCCGCGTTGTTGTTGTTGTCGTTGTTGATGTTGATGGTCCATAAATATGTTCACATTGGTTTGTATCTGGAGAATCAAAGAGGAATTAATAAATATGTTCAGATATAAATGCAATTTATGTTAACAAGTTGTACTTCTTTATGGCATTGGCTGCTATTTGACCATATCAGATCCATAATGCAATCAACTGGGCAATTTTAAACAAATTGATTTGATTTTGATCCATAAAAAATAATGCAAATTTATTTTCTGTGTGCTGGCTGGTCCTGATTCACGAGCCAAGCATCTGAAGACCAATTCATGAAAAATGGGTCATATAAGAAACCAGAGGGCACACAGTCTTCCTATCTCCAGATCAAAGACATCAGAGTATCTAATTACAACTTACAAGCTCGTGCCACACCCAGGGCGAAAGTGAAACTTTCCTCGCGTATTCTGATCAAAGCTTAGTGTTCTCAGATCCCTCTTGACAACTTCTCGTGTTTACGCGTTCTGATTGGTCACAAAAAGTTCATTTTCCTGGCCTACTTGGGTTTATGCTCATGCTACATATATTTCCTGTCGATTTCAACAGTGGTCCTTGCTCTAAAGTCATAGCAGCAATGTCAAACCTATCCCTATCTCCTTCAGGAATTATACAACTAACCACTTTGGTTTATAGATTGTCCACGTCTGTAACTTCAACTAATGAAATTTTAGTCCCACACAATGTCCAAACCAAACTAGCTAAACGCAATTTCTGCTAGACTAACACAACCATTTGCTGCTCTTTTTTCCCAAATCATTTATTATGCACAAAGAGTGTAAAGACCGCGGTGAACTAAGAAGTTGCCAAGCTCTACCAACCCTTTAATCCTCGTATTTTAGCTAATCTCACGGCACAACCTAGGATCAATAAATAAAGCCACTTGCAGAAGAGAGTCTGTATGTAATCTTAATCTAGCTGGCCTAAAATTTAAAATCGCCGGTCAGTTCAAGGAATTAATTGAATGCAATACTGAATCATATAATTCGTCCAAAGAGTGCAAAGATTCAAATGAACAATCAACTAGCCAAGCTCAACCAAAACCTACTAATCCTCCTATTTCAGATAATCTAGCTCAACAGCACAACCTAGGATCAATAAAGGGATTAAATGCAGCCACTTAGAAGAGTCTGTATTTGTATATGTAGAGAACGCTTACCTAAAATTTCAAGCTCGCCAATCAGTTTAGGGAATCAATTCAATGTAACATTGCCGCCTAATCATCAGCCAGAACATTAAGTAACCTGAAAGAGACCCAAATATTTTACTCTATCCCCTTACTTCAAAGAGAGGCCAAGTATTATAAAAATAAAAAATAAGCATAACGATAACATGCAAGGTCATATGATATTTGGACACATACACTGATAC
Source organism: Persicaria tinctoria (assembly GCA_037127255.1). Taxonomy (NCBI): domain Eukaryota; kingdom Viridiplantae; phylum Streptophyta; class Magnoliopsida; order Caryophyllales; family Polygonaceae; genus Persicaria; species Persicaria tinctoria. The sequence continues at coordinate 4,358,850 of JBANSL010000008.1, read as the reverse complement.
ACATGGAATTTTTTATTTTATATGTTTTTTTATAGATCCAACTTGCAATGCACAATATCCAATTGGAAGGTCATATGATATTTGCACATATATAGTAAGTAGTAACTGTGTTAATATCTAAATTAAGATGCACAGTCAAGGAAGCGACGAGGAAGATGATGCTACAGTTAGTCAATCAAATTACAAATAAAAGAGAAATATTCCACACGGAAATGCAAAAAAGGGTACAATATAAACAGGTATTTAATCATTTCTTTTATTTATTTCCCAGAGCATGTGACTGATTATAAATTTATAATTGTTAATTTTATCAATTATCAAACAAAAACAGGGTTTCATACATACAACTGTCACAAGTCATACCAAATAAAAACAAATCAATTCATCAGTTTCAGTAAATGAATGAACAAATGGAGACGGAGCAAATGGGGGTCAGTGTCAAGGTGGAATCAGATCCCTTGATTTGCCTGTAGTTAAAGAAGCAAAAAAAAGGGCCTTAAAATGTCAATCTAATCTCACCCTCATCTTCCATCGAATATTAAACTCACACCTCCCCAGCTTTAAAAATTCAATGTAATGTTGCCGCCTAATCATCAGCCAGAAACAGAGGCCCAAATATATTACCTCTATCCCCTTACTTCAAAGAGAGGCCAAGCATCATAATATGGTAATTGGTAAGGAATGCAAGTTAAGGCATAACATGATGATTAAGAAACCAGAGATTTCCCTGTGCATAATGTATTTGAGAAGTGTCCTGTTGGCCAGATCAGAAAGGCCAGCGTATAAGCGGGGTTGCTATTTACCCTGTAATTTTTACTATCTACACATCTAAATCAAAGCTTCTTTTTTTTTTCAAAATAAATCTTACGCCTCTTGAGTTACATATGCGTAAGTCAAGATGTGCAACTATTTTTCTCTCTATATATACCTTTCGCCGGTTGAGTCACACCAAGTCTAAAGCTTAAAAACCTTAGGATTAGAATCTTCCCACTTCTGATGTACCAACAATCCAACATAATGAAATCTTCAAAAGAGAAGATTCAACGTGCAAGGCCATGAGCAACGTCAGATGACATTTGGACACATACACTGATACACATGGAATTTTTTATATTATATGTTTTTTTATATATATAGATCCAACTTGCAATGCAACATATATACGGAGTAGTTACTGTACGTGTGAATATCTAAATTAAGATGCACAATCAAGGAAACGACGAGGAAGAGATGGCTACAGTTGGTGAGTCAAATTACAAACAAAAGAAAAATATTCCACACGGAAATGCAAAAAAGGGTACAATAACCAGGTCCAAAAAAGGGAGCAAATGGATTATTTATTTCCTGGAGCATGTGACTGAGGCTTCGTTTGGATGTCAGTTACTTATAAATCATTCATCATAAACTATAAAAATTACTGTTCTTTTTTATAAGTAGTTTTATTAATTATTATTAAATTCTTTTTAATAATTTCCTATATATTCTAGTACATATTAGTAACAAAGTAACAAGTATAAAATTATTAATAAAAAAATTAATATTTAAATAGTAGTAAACGAATTATAAAAAAGAGGGGAGGGAGTAATTGTTAATTTTATTAATTATTAAACAAAAATAGGGTTTCATACTTGCGAAAGTCAAGTCATACCAAGCAAATACAAATCAATTCATTAGTTTCAGTAAACGAATGAACAAATGGAGACTAACCAAATGGGGGTCAGTGTCAAGGTGGACGTGGAATCAGGTCCCTTGATTTACCTGCAGTTAAAGAAGCAAAAAAGGGGGGTTTTAAAATGTCAATCGAATCTCATCTTCATTCATCTTCCGTCGAATATTAAACTCACACCTCCCCAGCTTTAAATACATACCCTCATAAGAGTTTCCCCCAAGATCAAGAACCCACCCATCAAAGCTATAAAGCCTGTTTGACCAGTCAAAGGTAGTTCTGATTTCTGAAGAGATGTTTTGTGGAGTGAACAGAAAGAGTATGAAAGGCGAGGAGGAGGATGGGATCAAGAAGACAATCAGAGGCACTGTTGTGCTGATGAAAAAGAATGTTCTAGATGTTACCGACGTACCTGCTTCGTTCCTCGATCGAGTCTACGAGCTTCTGGGGCGGGGCGTCTCCTTGCAGCTCATCAGTGTTGCTGCTGATCAGTCTGCAGCATCAGGTCCTTTTTAATTCTGTCTGTTTCAGATTCTGAAAACACAAGCTGAACAAAATATCTCAAAAGAAAACCGAAACAAATTGTTTTTGCAGGCGGTGATGGGCTGCAAGGAAAGTTGGGGAAAGCAGCACAGCTGGAGAACTGGGTGACAAAGCTGACACCATTCACAGCTGGGGAGTCTACATTCAATGTCACATTCCAATGGGACGAAAGCATGGGCTTCCCAGCGGCTTTCATAATCAAGAACTATCACCACAGCCAGTTCTACCTCAGGACTGTTACATTGGAGGACGTCCCCGGGCACGGGAGGGTTCATTTCGTGTGCAATTCTTGGGTGTATCCAACACATCGGTACAAGTACAACCGCGTCTTCTTCGCAAACAAGGTCAGTTGGCCAAAGATTTCATATAGGATGCTTTTCTTTCCTATCAGGTTTACTGTTTACAGTCAGTTCTCCATAGTGCACCACTTAAATGATTCTAGAAAGCATAAAAAAAGAAAACCAAAACATACATACCATCAATTATCGATGCCTTCCCGGGCCCATAGATGCTTTCAGGCATATCTTCATAATCAAAATGCATACCTGTATAGCTTTTCCATCACTATCTTCTCTTTAGTTGGTTTTATGGAGAATCAAGCATATATTCTGAATTCCATGAGAAACACGAGGATTCATAACCAATATTGAACAATCCAAACCAGCAATTAATCTTAAATTTGTTTTTTTTTTCCCTCTACAAACAGACCTACCTACCTCAAGACACTCCCAAGGTATTGCTTAAATATAGAGAAGAGGAACTCAAGAATCTCCGAGGAAATGGAAAGGGGGTGCTAAAAGAATGGGACAGAGTTTATGATTATGCCTACTACAATGACTTGGGATTGCCAGACAAGGGACCAAACTATGCACGCCCAGTTTTGGGTGGTTCAAAGGAGTACCCATATCCTCGAAGAGGAAGAACAGGTCGGAAGCCTACGAAAACAGGTTAGTGAAAACTATCATGCTCTTGACTTCATGACTGTGCAAGAAATGTTCCAATACTTATTTAGATTAAGCTTGGTTTAATGTCAAAATGGTTGCAACAGATCCCACCTCAGAAAGTCGATTGCCTCTTATAAGCCTAAACATCTACGTTCCAAGAGATGAAAGGTTTGATCACGTGAAGTTCTCGGATTTCCTGGCGTATGCTCTTAAGGCCTTACTTCCTGTCTTGGTCCCGGAGCTCAAATCCGTCTGTGACAAGACCCCTAATGAGTTTGACACATTTGAAGACGTGTTGCAGCTCTATGAAGGTGGGTTTAAACTACCAAAAAGCGCAATCAATAAGCTTCAGGGTCGCATTCCATGGGAGATGCTCAAGGAGCTGGTTCGTACAGATGCTGAAGGACTACTCAAGATGCCAATCCCAGATGTGATCAAAGGTATGGTTTATTATTTAAAATGCCAAACTCCTAGCATCCATACTATCAATGTGCATTATTCAATTTCAGCATCCATCACACTGATTGTTCAGTGTTCATATAACTCTTTGACAATAATACATGGCAACACTTTATCATGATACAACTACAGTGGACAAGACTGCTTGGAGGACTGACGAAGAGTTTGGTAGGGAAATGCTAGCTGGTGTTAACCCTGTAAACATCTGTGGTCTGAAGGTAACTGTTATAGAGCTTTCAAAATCTTACATCAAAACCAAATGATAAACTAGATTAGTGCTTTAACAATCTATCTGTTTTGCAGGAATTCCCCCCAGTCAGCAAGTTAGACCCATCAATATATGGCAATCAGAATAGTACAATAACCAGAGAGCAAATAGAAAAAAACATGGATGGATTCTCAGTTGATCAAGTAATGCAGTCTCACTTAAATCTTAATTATCTGCTGGCAAAATAAATTATCAACTACCTTATGATATGTATAAAAATGCAATATGTTTTTTTGGAAACAGGCAATTAAGGGCAATAGACTATTCATATTGGATCATCACGATGCACTTATGCCGTACCTCAGCCGGATAAACTCAACAACCACTAAGACATATGCAACCAGGACAGTTCTCTTTCTCAAATATGATGGGACATTGAAGCCACTGGCTATTGAGTTAAGCTTACCACACCCGTTGGATGGTGCTATTAGCCAAGTCTACACACCTGCAGATGAGGGTGTGGAAGGTTCCGTGTGGCAACTCGCCAAAGCATACGCTGCTGTCAGTGATTCTGGATGCCATCAGCTTATAAGCCATTGGTATGTTTTTTGCAAATAACATTGAAGCATTTACTTGAGAAAATGACTATATCTCATTTGCTTACTCGCTTGGTAATGCAGGTTAAATACTCATGCAGTGATAGAGCCATTTATCATTGCTTCAAACCGACAACTGAGTGTCCTTCACCCAATCTACAAGCTCTTGCAACCACATTTCCGAGATACAATGAACATAAATGCCTTGGCTCGCCAGATACTCATCAATGCAGGTGGGGTCTTGGAGAGAACAGTTTTTCCTGCCAGATATGCAATGGAAATGTCATCAATCGTGTACAAGAACTGGGTTTTCACTGAGCAAGGGCTTCCAAATGACCTGCTTAATAGGTACATTTTTAGCCCTCAATTTTACATTTCTGTATCCACGAATTGAAGAAGTACTAACACTTATTTACCTTGCCCTTATAATATCAGGGGTATTGCAGTGAAAGATCACAACTCCCCTCATGGCCTCAGGCTTTTGATAGAGGATTATCCTTTCGCCGTTGATGGACTCGATATATGGTCTGCCATTGAAACTTGGGTAAATGAGTATTGCTCTTTCTACTACCCAAATGACAGCTTGGTCCAAGGTGACACAGAACTGCAGTCTTGGTGGATGGAGATAAGGAACGAGGGGCATGGTGATAAGAAGGATGAACCATGGTGGCCCGAGATGAAGACCAAGGATGATCTGACCAGAACATGCACCACTATCATATGGATTGCATCCGCCCTTCACGCAGCTGTCAACTTCGGACAGTACCCTTATGCAGGCTACCTACCAAACCGCCCAACCGTGAGCCGCGGGTTCATGCCCCAGCCCGGGACAAGCGAGTATACAGAGCTAGAAACGAACCCAGATGGAGTCTTTCTAAAGACCATAACAGCTCAGTTTCAGACTCTTCTCGGTGTCTCCCTGATAGAAATCTTATCAATGCACTCCACTGACGAGGTTTATCTTGGGCAAAGAGACACCCCTGAATGGACTTCAGATACTGAGCCATTGGCTGCATTTGAGAGATTCAGGTCAAAGCTTATTGAAGTCGAGAAGAAGATAGTGGAAAGGAACAATGATAAGAGCTTGAGGAACCGGTTGGGACCAGTCGAGTTTCCTTATACGTTACTCTACCCGAACACATCCGATTACTCAAGAGTAGGGGGTCTCACTGGAAAGGGAATCCCCAATAGTGTCTCCATATAAAATCTCGAAAAATCGATACTCATTCATAGGCCTAATGTATAAAAATGTAATCCCCAATCACTTGTATTCTGAGATTTGGTATGGTAAATGAACTGTGAATTGCTGAAAAATAGTACTGGAAGTTGGAGGAGCTACTCTTGAACATTCAATTTCATCATGTTTCAATGGAATTTCTTTACTTCTGAATTCTAATGATTATCAAACTATAACTAGAAAACCTAATTTTTCTTCTCAGCCTCACAAGCGCTCAGTTTGACGAACAAAGAGTGAAATTGCCAATTCCGAAAGTCAATCGCACATTGCAATGTCAATGAACGGAAGCTTCGACTACTTACGAAATCGTTCTCCCCTTTGGTTTGACGAAGACCTTTGAACAATTCAGTAGTAGAAGAAGAAAGCAACAAAGCCAGAAACAAATTGGTAAAAATTGAAGTTGAAAACAGGAGATCGTACCAGTGTAATAGACTGATAGATCGAGCAAGGGTGAAGAGGACGACGACGAAAGCGTGGACGGGGAGGGAGAGCGGACAATCGAGATTCGAGATAGATGTTCGAAGCAAAAAGCCTTCGCTTTGAATTTCATTCGTGGCGGTGAGTGTACGGACACTGTTGATTTTTTATATCCATTTTATGGGATAATTAGTTATATATCCTTTTAAACTTACTCAATTAGTTATATATCCTTCAAATCTATACAATAGCTTATTTATCCCTTAAATAATAAAATAATTATTTATAAACCCAAATGGTATTTTCTTTATTGAATTTAAGTTGAGAATATTTGAAGGTATAATCTCTAATTAATCAAAACTCAACGATATGCCATGGCTACGCATATAATCACGAGATCCCCAATATCCGTCCACAACCGAGCCGCCTCCAGCCCGCCCCGCACTATTTGATATCGCGATTCCGCTCCTCTCACCGATCATGTCTCCCCAAGCACTGTTGTCGTTCATTCAAGCAACATTGAAGACCGATTCGCGCAAGGAAGTCCACCACCGCAACCACCAGGCCGGCCTCTGCCGCAGCCGACCAGAAGTCTCCAATGGTCTTCAAGAAGTGGAAGACCGCACGGTTCTGCTACGAGCCGGCGTCGATGTCTTCGTTCGTCGTTGTGGATCGATGGCTTTAGGAGGTGATTGATCGAGCAACATATTTATAGTAAAATCGATTTAGGATCTATCTTCTAACTATTGGAGTGTGATCTAGGTATTTTCCGGCACAATTTCTCTGCATAATTAAGGATTTTGGGTCTGTTAATACATTTTTTTTGGGAAATCTTTCTTACTCGTATGATTTGATTATGTGAATTCTCACAAAGATTAGTTTATTGATAGGATTTACGAATGGATGAATGAATAAGTGAATTGAAGAAAGGTAATTAGTCTAATTATAATCAAGATTATAATTAATAATCACAATTAATGGGTTATTTTAATTGCAATTCATGGAAGTAAAGGCAATTTGGGTTTAGAAATAATTATGTTATTATTTGAGGGATAAATAACTTATTTTAAAGATTTGAAGGATATATAACTAATTGAGAAAATTTAGAGGGATATATAGCTAATTTCCCCTTTTTGTTATTAAGTAAGAATTCATCCTCGAGAGGCCGACAAATCGACAAACGAAAACCATTAAAGCATACAATAAAAACAGGAAAACGGCACAAGGAAATTAGCAGGAAAAAAAATCTACTACAAGAAACGATCAAAGAAAAACAACACCTAACAGACTTAGCAGTTGCGGACGACGGCAAAGAACGAAGTCAAACACCACCAAACAATAGCACAGCGGGTTAGCGATACAACAGGACTCTATCTCATGTGGAAGTGCAAACGAATCTCCAACGAAACAACATTCCGGATACGGAGTCGCCCATAAAGCACCACCCCCTTCTAAACTCAAAAGTGATAATTGTGTAGTTATCAATATGAAATTATAAAAAAATATTTTTAAAATTTTGCATTTTATATATAATTTTTATTATCTTAAATATATATATAATAAAAGTTATACATTAAAAAATGGAGGGAGTAAAAACCCATCAAGCTTTATGGGTTTAGATTGGGCTTGTAAGCCCAAGCCCATGCCTTACCAAGCTATACCCTTTATAAGCCTTCGTCAGCTAAAACCCTAAATCGAGTTTGGGCACTGTAGTGCCGCTCCACAAGAGAGCTTAGGAGCTCATCTCCCATGGCTGAGCATATGTGAGGTTTGGCTGGGGTTTTAGGGACCATTGAAGACAGCAAAAGCCGAGAGAAGAAGATAGAGGCAAGCTCGAGTGAGCGTTCATCAGAGAGAGGCTCGTTGAGCAATCTCCACGTGAACCGTGCTCGAGAGATGAAATAGACGGGAGGCTGTCGGAGACTCGAAATGGAGAGAAGAAGAACCAGCAAGGGCGCAATCGACGTTTGGAGGACTCGGTGCTCCGTGAAGCGATGGCCAGCGATAGCCGGTTGTCTCGACGAGCCTTACCGAGTGGACGATGCCTCACACCAGGGGTTTCCATTCCTTAGCTTATCATTGCTATTATGTCCTTAGCACTTATCTTCCATGTATTTCCATTTCAGTTTAGATATTGCCCTTCTTGGATCCATGTATGTCTTTCTCTTGTTTGCCTTTAGAGCCTATTGGATATCTTCTAGAGCCGAGGACGTAGGGATTAGCCCGAACCTCGTTAACATATCGCGTGTGTCTTTGCTATATTTGTTCTTGTTTTTCGGTTTAGGATCGATCTAGATCCTAGCTTGCTTAAACCGGACTATTTTGACCACTTCGACCTTAATCGATCCATGATCGAGTACAACCTTAATCCTAACATTCTCTCATATCCGGATTAAACCTCTCTCAGATCTGGGACGATGACGGCTCGACTTCGAAGGCGATTGGCCTCCCAAGAACACAAATCGACAGATTTCGAGCATAGCAAAGAACGCGAATTGGCAGATTCTGAGAATAACAATCAACAATGGCGGACTGGGGACCGATTCTGGTCGGGGTGGTGTTGTTCGTCGTCCTCTAGCCTGGGATTCTCATCCAGATCCTGGCTAAAACCGCCCGCTTGAGTTCCGCGGCATGAAGACCAACGACAAAGCAATCTTCATCCACACAATCATCTTCTTCGTTCTCTACGCCATTCTCATCCGCGTTGTTCATCTCCACATCTCCAGTGGCTGATCTCCCAACCTTCACCGTCATCTCAAGCTCCTCAAAATTAGGGTTTCAGAAGGTGGTCTCTCTCGATCTGTGTATTCAATTGGAAGAAATCACCTTGTGCGTATGGGGGATTTGAGATTCAACACCTCCAAAGACACCCAAATGAAGTTGGAGACGTACTCCGACGGTGGATATGGCGATATTGGGGCAGGATTTGCATCTTGCTATTGAGATCTCTCTCCTATACCAATAGATTATAATCTATTTGTAAAATCACCATCCAAACATTACTTATTTATTAAAGACATTATAATCTAAAATATTGTATTATAATCATAAGTAATTTTTTTTTTGATTAAGTAAAAATTCGGCTGGCAAAGCCTAACCGATAGCATCCCGACGGATGAGATCTAAGAGATCTGGATGAGACTCCAGTGCCAACCCGTTAACAAGATGGCCGACGGATGAGATCTAAAAGATCTGGATGAGACTCCAGTGCCAACCCGTTAACAAGATGGCCAAGGTGTGCAACCTTGTCAGCCACCCTGTTACCCTCACGGGGCACATGGGAGTAGGAGATAACAGAGAAAGCTTGTACCAATCCTTGTAAATCTCCCATTATTAATTCGATTTCCCAGGGACATACGCCTTTTGATTTGAGGTGATGTATTATGATCTGGGAATCCCCTTCTATAATAATTCTTTGACAGTTAAGTTCCTTAGCAGCATTAATTTCTTCTCTAAGAGCGATAACCTTCGCCATAAGAGGAGAGATGGCACCTAGCCCCTTATAGCCTATTTTAACAACATTTCCTTCGTTGTTCCTGATTATGAAACCTACACTTGCTCCACAAGAGCCGTTTGTTGCACCATCAAAGTTCAGTTTTAAGAAGCCCATCTCCGGCTTTCTCCATCTAACATTTTTCCGGCTAATTTTTTGCCCCAAAGGCATTTTCGCGCCTGCTTGCCGAACGTCGTCCTCCACATCATCCACCATGGCCCTTCGCCAGCTTTCTCTGACAGATTTCAGAAAGGACTGTATCTCAAGAGGGGAAGGGATTCGAGCATTTCTGAATGCAACTTGGTTCCTGTAGTACCAAATTGTCCACCATTTTAAAGCCATCTCCTCTTGTTCCTTTTTATTTAAAGAATGACCTAATTTTGCCATTATATTCTTCCCGCTCCTATATTGCGGAAGGATACTTTTAATCACATCCGCACATTTTTTAGTTCTCAAGAAAGGGATTTGTCCAAAGGGGCACTTGGTAAATAGATGTGCTTCGTCTTCCCCATAAGAGTTGCATAACTCACAGACATTTGGAATCGACGCTCCTCTTTTACTCAATCTCTCCCTCGTCGGCAGCCCATTCTGTGTAATCTTCCATAGAAAGTTCTTCACCTTTGGTAATGTGTTAATTTTCCAAATCCAATTACAAGGGGTGTCGTCAAAGGCTTCATAGTTGGACAACAGGTTAACTGCACTAGAAGTTGAGAACCAACCTTGTTTGTCCATCCTCCAATATAATCGATTTGCCATTTGATGAATTGGAAGGGGGGTATCCATAATTCTTTTCACCCAGCCAGGGTCGAGAACTTCCTCCAATTTTTCTTTCCACCATTTCCCATTCAAGATAAAGTTACTAACGCACACTTCAGTGTCTATAGCTTGAATAGGAGCAACTGATTTGATTAGGGGTTTTTCAGCAATCCACGAGTCCTTCCAGAACCTCACAGTTTTACCGTTACCAATAGACCAGATAAGGCCCTCTTTAAATTTATCGATTAGAGAGACATCATTTCTCCATTGCCACGAGGAGTTCTTAATTTTCTTATAGTTCAAAATATCATTTTCTCTTAGGTACTTGTATCGAATGATTTTTACCCAACAGTTCTCAGGCTCCGCAAGGGTTTTTCATAATAGTTTCATCTGTAGAGCTTCATTCATCACCTGTGTTTTTCTAATACCCAACCCTCCTTTCCGCTTCGGTTTACATATTCTATCCCAGCTAATAAGTGGTTTATATTGAAGATCTTTATTCCAGAAAAAATTCCTATTAATCTGATCCAGTTCTTTATGAAACGATGCTGGAAGCATAAAGCTTTGCATCACATATAGCGGTTTAGCTGATAGATTCGAATTTATGAGAACCGATCTACCTTGTTGAGAAAGGGAGTTAGCTTTCCATTTTCCTAGTTGGTTCTTCGTATTATAGATTATATCCTCAAAAGTTATTCTATTAACTTTCCCATTAATAATAGGACATCCTAAATATTTTTCTAGGCTTCGCGAGTGAGGAGTTTGGAGGGAGTTTTGTAGTAACTGGATTCTAGTGTGCGGAACTCCCCTTGTTGTCTGAAAGGCAGATTTATTGAAATTCACTTTCTGACCTGACAGTTTGCAGTAATCATCTATAATTTCTTTAACTTTCTGACTCGCACACAGGGTTGCTTTAGCAAAAATTATAATATCATCAGCAAATGCCAAAAAGGGTACCCTAGGACCGTTATGTCCAAACTTAAACCCAATCTTACTCAAGGGGTGTAGAGATTCCTGATGCAATCCTCTAGCAAGAACTTCTGCGCATAGGATAAATAGGAATGGGGAGAGAGGATCACCTTGGCGGATCCCTCGGGAGGGTACAAATAGTTTCGTTGGAGAACTATTCACAAGGACAGAGAAGGAAACTGTCGAGATACATTCTTTAATCCAACCAACAAAGGTTGGGTGGAAGCCAAATTTGTGTAGTACTGCAATCAGAAAGTCCCAGTTCAGTCGATCATAGGCTTTTTCCATATCGAGTTTGATTGCAATCCAACCCTCTGCCCCATTTCTGGTTTTAAACGAATGAAAAATTTCGTGAGCTATCAAAACATTATCTTGGATGGCCCGGTCGGCAACGAAAGCTCCTTGTAAAGGATGGATTAATTTCCCTAACACCTTTTTTAATCTATCAGTAAGTATTTTAGAAATGATTTTATACACCGTTGAGCATAAACTGATTGGCCTATAGTTACTGGTAGCGCTAGGATTTTCTACTTTAGGGAGTAAGGAGATGAATGTATGATTTATCTGACGAAAGATTCTTCCAGATAGAAAGAAGCTCTTCACGGCTCTTATTATTGAGGGGCCTACTATATCCCAATAATTTCTATAAAATTCGGCCGTAAAACCATCGGGTCCGGGAGACTTATTTCTACCCAAGCTGAATACAACCTTTTTGATTTCGCTATTCAAGATCGGCTTGATAAGTTCGGAATTCTCCTCTCTACTTATCTCGGGCGTTATTAACTCCAGCAAGCCACCCCCCGGAACTAGGATGCCTTGGTCTTTTTTAAAACGTTTCTCAAAATCATGTTGGATCTCGTTTTTAATATTATCTTCACCTATAATATGGGTATCGTCAGCCGAAGTGATATGGCTGATTACTTTATGGAAATATCCTGAATTAGTGTCAGATAGTTTGATATGCTTTGTTTTCGCTCTTTGACTCCAATAAGTCTTATGAAACTTAATTAGGGCTTCTTTTTTCTTTAACAAATTCCTTTGTTTTAAAGATAATTGTGCATCCGAACTATAATTTAAATTGCCTTGGATACGTACGAGTTCCTCTTCCACATCACGTAATTGCCTAAAGATGTTTACGAAGGTTTTTTGGTTCCAAGCCTTGATTTTTGCCTTCAGAACCTTAGTTTTGAAAACTAACTGATACATCGCCGAACCTCCGCAGTTTGCTCTCCAAGCTAGCTTGTTTGACAATATTCCGCAAATCTTTCCTTTTTAACCACATATTCTCAAACTTAAACGGGGCGGCCGGAAGGATTTTACCGTCACTAAGATCTAATGTAATCGGGCAGTGATCGGATGATGAAAATGCATGATGTGTTATATAGATGCTAGGATATTTTTCCAGAATCTCATTTTGTACTAAAACTCTGTCTCGACGTTCATGGATATTATCGGGTCCCTCTCGCCTTTTTCTCCATGTAAATCTATTCCCAATGAAGGGAAGATCGATCAGTTCGCAAATGTCTTTAACCTCTGTTAGTCTTTTAAGTTTCCCTAGAGAGACTTCAGCACCTCCTACCTTATCCTCGCTTGAAACAATATCATTCAAGTCCCCCATGACCACAGCCGGGAGAGCCGAACTGGATATTATTTCAATCATTTCTCCCCAAAAGGAAGGTTTATCCCGATCTTGAACAGACGCGTACACAAACAAAATCTGACATTGAAAGTTGATCTCTAGGTTAGAGTATATAGCACCAATATGACGGTGACTATGATGATTAATGGTAATAGATTCATGGGATAGAAGTGAAGATTTCCACAACAGGCCTAAACCTCCCGATTTACCAATGGAAGGCACCCAAAACGCTTCTTCAAACCCCGCAGATCTCCAACTTTTTTCCTCCGGAATTAGTTCTGTCCTAGTTTCCATTATAGTTATAACATGAATCCTATGAATGTTGCAGAATGTCCCAAGTTCAGACCAGAAGTTTGGCCTCCCCATCCCTCTTACGTTCCAAGATCCTACTTTCATCGCACAGTTTGGTAGACACTTTCCCTAAACAATTTTAGGCGCAAAAAGACCTGGTTAGTCAAGATTTTGTTCGTTTGAAGCCCAAGTTGACCACTCCACGACTTCATGAGAGGTATACAAATGATATAGATAAGCAACGGCAGCCCACCTCTAATCCAATTCCTCATTACATGCTTATGCAGGAACACCCATGTGCAACTAAATCTCTTCACAATGAAGCAATTCTTCTTAAAACAAATCTGCCAATATATTTCTAAAAACCTTACCTCTTGTTTTCATTAAATTAAAAATGGTATCATTAATAAACAAATCACATTTACAATTGAAAGTAACCTTATGCTCCACTATGGCCTTACCAAGATCCTTCCTAACATTTTGATCACATCCTTCAGTAGAGGACCTTATATAGTCTTTTTTTAACACGTAATAAGGCAGAAAAGGAAGAATGAACCCAGTAGCCCAGACCTTCTTAAAGCGCTTGATTCTCCACTTTTGATTACACTCACAACCTCCACACCACCAAACTTTCTTATCAGGAAGGATGCGCCCTCCATTTTTTTTATAGCGGGATTCAGAATCAAGTTAATTAAACAATTCCTTACCCAAATTTGTAACTTATATCTATCATTTGAATCTGAATCCACCAAGATTTTATCGGCTGACAGAGCAGAACGATTAACCATAGATACTTCATTAACAACTATTTTACAAGACCTGTCTACCAAACACAACCGCATAGAGACGGCAAGATAGACACATACCTTAGTTGTCTCAAAGGGAGACCCCACAATTGTCGCCATCAGAGATGTCTCAAACAGAGAGGAGATATTCTTTTGTATGCCTACCTGGATTTCCTTCAGAGTGTGCACATCGATCATGGCTCTCTTCAGATTTTTTTCGATCTGCTTTTGAAAAGCTTTTAGAAGGCCCGAGGGATGACAAGAGAGTCCCTCCTCAACATCACAAAAAGCAGGATTTTTTGGGCCCTTTCAGGTGTTTGTTTGTGGAGGCACGACAACCTCCATGGGTTTTTGTCCTTTGTCCATAGAGGACGAAGCCATTTCAGCCAAGCAGACAGAGATAAGGTTAGTAGACAGTAAGAGAGTAGAGCCCTTTCGGGATTTAGGGTGTGAAGAGGTATTAACCTCAAACACAGGGTTGATCAAACACCATCAGATGGTGTGGTTTTGTACACAATGCAGCAAATACACCAATAGATGTGATAGGGCAATAAAATCCAAAATCAAAAGATAACCACATACGAGAAATAATTGAACACCACAAGACGGTTTGTAATACAAAATCAAAGGGATTATATCCATGAAAGATAAATAATTGGACAAACAGTAGGCTAACAGGTCAACCCACATGAGTTAGTTAGCAAATTGAGCGAACAACCACAAGAGCACAGTAGTAGATTGATAAAGCCAATTGTTCCAACATGACAGACTTATAGTAGAAGGGGTAAAATGAACATTAATACACCATCCCCAAATCCGAATTATTCTATAGAGAAAGGCTTGATCCAAGTAAGTATAACAAACCCCCCAAATAGAGCAAGCATTTAGACATTCCGGCTTTACTAGACTGGATACTCAAAGAGAAATAGTATAGACTTACTCGGAAATCCTCAGAACTTACTGTATTCCAGATTACACATGAATCAGCCCCGAAGATTACTCTTTCATCATTTAAGATGGTATTGTTCAGCCTCTTTTCAGTTTCTTCTCGGAATATGAGGGGCGAAGGAGCCAAAGCTCCTTTTATGATCTTGTTCCAGGAGTACAGTACGCCTGCAGCTGTTAAGAGGATTCCACCACCACAGGAAGGGAGCGAGATCCCACCAGGTGATAGTGGAAACACAAGGTTTTGAGGGCCCTTTCGGGATGTAGACGATAGAGAAACACAAGGTCTCTCTATGGTTTTGTTCACCCGGAGGGTGGGTTTTTTTGCACAGATCCAGATTTTATCAAAAGAGAGAGAAAGAAGGTACCAGGGCCCCGACCGCCACCGAAGACGCCCCACCCGCCAAAGCCGTAGCCAGTCAAAGAAACACCGTCTTGCCTGACAAAGAGAACGCCGAAGCCATCCACCACCATTTCCGCGCCTCCAATTCCCATCAACAAGGGTTTTCTTCCTCCTTTTGAAATTCTTTCTAGCTGATGCAAAAGCTCTCCACCCAGCCACCGATGGTTCTCTTTTTCGACCATGGAACGCTGTAATCCATGGGGTTTCATGAGTATTAGGGTTGAGGGTGGGTTTTTTGGCCATAGAATTGGGGGACGCGTGTGGCGCGTTCTCCACAACATCCTATAATACATTCTCCTGCCGGAGTAATTGGGAATCTAAACAGACCCAATGTCTTGCACCGAAAATTAATTACTGTAAACATTTAATAAATACAATACTGTAATTAGTTTTAATGGAAAGTGACGCGATTGAAGCCTTTAAAAATACAACAATAATTAGTTTTAAAGAGTACAATCAACTTTTAAAACCGAGACGAGATTATTGTTTTTATAAGGGAATTGAGAATCAACATCAAAGTTAAGAAAACCCGAGGGTGATATATATATATATATATATAGATGGATCGATGCTGACAAATCACTCCCACGTCTGCAATAATTCAAACTCATCTCTCGCACTTACGGAGTAGAAAAATATTTTGTAAATACCATTTGCAATAAATTTTTAATTAATTTATTTGTTATTCCGAAAGTGACACGTATAATTGACAACACCAATTAACAAACATCGATTAATGTCACAATAATCACCTTGATGAATGATGACTCACTCTAATCTTTGTGGACCCTGTGTTGTGGTACGTGCATGAGCGATTAAAACAATTATCACATCAATTTCTTTTTCTTTTTTTAATTAAAAAAATGATATATAGGGATAGTTCAACAATATGTAAATCCGAATTAGGTCATGCTTATGCTTAATTTTAATAAGAAAAAGATCGAGGTAGGGGGGATTTTATATGTTACGTTAGTGTTACAACAATATGATAAATCTACTGTAATTACCAACATCAATTAAGCTTGGAAAATTTAAAGTGACATGAAATACACTAATTAATTAACTTAATTAGAATTTGTGTTGGGTCACTTGGGTGTGGAAATAAAAATAAAATAAAATAATATGTGTGGTTTTTTTTAGGTCTTACTCCACTTTGTGAATATTTTCTAAAATGAAACTTATATATATTTATCTTACCAATACACATTATTATATCTTATCAAATAAACTCACTCTTAATTAATACTCTCATTTCAAATAATTTTGAGATAGAATCTCATTCGATCTTATATACTACATACTGGATTTATTTATTGTCCGTATGGATTTAACTCAACTGGTCACAGGGGTGACATTTGGAATAACATACTGGATTTATTGCACCCTGTCTTTAATTACCATACAATTTGTTATAAATGTATTGATGCCATTAACTAACATTTGCAAAAGTTGGCGGTTATTCCACATTTATTAAAATAAATAAGTTGATGTAGTTGATCATTCACAAGTAAAGTAACAAGTGCTTAAACTATTGTATAACGTATGCTTCAAGCCTTCAACCGACAAAAGTTGCGGATTAGGCCGGAGTGGATAGAACTCAAAACCTCCCACCACACACATTAATTACCCGTATAGGTCACCCCCAACGATTTAAACGAGTTTGTGTGTAGTCTTTAGCTTATTCTATTTAATCATCACATGGTTAAGCAATTGATTTTTTTTATATATATAAAAATACTGAAAATTGATGTCCAAATTTGGGGTGGTTATTTGAGCTGAACGAGCCGAGTATTGCTTGTTCGTATTCAACTCGTTTAGAAACGAGCTGAGTTCGATCCGAGCCTAAATTTGGACTCAATGCAATCTTAAAAATGTGCTCATACTCGACCTGTTTATAAAATAAACGAGTTCGAGCTGAGTTTTTTTTTCCGAAAATTAAACATCCTTGTTTGCTCAAAACATAGTAATTTAACGGAATGTTACGGAAATGTTACAAAATATGAGTCTAAATCGAGTGAGTCGAGCTTAAAAAAAATGTATTCTTACACGATTTGTTTAGAAAATGAACAAATTCGAACAAACCTTTTTATTGAATTGATTCCGAACCGAACTCGAGCTACTCGAGTCATATACCCTACCCAAATTGTTTCATACATTCAATGCTTGTACTGTTGTACATTTATAAACATACGCAAGTAACACAAACACGGTGAGGTTTCATCCTAAAAATAATTGAAACTCTTTTGTTTTCTTCCCAACGTTTTCTAATAGGCGATGAAAACTTAATAATCGGGTTAGTTTAGGTCAGTTTAGGGTGTGTTTGGATTCCATTGCATTTTAATTATAATGCAATTATTTTACCTCGTTTTATATGCACGTTTAGTTCTAAAAATAAAAATCGAGGGAAAATCGTAATTTAACCAAATAATCACATAAATTGAGATAAAATAATTGCATTATAATTAATAATTTAATACATTGTGGGATTAAATAAACATCATAATATTTTACCTCGTTTTATATGCACGTTTGGTTCTAAAAATAAAAATCGAGGGAAGATCGTAATTTAACCAAATAATCACATAAATTGAGATAAAATAATTGCATTATAATTAATAATTTAATACATTGTGGGATTAAATAAACATCATAATTTAAACACCTTAAAAATATATTAACTAAATAGCGACTTGTCATTTTGTATTATAAACATAATGCATTTGAAATCCAAACACACCTTAGTGTGTGACAGAGATGCCGAAAATGAATCCAAACACACCCGTACGGGTTAATTTACAAACCACAAACCACCATAGTACACAAACTCCCGTGGAGCCCGTGAGAGGATATTTATTTTATTTTATTTCATGTGCACCCTCTTAAGAACTTTCCAGAGTTACATACACGTCATACATACACATACACTTAATTACATATCATAACATACAGACATATACACCAATAATAGAGCCTAACTAGCCAATTATGAACCTGACACGGCCAGTGTCCCTACCACGGTGCTCTTATTAGCTTCCGGGTTAATTGCTTAATTACAATTAACATACATAATCTTCGATTCGTTGGATCAAGCACCGACGGGTGTGGCCGCGGTGAGGACGGCCTCCAGGTCGCTCCCAGATCGCATCATCGACTTGTTTTCGCCCTTTGGTTTCGTAGCCCATATGTCCGGAATCACTTGTGGCAAGCTGTTTATGGATTCGACCACATAATCCGCTTCCTTGCTCTTCACCGTCTTCCCCACCTTCACAACCGATATAAAAAACGTTACACACGAGATTTATAAAATTTATCGATTCAGACAAACGTCACACCATTAGCTTATTAAGAACCAATCGTCAGCTAAAATATCTAGTTAGGGAAAGTTGGGGAGGATAACGACAATTTGTAACTATTGGGGGAAACCAACCACGCTTGTACACGTGTTACCATGTAATTGGCAACTCAGACCCGTTAACGATCTTATCAATTGGAGTTTGGACAATTGGACAGATGGGCACAGTACTCAAGATTGGGTGTAATTTGATAGATTATATACGTCTTAATATTGTATGGTGGGCTAAAATACCTTTGTAACATATATATATATATATATTATATCAATGAATGGAAACCTAAGGAGGAACTATCATAATTAATACAAGCTTAATTAATCAATCAATCTATAGGGGTATATACATTGTTGATTGTTGATGATTTATGTACAATATTAGATTTTGATTGATCAATGGCACATACCAGAGCTGTGTGGAGACCTGAGTTTTTGCCAGCTGCAATGTTTCTCAAACTGTCATCCAAAAACAGCTGAAAACATACAAAACAGATACAAATTTCATAAGAGATCGATAGCTACCAGCACTGAGATTGATGATGTTGTTTATTCAATACAGTTGTATGATGGCTTACCGTGCGATGAGGGTTTACATTGGCTGCCTCGATTGCGATCTTCAGAGCCTCAGGCGACGGTTTAAGCACAATTGGGACCTCGTCGGGTCGAGTTGCGTAAGGGAGGTTCGGATTAAGGGTCTCGAAACATATGATTTGATCGAAACAGTTCTCCAATCCGAGCCTAGATAGGGCCTCCGTTGCGTGGTTTCGGTCCGAGTTGGTGAATATCTACAACAACAAGGGTCCAAATTTAATTGATTTTTGTTTTAATTTAAAAAAATGAGAGTTGTAAGAGGAGAAATTGAATTTTTGCTTACAATTTTCCTCTGCCTTATCGTGTGCAACATGTTTCTGAGCTGAGTGTCCGGCCTGATCCGCTCATAAGGTAATCTTCCGTGCACGTAACTGAATATGGAAACAATTTAAAAATTCAAATGAGAGTTTTTATTAATAAATAAAGGGAAAAAGTCGTGAAGTTTTGTTTGCTTGCCTGTGGTAATCGTCGGCAGATATGTTGTATCCCAATGCCTGAAAATTGGATCAATCGATCAAATTAGAGAACAATTCGAAACATCTGGATCGAGTTTTTGGATAATCAAAAGCTATATCGAGTCAATTTGAAGAGATCGGAGGAGGTAGAGAGTTTACACGAAGGCCGGCGAGAGTACTTCCGTATTTCCGGAAGAGTTCGACACGGAGAGATGAAGCGTCCTCGACTGGAAATCCGCACTTCTCTACCAGAAAATCTGCAATCGGATTCGAAAAGGATGAATTTCAGCTTAGTGATAAATTTATAGGATTCGAATTTAGAGAAATTTAGCGCTAGCGCGGGCGAGAGAGAAATCGACCTTCGATGTTCCGCTGAACGGACTTTGCGATCCCGGTGTTGAAGGGGTATAAAGTGTCGTCCAAATCTGCAATTTCATCATGAAATTAAACTGTAAGCCCTAGGATCATGATACTTGTAAGCTAGAGAGGAATTAAAATTAAACCTTGTTACTTGTTAGAGCGATCAGCGATGAGATGAAGAAGCTTACCGAACAAGATGGAATCGAAGGGAGAGGAAGAGTGAGAGTCTCGAGCGAGCTTAGCGAAGGAATCCATAATTGACAGAGGAAGGAGAGTTGATCAAAGAGGGATTTGAGAGGTAAAGATTGGTTGAAAGAGAACGAAGAGGACGAGACAGAGCAGAGGAGGTGAACTATACTGAACGAGGATGCAGACGGTGGTATTTATAATACGAAGAGATGGTAAGAAATCGCCCTCCAGGTCCACCGGCCGAGTAGACCCGGGGCCCACACGTAATTGTCGAGTAAAGTTTATTTTAATGACCAGATTGCCCCTCTCCAACGTGTTTTTTGTGGAACAATTATCAGGATTAAAGTACCAAAATGTTATTCACATCACATTTTTTTTTTACTATATTCCCTCTATTTTTTTTAAATATGTGCATATTTAGAGGCGTAACCACGCGACTCTTAAGAAGCACGGGGTTTAACTTTCACATGAAAACCTTCTCATAATCTTCCTTTTCATTTCTTGTGTGTTTTTTACACTTCAGGAGTCAAAGACGTGCACTTTTACGTACTAATAAAAAAAATTGGGTGTATATAGTAAAAAATATGAAATAATTAATCCTCCCATCCTGGTCCACCTTTCACGAGTTTTTGAAATTGTGGTCCTTCCTATGTGGACAAATAAGGTGAAAATCATACTAAAATAGTAAAATATACTTAACTAGTATAATTCTCGCACCATTGCGCGATTTTTAATAAATAAAATAATGAAGGTAAACTTGAAAGCCTTAAGAAAAAAGGAAAAATGTTAACCATAAAGTTAGGCTCAATAAATGTTTTTAAATTACGATATTATATTGATCTAGATTATTAATATTGTAATATTTAAATATTTAAATATAGATTAATAGTAGACATTAGATTTAATCCAATATTTTGATTTAAACCCAATGGTTAGTAAATGGGTAAAAAAATGAAAGGGGAAAAATGTAAATGTATGAAAGTGATGAAGAGAAAAAAGAAAAATAATAATAAGAGAAAATTGTGATTAGCTTAAAAAATTTTAAATAAGGAAGTGTTGACACAGCATCAAAAGTATTCTAAATTAAGATATTATATAAATAGATATTTTGAATTAAACCCAATGGTTAGTAAATGGGTAAAAAATGAAAATTAAAAGAAAAAACGTGATTTGGTGAAAATGAGTGAAACGTGGGAAGGCTTCCACGTAAACATAAGGTATTCTGAAAGGTATTCTGAATTAAGTAATTATATAGATACATAGTAGATTGAAGTTTTTATATGTTGGCTTAAATAATTTTAAAAAAAGTTAAAATAATTTAATTTGGAAAAATCTTTCCCCATCATTCCATCAATTCAACTAATAGTGTATGATGTAGGTATACATTGGTTGAGTCCAATCCAACTAGATTAAGATAAAAAAAAATGAAGTAACGTAAGTACACCATGTGTGTCAAATGCAAAATGCATACTATCTTATGCATTTACATAGTCCAGTCCACGGAATATAAATGTCTAATTGGGTCTGGGCTAGCCCATTGGGCAGACACATACAAGAGGCCTCGAAGAGTTGTTTGGTTTTGACAGTTTTGTTACTTTCCGAATTGACATTTCATTGCTTCTTCATCATTTTTTTTTTTTACTTTGACGAGGACATTGGTTTTTGATTCATTCATCTGTAATTCTATAGCCTTTTTTTTAATCATTAAATTGTTTTTCTATTTAATTTCGCTCTGATTTGATTAGGTTGGTTGGGAAATACTCTGATTTAGGGCTGTTACTTGAGCCGAGTAGCTCGAGCTCGGCTCGGAAAAAGCTCGACTCGAGCTCGTTCGAATTAAATATGAGCCAAGCTTGAGCAGAATTCTGAGCTCGA
Source organism: Persicaria tinctoria (assembly GCA_037127255.1). Classification (NCBI taxonomy): domain Eukaryota; kingdom Viridiplantae; phylum Streptophyta; class Magnoliopsida; order Caryophyllales; family Polygonaceae; genus Persicaria; species Persicaria tinctoria. Next base: position 4,336,680 of record JBANSL010000008.1, on the reverse strand, counting down.
GCTCGGCTCGAGTAGCTCGTATAGCTCATTTTATGGGTGAAATTGTAGTTCTCCCCCTATGTTTTATTTAACCCCTTGTAAATAGGGCGTATATCTCGTTTCGTTTCGTAGGTGAAATTCCAGTTCTGTCCCTAGGTTTTAATTAACCTATTCTTCTAAAGAGTCTGTCAGCCGCTTTGCTTTTTGAACTCCATTCACTTTGAATCACATATCTGCATTTTGTGAGTAGCTCGAGCTCGAGCTCGGCTCGTTTGTAAACGAGCCAAGCTTGAACACCCACTACTCGAGCTCGTTAGCTCGTATATCGGCCCTACTCTGATTGATACAATTTCAGGCTTAGATAACAATATAAAATCTCATTAATTTAACAGTGGTAGATTAATTTTTAGATTAAGAATTTGAAATTCAATGGGTGCGGTTGATAACTATAAAGTTTAGTTTTCCTAAATATACATGAAACTATTAGGGCCTGTTTGGTTGCCTTGGGGTAGGGTATCGTTATGAGGAGGAATGGTTGCGAATTTGGGTATATATGAGAATGAGGCAATGAGCCATTCCAAACACACCCTTAATTTGATTAACATCATCATAACCTTTAATCATATAGCTACACAAACATCACATAGAAACAAAGGGGGTAACACAATGTAACAAGAATTTTTTTTTTTAAAAAAAAACATAAAATTGGACAATATATTTAGAAGTTTGATTTCTCTTAACATATATCACTGTGTTTGTTGATTTCTTGGCATGCTTTAGTAGTTTAGTCATGGAGTCTGTTATAAGCATTCCCATGGCCATATATGAACTTCGCCGTTCCTTCTGTGTACACTTCAGTCTCATTCTCCAATCTGTAAGTTGCAACACAAAATTGCCTATGATGTCAATGAAAGACACACCGAGTAAAGCAAGAGCGCGGGATGATAGTAAAGCATACGTTTTTCGGACTGTTTTGCTCAAGGTGGAGGCTGCAAGGAAAGTTGTCCCATCTAGGAACTTGTTTTCTCCCTTGATCCTTTGCTTTGCCCTAATGTCGAAATCTTCGGGATTTAGAGTGAGAGGAGAATCCGAAGCCTGCGACACAATTGACACTTTAACACACATTGCCATGATTTAACAAGATTTTGTAATTGATGCGAAGAATATATCCGAGAGAGGGAATGGAACCATTTTATACCATGACCCATCCCCAAGTGTCTGCGAACGAAGGGATATGAGCCGAATATGGCACAACATCTGCACATGTTAATGTACAAGTGGTGTTATCATCTTGTTGTCTATCAAAGTACCAATCCTTAGACCATTACTTACATTTGAACACCTGCTTTAGGGTGTTGTAAATGCAAGAGAAAACGTCGGTGTGGCTGAAGATTCCAGCCGGCCCTGCCTGAAAGAACAGAATAAAATTGTACTTGTATGGTTAGACCATCTCCAACAGATTCTCCTAAATTTCTCTATAATGAGAAACGCTCAACTCAAACAGCTTTCCCATTTCTAACATTTGAAAAATGATTTACTTTTGAAGAATGTTGCAGATTTAGGAAACCTCTTTATTTTTTCTGCTGCTTCCTCATTTTGGATAAAGAGATGGCGAATCCATTGAACCAAAAAACATCCTAAAATTCTCAAAATATTAAAAATGAGATCTAAGTTTTTGCTTGCTCACTCTTTTAACTATTTATGTAAACAAATGATCGATCATATACCTGAGTGATAAAGATGCCATCTTTACTTAGCCGCGGTTTCACGATGAACTCATAGAAGGATTTCGTATAGAGCTGAAAGCATGGGCCTCCATCTAAAGGGTCAGCAAGGTCTCCTATGATCACATCATAGCCTCCCTTTCTGCCTTGTAGCTCAATCCTGTCATGTGATCCAATAGTACCGAAACACGAGTATATAAGAACCTATGGTATTGATCAAATGGTGTATTGTTGTAGCTAGGTCATGTGAGCCGCGAGGCATCCTACCTCGCGTCGTTTATGACTAGTTCCAGCCTAGGGTCATGAAATGCTGCATAGTTTACATCCAAGTAGGATTTGCAAAAATCAACCACTTCCTGTACACAAAAACACATATATATGAGTCGTTATCAGCTCATTATAAGCAACAAATTAAACAAGCACATCGCGTCGAATGATCATATGGCGGGCGATTCGGGGACAAGAGGAGGTGGTTAATGAGTCACAATTTAGAAGGTGTGGAGATAAGGTGGTGTTATCTGTTGAGTGTTGAATACTCAGCAAAGCACAAAAATTAGGTTAATGGGATATGGCAACATAAGGTATAGTGTTGTTATTGTGTGTTAAATCACTAATTGCAAAAGGTGTTTAAAAGGGAAGGTCATGCGCATGCCAAAAGCCACTTCTCTTTAAATAGGGTACTCCTTGTCCTTGTTTTTGCATCCACTATCATCTCTCTATCCATTAGTAGGGATGGTATATACTATATATGAACACGAGTGACTCAAATTCGACTCGTACTCGCTTGATAAAAACTCGGCTCGAGCTCGTTTATTTTCTAAATGAGCTAAGTACGTATAAGCACATTTTTAAGCTCGGCTCGTTCTAATTAAGCTTGAATAACTCGAATTTTATGAAATTTCTAAAATTTCGTTTAAGTTTCTGTATAATGAACAAGTATAACGGCTTAAGGCTAAAAAGAAACTCGGCTCAAGCTCATTCATTTCCTAAACGAGCCGAGTATGAGCAAAATTTTAAGCCCGAGTCAAAATTTAGGTTCAACTCGAACTCGTTCATATCCTAAATGGATTGAATATGAATAAGCAATACTTGACTCATTCATCTCAAATAACAGCGCGTTCTATCTGTTAGGAAACAAGAGAGTGGATATTCACAAAACCATCCTTTATTTTCCCTTTTGCACAAAATCGCCCCTTAAGATCACTAGTTATAAAAACTTTGTAACGGTTACTCGTCGATCATACCCCAAGATCTATCCATTAAGGTTTGTTAAAAAGGACTGTACAGTGTAAATTGGGGCAAATAAAGGGCAGTTTTATATTATATATTCAACCGTCACCCAAGGTCATTTTCTTCATAAAGTGCTTAACTTAAGCCAAGGAAACAAAACTACTAAAACTAGTTTGTACATAATTAAGGGGTTAAGGTCTAACCTTATCAATGTCACACATGACAACCTTCTCCACAGTTTTGTGCCTCAGTATCTCTCTTGCTGTTGAACCCTCACCTCCTCCCATGATAAAGATGCTCTTCGGACTGTCCGATCGGATCAATGTAAACAAAAGACATCCAGCACTTACTGTACATCATCTAATTAACTTCATAAGATTGAGTTTAGAGAGAAATGATACTTTTGATGATGAAGCAGTGCAGGGTGCACAAGTGCTTCATGGTATATGAATTCGTCCTTCTCCGTGCTTTGCAGTTTCCCATCTATAATCAAACACTAAACAAAAAAACATTGTATGAAACATTGCAAGCTGAATTAATACTCATGAAAATATATAAAAGAGAAAAAGAAAAAACGCTTACCTTCCCGAAAGGTTTTGTGTCTAGGAGTTGAATATCTTGATACTTAGTCGTTCCCGAGTGCAGTATACTGTAGGAGTAGTGGAGATTGTTGGTGCTATACAATAGTGAAAGATAGTACAAACAGATCATAATGCCTTGATTCAAGAATTGATCTTGTCTTGCCTTTTCGCGACCGATAGTATCAAGAACCATATCACAAGCCTTTCTACTTTTAAGAATGCCAAAAGACAATTGACTTTTATCTTAGAAAGTTTTGCAAATAGGATCTTGATTTGGTCTACATTCTTTTTTTTTTCTTTGTCAAATAAAAAAGGTATATGCTTCTTTTAACATTAATATCGCAGTACATCACACAGTACAGCAAGGTCTGGGAGATCAGGATATACGTATACACACCCTTACCATGAACTAACATGAATTAATAGCAAAATGAACATATATTCAATGAAACCATAAATGATGAAATGCAAGAACGTACTCTACGTACCTTCGAAGAGCGAAGCTCCATTTCAAATCGCAATCGATTTCTTCTTCATACCAGCAACTGTTTCTTTGACCTGCCTTGACCAAATCACCATTCCCATGAAACCCATTTCCATTATTAACTCCAATACTACCCATTCTGCAAACTGGAGATGTTGAAATGTAAGGAAGATGAGATGTTATTGTTGATTGTATTTGTATCTAAGAGGGTTTGTAAGGTTGTGAGATTTTTAAGGCTTTATATAAGACTATAAGAGGGGGAATGAGATGTGATGTAATCATATCAATCCATCAGTGGAATGCGGTACGCTGAAAGCCTGAAAGGCACAAGGACATATCTTTAATTTGTGGATGTACATACAGTTTATTACTGTATATTTTATGTGATTATCTTCTACTCCGTATATACATGTATGTAAAAGATAAAATATTTCTTTCCTAATTGGCATTGTCTATTAAGCTAGTATATTGTAATTTGTAAATCACATTCATTAATGAGAACAAGTACAATTTTGAAATTGATGAAAGGGTTTATAAAACTTGACAAACAGATCTTTACTACAGTCTTGCAAATTCTTAGGCTGATTTGCCCTGATCTATCCTATGCCTTAAGGGCAAAGAATAAGACACTAAATTGGGAAAAATTCCTTACAAAAAAAAGCAAACGACTCTAAAAATCTAATTAAAATAAAGGCTAAACTAATTAAAAGTTTTTAAAAATTTCTAAATTTAGGATCTTATCCTATGCCCTAAGGGCATAAGATAGAAAAATCGATATTCCAATATCAGTTTTTAAACATAGGATCTATCATCTATGTGAAGATAACGGATTTTGTATCCTATACTCCAAGGCCCAAGGATATAGGATAAAAGGCCAACTTGGAAAATATTTTCCCTATATACAGTCAGATTAGCCATTTTTAAATTTGATTATATATGGAGTTCACCCATTTTTTGTTAGAGTTTTCTTCTCCAATTAAGTATTCTTATTTTATGCCATTAAAACACACAATAGGCAAACCATTGTTGTAATTACCATGCTTATTACTCCGTATTAATTATTATAATAATGGCATGCTTATAAAATACAATATATATACTCCTCTGATCTAGACTCTTTTTTCATTGACAAATGTCAACTCTTACCAAAAATTAAAATAAAATAAACAAGTGTCAACACATCATCTCTTAATTAACTCTTTCCTCCTCTCAATCCTTTTTTAATTATTTACTAATTGATCTCTTATTTTGAGCTTTATCAAAACCATTGCCCATGCACTTAGATTTGATTGTAAATGTCCAACTAATTGATATGATTCAAGCCATATATATTGTGTAGTGGGGATAGTACTAGGAGTGGATATGGAATGATTGTGGGTGACAAAAACCAAATCTATGGGGCTTGTTTTGTTTCTTTGTTGAGGAACTTGTGCAATCTTTTTTCTTGGATTTAGAGTGTGAGAGGGAGCGTGCATTGGTGACCATCATAAGTATTCTCTCTTGAGGGATAGAGAGATATAGATGGCAATGTGGCATGCCCATTTTCCAAGCATGCTCAAATAATGATGATGATCACTTCCATCTTCACAATCACCCGTCGGCAAATCCTTGTTACACAATTAAAAGCGAAAACTATACAAACACAGGGAAACGTCAATTTTATTTATCGTTTTCATTGACTTTTCTATAACAGTGAATATAAAATCAAACAAATGCGATGTCTTCTCCTTCTAACTCTCATCCTCCTCTATCTCTCTTCCAAACCAAGAACTTAATTAACCTAGTGTAGGGTTTTTGTCATGCTTCATTCCATGTGTTATGATGTGATCACTATAGTGGTAGGACCCATAAACCCTAGAGAAGCCATCAAGGGGTGTATGGAGGAATGAGGTGGCAGCATCATCAGCATGCATATGATAAGGTTTAGGACCAGTGGGCAATGGAAGGTTGCTTTGCCTTGCTTGGTGCTTGTGCTTGTGCTTGGTGCTCGGTAAGTGTGTTTAATGGTGCTCTTAATTATGCATGTCAACAATGAGTACAAAAAGAAAAATGTAACCTTTTTTCTTTCCTATAGGAGGAAGAGGAAGCCCCAATTGCCTTTGTGCATGTGATAATATATCATAGTGGATTATCAGCCTAACCCCTTTCTTCTTTACCTTTTCAACCCTATCTTTTTCTGATTGGATACAAAAAACAATCCTTGTTTTGGAAAAGTCATTATTTGGCACACCCACCACACTACAAATTGTTTGATTTGCTTCTCTTGCTTGTTTGCCCTACAAGTTCTTCTATGTTTACGAGATTCGGTCTCAATCCAATATATTATTTGCTAATATGGGCGGGTATGAACAATGAAAATATGATCTTTTACAAAGATCTGGCTTGAAGCGATCAATATCTACTCATGCCTATGAGCCATGGATCGACTGAAAGTTTGTTGTTAATCGATCTGAGCCCCTTTCTTCCCTTACTAATTGGCCCTACAACTTCTATGTTCACGACACGAGATTCGGCCTGCTTTGCTTGTTAATATGAACTGATATGGACAATGAAAGTGATATTCTCCCATGCCTATGGGCCATATGGATGATTGAAAAAGTGTGTCCTTAATCCATCCAAGCCCCCTCTTTTTTCCCTAATAGTCACATATAAAACACATCTTTGAGGCTTCTGCCTAAAAAGGAAAAAAAAAACATATGCATAAAATTAATCACAACATCTCATGCCTATGTATATACCCTTGGCTGGTAGTGGTAGATTTGTGGCTTGGTGTGGGGTTTCAACTTAATTACATTAATTTAGACATGTGTTCTAAGTTCAAACTCATTTACTTTTGGGCATATCCATGCCAGACAAGAGTTAAGTAATGTTTATATGTCAAGTAATGAGTACAATTTAGGTGTAATTCACAACTATGTAAAGAAAAGAGCTTTACCTCCTTATTGAGCCTCACACAATTGCATAAAGTTTGTCACCTCTCAATCACACTAGAAAAACTCCAATGGATAACTTGGTTTACTCGCAGGAGGCGAGTTACCAAAGGTATCTACAAGATCTTCTTTTAAATGGAAAGTCTCGAGTTAGTTTGGGAACCTTTAAATTTTGTAACATAGAGCTTCACCCCTGACATAAAGTAGACTGTTACAATCAAATAAATAAATAAATAATGCAATAAGTTGGTTATCACTGGTTGGCAAAAATTGAAATTTTCCGCTTCATGAAATAAGGTAGACACAACTCACTTGGAAATTGGATACACACAAGAACACACACTCCCTAATATATTTTGCATAAGCACTCCCTCCCTCCCTCCTTACTCTTACTTGGACTCTATCTCACACTTGAACAACTCACTTGCTAGTGCCAAGTGGTGATTCACTTGGTTAGATAATGCCCAAAACCAACCACTCAAGGGTAGTTACTTTAAATTTCTTAGGACAATGTGTCATCCTTATCCCTTCATCTTCTCTAGATATATATTATTATACACTTTTAATTTCTTAGAACAGTGTGTCATCCTTATCCTTTCATAGCTGTCTAGGTAAATATATTCATACACTTGTTAAAATTTTCTAAATTGAGGATCTATACTATTTGATCAAAAGAAATCTATACTATAATCAGATGAGTATGCATGGCCCAAAGTGCATATTTGTCTTACCCCAAATTTAAACTTGTTAATCCACTTAATTAAGAAGGAGCTAACACAAATTCATGAGGATTTTCTTATTTGAACTTCTAATAAACTGAGTTTTCTTGCTGGTTATTCAAATGCTGTTTTTTTTATATGTATGCCATGCCAATTATGGAATCTTTCTTTTTTACAACGTATGAGGCAATCAAGACTAATGATGCAAAGATTAGGGATCAAATAGAGCTCAGTCCTCAATTTACAATAATTAACTTTGTTTAAGTGGTGTTTGCTCTAGTCACAACAAAATTAAAATTTGTAATTATTATGTTCCTAATTAGCTTTCGTACGTGTTTAAACAGTTACCATTGGGTGCCACTATATACACCGCAAATCCGGATTAAGGACTTGCACGTCCACTATAGTATCAAGAGGAAGGAAGACGAAGAAGAAGGAAGAAGGAAGGAGGAAGAAGGAAGGAAGGAGGAAGAAGGAAGAAGGAAGAAGGAAGACGGAGGGAAGGAAGGCGTCGGGAGGAAGAAGAAAGGAAGGAAGACGAAGAGGCACGTCCTCTTCGCCTTTAGAAGGCGGGCTTGCACGTCCTTAGGGACGTGCAAGCACGTCCCCCTTTTTTTGGCTCTCCCTCCACTTGAACGTAGGACGTGCAAGCACGTCTTTAAGGACGTGGGGATTTGCGGTGTATATAGCCGAAACGTTACCCTTTTTATGATTTTTTAGTCTTTGTGTTATCCAATCTGATTTGTTGGGTTGCATCCAATCCTCTGTTGGGTTTGGGCTTAGCTTATGGGCCAAAAGTGGATCATCAGAAATTAACGATGAGTAGCCCAATAAGCCCATTTATGCTGTTCATAAGGTACGGGTAATGTCATCGTTCAGGGATTATTCCTTTGACCAATAACTTCTTACCTAACATTTGAAAAAAGCCTTTTCAGTTACATTACATTTATAAAACTCAGATGATACTCCGTAATTTGAATTCCTCTCAATATTGTTCTTGGATTATCTTCTTGTTTTTCGTTGTCTAGTTCTTTCGACTGAGACTATGTAAACCACAAATTATCGTTCTTTTAAACTTTGATTAATGTCGAATTGAACATTGTTCTACGAACGGCATTTGGTAAATAGAAAAATCTTAACGTTATGAAAACGTCCAATTAACTGTTGTTAAAATGTTCAATTCGACATTGTGCTAGAAAGTCGGGTCAGGTTGATAGGGTTTCAAACTTTTAAAAAATATAATAAAAAAAAAAGATTGCATGTGATGTTACAAAAGGACGTGGTTTATTTATGTTTTATTTCTTTTGAGTTTAAGATTTCTTCTATTTTTTTTTCGAAGCGGGATAACACTTAGGAAAACACTTAGGAAAGACGTCGGAAGATTCCTCCTAAATAATAACATTAGATGTTGAACATATATTTTTTTCCTTTTGCTATCTAAATTCTCAATTCATGAGTTGTATTATTTCAAATTATTTGATTGAAAGTAGTCAAAGTTGCCCCTAACTAACTGATGGTTCCATCCTAAAATCAATTGACATTAAGAGTAGTAACCGAATGTCTTATATGCAAGGCTTAAATTCCTAATTTTATTAATGTGAGATGTTATTTTCACATCTTCCTCATGGTTAGGTCAGATTTACGGGGTCGAGAAATCTAGACCAAATAAGCAAGAAAAGAAGGATGATTGACTGATTCGAAGGATTGATTGATTCGCGATACAAGGAAGCTAGAAACGGGCTAGTAAAGATAGAAGCTTGAGCTTAGCACCGAAAAACAAACAAAAGTCTACCTTGGTATGATGCTATAGTATAACCGGTAAAAAAAAAAGTTCGGCTATATACACCCCAAATTATGCACGTACTTAAAAGGGGTTAATTTTTTTTTTTTTAAATTTTAATTAGACACGAGGCTTACACATCTTTAAAGACGTGCAATTTTAACCTTTTGATTTGTGGTGTATCTAGCAACATCCATTGGTAATGTGAGAGAACCATTCCGGAATGGTTCAACTGAAAAGTACTTGCGGGTAGTACTCAAAACATCTTCGATTCGAACCTTTATTTGCCAATTCAAGGTTTGGTATAGTGAGAGACTTATGATCGTCATGTTTGTAAATTGGTTACCCCCATTATATATTTACTAATTCAAGACTTATCTTTATCATATCAATCCTCACCCATCTCTTGATTTTACTTATGACAATATGAGAGATCTAGCACTATCATCTGGAGGACTAGTTAGATGTAAGTTTAGATTTTAACCTTGGTTATAAAAATAAAATAAAAAAGAAGTTATGATGCCAAAGAGGAACAATACCAACTAGATTGAAAAGGAAATTCAAACAAAGTGATGATTTAAGCAGAAGAATTGAAGGGAATCACCACTCATTGAAGGGTGCAGTGAAGGGAGTACTACAAAACAGTACCTTCTTCTTCACATGAATATATATTTATCAAAGATACTGCAACCAACAGAGAGCCCCCTTACTCACAAGCCTTTATAGCTTCAACAACTGGCAAAAAAAATATATATAAAAAAAAAAAAAATTTGGGAGAAGAAAACACAAATGCATGAGTTTGTAAGAGGAGTTTCAGATTCAGATTCAGGAGGAGGGCAGGTTTTGATTGGAAAACATCAAAGAGTCCTCTTTCTTGTCCCCTTCTTGTTTTTATTCTCATCAATTAGGGTTATTTATGCACTTATGGACACCACCCCCCTTACTTCAATATTTATGCGAAACTGCCTATAAAGTTTTAAGTCGTTGTGATATAGGGTTCGTATGAGACGGGGTTAATAAACTTACTAAAATTATAAATAGGGTAAAATTTTATTAACTTTTGGTAAAAGTAGTTAAAAATTTATGAAAAAATATAAACTCCGTATGGAACGAAAAACAGTTTATGTGTAAAAAGTGGAGTTTATTTGATTGTTATTAGGGGTATCGTGGTACTTTCAAATCAAATAAACAAAATAAACCCCTAAATAAGCTGCATTGTCCGGCTTAAATTTAAACCAAAATTTTTAACCGGTTTTTGACTTCTTTTGGCTCTCATACCCAATTTAACCGGTTTAATTTTTTACACAACTCAAAGTTACTAATTTCAGCCGGTTGAATTGGGCAACCATACACAGCCATATTGTGTCACCCCATAGTCTTGGGAGTCATTTAAATGAAATAAATATAAGATTTTATTTAAATTAATTTTGGAACATTATTCTATTGATTGTCATTGTCAGTTGAATTTTTTTTAATATCTTGCAATGTGACCATTTATTTGATCTCGTTTTCTTTCATCTTTTTATTACATTAACCCCTTTAGAAAATAGCAAAGTATTCTAAAACGTTAACGATATATGGGTGATGACAACATAGTGCAACCTTATCAATCACATCAAAGGTTGCACACCTTTGCTGTTACATCCGGAGTCTCAACATTTACAATGAGTCAGGTCTTCAGGACCTCATCTACATTCTACAACTCGGCAAGAATGTTTTCGAGTAGGGTTATACCACCCGAACTCTTACCTGATCAAAAAAAAAAAAAAAAGTTAATGATGGAGGTGATTTTCAAACATGGAGTGTTAGTTTCATGAAGCCTATATATTTAAGGGTGGTTTTGTGTAAATGACGCTTATATAAAGACAGGTTGGAGGGACTATTTCAATAGCAAGTGATGAAATAGGCCAATGGGTTTTGCTGTTGGAATACAAAGGGCAGGTTGGAGGGAACTATTTCAGTTGAAACTGAATCCCTACAAACAATCTGAATGTCTGCAATGTTGTTTGGTTGGGTGGGGGATGGGCACGTGACCATTTCAAGGAGGGTAAAATCTTGTTACTTGATGTGTACTGTTGTGTTGCTCTGATGAATTTCCCTCGGTGTTGAATGGATCAAATTCAGCCTTCAGGTGATACCATGCAAGAAAAGGGTGTGTTTGACCAAATCTAGACCCATGTCTAATGCCAAATGCAAGAAACAAAGAGGCCATTTTAGCAAGGTACAAAATAAGGGAGCATAAAATCTTCGACGATTTGATGAAAAGCATCATCCGAAGGTTCAAATAAGTCATAATGTCCTATGGAAAAAAACACACACACACGGTTAGCTATTTTATCAGCAATCTTGTTGAGTTATCGACTTCACAATATATCGATGTGTTGAAATCTCACAAGTCAATTATGATAACAAACATTCCAAACCTGCTTCAAATTAGCATACATAACTAAACAAAATCCCTAGGTCATCTTTTGTCGTCATTCCACAAAACCCCTAGATTCACGGCTAGCCCAAGATTACCATAAGACACCCTAGGCCTATTTGTGTACGTATATAGCCTTGACCCGTCTAGCCCATGACATAATCCAAGTAACTAATTAAGGCTGTGTTTGACACTAGACGACGGAGATTATGGGGATTATGGGGATTTCAGTAGATTTTAGGAGATGAAGATTATTTTGGTAGATTAATGGGATTTTGTGTATTGAGATTATTTATGACGGAAATCTCCAAAAGGTGTTTGGTAGGTAGAGGATTGTGATATATTTTGAAGGTTGAAAATTACCATTGTGCCCATAAAATAGTACCCCTCGTACCCAGCTCCTTCCCCCTCCCTCGTGACCTCTCTTCCTCCTCTTTCACACACTCACCCACGACAACCACGAGCTGGCGACGACGAGGCGCTGGTGACGGCCGGAGTTGTCGATTCCACCATTGCGGCCGCCCGAGTACTCGGTGAAGAGTCTATAAGGCGATGAATAATACTCTAGAAGAAAGGGGGGGATGAATAGAGTACGGACGATTTTCGCAACAATAGAAATTAACTGCAACTTGTCAAGACCTTGATATAGGCTATCAGGACTTGACAAAGTAAAATCGAATATGACAATGTAAATGCGGAATATAAAAGATGAACACACGAATTGTTAACGAGGTTCGGCACCAACTGGCCTACGTCCCCGCCTAGGATTATCCAATCCGTAGGATTCAAACACTTAAAGCCTCACCGCTTCTATTCTAGCTCTCAACCTTACAAGTGAAATAAAAGCTCACACCACACACTAAGTGTGCTTTGATCGAGTATGAAAACTCTAAGTGTAAATTGAATGACTTGTACTATAAGTGCTAGTGTTTCTCTCAACTCTTAAACAATGATCAACAACTAAGCTTTTTGAGAATGTAGGAGAAACTTGACGAATGCTTTAAGATGCTTATGATTGCTTGAGTGCTTGCTTAGTTAGTTTTCATCCTTCTTAGCCTTCGTCTTTTTATAGTAGGAACACTTGTAGAGTTTCTTGGAGGGAGAACCGTTTGAATTTCAAATTCTTTCCAATACATTTGAATTCCTTCGAAAACTGATTCTTTGTGTGCCTTCCAAGATGTTCCATCGACTTTCTTCTTGATCAAGTATGATCAACTATGGATCGATTCTTTCCTTGTATAAAAAGTGGAATCCTGAAAGAACTTCCATAATGTATCTAGTACATAAAGTGGGTTAGATGAGAAACTCATGTAAAAATCGATAAAGTCCAAATCACATCTCATGGTCCAATATAAAGCCCATTATAATTTAGGCCCAAAAAGGTTGGCCTCGAATTCTTTCCTGTAAGAGAATAAGTCAAAATAGAGAAATGCATAAGTGATCAAACATTTTAGTCTGGGTTTCAAGACCTTGAAACCCATCCTTTTGTCTTTCATCATCCTTTAGATCACCTGTACGTTAGTTCTCAAGATCTTACAATCAAAGTGGAGTCTTCACTCGGGTTGGTCAGATTTTTCTAATACTCAGCAATTCAACATTATATTACAGCTTAGACCACGTATGAATGAAGGTGTCCAATTTCAGAAATTCATCTTCTTCCTCCTCCAACTTGTCTCTGCAAACTCCTGCAACACGTTGCAATTTGAAGAAACTAGAAATCAAAGGTATTTTGGGAGAAACCCATAACAATCCTCTCCAAGCATTACCAAAACATGTTACACCTTTGAAATGTGAAATCGACAGTGAAATCTGAAAAATCGAAAGCATTTGGGACAAATCAAAACCATGTTAGGCACGAATCGAAAGCATTTGGGACAAACCGACTCCCCTGGAGCTGTTCTCCACCACCAGCCTCAAATCCTGACCCCCCCCCCCCCCCCCCCGTCGACGAGAAGAGACGACATCGGCGACGGTGATGAAGGTCGCCGCTTCTCCTTCGCTTCTGCCTCTCTCCAGATCTGATGAATGCTTTGGCAGGGGCCTCCACCATGAAGCCCACGCGCCTCCACCATCTCCTCCATAGATCGCCGTAAATCTGCATACGGGTCCGGCGAATACTTCTGCACCGCCACGCCTCCCGACGCCGCCTTATCGCTCGGACATGGCTCCAATTCCGAAGATGAGGAGGAGTCGACGATGGAGTTGGAGCGGCCTGGGGAGGAGAAGAACTGGTGGGAGGCGTAGGCGATGGCGAAGTCCGGTGTGGAGGCGTAGGCGATGGCGAAGTCCGGTGTGGAGGCGTAGGCGTGTAACAAGTCATCTTCATTGTCGTCGGTGGAGTGGTCGGAGTTTGTTTGATAGAGAGAGTCGTCTTCATTGTCCTCTCCAGATCTGGAATTGGGAATTGTGGAAGGCAGGGGCAAATTTGGCCCTCACAAATCAAAATCCCTTGACAATCTCCTGAATCTTGGGGTAGAAAGATTTCAAAATAATCCACTGAAATCCCCACAATCTCCATCCCTAAATCTGTAGGAAGCTGCTACCGAACACCATTGCAATGGAGGAAATCTGATTTGTGTTTGGACAAAAGCTCCACAATCTCTCAAGATCCCCTGCCGAACACAGCCTAAGATCTCCCTCTTTGATCGAACTAGTTGATGAGGAGAGACTGGTCATGGAGACTGTAGCTAGTATTATACTCCATCAGGTCGGAAATAAACGGTGTTTACTTTTATACATGTAGTTTTAGGAGCAAAAAACTATATAAATTTTTTTTAAAAAAAAAATTCTTCAAAATTTAATCAGTGGCGGATCTAATATTTTAAAGTTAGATGAGCGAAAAATTATTTATTGTGAAGAGGTCCATTTTTTTTTTTCATACCAAAATATGATTCTTATATAGTTTTTCACCAAAAATATAAAATAGATTTAAATTTTGATAATTAAAAGAGTTACAAAATATTTATTATAAGAAATACTCTAATTACAAATAAAAAGCACAAATAGGAGACTTTTAAATTTACAAGTGAGTCTAATTAAAATAAGGCTAAAAAGAAAATAATTACCCTAGCAAAAAAAAAGTATAAGCTTAAAAACAAAAATTTCTCCCAGCATCAGCTGAGTTTGCGCTTTAAGAGATCTGCCTCTGAATTTAATACTTATTACTAATAAGTAATAAATTGTGGAAAAAATACGATTTTATATAGTTTTTAACTCTTAAAACTACGTGTACAAAAGTCAAATATCGTTTATTTCTGACTGGAGGGAGTAGGGATTAATAAAGCACATTTTTTGTTGGTAATGTAATAAAGCACATTGTTAAACCAGCTAGTTTGACTTTTAATACTTTTTCTAAGCAAAAATATATCCATAAATTGTCATGAGGAGAGCAATTCAAGTTTTGGATTATTTTGAGTGAGTCGAGTTAAAAAATTATCATTTTAAATCAAGACACAAACTCAATTAAAAAAATACAATACAGAGTATAATTTATTTCGAGTTTATGTTGTTCTGGTTGATTCAAATTTGGTCATTTTGAGTATTTTTGATAAACAGTTTCATGAAATGCATTATAAAGAATGACTGCAAGTGAAAGCTTTAGCTATCAATCACAAAATCAACAAAAAGTTCTCCATATAGTGAGATACTATGCTAATTTTAAAATTTGGGTTCTAAAGATATACAAGTACGCAATAATTCCAATATATAAGTTGGATATCGGGTCAGTTTGGTCACACGGAGTTGATAGGGTAGTTGAAGTCGATAGAGCAGTTAAAGCTTATGAATTAAGTGTGTTAAATATATATTAAACTAAAATTTCCATAAACTAGTAAGATTTTTGTTAACCCATCTGATAAAGTAGCTGATACAAACTAACTAATCAAATAGGAAAAAATAAATTAAAAACTTATATCTATACACATTCTTTATAAGTTTCCGCCGATGAGGGATATTTTCTCACTCTCCACATAATTAAAGAGAATTACCATAAACTGTTCACAAATCGAAGGTTTACCCAATACCCAGCTCATCTGGTCTATCCGATGAAATAAATTATAAAGGGAAAAGTACTTAAAACCACCCTTTAAATGTGAGTGTTTTCACTTAACCACCCATTAAATTCAAAATTACAGAAAACCACCCTTTAAATGTTACTTGTTTACAACTCACCACCAATTCAACTATTTTCTTTAATTTATCGTTAAATATATTATATTTTAATATTTTTAAACTCAAATTTGATTGTAAATATATCCAAATTTTGAATTTAAGGGTTTGATCATATTTTAGGGATTATTTTATTTATTTTTAAATAATAATAATAAATATAGCCTAGAATTATTATATTGATTTATGGTTGAAAATGTTTATAAAATTTTAAAATATTATGGAAATTACTCTTATTTATTTATATTTTAAATAAGAGTAATTTACATAATGTTTTAAACATTTTCAAACATAAATTAAGATAATAATTCTCGTATTTATTGATTATTATTTTTAAAAATAAATACAATGATCCCTAAAATATAATTGGGCCCTTAAATTCAAAATTTGGGTATATTTACAATCAAATTTGAGGTTAAAAATATTAAAATATAATATATTTAATGATTAAGTAACTAAAATAGTTGAATGGGTGGTGAGTTGTAAACAAATACCATTTAAAGGGTGGTTTTCTGTAATTTTGAATTTAAGGGGTGGTTAAGTGAAAACACCCATATTTAAAGGGTGGTTTTCTATAAATCCCATTTAATTTCCTTTCAAAATAAAAATAGAAAGGTTACCAAGTGGAGAAATAAAACAACATATAGAAGCGTTCAACTTGCAAATTTGAAACTTGATACATATGCAAAATCAAGGGGCAATAGGCCGAATTTTCCCAAAATAAACATAAATACACAAAACAAGGGTAAAAACAAAAACTCTCAAATTCATGGACTTTTTAAATAAAGTTGGTAATCAGAGGTGCCCATTGGCCATAACCCTCTTCTTGTAAGTTAATTTACAAAAATTGAGGCCCAAATTACACAAACCCACTTACATGGCCACCTTGATCACTCCAGGACACTTTGGTATTCGACAAAATAATTAGTGCCCCAAAGTATTAAAAAATTACCCCCGGAAAATTACAAATACATGCATACACCCATTCACATACAATACTTACATTTACAAATAAATAAGCCTTCTTTTTTTAAAAAAATTGGTCTGGCAACAATATGAAAAATTACAGTAAGAAAGGTTTGACTTCTAAGACAAACAACACGACACTTATTCCTATTATCCTCGCTGCTTAACTGCAGTTTCTTCTTACTCAACAACCGGAATTTTAGCCCCACCTTTCATATCTACCTAAGTTGATGATTTCTAAATAAATTTATTGCAATTAACTTTACTTGAAAAATGACTTGTAAGATTTTGCTTTTGCAAAAAAAAATAAAAAATGGAAGGGTAATTATGTTTAAATTTAAAATTAATTTTAAAATATTTTTTTTTTGAGGGTGGGGGAACCAAGAGAGACCCTTGAATAAACAAATTCGGGCTGCACATAAACTACACGGAGAGTAACCCTTTTCCTAACATCTCGTTAACAAAAAAAAAAAGCAAAACACCCACATACAGATCGACAAACAAGTGCAAGCCAAATGGAAAACAAAAAATAAATTAAGTGAAACAAGAGAGTCGGTGATCAAATTCGCTTTTTTGATGACCGGTTATTTTATCAATTTGCAAGTGTAATCAAGGTTTCAAATTTGCTCATACTCAATATAATACTTTTTGTTTAGATTCAAACTATTACTCCTTTTGCTTTAGCATTTTATATAATGTCTTATAACAAGACAAAACAATAGTATTATTTTGCATTATTAAAGTATATGATCAGAAAACATATGAGAAACCCAAATTTAGGCTACCAGATGGCCCAGACCAGACCCATGCCAACTTTCCAGTCATATTCACAAGTAATTATCCTACGCAACACATAGACCATTTATAGGTACCCAAGAGCATCTCCCACATATTCCACATTTTAGTAAATAATTTAAATCTTCTTTTATCTAACATTTTTTTTTTTGGGCAATCTCAAAAGTAAGAAAATAAAAGAGGTTTTACATTCTCTAAAATACAAATGTTTATTTAAATTTTCGAAATATGAAATTTGTTGAAGCATCAACAAAACTAATTTGGATAATATATTTAATATTTTTCTATTTTGGAGAAATTAACAGAGATGATTCAAATAGACTTTTTTTTCCATTTAGGAAAAGATTGGTGTGGATAGTGAACTCAAGGACGAAACTTGTGACAATCAAGAATATCCGGACGAATGGCGTCAGGTAAACCTAAGTGATTTTGTCAAAGGGAATCATTGGTCTAGTGATTAAAGATTACAACCTTATCCGTCTTCACATTAAATATGATTTAGTAAGAATCATCCAAAACCATGCCATTAATGTAGCTTAATTGAATAGTATCTTAAGTGAGAAGCGTCATAGCTAGGCATCAAATTAATTCGTTCGAAACCTTAACACAAAACCAAATCACAAATCTACTTTGAAACAATCAGCACGAAATTAAATTTGAAAACAAAAACATATATATATGAAGATCAACATTTTTCTTGGAATTTCCATAGACCAAAATGTTCGACGTATAGACCAAGCTACCCTCCTTCCCATAACATTTTATTTGCATTGTTGACCAACTATGCACACCATTTCACATCCCACTTTGCACGTAGTCTCCCCTAATTCTTAATTTTATAATTTACTAGCCACCACTCGCAATCCACAATAACAAATTACAAAACATTATCATAATCAACACTATCATATTGCTCTCAAAACTACAATCGACACCAAACAACGATTCAACCATGCATGTAAAATGTACTCCTAATAAGTAAACAATTATTTGCTCCTTGCCACAAAAAGGCCCTCGGCCAACAGCACTCCAAATTGTAATTGATTAATTGCTTAATCAATTAATTTAATTTCAATCAGTAAATTTAATATATATTCCATCAAGCAAAACTTGATCATCCTTTTTTTTTCAGAGGGGTGAGGTAAATAAGGGTAAGATATATGTACTACTCGATCTCCGATCTCTTCTTCATACAACGGATCTGATTATCTGACTTCTGAAATATGCGGGATTGATCTGATTGGGATGATCAGAACCGTTGAGAGACTGACATGTGGCGCCTTCTCAGCTGCTGATGTGGCGCCACGATGGATATCAGCCCGCCCAGCGGCGGCTTCATCTTCGACCTGTACACCATCTCGTCGTACGGCCGGCGGTAGAATCTCACATACGCCGAGAACGCCTCACGTGACCTCTCCCCCTTGCTCACGTGACTTCCAGCCACTGAAGCTCCGTCATTGATCGAGTCGCCGCCGCGGCGCCGGAAGAACGCCGCAGGGGAAGTGAAGAACGACGGCTTCGGCGTCCTCGGCGCCTTCACGTTGGCCGCGTCGGCGTTGTAGGACTTCTGCGGCATCGGCGTCGACGGGATGAAGCTCTTCCTGGCCAGCCTGTCAGCGGTGGAGATGGGACCCAGGGGCCTGGAGATGAATGTGCCACGTGGCGTGCGATCAACGGGGGATGCGAACGAGAACGAACGGGCGTTGACCGGGGAGATCAGCGCGGGGCCCAGGCCCGAAGTGGGCCCGACCTTGGAGGATGAGGTGTCCGAGAGGCTGAGGTACCAGGGCTTGAGGGAGTCGAAGTGGTGGGATACGGTGAAGGCGAAGCGGGAGGATGCGGATGGGCCGATCTTGGCCGTTGATGAGTTGGGGATGGATGACGTGTCGAATCGGAGGGACGAGGCTCGAGATGGGTAGGAAGATGGGATGGAGATGTCGTTGAAATCCAACGGATCATCGAAGTCCATTGAGGAGACCACAGTAGTTGCGCTGGACAAGTCCACAAACGGACGCACCCCCTGCACAGAAAAATACCAATTTAAGTCAAGGGTCAAATGATGACGTGCTCATATCGTGTCCGTTGAGCTGAAATTATGGGGGCCTTTTGAACGGTGATGATTGCAGCATTATAACTGAAAAACTCACAGAGTTTGAAACTGCTTTCCCTCCTCCAAAACCCACTGTGGTCCATGTGACCAAAAGTGGTAATTTTAAATTCTTGGACTTTTTAGTCCACTATTATCAACTAATCATGAAATTAGGCCGTATAAATTTACTTTAATCTAAACTCTAAAGACGTGATTTATTGTATAACGAATTTATTGCAATTGGAATTCAAACATGGGATATTTATGTTTTATCACAATATGAAATATTCATCCATCATTTAATTCAATCCATTAACAAACAACTAGAAAAGCAATTAAAGACATCAGGTCGAATTTACAATCCATCATAATAAATGAGGTTTGAGTGTACCTTCCAAAGGTAAGTGAAGAGAGACGGTGGATCAATCACAAACGCCTTATGAAGCCGCCCAGGATAGGACTCGGAGATGATCTTAAGCGTAGATAGTAACATGTTCATGAAAGCTGATGCTGATCTATAGTAGCCTAGTACATTGTACATTCCAAAAATTAAAAGTTATGCACCAATCAAAAGAGCAATTTGTAATGTAAGCAAGAAGCACTAAAGAGGAAAACACCAAAAATGTATTAACTGCAGAGACCATTCACAGGCAAAATAGGGGGCGTTTTTTCCACTACTGTAACTACAGTTGTAGAAGCACCACCAGCACCACCACCGCTAGGTGGGGACCGGGGCAGTAATTTGTCAAGTACTTGCAGCAAAAATCTGCCGGAGTTCCGACACACTTGTGCTTCAATTTCTATGTCAAATTTCCCAACCAAACAGCACCTTCACCAGCTTGTCATTCTCATTCTCTCTGAATCTCTTTTGCTTTCTTTATTTTGGGTTTTTAGGTTCTTTCAAAACAAAATCTGAATACAAAGTTGAATGATCATAAGACCACGCCGTGTTTGCCTTTTTTACCCAGTTTCCAACACATTTGATCCTCTTTTTCACTTATTTCTAATTTGAATTTTCATCTTTTTGAGGCGAAGACATAAATAAACAAATCTGTCAAATTACACAAATTCATAAAGCATGCTCACAGGATCAAAAAAAAGTCCATAGAAACAATAGGAAATTGAGATTCTTCATCGGTAATTTTTTCGTCATAAAGAATAGAAGCACAAGGAAAAAAGCAAAAGCTGCAGTTTGGCTAGTAATCCTCTATATTCAGACTTTTAATGGAGGTTGTTACCACTTTGACTATTTTACCCTTATTTTTTTCAAATTTTTACGCAAGCGGGAACGAGTTTCAACCTAGTTAAAATACAAAATCTGGTAAACAGAGATGACTCACTCGCATCGAAGAGGAGAACGAACTGTTCAGCGTTTCGAGGCATAGTTTGCACAGCGACTTCCAGAGTGAACGCTAGCAAGCGAGTAAACCTTCACATGATTACAGTCATTTAATTAGCAACAACTTTGGTAATCTAAAAGGTAGCATAGCATTATAGCAATAATGATCTCTGTGGTTGGTGGGAGGCTGATGAACTTACAGTTTCTGAGAATGGAACTTTTGGTAGTCTTGCTTAATCCGGAAAACCTGCAAAACAGTGCCATGTAGGGAGTTCATATTGTTGAGAATGTGAGGAGACAAAGAGTCCCACATTGATTATACAAATAAAGAAGCCATAGTATATAAGCTAGTGGGTTACTCCTCCTATTGCCAATTGGTTTTAGGATGGAACCCCGCTCGGCTTATGTACTAGGCTATTAGTGCAAGGGCGCACGTGTGCACACGACCCCCGATCCCGAGTCCTAAACGGACTTCAGTATGGTATCAGAGCGGAAAAGCCAAACGGCCCGACTCTCGATCCTGGTCTCTCTAAAAAAGAGAATGGGATGCTAGACCCGTTGTCCAAGTGTCAACTAGAGGCGAAAGACGACCCTAGTTGCACTTGCGGGGGCGTGTTGAGAATGTGAGGAGACAAAGAGTCCCACATTGATTATACAAATAAAGAAGCCATAGTATATAAGCTAGTGGGTTACTCCTCCTATTGCCAATTGGTTTTAGGATGGAACCCCGCTCGGCTTATGTACTAGGCTATTAGTGCAAGGGCGCACGTGTGCACACGACCCCCGATCCCGAGTCCTAAACGGACTTCAGTACATATCCGATCTGTGTTCCTCCGGTTGATTTTATTTTTTTCTTTCTAAAATTGGCAAAATGAGAGAGTGAAGCAAATTGCAGAAAGGAAGAAGAAATTCATCATTATACCATCACAGGTCTGGAATCTTCGTCATGGCCAGCAACATAAGCGAGTCCGTCCGCCAGTTCTCCGGAGAACTCGTCTGCGATCAGGTTATCTTCATTTACGAAACAAAAAGAGTCAGATGATCAATTGATTCAGTTTACTTCATAATTATTCCGACAAACGGAGAGGAAAAAAGAGATTTACCAGTTCCGATGGAGTCTCTCCATGAAAGGCAAGCTCTGAGGTGCTTCGCCGCCTTCTTCACACTATCGCCTTTTGCTTTCAGGAACCTCTCCACGCAGGCCGTGTTGCAGAATTTCTCCTGTACGCGATCGGCGTCAAAATCCATAAATTAGATAGAGAAATGAAAACGAAAATCGTCAAAAGGACAAGAAAAACAGAGCGTCGCTAGAAAACAGATGAAGCACGAATTACTTGTTTGAGAGTGAGAGGAGCTTGCTTTCTGAGAAGACCGAGTACGGCTTCCGCTTTCTCTTTTCTCTCTTTCATCATCTGCTGCAACTGATTTTGCTGCTGTTGCTCCTTCTTCCCCATTCGGATCGAGACAAAGATCAACAAATAGGCCGAAGATCGGAAGATGTATGCAGTCAAATCTCCAATTCCAGCTGCAAGAAACGGTTCAGATTTGATGATTTTGGTCCTCGTTTTCCCCAATCTCGGTCGTTTTCTATCCGCGAACTGCTGTTTCACTCAACCATTCGACAAATCCAAGCGAAGGAAGAAACAAAAACAACAAAGCGGAAACTCAAGCTCGTCAAAGAGACAAGAGAGAGAAGGAGATCAGAGAATTTCTGAAGAAGAAAGCAACACTAGAGAGAGTAGGGAGACAGAGCTTGAAAACGAGAGGGGAGTGTGAGGGAGATTGGTCTTGCACTCATCTCAGAAAACGTGTATTTATATAACGAAGCCGTCGTTCTCCCTCACGCCGTTAAGGTCTTTGAGAAAGAAGCTTTGAATGGGGCCGGCCTCCCATTTTCAGCCGTTATAACGTCGGCTGTGACCCACCCCCTTCAAAACTCCTTATTTGCAAAAAAAAAAAAAGAGAGAAAAGATAAAAGGGGGGAAAAGAAACAAGAGTTACGTATATGTAATAAAAATATATAATGTTTAATAATTCAAATATGTGAGTTATTAGCATTTTTTTGGTAATTGTGAGAATGTTTATTTTAAATACAAATATGTAGATTTGTGTGTCAATTAATTAGCCTTTATAAGATATATTTCGACGAGGATTGAAGGTGATTATATAAATTTAATGTTACATAGATATCCTTGTTATGTTATCTCACATTCCACTTGTTGCAAAGTTTTCACAAACTGCTATTCCGTCATTAGTTTAATTCTTCGATCTGATCTCATTATCATCATCGTATTTTCATTTTGATTGTTTCTTTTCTTTGATTGATGTGTCTATAATTATTTGTACCTTTCGAAGTATTCTACTGTATATAATACGGAGTAGTTTGTTTTGATACTTCAAATGAATTGGGGGGAGGGAGTCATCATTCATGGGTAGACCTGTCAAACGGGTCATTCCGGTCGGGTTCGGGTCGGGTCACTCCGAGTCCCGGGTAAAACGGGTTTCGGGTTTTTTGGGTTGACTAAACCCGGGTTTGATCGGGTTTCGGGCGGGTTCGGGTCGATTTCGGGTTTGTCAATTTTTTCTTTTTTAAATTAAAAAAATCATAATTTGATAATTTTGCGATAAATTTTAATTAAATATAAAAAAATTTAATTATATTTAATTATAAATCAACCGGGTCACCGGGTCAATCGGGTAAATCGGGTCAAAATTACCGGGTCAATCGGGTCACCGGGTCCAAACCCAAATTACCCGGAAAATTTCCGAGTTTTCGGGTTCGGGTCGAAAAAAATTTCCGGGTCAAAATTTCCGGGTCTTGACCCAAAAATTTTCGGTCGGTCGGATCGGGTCACCGGGTCGAGTTTGTTTTGACAGGTCTATTCATGGGGTCATCTTGTCTCATAATCTTTGTTTTTGATCAATTATGAGTTTTTAAATATGATAATGGAGTTAAAGTTATGGTTGTTTAAATATTCGATTCAAGTTAAACCATGTCTTTCAATATATAGATGGATGTTTTGTATTTGGCTTGACTTCTATATATATATAATTCAACCCAAAACTTCGAAAATCTCCCTCATTTCGACATTTAAGTGAGAAAATTTGAAGGTTTTATATCGGGTTACCCAATAATAAGTTGTACATATTGACTCATTTTATTTCACACTTTTGGTGACTACAACTACTCTGGAGTTTGATGTTATATATATAGACAATAGATTATATATACACAACCCTTATCGTGTATAATGTTAACAAATCTAGGTCTGAGTCATTGAATTAAGAATATCAACGAATGAGCTAGATTAAAAGAAACATTTGCTGGTGATACTGGGTGATTATTCATTATAATAAAATTATTCGGTGATTTTGGACGACTATTTACTAGAATAAAACTTACAATTTTTATCACTTGTTGTACAAACGAATAATTACATTGTATAATAGACGAATAGTTATTGAAAAATAGATGAATAATCAAGAAAAACAAACCAAATAATTTATGCGTGCATAATAAAATATGTGTACACCGGAACTAATTAACCTTTGTGAGTATATATTGTTATCCGCAACGGATATTTCAATCGCTAATCACCGCATAGGTATGTGGTGGTCTTAATCCATTTTTTCCAAACCCACCGCATATACATGCGGTGGGTTACGGCGACCGTATACATGCGGTCAGTTTTTGGACAATTGAAAACGGTTTATAGAGGTGGTCCAGAACCATCTCCATAACCCACCGCATACCTATGTGGTGGGTTATGGCGACGGTTTTGACTGTTATGGCGACGGTTCAAACCCATCGTATACAATACGATGGGTTATGACGACGGTTTTGAACCGTTATGACGATGGTTTTAGACTTGTATACTTGTCGACCCACCGCATAGGTATGCGGTGGGATTGTTGACTTTCATTAAACCCACCGCATACCTATGCGGTGCTTAGCGGTGAAAATAGTAAAAATTAGCGGTGAATTTATCATCAATTAAATGAATAGTAACAATGTCATTTGTTGTTAGTTCTTTTTCTCCCTTTAAAACGAACAAACCAATGTTGTTTTAATTTATAGCAACATCAATTAAATTTTGTATGCGTAAAACTGAACTGAACTTTGCTTCTGTAAGTTCCTGTTTCCGTCACTGGTTATATTAGCACATAAAATATGTGGTTTATTTAGAAAGAAAATGCAAAATAGGCTCAAAGGAAGGTGGTAGGGATGATAATAGTACTAGTACAGTAGTAGTACTATATAGGATAATCATGCTGGTTGTTGATACGTTACTGTTTACTTAACATTAATTAACAATTAAATGTGAATATATACATATAATTGACATAGGTATTTAATTGCATTGCATTGGTGTCAAATCTTCCTATTTTGGGTGCCCTACAACGACTAGCTACTTTGGTAGCACCCTTTTGGTTCGGCCTGCTACTGTATGGTAAAAATCAAGTAGGGACCATCATCATCCAACAATTTCTTCGATCTCTTACATTTCTCCATTTTTCTAATGTGTCAAATTTTCAATATTTTGACATATATAACAAGTCTTCAAATCAAATGTTAAAGGTTGATTGCTAGATTACTTGTTTCTATTATATAATTCTAAAGACTTTTAAGCGGTGTGGTTTTGAAATGGCTAATTAGTTTTGCGATTTAAATTGTTGCCATATATGCGTTATGTCAGAAGTGGTAATATGAAATTCATGATCTTGCCTTTCATCGGACACACCGTTCTTGGGATTTGAAAAATAAAATTTCAGATTTAAAACATTTAATTAGCCGTTAGAAATTTTTTAAATTATCAATCACAAGTTGGTGTGGAGTGGTTGTGGGGCTACATTCCTTGCCAAGAGGTTCAAAGTTCGAATCCTCTTGGAAACATGGACTCGCTTGTTAGTGGGAGGGTCAACCCCTTAAATGAGTCATACAGTACCCGATCCAGATGTAGAGCGACTGAGTCGATCGAACTGGACTAAGATCAAAAAGAAATTTTTTAAATTAAACAGCATTGAAAAAATATGTAGCCGCGTACTTTATAATCAAAACTATTAAATAATTAATGATCTATTGCTAAAAATCAGGTTAAAAAATCACATTTTTAAAAATATCTCCATTCATGGATCAAGTCTTGATCATACAAATACTTGATTATAAGATAATAGATAAATTGTTTTTTTTTTAAGCAATAAGATAATCATAATTATGAGGAAAAATAAAAGAAAGAGAAAATAGTAGAAAAGGACAGATGGAAATTATATTGGATTGGAAAAATCCTGCAGGATCCAGCTGCATGTGTGTGTTGATAGTAATTAAGAAGACTGAGAAAGGCGATAGGGTGCAGTGCAGAGAGAACGTACGTGGTGGTGGAAGTGGTGGCGCTGGTGGTGGTGCGGTGTGGTGGACTCCTCCTCTACAGATACAGAGTTACAGATACTGACCGGGTCTCATAATTAAGCTACCCTTTCCTTTTTTAGTTTTTTTTCTCACTTGCTATCATTATATATTACTTCGTACCGTATATATAATTCTGTCGTTGAAATCCAACTTTATATTAATCAGGTATATATATAAGTACATTTAAATCACGTACACATGATATATATTGCAAATCAATTAAAATTTATGAATCCCATCAAAATTTAATGTATTGTATTTGTCCTCTAAGGTCAACTTGCTTTGTAGATCGAGTGGCTTTAATTTTGACCGTTTTAGATTCAAATCATTTCATATGCATGCATTGAAATTCTCTTCCCGTATCTAGTTTTTATTTTAATATTATTCAATTAGCTTTGATTTTTATAGAATTACGTTTATACTGCCTTCTATCTAAAATATCATTTTTTAAATCTTTTTTTTTATTTTTATTTTTACCGTGGGCAAGAAGTGGATCGACAAGCGATCCTGAAGCCATCCGAAGATGACTTGTTAGACCCTACGCAGAGGGTCGACATCCAAACGAAAAGAAAAAAAAATAAAAAAACAACAACAAAAATAAACGCTAAAACAACTAGAAAGTTACAACCCTAATGTCTTGAGATCTTGTCTTAATTCTATATATCTAGATTGTTGTTGAGATCACTTCAGGTGGTGATGGTGTCGGATCTAGACCCAAGGTCGTAGATCAAAGCGCCGGGCTAAATTGGGTTTATAGGATGTGTGGGTTTTCCAATTTTTGGTGGGTTTATCATATTTGGGTATTTGATTTGGGTAAAAATAGATTTGGGTTAGTTTGGTAGAAAAGGGGATTGGGATATCAAATTTGGTTTTTTTGATGTTGTGAAGCTAGGGGCAAAATCATATTTGGTGAAACAAGATTTGGGTAAATTCATATTTGGTGAAATCATATGACAGGGGAGGCGGTGGTGAGGAGCATGAGGAGCTTCGATGTCGGGGCTTCACAACGGAAGAAGCCAGGGCGGCTGGGAATAGTTTGCGATTTGGGGATTTGGGCCATGGAAATCGAAGGAGGAAGAAGAGTTACCAGTAGGCGTTAGCCATGGGGATCGACAAAGGACACCACGCCGACATTTTTTAAATCTTTTTTAAAACATATTCTCTGTGTTCTAAAATATACACTAGCTTTTTCCGAATTTGCACTTTTTTTTTGTGAAGGTAAATAACGTATAAAAAAAATTAATATTTTACTTTATTTTGTAGCCTCTCAAAAAACATAAAATGACTTGAGTTCTTAATGGTAATACACTAATACTTACTCCATTGAAAAAAAATTCAAAATAAATGTTACATTTTTATCCCCTTAAAATTTTAGATAGATATATAGTGATTAACTGATTAATACGGAGTAAGTTTTGATTTAAGTCTGATACTCTATTTGTTCAACAAAATTTGTCGTTTGAATTTTTAACAAGTTGTTTTTATTTTATTTTATTTTTTATTTTTTATTTTTTTTTATTAGGTAATGATTCGGGTGAGAAGTCTCTACCCGAAAGCATCTTGACGGATGAGGTCAAGCAGACCTATATCGTTATATAAGTTTGTTCCCCTGGCAGAGTAGCTAAGGTGTGCAACCTTATCCGCCACTCGGTTACCAATGCGGGGAATGTGGGAAACGCCAATATTTCTCACACCCAGAAGAAGAGTTTGGATGTCCGCCATCACTAGTTCTATTTCCCAAGGGCAGTTGGTGCGAGTTTGGAGAAAGTCCGTAATTATCTTAGAATCAGCTTCGATGATTAGGTTGTTTATTTTTATTTCTCTAGCCTTTTCCATCCCAAGCCTTAACGCAAGAGCTTCCGCCATAAAAGGTGAATGGCCACCCATTAGTTTACCACCCATACTGATGGGGTTACCTTCCCAATCTCGAATAATATATCCAATAGAACTTTTAGAGCTTGAAATAAATGATCCATCAAAGTTTAGTTTATACTTTCCAATAGTGGATTTCTTCCATTGTTGGATCTTAGTCCTTCCAATTTTTGTAGACGGTTTATTTTTCCTTTTAAGGAGAGAGGAAGCATCCTCATCTTCTAAATTCAGTTTGCTAGTTTTTTTCCAATTTTCAACATTATTCACAATGAGTTTGTTTAGACCCTCTCCAGAAGGGATGATGGCATCCCTGAAGATAGCTTGATTTCTGATAAACCATATAGTCCACCATCGAAACGCTACGCTTTGTTTGTTTTCTTTTGAAAGATTGGTACCTATAAGATGTAATATTTGATCTATATCTCTTTTTTCTGATAGTAGTGTGTTGATCATTTGAGATATATTTCAAGGAATTGTGGTTGAAAATTATTGAGGGGGCATTCTAGGAACAGATGTATGTCATCTTCTGTTGAATGATTACAAAATATACAGGTGGAGGGGACATCAATACCCTTTTGAGATAATCGTGTAGCTGTCGGTAGGCCTTTTTGCTTGATTTTCCATATAAAGTTTTTTACTTTTGGTGGGGCGTCAATTTTCCAAATCCAGGCATAGTCATCATATGTTTTGTGTGACGGAGTTGTGATTAAATTATAGGCACTAGATGTTGTAAACCATCCCTTTTTGTCAGGCCACCATTAAAGTCTATCTTCAAAGGTGTTGACAGGCAAAGGGATCTTGATAATATCACTTATAATTGGTTCAGGGAGAACATAATCCAGTTTCTCCCTCCACCATTGTCCGCCCATTATATATTCACTAACAGTTTCATCCATATTTATTATGCTTTGAAGATCCATTATTTCAATAAGAGGTTTTGTTGTTATCCAATTATCTTTCCAAAATTTGATAGATTTTCCGTTTCCCACCGACCAAATTTGATAGATTTTCCGTTGTTTTTAATTATAAAGAGCTAAAACTATATGTTTGTCATTTATTAGTAATAAATATGAATTGTAAAAAAATAATTATAAAATTAATATTTTATATAATTTTAACATCTTTAAAATTCTTACCAAAAATCCAAGGGGTTTATTTTATTGAATAGGAGTATTTCTTTGTGAGAATTAATTCTCCCTTTGCATAAGGACCAAGAGTCATATATCCTCTCCTTTATTTTTTTTTATTGACTTGATATGCAAGGTTATTTGAATGGCGTGCGGTTTGAGAATTGAGATACAAAGATTACAGTAAGCTAAAATGATAAACATTTTTTTGATAAACGCACAATTTGGAATGGATATAATAGTTGATGCGTGTGATATCGATCAAGGTCAGAGCAAAGATACCGAGTAATAAATAACAATTCAATTAATAAGTAAGTAATAAACGACCTATACCCTATATACTATATATCTATCTATATACATACATATACTAAAACCGATACACAATGTCCTATGTGGCGTGTTGTGATTGATTCTGGAAAAAAAAATTATGTAGCGCATTGTGGTTGATTTTAGGGAAAAAATAATAATAAAATAATATGGTACCATATATAGTTTATAAAAAGTTATATAAGCAACAATCTATCTATACATATATTTTAATTAATTGACAAATATATATATATATATATATAATATTTCATAGTCATACTTACCATAAATATTAATAGATAAATACGAGTATGTAGTATTTGATAAGTGCTATTTTATTTATATCTAGATTTATTTTTGGAAACAATTATTTATATCAAAATTAATTATTTAATAATTTTTATTTTATTTATATCTATATTATTTTTTGAGACCAAAATAATTTATCAAAATATTATGTTGTTATAATCCATCCGTTGATAGATATTTTAGTAAAGTAACATAATAAATATATATTATATATTTAATAAAAAAAATTAAAATATTTTAAAAAACAGTTATCTATTAAATTACCTGAGATTCAATTAATGGTAGATTAGAAAAAAAAATATTGTCTTATAAATGTGAATTTATTTATATCTTGAGAGAATCTAAATAAAATATATTTAGATTGTTTTATAATCCATCGAACTAATATTATTTAAATTTATATTATTTTTTTGGTGACAAAATTATTTATATTTACATTATTGTTTTATCATTTATCGAAATCTATATAAATTATTCACGACAAATGCAAAGGTGTAAACTTGGAAGATTAGAGTTGAAAGGGAAAGCTTAATTAATAAAATAATTAAGTCAAATTAAACCAGAAATATGAGACAAGAATAAGAATTTAGGAACACAGAGCAAAGAGAGTAAGTAAGTCAAAACATTGGTAATTGTCGCAAATCACTTGTTCTATAATTTTTAATCAACTTAACTCTTAATTATATATATATATATATGGTGCCCGACACCGTCCTCTCCACGGCGAACACTCTCCTATATGTATAGCTTCTAGTTCTACTACATACATCTCTTTTTTATATAATAACAAATTAACCGTCTCACTTCAAGTCAACAATTTTTATACTTATTATTTACCCATTTCATATATTTTATATGATACCGAGTAGTTTTTTAAGTTTCAAACATATATCAGATTAAAATAGTAATTCAAACTCTCAAACATTCTCTAGTTTCCACGTGTATAACTACGTACATGTCTTCCCGTTAAAGGAAAAAAAAAACCATACGTACACATATTAATTTGTAGGAAAGTCTATCCACTTATACTAACATTATAATTATTTTGTGTAAATATAAATGTTAAATTCAATATATATATATATATATATATATATATATATATATATATATATATATATATATATATATATATATATATATTCGTTTCATATACCCTATCTTTTTTCAATTTAAAGAACAAAGATAGATTAACGAAACGAACGAATGAATAAACTGGTAATTTTATAGCCAGTCGGTAATTTTCAAACGGTAAAGTATAGAGGGATTTAAAAAAAGTAATTAGGTGTTTAAAGGAAAAAGGGTTATGATGAAGAATCTTCCAAAGTGTTAAAACAGCTTACATACGTACACTAGCTAGCTTAGCTACATATAGTTGATTGAAATCACTTTTAATGCACATAAACTGCCTAGTTTTTTTTTTTTTTGAATAAAAGAAACAATTAATTAAGCTATAGTTAGGGAGAATTTTTAAAAGTGAAAAGCAATCAATGGAGTCTTAATTTAATATAATCAAATTAGTGTGATGTAAACTAGCTACTAGGGTTGAATTAGTAATTTGGATACATGACAAATTAAACAAACTTGATATACAATTTTTTTATTTTTGGTAAGAATTTAGAAGTTGAATTGGAAGGCCGTTGGAATAAAATATCCGCTATCATTATTACTATTAAAAGTTTTTTTTTTTAAAAAAGAAAAAATTAGTAGTTAGGGTTTATTTTAGATGGATGTATATATAGATCCAGAGCCGGATCAAAGTGCTAGCAAACCCCGCTGCTGCTGGGTAAAATTTTTTAGATTGAGTTAAAGAATAATAATCTTGCTGGACATAAATAATTATACTCTCGGTTTATTTTTAACAAAGATTCAAAAGATGAACAAAGAACATGATAGTTCAGTGAAAAGATATATTGCACTTTCTTTCCACTGTCGTTCTTTCGACTCCTATGAACTGCATTTACAATTTTTTGTTTTCAAAATCTGAAAATTGATAGATTTTTTCCATATATAGTTTCCTAGATTAGTTTAATTAATTAAGAGTTATAAAAAATTCAAATGAGTTGTTACCGATTTGGGGGTATGGTTTCCTTAATTGAATTTTTGTCCTTTACCATGAATATTTTCGCTCACCTAGTTTTGAAACATTAGATCCGCCACTGTATAGATCTACTAAAGCCTAAAGGTATCTAACATCTCTTCATTGATTTTAATGAAATGTATTTTGGTATAAGTTTCAAAATTGAGATCTTTAATTGTACATTCGAGAAATATATTCATACATATATATATATATATATATATATATATATATATATATATATATATATATATATATATATATATATATATATATATGGCCGGTATTATGGGCTTGATTTTTTTCTTGTCAAAATATTGGCATATATATATATAAGGACGTTTTACAAATAGCAAAAAGTCACAAAACGCTTTCTCGTGATGATTAAACTAGTAATTTATTAGTGTGTATTTAGTGAAATCTTTGTTTCGGTTGTCGCCATTCAAATATGAAAGAGATTCTCCTGTGGAGAAAAGTAATTAAAAAATAGATGGATTCCATAAAAGTCAAATTAAACATATAAATATATATACTCATATAAATTATAAAGTATTAAATAATCCCTTTTTTTGTTGTACTGATGTGTCAACTAGAGAACTAACTATATATATATGCTTCAATACGGAGTAATTTTCTTTTTGCCACTTGGATCCATATTTCGTGTTTATATTGTTCAATAAGGAGTAAAATCTAACTAGCAATGAAATAAACTTAAGGGGTTTTTCGTAATGCTTTTACCCTCCTTTTTTTTTTTTAAACATATAAGATTTTGAAATATCAAATAAACTATTGTTTGATAAATCGAAAGATCGATCATCAAACGGATATGGGTAAGACATGTTATATTTTACATCATTTTTTTGTCACCACGTACTCACTCTTCGTCTATCATTCGATGCGTATTTTCAACTCTATACACACATTTTATAATTGAAATTATTCAAAACTCTTAAGGTTCTATATTATACCCCTTCAATCCATGTCTTTTTGTCTCTTCAAGAAATAATAAAGTTGTGTAAATTTTGCAAAGGTCCAATCTTTTTGTCTGAATTAAATCGACCCCACTATCAACTAGTACATAAAAATATAATGACACTCTAAAATGTGTATTTTAATTATATTCAACGTATGTAATTAGTTATTATTTGAACATGTCTTCAATGCATACACATTGTTGTATACTCCCTCCGTTCGGTAAAACTTGTCGTTTTAGAGTTTTGTTTTTGTTCGGAAAAAATTTGTCATTTTAGGTATTTTTGTTTCTACTTTACTAAAATGCCCTTGATTTGATTAATGTGTTGTGAGTTGTAGTTTTTGATAAAGTAAAAAGTAGAGTAATAATTGAGGATTTGAGGGTAAATTAGTAAAAAAGAAGTGTAATTATTAGTTTTATTAAAAGTTGTGTGGAGAGTTAAAATGACAAATTTTGCTGAACGGAGGTAGTATTATACTATGCACACATGCACCATCATGTATAAAACCACAAGAGTGTGTATGAAACCTACATGGCCCCATTTGACAATTTATAACCTTAAAAAAATATTGGGTGTGGATCAAATTGAACCTAAAGTTGTGTCTTAAAACTAACACATCACCTACCAAACTTTGAAGGGCACTCTTTAATTTCAAATTTTGAAATTAACCCATAAGACTATGTTTGGCTGCTAAGACTTATAATCATATAAATAGACCCCATTTCATACCATGCCCTATTACCCACTACCCATTTACCATCATATATGCCTGGATATCATCATATATGATCTATCATCATATGGACCCATGTAATGCATACCATGCACCCTTGATGGGTCATTAATCATATCATATGGTCAACTTTTATATTTTGTTAATCATATTATATAGTCAACTTTGTTTAAATTCAAAACATGTAATAATTAACTGCATATATGTCTATATATAAGCTTTAACAAAAGCTGCGCAACTAATTAACAACTTTTCCATTTGTATATATTAATTAAGTAATGTAATGTAATGTTTTATAGTATTTTATTGTATGCTATATATATATATTAGTTGCGGAGTTTACTACTGGTTGAGACAATTAATTTAGTAATATATATAAATAAAAATAATTAATATTCACTTTCTTACTACAGTATGCAAAACATGATATCGTATATGTTACTTGTCTCTTTGTGTAATTCCAAATTAATACTCCCTCCGTTAATTAAAACTTGACGTTTTATTATTCACGCACGCATTTTTAGGTGTTAAAAACTATATAAAATATTAACTTTTTTAACAATTTTTTTAAATAATATCATACTTATTACTATTAAGTATGAATTTATAAAAACAAATGTAAAAAAAAGTTAATATTTTATATAGTTTTTATCGTTTTAAAAAAGCGTGCATGAATAGTAAACGACAAGTTTTAATTAACAGAGGGAGTAAGAGTTTTCTTGGAGACAGATTTGTGGCGACTTGAGATAATTAAGTCCTATGGCTTTGGTTGTTTATATTCATATACTTGTGTTTTCCTTAATTTGTCCTGCACCATTGGAAAGGCATTTATGACATCAACACCTCTTTAAGATTTGGTAGGAACTTTGATTCTACGTATAAACATTATGATTATATACACATCTACAAAATATTGTTGCCCCATTCAATCTAACTTTGTATGTTTAGGATGGGTGATAAATAAATTTGTCTTCTTCTCTACAATAAAAAAATAAGGTATATATTTAGAGTCGAGGTATACACAATATTCTTTTCATTTAGATCGAGAGAGTGTTTCTAGTGACTTAAAACTGGTTGAAAAAACAAGCATATATAGACCCTAAATGATGCCTAAATAATTAGGAGAAATATAAAGAAGACTAAGAAATAACGAGCACGGATAAAAATGAAGAACATAAAGGATACGACTCCATTCGTCCTCGACTCGGATATAGCACCGCTCATTGTGATCGTTCTATCGTCATATCCTTAGTAAGGTTCACAAGCTGGATTTGAATGTATTGGGTTTATATTGTTTTTGAGTAGATCTATATATATTGCTTTGTCAAAATCAATGGCGGTAACATCACCAAGCTATATAGACTCATTGCAATACCTAGCTAGATTAAAGGAAGTATCCCAAATGATGCACGAGTAGAGTTAGTAGCCAAAGTGAAAAAGATAGAAGCTAGCAATAGCAAAACTCATACCAATAGCTAATTTTTGTTGTGATGAAATGATATGATATGAGTAGGCAAAACTTGAATGGGAGGTGGGCAGTACTTAAGGTAAGCTTTTTGCAGCAAGAGATCATATCAGATTGGACTACTTTAGTGACACAAACTACACCCAAACGCCTCACCTCTTTTGTGTTTTCTCATCACCTTGTTGGTGAATGGTGATCATTCTACCTTTTTGGTCATTAGTGTACAACTCTGTTCATATGAATGAATACATCAATTAAAAGACACCCTATCCTCTCTTTTGTTTCCTAATTTGATTAGATTTCTTCTTTTGTACCGTTTCTCAGCTTTACTTGCCTACTTGACAACTTGTGTGTTAGTCTATTATCGCATAGCACCCACTTGAATGCTAACCGGTATGATCCCAAATCCATCCTTGGTACAATAGAAAGTGTATGTCACTATCATATTTGAATCTTCATATCTATTACAATACATAGAACCAAATGTATATTTTGCACTAACTTTCCATCCTACAAGATTCAAACATCATCTGCCAAGGAGAAAATCACCTCAATAATGACTGATCCTTGTACCACTTTTTCAATACATTAGGTGGGGATGGTCAAATGGTTAATTCCAATATCCCCAACCCCAAACCTATATATTCCTCATTCACCACTTTTTAGTTTTTATATTGGTTGGTTTACCTAAATAACTAACTAACCCACTAACCTAATCACTCCTAATCAGTTTCAAATCTCTAAGAATTGAAACACCGAAAATGATCATAATTTGGCGTTACGAAACAGTGGAACTCTACAAATGTAACTCAAATTTGAAAACGTACATATTGTGTGATCCTAGATCTAGTTGGAAATAGGGCAACTTTATGCCATGAATTGAGAGATTGGCTTTGAATCATTCCGTTGCAGTGTAGAAAGCTATGTATGAGCAAAAGATATGTAAAGGAAAAGTAGGAATCCAGTATAAAAAATCACTCAATACATTGACACTCAACACACACCCAACGGTTAAAGAATATTATTTTACCTTTTCCTTTATGAAGATCTTTTTTTTCTTCTTGGCTTTCACTAGTTAGGGATTTGAAATTGAATCCTGAAAACAAGAAAAAGGGCCACTGGTTTGTATATGAGTGCTTTGATCTTTCTTTCTATTATCTCAAAAGGTGGGTTGAAATAGAAGCTATTTTAAATAATCTGGCCCAAATTAAATGGGCCTGCTCTGTAATGGGCCTAATCTAGATCTGGCCCAATTATCAAAAAATCTTTCATACCTTACCTACCATATATACTGAGGCTAAGTGATGTTCTACCACACCCCTTCCAAACCTATTTTTACACTAAAATTTCAAGCTAAGCAACACTAATACACTAAAGTGTTGTCATATAGAAATAGACTTGTACACCCAAACATTAATTTTGTTCTATGTTTGATCAACGGGGATCACCGAGCTTAGGAACAAGCTCAGCATCCCCGTCACACTAGGTCAAGGAATCAGAGGGGAAAACAAAAGTTAAGCTATATAGTTAGATCAAAGATCTATCCACGAACGTCGCATCAGATAGTATTTTGGAGTGTCAAGGCTATATAATCAAGTAGTAGTATGAATAACAACAATCTTGGAGAAGACGCATTACATTGTGCACTTGATTTACTTCCAAAACAAGTGGAAGCATGGACCCAAAAAGTGCTCTATAGTGCTATTTCTTTGTAGCAATGTGGCTTGAAACCCAAGTGATGTATACAAAATAAGGCCAAATTAAGCAAGTTTTACCTTTACTCTCTTCCTTCTTTCGCCTTAGAGCCTTTCGAAAGCGCCAAATGAGAGGGATCAAGAGGCTTAAAAACCTCTTCTTTCACAAGGTATAACTATAAACCATGGGAGGTGAAAGAGACTCTCCACCAAGACCAAAATCAATGTGGGTTACTTTGTTTGTATGATATATTGTTCTGCAAGGGATCACTTGGAAAATGCACTTTACCCTTGTCTAAGCAAACCCTCACACCTTAGTTTTTTCTTCTCTCTTTTAAGTCTCCCTATTTCTCCTCCCTAACATAAGCCACACCCCACTTGCTCACACATGGGGTGGCTTCAGTCCCTCTTCTCTCCCTTAAAGAAGCTCTGGCTCCGCGCCCACTCGACCCACAACAAGAGTATGTCTCTCATGCATCTATCTATTCACATCCTTTGCAATTTTTACAATGTCATCAAGTATTAGGTTGTCAGTTATCATATTCGTTGCATTTGAACAGGAAGGGGGATATACATTCTGTACGAGGATGTGAAGTCGTGCCAATACGATGATGTCCATGTTCTATGGTCGATACTCGTGGAGTCTAACACGATAGCTCCGCCATCAGCAGAGGTGATCTGACAGTATGCATGATTCCACACAGCAATGTACATCAAACCTAATTTAATAAGTTTTTGGTACATAGTTACCACCATTTGAGGTTTTTTTTCAATACCCTCCTTTTGTTTTCTTGGTTTGGTTTTCATGGTGTGTTGAGTTGATGTTACATCTTGTCTTTAGAATAAAGGCTTCCATGATTTTTGTAGAAGAAGCTAGCTAGCTTTGCTTAGTTGTTTATAACTTGTAGGTAAACTGTAATGTTCAGATTTCACCTTCTGAAGAAGATGGTAATATAGCCCTATCAGTTAGATTAAGACTTGAACACCATTATAATACATTTATTACATTATAAACTCTTTAGTAACATACATTCTCATTATAAGTTTTTTTCAATTCCTTATAACAGGTGATCGACCAGCACATTACGCCAAACGAACCCGAACAACTCGTTTTGGTATGATTCGAAGTCCCATTGTGACAATGACTAAGAAATAAGAATTGATGGAACAACCTGTAGAGGATTTTAAGTTATCCACCATTAACCAAATTATCGAGGAGTTGAATGTTATAATGACATTTAACCCCACCAAAAAAAGACATTTATGCTAGCAGGCCATACCCCTAAAAAGCGTATAGCCCAAATTGAAAATGGGCCTAGCCCAAATCGAAAATGGGCCTAGTTTTTACCTGGAAATTGGCATTCAAAAGGATAAAAAATTTCAACCCTTTTGCGGATTTGACGAGACTAATTAAATTATTACTACATTAATTTTTCAAATTTTAGTAAATTTGGATTAAATATTTATTTAACATTTTAACCCTTTTTTTGCGGGTTCAAGCTAAACCCGACGAATCAAGTGCGGATTTGGATCCGACGAGTTTGGATCAGCTTGTCTACCCAGCGATGACGGTGACAAAAATAACGAAAAGGCCAAAATGTCGATCATAAATAGTAAAATTTTGTTTGTATATGACCCCTAGTTTCAACTTAATTGTTCTTTTCCCCCCCAAAGTTTTTAACTTTTTGAATACTAGCAAGTACAAATGACTTGTACATTCCATGTGCTTTGGATATTTAAATAGCTACTCCGCATTTTTATTAATTTAACCCACCAATAATGAGTCCAATAATAAATATAATTAGGTGAAGTGACAACATGTAAAGGGAACTAGCCATGTTAACTTTACAATATCGCTTCTCAGCTTAACTGTTTTTGTGCATCTCTCATAATTCCTAATTGTAGGTGCATGTCTTAATTAAATTAGCTTCTTCTTGTAAACTAAAAAACTTGTCCATAAAAAAAAAATCCCAGAAGGCCCCAAACTAAGAAAACCAATACCTTGTCCCAGTCCGCGGGGTGACCTCGTGGTATGGAATAAGAAGGGTGGTAAGGAGGTCTCATATTCAATCTCTGTCTCCACCCCTTTTTCAGGCTGAAAATCCATACTAGTGGGTCGAGTCGGTCGGCGCAAACCGATTTACCTAGTATGTGGCTCCTGTCAACTGGGTCACGTGCTCGGGGTTTACCACCTAGTGTGGGTTCCTCGTCGTAAAAATTAGATCCCTTCAATTTTCTCCATATTAATGCTGGGATAAAAAGATAGTGATCCCACGACCCACGTTGATTGTGGGTGGTATAACCAATGTTCTAAAAGGCGTTAGGCGGTGGGTGGCCGCCTAGCGTCTAGGCGGTTAGGCGGGTGCCTAGACGGACTTAGAACAAACTTGATTATTTCCTTATATTTTGACGAATAACACTTGTCAATAATTCATATAATGTAATAATAATCCATAATATCATTCATAAACCCAAATTTTTAGTAGTTAACTAACACTAAAGTAAATAAATGCAAAAGTACATGTTTGACTAACAATTCTAAACCTCCTAAAATAAAAAACTATAAGTTCGATTGAAAAGCAAATGCATCCCGACATGGGGGATAAAAAAAACCTAAGTCAACTAATCATATGCTTAGAAGCGCAAATTGAATAATCGTTGGACTAGGCGGTGCCTAGGCGGGACTAGTCGGACCCAGTCGGCGCCTATGCGGGACCAGGCGGTGCCTAGGCGGCGCCTAGGCGGTTCCTGGACGAATTTCCGCCTAGAGGTCCGCCTAGGCTTAAAAATTCCTAGGTCCCGTCCCGCCTAGCGCCTAGGCGCGATTTTTAGAACACTGGGTATAACCATACAAAATATAAGGAATGGAGAAGCTCCTACATAATAGATTAAGCTTTTGTGTTAGAATGGTGGATATATCCTGACCTTACTATAACAAAAAACAAGATAAACCCGACACAAGTCCTATTTTCATATGACTCGACCAAGATTTTTTGAAATTTCACAAATAAATGGCAATTTTAAACCATAAATTTAGACTTTTCTCTGGTATTTAAAAAAACATTTGTAAACCTGAGATAAAATAAAATAAAATAAAATGGTAAGAAAAAAAAAAACATGACAATATATATTCATGCAGTTTCCGCCACGGATAACAACATGCCTTGCACGCCAAGCACAAGGATTAAAAAAAAAAATCAGTTTTTTATTTATATATTTTTATAAATATAAAAGCTGGTTTTAAATACCGAAAGGACCTTATTTAAATCCCGAAAGGATCTGCGAAATAATTGGTATTGTAGGTTAAATAATTTTATCTCGGACTTCTAGTTTGTTCCGGGAGTTTGCACACTTTTTTCTTCGGATGGTTAGTTCTTCCCTTTCTGGCCTGTATTTGTTCCCTCTTTTGGCGTCGGGTCGCAGCTTTGGCGTGGATACGTTTAGTTCCGAGTTGGGTTGCAGTATCGGGCTTCCTGTATGATCGAGATGATCGTGGCGGTGTTCGTGGTCTTCGAAGATCCCTCATCTAGGTGGGGGCAACGTCGGTGATCCGCACTTCCTCAGGTTTCGCCCTTTCTGGTGGTGGGTTACTATTCTCCGCCTTCTCGGCGTCGAGACTCGAGACGCCGTGTGAGTCGACGCGCTCTCCCGTGTTCTCGGCATTCGTTTCTCGCCTTGGATCTCCCTCGACTTCTCCGCTGGCTGACGGCTTATATGGGTTCTTAGGGTTGGTTCTTTCATCTGTGATTTTTGTGTGTATATTATGTTGTTTGTTGTACGTTGACGGTTAGTCCGTCTGCCGATTCGTCGGCCTATCGAGTTTCAGGCCTGTCTGAACTTGAATTTTTACCTAAAAAAAAAAAATGCACGCTTTATAACTCCTAGGTTGATTACATAATCCATATGTTAGAAAAAATAAGTTTATGCAAATTACAGAAAATATATATTAGTGCAACTGTGCAAGTTAATTAATTATAAGTCATTTTAATAAATAGGAAACCAAGTTTATAGGAAGCACATGTGATGCTAGTGGAGTGGGACTTAATTTAATTAGTGTCGGTATATGGAAGTTAGGGGGGTTGGATACATACTTATCAACAACGTACATTACACATAATTGATGTAACACCAGTTAAATACCCTCCTCTCTATCCATGCTTCATGTTGGATGTTTATATATTCTTTATTTTTATTTTATTGTCACATTAATTCAATTCTTATAGATATTTGTAATATATATAGTAAAATTGTATAATAATTAATTAAAATTACAAAATCAAGTATAACCGGAGTAATTGATAAGGGTGTTTTTCACAAGAAAAAAGAAAAAAAAAAGTTTTCACAAAAAGTTGTACACTTCACATCAAGTTTATAAAATCAAGTAAATTTATAAGAGATTCGGCGCTATTCTTGCTGTTTATAGTTTCATCTCGATCGGAATCTCCCTTAGCTTCCTCGTTTGTCTGTCAGTTCTTTGCTTTGGGCTAGGATATTTATGTTGTTGTAGCTTATTAGTTTCGTGACGATTAACCCGTCTGTTGTTTGTTTCTACCCTTCGATATCGGGTATTTCGAATCTTTACCTTAATATAAAAAAAAATGAAGATAATTCAATCACATATACTCCCTCCATTCGGCAATTGATTCCAAGAGAGGAGCTGGGGGATCAGCTGCGGAAGATTATCAAGCTGACGACGATGTTTGCGGAGTTCAGTTGGAGTCTTATTAGAAGACAAGCCAACCGGGTGGCTGATTTCTTAGCTAAAATTAGGCCTGGTAGTATTGTTGCTATGTCGACCAATGATATGCTCCCATTTGAACTCAAGACTATTTGTTAGCAGATGATATGAGGTAATACAAATGCTTTGTTTTTGCTCACAAAAAAACAAAAAAAAAATTGGATTTGCATTCTCTATAATACACAGTTAAAATAATTTTTATAATTTTAAAAAAAAAAATTTAAAACTTGAGAATTTTAATGAAGTGGAAAAAAATATCTAAGTTTAATCAAATTACTTTACTCCAACAAACTACGTTATAGAGATTTCAATAGACCCTAATGATTTATTTGTATTATTGCATTTACATGCTGTCAAGATTATATTTTTCCAACAGCAAATCATCATCAAATGATTAATATATACACCATCATATGACTTATCACATTAGTTAATGGTACAGTATATATATCTCACTATTTGTTTTTTTTTTTTTTTTTTTGGTGAACTCACTAT
The DNA here is from genome assembly GCA_037127255.1 of Persicaria tinctoria. Classification (NCBI taxonomy): domain Eukaryota; kingdom Viridiplantae; phylum Streptophyta; class Magnoliopsida; order Caryophyllales; family Polygonaceae; genus Persicaria; species Persicaria tinctoria. The sequence continues at coordinate 4,294,269 of JBANSL010000008.1, read as the reverse complement.
TTGTTACTCCCTCCGTCCAAAAATACATGGGTCTTTACTATTCATGCACGTTTTTTTAGGAGCTAAAACTTAATAAAATATTAACTTTTTTATTAATTTTTTATATTTTATATAGTTTTACCTTCTTAAAAAAACGTGCATGAATAGTAAAACTCGTGTATTTTTGGACGGATGTAGTACTAAACACGTAGTATACTTTTATTTTTATTTTTCATTAACATATCCAATCAGATAATGAATGAATGAATGAATTAATATTAAGAGGCCCACTCTGAAAAATGATTTAGAGGGTATATTTTACATTTTATAGAGAAAATATGAATATTTGAAGAAGCAGGCACATGGGGCCATGGGGGTTTTAGAAATTGATAATTGATCGAAGGTGCTAGTTTGCTACATGTATTTGTAACGCGTATAAAATGTACAGTACGGAAAGTAGAGGCCAATTTTGCTAAAATAAAAAATAATATAAAATAATGTTAATTACATTACCAGCTGCAACACGTACAATACATTATCTTGATTTAATATCTCGTTTTCTGAAGGAAATAAAAAAACTATCTTTAATTCTATATTTTAGGAATTTTTAAAATTTTGAATAATTTTAAGGAAAACGGATGAAAAAATTATTGACATCTTTAACATTTTTTTTAAGGTAAATTACGTTATTAGTTATTAACTTTTTTTTCTATTCTTAACTTTTCGTTCTATTCTCAAAAAGGTGAATTGTGTTATTAGATATATAAATAGAGTTCCTACTTCCTAGCAATTGCTCTATTTGTAATTCTGATATTGAAAATACAAATCATTTATTGTTTAATTGTCAAATTACAAGATTCCTTATTCAAAATCTGGGTGTTAAGTTGAAAAAATGTTTTACTATACCAAATTTAACAAGTGATGTCTCGAAAAATATTCTAAATATTGGGGCTCTTAATATAGATGTTACAGACTTGTGTCATTTGTGGCATTGAATTTGGGAGCTCAGAAATAGAATTATTTTTCGCAATACTTTTGATTCGGGTATTATCTATGCTTTAACTCAAGCTATTGATAATATCTCATGTTGGAGAAAAGGGCAGGTAAAAACAAAATTACCTAAACGTGTTAGGCCTCCCGAATAAAATGATTTGGAAATACCCTCCAATAAATGTCATTAAGATCAATGTAGATGCTTCGGTGAAAATTAATTCCCAACCACATGTTGGTTATATTGTAAAGAATAATGAAGGTCAAGTTATTCGGATACATAAATGTAACGTTGGGTTCTGTCATTCTAGCATAAGCCTTTGTTGTTTATACAGGCATAAAACTGGCAGTCCGTGTTCTAAATATTGGATATATCGGCCGATATATCAGCGATATTTAGAATCTGATATATCTCGATATATATCTGATATATCATTTTTACTCCTAATCGATACGACCCCGATACTCGATATTTAGAACATTGCTGGCAGTGAAGATGGGGATTCGAAGAGTGGTAGTTGAAAGTGATTGTGCTATATATATATCAGCATCGACGTCATCAATCATGCGAACAATGTACCGTGGGAGGTCGCTCAAATAGTCCAAGAGATCCATTCATTAAGAAGAGATTTTGAGAGCGTCACATTTCAGCATTGCTATAGAGAGACCAATGGACAATGGTGCAACTGGCTTTATTGCTAAATCTCAGTTAAATTATAATTTTATTTTGAGTGTCTGTTGTTATGAGTTTCAGAACATCATCTTGCAAGATAATCATGAATGTCGGTAGTACATCAATTTATTGGTTACTTAAAAAAATGGACTTCATCACTCTACATTCATCAAATTAGGCCCATTGAATGATTAAAAGACAAACTATCTCCCTCATATAAGTGAGTTTATATTGAATTTCTTAATATAGATCCGACACTGTAGCTAGGGTATACTACCTCCGATCCAAAATATAAGTCGTTTGACTTTTTAACACGTATTTTAAGGAGCTAAAAACTATATGATATATTAATTTTTTTATTATTATTTTTTTACAATTTAATACTTATTACCAATAAATATTAAGTTGTAAAAAAAGTTGATATTTTATATAGTTTTTAGCTTCTTAAAATACGTGTTGAAAATTCAAACGACTTATATTTTGGATCGGAGAGAGTACTATTTTAGTTAGAAGAGTTATTGAATTGTGACACTGTCTATAGCGTATAGCCTAGGGTATATTTTAGTTTTGCGAAATCCTATGGTGGGTGGTTATAAATCTCAACTGATTTGATTCGTTAAATTTAACTATGCTCATTAAAAAAATATTTTTTAAACTGGGCCACTACAATTAAAATATTCAAATGTACCCCCGGCTTAACACTTGGCTTGTCTCCCTCCCAACGGGTTCTCCTGCATGTGGAAAGGTCTGTCCTTTTCCCCGGATCCTTTCTAAAACTAATCAACGGTTTAAAATATACTCGTTTTTTATGAGGTATGGTAAAGAGTGAGAAAATTAATAAGAGTTCTCGATTCGATATTTGTCTTTACTTTTTTTCTCTTAATTTGATGGAATAATCAAGGTTAATCTTACTTCTTACAGTTGTATCTAGTGTGCGTATGACTCTTGTCGGTTAGGTTCCGTGCTCAGGTTTCACCACCAACTAATTAATCATATCCAAGGGTGGAGCTGGGGTGATCGGGATTGTTAGAGCACCCCGTGGGAAAGGAAGAAAGTTGAAGCAAAAGTACTATTTAACTCAAGTGGTAAATGAAGAAAGTTGAATCAAAAGTTTTGGGGTTCAAATCCTAATCCTTTTACCTTTTATTTGTTTTTATTATATCATTATTCCTCATATTTATTTTAATTAAAAATATTATGTTTAAATTTTATATTTATTTTTTATATTATATCATTATTCTTCACAAATTTTTTAATTAAAAATGTAATATTTCAGTTATTTATTTAACATTTTCTTTAAATATTGTTTTAAAATTAATTCTTCTTGATTTTTTTGGTTTTTTTATAAAATTAAAAAAAATCTTGTGAATAGATATACCAAAAAAATCAATTAATTTTTTAGCATCCCCATAGGGCTGGAAATCACCCGTGACCGATTCACCCAACCCGATTATTCGGGTGAAAACCCGAAAAAAAAAACGGGTGATGGGTGGGTGAAATGGGTGATGGGTCGGGTGATGGGTGATGTGTTTTTCACCCATTACCCGACCCATCACCCGTACCATTACCCGATCCGCTTAACCACCCGATTATTTTTTTAAAAAAAATCTTAGTTTATAAAAAAATATAGCCTAACATAACTACATATTTTTCTCTTTTCTAATTCTATCTTCTTTATTCTCTAATTGTTTTTGTACAAAAAAAAATATAAAAGAATATAAACTTATTTTATTTAACCTCATATCACATCTTTTAAAAAAAAGTTATTTTATTTGTTTTGCATACACTACTAGAATTGTTAACAATTTCACTCATTTCAACGACTTAGCATTTAGTGTGTTAAGACATGATTTAGCCAAATTATTTTTCCTTTTTTTAACTACGAGTTTAGCAAAGGGCTAAAATTCATCTAATTTGATTTGATATTAAACTTTTAATGCTAACTTTATAAGATGAGGATAATGATAAAATGTATGAATAAACCTTTTATACAATTAATAAGATTTCCACGTTGACGTGGTTTGTGAAATTATCAAATATGATCGATTTATAAGTATGGCCTATGAATTTTTTTCTTTTAATTTACTTCACTCGATTACCCACCTGATTAACCCGATTCACCCGACGGATCGGGTGATGGGTGAAATATTAGACGGACGAGTGATGGGTCGGGTGAAATTTTTTTGTGACGGGTCGGGTGGAAAAATGGCTCCACACATCCATCACCCGACTCATTTCCACCCCTAGAGCAGAAAATCGTGGCTCCATTATTGACTCCATACCCTTTAATTTGTTTGAAAAAAGTCCGGCTTGAGCTTGTCGAGTTACTAAATGAGTCGAGTATGAGTACATTTTAAAGTTCGAATCTAAATATAGATTTTGCTCAAATTCGACTCGTTTCTAAATGAGCTAAATACGAGTAACCAATGTTTGATTCATTTGCTTCGAATAATCGCCCTAATTATATGGTTATATATGATTATATTATTGAATAAAATTATTACGGAGTATAATATCATTTACACTCGTAAAGTAGAGATTAAAATACCTATAATGACATACTCCGTATTCTATTGAATAAAATTAATATTATAAAAGGACATGTTTTTGTTAAACGGAAGAAATATATTTTTCATTTCCTTTTTGTATAAGGATAATCAATCATCTTCCCTAACCCCCACCCGAAAATAAAATACCTCTTGACCAGAAGTTCAATGGAGCATTTGCGTGAGAGTGCAATCTTCCATTAGGAGAAAGAAAAAGAAAAACATAAAAACAAAGAGAGAAAAAGTCATCATTTTGTAAAGGTGGGAAAATATAGGAATGAATGGTGAAGGAGCACAGGAATCAGATTTCTCTGCATATGTTGAAGTTGATCCCACTGGGAGATATGGCAGGGTATGTCCCCCGCTTCAAATCCTTGTTTTCCTGTTTCTCCAAATTCATCCCGTTTCTGTTTCCCTAATTAGGAAAAAGATCAAACCTTTTTGAATTTGGTCTTCCAATTTCAATGATTTTTTGATTTTTTTTCCCGTGCAGTACAATGAAGTTCTTGGTAAAGGAGCTTCCAAGATTGTGTAAGCACCTGTTTTTCCTGATCTGCACATTTCCCAGTTTCGCTGAATTTGTTCCCTAATTTGAGCTCATTGTGCTTTATTTATTCATTTTTGCAGGTATAGAGGCTTTGATGAGTTTGAGGGGATCGAAGTGGCATGGAACCAGGTTAAGCTCAATGATTTCCTGCAAAGACCTGAAGATCTTGAAAGGCTTTACAGTGAAATCCATTTGCTGAGAACCTTGAAACACAGCAATATCATTAAGTTCTATGCTTCCTGGGTTGATCCTGCCAAAAGGAACATCAATTTTGTCACTGAGATGTTCACTTCCGGCACGCTCAGACAGTAAGCTTCTGCATTGCACAAATGCACACCACCTGTTTGTTAATATGCCTGAAAAGTTTTGAACTCCCAAATGTTTTGATCTGTGTGCCTTTTGCAATTTGTAACTCTTGATTCAGATCTTGTTGGATTGTGTTTCCATGTCCATTTGTTAGACTGCATTTTGATTTTTTGCCCCCTTTTTGCAATTTGTCAATGGTAGGTATAGGCTAAAACACAAGAAAGTTAACATTAGAGCAGTCAAACATTGGTGTAGGCAGATCTTGAAAGGGCTCCTGTATCTTCATAGCCTTGATCCTCCCGTGATTCATCGAGATCTCAAGTGTGACAACATCTTCATTAATGGCAACCAAGGCCAGGTGAAGATCGGTGATCTTGGTCTCGCGGCCATCCTCCGCAAAACATATGCTGCTCATTGTGTTGGTAAGCTTTCCAAAGTCTTGAAAATTCGTTGTTTTATTCGCAAATCGATTCTTGCTCGGAAAGTTGCTATAGCAGATCATGGTTTATGTATTGGCTTGGTAATCGATCTTCTCGGTACAGGCACTCCGGAATTCATGGCTCCTGAGGTATATGAAGAGGAATATAATGAATTAGTTGATATCTATGCGTTTGGGATGTGTGTTTTGGAGATGATCACTTTTGAATATCCATACAGTGAGTGCACCCATCCGGTACAAATCTACAAGAAAGTGATTTCTGTAAGGATCAATCCTTCCTTGCACATTCAGCTGCTGAGATTTCGCAATCAGAACTCATGGAGATTTTTATTGTGCAGGGTAAAAAACCAGAGGCTCTTTACAAAATCAAGGATCTTGAGGTGAGAGCATTTGTTGAGAAATGCTTGGCAACTGTCTCTTGTAGGTTATCCGCGAGTGAACTCCTCAAGGATCCGTTTCTTCAAACCGATGGTAAAGAATATGATCTGAGACCAATTGATTACCAGAGAGATTATGATGAAGTGGGTTCTCTTGTGAGATTGTCTTTGCACGATACCCTTCCCCGTCATGGTTCTTTGACTAATAGTGGCTCCGATAACTTTGGTTGGGACCTTGATTGTGATCACGACTATGAAACCGAAGACTTTGAAATGAGTGAACTCGAATTGTTTATGTCACCAGATCATGATCGTCTGGCAAGTCTTGGCATTGCCATCAAAGGGAAGAAAAGAGAAGATGGCAGCATCTTCCTAAGAATCAGGATATCTGATAAAGAAGGTCAGTATATCAGTATATGTATATGATCATTTTCTGAATTCTTCAAATAGATATTTTGGTTTTTGTGGTACTTAACCTTCTTAAACATGGTTGATGCTAACGAGTTTATGATTCGTATTTATCTCTTTCAGGTCATGTAAGAAATATCTACTTCCCTTTTGACATTGACAGCGATACAGCTCTGAGTGTGGCCACGGAAATGGTTGCAGAGCTGGATATTACCGATCAAGATGTGACGAAAATTGCTGACATGATTGATGGTGAGATTGCTTCCTTGGTGCCAGATTGGAAGAAGGGCCTAAGCTTAGAAGAAGAAGATGCAAATCTTGATAGAAACAAGCATTCCAGTTCTCGTCGATTCTTCATGGATTTTGTTACATCAGATAAACCCGGTTCCCAGAGTCCTCTGGGCCTGGCTATTCACTCCTCAGGAGTAGGGCATTCCTCTGGACGCCGCCGATTTGAGGAGATCATCTACCAAGTGGAAGCAGCTCAGCAGTGTGAAGGTCAAGGTTCAGTGCCAGAAGCCTCGTCGAGCCAATCTGGTGAGGCCCACTATACTGACATTTGGGCGCAGCATGATGAAGTTGCCGGGTCTTTAAAACAGTTGATCTTATTAGATACAGATGATGAAGATGGTCACGAAGAGAGGTATCCACCTACGCCTTGCAACTCGCCTGTTAGTGTTGCCAAAGGTGATGATCATGATAACCAGATCAGAAAGGAGCTGCGGTGGCTCAAGGCCAAGTATCAAATGCAGTTGAGGGAGCTTCGGCATAAACAGTTAGGAGCTTTCCCTGGCGAGTTTGAAAGGCGTAAGCAGGAGTCGAACTTGGTTAAACTGAGAACAGAGGAAAATGTGGTACTGTCCCCTGGCTCAAGGAACAAACTTTCATCGTTTCTAACTCCAGGTCTCAGCAAGAACACAACGCAAAGTTTCCGAATGTGTGCCAGTTCAAGCGAGTCTAGTGCTAGTCCACAGTCATTGGCCACCAGGAAAAGCTTCTGCCAAGAGAGTTTACATTCTCATTCTCTCCACAGGGCGACATCTCTTCCCGTTGATGCTGTGGATGGTTGAAAACCTCACACAGCGCTTACTCGGGTGCACCTGATTCCTTTCCCATATCTTGCAATGGGTATGTATTCTGAATCTGTGAATATCATATACATTGCACAATTTCTTCGCCATTTGTCCAATGTAAACTTCAAATGAGAGTGCTTGGACTACCTTAGTTGATCTCAAATTTGTTAATAGTGACTGAAAATTTGTTGTAAAGATGATACTACAGCTGATAATTATACAAGTACTTTTGAGTTCTTTTTGTGTGCTCAATGGCATTGGCATCATATAGAAGGCACCGTTCAAAAACCAATTGACAATAGGAGGAATAACTTAATAAGATAGATATCACATTTAAACAAATCAGAACCCTAATAATTGATTAGCATCTTTTAAAGTGTTCTTGGGTGATGCAAGTGCTACCTGGAGAGATTAATGTATGTTGCCATGAACACAGGGAAGACAAGGTAGAAGTGGTCCAGACATGGATCTGAGGTGGGGCTTATGTGGTGTAGACCAAACTTAAATCAAATGGGTAAAACCCATGTGATTGTGAGGGGTATCTGAAGGCAGCAGCCCCACTTGCACCTATATTTTGAACAAGGCACATAACTTAAACTAAGATGGTAACATGGCCACTGATTTCTCTCTTCATCTTCTTGTTTGGCTGCTGCATTAAATATAAAGGGTCTGTTCCTGACTTCCTGTCTTTGTCTCTGTGTGGCTTCTACCACCTTCTGACTTGGATTTCTGTGCTTTCTTGCTTCACTCTCTGCATCTTTTTTAACCACTAATTGCATCACTTTCATGGCTGTATAGCCTGTTAAGAGGTATGCTGTTTTAGAGGATTCGAACTTGAATACCTGAGCTAGGATTTGTTTGTTACTCAGGCAGGCTTATTACTTACAAGTCAATTTGAGTGGCCTAAGGTGCTGCCTTCTAAGACATAATGTGATTGAGATGAACATAAACTAAGAACTTTCTGCTATCAGAGAAAGCTGTCAAACACACTACTGTTAGTAAAAAACTAACAACTTTTGTAGGCTTACCTGTGATTTGTGATTGAGGTATAATTACTTGTCTTCCTAACTAGATTTATGAAGAGATTCATTAGGGCTTGTTTGATTGAAGTGGAAGTTACTTCCCATTAATTGTAATTCATATGAAATTATGAATTTTAAAAATATGTATTGCTAAATAAATTATAAGCCGTAGGGAGTTATTAAATGAAATAAGTTTGAATGTTTCTATTAATAAATGTTGGAATTGCAACTTACTTAGTTCCCTGGGTAAGTCATTTTATAGGAATTGGAAACTATACGAGGTCAAACTTTTGGATTTTTAGTATTAAAAAAGGTCTTTTTATCTTACGTTTCAAGGGTATAGGATAAAAATTTTAATCGGGAAAAATTTCCTATCAAATAAAGGAGCGACTGAAAGCAATATTACGAAAAGTTAAAATAATTTGAACTTGGTGCATCTTTTCCGGTTACGGTTGTTATGATAGAAAGGCCGTTAAACCAAAAATCCAACCATACATATATATTTGAAAATAATATTTGGTTCAAAATAATTGAATTGGTGTATTTCGAGACAAATAGGATAAATTATTAAATGGTTAGTTATATAGACATATCACATGAAGAAAATCTTTCCTATAATGTCGAAGTAGGTTGTGATTCATGTGGTTTAGAAGAAGCCCTCCCAACTTTATAAAAAATAATAATTTATCTTCCAATATCAATGAATCAAGAAACATAGTACTTTAGAAACTACTATATTATCATAATAACATTACTTTGTTCAAATTTCGGCTCGTTTGTTTTGAGCTCGAATATCTTAAATTTTGTGAAATTTTTTAAAATTTATTTGAAATTACTATATTTTGAGCAAATAGGACTGCTTAATGCTCGAAAAAAAGTTCTACTCGAACTCGTTCACTTCCTAAACGAGCAGAGTATGAGTACATTTTTAACATCAAGTCTATATTTAAGCACTACTCATTTCTAAATGACTTAAATATGAACAAGTAATAGTCGGCTCGTTCCGCTTCTTATTCCCTTAATTCTAAGTTGTTTATCAAACAAAAATAGGCCTTCGTGCAGGAAGGGTTGATGGTGCTTCCTCTAATGGGCCACACTTATTGGGCCGGTCCATAACTAGCCTTTTAAGTTGTAAACTCTTTACATTGCGCCCCTTTCCCTCTCATTTCAGACTTCCAAAACCCTAATTGCCCGCCGTTGCAGAGCGACAACACCCCAGGCGGCATCTCTGCAACTTACTAGGCCGGAGGTATCGATCTTCTTCTTCCCCCTTTAGGTTTATCCGATTCCGAGCTTCAATTTCGCCATTCGCCTTTGCTTTAACTCTCCTGTTTTCTTACAGCTCAAATGGCGGACAAAGCAGTGACGATCAGGACCCGAAAGTTCATGACCAACCGCCTCCTCTCCAGGAAGCAGTTCGTCATCGATGTTCTTCATCCTGGAAGGCCTAATGTTTCCAAGGTTCGATCTTTGTGCTTTTTGTCATGTGTACGCTCAGTTAAGTAATTGCTGTGCTTATATTGGTTTCGATTGCTTGTTAAGGCTGAACTGAAGGAGAAGTTGTCGAGCATGTATGAGGTCAAGGACAGGAATTCGATCTTCGTGTTCAAATTCAGGACCCATTTTGGAGGCGGCAAGTCCACTGGGTTCGGTTTGATTTACGATTCGGTTGAGAATGCCAAGAAATACGAGCCTAAGTACAGGCTCATCAGGGTAAGTTTAGCCAAGCTTTTAGTGTGTTTACCCTTTTTATCTGAGTATTGGATCTGTTGCTTCACTGGCTGAATGATAATTTGATGGCAATGTGGTGTAAACAAAAGACAATTTTAGCTATCACTTGATGGAATTTGGGGAACTTCTTTTATGATTTTGTAGAGTTCTGTGTTTATTATGATATCATGATTCATTGCAGATGCTTATTTTATCCAATGGTTGGAGGATCTGTGGGCTTCACAGTTTATTTTGATCTCACAAAAACTGCTGTGTGCTAGTCATTCTAGGGTTATGTTAGCAAGTGGTAGATTGAGTGTACATAATGCAAAAGCCAAGTATTTGGTGTACTTGCTTAAATGTGGAAGATGCACCTGAAACTGCAGTTGATTTAGATGGAAGAGTCTTCATATCTATGCATTTATTACCTATTTTCTGTCTGGGTTCAATCTCGTTAGGTTGCTCAATTTAGTTTTTATATAATTCTGTGGTTGATCCATTATGAAGTTGCGATTGCCTCGATTTTATGATTTGCTTCTTCATCTTGCATAGCATTGTCATTCAACATATGGTTTTCTTAAGAAATCCTCCTATAGTTAAAATAGGAGAATCCCTTCTCTATGGTATCACTTTATTAGGGAAGTCAAATCCCTTGAATTAGTTTTTTATTCCCCACACTTTTAAGGGCATAATTAAGTTTTATAACTAGAAGTAAGCATTTAATTTGCATTGATCCCTTGTGAATCATGTAATCCATGGCTTGTATAGAGTACGCAAGCCAGGTTCATGGGTGAAAAACTTCTGCACAGATCATGCTTGGTTTAGTACTTGATAATGGTTTGATGCATCCCTCATGGTTGTAATACTTCACCTCTCCTTGTTGTTAATAGAATGGCCTAGACACCAAGATAGAGAAGTCGAGGAAGCAGTTGAAGGAGAGGAAGAACAGGGCCAAGAAAGTCCGTGGTGTCAAGAAGGTAAAGACATCTCCGACTCATTTTTTTCCTTTCCTTCTACTTCACTTGGGCATGTGAATGACGACCTTACACAATTTTCTTGTTTGCTTTTGTAGACCAAGGCCGGAGATGCTGCCAAGAAGAAGTAAGAGCTTCAATAGATTGATAGGGAATGCAAACATAGTGACGCTTATTGTACTTCTTAAGGCCGGTTTAGGTCTTGTTTTACAACTGTCATCCTATCCAATTCGACTATCGCTTATGGAAGTTTTGATGAGATTCCTGAACCATTGCCCCTGAATTTTAACATTTCGTAGCTGAATGCAAAAATTTCTTATTCCATGGTTCCAATTTCCAAGCTTGATTTCTGTGTTAGCTTTTCATCTGCATTTACTGGTCATCTTCTTAGTCCCTGGATACCCCTGGTTCTCTAGTATGCAGTCGTTAGGGGTAGAGGTTTGATTCGTCGATTGCAAGATTTGGCCCCTTTGTGGGCCTTGGTGTGGTAATTTAATTTCTTTTGTAATGCATCTTGAAGCACATAATGGCTTGTTCCCCTTACTACTGTCTACATCGGTGGGGAAAAAATATCATTCTGCATAGCAAATCTGAAAGGGCATAACGTGCAAGGCATGCCTTAACGTGCAATCCATGTCTTAGTTAGATTCTTCCCGAGTTGCTTCTTTTCTTTGAAAACAAAATTAAACAACATAAATGCTTCTGTTGTGAAGTGTGAACTACATCTCCACAAGAACTAAAAGTTGGCCATATATGATGGATGGCTATACCGGGGTCATCCCTTTCATTCACGACGCCCTTCTACAAAAGAAAGGATGGGATAGCTATCGATTGCTTCAAGCTAGCGAGGAGCAAGAGATTGATCTTGGATGCGGTGAAGCGATGGAGACTCGTCGAAGAAGACGTCAATTTGGGTTCTTTGGTCGGAGGTGGGAGATTGCAGGAGTGTCTCCTGGGAAGAGCAACGGCTAAGCTGACTTGTGATTTGGATGAAAATGGAAGATCAATGCGAGTATTTTGAATTTTCATCTCAGTGTGGTTAACTGTTGTTTTTCAATTGTGATGGTTTCATCTAAAGGAGTTGATGAAGAGATGGGTGTTTGTATGATGATTGATGGCATTATGTTTGTCCTTATGTTTTTGCAAGGAATTTGGCAAAATTATTAATAATAGTATTTTTCGAAACACTTTCAATCCTCTTTTATGCTTACTTTATTTATCAATGTTAACCTGATTATAAAATAAATTAACCATAATTAAAATGAAGTGAAAATTATGAGAATTATCGTACATATGGTTGCACTTACTTTTACAAAATTTTAAAGTTAAATAAAAAAAGTTTACAATAATTACAGACTTACAGTTAGTAGCACACTATACAATTCTACCCAAAAAAACAAAACTCCATACAACCACCTAAATTTTGTGGCGTTTGCCGATTTTCCACAAGCATTTAAGTGTAAGTTGATAATCTAACATATCTATAATCTAGGGTTGTTATATGAGCTAAGTAGCTCGTGTTTGTATTAAGTTCGACTTATAAAAAACTCGATTTGAGCATATTCATTTATCAAACGAATCAAGTATATTTTTAAGCTCTAATTTTGTGGATTTTTTAAAATTTCTTTTAAGTGATTGCTTCCTTTGTTCACCAAAATATATCGTTTATTATTCTTGCATGTTTTTTAAAAATAGTAAAAACTACATAAAATATTAATTTCTTTATTGATTTTTAAAAATAATCTTATACTTACCAATCATAACTAATAACTAGGAAACTATTTTTAAAAATTAATTAAAAAAATTGATATATCATAGAGTAAATGACATGTTTTATCGAACGGATCAACTATTTCATTAGCATGTAAAGCTACAATATGCTCAAATAAAGCTCGGCTCAAACCCAATTATTTATTGTCCCGTTAATAAGTAGAGTTGTTGAACATATTTTGGTAAACCTAATTCAAATAACCCAAATTTTAGTAGGGTGAGCAGGTAACAATATGAACTTTATAAAGTGACAAAATTAACCCAAAATTTTACTATTATGTGCTTATATCACCACCAATGTCTATTTTAAAATAAAAAATAACAATTAACTTTTATAGTTTTGAAATAAAACCTAAAATAACATTAAACTAGATTTTTTAATCAAAATTACACAAAAGGTAAAAAAAATTAAATGAAAAATAATTTTTTTTACTTAAGATAATTGAAAAAATATCGATAATTTTTGTCATATTTTAAAAACTCAAAATTTGGTTTGAACAAATGATATATATAAGTTAGAAATATTTTTGTAAAATATTTCTCAAATGATTTTTTTATATCAAAATTACACAAAATATAACTTTTTATATTCCCTTAAAATGTTTCTCAAATGATATAATTTTTATATTTTTCAAATAGGACCTAAAAAAATACTCCTTCCGTTAATTAAAACTTGACGTTTTACTATTCACGCACTCTTTTTGAGATGTTAAAAACTATATAAAATATTAAATTTTTAAATATTTTTTAACAAATAATTTCATACTTGTTACTATTAAGTATGAATTTATAAAAAGAAATGTAAAAAAGAGTTAATATTTTATATAGTTTTTGTCATCTTAAAAAAGCGTGCATGAATAGTAAACGAAATTTTTTAATTAACGAAGGGAGTATTAAACTAGGTTTTTAATCAAAATTACACAAAATATACATTTTTTAAAATGAAAAATAAAATTTTCTACTTAGGATAATTGGGGGAAAAAATCGCTAATTTATGTCATATTTCAAAAACCCATAATTTGGTTAGAACAAATTATATAAGTTAGAAATATTCACAAGTGAAATATATTTTTAATTTGTTGTGTTGTTAATTTATTCTTTTAATTAAAGAATAAATTGAAAAATCATTTGAGAAATATTTTTTAAAAAATATTTCTAATATGTATAAAATTATAAAAAAATCAATTAAAAACTTTATATTTTATATAGTTTTTAACTCCTTAAAAAACGTGTCAAAAAAGTCAAACGTCTCTTATTTATGAACGAAGGTAGTATTATTTTAGGTTTTATTTCAAAACTATAAAAGTTAGATGTTATTTTTTTATTTTAAAAAAGAAATTGGTGGTGATATAAGCACATAATGGTAAAAGTTTGTGTTATTTTTGTCATTTTATAAAGTTCATGGTGTTAACTTCTCACCCTACTAAAGTTTTGGGTTATTTGAATTAGTTTTACCACATATTTTTAAACTCGAGTCTAAATTTAAGATTATGTTCGAACTTGACTCATTTCTCACAAGCCTACTAAAAAAAACTTTTTAAGCATAAAGACGTTTAAAGGTGGTACATGACTTCATCAAAAAAAATAAAATCAGCGGTTTCTTGTAATTTACAGCTAATTGTATGTGATGTTTTGTAAAATTTCGTACTTTGCGGGCAAATTTGTAAAATAAAAACTCCCCCAATTACCCTAACACTAATGCTAAAATAATTGGGCTATAAATACTAAATACGCCGTCGTATTGGATGTCCCCCTCACCCCTTACCGGAAACCGTCAACTGTCGCCGGCTCCTCTTTACTCCGCCGTATGGAGCTGTCAATCCCTGGACACACTCAGCTGCTCAGAGCTTCGCCTTCCATTTCTCCGCCCGCCATCCTTTGCCGTCGGAGCTCTACGCTTCCACTATCCTTCTCCTCGCCTTCTCACAAACGCAAGCTCGCTCTGACAATGAACTCTCCCCGCGCCACCTCCGTCGACAACAGCGGCTTGCCCGCGACTTCTCTCTCCATCGAAGCAGGTATTACTCCCATGATATACTGTCAATTAGAAGGTTTCAGTTCTTTTCTTCCAGAATTTGTTGTGTAGCAAGTCGATTTATTTACCTCTATTTGCAAATTCAATTTGTAAGATTAGGGTTTCGATGTCTGTGTTAAATTGTTAATACCAGGTCGAATTGGAGAGATGAAGCGGGTAACGAAGGAGACCAATGTGTTTGTGAAGCTGAACTTGGATGGTACAGGAGTGGCTGATAGCAGCACTTCAATCCCCTTTCTTGATCATATGTTGGATGTGAGCAGTTGCTTGAAATTTCTGTTCCGCTTAAAATTACCACATCCATGTGATATTTTGATGCATAAATTGGTGTTTTTTCATTGGTAGCAACTTGCTTCTCATGGTTTATTCGACGTGCATGTTAGAGCTACCGGAGATACTCATATCGATGATCATCACACCAATGAAGATGTTGCACTTGCCATTGGATCGGTATGTTTCCTCTATAGCATTTTACTCTGATTTTTACTCCTTTTTGGATGAGAATCATAGTGGAATCTTGCAAAATTTTAATGGAACTATTCAATTGTTTGTATTGGGGCTCTAGTTTATTACTCCTTCAGCATATTGATTTGTTCTTGGACTTCTGTATTGATGATTTATGAGTGTGGATTGCTTTGTTATAGTTTTTGCTATGATGCCAAGTGTTGCTCACTTGCCTTCTGTCAAGGTGCAGGCTTTGCTACAGGCACTAGGTGACAGGAAGGGGATCAATAGATTTGGCGATTTCTCTGCACCACTGGATGAGGCCCTAATTCATGTTTCATTGGTATGTTTCATCACCTTCACATGTGTCATGATTATTGATAATTTTCTTGCAAAATTAATTTCTGAAAATAGTTGAATTAGTACTAGCTGTAGGTGGGGGAGGCCCTGAAATCCATTGATTCATCCTCTGGAAACTTTTATGTTTAATTTGACCATCGAGCTTTTTAGTTTGTATGCCCTATTTTTAGATGGTAATATCTAAGAGATGTTGCAAATGACATGATTGATGCCATGTATAACTCTGGGTGTTTAACTGTTTATGCTAATTGCTTTGATGCCATTTGTGATTCTGTTGTTTAGGATTTGTCAGGGCGACCTTATTTAGGTTATGATTTACATATACCCACAGAGAGAGTTGGTACATATGACACTCAGGTATGGTATTTTTTATTTTGTTTAATAATTCTTCCTGAGTTCTGTTTAATTGAACTTGCTACATTTCAGTCATGTTTTATGTGGAATTAATGTTTAATTACTTACATTCCTTATGTAAAAATATTAAATTTAAGACATAGGCTCAAGTCTGCATCTCCTTGACTACTATGTTTTTCTATTTGATGTTGCTTCTTTGCTAGATGCATATTGTTTGAAAACTGCCTTTTGGTTGTAAAGGACCAAGGATCATTTGTATTGTAAACCTGCCACATCCATAAGCTTAACATATATCGGATGCTATTATGGCTAATTTCCTCAACCTCACAAACTTGTTTGATATGTTAATGAAGGCCATATTTAAATGGTCATGTTTTTACGGATGCTCAGTATATGAAATCTGACATACAATAAGATTTTTTTTAAGAATTGCAACTGTTGAAACTTACTTTTGGACTCGATTTTTGTCATGCAGTTAGTGGAGCATTTCTTTCAGTCTTTGGTGAATACTTCTGGGATGACACTTCATATTAGACAGGTAAGATATCCATCTTCCCACTTGAACCCACATTTACCTTTTATCATCACCTAAGATTCTAAATTTCAGTAGTCCCTTACAGACGAAAGTTAATACTATTAAACTTCATTGAACTAGTTTAGCAAATTTTTGTGCCGCTTTTGTGATCCTTAGTTTAGTAGTTATGCGAACTTTTGTGCTTCAAATGCAGCTTGCTGGAAAAAATTCTCACCATATAATTGAGGCCACCTTCAAAGCTTTTGCCAGAGCTCTCAGACAAGCTACTGAATATGATACTCGTCGTGCTGGGACTATACCAAGGTTTGTGCCCCCAACCTATTCTGATACACTTGCTATAGTTTTGATGAGAGCATGATGTGAGCCTTTTATTATGCAAATCTCTTATTCTTCTTAGTACTTAACTGTGCAATAATCGTGTCTAGATTTAACTAATTCCATATCATAAATTTATTTCGAACTTATTTAATTCTCTTTACTCTCATGTACGTATACACAGCATCTTATGTCAGTTAATCGACAATGGCAAATAGCTGTATCTCACATTTGTCAGTACTTGGTTCCGTGTTAGTAGATATTAATTCCAGCCACTGGTGTTTTATTTCTGCAGTTCAAAAGGAGTTTTGTCACGTTCTTGACTCAAGCCATCACAAAACCCCGACTATGAGGTGGCAATCACTCCCATTCTGATACACTTGCCCAAGAATTGCTTTCATATTCAAACAGGACAGGTATCTGAAGTTCTTCCCATCCCAGTTGTTGCAGATGCATTCTTTCTTGTTAGCAGGGCGAGTTACACTGTTCTCAAGCATGCATCACCTGGGTACTACTAAGTTTGTAATCCTCAATAATGTATTCCATTTGTAAACTTGATTTCCCATATGGAAAAACATATATGCTGCTTATCCATTTTAAAAGGAAGGGTATTGAGACTTGTAATAAAGGAGAAGTTGAAGGCAACCTTTGACTACTTCATCTAGGTTATTGTCATTGGTGTGTTATTCTTGAAGCCAAGCTTTAAAGCATCTGTTGAAGTCTGTCTATTGTGAATATCTTTATGGGTCAGATTGTGCTTGGGTGTTTACAAATCCGCAATAAACCTAGGAAGTATTCTTGATTGAAGTTGCTCTCCCCACTGAGCATCTCTAGTAAGCACATAACACAGATGTTGACAACTATGATAATGAGGTCACATATGAATTGGGATTTGAGGCAAAGAAACCAAAGAATCATGCACTGCAATGAAGAGAGTATTTTGATTTTCTACATTTCGGGAGACACATGAAGCACTACAAGAACTCTTCAGCTGCATCCAAATCACGTATAATCTCAGACTTAACCTCTTCAGATAGCGCTGCAGACGGCCCTGCCTTGGAGTAAAAACCGGCCAGGGTTCTAAATGCTTTCTCAAGCTCGCGATAGGATTCCTGCAAGAATACGCAGCAAAGCGCAGGCCCTCACAACTTTTAAGAGTCCTGAAGAGAAGAAAATCAAACCAACAAATGTGTATCATTACCTCCTTAGCAACGATTGGCTGACCCCTCCAGTTACTCAAGTAGTCCCGAATGGACTCCTTTGCAGCATCTGCAGTACGTCGAAACTTAGCAGCATCTGTCGCGTCTTCCTTCAGTGACTCGCGAAGGGTCTTAACCACCTCTCTTGCTGACTTCAAGTAGGCCTTTGGCAAGACCTTTCCTGACTTGGTTTTCTCATTAGGATCAAAGAGTGACTTAAATGCACCTGCCACGCCTTCATCCTCGCCCTTCTTGTCATCCGAATTTCCGTCTGCCCATGAAGGCGGTGACAGTAAAATAGTAGCTAACAAGCTCCCACAACATACCAATGAACGTCTCCGAATAATCGCGACTTCATGCCTCAGCTGCTGGTTCTCTGTCATGATAAAAGCAATTCAGCCCAAGAATTTATGATGTCAAACAAATGAATCCCAGTTAACTTCAACCATGATTCACTCACTATGAGCAATGGGTTCTTTCTGTGCTGGACAACACATTGCTGTAAGTACTCGCCCTGGAAGGAAAACAGCCATCCTCAACAATTAGACGATCAATCCAGCTTTTACATGTCAGTTGATGCAACTAACCCCTGTAAAACTGTAAAACAGCAAAGCAATTCATCTAATGATTCAGATTTCTATAGCAGATTAATTGAAAGGCGAATTATCCCCTTTTTCACCACTTAAAAAGATCTCATCTTTTAATTCCCATCCCAGATTTTCTTTTGAACAAAATGATCCATGGAAGCTGTAATTACAAAAGCAATTGAGTTCGGATGATGAACAATTTTCAAGGCATTGAAAGAGAAAATACCTCAATCTTCTTGAATCCACTCTGAGCTTCGTCTTCTGTATATTCAAGCTGGACTGTTAATTTGTTATCTGCATTTCATAGTGGAAGAGGGTATTTTCGGTATTTAAAATGTTCAGTGATTGGTTTAGAGGGTATTTTCGGTATTTAAAAAGTTCAGTTGTTGGGTCTAAACGGCGTCGTTTTCTATTAGGGTTTTTGACTGAGTATTTATGCATCGCTAAAAGCAGGTTTGTTTCCATTCTGCTGCTGCATCCATCTAGAAGCCTCAGCCGAGAGTGACGCCGCCGACGTCGCCGAGTGCAAAGGAGAAGAATCTGTGAAGATGGTACCTACGCTTCCTTCTAAATGATGAGATTTTTGATTTTGTGATTTTTGATTTTTGAATTCGGTGTGTTTTGTGTTTGTGGCCGGTAGTCGCTTGTAGCGAACGAGGAGTTCCAGCACATTCTTCGTGTGTTGAACACGAACGTCGATGGGAAGCAGAAGATCATGTTCGCTCTCACTTCCATCAAAGGTATCGGTCGCCGATTCGCCAACATTGTCTGCAAGAAGGCCGACGTCGACATGAACAAGAGGTCACCCCCTAAAGTCGATCTCTTTTTTGTTCATTTGTTCCTATTTGGATGCTTCTTATTGAATGTTCAATCTGTAGAAATCTGTACTGTGAGTCTCAAATCAGACTCCAGATACTAATATAAAAGATGTAGAAATCTGTACCGAAGGGGTACCGTAATTGAACTGAATTTCAGCAGGTTTAGGTCTGATTGGTGGAGGCTGATTGCCAGTGCTGTTTTTGGAATAAAACCCTCTCATTGTTGACATATTTATGTTGGTCTTTCTCTATTTAACTTGGGAAAAAATATTCTAGTACCTCTATAGTTTCAAATTATGAGATCAGAAAGCAAAAGATGGTGGAGATGGTATAGTTTAATCAATGAGTTAATAGGTTCTTGTCCATTTGCAGTATTTTTGTTATCCTAGGTGAGGGTATGGTTCAATTAATCCTCGTTTTCAAACCCGTGGAACGAAATGAAAGAAATGAGCTGCACCGAGATTATGATTGCAGGGATGAATTGTAAAAGTAAATGAGTGAAGAATTTCCTGGATGGTTGGTAGTTGTTTTCGGATGCTCTTGACATGAAATGAGAGAACTTGTTCAAGGGAACCAATGAGTTAATAAGCTTTCGTTCTAACACACAGGCCCATAATAATCTATTAATTGTGATGAACTGTTAAGGAAGCATACTATAGCAGTAATAACATGTAGTAGAACACTTTGATTGGATTGTTCAAGTGCATTCGACATTTCTTCAATATTATGTTTTATGTGCTAATTTTTTCAGGCTTTTTCTGTTATTTCTGGTTTTATCGACCTTGTTAAAATTTAACTAGTGCATCTTTGTTCCTTTGAAATGTTGCTGCTTGTCATTATCTTCTTCACTTTCATTTGTATTGCACCTGTGCTGATCCTGTGTACTATGCGACTACAGAGCTGGTGAGCTCACTGCTGCAGAGCTTGACAATCTGATGACCATTGTGGCCAACCCAAGGCAGTTCAAGATCCCAGATTGGTTTCTGAACAGG
This sequence comes from Persicaria tinctoria, assembly GCA_037127255.1. Taxonomy (NCBI): domain Eukaryota; kingdom Viridiplantae; phylum Streptophyta; class Magnoliopsida; order Caryophyllales; family Polygonaceae; genus Persicaria; species Persicaria tinctoria. Next base: position 4,273,816 of record JBANSL010000008.1, on the reverse strand, counting down.
AAGAAGGATTACAAGGATGGTCGATACTCACAAGTCGTTTCCAATGCTCTTGACATGAAACTGAGAGATGATCTCGAGCGTCTCAAGAAGATTAGGTATGTCAAGGAACCTACCTCTTTAAGAATCTTGTTGACACTTGGTTGATTTCGGCGAATTTCATTGCTGCCAATAGCATAAATACTTAATGTTATCTCAACATCATCTGCAAACAAAAAGAGAAGAATTGTCTCGGTAGAATTAACCTTGCCACTTGGATAGTATTGAGCTATGGACAGATCTATTGACATTACAAAACTTTGGTTATGGACAGGAACCACCGTGGTCTCCGTCACTACTGGGGCCTTAGAGTTCGTGGACAGCACACCAAGACAACCGGCCGCAGGGGAAAGACTGTTGGTGTTTCAAAGAAGCGTTGAAGGATGGGTGCATGGCACTCTTACATGTCTGTCGACTCTGTTCTACTGCAGATTTTGTTTTCACTCAGTTGTTACTTCTCACAATGAATCATCTTTTGTGGTGCAATTTCGCTATGAATCTTTAGTCTGGAAAATGTGTTCATGTTCTGCCAAATTCATACTATTTCTGTAGCTGTAGATTCTATAAGCTCTATCCTAGTTGAGAACTTGAGATCAGGTATTCTGTTTCCATCAATGTTTTATCTGGTCCATACTCTCTTTAGCTCCAGAGCATTTACAGGTGGCGTGATCAGTGATAATGTCGAGTTCTCCAACACGCAGGAGTTGTACTCTTTTTGAAGTAGGTTAAAAGGCGCTGATACCTTTGCTGACATGCTCTTCACTGGTGCAAGTAGGTTAAACTTTGCTCCGCAAATTTTCGTCTTTGGAAGAACAGAAAACGAACGACTGGTTTGTGTTTGTTAAGCAGAGAATCTGAGATGATGGATTCGAACAACAATATAGCATGGTTGGGCGAGTTGGCGCAGTTCGGATGCAACTCTGGGAGTGTGGGATTGGGCATGGGCAAGCCATTTTTTGCTGGTGCGCTCGTCCTGGATATATATGTGCACTCTGTCATGTTTGACCCGAGCAAACTTCAAAGTAACTTGAGCATTTGAATAATTCTTGTTTGACAATGTTATCAAATTTTTAGTTTGTAGGTTTTAACTTTTAACAATCTTATTTCCAAACCTTATTATTCCATTTCCCCTACCAACAGAATATAGTCGATACCCTCAATTGGTAAGGACTAAGGGTGTCTCTTACTCTCTTCCTCGCAAAAAGTTCATAGGTTCGATTTTTGCTACCCGTGTGATTGTCGTGTGGGGAGGAGATTTATGACTATGAGGGACTAAAGATAAACTTATTCGAACTTTTATATATAAAAAAACCGTAATAATGATAGTGGTAAATAAGATAATTAGATTGTTTGTACTTAATATCGTGCTTTGTTTATTTGATTTCTTGCTTAGGTGACAATATTTCGGATCCTCTTTTTATAGTGGAGAATGGAGATTCATAACCCTAAACCAGAGATATTTTTATTTTGTCTTGAGAAATATTTCACTACATATTAAAATATTACAAAACTCCTCTTGAATATTCACCTTATATAATGACTAAGGGATTTTACCTAGGGTGGCTAAAAATAGACCCGACCCGGAAACCCCACCCGACCCGACCCGAAAAACACGGGGTTGGGGTTGACCCGAAACCCCTAGGGGTCGGGTCTCGGGTCGAATTTTAGAAAATCCCGGGTCAACAGGCGAGTCGGGGTCAGACCCGGCAGGTCTCGGGGGTGGACCCGTTGACCCGAATTTTTTTTTTTTTAATTTTTTTTAATAAATATACATATGGTATAGGTATACTTTTATATATGTTAATATGTATACATTGTGCATATGGGTACCGTACGTGTGTACAGTGTATATATACCATGGTATATACCATGTTAATATGTATACAATGTTATATATGTTAATATCAACATGTATACAGTGTGCATATAACACATATATGCACACTTACATACTAGATACTATATATATACAATATAATATATATAAGAAAAATTAAAAAAATATTACAAATCTATATGTGTTACGCCTTTGAAAACCGTAAAATATATCGGAATTTTAAAACTCGGGTTTTCGGGTGAACCCATTACCCGACCCAGAAAACCCGGAATTACAAATCTCGGGTTCGGGTCGGGTGGCGAGTCGCATTTTTAAAAATCTCGGATCTTCGGGTTGACCCCCACCCGGAATGTTCGGGTCGGGTCAACCCGGATGAGCCACCTTAAATTTTTACCTAAATTAAAACTTATACTGTCTCATTAAAGATATGCAATCATATGTTCTGAAAATGTATCCATATTCAACAAAATTGGATAAAATCTTGTCTTAATTGGATATAAATTTGATAGAATTAGATAGAAATTGAAGAATTTTATATTATACAATTGGATAAAAAGTGTGAATTTTTTAATTGGTTAAAAAATCATTGGACCATAGTTAAGTAGATTTCGCCAGGTATCATATTATAGCTAGATAAATTAGATTTGGGGAATCCAAAATGTAAAAGGGTGTTTTCGGTATTTCAAATCTCTGAACAAATTAGGGTTTTCACTAGAGTATTTATCCATCGTTAAAACCTTCCTCTTTCCGTTCTGCGCCACCGCACTAGGAGCCTTGCAGCCGAGAGAGCCGCCGCCGAGTGCAAAGGAGGAGGACGAACAAGCTGTGAAGATGGTAATCGCACTCACGCTTACTTCTAAATGATGAAATGTTTGAATTTGTTGCTTTTGTGGTTTTTAATTTTTGGATTCTGTGTGTTTTGTGTTGGTTGCCGATAGTCGCTTGTAGCGAACGAAGAGTTCCAGCACATTCTTCGTGTTTTGAACACGAACGTCGATGGGAAGCAGAAGATCATGTTCGCTCTCACTTCCATCAAAGGTATCGGTCGCCGATTCGCCAACATTGTTTGCAAGAAGGCCGATGTCGACATGAACAAGAGGTCAGTCAATTTTCTTTTTTGTTCGTGTTCCTATTTGGGTGCTTCTTATGTTTGCTTTTTATCATGTTCTCCTATTGGATGTTCAATCTGCAGTCTCTGATTACTTACTACTATCAGGGCTAGTGTGAATGATTGTATCGGATACACTAGTGGTGTCAATTTTTGATGTTTTGTGATGCTCAAATCAGACTCCAGATACTAATACTTGCATCTAAAAGATGTAGAAATCTGTAGGGGTACTGTAATTAAACTAAATTTCAGCAGGCTTAGGTCTGATTGGTGGAGGCTGATTGCTAGTGCTCTTTTTGGAATAAAAACCTCTCATTGTTGACATATGTGTGTTGGTGTTTCTCTATTTAACTCGGGAAAAAGAAATTCATGTGCCCCTATAGTTTCAAATTATGGAATCAGAAAGCAAAAGATTGTTGAGCTGGTATAGTTTAATCAAGGAGGTAATAGGTTCTTGTCCATTTGCAGTATTTTTGTGATCCTAGACGAGGGTATGGTTCAATGAATTCTCATTTTCAAACTCGTGGAATGAAATGAAGGGAATGAGCTGCTCCGAGATTATGATTACATGGATGAATTGTCAAGGTAAATGAGTGAAGAATTACCAGGATGGTTGGTACACCAAGTTTAAGTTGTTTCAGATGCTCTTGACATGAAATGGGAGAACTTGTTCAACAGAACCAATGAGTTAATAAGCTTTTATTCTACCACGCGGTCCACGCAGGCCTTTAATAATCTATTAATTGTAATGAACTGTTAAGGAAGCATAATATTGCAGTAGTAACATGCAGTAGAACACTTTGATTGGATTATTCTGGTGTATTCGACATTTCTTGTGCATTATTATGTTTTATGTGCTATTTTTTTCAGGCTTTTTCTGCTATTTCTGGTTTTATCGACCCTGAAAATTTTTGACTAGTGTGTCTTTGTTCCTTTGAAATGTTGCTGCTTATCTTTATCTTCTTCATTTTCATTCCTGATCCTGTGTACTATGCGACTACAGAGCTGGTGAGCTCACTGCTGCAGAGCTTGACAATCTGATGACCATTGTGGCCAACCCAAGGCAGTTCAAGATCCCAGATTGGTTTCTGAACAGGAAGAAGGATTACAAGGATGGTCGATACTCACAAGTCGTTTCCAATGCTCTTGACATGAAACTGAGAGATGATCTCGAGCGTCTCAAGAAGATTAGGTATATCAAGAACCTACCACTTTAAGAATGTTGTTGACACTTTCACAGTTGATTTTGGCATATTTCATTGTTGCCATCGGCATAAATACATAATTTTATCTCAACATCATCTGCAAGCAAAAAGAAAAGAATTGTCACTGTAGAATTTAACCTTGATACTTGGATAGTATTGAGCTATGAACAGATGACGTTACGAAACTTTGGTTGTGTACAGGAACCACCGTGGTCTCCGTCACTACTGGGGCCTTAGAGTTCGTGGACAGCACACCAAGACAACCGGCCGCAGGGGAAAGACTGTTGGTGTTTCAAAGAAGCGTTGAAGGGTGGGTGCATTGCACTCTTTCATATCCTGTCTACTCTATTCTACTGCAGATTTTGTTTTCACTCAGTTATTACTTCTCACAATGCATATCTTTTATGGTGCAAATTTCACAATGAATCTTTAGTCTGGAAAATGTGTTTCTGTTCTGCAAAATTCCTAGTACTTCTGTAGATTGCAGATTCTATAAGCTCTATCCTTGTTGGGATGAGATATTTTCAGTTTCCATCAATGTTTTGTCCGGTCCATCCTCTCTTTCGTGTAAAAATGCTCTAGAGCCTGCGAAAAAACTAGTAGTGACTCACTTTTCATGGTCAGTGATAGGGTCAAACGCTCCACCATGCCGAAGTTGTACTCTGTTGGAAGGTCTAGACGGCTTCTTGAAGAGCAAAATTCTTTGCTGGCATGCTCTTCACTGGAGCGAGTTGGTTAAGCCCTGTACCCCACCCAAATTTTCGTCTTTGAAAGAACAGGCTTATGTATCAAATCTAGAGATAACGGATTCAAACAAGAATATAAGCATGTGTGAGGTGAGTAGGCGCAGGCTTTATTCAACTCTGGGAATGTTGGTTTGGTGTGGGCAAGCCATTTTTGCAGGTGCGCTCGTCCTGGATATATATGCACAGTTGTGTGCTATGTCATGTATGCCTCAACCATACTTCAAAGTACCTTGAGCATTTGAATATTTCCTTGTTTGACAATGTTATCAAATTTTTAGTTTGAAAGGTTTTAACAATCTTATTTCCAAACTTTATGCATTCCATTCCCCCTACCAACAGAATACAGTCGATACCCTCTATTGGTAAGGGTTTATAGGTTCGATTTTTGCTACCCGCGTGATGGTTATGTGGGTAGATGATCACAAACTTATCCGAACATTTATAAATGACTCCCAACTATAATGGTGGCTCTTTGTGGCTTTTGTAGGGTGCTATAACATTCATGAAAAAGGTTGTTGAATACAAATTCTAGGAAAATAGCATATCATTGTTAACTAAGCTCCACATTAACTTGTAATTACTTCTGTATGGAAGAACTTGGCATATGACACCCACATCATCATAAGCAAATAACACACTACCTGTTTCCCAAATTTGCAAAAATTAGGGCAACAGTAAAATGGGAAGGATCAAGCGGTTTCCCCTTTTACTATTTCAAGCTATTTTGGATAATAATGAATTGAATAGCAATAGCAATAGCAATAGCAATGGGGAAAGCCATAAAAACCAGTGAGGAGAGCACTTTGAATGGCAGAAAAAAGGGAGAAGGGGCATAATCTGTCACCCATCTCATCCCTCACATGATGTGTCTCATTAATCTACTGTCCTTTTCTTGCTCGTACTTCAACAATGGCCCCAATCTTACCCATTTTGATTTACTTACAAACCGACACAACTCTTAAATCAAACACTTGTTTTTAGGGAAACTTTTGCATCAAATAGCAAACCATTTGGGTTAATTGTGCTATTAGTACCATAAGTTTTATTGGGAATGAAAACATCTTGCAATTGTTATTGACGACAAATTAGAAGAAATATTGAAAATATTCGGATAAATGAAAAAGATTCATCGCTTTTGCTTTCGTTGATCACTTTAAAACTTTTTTTAAAGGATGGCGCCAGATGAACAATACCGAATGACTTTCCATATTTGAAACTTCCTACATTTTACCTCAAATTCTTACGTGATATACTGAACGGTGGGATCTATGTGATGATGGTGCGAGCAAGGTACAAACCACAACCTATCCAAAATGTCAATGTGGTATGATGTTATAGTAAATATTTGATGCAATTTCCCCTTCATTTAAAAATAGACAATCTAAAGGCCAAGTATCTAATGCTATGAAAGTAGGTAATGGTGAAAAACTATAGAAGAGCTCTATTATTGAAGCACTTTGCCTTATTGGTTGTTTCCCTAAATTGTTGCAAAAAGCAAACTTAAAAAAACTGGCCGGACATATTTACTTTGATGGTGGGCAAAGTGAATGGTGATGCCAGAAGTTGCCGTCATCGCTCATTTATGTGGTTTTGAGTCATTTGGTAAGGCAGCAGTCAGAAGAGGTTCGTGGGATGAATCATGTAAAGCCCAACCCAACCAGCTACCACAACACAATCCATCGTGTTTGAATTATGCCTCTTTTTTACCACATATCTGCTTACTACGCATGCCATCACACCACTCCCCCCCTCTCCCCATGGGAACATTTTTATTTATTTTTCCCTGTTTTAGGATCGAACCATTAACCAACGTATAAGTTTAATGAGTTTTAAATTATCTTTTTCTTCCACTAGGTTTATGGGGATGGTTTGTTTTGAAGTTTGAAATAATGTCATTTTTATTCTAATCAAACAACCTTAAATATATTTTAATGTCATCAATTTCTATGTTTTTTCCCTCAACGTTTAGGTTTTCGTATGAACCGTCAATATTTAAGCGTGAGGTTGTGGAGTGTGGATACTGCCGACTGAGATGAAGATATCGATGTGAAAACAGGGTTCTGAAGGCGTGCCAAAGGAGACGAGATTGTGAGATGAAGTGCAAATACCACGAAGGAAGGAGACGAGGATGTGGAGGAATGATCGATACTTACCCTCTATGAACAAAGGAGATGAAGATTAACTCGAATTCGATCAGAGGGTGACCGCCACCATTAAAGCAGTTGAAGCCGAAGAAATTGAAGAAAACCTAGATCTGAATGAGAGTTCAAATGGACTACTGAGGCAGAGCGGCACTTTTTTTTCCTCTTAATTTTCCAATATACCTAATTACATTTTACATACAAAGGTAAAGAATTAAAACAATTACAAAATAAATTAAAAAAATAAAAATAAAACTAAATATAACTGGTTTGGTAAGAATTGGTTGATATTATCGTAACTACCCATTTCAAATCGATTGATAATAGTGATACCAACTTTTTTATTTTAATTACTGTTACCGTACCAAATATATTGATAACCAATATACTTAGTTATCAATTATATTGGTTTGGTTTTCGATTTTCATGACAATTTTTTTTCCAGCCATAGTTATTACAATTAGACATCAACATGTATACATATGTCAACGCATTCTAACATTATTGTCATTCTGTCCATGCATGTGATCTTGTAGTGCTACTAATCATTCTCTCTTATCCAATGGGGAATTCCCACCTCCATATAATTGCCCTTCATTACCTTTTTTTGGAGCAAATTTAACATAATGAAACCTAATTTTTTTCAAAATCCTTTCCTTAAGCCAAATAAGGAATACCAATATATCAAGGGACTAATATAGAAGAGGCAAATTTTCGTCAAATACACGCCCATTCATCGACTTTCGACACGAAAAGTTGGTGTCAATAAGCTTTTTCCGGATATCGATTTTCCGTGTCGGCAAAATATATAGACTTGTTGACACGAAAAGCCGGTGTTATCAAGCTTTTTTCATATATCGATTGCTCAGATTTTTTTAGATAGCCCATCAAATTTTCGTTAAATACACGATCATTCGCCAACTTTCGGTGTCAGCAAACTTTGTTTTGCTTGGAAAAAGTTTGTCGACACCGACTTTTCGTACATATCATCAAATTATATAGACTTGTCGACACGAAAAGCCGATATGAGCAAGCTTTTTCAGACCAAAAAAAAAAACTTATTAATATATTAATGTAGATAATGATCGGTCTCCAAAATCAAGAACACCACAAACACCAATCGCCATCTACACTAGAATAACTCTCCTAGATGGAAGGTGAGCAATCGTATTTACCATGTTCAACCAACATATGACACGAATCGACATAAGATTGAAACCGATGCAGCATAATTTGGGAGTCGATGTGTTTCTTGCGACGCCCCACCGACCTCTTTCCTTATATTAATGGTCTCCTACTGTGTTGCCTCACAGTTGGAGCTTCCCTTGAAACCTAATCTTTAATTGCTAATAAAACCAATTCAACGAGCCATGATACTCCAGAGTCCAGTCCACACAGCTGTACATTTGATATTAAAGCTAGCTAGCTAGGCATTGAAATTAATTTCTTTCAAGATAAAACTCATTGATAATAATAACAACCACTACCCTATTGAGGTAGCTAGCCAGGTAGGAGCTTTTATTGGATCCCCAGTAACTTCTTTATTTGGGGATTTTAGAATTTTTGAAAATTTTTAATCATTTTTTAATTTAATATATATTTTTTTTATCTCATTCTTTGAAATGAAAAAGTAACACAAAAAATAGAGCTTTTCTAAATCTAGGGCATTATTTAAAACTAAATGTTTCTCCAAATCTTTAAAATGAGAAAGCAATTGGAGTTTAGACAAAAACAATTTATATTTATATATATTTATTTCAAAGAAAATGTAAATAAACCCCCATCATGCATGTGCCAGTAGCCAGTGTGCCACAGCCCGATGGTGGTTGTGCACGGGTGTAAGTCTCCTATTCCATCTCTCAAACAAAAGGTGAAATAAGTACTCTTATAAACAACAGTCTCATGTCTCTAGAAACCCGTGTAGGACACTAAAAAGTAAAAGCCTTCCACGTTCCATAAATACTGCGAAAATATTGATTTTCTGCTTTGTAATATTAAGACAATATTGTTTTTATATTAAAGGAACGAAAAATGAATAAATAAATGAAATAATCCAAAAATAAGGTCACAAAATAATAATAGTGAAAACAATATATATAATGAATAATAAAATAATCTTACACATACAGAAAAAGTAAGCAATATAACCTCTCTTTTTGAAGTTATTGAACCGAATTATAGTAAGATAATGTTGAGGTAACTAAGATATAAAGACATTTTAGTTTATTGATGTAGGGTTAAAGCAGTTATTATCCATTCGATTTTAAAATGCTCGTAATTAACTCAAATATCATATTAAATCATATTAGACACAGTATTAAAATAAAGCTATCGATAAGGAGAATATGTAGTTCATCAAAAGAAAGGAGGGGTAAATGCTCTCCTTACCTACAGCTCCACCTATGTTCATCTCAAACCCGCCCTGTTACCATCCTTACCCAATACTTTATTATATTTCTCTCGCTTAGACATGACATAAGTCATAACTAACTAAAATATATCGATATTTGATATGAAACAAAAACCCTAGCTGCAACCAAAACAACCCCTTCAACGTAGCTCCTCTGGCCCTTTCAGATCGTTGTCATCACTTGGAGGACCCACCTAAAGCACTAACGATCCCGTCAGGCCCAAGGGACTACCTCTCAGGGGGAGCGTACCCAAGCATACTATCAGCGCATCTCCGAGTCCGAAGTTGGCTCTGATACCATCTATAAGACCCGAGTCTTAAGAGGCGCCAACCCATGCCACATAGCCCTCTCATGTCTGTTGTCCTCACTTGTAGCTTGAAAAAGAAGAGCTCTTGTGACATAGGTAGGTCTTGAATCACTTATAAATCACTCCCAACATCCTTATGATATCCGATGTGGGACGGGGGTGTTACATGCTCTTTCGGCGGCCACCCCGGGTGGGCTCTCTGGCAGACTCGACCTACACCCCCTGAGGTGGTTCCTGGAATGGCCAACCCTCTCGGGTCCTGGCTGTGGTGCAGCACTGATGTGTTGTCTTCCCCCCACCCTCCTGGATGCAGGCCCGCATGTACCGCTTCCTCCTCTACTTGTACACCATCCGCATGTGTCCTACAAGTGGTCTGCTCCCTGCTGCTAGCTCCTCGTCAGACGAGAAATCCGACCTTGCCGCCGTCGGCCTTCTCCTCTCCATCCTCCTCCTCCGGCACCGCCATTTTCCACCTTTCCATTCTCTCCCTCCCCTCTCTCCCTTTCTCCCAATTTGTTTCCCAACCCCTCCTCCAACCCCCTCTCCGGAGAGCTACGTATTGGCCGCCTCGAGACTTGGAACATGCATAAACAACCCTCCCTCCTCAAGCCTCTCCTGGTCATCCTTTTCAATCCCTCTTACCCATCTGCCCTTTAGCCAGTACATATAATCATCTACAAATCAAATCTAACTTCAACCTTTCATTTAAATTTGATCCAAATTTCCAACCCCTCCTAGATCCCTCAAACTAGTAGCCAGATTCTACCTCTCTCTCCTTAAAATTCCAATTTCCAACCAACCACCACCGTCGATCCCACCACCATCTACTTTCTTCTTTCGTCTCTCACCTACAAGAAGTTGATGGCGCTAGCCCGTCGCCATATTCGGAACCAAATCTGCAGCCATCTAAGCTAAATTCAACTACTGTATTAACTTGCATGCAAGCCGTCTAAACCACCAGACCATATCTCAAGAAACAAGGGTTTTATTTTTCAAGATGTTTTAAATTTATATTTATTTAATTGTAATTTTAGATGTGTATTTTTCCTTTGAACTGAAATCGCTTTGTCCATATAATTCTTACTTACTGTGAAAAAAAAAAACTAAAATATCACAATTTTTATTTTGATTTTCTTGCAATCGGTATATACGGAGTAAAAAGAAGAAGAAGAAATGTACTGACTGGGTGCATGTGGTGGGGCGAGAGGGGGAAATGAGTTGGGCCACGCCTCACTCGCCACTTTAACAGGCTTTATCCCCCCACTTTGCTCTTATTTTGTTTTGGTTTCATCCTTTCCTCCTTCGATTTCCGCGAAAGCCACACCACACCCACACCCACACCCACACCCTCTCTTGTTTCTACTTTCTACTCTCCTCTCACTTGCTCCCTCCCTCCTCTTCCTTGCTTTACGCTACACATTCTCACATTCACTTATAATGAATTCTCTTTGTTTTAAATCTTCATTTTAATGCACCATAATGCAATTCAATTTATACATAATTAATGTATTATTCTCTATACTTCAAACGCCGGTTCTCACATGCTTGCGGGCATGTAACTATCTTAGAATCTTTGATTTTTTTTTCCTAAATGGATTGTTCAACATCTATATATTTTTCGATATGGTTCAACCTTATCAATGCAACGGCTTAATTAGCCAAGTTGGGCACTTTTCAACATGCGATCAAATGGAATGGTTGGAATCGTGTGTATAGACGCACATATATTAATAGTCTAGTATATAATCACAATAAGATTTTATGTTGAAATCATATGATGATAAGATAAATAATTTGTCAAATTCATATGTGGTTTTAAGACAATAAGATTTTATGGTTGAAATTTAATGTAGTATTATTAACCCCATTAACTTCCGAGATCAATAAGTTAAATTTCAACTGTGCTCAAACTTTTCTCAGGCAAATAAGAAATTTAGATTTAAGTTAAAAATTTGGATTTTCAGTCATAAATAACTAATTATTTTATTCATTCCATAAAAAATACTCCTTCCGTTTATCAATAAATTTATTTGATTTTTTGGAACGATTTTCATGAGTTAAAAACTATATAAAATATCAACTTTTTTAACTAAATTTTTTTATATAATTTTATACTTATTAGTTATAAGTTTAAAATTATTTTGTAATAAAAAAGTTTAAAATTATTTTTAAAAAATCATTAAAAAGTTAATATTTTATATAGCTTTTAACTAATTAAAACAACGTACCGAAAAGTCAAACGACACTTATTGGTGAACAGAGAGATTACCCAAAGATCCTCAGTTCGAACCACGGATATGACCGCTCTTTATTTACAAATTCAAGGAGCGAATATATATTTTTATTATTTACGTAAGTTTGATAATGATAAAATCTAAATCTTATCCGTAAAGATATTTTAGGGTAGATTACGACGCACGCGTATTCTTTCATAATCACTTTTATGTTTTAAAAAATTGATAAAATTTATATAAAATAATTCACACTTGTTAATATTATGTGTGAATTAATTTTAAAAAATAATAAAAAATATTGATACTCCCTCCGTTCAACAAAACTTGACGTTTTACTATTCATGCACGCTTTTTTATGAGCTAAAAACTATATAAAATATCGACTTTTTAAATAATATTTTTTAACAATTTCGTAGTTATTATCAATAAGTACAAACTTGTTAAAATTTTTTTTTTAAAAAATGAATATTTTATATAGTTTTTATCATTCTAAAAAAGCGTGCGTGAATAGTAAACGACAAGTTTTGTTGAACGGAGGGAGTATTATTTAAGAGAAAGATATATATAATATTTTTTGTAATGAAAAGAGTAAATGCGTATATTTTTATTCTACATCGTAGAAATCTCTTCTGGATGCGTGTTTTTAATAACCAAACAAGCCCTAAACAACCCACGAATACGTTCGCACACCGGCGCATCCTAGCATCGACCTCTCATGTTTGCTGTGTTACAAAATAAGCTACATCAGGGCCCACTTTCCCACCCTCGCTTTTTTTTGAATCACTTGCTAGGTGCTACTGTACGTGTCACATCATGGTTTCGCCACGTCATCAATCGTCCTCTACGATTTCCCGATTTTACCCCTGTATCGCTTATCACCAACCCCCTCTCCCTCCTATTTCCCTCTTTTTCCGCCAATTCCCTCCCTTTTTCCCCATTTCTAGGGTTTCATCTCACCGCGGTAGAGAGAGGGAGGGTGAGGGGGAGAGAGAGAGAGAGAGAGAGAGTGAGTGAGAGAGAGGAAGAGAGAGAACCATGGGTTCCATACCCGACCCGGGGGAGGTGGTCGAGTCACAGGCGCCGTTGCCGGCGTCGAGCTTCGAAGAGTTTCAGAAACAGACGTCTCTGATGACGTCTTGCACTCTCCTTTGGAAGGAGCTCTCAGATCACTTTACTAGCCTCGAGCAAGATCTTCGCCGGAAATCGGAGGCGCTCAAGCGCAAAATCCAGACGCTTGATGACCAGACTAAGGAGTCTCTGAAGGTCCTTGAGAGGAGGGAGGTGACAATCGACGGCTCCGTGGAGGTGGCCATCGGAAAGGCCGAGGGATCGAAACGCGCTGCAATGGATATGCTTGATGGCGAGACGGAGGCCTTCTGCGGAGATGGAGAGGTGGATGATGGCGACGGTTTGCTTTCCACGATGCGAGACTTTTGCATCCGGATGGATCACGCAGGGTTTTGGAGGTTCGTGACGGTGAGGAAGAAGGAACTGGAGTTGTTGAGGACGAAGATACCTGCTGCTCTTGGAGATTGCGTCGATCCGCCGAAATTTGTGTTGGAGGCCATATCGGAGGTGTTTCCGGTGGACAGGAGGCCGGAGAAGAGTGACAAGGTGAACGATTTGGGCTGGGCTTGTGTCCTGCTGTTGGAGTCGTTGATTCCGGTGGTGATTGATCCGGTGATAGGGAGGGAGAGGCTTCTAGTGACGCCGAGGGTGAAGAAGCAGGCAAAGGACATCGCGGAGACATGGAAGGCGAGCTTGGACGAACGCGGCGGTATCGAGAATGTTAAGACGCCGGATGTTCATACGTTTCTTCAGCATTTGGTAACTTTCGGGATAGTCAAGAATCAGGATGTTGATTTGTACCGGAAGCTGATTATTGGCTCCGCTTGGAGGAAGCAGATGCCTAAGCTCGCAGTTTCGCTTGGCTTAGCTGATGAAATGCCTGGTAAGTTTCAACTTTTATCGTTCAATTTCATTTTCATTTTCGAGTTCTTGCCCATATATTTCTATCCTAGATGAACGTTCATATCAGTAGAGCTATTAGGATTGCAATCTGTGAAAATTGTTCTTGTAGAGGATTTTAACGGCATTACAAGTTTCCCTTCCTAGAGCAGCTCGCTTGCGTTGGGCGAAGTAGTTAAAAGCTAAGTAATCTGACTAAACGTGCATTCAGAGCCAGCTTTGATACAAGATATATGGTATTTGTTTGTATGGTATATATATCCCGGAATGGCATCTCTTTATTCACCAAATTCAAGGTATATATATTTTCACTGAGTGGTTAAACAGGTTACCAATCCGTTATTGCTTAGATTATATAGCCCGCCTAACCCGATAGTTTGTCATTTTTGGTTATTTCCAAGCTCCAGTTAACCTTTTATACTCAAGAAAGTCCAGGAGCTTTCAGCTCAGATCACTGGCCTTTATTTACTCAGAGCTCAAGTATGGGCGCTACGCAATGGCTTAATGCTTGTATTATATTGTATTGTTTCATTCTCAGCTTGTTCTTGGTTTCTTGGAGAGTTGGAGTTTTGGGTATGGTAGCAGTTTCATTCTTTGAGATGCTACAATGAAGTTTTTATTTATTTATCAGAATCATTTGTCTTGATCTATATTAAAAATGTAGTTAGGGAAGATATTTGTTGAGTTTCTTGTTGGTGGTTTTATTTAGTTTATGCTATGATATTCTTGGAGGGAGGGAGAGGAGAGAGAGGATGCTAGTTTAAGGAAAGAGATAACACAAGACAAAAAAGAATCAACGAGTTTCAGAACAGGAAAATTAAGAGCTAGCTTGACTACATGTGGCTTCATTAATATAATCTGGAAAATGTCCTTCTTACCCCTCAGCCTCCCCCACTATACCTGTCACTGCTCTTTGTTTATTGTTTTTGTAATATATGTTTTGGCTTCTTCCTCCCAAGGGACCCTTGATCTTAATGAATTGACTGAAGTTATGGATGCATGTGATGAAGTAGTAAGCTTGAAGTATTGTTTATGTATTTGGATGCATGTGATGATTATGGATTCATACTTTCTATTTTACGTGTGAGAAATCCAGAAATGGACCACATAACCTAGAAAATTTGTGATGAAGACATTGCAGTAGTTTCTTGCCGTTTTATTAGTTACTTGAAAGAAGATGAACTGTAAGTCTGCAAGGAATAGGATTATTGTGTTCCTTTTGGTCAACTTTTGTGACTCAATTCACGTTGTGTTGAACAACTATCACGCTGATCTCAAGGTTGAGCTAATGCTGACATTGGCTGATTCTTCAATCTTATTATGAAAACAAGGTTTATATTTCCCTCCCCGCAGTTGCAAGATAGGATGCGTTGCAGAAATACTTTTCAATGTTGTATTTACACCTGTCTGTGAAAGCATATTTGGATGCCTGATTTTGTGTTTTGATGCACTATGCTGATATTTGGTTATTTGTAATAGTGTGCATTTCAAAATCAAGGTTATTTGTAATAGTGTGCATTCAATTGTGTCAAGCTGTATCCTTGTGCTTGTGATGAATTGAGTTGTTTAATCTCAACATGATACTCCCATAATTATTTAACCAGAGATGAGCTGGTTTCTGAATTATTGTACTCTCTAGGTTTATTGCACAAGATAGTGTGTTAAAACACTATTTGGTTACGTTGAAGATTAGTTGCAAAGCAAAAATGAGATAATCATTTTGTGGCCCCATTTGGTTTTATACTATTGAACAATTGATGTCTTTGTGAATGATAATTCTCCCACTAAAAATAATCTCCAGAGTGTAGGGAACGAAGTCGAGTAGCCACTTTCTATCCTGTACCTTATTTGTATTTCTGTGCGCTACAGAATTGCTATATTGTTCATGGATGACTTACTTTGCAGATATGATTGAGGAGTTGATTAGTAGGGGGCAGCAGGTTGACGCGGTGCATTTTACTCACGAGGTTGGCCTTGTAGATAAATTCCCACCTGTTCCACTGTTAAAGGCCTTTCTTAAGGATGCAAAGAACGCTGCTGCTTCAATTTTGGAGGATCCTAACAACAGTGGACGAGCTGCGGTACATCTATACAAATCCTCGTTGTCTTTTCTTTTTGCATTTTTTGCTTTCCTTCTCCATGTTCTGTCATGTTGTGTGGTTACGCTGACATTCTTTGTTAGTTGTTTTAAAATGTTGCTTATATTTGCTTTACCTGTGAACTCCGAAATCTTGTTTCTTTCGTCTTCTTTCTGTTTGGTAGTTTTGCATTGTTTCTGTTCAAGATTGAAGCAAAGTCCATTGGAGCTTGACTTCTTTGAAGACAGGCTTTCTTAAACCATATCAATGCCCTACGATTGAGAAGGGTTATTGGGCAGTTGCTTTTCTTAGTGGCCTTGACAGTGAATTGTCGATAAAATAGCTTCTTTGATGTTTTAAATTGTGAAAATATGTACTGATTACTGTTTTTTTACTACCTTACAGTATCTTGCTAATCGCAAGGAGCAATCTGCTCTCCGTTCTGTCCTCAAGTGCATCGAGGAGTACAAGCTGGAAGCTGAGTTCCCTCCCGAAAACCTCAAGAAGCGGCTAGACCAGCTGGAGAGAAACAAGACGGAGAAGAAGAGATCACCAGATGTGCCTGCCAACAAGCGTACACGAGCATGCAACAATGGCCCGATGCCTCCAGCCAAGGCAGGTCGTCTTGCAAACGCTTACGTATCATCTTTCCCAGCCACAGCTCCCACCTTTGTCAGGTCCCCTTCCCACCCCCAGTTCGCCGCACCTCTTTCACCCTATCACTCCCCACCCATGTACGGTACCCAGAGCCCATCATACTCTTACTCCCCAGAAGCAACCTCTCCACCTACCATTGCAGGAGCTTATCCTGGAGCTCCTATGGGCTACCCAGTGTATGGCAGCTACCACAGCAGTATGGCTCCTCCGTCCTACGCATTCCAGCCTTACTACTGATTCGTGACTGTGACAATGACAGGGCGGTGGTTTCGTTGACAACAATGACAAGAAACTGACGGTGACCTGGGGATCGTTCGACGACTGATGGCCATTTTCTGTAATCAGTAATCACTAACCGTCTTGATGGTAGCGATATCTGTCTGCTTATTTCCGTTGGTGTGTTTCTTTCAAGTTAAAAACAAAAAAAAAAGGAAAAAAGATTGTATCTTTCTAATGTTTAATTAAAACTGGGACTAATAGCTTTGTAGGGGCTTGTGACAAAAAAAAGGACGTAAACTAGGATGGAAAATTTTAACTACATCCTTATGTTGATCTTCAAACTCTGATAAATTGATCAGTTGCAGAATATCCTTTGTTTCTCTTAAATTTACTAGTGCTGTCATGCATCCATATGATTTCTGGCTTTCATTCTTTATGTGGTTGGCATCTTATATGGATATTAAGCTTTTGTTGTTGCATTGTTGGACTTTGAACTTGCATGTGCTTCTGACACTGGGAATATGCTTTTAGGCTGGACTCTTCTTTCTATCCACTTATTCAAGTGGGACTTTGAATTTATTTCACATGTCCCAGCTCAGTCAAGCCTGGATTACAGATTTTTACCGCTGTTTTTTGGATTTTGAATCTACCTTTTCTGGGCAAAAAAGGTAGAAGATTGTGGGTTGCTTGTGTTGTGATTTTTTGGCACTGTGCTTGAAACTAAAATATTAACGACTGTTGAGTTAGTTGTAAGCAATGTTTTAAAAATCCTTGGGGCGGTGGGGGACCGTTAAGCGCTTAGATGGTTAGAGATCTTCTAGGCGGATACTACCACTTGTTAGATCTTCAAAACGGGGGTTCTCACCCAAAAGGGAGGAAAACAAACAATTCTCAACAGAGATGGAGATAGATGGTTCTTCCAAATCAAATGAAAATATTATGTGTGTTTCCTTGCTAGTGTTAAGCGCAACTGGTGGGGCGAAGAATTTGGAGTTTCAAAGACGAGAGAGATTGGAATAACAGATTGAGAAGGGTTTAAATGATCACATGAGATGCGATGCGATGATCCGTAGAAGGAAAAGGAATTAGGAAAACATAAACTGAAACTCAAACCAGAAGTTGTTGTAGGGGCAGTGGTGGCGTCCTTGGGGTGTGTAAGTGTGTTGGCGAGTTGGGCTTGGTGCCGTTGGTGGTGATGTTGGTGTTTGGTTTGCTTTCATCAGGGTTAATCTCTATCAGACCTGTTTTCAGTGGCGGATCCTGAAGCGGTTGGTTGAGGGGGCGGAAATTGAACTCTAATTTTTTGTGTGAAAAACTATCAATATTTGAAGTTTTCGGGTTTAATTATAGTATTAGGTTACAAAGTTTAGCAATGATAGGTATGATAGAAGTATATTAATTTGGTAAATAATGTGAAAAATAATTTATATCGCTTCAATATTAAAACGTTTATAACTTTTTACTCAGTTATCGGATTTGAGCTTATAATATATCAAATCGAAGCTATCGACGAGAGGAATATGTATATTAACTTCTATTTTTGATTGGGGGGCGACTTCCACCTCTGGCCCTCAAAAGGATCCGCCCCTGCCTGTTTTAGATGATTTGCTATTATTGAGTGGGGAGGAGACATTTTCGACGCTTAGATTGATTTTTATGTATGTTTTCGTGGTGATGTGCTTCCGTTGATGCTTCACTTGGCAGCCCTTACTCGATCATGTTTCATCTTGGGTTGATTATTGTTTTTCAGTGTTGTTTGTGGGTACAGTTGCGTCTTGAGTTTTTTGAGATTTTGCTTCTTAGTCTATCTTTCTCTGGCCTTTCTGTAAGGTTGTTTTTGTGTGCTGTTTTAGACACCGAATGCGTCTGAGTTTTTCTCGATTTTATTTCGATCATTGATTCTTTTTTTTAGCTCCAAATAAAAAAATAAACAAACTCATATATTGGTATACAAAATGAAGTTACAAACTTGAATGACACCAAAAACAAGATTACAAGAACAATAGAATCAAGAATCTGTAGCCTAAACTACGAATCTCTCTTTATCACTCTCAGTTTCACTTGTGAATCTGTGTTTTGAATTGGAGGGAGCTCCACCTACACTTGAGGAATACAAGGAAAGTTGAAACCTTAGGAAAGCTCTGGAGTCAAGGAAGAGAGATGAGGTGAATAGTGACCTTTTATACTTCAACTTGAAACAAATTGAAGTCGTCCGACTAGTTGAAGACCGCTTCATTGGTACAATGTCACAGTGGGCCTGAGGCCCAATAACTGATCTTAAAATCAAAACACTTAGATTCACAGTTACATATAAAGATACGAAAGTTTGAGACATGACAGGCTGATAAGGTTGTACTTATACACATTAGTCGCTCTATAGATGGACATGCATTGTTTAAATCATACATTTCTCCAATACTTCATCCATTAGGATGCTATCGACTAAGTATATTCGAATTGAAATTTTTTCTAATAATAAAAATTTGCAATCCAAGATTACAATTGTAATCCATCACCCACCTTTCAAAACCGAAATGGATCGAAATGTATGATTATTTAAAAATAATCAAATTTAAATATATTATTTATTAGGAAAAATGGACAAAAGTAATACCAAGTATCAACTTTTGGCCAAAAATAATACGAACTTTGAAATTGACCGTTTCATATACGAACTATCGCCCTATTAACCGAAAATAATACATATGTGTATTCCGGTGAACTTTCCGACCAAATACGCCACGTAGACGCCGTAAAACACACATGACATAAATTTTTGCCACATCATCAAACTTTTAAGTTATGCCATGTCATAAATTTATTTTTCATTTTTTTTTAAAAAAAGAAAAATTAAACAAATAAGCAAATAGTTACAGTACCTTTTGAAACAATGGAATCGAGGGTGGGCGTTTTCACTTTCTTCTCAATGTTATCTGCTCGTTATCTCCTCCATTGTTTCGAAAGGTACTGTAGCTATTTGCCTATTTGTTTAATTTTTTTTCTTTTTTTTAAAAAATGAAAAATAAATTTATGACATGGCATAACTTACAAGTTTGGTGACGTGGCAAAAATTTATGCCATGTGTGTTTTCCGGCGTCCACATGGCGTATTTGGTCGGAAAGTTCACCGGAATACACATATGTATTATTTTCGGTTAATAGGGCGATAGTTCATATATGAAACGGTCAATTTCAAAGTTCGTATTATTTTTGGCCAAAAGTTGATACTTGGTATTATTTTTGTCCATTTTTCCTATTTA
Source organism: Persicaria tinctoria (assembly GCA_037127255.1). Taxonomy (NCBI): domain Eukaryota; kingdom Viridiplantae; phylum Streptophyta; class Magnoliopsida; order Caryophyllales; family Polygonaceae; genus Persicaria; species Persicaria tinctoria. Next base: position 4,253,610 of record JBANSL010000008.1, on the reverse strand, counting down.
TTACTAGTGAAATTTACGGAAAACCACCGTATGAAATTTTCCCTAATAATAAAAAATTGTAATCCAAGATTACAGTTGTAATTCATCACTCTTTATTTTTGTTAATTTATCATTAAATATATTATATTTAAATATTTTTAAACTCAAATTTGTTCATAAATATATTCAAAAATTTGATTATAATATTTTTAAACTCAAATTTAATTTATTGATAAACTATTTTTTTTAATTTGAGGCAAACGACATGCGAATTCCACCATATATATATATAAAGTTTTTTTATATAAAAAAGAAAGTGATTTATTAAAAAAAGTTAATATTTTTCAAATTAAAATATGAGTTTGATCTATTTTATTTGTTATAAATAAGTTTTTAATTTAAATTTCCCTAAGTTAAAAAAATAATTAGGTTATTGATTAATTGTATAACTTAAATATAATTATAGACCTTTTTGAAGATTTAAAAAAGTTTAATTATTCAACAAAAATATTTAAACTATAAATAAATAATAAATTTAAGGTTATTTTTATCTTTATAAATAGAAATTATGATTTCTAATCACATTATAAATAAAATAGTAATTTGTGTAACATTTTAAAATTTTATAAACATTTTTAAACATAAATTAAGATAATAATTCTAGGCTATATTTATTATTAATTTTTAAAAATAAATAAAATAATCCCTAAAATATAATCGATCCCTTATATTCAGATTTTGAATATAATTGTACTTAAATCTGAGTTTAAAAATATTAAAATATAATATATTTAATAATAAATGAATGAAAATAGATGAAGAGGTGGTGAGTTGTAAATCGAAACCATTTGAAGGGTGATTTTATGTAATTTTGAGTTTAGGGGTGGGCAAGTGAAAACCCCATATTTAAAGTGTGGTTTTCTGTGAATTTCCCTTTTTCAACCACAGTTCGACTGACGGGGACGATTTGAGAGAGAGGAGCGAAGCGACTCACCTTCGATCAACACTTCGGCGCTCCCCGCTCCTCCTGCATCGAACCTCGCTTCCGGATCCTTGCCGCCTCCTCCATCGAACTGTCGGCCTGTGTCCTCCCGGCTCCTGTACACCGAACGCAGCACTACAGCAACCAGCACCTTCTTCTTCCCCTACCAAAGGTTAGTGTTTTATACCTTGTACTTTCTGAGTTTGTGCTATAGCTTTTGATTTGAGATTCAATTTGTAAATAGGATATGAGAATTTGTTTCGTGTTTTGATTTTGGGAATCAATTTGTGAAATTAGGGTTTGTGTTTTTGAGAATCAATTTTGTGAAATTCGGATTAAGGTTTGTGATTTTGAGAACCAATTTTGTCATTTCATTATTGTATTTGAATTGAATTTGTGGTTTGTGAATTGAATTTGTGATGTAACATCAAACATGCAGAAAAAATAATCTCAAAGTTCGAAACTAGAAAGTGGATAGTAAATAGAGAAGATGGATTGTAATGTATTGTAAAGAAGATACAAATTGTGAAGATACAGTTCTTGCTAGGGAGAAAAATGTTCTACCAAAAGAAAACATTGCAAAAAACAGTCATGCGTTGTTGTATTTTGGTGTATGACAATCTGGCTTTACTGCTTGATTTTGGTCTTCTTTGGAGTTCAAAACCAGTCATGCGGCTAGTAAGTAGTAGTGACAGGAGACTGAGGAGTTTAGTATTGTTCCCGGAGTCCATAAAATTTGCTTGCCTGAAAAGAAAATTGATAACTTGTTTGCATATATGTGTTGTTCTATTTGAGAATTTGTGGTGTTCCTGATTAGGGCTAAACCGCTAATGTTGAAACATGGAATGAAGTTTCAATTACTTATCAATTGCTGGTATTTTGTAATATTGTGTGTTCTTAACCGCTGTTGGTATTTGGTAAAGTAATGGTTTAATACATTTTAGATACTTCGGTATGGCAAAAGATGGCACTTTAGTCTTCTCTGTCTGTTTTCATGGATGATACTTGCATGTTTGATCAAATGTTGCTAATTGCAACAAAATCCCTAACTTCGGTGTGGATTTTTTGCCTCTCTCTATAGAAATCTCTGGTTCATAAACATATTATCTTGATTGATTCTTTATTCCAGCTTAATTCCTGAGCATACCATTAAATCTGTAGGCTTGCCTGTTCAACAGAGATCCATGGACTTGATGATGGAGGCTGAAGGGGCAACTGGATTTGTGCCGTCAAAGCCGAATTTCCCTCAACTGAAGGCTCATGAGATGTCTGATGGACAGGTCCAGTACAGAGCAATAGTGATTCCATCTCACAGGTTTAGCCCTCTTCGCAAAGTATGGGAACACATCTTTCCTTTGATCACTGGTGAGATGAAGATTGATGTGTGTGTGAACCGCAAGGGTTCACGCAGAGTTGAGCTAAGGACCACAGACGAGACACCTGACATTGATAACCTGCACAAATGCGCTGCCTTTTTCGAGGCCTTTATGCGTGGCTTTGATGTCAAGGATGCTGAAGCACTTCTACGCATAGATGAGATGCGCTTGGACTCCTTTGAGGTCAAGGACGTCAAGACGCTTCGTGGCGAGCACTTGGCTCGTGCTATTGGAAGGCTTTCAGGGAAAGGAGGTAAGACCAAGTTTGCTATTGAGAACACCACGAGAACAAGGATTGTGATTGCTGATAAAAAGGTGCACATCCTCGGAGCCTGTTCGAATTTGAAGGTTGCGAAGGATGCACTATGTAGCCTCATTTTGGGATCGCCAGCAGCCAAGGTTTACTCCAAACTCAGAGCTGTGACTGCAAGGGCTGCTGAAAGGTTTTAATTATTTTGCATAATTTTCCGCATATAAAAGGAGTTGATACGGAGTATTTGATGCATCCAATTTGGGGAAATTATCTAGCTATTAACTATTTTAGCCATTTTTTAAATAGATTTTCTAGGGTTTATAGTTTGTACATTGAGATTTAGAGAATCTTTCTGGATATGGTGTTTTAGATTTAGGGAATGTGGTGATTTTCATTATACACATTTTCCACGACAGTGGTTAATATTTGTTAGTGCGATTCTCATGAACCTTCTCCAGTCCAAAGTTCCCGCTATCGAATGTCTCCGACACCAGTTGCATTCTCGGATATGATAACTAAGTTGAAGATTGATGCATCGGATTTGCCATTATGATTCAACTGAATTCAATTGAATTATTGGAAATTGATTTAAATTCGATCTGCGGAAAATGCACAAAAAGTGATCTTTCAATATAGACCATGAAGTCGAAGGGAAATGAAAGATCAAATGACTAAGTTGCAACAAATTAAAAAAAATAAAACCCATTGAATCTTTTCTCAGTGGGTTGAAACAGTGGAAGAATGAGCTTCATGTGTGGGCTTGCACACTCACTTGCAGACTTGATGTTAAAATATCCTTGTGAGTTAAACTATATTGATTTTATAGTTCTTTATTCTTATAAAACTAGTAAAAATAATTTTAAAAAATACATAAATTTTTTTTTTTCTTAGTTTTTCTTCCGGGGCTTCAGCCACCCCAAGTCCAAAATCCGCCACTGCTGACGTGTTGACTTCCAGCTCAAGTTATGCACGTCCACAGGTCATCACTAGCTGTTACACACATCATCTTGAATACCGATATTACAATACTTGTTAATATTTTGCCGCTCCCGTTCTTTGAACTGTATTAGGAGACTTTGAATATAGGATGGGAGTCACACAAAGTCGTCACACGTTTGAAAGCACCATGTGCTATGTGGTTTCACACCGGACTATATGCAAGACTTGAATTTCGATCTTATATTATCAATGTGTGTGAAAATCTGAGAAATCCCGAGCCGGATCGTATCAAATCAAGAGTCGTGTCGGATTTATTTTATTTTAATTTATAAGGTCGAGATCTACCACTTGATACAAAAGCTTAATCTAATATGTAATGGCTTCACCCACCTTATATTTTGTGGTCACCAAAAATTCAATGTGTGATGATATTTTATCCCAACACTGTTTAAAAATATTTATAATCAAATACTCCACCCGTTCAAAAGTATAAATCCTTTTAGGTTTAAATTTTTGTTTGGAAATATAAGTCATTTTGAGTTTTCTAGGTATTGGGGAAGAGAATTTTTACTTTTCGACTTTTTTCTCAGGGCATAATTTTAATAAATTTATGATTTCCTTAATTCGTGTGCAAATGTCTAAAAAGACTTATATGATGCCCACGTACTTCCAGGCCGCGCCATAGATATGATCTTGGCATCCTCTTTAGATCTCGGCCCGCGCCATAGATATGATGCCATAGATCTGACTTAATTGATGAACGCAACCGGATCTGAAACCTCCAGGCCGCAGATCTGAAACCTCCAGACCTCGCTCCGCCTCGCTCCGGCGCTGAAGCCATAGATCCCGGCCCCCTCTTCAGATCTCGCCCCGCGCCATAGATCCGAAGCCATAGATCCGTGCTCCAGGAGCAACATCGTCTAATTGCGCCGTTCAATTGCTTCTTGCTCCGCTCCATCGATCGCTCGCTCTCGGATCTCCGAGGAAGGCGCGGATCTGAGGAACGGGAAGAGGAAGACGGAGATCGGAGGAGGAGAAGCGAGCGAGAGAAAGCGATCCACTTAATTAGATTAGGGTTATATAGCGGACATTTCACAAATTTGTCCCAAAACGTGGACATTTCACCAATTTATCCCTATTTCGTAGCTATTTCGCAAACTGCCCCTTTTTTTAATTAATGAAAACTTCAAGGTTAATACACTAAAATAAAATTCAGGGGCAAAACGGTAACTCAACTTTTGACCACACCTTGCCTTTTATATATATCTAGTTTATTATATGTACTTTGCATGAGTTGTTACTGAATAATATATTATAGTAATTTTTAGTTTCAAATTAAAATACAAAAAATAATTAATTTTAAATTTTGTATTTTAATAGGGAAAAAATGAATTACATTGATCTATTTTGTACTCCATCCGTTCGGCAAAAGTCACAAAACTTGTCGTTTATTATTCACGCATGCGTTTTTAGAATGATAAAAACTATATAAAATTTTTATTTATTTTTATTTTTTTTTAACAAGCTTGTACTTATTAATAATAACTACGAAATTGTTAAAAAAAATTATTAAAAAAACTAGATATTTTATATAGTTTTTAGCTCCTAAAAAAACGTGCATGAATAGTAAAACGTCAAGTTTTGCCGAACGGAGGAAGTAGTATTTGTGTCGAAAACCTAACTCATTCACTTTAATTTGCATTATTTAGTTTAACTTAATATCCAAATAATAGAGGCTCGTGGAATTGACACGAGGGGTTAGGGATGACTATATTTCTGGGAGCGAACTCCATGCGAATAATCATCTTGTGTCACACAATTGGAGGAGTGGGGCCCGCCTAATTTTTTTTTTAATTAAAAGCCAGTTAATTATTCGGTTATATTGGAATGATTATTTGGTAGCTAGTATATGAGTGATTATTCACTCGTATGTCTGTTTAATAGGTTAGTTATACTCGTGTTGTAATAGACGTGTCACATGTGTACCCACGTACTTCGGTTAATTTTTATTCATTCAATTTTGAAACATTAGTTGGTAGAATAGTTATATTTTTTGGGAAACAGAAACAATATTATTCGGTAGAATAGTCGAATATGTGAGTATTTGATGGTATATGAATGATTATTCGGTCATGTATGTATGTTTAGTTGTGTAGTTATACTCATGTGTTGAAGGTTTTTTATGTTGTTTGTCAAACCGATCGAAGATTCCATATATTGACGAATAATGAATCAGATTTCACCGAATAATTGACCAACTCATTAACACTAGTAACCAAAATTCGACAAATATATCTGAATTAATAACTGACGAATAATGAATCAAATTATGCATCTCAAAAAACCCTACACTAATTACATTCTACACATACGTCTGAATAATTCTTCGTTTTTCTTCTTCTGAATAATGTGGGAATCACTGCCGGAATAATTCATCCTGACCATTTGGGGGTAGGGTTAAAAAAATAATTATGTTGGGTTAATATTTTTTGGGTTTGTTGGAATGTTTTTTTGTTGGGCTCAATTATTTACAAGCATGTGATTTAACTATCTCTAACTTTTTAATTTTCAATTTTACATGCATCAAGGATATAGATTGTGTTCGAATTTCTATCATTATAATTCAATTATACATTTTATAATATATTTTAAATGATCTAAATTTAAAATAAAATATCTTATAAATTGTTTTGATCAAATATAATATTCACTATTGCATAAATTTTATAATTACGTTATAAATTTATTGAAATTGATTAACATAATTTACAAAGTATTTAATTAAAATTTATGTTATTTTAAAATTATTGTAAAATATATTAACCAAAAACTATTCAATACAGAGTAGCTTTTAATTATGCATTGGGATCCCAAACACATCCTTAAATATCTTTTGGATTCTTGATTTATACTCCTTTCCTCTCTATATTTGAATAATTGATTTTTGGGCACTTTTACTTTGAATAAAATAATTAAGTGACATCATTAATGATACATCTTTCTACTTTTTATTACTTAGGGTTAGTTTAGATATATATATGTATTATGACTTATAATGCAATATTAACTTTTAGCATCTTTTTTCGAAGATAAATTATTTGGATACCGAATAGTATTTAATAACTTGATAAATTTTTGTCTTTTTACCGTGAAATGAAAATTATTTCGCTTACTTAGTTTTAAAACTCTAGATCCGCCACTGCTGTCTCCCTCGTCTTCTCTCATCTTGTCGCCGCCACACCCAAATCTCAATCCCAGGTCACCACCATATCTAAATCACTACTCAATCGCCAGATCTCAATCGCAAGTCTCAAGCACCGGACACCTCCTCGCTCCCCTTCCTTAACCTCCTCACCTCTTAATCGGCCTTCGCCTCTCGCCGCTGCCGATTGTGTCGACACTCCGCCCCTCCCAATTGTCGCCACCGACCTTCATCTAAAATCAACCATATATAAGGGGCCATTTTATTTCTAGGATAAACCACAACGCACCATATATGACACTATGCATCAATTTTAGTATATGTATTATGCATATAGAAGGATAGGAATATAGGATATAGGATATATAATAGAATATGAAGTGTCGTTTCTTTATTCCTTGGTCAAATTAAATGTACTATCTACTCCGTATATATATTTCGAGGATTAAAGAAATGTCATCAAATATTGGGGTGTGATCACAATCGAGTCCAAATCAGATCGAAATTTTTATACTAAATTCTCAAATTAAGATAGGTAGATCTTATGTGTCCTCTCTACCAACTAAATAACATACTCCCTCCGTTTCCTATTAAGTGACTTTTTCAAGTCATGCACGTAGTTTTAGAACGATAAAAACTATATTAAATATTAATATTTTAATAATATTTTTTTCATAATATTATACTTATCACCAATAAGTATGAGATTATCGAAAAAAATATTTTAAAAAGTTATTATTTCATATAGTTTTTCACACCTTAAAAAACGTGCATGAATAGTAAAAAGTCATTTAAAAGGAAACGGAGGGAGTATTTTTTTCCCTCGTTCGTTCTTAGCTTGTCTGAATGCTCAATTATTATTATTATTATTATTATTTTCAATTCTTAGTTAGGCAAGTGTGTGGAATCAGCCGTTGAACGAGCGAGGTGTGGCTGCTCCGATCCATCCATATATTTAAACACAGCTCGATCAAGCAACCAATAAGCAGACCAATTAAATAGATCAATCTACCAAAATAAAGCCTACAATTTAAAAATGATTAGCGGTTTCTTAGTACTATCGCTAGTAATGGTTTCTTACAGGGCGGCATCCGCGGCAGATACTTCCGAAATCACGAAACCCGGTTGCCAGGATGAGTGCGGTGGCGTCAAAATCCCCTTCCCCTTCGGCATTGGAGATGGTTGTCACCCCTTTAATTACACCTTCACCGTCATATGCGACAACAGCAGCGGTACACCAGTACCGCGGCTAGCTAAGAGCAACCGTACGATCCTAAGCATCAGCATTGAAGATAGCAGCCTCCGCGTCTTCTCTGAGGTCGCGTACCAGTGCTACAACGACGGCCTAGCCATATCCTCTAGCAGCCACAGCAGCCCCAAGATGGATGATATGTGGGGCTTTTACAACATCTCGACCACCAAGAATCTGTTGGTTGGCATCGGATGCGACACCATTGCCACTTATTATGACTCATTTACGGGCGTTACAAACGGATGCGTTACTTCGTGTTCCTCGTTTGAACCGCCGAAGAGCGGTTCATGCTCAGGCGTTCATGGATGTTGCGCCACCCCCATCTTTAATGCCGATTTTGAGGCCCCTGCCTTCCGCGCTCAAAGCATGACGAATTATACCGGGTTACTCAACGGTGGTGGCAACAACTGCAGCGTCGCTTTTGTTACCGAGGCTGTTAATGGTTCGTATGATTTTTCCTTTCAGACTTTGACGGCCTCGCCAGCGGAGTACGCCAGGATGCGGGTTCCGGTGGTCTTCCATTGGCGCGTCGCCTCGGACCATGAAAATTGCTCGGAAAGCATGAAGCTCACAAAGGGGTACGGGGCGTATGTGTGTGGCGATAATACCCGATGTCTTGATCTGGATACCTATCACTACCGTTGCAAGTGTTCGGAGGGCTACACGGGTAATCCGTACCTCCCTCACGGCTGCCAAGGTATGGAGTCTTTCCTTGTTTAGAGCATGAGCTAGAGCAACCCATAGTCGCCTCTTCCTTTTTTTTTTTTTTTTAAATTTTTAATCTTATCATACTTTGACATTCTTCAAATCATTCTATACTTTTTTCTACGTCTTCTTTGATTTTTTTTTTCAAAATGGTCATAAAAATAAAACAAAATTAAAAAGTAGTCATGGATAGAAACTAATTTGAAAAATAGTAAAAATTGAGATGAATCGAATCTAACCCAAATTTTAAAAATAATTATAAAATATTTGTTGTTTTTGGATTTTGCTGTTTGCACCCACTTATTTTACTATTTACATCATACCCTGGTCCTTTTCAGTCCCACATCTTTGACTCAAGAGGAGCATGATATATATATATAAAAAAATGAAATATGTAGTTGCTAGATACACCACAAATTACAAGATTAAAGTTGCACGTCAAGCCTTGTATCTAATTAATATTTTATAAAAAAATTAACCCCTTTTAATCATGTACGTCCTTAAAGACATGCAAGCCTTGTATCTAATTAATATTTTAAAAAAAATTTAACCCCTTTTAATCATACACGTCGCATGATTTGGGGTATATATAGCCGAACCTTAAAAAAATATGGATGTAAATATTTCCCCTTTTTTTCATCTGCTCCCCTTTTCATCTTTCTCTGTCCTACAAATCTCTCACCTTTTCCTCTTCCATTCACTGTACGTTTCACCTATCCTCTTCCTTTATTTGTTTTAAATATTATGGCTGTGTATGGCTTGCATATAAGCAAGCTAAAAAACGTGAAATTATTAACTGTTAAAAAAATAAACAGGTTTAAATGGTGTATGGGAACAACAAATAAGCTTTAGTCAGTTAAAAAAAGGGTTTATAAATAAGCTTCCGATTGAAGCTTATTTTGAGGTTTATATTTCATAATTACTATTTTACCCCTTCTCTTTTATCTTATTTGGTTTGAAAGTACCACAATACCCCTAATAAAAACCAAATAAACTCCACTTTTTACAAATAAACTGTTTTTCTTCCCATACGGAGTTTATATTTTTTCATAATTTTTTAACTACTTTTACTAACAGTTTATAAATTTTTACCCTGTTTATAATTTTAGTCAGTTTATTAACCCCGTCCCATACGAACCCTATATATAGAGTTTAGGTCCGGTGTACACACCTCTTAACATGTATCATGTTAACAAATCTACGTCGTTGATTGAGTTGAGATGAATGGTGTAACTTAATTGAGACTTTTACCTTTTACCTTTTCATTTATTGAAAAAACATGGCCAAGCAAAGTGCATGTATTCCCTTGGAGTAGTGCAAATTTTCTACATCACCACCTACTCCCCTCCCTATACCATAAAAGTATTTTAACATATATTTTGTTTTAATTTTTTTTAAATATATTTATATTACTAACGATTATTTTTATATATTTATAAAATTTTATTTTGAAAAAACATATTTTACCATTTTTAAAAATTAAAAAGGTAATATTTAACAAAATACAATTATTAAAATTTTAATAAATATATAAGAATCGATATTAGTAATATAAATAAAAAAATTTAGTTTTTTTTTAAGATAAAATAAATATTAAAATATTTTTATGATGTAGAGAGGGGAGTACATTGATGTTGCAGGGGATCTCATATGCCACTAGAGGAGTTTTTGCTTGCAATGTCTTCCTCCCTTTGGTGGATTATTATGGGGCCGTCCTTTTTTTTCAAACCTTAACAAATGGACAAATGTAAACTTTACAAAGATGATGTAAATGAGTGTTTATTCGATACGTGGGTCCCTTTCGATTTGTTTTTAAAATTTGCAATTTTTTTTAGAATTTTGATGAGTTTTTAATTTATAAGTTTTGTGAAGTATGTTTTCTATAAATAATGTATTATTCGACCGATTACTCAGGTTTATTTGTCGATATATATTTAAATGTAATTAGAATTTTTAAAAATATCTCACATATATACAAATAATTCTTTATGTTTCAACAAATAATGTATCAATTAATCTTTTATGATTTCAACGAATAATGTATCAAGGATAAAGTTACTCATACAAACAAATAAAACTAAACTAGCCTATAGCCCGTGCGCTACGCACGGGATTTTTAACATAGTAATGATGTATAGAACATAGTACTCAACTGAACCTTACCTTCGACTAATATGATACAAGAATGAGCGACACATAAATTACTTTAACATGTTTGATAAAGTAAAATAAATCAACCACAATGCATACAAATAATAATCAACTGGGCCATAACATCTGCATGCATGCATATGTCCTCAACACAAGTTTCTACAAACTATACGTTGTGAAAAACCTCTTTATATACTACATTAGTAGTAGAGGTTAAAAGGTTAGAATCTTGTAAGGAGCAAATCTGACGGAATCCTTGTTCTCAGAGAGAAGAAAATTATCGAACGAATATAATCCGCCCTCCTTGATAATAGGTGAAAATTTGGCAACATTCCTTTTTGTTATCATTCCCTGAATGGTACCCCCTGTGTAGAAGATCATATATTGTATAAATGTATAATAAATATATATAAGATGAAAACAAAAAATAAATCAACTTATAACCAGTTCATCCATGATAATAAGTTGAATTCCGTTGACGTCCTTAGAGTCTCGATAAGACGTTGTCCAAAGAACGGTAATCCTTCCCCGAATTGTCCAAATTTTGTTTGTGGATCCATCTAAGGTGTTGATGGTATCTACGGGTGGTGCCATTTGAAACCGCACGTAACCAAATAACGAAGTCAAATTAACAACACAAACATCGAAAGGTTTCCACTCGAAACACATCATGTTTGCTGAACAAACTGAGTAAACGTACATGCGCACTCTGTGATGGATGTTCGGAAATCGATTGAGCATCAACTGAAAAATATAAGTTGAATAAGTTACACAATTGAACAATGATTCCAAAAAAAAAGAGGTAGAAGGGTACCTTCAACAGATGTAGAAATGACTAGGAAAAATAGAAGAGCTTGTTTGTGTTTTTTGTTCCTCGGATTGGAAGCCTCGTTATTAGCTTAGTAGGCGAGTGGGGGGAGTGGGATAACTAAGTAACTTCCATACTAGTAAAGAAAAATGAAGGTAACTTCCATGTTTTATGGGTGTATAAGAAAAAAGTGGGGGAGTGGGATAACTAAGTAACTTCCATACTAATAAAAATAACTAAGATAACTTCCATGTCTATACTAAAAAAGAACGTGGGTAGAAAATTAAGATAACTTCCATGTCTATACTAAAAAAGAACCTAGGTAGATATGTTTAATGAAGGTAAAAAAGAAAACAAAAAAAGAAAAAAAAAACTACCAAATTCCCTAGATAAATAACTACCAAATTAAAAAGAAAAAAAAAACCTTATGAGAATAAAGTGGGTAACCTTTCTAAAATTCAAATGCAATATTTCTAGTACTATAAATTCCAATTACTAACAAATTAAGTCTCTATATCTTTCAAATTACTTTTAAATTCCAACTTCAAATTAATTTGAAACGTGGGTAGCAATTTGATTTTTATTTCACCCCTGTAGAATTTTCCACCACCCGTGATGTGTGCTGTTAAAAACACAACCATGAATATGATACCAAGTTCACAAATACATAGGGTACTTAATTTGCATCAAATTTGAGTCACCTAAATTTCTTGTTTATGCAGAGAGAGAGCAAAATATGAAGAAAACCCTTTAAGATGCCATAAAGAGCATAGACTACAAAAGATGGAGAAATATTAGAATTTAAGATAACAATAACTAAGTTCAAGAAAACTTACTTTTTCCTGATCTTACACATCTAAATCCTCATCCAACAGATGTGCTTGTCTCGGATAAGGTACTGGCTTCGAAGTTTCCCAAGTTTCCCATAGTTTTTCCATAGATTACCTACAAATCATCACTTAATCATTTACTTGTGTGATGAATGCAGCTTCTGTTTGATAGAGCTTGTCCCACCCAACACTTTTAAATCGTGGGAAAGGTCAGGGACAAATAAGCAATTCCTTTGGCACAGGGGCTATGCGAAAATTAATTGCTCGCAACAATAATGTTGATTAAAGAGGATTTTAGAACCCAACCTTCCCAAGTAAATAGGGCTTCCAAGGAAGACCAGTGCCATGAAAGCTGCTGCTACAGGTTGAACATGATAGTAAAGAGCAACCAAAGAAGCCCTCAATATTTTGTTGGACCATGTGAGAAGCCCGTAGTTTAGGCCAGATGCAATGATTCCCTGAGAAAATATGTAGTGAAATTACATTCCCAATTTGTACAACCAACCATTAGCAATGACAGCGATCTTAAACCAGCCACATCCTATCAAGATTTGTTCAGAGAGAAGCGTAGCTGTGTGCAGTTTATTAGAAAATTGGTTCTGTAAATATTTCATTTAAAAAAATGAAAAGTTATACAATCTAAACAATTGGGAATTTTTTGGCGACCAGAAACATGAGCTCAGCACAAAACTGAGGTGCATTTATCAAAGATTCAAAGTTAGTAGCTGTTGTATTACTATCTTGTATCAGCGCATTATCATGCACATTCACAGTCTCAGCTATATAATAAAAATTATTTTACTAATCCTTTTCAGTTTTGTGGCTTTTGTCTTGTTTTAGTCTTTTGTGGTAAGTCAGATGCCCTACAGCTTGAAAAAAATAAAAGAATCCCATAACATGACATGGAAGTTATGATTTCTGGTAGATTAAAGATGTACAATGTACTCACATCATAAGATCTATCAAACATCCCACTTTCGTGCATGACTAAATGATATTTCAAACCCATAAATTTCGAGAGCTTTCATTCCTCTAATCTTTAGATGTCATCAAACTCATGTAATTAGGCCGAGAGCAATACCAAATTGAATCCCTAGGCCCTTATTTTCGACAAAATTGATAGCTTCAATCATAAGAATTGCTTAATTCTAAAATCCCCAAATTGAATGTCTAGGCCCTTATTTTTGACAGAATTGATAGCTTCAATAATAAGAATTGCTTAATTTATAATTAAGAAGATGAATCATGAAACAAACAAAAAAACTGAAACAAAAAACCAACCTCAAATGCAACCATCTGGAGAAGTCGAAAAATTGGCAAAGTGCAGCAGGTGTTCTTGATATGAATATTTGATACAAGAAGGGAAAGATATCACAATTGCGAATATGAGTGACACTACAACCTCCTAACCCTAAGTTCATCCCCTGCCAAACCAAAATCATTTACCGATCGAAAAGTATACCCCAACTTCAATTTCACATTCGATTTGAAAATCTAAGAAATTTGAAACCTGCCAAACCAAAATCATTTACCAATCGAAAAGTATACCCCAACTTCAATTTCACATTCGATTTGAAAATCTAAGAAATTTGAAACCGTCAGATGTTTACATATCCACTAAATCCAACTCCATATCCCATTTCCCGGCACCAACATTAAATACCGGTCACTGGTCTCGCCGTCGCCTCGCCCACACCCAACCCCTCGGCCCGTGGGATTTGGTTGTTCTTGCGCCACGCCCCAGCCTCCTTTCTCTCTCCTCCTCATCTCCAGCCTGATCATCTCCACAGCCGTCGCTGCCAACCCTGATTCAGTAGTCGCCTGAGACGGAGACTCACCGTGTTTTCTTCGAAAGGGATTATGGGCGGAAAAGATGGACGACGGTGCATCACTTGAGGGTCTGGTTCTGTCTCAGGTATGAAAGAAGGAGAGAAAGAAGTTTACATCGTGGGAGAGAGAACGGGAGAAAGAAAGAGGAAGAGAAGGGCAAAAACGGAAAGAATGAAAAAAATTGGAGAATGCTCCACGTGTATAGCTTCTCTACTCTCTAAAGGTCTCAACTTTAAGATATAGGAGGATTAATTTGAATTAATTTGAATTGATGTTAAAATTTTAAAAAATAATATCACAAAGGAATTATCCACAAAATAGGAATTAATTTCGATCAAGGTATTCCAATCTAAATTATAAGAATGAACTTTGCAAATATTTTATTTCTTCTATTTTTTCCCATATCACGAAACATATGAAACATATGAGATTTGCTTTAATTTTTATTTCACACACATGTAGAATTTTCCACCACCCCTGATGTGCGATGTTAAAAACACAACAATGAATATGGTACCAGTTTTAAAAAGCAATAAATGTGACTCCAACTCTATGTTTGTTTGGCTCTAAACTTATGTTTTTGTTATCCTTGGTGGTGGCAAATCTATCCCTCCTCTGCCTTTAACTCAGTATTGAGTTGAACTCGGCCATACACCAGACCTAAAAACCTGTTTTTTCGGTAGGTTTACCTATCCTAGTCCACGACAAGCTTCTACCTAGTTTGAATGAGTTTCTGGCCATCCGATTATGTTATGACTACATTACATAAGCTTGCAGTAATCCTATATCTATATATGACATAGCAGAAGGGAATATATATTATAGCCTTGTAATGATAATGTGAATTTGTACTCAGAAAGAGTAATAATATGTATTATATTATAGTATTCTACCAGTTTGGTATCACTCAGAAACAAAACCAAGGATAATTGCATTGCCATCGATAGATTTGAACCTGAATGGTTATAGTTTAAGGGCGGAATAGATACTCAAAGTAGGTAACAAATTACCTTATCAACATATAATCGAGCCTTAATTCATATTTTTAAGGGCAGAATAGAAGAATTTATTCATATTTTCGTTTGATCAAGTAGATGATTCATGCTCTTGCTAGTTTAAGGTTTGAAATAACTTAAACTTTTCAGAAAAAAAAAAAAATGTGAATGTTACCTTAATTGTTGCTGTCATAACTTATGCAATATCACCTAAACCAACCATTCCCACCTCATTTGGTATCTCCATAGAAATGCGAATGTTACCAGCTCCCATACAATTATTATCCACCTCATTCAAGGAAATCAAAATTGAACGGAAATTCAGAAATCGAATAGCAATTAAGAAGGAAATTGAAATAGATAACCAATTCAGAAACTCAGAAACAACAATCTGAACATAAAACTCCCAATTTGTAAGTCAACAGCAGCCACATCACATGTCATGCATAACTTATCGGTTTCTCAAATCAATTGTTAGAAGACCAATGAGCTAAAGTTTTAGAAGAGTGACCTACTCATCAGCAATTTAGCATAGAAAGAGAACATAAATAAAGGCAAAAAAAAAACCCTACACCATTTCAATCAACAGCTGGACAAGCAAACAACGATTTCTAGGTGGAATAGTTAAAGAGGAAAGGTTTCACAAAACATGTCAATCAATTAGTGAGATCCCATCTTAGATTTTGCAAGGTGAAATATATCAAAAAATACCAAATTGCCAAGGCAGCAAGCACTGGACAATTTCATGATCATTTTCCAGGATAAACCATTGTTATTCATCATCGTAGAATCTTCAATTGTTTCCAAAACACCCTAACAATCTAACAGATTCAAAGTCATCTGACAGAAAATTCAGGTAAGGAGAAAACAGTCGGACAATTAGTTTCCAGGTAGTTTCGGTGAATATAGAATCTAAGATAAAGGAAAGACCTCATAATGCTCTTGAATTTTGTAAGGATCAATGGGATTGCCCTGGGCGTCAACGGCGGGAGTGATCAAGTCGGGGCGCTGGTACATGTTGGAAAGCAAGAGCGAAGGACTAACACCAGTCTTGCTATGGATCCTGAAACACCTATCGCCATGCCTGCAGGCTCCGATCTTGAAGTAGATGGGGCAATTCACCCGATCCTTTTCTGTTCCAAAGATCGATGCCACATGCTCCGCCATGGATGAAACCCCTTCCCACTCTCGCTCGCTCGCTCTTCGCCAAGCCCTAGATGTATACAGTCAAAGCAACAAAATCAAACTTTGAGGGATATCGAATTGAGGCAAAACCCTAGAAAATTGAATTTAAATGAAATTCGAATTAGGAATAAACCTTTCTCTCTACAGGGGCTTGTTCTTTCAACGGTGACGCTTGCATCTCCCTCGCTCTTCGCTGCTTGCAATTTGCAATGAGCTCTGATACCTTGATCGACAATGGACGGCGGCGGCAAAGTTTCTCTTGATACCCCAGCCCCAAATCCGGTCTTTTTCTGCTTCCTTGTTTTGATAGTTTCAGATCTTGGGAGAGAGAGGATAGAGAAGGAAAGAGAAAGAAAACAGGTCGTTCAGGTTTTTCAGGAAGGAAGAGAGAGAAAAGGGCAAAAAACAATTGAGGAAATTTTTTGGAAAAGGCTATACGTGGATACTACTCTCCAAAATATTCAACTTTAAGATATAGTAGGATAGAAGGATTGCAATTCACCCAACAACAAAAACCCCTAAAGTTATTCTACATACTTAAAAATAAAGTTATCCATACCACCGAATAAAAAATTACAATATCATTGACATCTTTAAATTCACCCATAAAAAAACTCTCAAAATCTCAAATTATCCTACTTACAAACGAAGTATATCATATTTACGCGAACAATTTCGAATTTTCTCTATAAATATAAAATCATCACTCTAAATTATCGTCGATTCGTACTGAGTTTTATGTCAATCCTAAATAATTTAAATTAGCCACAAAATACTTACCAGTAAGTTCCCACCATCATCGGGCTACCCAAGGCGCTGCAAGACCTAATGCTCCTGTCGACAAGAAGCGCCAACGAGAAGCCTTGATTATTGCTCTCCCTCTCTGTTTCTTTGTGGATCTGCGAAGAAGAATAAGAGATCCTAATATAACATCGCCTTCGTCCGTCGTCCGTGTAGAATAGCGGAATTGATGTAAAGTCCTCCTCGAGGGTTTCCATTCATTGATATAACATATATATAGGTTACACAGGTATTGGGCCTTAACGGGCTTTTAGCCCACTATACAATATGAAACCTATGTAATCTATCAAACCCCCGCAGTCGAAACGGGAGGTGTCCGTACAGTGAGACTGGAACGAAAATCAATGAACAATTGTCTAGGTAAACCCTTGGTGAATATAAGCGTACTGATAGGAGGACGGGACATGTAGAACGCGGACATGTCCAATGGCAACCTTGTCCCGGACGAAGTGGAGATCAAGCTCAATGTGCTTCGTGCGTTGATCCTGGACTGGGTTGCTAGCCAGGTAGACGGTGGAGACGTTATCAGTGTAGACCAGAGTGGCCTTCTGCAAGGGGCATCGTAGCTCAAGCAGGAGATTGCGGAGCCAAGAGCACTCGGAGACGACGTTGGCAACGCCCCTGTACTCGGCTTCAGCGCTGGAGCGAGACACGACGGACTGACGCTTAGCTGACCAGGACACAAGAGTGTCATTGAGGAAGACACAGTAACCAGACGTGGAGCGACGGGTGTCCGGACAACCACCCCAATCTGCATCCGTGTAAGCCACAAGGTCAAGCTTAGAGGAAGGAGTGATGGTGGTGCCGAGCTCAAGTGTGCCGCTGATGTACCGAATGATCCGCTTCAAAGCCTGAAAGTGAGGTTCCCTAGGGGCATGCATGAACAAGCAGATCTGCTGAACGGCATAACTGATATCAGGCCTGGTGAAAGTGAGATACTGAAGAGCACCAGCGAGGCTCCTATACAATGTCGGATCGTCAACCAGAGGACCAGAATGAGCACTGAGCTTGTTGGATGTATCGACTGGGGTGGCGACGGGATTACAGTTGACCATCTTAGCCCGAGCAACAATCTCAGCAGCATACTTACTCTGTGAGAGAAAGAGACCAGACGCATGCCGCTGAACAGCAACTCCCAAGAAGTAAGACAGCGGACCTAGATCAGACATGGCGAATTCCGCACTCAGCCTCGAGATGATGGACGTTCGAAGAGCATCAGAAGAGGCGGTGAGAATGATGTCGTCGACATAGAGCAGCAGGAAAGCCAAGTCCGAGCCTCTGCGATAGATAAACAGAGACGTATCCGATCGGCTGCCAGTGAAACCCAAGCGGAGCAGATGAGAGGCAAACCGCTGGAACCATGCCCGTGGAGCCTGTTTCAGACCATACAGAGAGCGCTTGAGGAGACAGACATGCTTTGGACGCTCAGCATCAGCAAACCCCGGAGGCTGAAACATGTAAACCGTCTCATTCAGATGACCATGCAGGAAGGCGTTCTTGACATCCAGCTGATGGATGCCCCAGTTGCGTGACAGCGCCAGACTCAGGACCACTCGGATAGTGGCAGGCTTGACCACAGGGCTGAAGGTCTCATCACAATCAATACCGGCCTGTTGAGATCTACCGTTAACCACCAGACGGGCCTTGTAGCGCTCCAATGTCCCATCAGAGCGGAACTTGTGACGGAAGAGCCACATACAGCGAATGACGTTCGCCTCAGGAGGGCGAGGCACAAGAACCCAAGTACCATTCTTCGTAAGGGCCCTGTATTCGTCGAGCATAGCCGCCTGCCAATTCGGGTCTAGGAGGGCTATTTTGTGGGAGGTGGGAACGGGGGAGAGGGAGGTCTGGGTGGAGGCAGAGGGTGAAAGGGAGTCGGGAAAGACGGGGGTAGGAGAGGCTAAGGGCGCGGGCGCGCTAACCCGGGACGCGGGTGCGCCAACCTGGGGCGCGGGCGCGCCAGCACGGGACGCGGGCGCGCCAACCTGGGACGCGGGCGCGCCAACCTGTGGCGCGGGCGCGCGTAGGGGAGCCGCCAGGGGCGAGGTTATTGCGGCGGGTGCTGCAAAGTGGGTTGCGGCGGGCGCCGGGCGTAGGGGAGGCGCTGATGGTGGTGGAGGGGAGGTGGGGTGTATAGCGGGGTGATGGGCGGCGGTCATGGAGACGATATGGCGGGGTCTAAAGACACCGGAGACGCTGCGGGTGTGAGGTCTGGTGATGGATGGTGGCGGGGGAGGTGGGGGAGGGGGAGACGCAGGAGCACCGGGAGAGCTCTGGGGAAGAATGAAGTGAGGGAAAGGTGACTCAGACTCTGTGGACGACACAGGGGGTGTGGGAGACGCGAAGGGAAATCGCGACTCATCAAAGGTGACATGACGAGAGAGAATGATCTTGTGAGTCTTGATATCGAGGCAAATGTAACCGCGATGATCAGACGGGTAGCCAAGAAAGACACAAGGGGTGGAACGAGGGTGAAGCTTGTGGGGGGCAGTGGATGACTGATTAGGGAAGCATAAGCAACCAAAGGTACGAAGGTGATCATACCTAGGCTCGGCGTAATAAAGAGTCTGAGTTGGTGAGCGATTTTGCAGGGTAGTGGAAGGGAGAATGTTTAGGAGATAACATGTGGTGGATAAGGCGTGAGGCCAATAGGGAAGGGGAATAGAGGCGTGGAAGAGGAGAGAGCGCATCATGTTGGTAATGGTTCTGATGATTCTTTCTGCCTTGCCATTCTGCTGAGAAGTATAGGGGCAAGAAAAGCGATATGAGATCCCATTTGCGGCAAAGAAGGAGTGAAAGTCTCTGTTGTCAAATTCACGACCATTGTCACATTGGAAACATTTGATGGACATGTGGAATTGTGTTTTGATGTAGGTATGGAATCTGGCAAAAATAGGAAACACTTGGGACTTGAAATGCAACGGGAAGACCCATAAGTAATGAGTGTAATCATCCAGAAACAAGAGGTAGTACTTGTGACCCTCCTTGCTAGGCACGGGAGAGGTCCAAATGTCGCTGTGAATGATATCAAATGGAGCAAGAGTAGAGGTCAAAGACCGTTGAAACGGCAGTCTGGCATGTTTGCCTAGTTGGCAGGAAGAGCATAAGCCAGAGCGTGGGTCTTTAGTACATGTGACAAGGTTCTGGGAACGGAGGACATCTAGAACGGCAGCGCTGGGATGACCCAGGCGTGCATGCCAGAGGCTGGACGACGATGCCGAGAGGGCGACCGGACATGATTGACGGGACGCAGGAGGTGGTGTGACAGGGTAGAGCTCCCCGGTGTTGTTACATCTCATGCGAGTAACCCCCGTAGTAAGATCGTTCACAGAGAAACCATAGGGATCAAACGTAAGGGAAACGTTGTTGTCAGTAGTGAACCGACGGACAGAGATAAGGTTTTTGACAATCTTTGGGGCAATAAGGACATTGTTGAGGTGTAGTGGGTGGGTTGGGGTCTGTAAATTGGCGTGGCCAATACCCGAAGTAGCAAGACGACCACCATTTCCGACGATAATAGAGGGGGCAGGGCCCTTAAAAGAAATAGAGGAGAGGTTACCTGAGGAGTTCGTCATGTGAGAGGTGGCACCAGTGTCCATGTACCAAGAAGAATATGAAGATGTATGCTGCGTAGAGGAGACGGCGTGATGCAGAGCTGGCGGAACATAGACTGGATCAGGCGATGTCAGACAGGCGTGAGGGCCGGCATGTCGAGAGGTAGAGTATGGATGCATGGGGACGACGCGGGAGGGTGGCCTTGCGCGGGCGCGTTGTGGACGGCGCGGGCGCTGGGGAAGGGGCGGGGACGGCGCGGGCGCGTTGGGGACGGCGCGGGCGCGCTGAAGCTGCCGCGGGCGCGCCTGGGGACGACGCGGGCCGGGAGAGGGAGGGGGAAGGGTGGCGGTGCAGGGGATCCGAGGATGGCGGATCCGGCGACGGTGGCCTTGGAGAGGGAGAAGGCGGCGGTGTCGCTGTGCGCGGTGTTGTCGAGAGCAGGGGCCGGAGAGGCGGCGGTGAGGAGGAAGGTCGGAGGAAGAGGGAGGATCAATTTAGGGTTCCGTTAGGAAGAAAAGGCTGTGATACCATGTAGAATAGCGGAATTGATGTAAAGTCCTCCTCGAGGGTTTCCATTCATTGATATAACATATATATAGGTTACACAGGTATTGGGCCTTAACGGGCTTTTAGCCCACTATACAATATGAAACCTATGTAATCTATCAGTCCGCCAATTAATTCGTTGGCCGCCATCACCGCACCTCACGACACCTTCGTCGCACGCCATCGCGCGCCTCCGCCATCTCTTTCGAGTCACTTCTGATTCTCTCTCTCTCTCCAAGCCGCCATCATCGTACCTCACGGCTCTGCGATCACCGCACCTCACGGCTCCACCTTCACTGTTTTGGTCGGCCGCCATCGCCTCCGTCATCTCCTTCGAATCGCTTCTGATTCTCTCTGTATGATTTGTACGGTTGTGTGATAGGGAGTTAAGATTGGGTTAAGAGTTTTTTTGAAAAAAAATTAGGTTATAAAAAAAATAAAGGGGAGTGGGTACACGAACTAGAATAGGTGGGTGATGAAAATTTTTCTGGGCTCACTTGTCAGCCTATCGAGATTCATTCATTCCTCATGCATGTATAATAAGTATATCTGTATATGCGATACTTGATTCGGTTTTGATCACATGATATTCGTTCCTTTCTTTTTACAGATATAAATGAATGCGTAGATGAGAGGCTGAATCAATGCAAAAGACCAGGGTACTGTGTGAATAAGGGTGGAGGGTATGAATGCAGGTGCCCAGAGGGATACCATGGGGGCGGTACACTAACTAGTCCTTGTATTGCTGCCCCCGGCCCTATCAAACTCATTTTTGGTTAGTCTTGCTACAATTTATTTAAACACGTACGACTTCACACTGGATAGGCCAGGTTAATATATATATATAAACTCAATCAAGTTTTATTTCAAAATTAACTAATTTGCAATCTGTGAAATATCGATGACCATATGACGTCGGGTCTACACGTCCGAGCACACCATGCGCTAATCAAACCGAGCACATAGAACCAGTAGGGTTCTGTCATAAAATCATCTGACAATAGGAGTAATAGCTTACCAACTTATATTTAAGACTCCCTCTTTATATAATCAACGTGGATACTTTCTATCTTTTCGCATATTCAGCACAATCAGAATTATATATTGGCCAATTCGCACCTATATGATTGATCAACTTGTAGCTTAACGGATACGTAATTACTTAGATTTTGCTTAACTGGTCTATCTTAACTTTACAGGTATTAGTGTAAGCATGGGTTCAATAATTGCTTTTGTTATATTTTATGGTCTCTACAAGCTATTCAAAAGAAGAAAAGAGATCAGAGCAAGGCGGCACAATTTCAAGAAAAATGGTGGTTTACTTTTAAGGCAAGAAATGTCTACTAATGAAGGTGCTATAGATAGAACCAAGATCTTTAGTCGAAGTGATTTAGAGAAAGCAACTGACTACTTCAATGATAATAGAGTGCTTGGCCGCGGAGGTCAAGGAACGGTCTATAAGGGCATGCTGACAGATGGGACAATTGTAGCAGTTAAGAAGTCAAAGAAAGTCGATGAGAATCAATTGGGTCAGTTCATCAATGAGGTTGTTATTTTGTCTCAGATCAATCATAGAAATATAGTTAAACTATTTGGATGTTGTCTTGAGACTGTTATATTTTATGGTCTCTACAAGCTATTCAAAAGAAGAAAAGAGATCAGAGCAAGGCGGCACAATTTCAAGAAAAATGGTGGTTTACTTTTAAGGCAAGAAATGTCTACTAATGAAGGTGCTATAGATAGAACCAAGATCTTTAGTCGAAGTGATTTAGAGAAAGCAACTGACTACTTCAATGATAATAGAGTGCTTGGCCGCGGAGGTCAAGGAACGGTCTATAAGGGCATGCTGACAGATGGGACAATTGTAGCAGTTAAGAAGTCAAAGAAAGTCGATGAGAATCAATTGGGTCAGTTCATCAATGAGGTTGTTATTTTGTCTCAGATCAATCATAGAAATATAGTTAAACTATTTGGATGTTGTCTTGAGACTGAGGTCCCTTTGTTGGTTTATGAGTTTGTACCCAACGGTACACTCTATCAGCACATCCACCATCCTAGTGAAGATTTGCCCATGACTTGGAAAATTCGGTTTCAAATAGCCATAGAATGCGCTAGAGCTGTTTCATATCTTCACTCATCTTGCTCTTCTCCAATCCACCATAGGGATATCAAGTCCTCCAACATACTTTTGGATGAGAAATACAAAGCAAAAGTTTCAGATTTTGGGACTTCGAGGAGTGTTTCCATTGACAAAACCCATGTCACTACTTGTGTTCAAGGCACATTCGGCTACCTCGATCCAGAGTTTTTCCGATCAAGTCAATTCAATGACAAGAGCGATGTCTACAGTTTTGGCGTAGTTCTTTTGGAGCTGCTAACTAGCATGAAACCCATTTTCACAAGCACATTCGGAGAGCCTCGAGGTTTGGCAACAGAGTTCATACAAATAATGGAGACTAGCCCTGATCAGTTGAACAATATTCTGGACACACAAGTATTGCAAAACTGCTCAAAAGAGGAGATTGAAACACTGACCAAGCTCGTTGAAGGATGCCTGAGTATGAATGCAAAGCAAAGGCCGACCATGAGCGAAGTTGCGATGACACTAGAGATGATCAAGAAGCAACATGATGAAGAGGACAATCCTGCAACTGAGCAGGGAGGTAGAAGGTTAAGGCAAGGCGACGGAAGTTTGCGTATGGATGAGATGAGTCTACCCTGCAGCAATTCAAGCACTTCAGCCATCACGGACAACTCCTACTCCATGGAGGTGGAGCCTTAATTTGTTATTTGATTCCATGTAAGGGTAATTGAGCGATGGCGAGGAAAATCATTTTTTTTTTTTGGACTTGTTTGTTTGACATTCAATAATGTAACAGTCAACTAGTATATGAAAGAGAGATCGAACAGAAACAAGCAACCAAACGAAGAGAAATCTGTCTTGCAAATTGAATAAGCCACTATTCCTAACTTGGATAAGAGGAAGTTCCCATTATTGAGCATTGAATATTCTTTGCCCTGTCACTTTACTCTTTCAACAAATGCAATGTTATTATTACATTGAAAATGCTATATTAGCTTGATAATTATATATCTCAACTTATTAGATCGATATATATTATTTTTAAATAGGAAAAATAACTCTATATTAATAATATCAAATATATATAAATATATAATATCCATAAAGAGCCTGGTGAGTTAGCTAGGGAGGAACTCACCACTTTTAATTCCTGAGCATACCATTAAATCTGCAGGCTTACCTGTTCAATAGAGAGCCATGGATGTGATGATGGAGGTTGAAGGAGGAGCAACTGGATTTGTGCTGTCAAAGCCGAATTTCCCTCAACTGAAGGCTCATGGGATGTCCGATGGACAGGTCCAGTACAGAGCAATAGCGATTCCATCTCACAGGTTCAGCCCTCTTCGCAAAGTATGGGAACACATCTTTCCCTTGATCACCGGTGAGATGAAGATTGATGTGTGCGTAAACCGCAAGGGTTCGCGCAGAGTTGAACTAAAGACCACAGCTGAGACACCTGACATTGATAACCTGCATAAATGTGCTGCCTTTTTCGAGGCTTTTATGCGTGGCTTTGATGTCAAAGATGCAGAAGCACTTCTACGCATAGATGAGATGCGTTTGGACTCCTTTGAGGTCAAAGATGTCAAGACACTTCGTGGTGAGCACTTGTCTCATGCTATTGGATGTTGAAATGTAATTTAAACATCCTAGACTAAGGTTAGCTAGAAGGAGTAAAGTCAGTTGAATGAGTGGAGTTACTCAGCTGTGTACATAGAAGTCTGGGTCAGTTATGTCTTTGTTTGTATGACCACTACTTAGAAGGTTATGTTAGCAAAGTAGTGGAGTAGTGGGGTGTCTTAGAAGTTAATAGATTATGGAGTATGTAAGTCAGTTTGGTCTTGAATCAAGTTATGAAGCAGTTGTTCAGTTTGTGAGTTCTCTTCTGTGCTTGACAGAAGAACAGTTTAGCCATCTCTCTCTCGATTGTTTAGGTGATCATAGGTGTGGTTTGTTGGTTAATTTCCCTTGTTTATGTAACATTGGAAGGCTTTCGGGCAAAGGAGGTAACACCAAGTTTGCTATCGAGAACACCACGAGAACAAGGATCGTGATTGCTGATAAAAAGGTGCATATTCTGGGAGCCTGTTCAAATTTGAAGGTTGCAAAGGATGCACTCTGTAGCCTCATTTTGGGATCGCCAGCAGCCAAGGTTTACTCCAAACTCAGAGCTGTGACTGCAAGGGCTTCTGAAAGGTTTTAGTTACAGTTGCTGCTAGATTACAAGTAATGATCTACATATATAATTGATCTTGGTTAACTTAGTATGAACTTATATTTTTTAATATGAGCTTAGTTGGATCATTTTAGAACATCCTTATTGGGGGTGTGGTTATCTTAAAATTTAGTATATTGCCTATATGTAAAGGCTGATCTCATTGATAAATATTTGTTGAACTCTTGCTGAAGAGTTTTGTTTCTGTTAATGATTAAAGCTGCATTATCCATTTGGGTAGATTCTGTTTCACAGTACACACATGTTCAATCTATAGTTGAACAAATGTTTGGGTTGAGACAGAGGAGCTGTGCTGAAGACAGTCGTTAGCACAAAATGGAGCCCCAAAAAACCATCAAAACCACCACAAGAACCATTCAATCAAATAAAAGCCCCCTAAAACCATCCTAGGTGCCATGGGGAAGTTGACATTGCAGCTGCAAAGACAATCCCCCCAGCCTATTTGGAACAATCTTTGGTCGCATAGATGGTTACTTCTAGCCTAACAGAGAGCCCAGCAAGTTGTATATATGACTGCACATAGCAGCTTTCTATTCGAGTCCGCCGCTGTCCTCTATGCATATTGTGATGCCATGAGTGTGGATTGATTCATGGGGTACTTCTCTTCCCTTTTCCTTGTTTACTTGCATATATGCTTTGGTTCCCCAATGACCCTATCCTCGATCAGTTTATCAAATATTGTGAGAACCGACAAGGAGGGGTAAACAGGGAAGGCGGGTGGAGGAGGTGTGTTTCAAGATCATACTGGTCGGAGGCATTCTGAAAGCCGATACTTTCCATTGTGGCAATTGTTATATATGCTTTTACTTCTCAACTTTGGGCAGTCTTTCCAAGGCATGGAGTTGGCTGTGTGCACTAGATTCACTAAAGTTGATTATTGAATACTCCTGCTGCTTCCTCGGATTGAATTGTATTCGCAAGTACTCCGTTGTTGTTACTTTGTTTGAATCTTTGTATTGTACTGTAGCTAATAATACGGGTTCAGGCCGACGTTCAAATATAAAAAGAAAAAAAAGAAATAATGTGCTTGACGGAAAGGACTAAAATTGTACAATTTATTTGAACGATGAAAAACAAATGTTGGGAACTACCATGAAAAATGTTTGAAAGATTGGGGACTCTGAATGCATTTTACCCTCAACTATAACTTGACCAATTTCATGACTGAGTATGTGTATATCAGTATATGTATATATATAAAATATTAAAATATATAACGAATAAAACATATAGATATAAGATACTTGAACTCCATTTCATAATATATATAATAAAACATGGATAGTCGGAGTCTTGGATACATGCCCTACCATCACGAAATCATAGAAACTAGTGAACCGCAACATGAAACCATACATATATATATCATATCATTCTACTAACTTGATGAAATAACCTAGACACCATACCCCTAGCTAGCTAGCTACTTAATTACTTGTATCTATATATAGATTAAAAAGTAAAAACAGTCACCATATAGCACTGAGTGCTTGATGGAACTTGATTCATTCATTAGGATATAATGATATATTAAGAGTGGGGTGGGTCCATCTCCGGGCTAGAAGCCTAGAACAGCACAGGTTCATCACAAACAGGGCACGTGGGATTCCCGGCCGCCTCCTCTGCAAGAGCGTAGTACGCAAAGCAATCTGCGTGATGCGGGTGCGTCTTCGGGTACCCTGCTGTAGAGGGCTGCTCCTAGATACTGCGCATACGCCAACCCCCTCTTCTCCAGAATATCGACTATCGTTTCCAGGTCTAGTGCTTTGGCCTGCTCATTCACCGGGGTGACCTTGTAAATTTGATGCTTAAGCACCGGTTTCCATCCAGGGCCACTCACCGATTCATTATCTGGAATCACACTCCATGGAATTGAAGGAAGGAAAGTAATTAAGCATACTTGATAATATGATATCCACTCTTAATTAATTAATAATAATAATAATATTTTACCTGCAGAAGAAGCTGCCTGAGTTTGTTGCTTGTACACCACAGTGCAAAGCATCAAGTAGAGGTGATCTGGAGAGTCCCCTTGAGGAACAAAGGTAACGTTTTCCCATTGCTGCAAAACCATGTTGGAAATGATGGACGTACAGATTCAAGAGATTATAATTAACACTGAGGAGTGACGTACTGTTCTTGTTCAACGGATCGGATGTATATATAGTGGCCAGGCCACCCAATGGCCAGTGTAGGTTACACCGTACCATAACATCGTTACATCGATCGATCATGCTAGTCAAAGATCGGTCAAGGCTGCAGGAGCTGCAGGCCATGCGGAGTGCAGAGGGATCTTGATCAGGTTCCAAAAATGGGCGATTCTTTTGCAGATATCCTACCTAATACCATCGTACGTATATGTTTTATACGTGATGGAGATCGCATTAAATCGTCACGCACTGAAATCCCAACTGCTTTGAACGAATCTGAATCAGACTGTGAGTTGATGCTTGACCGCTTGAGGGATAGACAGTTACTTGGGCTTATACGATTAAATTGGGCTGGGAAGCCCACTCATAGCCAACACCAAAGAGGATGACCAACCATGAGTTTTGGGCTCAAAATCCAACCACAATTCGACTAAATTGAGATTGGGATTTCCTTGTTGTGATGCATTGTGCGGAAATATTAGATGTGTTTAGACTTTAGAGATATGTTAAAAAATTAAAAATATTACTTTTACTTTTAAATACCCTATTAAATATTTTCTACTTCCCTATCACATTTACTATGTATAAATATAATTGGTTAAACAAAAAAAAAAATTATATTGATATTAGTGCAAAAGTAAAGAAGAGTGTAATTACTCTTAAAATATCAAATATTAATATTGTTCATCAAATTTTATCTTCTAAAAAAACAAATAATATAGATGGGAGGAAGTATCGACTGTATTGTTGATTCTTATAGTCGAATTTTACTCTAAAATATTGTATTGCAACTTGGAGTGTGTCTTTATAAGTTAAGGATTTGGATGTGATCACAAGTTGTTAGGATTTATATATATATATATATATATATATATATATATATATATATATATATATATATATATATATATATGTATGGTGAGTATTGTAAATAGTAGAAAGTGAGGGTATTGTGATATAAGTATCCATAGGGTTGAATGTACGGGTTATCAATGAATCAATTCTAAAGACAGTTCTATCTTCTCCTTCTACCTCTCGCTCTCCTCTGATCTCTCCTCTCTTTCTCAATTGAAGTGCGGAATAGGCAGATAAAAGGCAAAGAAATACTCTAGAAGGAGAAAGAATAGAGTATGACAATTTTTCGCAAATGCTGAAAACTGTAAGACCTTACCAGCCCGAGGTAAGATCTTATCTGTAAAACAGTAGCAAGTTAAGCACAAAATAACGAATAAGAAGAAAAGACAAACACAAGCACGAAAGGTAAAGAACAGAAAGTAAAGGACACGATACTTGTTAACGAGGTTCGGCACAACCGCCTACGTCCCCGCCTAGGGTTATCCAACCCGTAGGATTCAACAACTTTATTTCACTTTATCTTATGAGCCCTAGATACAACCTCTAGAAGACTTACCCACTTCTAAACTACCTTACTATCTAGCAACCCAAGCACACTAGTTAAACAAAGTCCTACCGATACCGAAGTATCTATACGTTTGGGTAGAGATGTACCCTTAGTATAACCCTAAATGAATTGTACGATAAAGCTCAATGTAAACCTCACAAACTCTCAAAGAAATAAAACAATTAAACCAAGAGAGATGCGAGACGATGTTGTTGCAGGAGACGAGAGATTGCTGAATTGTCTTTTAAGCGTTGTGTTGATGTGTATCGACTGCAATCCCCTTCTTCTCCTTATAAAGGCCAGCCCAACCATTCGAAAATTGAATAACTCGGACGTTTGAACTTGTGAATGAAAGGCGCCGAATATGTTGCAAATCTTGTGGAGAGAACTTCGGCCGTTTGAAACACGTTCTAGAAACTTCACTTCGGATATGCTTGAATCTTTGCCTGGGATATGAGCTTTTGAAATTTGACGTTTGAAAACTCCATTCAACCAAATCCCTGTGAAATCTCAACAAATAAAGAATTCAAGATATCTACGTAGTTAGTTAAAGATAGAATTTAAAACATTCTAACAAATATATTGGCCCATTCAAAATTAGGCCCAATAACCTATTGGTCCTTTAAAGTTGGAATGGTAAGCTTAAGTAAAATAGGCCCATTTAACAAATAGTTCCATTCAAATAGGCCCAATAAGATGTTACACCTTTAGAGCTAGAATTGTAGGCATGAGTAAAAATAGGCCCATTATAAATAGACCCAATACATTAAGTCTGAGCCTTTCAATTCCAAGCTCATGTAACTCCTTGAAATCACTGTCGGTAAGGCCTTACCAAAACCTGGAAACCAAGGTTTTGGCTTTGGTTTGTTCTAACACGTTGAATGCAATCAAAGATTAGTTTAACCAAATCTCTTGAAGATCTCAACAAACCAACAACCTCTTGAACTTGAAGATTGCTCCACAAAATCCTCAAAGAGGCTTTTAGAAAGTCAACCCAAAATCTCCAATAACCAAATCAAATCCTGCACAAAATCTCCAACAAATGATTAAATATAGATCCCAATAAATAATTAAATGAATATATTCGCATATATAAATAAATACTAATTGATATTATTTGTCTTCCATCATATAAAAATATATCACAAATATATGCACATCATCAAGGTGGAATCAACATCAATCTCTCACAAACCTCCATTGAAGCCATGATCTCCCTCCATCCGACCTTCGGGTCCTAACAATTGGTATCAGAGCTCGTTGATCTTTCGACCTGTTTCGAGAATCGTCGATTGAAAACAACCGCAACCAAGCCGAGCCATGGAGTTTCTTGAAGAATTCAACAATCTCAGGCAAGTGGATAGCCTTGAGGAGTACAATCAGCGGTTTGGGGAACTCCGATTATGGTTGTTGTCCATCAATCCATATTTGCCTGAATCGTATTTCATTTGGTGCTACATCAAATGGCTGAAATTGAAGATCAAGTCGCTCTTTTCATTAGTTTAGTGGTTAACCTCTAATAAGCTTTGAGGATTGATGGAGGGAAAACCTGTCGTTGACCCGTCAACGAAAACTCAAACCTATAACTAGTGTAGCAATAAGCAAGAGGTCGATCCCACAGGGAAATTTGCTATTCGAGTGTGATTTAGATGCCAATCAAGTAACCAAAAAGGGGGGGTTTGAGTGTGAAAGTTCCGCCTTTTATCAAAGCGGATTGAAGCAAACAAAAGTAAATGACTTTAATTCAGACAATTAGGAGAAGCAATTCTACTTACAATTTTCCACTTTATTTGGTTGAAACGATCCTTGTAACTTTTTCTCGTCCTATTAAGTTTCCTATGAATGCCCTTGTCCCGACCTAATATAGTTACTAGTCCAATCAGTCCTAGAAACCCTTATCAATCGAACAGTCCTTAAAGAAGGATATAACCCAATTGATAGCTTTAAGTTCAGAGATTAGCCAAGGTATTTTGCAGTTTCTAAAGAGAGATTTAACAACACATCCAACTTCCTACTAGTTCAATTAGTTCAATCAGCCCTAAAGGAACAAGTTTTCCACTTAGGGTAAGGTTCACAATCAGGAATGTACAAAACCTTAGCAATTGAATTGATCTACAAGTTGGCCAGACAAGATAGAACAAAACAATAAACAATCAAGCACAAAGAAGTTGAAGCATTCAAATATAGGAAATAAGGAACGAGAATTAGAAACTCACAATCAATCCAAATAAAGCTTCAAATTGCATGCAGAATAGATGAGTTTAAGTCCTCATGGAAGACATCGCTCAAAATCTCTAAAGTGTCTGATGAAAGAATAGAATAGAAGTGCTGGAAAAATAACTAAATTTGGCCTTATATATGATCCAAAGTCGGCCATGAAACAATAAATAAGATATAGGGTTTTTATTATTTAAAACGCAGCGCACAGCGCTGACGCCCAGATGCTGCGGGCGCAACATATGGAATTTTCCTTCTCCCGCTGCGACGGTACTGGCGGCGGCCGCGACATACATGCTGCGGCCGCTGCATCGGTCTTTCCCGGAAAATCCATCTCGAATTTGCTCTTCTTCTCAACAAGAAAGTTGTAGCTCTCTGAAAGAGCTTTCCAACACATGGTCATAATAGTCAATCAGACAGCCGAGGCGAGGCCTCCAGAAAGTGCAAAACAAGTTCAGCATGTCTGGCGACAACTTCTGTAGACTTGTTCTTCGTTTAGACTCGCTTCTTCTTCTCAGGACCTCTTGAGATCTTCATGTAAGCTTCTTCGATCAACTAGACATTCTCATTCAATGCGTTATCAACTCATGTCTCCTCCTCGGATCTACCATTACCTGAAATAATCAATAAAAGCGTGTAGATTCCGACTCCGACAACATAGAGAACTAATATGCAAATCGTGCTTAATCAATCCATGAAATGCATCTTAACTAAGCTAAATGCAACCTATTATGCCTACCTAAATGCATGCTATCAAGGATAAAGCTTTATAAGAGGGGAGTAATGTTATGATTGATATATATAGGGGTGAGTATTGTAAATAGTAGAAAGTGAGGGTATTGTGGTATAAGTATCCATAGGGTTGTATGTACGGGTTATCAATGAATCAATTCTAAAGACAGTTCTATCTTCTCCTTCGACCTCTCTCTCTCCTCTGATCTCTCTTCTCTCTTTCTCAATCTCTCACAAACCTCCATTGAAGCCATGATCTCCCCCCATCCGACCTTCGGGTCCTAACACAAGCCTTGCTAGACTCCCATTTAAGAACATCTTTTCAGATATGAACACGTAGGACATGGTGGACGAGCAAGTTCATCCATATAATTACTATAATTAGAGCATCCGCATTCGTGAAATCCATCCGGGTTCCTTAACTCCACTTTTTATATTTCGCTCCTTAAAAAACTCAATACAATTTTTCACCCACATCTCTAAAACCATTTAAAACTCTATTTTTTTTTTATCGGGACCCACCTTTTTTTTTTCTATCACTCTCTCTCCTCATGTTGGCCCACCTCATCTCCTTTTTCTTTCTCTTAGACATGCTGCTGATAGAAATCGAAGGTTGAAGCCTGAATCATATTCCCTCTTCTTCAATTTTTTATTAATTGGTTCCTTATTTTTGGGGTTTAGAAACCCCCATTGTGGATGCTCTTAGACATGCTGCTGATAGAAATCGAAGGTTGAAGCCTGAATCATATTCCCTTCATTCGTCAAAATATATCATTTTAGCTTTGTGTGCAACTTTTAAGAAAATTAATAATTATAGTACTATTTTACCTTCATTTAATATACTACTTTTTTTACTTTATCGAAAACTACAACTAACTATCGATTCATCATTAGAAAAAAAGAAAAAAATGTCAAAAAAGAAAAAGAAAAAGTGGAAGAGGAGTGTATTGCTTTCCTCGAGATTTTTAATGTCAGAAAAAAAAAAATTGCACCCAACATGCCTTGTCAGCTTTTTTTATTACGTGAGAAAATTCGTGGTAGAGATATTTTTATTAAATTTGAAAGTCTATAGTATATTTTTACTATATTCCAAAAGGCCAAAAGTATGTTATTACCTAATAAAAAAAAATAAAAAAAAATAGGTATGTATATCTATGCAACCCTAAACAAGTAAGCCCCAATCCCCCATTAGGGTATTAGCCTATTACTCGCTCGCCTCTCTCCTCGCCGTCAGCCCTTGCATTCCTCCGGAGGCATCGCCGTCGATCTCGAAGCTCTTCCATCGCCCCTCGCAAGTAAAGCTCGATTTCCCCCTTTTTTGTTTTGTAAGTCTCGAAGCTACTCTCTCTGTTATCTCTCTGCTTGATTTCCATTACGGGCGGCTAGTGCAGCGGCCGGACCCTCTGAACGCGCTCGTGACTGGCTGCCCTTCGGTTCGCGCCTCTCTCTGGTGCCAATACACAACTGTGAAATCGATTTAGGTTATTCATGTTTGATTTACTTGGAATTGACAAGATAAGAGTTCGATTTTCAATTGAATATATTGCTCTCCTTCTTTCATGGTTCATCTCTTCTTTGCCATGACTCTTGTTTTTTCTCTGTTGCTGCTTTTGTATGATGTTGTTGTTCAATTTGTTATAGCAGTTACCCTTGTTTTTTCTCTGTTGCTGCTTTTGTATAATGTTGTTGTTCAATTTGTTATAGCTGTTACCTTGATATTGAATATTTAATTGTTTAATGTTTCCTGCAACTTTTGGTTTTAAAATATGTTTGTGGTGTTCTATTTGAGAATTTGTGTTGTTCCTGATTATGGCTAAACTGCTAATGTTGGAACATGGAATGAAGTTTCAAAGACTGGTATTTTGCACTTGTTGGTATTTGGTAATATAACGGTTTAATACATTTTAGATACTTTAACATTCGGTATGGTGAAAGATGAACCTTTAGTCTTCTCTGTCTTTTCGGGGATGATACTTGATTGCAACAGAAACCTAACTTCGGTGTGGCTTTTTTTGTTCCTTTCTATAATGATTATATTATCTTGATTGATGCTTTTTTCAAGCTTAATTCCTGAGCATACCGTTAAATCTGCAGGCTTAAGGCTTACCTGGTCAATAGAGAGCCATGGCCTTGAGGATGATGGAGGTTGAAGGGGCACCTGGAATTGTGCCGTCAAAGCCGAATTTCCCTCAATTGAAGGCTCATGAGATGTCTGATGGACAGGTCCAGTACAGAGCAATAGCGATTCCATCTCACAGGTTCAGCCCTCTTCGCAAAGTATGGGAACACATCTTTCCCTTGATCACCGGTGAGATGAAGATTGATGTGTGCGTAAACCGCAAGGGTTCACGCAGAGTTGAACTAAAGACCACAGCTGAGACACCTGACATTGATAACCTGCATAAATGTGCTGCCTTTTTCGAGGCTTTTATGCGTGGCTTTGATGTCAAAGATGCAGAAGCACTTCTACGCATTGATGAGATGCGTTTGGACTCCTTTGAGGTCAAAGACGTCAAGACACTTCGTGGCGAGCACTTGTCTCGTGCTATTGGAAGGCTTTCAGGGAAAGGAGGTAAGACCAAGTTTGCTATTGAGAACACCACGAGAACAAGGATCGTGATTGCTGATAAAAAGGTGCACATCCTCGGAGCCTGTTCGAATTTGAAGGTTGCCAAGGATGCACTCTGTAGCCTCATTTTGGGATCGCCAGCAGCCAAGGTTTACTCCAAACTCAGAGCTGTGACTGCAAGGGCTTCTGAAAGGTTTTAATTACAGTTGCTGCTAGATTACAAGTAATGATCTATATATATAATTGATCTTGGTTAGCTTAGTATGAACTTATATTTTTCAATATGAGCTTAGTTTAGTGGACCATTTTAGAACATCCTTATTGGGGTGTGGTTGTCTTAAATTTTAGTATATTGCCTTATATTTAAAGGCTGATCTCATTTATAAATATATACATATTCTCTGATTTATTGTCTCTTGTTAATGTTAATGTTTCAACCTACAGATTTGTTGAACACTTGCTGAAGAGTTTTGTCTCTGTTAATGATTATAGCTAAATCCATCTAGCTAGTTTCTGTTTCTCAGTACACATTTTCAATCTATTATAGTTGAACAAATCTTTAGGTTGAGACAGCGGAGCTGTGCTGAAGACAGTCAATAGCACAAAATGAAGCCCCAACAAACCATCAAAACCATCCCAGGTTCCACGAGGTAGTCGACATTGCAGCTGCAAAGGCAATCCCCCCAGCCTCTTTCGAACAATCGCTGGAGTTTGGTCACATAGATGGTGATCGACTTCTAGCCTAACAGGGAGTCCACCAATTTGTACATATGACTGCACATAGCAGCTTCCTATTCGAGTCCGCTGCTACATGTCCTCTAATCTTTGCTTCATATGATTTCGTTTGCGGATTCACTATATGTCTCAGGTATCAGGGTGAGGATATACACACCCTCAAGAACCAAATGGATGTCATGTTAAAGTTTCATTTGGAGGCTAATGGCTAAAGATTACGACTCATCAGAAATGGATTTCCAATAACATCGTCTCAAATCTCCAAGACCCTTTGAAGGTGATGCTGACTGAAGCCGAGAAATTAAAGTGTGTGCAAATAGAAGTTAGGTGGTTCATCCGTTTTGTGCATGAATCTCCTTGTGGTGGTTGTAACGAGGTCACTAGCTGTTGCACGCACTATCAATAATACCAATATTTCTACCCTTAATAATACCTTGAATTGGTAAATAGAGAGCGGCCATTCCGGGGTTCGAATCGGGAACCTATGGGTACTACCCACAAGTCCTTTCCGGTGAGCCATTCCGGAATGGTTAAACACTTAATAATACCTCCCGGCCTTTTAATCCTTTTTTGGGGGTTGGTTTTTAATGCTTTCTTTTGAACTGCATTAGGAGACTTTGAAGGAGTCCATTGTGGCAGCTCGATTCTTATGGAAAATATCATTATCTATTTATATTTTTAATGTGATTATTGCTGAAACCGATCAAGTGTGTCGACAAATATCCTTTATATAATTTGTGGCATAACTTTGATTACAAATTTAATTCCCATTAGATACGACTTGACTCAATCGATCGAGGAGACTTTTTTATCATACATTTTTTCTAGCTGGGTTCATTATCTTTGGTGTGAATTATATTTACATTATATATTAAACGCATAGGACGCAGGGCCGTCCAATCAATTTCGGAGGCCCAGTGCAGAAATTCATTAATAATAAGTTTTATATATAATGTTTTAAATTTAATCTCCTATATTAAATTTTTAGGTTCTTTTTATTAACATATAATCATTTTAGTATATTTTATGTATTAATAATAAATTTTATACACTAATTTGTCAATTTAACCATTTCTTATATTTAATCACCATAGTATATGTTTTTGAATAATCTTTAAAGTAGAAATACAAACATTGGTCTAAATATTGACTAATAACGTGATAAGAATCAAATCATCTTATATAAGACGATGTAGAGCTAGGTGAAAGGAAGAAGAAGACTCATGGTACAACAAACTGAGAAGAAAATACAAAATGAGAAGATAGATAAGTTATTAGTAGCTTATATATACTCTTGCATCTAACTTAATTTCCCTCTGTTAAAAATTGTAACCTTTTATTTATAATATTTACATTAATATATACTCCATCTGTTTTAAAATAAATGTCGTTTGTCATTTTGTGCATGCATTTTAAGGAGGTATATAATATTTTTAATCAATTTTTTTTTAATAATTTCATACTTGTTAGTATTAAGTATGAAATTATAAAAAAAATTCATTTAAAAAAATAGTAATATTTTATGGAGATTTTAACATAGTGACAAAAAGTAAGATGATTTTTATTGTGAAACAGTATGCTATTATAGTTAATGTAATTGTTAAATGGGAAATAGTATCATAATTGTAATAATCTTTAAATCTCTAAATTATGAAAAAATAATAATGTGATTAATTATGTATTGGCTACTAATGAAAAGTAAATGTAAATATTAGGGAAACGCAATACTACTGTATTAAACAACACAGTATTGGAAAGGAGGAAAAATATAAAGGAGCAAAAATATACTCCCTCCGTTCAACAAAACTTGACGTTTTACTATTCATGCACGCGTTTTTAGGAGCTAAAAACTATATAAAATATTGACTTTTTAAATATATTTTTTTTAACAATTTCGTAGTTATTATTAATAAATACAAACTTGTTAAAAAAAATTTAAAAAAAATGAATATTTTATATAGTTTTTATCATTATAAAAAAGCGTACGTGAATAGTAAACGACAAGTTTTGTTGAACGGATGGAGTATAAGAGTAATCAGGATTACAGGGGATCGAACCCCGGATAGGAGGAAAAAGGGGACACGCCCCCACTTCACAAAACCAGTACGCCAAACCCATTTGTAATAACTTTTAGGAACCTTTATATTATATATATTAAATTTAAAATGTATATATACTAAATTTAAAATGAGGCCCTGTACAAACCGGAGGCCCTGGGCGATCGCTCCTCTCGCACATGCCCAGGGCCGGCACTGATAGGACGGACTTTGAAATTTGAACGAGTCAAATATGGAAGGGAGCTCGATATCTATATCGAAAATTTTCATTGAATACCATTTATATAATCAAGTTTTTTATTTTATTTTAAAGTAGGCAATAAATAGCCTGTATTGATTGAGCAAGGATCATCGTTGATCATTTTTTGGCTGCTGAAACTATCCTTATAGCGATGAATCTTCTCAACCATTCTTGAGATTTTCCAAGGAGGTTTGGTTATGTTATTGATATCGTTGATGATTCTGAGCCTATCTCATTCAATAATGACATTTTGAAGACCTTGTTTAGACCTACTTGTAGTCTGACGCAGAATGCTTAAGCTTCACAGGTCAAATCCTAATTCAATCAGCAATAAAAGAAAGAGGATAAATCATGGGGTGGGCCACTCCACAAGTGGGCTGGTCCCAAATCTCCAACTGCCAACCATATCCCATACAGGCTACAACCCAATTTAAATGCAAAATGAAGCTTCTGGGCCCAAATCCCCAACAACCAACCATATCTTAAGATTCTTAACATATAGAACAACCCTAAGGGTATATTGTTCAAAACCACCTTTTAAATTCAATATTGTAAAAAACAACCTTTTATATAACTTTTGTTTGTCAAAATAGAAGCATTTATGCCACATGTACTCTTCTCTTGCAAAGTTATTTTTGTAAAGTATTATTTGTTTAATATCATTTAATTATGTTTACTAAATCATCTAATATTAATTACAAAATATCATTTCTTACTACATTTTTTTTAACTAATGGTATTAATGCAAAACTTATTTTTTAAATAAAGTTATTATTTACTAAATAATATTGTTCAATTTTATATTAATTACACAATATCCTTTAATACTTTATTTTTTAACCAATGAATAATCATAGAAAAAAAATTAAATATTTTTTTAACCAATGAGATTTATTTATTCTAACTATTAAATGAGAAATATTTTTGCTTATATGTAATATCTACCTTTACGATTTCCTCCCAATCAAGTGATCCTAGAAAAAAAATCCAACTAATAAAATTTGGACAGGTTTCTTTTATTAATTTAGCTATATCTAACTACTAAATCGTAAGCACTTTTTATTAGGTGTTATAAGCACCTTTATTTTTGGATTTTCACCCAATTAACCTATTATACTAAAATCTTAAGCACATATCATTTTTACACATTTTTCATAAATATTCTTATTATTATTTTTACTTACCTTGTCAAATCTATTTCTTTTCTGTGTCAAAAGCCCTACCATTTGGAACTAGTAGTAAAGAAGAAAAATGCTCTCTTTTGAGCTCCTAACCCCTCCTCCGGGAGGCCTCGAAATCTCCTCCGGGAGCCACAAACTAGCCTTTTATGGCGT
The DNA here is from genome assembly GCA_037127255.1 of Persicaria tinctoria. Taxonomy (NCBI): domain Eukaryota; kingdom Viridiplantae; phylum Streptophyta; class Magnoliopsida; order Caryophyllales; family Polygonaceae; genus Persicaria; species Persicaria tinctoria. The sequence goes on along the minus strand of JBANSL010000008.1, from coordinate 4,214,465 downwards.
GAATGGTCTCGGCCTCGACCGTTTGCCAACAACTGTGTAACTCCGGCCGCATCAATCGGTGTCCGTCGTTCCCACTTCCGCCCGCGGTGGTGGTTCTCTCCTCCTTTGGTGTTGGTGGAAACCCCTAATCCAAGTTTGAAGTATCGATGTCGATAAAAAATGATAATCAATGTTGGGTGTTTGTGGCTTCTTCTTCCCACTCTCATCTCTCCCCTTGTCCAACCGGTGAAACCTTTAAACCCTATTTCTGAGTTGTCTTGCTCGGATCTTTGCCAAAAGTCTAAATTGTGTTGGGGCTTTTGCGAATTCGGGGTTGATTTCTCCGATTTATTAATCACTTTGGGCCAATTTGAGGTGTTTTAATTTCCCCTCAATCTCCATGCGCTCGCTATCCACTTCTCCACTCCGGGTCTCCATCTTCTCGCTGCTGTGTTCGCTTGTGTGCTTAGGGTCTGGGGTTTTCCGGGTTTATTTAGTGTAGTTCTTTTGATGTATTATGTGATTGTATTATGTTTCCATGTTGTATTTTCTTTTGCCATGTTGTATGTTTAGACGGCTTGCCGTCTGCCGACTTTGTCGGCCTCTCGAGGTCCGGGCCTGTCCGGTCTCGAATTATTTTCTTATCAAAAAAAAAAAATCTATTTCTTTTCTATTTTATGTTAACCCATCATAACCGTTTATTTGATTTTATAATAGTAATGTTTTATACTTAGAAAATTTTATTTTTATTTTATATAAAAAAAATACAAGCCATGGTGCGGGCCCGGGGATTGTACTAGTCGGAACAGTCGGGACAGATCCTTGATGGACCCTATACTGAAAGATATCAACAACTTGCCCAACACTGTCCCGAATAATGTCACTTATGCAACATTCCCCGGAAGATTTAACAGAGGCATCCGCATTTATCTTGTAGAAGCCCCTTGGTGGTTTTTGCCACCTTGTTATTTTTCGTTCCTTAGGTTTTGTGGATATATATATTGTTTAAATATGCTATAAAAACTTTATGTGATTTAAAGAATGAGATTTTTTTTATATGTATATATTAAAAAGAATAATTTTATTTAAATATATTGGAGAAAATTTAATTTTTTTTAATTAATTAATTAATTAATTTTACTAGAAGGAAACTAAAAGAAAGGCTAAAGGGGTTTGAACCTATGATCTCAAGTTAATAAAATCATTTTTACCAACTAAGCTCAGCTATATCCTTATTCCTTACAATTAGTAAAAATAAGAAGAAAAAAAAATTTTCTTTCTGTCTAATAATTTTCTTTTGGGTTAGGAGCCCAAGCCGCCTAGATCCGCCACTGCCAACTACATATAGGAGAGAAACAAACAATTCAAAAACTAGCTAGAGATCGTTGTTCCAAATTCAAACAGAAACCTACCATAGAGATCATCAGTCCAATCCAAAGAGGAGGGCCAAGTCTCTAGGATGCTCGGATGAATCGGGTTATCCTTGCGAGTGTCCTGGTACTATCTACCATGGGCGGAATCGGGGCATACGAAATAGCAAAACCAGGGTGTCCGGCTGAGTGCGGTGGCGTCAAAATCCCCTTCCCTTTCGGCATTGGAGACGGCTGTCATTTGAACAGCAGCAATATTATCGCCTTCAACGCGACATACGCAGCATACAGTATCAAATGCGACAACACCACCAATCCACCGTTTCCTGTTTTAGTCGGCACCAGAATAAACAGTAAGGTGGTGAGTATTAGTCATACCGATCATACCATTAGCATCTCGTCCCCGGTTGCATACCAGTGCTATCGCCATGGCGAGCCATTACCCTCAACTGCCTTAAACAACACATACAGCCTGCCCATTTTGTACCCGTTTAACATTTCAGCCACTAACAATATGTTCGTAGCTATCGGATGCGACACCACTGGCCAGGTGTGGGATTATCCGGATGCTTCGACTGGATGCACCACTTCCTGTGGATCTTCGGTCCTTGTGAACAATGGGGCATGCTCAGGCCGCGGATGCTGCCAGACCCCCATCTTTAATACTATGGTTCGGTGATAGATTTCTGTCGGCAGCGTGGCTAATTATAGTAATATGGATGATCACATCTGGTGTAGCTATGCATTTGTCGGGGAGGTCGGTTCTTATAACTTTACTCTATCCAACTTGACTGTTATGCCCAGTTATTTCAACAAGATTCGGGTTCCGGTGGTCTATGACTGGTCTGTACTTTTGTCACTAAACTGCTCGGAAGCCAAGAGAGCCCGAAATGGTGCTCTGATATGCGGTTCAAATACCCGGTGTGTTGATGGAAACAACGATGGCTGGTCGTGGGGATACCGTTGCCAGTGTTTGAAAGGATACACCGGTAATCCATACCTCTCACATGGCTGCCAAGGTATTTGTATTAAGATTAATTTGTTCCATCATTCCTCGTATATATATACTTGATTCGGTTTGATCAAATGATATTCATTCCGATCAATTTTTACAGATATAAATGAATGCATAGATGAGAGGCTGAATCAGTGCAACAGACCAGGGTACTGTGTGAACAAGGGAGGAGGGTATGAATGCAGATGCCCAGACGGATACCATGGGAGTGGTACACTAACTAGTCCTTGTATTGCTGCCCCCGGCGCTGTCAAACTCATTTTTGGTAAGTCTTACTACAATTTCTTTAAACACGTACGCCTTCATACTGGATAGGGTTAATACACATAAACTCGCGAGTTTATGTGTATTATGCATTAGCCAACACGAGAAAGTAGAAAAATAGTTACCTAATGGCAACATATAAAAATTTAGTAAAACACCAGCGGAAATTCTACGCACAGACCAATTATTTTCAATTCAATAGACACCTAGTTTGAGAGAAGAAAGCACACAAACCTAAATAAAGAGAAGAAAGCACGTATCAAAGGCGGCAAGAACATACCTAATTGAAGAGAAGAAAGCACAGATTAGAGGCAGCCTATAAAAACAGCACAGACCCAAAAAATAAATAAATAAATTCTGTAGACACCTAGCTAATTGAAGAGAAGAAAGCGCAGATCAGAGGCGGCATGAACATCGAATAAGGTCCTTGAGAAAACATGTCTCTAGAATCAGTTGCAAGCAAATGAGCATAAACAAGTCCCCCGAGAACTCTTATGTTGCACTATACAGTTTCATCAAGTAAATAAGAAATAATGAAGAGAAATCATCAGCCACATCATGTATTATTTTTAAGAACTAAACTGATCCCATTATTCAAATGAGAGCCGGGGAAAACTAATTTGAAATATAAAAACAAGTGTTGATAGATTTGTTACCTCGAATAGATTAACCCTCGCATCCACATCAAAATCCAGATTCTATGAAAGTCATCGAACTCCCTTTTCGAATTCAGTGTTGTTGCCCAGGATCACAAGGCTGAAACCAACAAACCATAAAAAAAAAAACAGTGCAAAATGTACCTGTGGCTACAGGTATACAAACAACCTTGATTTATATGTAATATTAGCATCATATACCTGGATAATGACTCAATGAGTGCAAGTGCTGACCCCATATAGTTTTGTGGCAAGTGTTCAAGCTGAAAACACTAGGCCAAAAATCCCATTTTATCACACTCCATATATCACGGTTCCGTTGCTTTCTGGCTTAAAAACTCATCTTTCTCTTTTATATCTCGCATGTGTAACTTGTCCGGGATATAATGTAAAGGAGGGCGCTTGGTAAAAATATAATACATCCCGGTTGAAAACACCCGGTATATAAAAGTGGCGTTACTCAAGTTAATTACTGAGATTGTTTTTAAATCTATAATAAACAAGAAAAGTTGTGTTCAACATCTTTAATGTGAACCCATTATTATAGCCTTAAATCTTATTTTAAAATCAATTAGTTTAATTTCCTTTATATATTAAGCATTGTATGTATTTTGTAAAACTTTAATTTACCTCTTTTCTTCCTACAATCAATTAGTTTACAAATTCTTATATAATGCTATCCTTTGATTTCTTTTAGCCGTTTAATACTAGAGGATTTATTATAGTCGTTTAATACTTTAGCTGTGCATCTACTCAAAAATTAATTACTTTAGCCGTTAAATACTTTAGCTGTGCATCTCACAAATTAGTTTAGAGGATTTATTTTAGCCGTTTCATATCATACCGATGCATAATATAATTGTGCAATAGCAAATTAATTAGTCGTTTGTTTCTTCCAACTTCATATATAGGGTCGGCTCTGCAATCTCCCATTCACAATCACAATTCCATCCAGTCCTAGCGTAGACGTACATGTAGAGGTAGTAGTGCTACCACTCGATTCTGTCTTACGTTAGTCAATCATCACGGGGAAAACAAGGCCTGATCAAGACTCAGGCGAGAGAGCGGTCAAACAGCACTGTTACTGGCTAGCTTGCACGATCCTATTTGAAGTCGATGATGACAAATCCCTGGAGGGTCCCATGTTGACATCTCAATAGATCGATCGATTAAGACAACTTGTTCACCTTCACGCCCCATTGTATTGAAAAACCCCCAAATTGGCACCTAAAAGCTCCGACCATTCAGGTTGAGAGAGATCCATTTCAAGCCGGTGAAGTTGAGACATGTGATCGCTCTGGCCATGAGTAGTAAAAGGGATTTGATTGATTTTGAAGAAAGATCAAGCCCAAATGAGGTATACCCACCTTCTAAAATTTGGTTTTAAGCTCCAATTTCTTTTGCTTAATTGAGAAATTGTAACACCCCTTTTTAGATCCCAAAGGAGTGTTGCAGCGCCAGTGAATCCGCAGACTTTAATGTCTTTGAATTCACCTGAGGCTTATAGGGACATGCAATCATGCTCCCATAAACAAGATGAGAATTTAAATACAGTAGAATATGCGAAAGTGGATAAAATTCATTAGTTTAAATATCTGATCATAATAAGATAAAAATACCAAAACCATAAAGTATGCATAATTCCAAAATAACTGAAATCAAAGTAACGATGCGGAAACTTTTAGAGGTTCAAAACTTGTAAAAATATTCAATAAATGACAGTATGCTCTTTAACTCTCTCCTGCTCCGCTGCTTGCACTAGACCTGTGGAATATGGTCTGGTGTTTCGTAAGAACGAAGGACACCAGCCTTCCAATAAGTAGGATAGTTAGTACAATAAAGACTAGCAAATGATAGGGAAAATGTTCAGACTTTAACCTTACAGTGACCATAAAACGGTATGTCTCAGGTTAAGGGAAAGACACGAATATTTATAGTAGAAACTGAATGAAAAGGATAAAAATTCACACATGGCTAGCTCGGATGATCATAACGATCGATTATAAGAAAAGAAAAGGAATTATACTCGATGCAGATAGGTATAATAACTGAAATGATCACCTATTTAATAGTCGATAATAAAGATAACGATAATAATAATACTACGTGGCCCCGGTCGGGCATTTAACAAGGACCACGACCTATATCAGATCGTTGTTTTATCACCCCGCAGAGAATGCATTCCGGGATGGTGTTTCATGAAACCTTGTAAGGCGGTGGCTTAACGAACCACAACCCGCAAGTCAGTCCACTGCATAACTTGCCAAAGGCATAAAGCCACTCGCATCACGTGGTGCGCATTTTAACATATCGTAACTAAGCATCACATGGTGCCTATCTTATCATACATAAACAATTTATACTAGGTGATCATAATAACGACAGTAAATCAAACAGGGACAAGCATGGATAATTCAAAGGGTCTTACTATCACATGCCACTAGTTTGCATGAAAGAACAAGCAGAATATCATGCACTTTAGGAAGAAGAAAATGGGCAACATTTACTTATCTCGTGTTATAAACAAACAATCACATAGCAGACGGGTATGCTATTTATCGAAATTGGCAAGGAAATTGGCCACAGGGCCGCATTCGACATGGAAGAATTTAAAAGGCACGTCAAAGGAAAATCACGAAACATGCAAAAGGCATTGAACGAAATCACTTGCCTTGACTTTCGATGATTAACTGATGACAACCAGACGAGATTTTAGCACTTATCGAATCCAACGGAAAAAGGAAATTTAATATTGATATTTTACGAAATTAACTTTACTTAACTCAATTTGAAATTGAACTAATTCTATAAAGTTAAATAATATATACCAATATGAATTCCTCGGGGAGCGGGATCCGGTGTGAGTGCTTCGAGATTTCTTAGTGTCGCTGAAACGTGCAAGAATCGAACAGTTTAGAAATATTGGCCACTTACTTTAATAAGTAATTAACTTAGGGCTAAAAACAGAAATTGTATAAAACAAGGGAAGCTTTTGTAATTTAATCAAAAGAGATTAAATGTCGAGTGAGGCTAGAGGCAAGATGTCGGAATGGCTATTGACAAGATAATTTCACCTAAATTACCCCAAGTCCTTTTCATTTTTTCTGAACACATTGCAAAAAGGCCCAAAACCCTCTCTTCCGAATCGAAACCTAAATCTGACGAACGAATTGTTTTGATTGAAAACAGCCTAAAATCGATGAAATTAATCAAAAGATCAATCAATCAACACACGAACGGGTATATCGGTCGATTTAAGTGATTATCGAATGACAATTTTAAAGTCTTCGTTCGAAAAAACCGTCGAAGGAAGAGCTCGGTAGACAGAAACGAGGTTAATGCATAAGCTCGGCATGTTTACGTGAGGTGAATACGTAACCTCGGTGCATAAAAACGAGGTTATGAAGGAGCCTCGTCTACTTTTTATGAGGTACATAATGACCCCTTTGAAGATCTTATCTAAATCCTCACTGATATAATCCGAGCTAAATAAGTAACCTCGGCCTCTGTTGTTGAGGTGAAGCAAGGAGCTCGACTTATGTTGTTGAGGTTAAGGAAACAACTCGGCTTCTGTTGTTGAGCTTAGTGAATGAGCTCGGCCAATGTTGTTGAGGCTATAAAATAGCCTCCTTGACACGTATTGCATAAATTCATTACCATATGTGTGATGAATATTGTTATAATACAAACTCATATGCTTCTAATAATGAGACATACTAAATGACTAAATCAGTTTAGAAAATGGAATGGTCCTTGGACTCACCTACTTCCAGCTTCATCCCCTACCTTACAGGATCTCATAGGGGCACTTATGAGGCACTTACAGGATCAATGGAATGGTCCTTGGACTCACCTACTTCCAGCTTCATCCCCTACCTTATTTTGGTTTTAGTCTCGAGGACGAGACTGATTTTTAGTAGTGGATGATGTAAAGGCTCAGATTTTTAAATCCTAAATTTTCGGAAAAGGGAAAATCAAAATGAATTTAAAAGCGGAGTTTAACGGAAAACTCGTTAATTCGGATTTTAGAACTCTTGAAGCGGATTTTCGACCTAAATAAAAAATTGGAAAACTAACATGACAACCTTGATTTCCGGATTTCAAATTCTAATTGCGCAAAAGAGAGAGCGGGTTTCAGAATTTTATTTCGGGTATTTTCAATTTGAGATTTGGGACCACACTACATATTTTATCTCCTTCTCCTCTCTATTGATCCGAAATCTCAGCCTATTCTCCCCCTTTGACCAATGTTTTGTAAAAGAGCCAAAATAAGCATAATTGAAACCCATTTTGACCACTGGTCTGTAGCTATCAACCCTCTCCCCATTTGAATTGCTTTTTGTTTCAACCCAAACACACACTCAACCTCACACAAAAAAGAAACATAGCTTTTCAGAAAAATAAAACCTATGCCTACCACTCTCTCCTTTACTCTGCAGTACCCATCGGTAACAGTAAGGCAACCCCAAATTCTCCTCCTGTCTTCAACCAAGCAACCCTCTTTGTTTTCAAACACAAACCGCAACAAGAACACCTCATCATCGTCTTCTGCCCCAAGCTTCAAGCTTTCCCCTCAAGCTCCGATCTTTCCCCTTCCCAGGCGGCAACACACCTCTCCCTTCCATGGAGTTTCTGGAGCGGCGATTGGCGCCGAGGAGCTTCCTTGCACATTGTCGCCGACGACCCAGGAGCTCGGGGATCCTCCGAAGCCGGCCGAAGCCACCAATCCCTTCCCAACTGGGCAGTGCCAACTCGAAGACAAGCCAAGCGAATCCGGCGAGTCGACGGAGCGGCCTTCCTCTCGGTAATCTCCTTTCACCTTTTCTAGTTTTTAATAATAATAGTGTTAAATCCATAAACCTAAAATACATCAGCCACTTCGTTTCATCTCTCCTCCATTGTTCTCTCCTTTTAGCCCTACAACCACCGTTCTCTCCATTTAACCTTGCAATCACCGTTTCATCCCTGCAACCAACGCACAACCCACAATTTCGGCGTTTATTCAGCCGAAATTACTCAAGCCATCGTTTCTATTTTAGCGATTACCAGAGTTATTCCGTGCGCACTTGCCCCAATTGATCCTTCCCAGCCCCGCTAATTGCCATAGCTGCTCGAATGCTCCATTAAAGGTACGAAATCTGAAATACTAAACCTATTTTGTGGAACAATTGCAACTTTTTATTGAAAATTGTGATTTTTTCTCCATAATTGCAACTGTTCGTGAGGTGTTCGACTCGGCCATGGGACTTTTCAATCACCGTTCGCCTCTTATTGTAACAATTCGAGTCCTCAATAATTGCAACTGTTAATTGAATTTTCCTTATTTTTATTGAAATTATTGATGTGTGAAACTTGCTTGTCTGTCATAATTATTCAGTGTTTGAGTTTTGGTAGAAAAATGATGCATCTTTTAATTGTATTCTTTATTTGAGTGTCTAGGAGATTATAGAAAAAAATAGAGGAGTCTTACGCAATGATGATTCCTTATTGAGACAATTTTCATACATTTTAGACTTTAGCAATTTGGAAAGGTACTAACTAGTTCGCCTGTAGAAGCACCAATCACACATCTTCAATCTGTATCTAGTTTGCCTGTAGCATGACAGTATTAAATTTCATTTAAGCACTTCAAGTCTTAAACCTTATAAAAGCAACAATATTATGTGATATGAACATTGCTGAAAGCAGCTCCTAATTCTTGCTACTGCAGTGATCGAGGGAGGGTGCCATAGATCAGTATATGCTTGCACTTTGTTCAAATTTAATATATATTGTATTTGTGAATCATGTCTTTTGAATTGCACTTACCTTTTGTCTTCCCATCTCTTAAGATCCCACTTCCTCAATGATTGTTGTCGACATAGAGTTAAATATTGAAAAGCTTTCAATCAATTGAATCATAGGGAAAGTCCATGTTTTCCTCTCACAGTGGTTTATTGCCTTCTATGAATGTGGAAAGTAAGGATAAATTTTTGTAGGCTGACTTGTAGTTGCTTTTGGGAACTGTTCTTTCCCCATAATTATTTATCTTGCTTAAACTGATTATTCTTATTTTTGTTGATTTATCTTGCTTAAACTGATTATTCTTGTTTTTGTTATTTCAACAGTGAGGTATGAAATTGGTGACTTTCATGCATACTGTTAAGTGTATTATTAAAAACAAATTGTTTAACTTTTATGATTTATGTTATTTCCCCCATAATGATTTACTTGCTTAAACTGATTATTCTGGTTTCCTGCATCCTCCTGTCCATGTGTAAGGCACTCTTATGTGAAGTGAATTACCATCTTATTACTAAAGGTATTTCTCAAGGTTACATTTACTAATTCTTACTTTTAAGTTTTAAGGCTTCTTCTAATCACCAAAACTTTAATAACGTTTTGCATTTATTAATTCTTACTTTTATGTCTTGAGGAATTTGTTTCGGATATGTCAATTCCGTGCGTAACGCTCACTAGCCTGTAATGATAAATTTAACTCAGGAAGGAAAGGTATTTTAGAATTCTTAGTTTTGTACGGGGTGTAGGAATTGGCCTCAAATTTGCCAACCTGGAATTCTGGATCCCTGGGATCCGTCTGCCCAAAGTGTCTAATGTTTATCAATCTATCAAGGCTTCTTCTAGACACCAAACTACCCAAATAAACTCATAAACTATAGTAATTTGTTAACGTTATGAGACTTTGTCCTAGAAAGGAAGATTCTTTACTAATTCTTTAATCTTTTGTACAAATTTGCTTGAAATCTGCGAACCTCCATGTCTGAAATTCATGTGCTGAAGTGTTGATAACTTTATCTATTGAAGGGAAGTTATTGACAACTAAGTAAATAACTTCCAAATTTGCCAACGTCCAAATCTGATAACTTTATTGGTTGAAGGGAAGTTATTGACTACTAAGTAAATTTATATACTATAGATAGTTACTGAAATCTACAGTAATGAGATTATAGATACTTGAGTGACGTATATATTCGGTACAACCTAACATGATCAATCTTATTTCACTTGCTCAGGTAATTTGAAGTGCAGGTTGAAAAGTTGACACCATTTGATCGACATTTGGAAACTTCTGGAGGGCAGTTTGGACATCCCTTTATTCAAATACTATTTAATTTATCATTCAATATTTTAGGGTATCATGTTTTGCTGAACATATATTCTAGATTTATTTTTCGTTATTGAAACTTGATATCTAAAATCAATATGATTAGATTAGGTATTTTATTATTTGATTAATTGATCAATTTGTAGTCTGTACAGTTGATTGGTTATGTGAAATGGTAATGAGGTGAATTTATTTGTTTGTTTGTATGGGTATGTATGGCTGCCAAATTCAACCGGTTGAATTTAAAGTTAATACAGCAGTAATAGCTTAATTGGTGTATGGCCACCAAGATTAGTCAAAAATCGGTTAAAAACAATGGTTTAAAAAAAAGCTGAAGATACAAGCTTATTTTGGAGCTTTTTTTTCAATAATTACTATTTTATCCCTTCTCTTTTATCTTATTTGGTTTGAAAGTACCACAATACCCCTAATAAAAAACAAATAAACTCCACTTTTTACAAATAAACTGTTTTTCACCCCATACGGAGTTTATATTTTTTCATAAATTTTTAACTACTTTTACAAACAGTTTATAAATTTTACCCTGTTTATAATTTTAGTCAGTTTATTAACTCCGTCCCATACGAACCCTATATCTTTTACATTGATTCTGCAAATGAGTTGTGAAATGTGTGAATTGAATGAATGCACAGGGAAACCAATTGTAATATTATTAAAATATTGTGTATATGTAAATAAAAAAAAATTTGTTTTTATCTCAGTTGATAGGATCCATGATAATAAGTGTTCCCACCAGTGCCAAAAATTTAAATTATATAACGGTTATATAAGTTTATATCGCGGTTATAATCTGGAATATAAAGTCCTAGTGTATTGGCGCCACATTATTTATCTTGGTTTATAGAGATTTTATCACGGTTATTAACTGAGATTTAAAATGCGTGTACAATATTTTGTATGTTTCTTAGTACGGGTTTTGAGAGATTTTATCCCGGTTATGAACCGTGATATATACCCTCTTTTTATCCCGTTTCCGTCACCCTATTCTTTTTATCCCGCAACAAAACAAGACGGTTAAAAACCGAGATATATAGCCACACGGAACCGGGATAAAACAGTGTTTTTGGCCTAGTGAAATGACATTATTCTCAGTGCAATCACCGTGATGTCAAATTAACAATAACTTAAGCTACTTACATAGAACCTTTACCTTCAAATTACCTAACTCGCTAAGAGAATCCGTAAAAGTCTTCGAAACCCTAATTCATCAAAATCAACAAATCAAAACCCTAATTCATCAAAATCAAGCCAAATAAAGACATAGCTCTAAGGATATACCGAATCTCGTCTGGATCAACTTGAAGTAGGCTTCGAGTCGGCTCGTGTTACAGGCTTAAGGCGCTCAATGACACCGGTGTCTGCGGATCTGATCAATCAACGACACCGGTTGCTATCATCGAGGCTGGCTACAAGCGGACTGCGTGGCTCGCTTCAGAAGATTCAATCTCCAGATCCTATCAAAATAAGTAAGAACGAAGCCAAATTCACTAAAAACCTTCACCGCGCTGCTCAACTCCAGCAAGAGCGGTGATTTCGGCATGTCATTCGAATCCACAACCGTCGATTCTCTCAAATCATTGTTTCTCAAGCTCGTCGACGGTCCGGCATCCGGAAACCTAGCTCTCAGCTGCGCAAAGTACAAAAAAGATGTAGATCTGACCTCAAATTAAAGCAAATGAAACTTCCGCTTCGAGATTCTCTTGGTGAGAGAGAGAGATTTCTGGCATCGAGAGATTTCGGGGAATTTGACGCTCAGGTCTCCATTGACGAGAGCAAGAAAGAACTCGTCGAGGGGTTTGGGGAGACGGGGGTGGGTGGGTAACCTTTTTTTTATATTTTACTCATGCCATTCCCGACGCACCAAGACGTCGAGAAGGGTGTCAATCTCGACACCCAAATCTGTCACAAATTTTCGACATGGTAAGGTGTCGAAAATTATCGACGCAGATAAAAAGCGTCGAAATGAAAGCGTCGCAAAAGCTGCATTTTCTTGTAGTGCCGATGAAGTTTTATTACAATCAGAAGAGCAGTACACCAACTTTATATATTGGCCAATTCACAACCATATGATCGATCACTTTGTAGCTTAATTAAACGTACATGTAATTACTTGGATTTTGCTTAATTAGTCTATCTTTGATTTACAGGTCTTAGTATAGGCATGGGCTCAATGATTGCTTTCGTTATATTTTATGGTCTCTACAAGCTATTCAAAAGAAGAACAGAGATCAAAGCAAGGCAGCACAATTTCAAGAAAAATGGTGGTTTACTTTTGAGACAGCTATAGATAGAACCAAGATCTTCAGTCGAAGTGAGTTAGAGAAAGCAACTGACAACTTCAATGATAATAGAGTGCTTGGCCGCGGTGGTCAAGGAACGGTCTATAAAGGCATGTTGACAGATGGGACAATTGTAGCAGTTAAGAAGTCCAAGAAAGTCGATGAGAATCAATTGGGCCAGTTCATCAACGAGGTTGTTATTTTGTTTCAGATCAATCACAGAAATATAGTTAAACTATTTGGATGTTGTCTTGAGACTGAGGTCCCCTTGTTGGTTTACGAGTTTGTACCTAACGGTACACTCTATCAGCACATCCACCATCCAAGTGAAGATTTGCTAATGACTTGGAAAAATTGGTTTCAAATAGCCGTGGAATGCGCTAGAGCTGTTGCATATCTTCACTCATCTTGCTCTTCTCCAATTCACCACAGGGATATCAAGTCCTCTAACATACTTTTGGATGAGAAATGAAGAAACGAGTACTTAAGGTGATTAAAAGTAAGAGACAGATACTCTAGAAGGGGGGGTTGAATAGAGTATAGATGTTTTTCGCAAACTTGTACGGAGCAAGCAACTTCAAGGGCTGGATAATGGGTTTCAAGGCCTTGAACTCAGTCTCAAGATCTTGAACGAATTTTTCGTGCCTTGACAGTTCTGCAAATTAATCGGACTTTAAAAACAGACAGAATAGATAAACGTAAATGCGGAAATTAAATAGATGAACACGAGAATTGTTAACGAGGTTCGGCTCTAAACCAGCCTACGTCCCCGCCTAGGGTTATCCAACCCGTAGGATTCAACAACTTTTATTCCTCTTTCCTTATGGATCCTAATAGCTCACCGAGAAGCCTCTCTCCTATACAATTGCAATCTAGTACAACTCAGATCCCTTAGAGTCCTAGACCAATCTAGAAGAGCCCCCACCTCTCTCAGCTATCTAGTACAACCCAAGATACAGAGAAATAAAAGTCCCCTTCGCCACACCTATGTGTGATACGTTTGAGTATATGATACTCTTAGTATAACAGGGATTGAATATAAACTATGAAGCTCAAGACTTCCTAACTCTCAAAGATGATAAATAGAATACAGAATAGAGAGAGATAGAAAGCAAATAAAATCAGCAATGATGTCTGTAGACTCGAGAGCTCTTTGATGCGCAGAGACGACTTGGCAGAAGGTATCTTTCAGCGTTCTTCTTCTGCTTTTATAATTAAGAGCTCCAACAGATTGCTGATTTCTTTCTCTTCAAATTTTGATAAGTTGGAACAGAATTTGAAACGTTGAATTGGGAGAGCTGTTGCCGAAAATTTGAATTCAAAACTTCTGGCTGGCGAGATATACTAGGAGGAAGAATATCCTGTACACATTCTAGAAACACTATCCAGTATATATTTAACCATAAAATCTATTAAAACTTAACCTTTAAAAAGCACGTTAGAAATATATGGATAGAATCTCACGTACAAAATATTCAAATCAAAAGCAATTCAAACTCAAATCTTACGTAACTACCTTTGACCAAAATCTTTAAAAACCAAATCAACTCATCCGAAAATATATATATAGATAGACCACGTAAGCTTTCAATGTTGCAACCAAATACTTTAAAATTCAAAATAAAAAAAACAAATCAAATTTTCCTAATCTAACAACAAGCACGTAAAATATTTGCAAATAAATAACAACCAATTTGATAATCTCACGTAAGCCACATTTAAAATATTTAGCACATTGGCCTAGCTAATTAAAATATATACTCCGTAGCACATATAATTTTGTGAGCCAAATAAATATATTCCAAGAATAAAAACACCCACAAAATATAATTGATATTTGCATAAAATACTACCTTACTTGTCTTCCATCATACCTACAAAAATATATGACATATAATCATCAAGGTGGAGTCAACAAGAAATACAAAGCAAAAGTTTCAGATTTTGGGACTTCGAGGAGTGTTTCCATTGACAAAACTCATGTCACTACTTGTGTTCAAGGCACATTTGGCTACCTTGATCCAGAGTTTTTCCGATCAAGTCAGTTCAGTGAAAAGAATGATGTTCATAGTTTCGGCGTAGTTCTTTTGGAGCTGCTAACTAGCATGAAACCCATTTTCACAAGCACATCCGGAGAGCCTCGGGGTTTGGCAACAGAGTTCATACAAATAATGGAGACTAGCCCAGACCAGTTGAACAATATTCTGGACACACAAGTCTTCCAAAACTGCTCAAAAGAGGAGATTGAAACATTGGCCAAGCTCGTTGAAGGATGCCTGAGTATGAACGCGAAGCAAAGACCGACCATGAACGAAGTTGCGATGACACTAGAGATGATCAAGAAGCAACATGATGAAGAGGACAATCCTGCAACTGAGCAGGGAGCTAGAAGGCAAGGCGACAAAAGTTTGCGTATGGATCGGATGAGTCTACCCTGCAGCAATTCAAGCACTTCAGCCATCACTGACAGCTCCTACTCCATCGAGGTGGAGCCTTTGTTATTTGATTCCATGTAAAGGTATGGGCATATATGGGTACCTTTTATGTCTTATTAGAAGTATAGGGTATCTCATGTAATTAGGATTAATAAAGGGGTGAAGCGGCGTCGTTTTATATGTTGTAAGACATACAAATATGAGTTCTCCCGCCTCTGTATTGTTTGAGTTGTTCAGTTGTAACAAACCAAGCTCAAGTTATTGTTCATCAAAGGAGGTTTTCTCCTTTCGTTCATGATCTTTCTTAAACTGATTTCGTATTCTCGATCAGTTTACAAAAAGTAATTGAGCGATAGCGGGACATTTTTTTTTTTTTTTTGAATACTGTAACAGTCAAAATTTTCGAAATCTGATCTGGTCAACTAGTATATTGAAAAATTGCAATGTATATAATGAAATCAATCGGTAAAATTCGGGGTGAAAAATAAAAAGAATTTCAATTCAACTTGATGCAAACCAATTCAACTTGATTAGAGATGGCAATTTCACCCGCACCCGACCCGAACCCGACATATTAATTTCAATTTAACATTTGTTGGTGAACTATTATATGATACTCATCCTCTTGCACGACATATTAATTTTTATTATTATTATTATATTCTCACGTGATATTTTTTTAAAACAAAATCTAGTAATAAATTTGATATTTATTTTTTAAATGGTATTAATATTAAATTCAGATTGTTACTATAAAAGATATCATAAAATTGGATAAAATATTATTCAAACTTAATCTTATTATTTTCAATTAGTTAATATATATTTTATTATAAATTAGATTGGTGATTGATCATATATGATTAATTAATTAAATTAATTAACCAATAAGGCTTAATTTATTGGGGTGGGCACAAATCCCGCAAATCCCGATCCCGTCCCGGTCCCGTCCCGATCCCGGTGGGATTTAGGACAAAATAGCGAATCCCGTCCCGATCCCGTCCCGCAAAAATTATGCGGGACGAAACGCGGGACGATCCCGGTGGGATCCCGCAAATCCCGTCCCGTCCCGCATATAATAATAATAATAATAATAATAATAATAATAATAATTTTTATAATAATAATAATATTATAATATTATAGAATAATAATAATATATTATTAGTATTAATATTTTGAGCAAATATTATTTATAACTATAATAATAATTTTTAATTTATAATAATAATATATAATATTATAATATAATTTAATAATAATATTAATTTGTAATAATATTATTATTATTATTATATTATTATATCATATTATATTTTTTTCTTGTAAAGTATAATTATTTTATAATAATAACAATAAAAATAAGTAATATTATTTTATTTTATTTTTAATTATAACGTGGGATATTTAATTTTTATTTTTATTATTATTATTATTATTATTAGTATTATTATTATTATAATAAAAACAGATTACAAGAAATTAGTGGGCAACCGAGATACTATCTGGGCACCCACTCCTTTAGCGATAACAAAGTCAAGTCTAGTAAAAATATAACGTGCAGCACGAGCCCCAGCATCCTGAGATACCGAGAATTTCTGAATTCGCTTCAGCAATGCAACCACATCTATATCCAACTCCCCCAGTGAAGAGAATGAGAAGGGTAGGAAACCATAACCAGCCGCCGTACACAAATCTCGATACTTGACACACTTACGTCGAGCAGCATCAACAACAGCACGATCAGGCATAAAGTCAAAAATTCCAGACTGAGTCAATGGAGAGGATCCCATCAGATCTACACACACATCCCGCCCATTTAGAGTTACAAGAGGCAAATAGCTAATTAAATACGGTATTCTTTCTAACTATCAATCGATAATTAGACAATATTGGTAAATCTCCTCTCAATTCCTTTCCGTTCTGATCTAGTAAGATAATGTAGCCAAATATGTTGAACATTCTATAATTGATTATACAATCATTGTATGAATTAATAATAGTATTATAATATTAATATTAATATTAATATTAATATTATTATTATTATTATTATTGAATAATATAGTTGAGAATAATACCGTATTCAACATTTATACTAAATAATGAATTATGAAAGCATTTTTCACTTTGTAAATTTATATAATATTTTATTATTTTTATATGCGGGACAAGGCCCGTCCCGTCCCGATCCCGTCCCGTCCAGACACCATCCCGTCCTGAAAAAAAAATGTCAATCCCGTCCCGAAAAAATTTCGCGGGACGAGTCCCGTCCCGGCCCAATCCCGTCCCGTCCCGTCCCGTGCCCACCCCTATTAATTTATAATTTATAAAAATAAAATCATACCAATATGAGTTATGAATTCAAATGAATATTTTTTGAAGTGAACATTTTATAGACTAATTTTTTAATGTGAAATTTATAGCATTAAATTGGATGCAATTAGTTGTGCTATTTTATTTATAAAAGTTAACATAGAATTATGATGTTTTGTTCTAACTATATTGATTTAACATAATTAATTTATACATTATATCAAATGATATCAATTTTTAATTGATTTTTAAAAATAATTATATTTTATTACTAGTAATTAAGTATGAATTTTTTTTCCCTATATTATGGGTGAAGATGGGGAGTTATATCATTAAATTCTATATAGAGACAAGTGAACATTAAATTATAGAAATCAATTTCTATTTCTTCAAATTTAGAGATTTTTTCTCAATCTCCATCCATTTCTAACTATATTTTTGAAATGGGTTTAGAGAAGTTGGTGAAAAAAAAAATGGTCTTTTTCTCCAAAATCTCTCTTTTTCTCTATTAATACCGATATTACAACACTTGTTAATATTTTTTTTAACAACTCTCCAAAAAAAAAAACCCTTCCAACCCTAGCCGCCACAAAATATCTCAGCACCCTTAAGCAGCATGACTGCCGCTCCCCACCCCCCTCCGGCGACCCAGTTCGCCCGGCTCCCCCCCGCTTCTAACCCACCCCCTCACTGCCACGATCTGACCATCTTCTCCTCTCAGTTCATGGCCTTGCCGAGCCCCGGCCTGCGGCGTCAGCGGTGCACTTCGCCTCGCCTTCCTGGCCGCCCGAAGCTCCCCTTCCACCGGAGACCTCTTCATCAACTCCTCTCCCACCGCTGCCCTCACCTCATTCCCTCCGACAACTCTCCCCTGCATGTTGTCTGCCTCCTGCGCGGCTCCGGCGAATCGATCTCGCCCTCCTGCCGCGACTTCCTCATCTCCCGGCGCACCCATCCTCATCTCCTCCGTCGGCGGCTTCGCTCCCTTCCGCCGTGATGGGCCTCGACCTGTGGCGCCGGAGTTGCAATAGCCCAGATCTATCCCCCATGATTGCAATAGCCTAGATCCAACCTTTCTCAGCTCCTTATTTGAGTTTCTCTCAGAACCATCCACACAAAAATCCCGATTCTTCTAACCCTAAATCTAAAACTTCAAACAAAACCCATTCAAAAAAGTGCGCATCTATCTATGGTGGTGTAACTTTCAGATCCCAAACTTCAGAGTTCGATACAACACATGCAAAATGATTGATGAAAGCGAGCTTGCTCGCTGCCGGATTTCGATCCAAACCCGCATCCGTCACCCCTTTCTATGCCATCTATGTCAAAGCCAACACGGCTTGCATGCAAGCCGTCTAAACCATCAAGAAGGATCAGATATCAAGAAATGGCTCCAAATCTAATATTTAGTTTTTTATTATAATTTTATCTCTAATTGTAATCTTAGATTTAAGTTAGTGTTTTATCTCTATTTGTAACCTTAGATTTAAGTTAGTTTTTTTTTTTTTACTGGCGACCCTCTGTGTAGGGTTTATCAAGCCGTCTTTTGATGGCTTCAAGATCGCTTCGTCGATCTACTTCTTTTCTTGCCTACTGTAAAAAAAAAAAAAAAAAAAAAAAAAAAAAAAAAAAACACTTGTTAATATTTTGCCGGCCTTTTAATCCCGTTCTTTGAACTGTATTAGGAGACTTTGAAGTAGACTTTGAACTGTATTAGGAGACTTTGAATATATGACGTGGAGTCACACAAATCACACTTTTGAAATCACGTGCTAACCAAGCTAACCACGTAAGATTGATAGGGTTCTATCCTATAACCAATTGACGTTTGGAGGAGTCGTCCATCGGCTTATATGCAAAACTTGAATTTCTTATATTATCAACGTGGGATGTTTAAAAATATTTATAATCAAATTTGAGTTTAAAAATATTAAAATATAATATATTTGATGATAAATTAACAAAAATAGACGAATGAGTGGTGAGTTGTAAACAGAAACCATTTAAATGACGTTTTTTTTTTAATTTGAATTTAAAGAGTGGTTAAGTGCAACCCCCCATATTTAAATGGTAGTTTTTGTAATGCGTGTAGACATTAGAAAAATCCGGCGGGTTATATGATGAGCGGTTTTCAGTCGCATAAACCGTATCAAAATAAAACTCAAACCTACACACTAGTATAGCAAGCAAGTAAGAGGTCGATCCCACAGAGAATCAAGTATTTCTCAGCAATGTGTATTTACCAATTAGTAGAAAGGGGGGGTTTTGGTTGATTGAGATTGAAAAGAAAACAAAATAAAATAAAAACAAATAATGCAAAACAAATTAGAGAAGATCGCTCTACCTACAACTATCCACTTTATTTGTTTGAATTGATATTGTAACTTCCTCTTGTCCTTTTAGTCTTCCTATGAATGCCCTTGTCCCGACCTAATATAGTTACTAGTCCAATCAGTCCTAGAAACCCTTATCAATCGAACAGTCCCTAAAGAAGGATTTAATCCAATTGATAGCTTTAAGTTCAGAGATTAGCCAAAGTATTTGCAGTCCCTAAAGAAGGATTTAACAACACATTCAACTTCCTACTCATTCAATTAGTTCAATCAGCCCTAAAGGAACAAGTTTGCCACTTGAAAATAGTGAGATGCATGTTTTGAATAACATATAGGATTGACGGGTTACTTCTCTAATTTCTAATTGATTTTGAAAAGGAATATGTTGAGTTTATGTGTTGTTCGAATTTATCGTAAGTGAGATCGCACACAAAATAATAATGTTCCTCGAATCGTCCTGTTTGGTTCGGGAGTTTCGCTCACATTTCTGACGGTGGATCGATCTTCTCTTTTTGGCCCGTATTTTCCCCGTCTTCTAGCATATTCCGGTTGGTGCTTTTGGTGTGGTTGCGTCTGCTTTGTGTTGGGTTGCAGTATCGGGCGTCCTGAAGCTGGGTGGGACAACTTCCATTTTCAGTCCAAATAAACTCCACCTTCCCCACCTACACCTCCACACAAAGACGCATCCCAACAACATGCTTTAGAGCTTCCATTTTTTTTCCACCTTTGAATCCTCTTCACAACTACTACCAAACACGCGCTTAGGTGGCATTCAAGTGAAAATACAATTCAAATCCTCTACAACAGTACTCCTATAACATTCCCTACATCACTAAATTATTTTCACATTTATTTAATCTTAAAAAATTAGATACATATATATATTCTAAACCTCCATTTTAATATGATTATAAGTTGTTACTTTGAAAAATCACGTTTTTAAAATTTTTAAAAATTAAAAAGGTATTATTTTATAAAATATAATTATAAAAAATTAAGTCAATATTAATTAGGGTTGTTATATGAGTCGAGTACGTAGCTCGACCTTGACTCGGGTTCTGCTCAATAAAATTTTGGCTCGAACTTCATTTACTAAATGAGTTAATCATGGGCATATTTTCAAGCTTGATTTAAAGATTATGTTGGACCAGGTCGAGTTAATTAAGCTCGAATTCTGCAAAATGTGGTACGGTAAAAGAAATATGTAAAAACTTAACGCGAAGTATCTGTTTTAGACTCCTCCAAAACTGAGTACAAAGTATACGAAAAATGTTAAAAAAAAGAAAGATAAGAAAAATTAAGTTAGTACGTAAGTAGTCACGGGGTTCTGGAATTATGTGCATGTTGATCAAGTGGCCTGCGTTTTAACAGCTTTCTACGTCTTTCCTCCTTCATTCTTAGCTTGTCTACTACTCCGATCGAGTAGAAGTGGAATTCAGTAGACGTTGAACGAGCGAGTAGTGGCTGATCCGATCCAGCCATATATTTATACACAGCATGGTACGATCGATCATAACACAAATTAAGCAGATCAATTAATTAGAACCGATCTAGCTAGCAAAATAAAATTTCCTCCAAAAAATGATTAGCGTGAAGTGGCTTGTCACAAAAATGGTGTTAGTATCGCTAGTAATGTCCTCATACAGGGTGGCATCCGCAGCAAATACTTCCGAAATCACGAAGCCCGGGTGCAAGGCTGAGTGCGGTGGCGTCCAAATCCCCTACCCATTCGGCATCGATCGGAGATGGTTGTTACGTCAACTTATCTCCCGTCTTCAACGTCACATGCGACAACAGCAGCGGTACACCAGTACCGTGGCTAGGTTTTAGGAACCGTACGCTCCTAAGCATCAGCATTGAAGAGAGCAGCCTCCGCGTTTCCTCTGAGGTCGTATACCAGTGCTACAACAACAGCCTACCCATATCCTCCAGCAACCACAGCACCTACGACATTGCTATCAAGGAGGAGACTTATGATTACAGCATCTCGACCACCAAGAACATGTTGGTTGGCATCGGATGTGACACCATTGCCACTTATTATAGCTACACGATGGATGAGGGCGATACGACTGGATGCATTACTTCGTGTTCCTCACCGCCGCAGAGCGGTCCATGCCCAGGCGTTCAGGGATGTTGCACCAGCCCCATCTTTAATACCGATCATAAGTGGTATACCTTCCGAGTACAAAGCATGTTAAATTATACTAGGGCATGGCTCGGAGGTGGTTACAACCAGTGCAGCGTCGCGTTTGTTACCGAGGCTGTCAATGGTTCGTATGGTTTTTCCGTTCAGAAATATTTCACAGCCTCGCCAGCCGAGTACGACAGGATGCGGGTTCCGGTGGTCTTCGATTGGTCCGTTCCAACGATGGAAAAAAATTGCTCGGAAATGAAGGTCACAGATGGGAATGGGTGTGGCTCTAATACCCGATGTCTTGATCAGGATCTGGATCTCTATTCCTACCGGTGCAAGTGTTTGGAGGGCTACACTGGTAATCCGTACCTCCCTAACGGCTGCCAAGGTATGTAGTCTTTTTTTTTTTTTGATTTTTTCTTTCAAAATGGCCAAAAAATGGAAATTTTGTTAGAGAATAGCCAGCATCTCAAAGTATTTTGGTAATTAGTCAAAGTGGGATAAAATTTTTGTTTAAAAGAAAATTATTGTACACAAATATTATTCGGTGAAATGTGAAACATTATACCGAATAATGTTATATTTTCTTTTTCCGTTCAGTTCAGATGAAAACGTCCCCATGCATTCCACGGGATAATTTGTTACATTCTACCAAATAATGTTTAGTTTTTTTTATTAATCTATTTCAAATAAAAGAAACATTAATTCCATAAACAATACTTACAATAATTTATACGAATAATGCTTCAAATTTCACTGATCACAATTTTCTCCTTAATTATATTGGAGTCGGATGAGACACATGTCATTTTCTAGCTCCTTAATTGTTGTCGTATGAAACAATCACAATTTTTTGAAATAATCAATATATGCATAAGATAAAATTTTATTCTTACTCTATTTAATCAACATATCGATCTATATATGCAAAAGATAAAATTTGACACAATTTCATTAGATATGGATATTAGTCGTGTGAATCAATCTCAAAATTTTAAAATAATCTGCATAAGACAAAATTTTATTCTAACTTTATTTAATCAACATATTTATATATGCATAAGATAAAATTTGACCCAATTTCATTAGACATGGATATATTTTTTAGAAGATATTAAAGATCAATATAGTAATATGTGTTTAAGATAACATTTTATCAATTTCGTTAGATATAAATATATAAGATTTAACGGTATAATTACAAAATTACTAAAGCAAACAAGCCTTTGGCTTCGATTCTTTCGACTATGGGACATGTCTCCACTTAATCAATTTTATTAAAAAATCAATTCATTTATACCTATAAAAATTAAATAATCAATTTTATTATCTAAGATTTAACCTTTGGTTTATTTTAGAATCATATATAGAATTAAAAGAATGGGTATTAATAATAATTTTTTAATTCAAAATTTTTTAAAGAATTTATATGTATATTTTATAATAATTTCTTTTAATTATATCTTAATTATGTAACAATTAAGAAGTATTGAAGAAAATTTATTAGCTGATTAAACAAATATTAATATCAAATTTATTTAAATTAAAAAAACCACACACGGTGCGGGTACTGAACTAGTTTACTTGATAAATTAAAGTATGGGAAATTAATTTGTTTTGTAATTGGTGAAAAAGATTGGGAAGTAGCCAAACAAAGAAATTATTTTTAGATTTAGTCAAAGCGAGGATAGAGTCATTGTTTGTAACAACGATTTAGCTTAGATTTAAAAAAAATAAAATAATAATAAGATCTCTATTTTAAACAATGATTTTTTTTTTTCAATATACTAGTGTATTTTTGAATAAAAAAGTATAAAAATGAATATATATATATATATATATATATATAGGGGTTGGTTCCGGTGTACTCGGCCCTTAACATGTATCATGTACACAAATCTGAGCCGTTGATTCCCATAGAGGAATCTGAGCCGTTGATTCCCATAGATGATTATGCAGTTGAGTATGAATGATTATGCACTAGTATATGAAGGATTATTTAGTCGTATGAGTCTGTTTTGTAGGTTAGTCATTTTGATTATTCGATGGTATCACTATATTATTCAATCGTACTGACGGATTATGCGATGTTATTGCTTTATTATTCGATCGTATTGACGGATTATGCGATGTTATTGCTTTATTATTCAATGGTATAGCTTAATTATTCGATGGTGTTACAATATTATTCGGTAATATTATTCGATGGTAATATATACTATTGAATAATAAAGTTATACCATTGAATAAAGCTATATCCATGGTAATATATACTATTAATTATTCGGTAGCATATTCAAAGAAATTGGTAAAAAAAAAACACATTCCATTGAGTAAATATTCATAATTCAAATAATAATATAAAAAAAAAAACACCAATTCTACTGAATAATCAATATGGGCATGAATAATACAAAAACTCTTAAGCTCAATGTGGCTCCAAATGATTTCGAACTACAAAAAAAAACACTACATTCCACTGAATAAACATATATAATTCAATGAATAATATCAAACAATCCACCAATTCCACCGAATAATAAAATTGGGCACAAACAAAACGAAAACTCTTAAGCTCAATTATCATCGTAAATTTTTTTTTTCCGCAAAACATATGCAAAGTGGGTGTATATAGGTAGATAAAAATAAATTACATCAAAAAAAATAAAAATATTTTTTTAAAATGGCCGAAAATAACAAAAAAAAGCCAAAAAATTACTTCTCCCGTCACTATTCACAACGCCTCCTTTTCTTTTCTTTTCTTTTCTCTTTTCTTTATTTTGATTATTGTGAGCCTTTGATTTGGTTTGATCCAAAATCCGAGATTTGTGTACATGATACACAATAAGGTTTGTGTACACATGATCCATATTCTATATCTATCTATATAAAATACTAAAGCAGAGACAGTTGGAGCGACCTCGCTGGCACGGAATTTTCTGGATTAAACGGGATTATTTTCGCCTGCGTGGCATTTTCTGGATTAAAGCGGTATTTTTTTTTTGGCCACATCAATTAATAAGTCAATATAGTTAGGTAAAAACTTATCTTTTTAGGTCAAATAATCTATCAAATATAACCTTATATCTTAATTAGTTTTTTCACTAAATATGTATTCAATTAAAAAAATCTTATCCGAACTATGTATACACCGGTAGGATTAGAAGAAGCATTGTTATTAGACATTATAAAATTCATTTTCCGTTTTGAAATTCTAAGACTAAATTTTATAATACGTGAATACGAAGTTAGTAAAATATGTAAATATTTCAATTACTTGGAGTCTATAGAAGTGATTATTTGTTTTCAAAATTTCACAACTTTTGAAAATGATCAAATAATGATAAAAGAAATCTATCTCATAATAAGTTGATTAAGAAATTAATACTTCTGATTCTGTCAATGGCGCCAGATCAAAACAAAGATTGACACAGACGAAGATTTCATATAGGAATACTTGGCTCACAAATTAAAAGCTAATCAGAAAGTTAGGATTATATAAATCCTCGGACTTTTCATTGTCCTAAATATGATTTCCATATTACATGTATATTTCATATTTGTATTTTAAAGCATGGATTGATTCACATATTCAAGCCAATTAGCTACTCCGTAATATTTTAGAAATACAAAGACAATGTTGGATTTGTAAGTACTTTGAACTGTGTGCGCTTAAATTAAAGATAAAGGTAATTATATTCTAGAAGTGTGAGTTCAAAACATAATTCTTTTTTAGTTTAAGAATCAAGAGATGCTTGTATCAATTATATTTAAAAAAAAATTATATTAATTTATTAAAAAAATACAAAATAACCGATTAAGATTTAGATAAAAAAAAATAGAATTTTCGTTATATTGATTTATTATATGTAATTATAAGATTTTATAATTAAACAATCTATATCTATCTATATAAATAAATCTATATAGTCTTATTTTAAAATAAGTGATATAATAAAATATAATTTATCAAACAACTTACTATGTATTTTGGAACTTACGCGTCCACGGAATTTTCTGAATTAAAACGGGATTATTTTTGCTTACGTGTCATATTCTGGATTAAAATGGTATTATATTTTTGGGTCGTCACATCAATTAATAAACTAACTATTAGGTAAAAATCTTATCTTTTTAGACCAATATATTAAGTGGCTATAAAGCTAAAAAAATTTAGTTAACATAATCCTCATCTTTTAGGTACGTCAAGCTAATTTAATTAAATAGTAAATTCAAGTTATTTTAAAAAAAAATTAATATGTGATCTTTATTATCAGATTGAATTGAACCATATCATTAAATATCGATTAAATACTTATATATATGTGTAACTTACGAACGGATAGAGAATACAAATTAATATGATTAAAGTTAGTAAAACAACGTTTAAAAGGGGAGAACAAAATCATTCTTCAATCACATATATTTTAGCCACCTCATACAATTATGGATCCACACTTTCATAAATAATCACGATTAATTCAAATAATAAAATGTTATATATCTTTATTAGTGACTTTTTATCTATATCTATATCTATATCTATATTTAAATTTAAAATACTAAAGCAAGTATCTGAAATGGGCTTGGATGCGATTTGGTATCCATAAAATTTTATGGATTAAAACGGGATTATTTTTTCATATGTGTCATATTCTGAATTAAAATAATATTATCCTTTTGGGACATATCAATTAATAAGCCAATATAGTTAGGTAAAAATTTATCCTTTTAGATCAAATAATCTATCCAATATAACCTTATATCCTAATAAAAAAAAGTCCATGTCGTCAAATATGATGAAATATTTTACAAAGGTCCATCAAATTTAATGAAATTTTTTTATAAAAGAAATAATATTTTGATTTTTAAAAATTGGTTGGAATATGACCAATTTTATACGTATATTATTTATATGCAAGTAGTTTAGGAGAACATGATTTAGGTGCAATAATTTTTTATTTTATATTTATATCTTTTTTTATTTTGCATTGAAGATCATAAATATTGACATTGGATCAACTTTTTAGTCAATTAGTTTTGGACTTTATGTCCGATTTGTAATGTTAAATAAATTAACCATTGAAAGTGTTCAACAAAACCCCCAAAATAATAATAAACAATTATTAAAAAATAAACCCATATCAATATAGTATATAATAATACGTATTTTATAATTTATATCATTGGGGCATATGTTATTATAATTTAACATGGGTACATACTCCATAATTTATCATAGTATTAAACTATATATTAATATTTGAAAATAAGATGGCAGTTAGGTAATTGCAAGATTAAAGTATATATTCAAGATACCGTAGATAGGTTTTCTTTTTCTATCATTAAAATAAACAATTTTTTTTTTATTTAACGAAAATAAATTGATCATTCACATTATGAAGAAATATGTGGCAACCAGTTGAAATACACATATAACTATTAGATGAAATTGTAGCAACTAGCCCTTGATCCGAAAATCTTTGCTTAAATACCAATTCTTAATCAATATATATGCTATAAAATTCACGTTAAAAAATGAGGCTATAAAATTTTCACATCATAAAATATCACATGAACTCATCACTCATATTATAATGATTTTATTTTTATAAAATATAAAGTAAGCATTATTAGTTAATTAATTAATCATATATGATCAATTACCAATCTAATTTCCGATAAAAATATATATCATCCAATGAAAACAATAAGATTAAATTTGAATAATATTTTATCCAATTTTATGTTAACTTTTATAGTAACAATCTAAATTTAGTATTAATATCATTTAAAACAACTGTCAAAATTATCAATAGTTTTTGTTTTAAAAAATAACAAACGAGAATATAATAGTACAAAAATGAACATGCCGTGCAAGAGCACGGGTAACATATACTAGTATATATATATATATATAGGGAGTGGTTTCCTTGTGCACACCCCTTCGGTGGTACCTTGTGCACAAATCTGAATCGTTAATAGGAATAAATGGAGGGCTATGATTAAATGGATTTTTTGTATTTTACTTTAATTAATTATGGGTCCCACCGTAAAAAAAAGGCACCCACATCCCCTATTGGGCGCGTGCTGCAACAAACACCCCTCCCTCTTGTTTTTTTTTAAAAATTTATGTACGGACTTTTCTTATCAAAGTAAATGGGCCATATGTCATAATTGTATAAAATTACATAAAATCACCTATAAAATATGTTAGTTTTTACAAAATCACCCTTAAAATAAAAGTGTATAGAAAACCACCCATAAATTTATTTTTCTTTCAAATTACCACATTGACCCTTTTTATATGAAAAAAAATGTTAATTTCATTGTTTTTTCTTTCAGAAAATTAAATTTATGATTTTGTAAAAAATAAATGATTATGGGTGATTGAGGTGATTCGTTGGTGAGACTCACTTGATTTCGTTGTTTTTAAATATTTGTCAATTCCACCGAATAATGTTTCAAATGCTACCGAATAATGTTATATTTTTTTTTTTCGTCCAGAGTAGATTAAAATTTATGAATTCCACCTAACAACACTTGCAATTTATATGAATAATACTTCATATTTTACCGAATAATGTTTCACATTTCACCTTTCATCATATTATCAAAGATAAATCTAACAGTCACATATTCCCATCAAAAAATCCATACATTCTACCGAATAATGCATCCGATTTAATTGAATAATCACGAAATTTGCACTAAATTTATCATAGCTAATGTGTTGAGGTTCCAAAAAAAAAAATTGGCTTCTATAAACGAATAATATTTCATGTGTACTCGAATAAAAGTAACCATCTCACCTCTCCCATACACAATTTGCTATATTCTATAGAATAATAAACAGGTTTACATTCAAATTACATCGAATAATGCTAGTTTTCCAGTGAATTGGCAATTGCACATGTTGTTTGTACTCGCTTGTGGTAGTCTAAATGTCTAATACCGAATAAAAATTGATAATTGTCGTGAATAATTATTAGAAATTCACCGAATAATGCTCATATTCCACTGAATAGTCAAGATTCACCGACGATGCCTATATTCACCGAAAAATATCTCGTTTTCGATTGAGGCTCGGCCTTCATCTTTGCTTTCGCCATCAGAACTCGTAATGAACCAGCCAAAGCTCCCCTTTAAACAATTTGCACAAATTTATTCAAATTAATAAACCCTAAAATGTACTATTCAAGTCCAAATCAATTATACATTCTTATAAAATAACATCAAAACAACCGAATAAACATTTGTAGAGTACTGAATAATGAATAAATATCACAAAATCACACAAAACTCAAAGATTCTTCAGATTTATCCATACCCAATGCTTCAATGCCTACCAAATATATGGCAGATGATATTTGTTTGAAATTAAATGTTATACACACACATATAGCTTCAAGAAATAAAACTGCAAAATTTTGATCTCAAGCATTGATTTTTATAAGCTAGTGATTTAGAGCCACAAAGTTCGATGTTTGTAATTGTTGCCACTTTTATAAGTTTCATTCATGCTTTAATATGACAGCAGCTCGGTAAGGGTCGGCTCCTCGCAGACCATTGGACTTGATTTGCCCGGGCAAAATCATAATAAACACAAAAATCATCAAATCCCAACCAAAAACCTCCATTAATCTAATTCCATTGTTCCAACCACAAAATCATAATAAACAAGTTCCTAATTCAACCAAACAAAGCCTTAAATCTACCAATTTAACAAATAAGCAAACCCTAGAAATTGGTTTTTAAGTTACCTCAAAACTTCAAAGGGGGGTGAGGGAGAGAGGAGGCTGGTGGCCGGAGGTGGTGGATGGAGTCGGAGGGATGGTACTCACCATGGATTCTTGCTTCTCAACCAACCTTGCCATGTGGACTGAATTTGATCGAGCGGCGTGGCTCATCGATCTGGGACGGGAGGCGCTAGAGGTTGACGGTGGTGGTGTGTGAAGCAGAGGGAAGGCGAAGAGGTAAAGACGGGGTTGCGAGTGATGAGGAGAGATGGACGCCGGCGATTTGTGGAGGGTGGGTGAACGAGGGCGAGCGAAATCTATGCAGGAGAGGGAGATACTAATGTGGATAGCCGGTGGTGCTTCTGCAGGGGAGTTTCTGGCGGGGGTGTGGTGGTGCGGCTCCGGTGAAGAGGAAGAGAGGTGGAGATGTCTGAGAAGGGTGGGGAGAGAGAAAGGAAAGAGAGGAAACAGTTTAGAGAACGGGAAGGGGGAACTGGGGAAGCAAGAAGAGAGCAGAGATGAAGGGTTTCAACACACGCGCTTTTACATGGAGTAATTTGGGGTTTTGAGTGGGTCCTATCTATTTTTAATTAAAAAATCGAAAAAACCTTCTATTTATCTCAGCCATCTATCACAATCAATCCAAGGATCCACAATTGTGCACAAAGTACACCCTAAGGGGTGTGCACAATGTACCTACTCTCTCTCTCTATATATATATAGTGTGGATCGTATAAGAACACCCTTTAGAGTGAGAACGTAGGAACAAA
Source organism: Persicaria tinctoria (assembly GCA_037127255.1). Taxonomy (NCBI): domain Eukaryota; kingdom Viridiplantae; phylum Streptophyta; class Magnoliopsida; order Caryophyllales; family Polygonaceae; genus Persicaria; species Persicaria tinctoria. The sequence continues at coordinate 4,184,046 of JBANSL010000008.1, read as the reverse complement.
TCTAGACCATCAAATACGATGAAATCAAGGGTCGAGATTAAAACCCTAATATCTGATTTTATTAATATAGAAAAAACATGGGGCCCACCAAAAACTACCTCAATCTTAAATGGATGTGCGTGTGCTGCACTTGCCCCTTCGCCCCATTTTTGGATTGAAACGATCCACTGTATGGTTTTTATACGTACGTAATGCAGTTTCTAATTTTTGAATTTTTTTAATACTGTGTACATAACGCCAAGGCCCATTAAATATTTTAATTTTCGGTTAACCAATGAAATTTAATTGTTTTTAAATCATTTTTAAATGCATCATCATATACTAAAATTGATTGACCAAGGCCTTTTGAATATTTTTTTAATAATTATTATACTGGATAATTTTCCTATTTATTGGTTCTATATGTTTGGCAAACTCAACAAATTTGTGTTTTTATCTACAAATAATAATCATCAATCAATTCACTGAATAATGCATAATTTAGCCGAATAATCTCTCAAAATGAACCGAATAATTGTCCGATCCACTTATATATGAATAATCTATATAATTAACTAAATAATCTCTATAATTTAACCGAATAATCACTCAAAATTAACTGATTAATGATCATTAATTCATAGATAATTGTTTCAAATTTCCTCTTAAAAAATGCGTTTTTATCTACGAATAATGATTCTTCATTTACCGAATAATGCATAATTTTCTTAAAAACCATTCATCAAATAATGCATAATTTTTTTATATATAATTGTTTCAAACTCCTTGTACATATGAATACTCTTTGTGATTTTATCGAATAATGTACAAGTTTATTGATTATTATTTTAATATTTAAAAATTAAAATCAATAGATATGTGAAGAATCACCATCTTACATACGAATAATCTCTATAATCTAACCGAATAATCTCTCAAATTTAACCGAATAATATATCAAGTTTAACTGAATAATAATTTTGGTGAATACAAATATTTTTCTAATTTAATCGAACCATGTAATTTCCTCACAATTATCTTAGTAATAGAGATAAAAAATATTAAGTTTTTTTTTTTAAAATTGTACTATTTGTTTGGTATTCCGTAATATTAAGATTTTTACCCAATATTACATTTAACGGGTTGATAAACCTGTTAAATTCTTTCTATTAAAAACGATTATTTTTTTTTGTAATCTCACCGAATAATACGCACACAAATATGTTAAATAACCTTTTAACCTCACCAAAATAAATAAGTCCTTTAACAATCGCCCCCTTATATACGAATAATGTATCTAATATAACCGAATAATATAAAATTATGATGAACATTATTCATATATCAAACGAAATTATTCGTATACAAAAACTAAACTATTCGTCTGGAATTAGACAATGTGCCATTTGTATCGATTATATAACGATGGAGAAAGTTCTGACTTTCTCTTTCATAAATCAAAAGAGGGGATGATTAATATTTTCCTTTAATTGTTATAAAATAACGTTTGAATTTTTTTTTTTTAAAAAAAACTAAATCAAAAGCCGAAAGGGATGGGCCGGCGTGTGTATTACAATGCCCAAATTGAGAGATGCCGTGATTGTAGCTAGTGGTCCCCACAAATTAACTAAAATCTAATTCAAAATTAGAACTAATCTTGTCCATTGATTTTCATTCATCCAACCGTCTATATTTGTTCCTAGTTCTCATAGTAATCATAGGAGCCACCCCCTATATATATATATATATATATATATATATATATATATATATATATATATATATATATATATATGGAAGGGTTCTGGTATAACATTTTATAGGGTGCAACGTGTAACGGAATCATGAACGTTGGATCGTAAACTAATCAATGGACGAGATTCGTTTGAAATATCCCCCATGATATGGATTATGATGAAAGTGTACATGATTAGAGTAAAAAAGGAATTAAGCTAGTAAAAAACATTAGTATGAACAAATTACGGTAATCATGCCCATGATATATTAATTTCAATTAGGAATGATTCTAATAGTGGGAGAAAAATTAGACGTTGAAGGTTATAAAAATAATTGGATATATGATATTGAGGATCCAAATCTTATCTTTAGAAGATATCCGTAATGAATATACAATATAAAAAAAAAAAAGGAAGTTTAGCTTTTAAAAAAAATTAAAGATATCCGTAATGAATATCCAAATCTGAATTTGAAATGTTGAATCTGTAATATGAAACTGAGATGCTGAATCTGTGATCTAAATCGCTGAATCTGTGATCTGAAACGCTGAATTTGGAAAAGAGATCAAAGATTAAGGGTGGTTTTAGGTAGAGATGGTGCTGAATATTTTGGTTGGTTGAGGAGAATATATAACAAAGCTGAAATGAATATCCAGTAAACTCAATCATATTATTAATCTAAAAACTAACGCAGGATTGTTCAGTTGAATTTTTTTTGGGTGGAGATACAAATGGATTGAACTTATCATGAATATACTTTGTTTAAAAATTGAACAATTTGTATACAACATATGAATACTCGATGTGTGGTGCTTGTTCCCAAACTTTCTCTTGAACATGCCATGATAAACTGTTTGTGGCCATCATTAAGCATCCTGTTTGACTTCAGAAATTGTCGGGATGTTTCATCTAGCAAGCTATGAGTATGACGTTCCTCAAAAATAGAAACAATATATCCGAGATTTCCCAACCGCTTGAAAACAACCTTGGCAATGCAACCCACTCTACTTATAAGCCTATTTCGTAACCCGATACTTCTGCTTTTCCCTCTGAATCCTTGTCTATTACAGACCATGGACTTATGAACCACAACACCTTCTTTGTGACGAGCTGTGCTATGACGCACATCAAAACCAACGACGGTGGCGTAAACCTTGTAGCACTCAATACCCTCTTCTAGATTCAAAAATATTCTTCCAACCAAAGGCTTCTTGCCTTCATCACTCTCTGGTATCCAATATTGAGTTCCTTCAGTAGACCCATCTGTTTGACATAATAATATCTAAGTAAAACAAATATTCAATTGATAAGGCCTTGTATCACATAAGTACGACAAAAAATCTAAGAAAATTTACCATTTGAGTCTTCATCGACTAATTGACTACACTCTTCTACATTCTCTACATACGGTGGTGTTTGTTGGGATTTTTGAGCTAATTCATTTGTAATAATAGTTGTAACCTCAGCTCAAGTTACACAAATATATTTTTTTAAATTTAATATATTCACCTTATGTATGATAAACATTCAATATAGTTGAGAAATATATTCGGTAATAAATATCAATAGAGTTGATAAAATAAATTTCAAAATAATACCGTATCGACCCAGATGAATAACATTTTGCTCCGATTCCATGGGTATCTCTCCCAATGTTGTGTTCCTTCAACCATTGCTTGCATAACAAAGTCATCGCTAAATTGCTTCTTTCTATTCCTAAATTAATGGAAAAATTAAAGTCCAATTGCTAATTTAACTCTCCTATTGACCGTCAGAATACAATCACCGCTAAATGCCTTGCCCATTCACGTTTTCATTTAATATTAATTTAATCACACAATTAATCTAGTATGGTGGGGTGTATTGAAACCTAAATCTAAACCGTTGATTCTCTCTTTATCCAACGCTTGTAATTTCGTTACACGTTTCACCCTATAAAACGTTTCACTGGAACCTTTGTGTGTGTGTGTGTATGTATATGTATGTATGTATATATATATAGGGTGTAGTTCGGGTGTGCACACCCCTTAGGGTGTGCAATGTGCACAAATATTATTTGGTGAAATGTGAAACATTCTACCGAATACTGTTATGTTTTTTTTTTCCGTTGAGTTCAGATGAAAACGTCCCAATTCCACAGAATAATTTTTAACATTCTACCGAATAATGTTTAGTTTTTTTATTCATCCATTTAAAAAAAAAACCCTCAATTCCCTACAATACTTACAATTTATACAAAATGCTCTAAATTTCACCAAATAATGTTTCACATTCCCCTAAACAATACTCACATTTCACCGAATGATATTTGTGCACAGTGCACACCCTAATTAAGGTTTGTGCACAAATGATCCATACACTATATATATATATATATATATATATATATATATATATATATATATATATATATATATATATATATATATATATATATATATATATATATATATATAATAGCTTTCCAGTGAGGACACCCCTTACCATGAAACGGGGGGACAAATCTCAACTCTTGGATCAAAAAAATAAAGGGCTAGGATTAACTTCAAAAAACAAACTGTTTAACCGTAAAACTACCTAGTATTCATATTTAATGTTAAATATGAATACTAGTTGGTTACACATTTAAGCGTAGAGATGAAATCCCTGATATTTTACTTGGAACCACTAAGCACTAAATATGAATATTTAATAATTTATATATGAATAATTAGATAATAAAATATGAATATTAGCACAATCTGGGAATAATAGTTTTTGGTTACCTGCTTTAAGCGGTTAACATCCTAGTATTCATATTTAACGTTAAATATGAATACTAGGTAGTTACACGCTTAAACAAGAATTTTTAAAACTAATCCACACCATTGGTTTTCTTTCATCTAAGGGTCTAGATTTGTCCCCCCGTTTCATGGTAAGGGGTGTACTCACCGGAAAGTCCCCATATATATATATATATATATAGAATATGGATCATGTGTACACAGGGCTTATTGTGTATCATGTACACAAATCTCGGCCTTTGGATCAAACCAAATTAAAGGCTCACAATAATCAAAATAAAGAAAAGAGAAAAGAAAAGAAAAGGGGGGGATGTGAATAGTGACGGGGGAAGTAATTTTTTGGCTTTTTTTGTTATTTTCGGCCATTTTAAAAAATATTTTTATTTTTTTTGATGTAATTTATTTTTATCTATTTATAGACACCCACTTTGCATATGTTTTGCGGAAAAAAAATTTACGATAACAATTGAGCTTAAGAGTTTTCGTTTTGTTTGTGCCCAGTTTTATTATTCGGTGGAATTGGTGGGTTTTTTGATATTATTCATTGAATTATATATGTTTATTCAGTGGAATGTAGTGTTTTTTTTTGTAATTCGAAATCATTTGGAGCCACGTTGAGCTTAAGGGTTTTTGTATTATTCATGCCCATATTGATCATTCATTAGAATTGATGATTTTTTTGATATTATTATTTGAATTATGAATATTTACTCAATGGAATGTGTGTTTTTTTTTTACCAATTTCTTTGAATATGCTACCGAATAATTAATAATATATATTACCATGGATATAGCTTTATTCAATGGTATAGCTTTATTATTCAATAGTATATATTACCATCGAATAATATTACCGAATAATATTGTAATACCATCGGATAATTAAGCTATAACATTGAATAATAAAGCAATATCATTGCATAATCCGTGAATACGATCGAATAATATAGTGATACCATCGAATAATCAAAATGACTAACCTACAAAACAGACTCATACGACCGAATAATCCTTCATATACTAGTGCATAATCATTCATACTCAACTGCATAATCATCTATGGGAATCAACCGTTCAGATTCCTCTATGGGAATCAACGGCTCAGATTTGTGTACATGATACACGTTAAGGGCTAAGTACACCGGAACCAACCCATATATATATATATAGAGAGAGAGAGAGTGTTCGAAACCGTCAAACAACGACTCTACTTAACTTTTTTTTCAAACGACAAAGAAGGAGAGAGAGAGGGTCGAGGGGGAAGGAGAGAGAGAGAAGAGATGGAGGGGTGAATGCAACGAGAGAGAGAGCGAGGGGAAGGTGTGTTCTACTTGTTATTGCATCTTTTATGTATTTTTTTTATGCATCTTTTATGTATTATGTTGTACTTTTGAGGGTATTTGCCGACTTATCGACCTATCGAGATCCATTCATTCCTCAAGTATAATAAGTATATACTATACTTGATTCGGGTTTGATCAGTACATGATATTAATTTGTTCCTTTTTTTGACAGATATAAATGAATGCTTGGATGAGAGGCGGAATAAATGCAACAAACCAGGGTACTGTGTGAATAAGGGTGGAGGGTATGAATGCAGATGCCCCAAGGGATACCATGGAGGCGGTACACTAACTAGTCCTTGTATTGCTGACCCCGGCGCTATCAAACTCATTTTTGGTTAGTCTTACTACAATTACTTTAAATACGTGACTTCATATTGGATAGGTCGGGTTAAAATATATAAACTCGATGAAGTTTTATTTCAAAACTAATTTGCAATATCAGTGGTCATATAACGTGGGGTTCACACGCCCGAGCACACCATGTGCTAATCAAACCGAGCACACAAAATCAGCGGAGTTTCATTCTGAAACCATTTGACAATAGAAGGAGGAGTAGTTTACCAACTTATATTCAACTCCCTTGGATTCTTTATATTTAATGTGGATACATTTCTATCTTTTCACATATTCAACACAATCAGAAGAATCGCCCACCAACTATATATATTGGACAATTCGCACCCATATGATTGATCACTTTGTAGCTTAACATATACGTAATTACTTGGATAGAATTTGCTAACTACTAGCTCTATCTTAAATTTACAGGTCTTAGCATAAGCATGGGTTCAATGATTGCTTTCGTTATATTTTATGGTCTCTACAAGCTATTCAAAAGAAGAAAAGAGATCAGAGCAAGGCAACACAATTTCAAGAAAAATGGTGGTTTACTTTTAAGGCAAGAAATGTGTACTAATGAAGGTACTGTAGATAGAACCAAGATCTTCAGTCGAAGTGAATTAGAGAAAGCAACTGACTACTTCAATGATAATAGAGTGCTTGGTCGCGGAGGCCAAGGAACGGTCTATAAGGGCATGCTGACAGATGGGACAATCGTAGCAGTTAAGAAGTCCCAGAAAGTCGATGAGAATCAATTGGGTCAGTTCATCAATGAAGTCGTTATTTTGTCTCAGATCAATCATAGAAATATAGTTAAACTATTTGGATGTTGTCTTGAGACTGAGGTCCCCTGGTTGGTTTACGAGTTTGTACCGAATGGTACACTCTATAAGCACATCCACCATCCCAGTGAAGATTTGCCCATGACATGGAAAATTCGGTTTAAAATAGCCGTGGAATGCGCTAGTGCTGTTGCATATCTTCACTCATCTTGCTGTTCTCCAATCCACCATAGGGATATTAAGTCCTCTAACATACTTTTGGACGAGAAATACAAAGCAAAGGTTTCAGATTTTGGGACTTCGAGGAGTGTTTCCATTGACAAAACCCATGTCACTACTTGTGTTCAAGGCACATTCGGCTACCTTGATCCAGAATTTTTCCGATCAAGTCAGTTTAGTGAAAAGAGTGATGTTTATAGTTTTGGCGTAGTTCTTTTGGAGTTGCTAACTAGCATGAAACCCATTTTCACAAGCACATCCGGAGAGCCTCGGGGTTTGGCAACAGAGTTCATACTGTAACGGCCCAGAATTATAATTTCCGGGTTACGTTTCAAGGGATGAAACCCCTTGTTCGGATCTTGCAATCCAGGTACGGGTCGAGGTTTCAAACTCATTTCTAAGGTCAGTGATAAAGAGGGATTTCAAACCCTAAAGTATCGTAGGGTCGTTGGGCACCCATAGAATGTCCTAAGACTATGTCGTGAAATCCAATTCAAACGAAAATAAAGCGGAAGTAAAGTTAAGATACAAATGACACGATAGAGTCGGGTCAAACCAAATCATAAGCGAGTGATTACCATTTACCGAGTTAGCGTATTAGTCAGGTTCTTTGATTCGCCCAAGGGTTTCCCGTCACATAAGCACGGAGCAAACAAGATCTGCAGAAATCCCTTTAAAAGAAGAACGGGGAAAGGACTCAGATCGAGCCACTCATGCGGGACCGGCAGTCCTCGCTGAGGCCACATAGTATGTGCTATACCTAATAAAGATGCTCTAATGCAGTACGAAGTTAATCACACTAACATGCTCCTAGTTCATAATAATGTGCAGAAATACTGTAAAGGGCCCAAGACAATGCCAACTGGCATATCCCTCTCCTACTTCTGCACCCCTTCCCGTTAGTGCAGAGCCTGGCCAGCCGGTGCTATAGCATAGCAATTTCATCGTGGTGGTGCACGGACCACGGAATCATCATATCATATTGATCTTGCCCGATGGTGCTGGGCAATCAGATCATGCTCATATAGACTCGATTGACACAGGGCACCCGATGAGGCTGGGCTACCCTAAGACCCTAGCAAAGACTCTAGGACTATCACAGATAACGGCCGTTCTGTTTCAAACGCATAAAGTAAGTAGATGCTCATTCAATTAGTGCAACCTAAACAGGATACTACATGGCATGCTTTTATGCATATGCAACACCTAACATAAAATGCAACAACAGGCATGAATGTCCAACCTGAGTAAGCCCCCTAGGGAACTTACCTGAAGATGCAGAACAGCAGGATAAAACAAGCAAGGGCCCAAACGCAAGTCCAAGCAATCCAAAAGCGATACACACCTATCATCAAGCCATTTCCATAAGCTACCGGTCCATCATTCATACACAATAACTCCACGTTCTCAATATCCTCAAAACCAATCGATGGTAAAACCGTTTCCAAAACGTTTCCGATACGATAGACATCAACCAAAATCATTCTTTCAATCAAACCCAGTGCTAAAATCATACCAACCATATTTCCAAACTTCCTTCTCAAAACCAACATCATCAAACCAAGACAAAGAATCCCGACATTAAACATTTAATCCTTAAAACCAATATCTCAAAAATCATATCATAGAAGTAATTCCGGCATTTTGGTTTTCAAACAATAATCATTTAAGAGATATTTCCGGAAACATGGAAACCCTCTTAAATAGTACATTATCAACATAACGCCTTAAATTAAATTCATTTTCAAAATCCCTATTTTATCCAAAATCAACAAGTCATTTCAAAATTCTCAACTTCCATATTAGCATCACATAAGAACTTTTCCAATTAATATTACTTTTAAACAATATATATAATATATAATTCTTTCTCAAAATAAATTTATCAAAAATATCAGAATAATATCATAAGTTGATAATAAGTAATATAAGCATAATATATAATGTGACATCTAACAAAATAACATAGAAGCAACAACAATTCATAAAACACACACCCAACAAGCCCAAAAGAACACCAGCCCAAAGCCCAACTCTCCCAGCCCCAGACCCGGTCCAACAAAAGAAAAGAAAAGAGCAGAACCCGGTTCAACAGGAAAAGGAAAGGAGAACCCAAACCCGTCTCCCCCAACACCCGCCTCTGCTCAACGCCGCTCAGAAAAAAAACGAAGAGAAGAAGAAGGAGTTCCAGGCGCCGGCGGTGCTTCTCCGACCAAAACCTCACCCAACAGGCCGACAACCATTTCCGACCCCAACCCACCTAGCAGAATCGAAACGCGCACAAGGAAGAAGGAAGAAAAAGAGAGATTTACCGAGGTGTCGTTCTCCGACGGCAATGGCGGATTCCGACCGAAATTGGCGAGGAAGGAGCGTGCTCAGGCCTAGGAAGAGGGGAGAGATGGATAAGCGGCCTTGATTGAAGGGGGGTTTGAATCGAAACAGGAATGTAAAGCAAAACTAAACCTTGAACGGGAACACAGGGATGAAAAGGGGCTCGCTGGTGGTGTTCCGGTGGTACTCCTGGGCTCGGTGGTACCTCTGGCGGCTTGAACGACGGCTGGATAAGGAGACTCGTGGTGCTGTGGGTCTCTGCCCAGCGAGACAAGAGGAGGAGTGTGGCCCCGCTCGGCGTTCTTCCAAAGAGAACAGGGCTCGGAGGAGTAGTAACGGAGGTGGAGGTGCCTGAAGGTGGTGGTGATGGTTGTTGATGTTGCTAGCAACATTAGGAGGAGAAAAGGGGAAGTCTTGTGGGTTGTCTTTTGTGGATTCAGAACATGGAAAGAGGAGGAAGAGAGGGTTTCTGGGTGGGGTTTACTGCGAGAGGCAGTGAGGCAGTAGAGTGGGTTTATGGGTTGGATTTCACAAAACAACAAAACTGCTAGCTGGTGAATCTGTACAAGGGCAGGGCAAAGGGAATCCTCCCTAATGGCATCTGAGGACGAGAGAGAGATGGGGAGAGAAAGAAAAGAGGGGAAAAGAAAATAAGGAAGAAAGTAGGGCTCCACACCAATAAATTTAAATCCCGAAATCCGAACTCGAAACCCGCAAATTCCGACTTGTTTAAAATACTTCTCAATTTTCTAATTTTCGATATATAGAAGCGGGATAAAGCATATTTTTAATTTTCAACTAAATAATGCCGGAACTCATTTTGAAATACTTAGAATAAAATTAATAGCTTAAGGACGGAAATCCCAACCCTCTCAACTCTTAGAAAGCGGAATCATTATAAATCCCTATTTTAATGATTTAATATTATAAAATTTTCCCGGTCTTTACACATACAAATAATGGAGAGTAGCCCGGACCAGTTGAACGATATTCTGGACACACAAGTCTTACAAAACTGCTCAAAAGAGGAGATTGAAACATTGGCCAAGCTTATTGAAGGATGCCTGAGTATGAATGCGAAGCAAAGGCCGACCATGAACGAAGTTGCGATGACACTAGAGATGATCAAGAAGCAACATGGTGAAGAGGACAATCCCGCAACTCAGCTGGGAGCTAGAAGGCAAGGCGACAAAAGTTTGCGTATGGATCATATGAGTCTACCCTACAGCAATTCAAGCACTTCAGCCATCACTCACAACTTCTACTCCATGGAGGTGGAGCCTTCGTTATTTGATTCCACTAGTTTTACGCGTGCTTCGCACGCATATACTCTCTGATTTTTCACCAACACTAAATTCATGGACCATGCGTTGTTCTAAATACCACCTCTAGAATAAATTTTATATAACTCTATTGTATCTTTTACTATGTCATGATTACCAACACATTTGTGCTTCAACAATAATAGGTAATGTGGTCTATTGGTTTCTACTATCACTATCCTCTTATGTACTCTTACAGTCATCTATATGCAATAGAGATAGAATATTAGCATAGCCTTAAACTCCCAGAAAAAGAAAACAAAGACAACAAATTTCAGGTTGCTAGATAAGTGGGTATGTATATATGCTCGATTCTTAGTCGATTTAATTCACCAAAAAATGACAACAAGATCAAGAAGATGGTCCCAATTTGCACAGCTCTTGGACTTGTCACATTGGTCCATAGATTGTATGTATATTCTCCATCAAGGTTGTCGAGGCAGTTCATGTTCCCCATATCCTAGCAAGTATATTGTAAAAGCTTTCTATACCAATTCCTATGCTCACAATCCCTAGCGTTGGAGGCTTTGAATAAATCAGCAATGCTATTGAGTGATATATAGCCACTTGTTTGAGTTGTAAAAATGACAAGATAGAGGTTAATAAGCAATGGAGGATAAAAATAAAAAAGTTTAATCTGTTTTACCGAGAAGGTCTACGGTTCGAGTCCGTATAACCATATAATTTTCTAGATGAAAGAAAAGTATTTAGCAAAAAGGTTTCATTGATTAATTAAACACTTTATATAGAATTGCAATTAGGAATTACAGGAGAGGTGTCTTTGAATTAAGATAAGGGAAAATGAACAAAAATAATACAATTATTAGTCATGAGCCAATTTCAATATGAACTTTAAAAATCATTAAAAGGTATACAAACTATTTCGCTTTTGATACGGAAAAATTCCTAAAAAACTGTAGAGAGGGTTAGTTTGTTAGTGCAGGGGTAGTTTGGTCATTTCACCTTACTCAAATTCTGTTTCTTCCGTTTCTGGGTTGTTAGACGCGCTAATGCTCCATTATAAAAGCTTGGTTGTGTTCTTCTGTAAGCTCTCAAGTTGTTATAGACATTTGCTTGTTCTTCCAATAAGAAAACTTCCATTTTCAACTTCTAAAAAAACTTTAATGTATAGAGGTATAATTCTTGCTTATTTAAATAATTTCGTCACTAAAAAATATCTCTATAGGCAATAGAGATAGAATATTAGCGATGCTCTCTAGAATTTGTGCGTAAGGTGGGTGGGATATACAAGTGATATCAAGTTATTTTATTAATTCTGATAAAAAAGTTAATTAATTAATTTATTTTAAATCAATCTTCTTATAGGAAAATCTTTATAAAGGGAAAAAAATTAATGAAGATATTCGGATACGAGGACCTATTCACTTTCCCCTTCCTCCTGCAAATCCTTTCTCCTTCCTCTCGCCAGTCATTTTTTTTAACTTAAGATTTTGCTTGAATTTTGGTGGTTGCTCGCATGAATTAATGTTGTGGTTTGCTCTTGTATGAACACTACAAGAAAAACTGTTTATCGCAACGACTTTTTGCAACGACATAATTATTGTCATTGCAAAAGATATTGTTTAGCAACGACTATAAATTATCGTTGTTAAATGTTGTTGAAATAGTATAGAATTCCATTTTGCCACCTCCCTCGATTTTGGCGGGTGGTATGAAATTTGAGTTATATGTTTTGCAACGACATTGTCGTTTCAATATGGCTTTCATGAGTAACGCAACGATAAGTTTTATCGTTGCTATACATTAATTATTTTTGGCAACGACAATTTTCATTGTTAAAACTCAAATAAAAATATAGCAAGAGAAGGTTGTTGCTATAGATAAACAAAATTTTATAAAAAAAAATAAAAGTACTTATCAAATCACCAACTTTAAAATAAAATAAAAAAAGGAAACACCCAAATCTGGTCCCAAGTGGAAGTATGAAACCCTCGTTTACCCATTTGTTTCCCTTTGTCTTCAAATGGGTGACGGTGAAGCTCTGTATCGCTCTTCATCCATGGAGGGCCTATGAATCTTCAGTTGTCTCATTCCAATCTTCAATCCGATCTTCGGCAATCGTTTGGCTTCTCTTGCTACTCCTAGGACGTGGGTGCATAATCGACATCTATAAGGTCTCTCTCTCTCTCTCTCAATTTCGGACCTTTGTGCACATATTCCTTGCTTCATCTCAAACCTGGATTATGAGTATTTGGTGTCGATTTTGTGAAAGAGGATTTTGCATAATTTAGTTTAGGGTTTTGATTCCGAGTGGCTTTTCTTGTAGGGGGGGGGGGGTGGGGGGCGGATCCGGTAGATGGATACGGGGATGGTGGGATGGAGGGTTTGGATCCGGTGGTGGGTGGGGGTGGGGGGACGGGTAACGCTGGGGTGGGTATGGGTTAGTTTAGGGGGTAACTTTAATGGAGTTTTAATGATTGAATCATTAAAAAAAATATCCTTGTTTTGTAGTCATAAGGTTCTAAGCCCCTGTTTGGTATCCATATCCTGATATCAGATATGGGTATGGATATCACTCATATCCATACCCTTGTTTGGTATGTGGGTATATGGGTATCAATTTGATATACTCTCATATACCCATTCACTCGTTCCTTTGTAAATATTCCCACTTCCATATACCCCAAAAAGTTGAGATATGGGTTTTCTATCTGACCGCTTCTTCTTCCCTCTTCTTCTTCCTCTCTTCTTCTCAATCCATGGGTGGAGATCTTCAATCTGGATGTCAATTTCTGTGCAAGTCCTTCAATGAGAGCAAAGTGGTTGCTCTGAACTCCCCCAAAGCCATTGAGGTTGGAAGGGATCTTCAACAGTTCAACGGAGGGCTCTCTCTAGTCGATTTCGCTCTCCAGAGGTAGGAGGTTTCGACGGTTTAAGGTGCCACCAGTAGGGGCGGCGACAGAGGCGGTGGGGAGGCCTGCTACTGCTCCCGTAAACCCTAGTCCGCCATGGGAGGGGATTTTCAGTGGTTGAGATTGAAGAAAATGGGGAGCGGGGAGGGAGAAAGGTGGAATTAGGTTTAGATTGATACCCATATCTCCAATACCAAACAGGATATCAGTATATGAGATATCGGATTTGATACTGTTGTTGCAGGAGTTAGTCAAGTATGGAATAAGATATAGTTCAGAATAGACTCCCCTGTCTCAGCAAATAAATACAAGACTTCCTCCCGTTGTAGTAAGAGAAAGTCAGGATCGAATCCACGAGGAAGCACGTCAACAGTTCTCAGGTAGCTATCAGATTCTCACAGACACAGCAGCACAGACAGAAGCAGAAATAACACAGAAACAGTAATAAACCCAGCAAGGGCAACTAAAATAAAACTAAAGAAAAGACAGAAAGTAAAGACAAAGCAAAGACGAAAGCAAACAGAAACTAAAAGCAAAGCAACAGTCTCGTCGATCTCGACAAACTCCTACTCGAGATCGACCACGACAATCGACAACAGCAAGTCGACAATCACAGCAGACAAGAAATCCCGGCAAGGGCAACTCGACCTCGACAAGAGGTACTCGACTTCGACAAAGGAAATAAAGACAGAAACTTGAAATCGACGAAAACAGAAGAAAGCTAACTCGACACAGACTAAGACAACTCGAGATCGACAAAGGTGGTACTCGATCTCGACGAAGCCTTCCTCTATCTCGACAAGAAACAGTAAAAGAACAGAAATTTAAATTGCAATTGCTCGAAACCCAAACTTAGCTTTCCGACAGAAAATTAACTCAATATAATAAAAGACCTCCAAGGCTAGGGTTTCAACACCACAACGATAACCATGCAAAACAACACATAAAGGCATAAAAGATCATGCTTTCCATCAAATAACTTTCGTTATTAACAACTAGGCATATAGAGGCTCTCGCATAAACCCTAATTGTTACTAACCCTTTTTCACATAATTAATCCAAGTTGCATTAAGATCACTTTCGCTTCAATAATACAAACAAGGATCACCTTCAACTCTCGCAAAAGAATCATGCTCATAGGGATAGAAGATAAATCGCACAAAAGATCTGACCTTTACAGCATCGCCTCACATGGCCACCGTCGGGCTCACCCCAGCCCCAGAAGTGGGTGGACTACTCACGCCTCATCGCAATCGCAGACATTGAATGAAAAGAAATAACTTGCATTAAAACTAAATTCGAAAGCCTTTACAATCTTGGCAATCAACTTTCGCAGAAAGCCAAAACCCTAAAAACCTTAGAACTCCTAAACTTCTCTGTGGAACTACTTGTTTCTCTCTGAAAATTGAATGAATAAAACTGAGCCCCCTAGGCTTTATTTATAGCCTTCATTCCCTAGCTAATCTAGGAAAGAAGATAAATATCTATATCTAAATTTCTATCTAAATTGCTTTAATGATAGATAAATGTTTAATGGAATTAAATCCATAAGGAAAAAGATAAAACTAATGTGGGAAAGTCTTCATGTCTTGATAGATTCCGCCTTCCATAGATAGAACTTGATAGATCGGATAGAATCCTCGCCTTCGCGACCAAGCAACGTCAACTCTACTCGGACAAGCCACGTCGAGCAGCTTCTGGAATCTGGGTCTAGTCGACCTCGACAAGGTCTCCTCGACCTCGAGTTGGGTGGCTCGGCTTGGCTAGCTCTGCTCGATGTGCTCGGACTTGGGTTCACTGGGTGCTTGTCGACCTCGACTAGTCGTAGTCGATCTCGACTAAGATGGCTCCGTCGACTAGGCCTCCTCAGGTTGGTGTGGTCGAGTGGCTCGGACATGCTCGGACAAGGAGTCAGGCTCTCATCGACCTCGACAAGGACTCCTCGAGGTCGAGTTGGGTGTGGCTTCCGCTTCCGCGAGCTGGCTCTTCCGCTGGCAGCGGATGGCTTCGTCCGCGGCAGCGGATCTTCCTTTCCGCGGCAGCGAGTCTCCTGGTCGTCCTCGGGTGGATCTTCTCGGCAAGCTCGGCTCGTCGACTCTGGGAGTGGGCGTCTGGGCTTCGTCGACCTCGACCAGGGCTTGTCGAGGTCGAGTTGGGTTCCGGAGCTCGGGGAGTCTAGCTCTTCGATCATGGTTTTGTCGACCAAGCTGTGCCCGGACATGCTCGTCTAGGTCGAGTAGCTCTACTCGAGATCGAGTAGGCTCAGCTCTTCGACTTGTTCTGCTGCTTTGACCTTGGACTTCTGTAGTGGTTTTCCGAGCTTTTCCGACCTTCTGTAGAATTGCTGTAAATGCCTTGATTTCTGCGATTTAAACAGAAACTTGTGTAGATTCCATAATTTTGGCAAATAAACATTAATTACACAGATTTTGTACTATCTTAACCCAAATGCATGAAATGTATACAGAAATCGATATAAAAGTTGCTGTAAAACATGGCAGATTCCGCTCGACAAGACTCTCGTCGACCTCGAGGAAAAATTGCCAGAATCTTCGTCTGCACCGAACAGCAACTCGACTGGGCCCAACCTAGTCGATGTCGACAAGCCTGTAGTCGATGTCGAGGAGCCCCTGGTCGAGGTGGAGAAATCTGCAACACCTACGACGTCTGTTCTGGCTCCGACTCAGAAAAAGAAGCTGCCTTTCCCAACAAAATCTCTAAAGGACCCGGCGGAGAAAAAGTTTCAGCGCTTCATCAAGATGCTTCAAAAGCTCAATGTCACCATCCCCTTCACAAAAGCTCTCAATGAAATGCCGTCCTATGTCAAGTTCCTGAAAGAGATTCTGAGCAAAAAGCGATCGATGGCAGAAATCACAGAGGAGTGCAGCCATCTGGACATACTGGAGAAGAGGCCGGATCCAGGTAAGTTTGCTATAACTATTGGATTTGGTCCATACAAAATTAATGCCCTATGTGATCTTGGAGCTAGTGTCAGTATTATGCCTTTAACGATTTGGTCCAAGATTAAGATAGGTGCCCTGGAGCCTGTGGATGCTAGACTATACATGGCCAACAACACAGTGGTCATTCCAACAGGCATGGTGGAAAATGTACCAGTACAACTAGGTAAATTCTTCGTTCCTGCTGATTTCCTAATTGTTGATATGCAAGAAGATCCTGCTTGTCCAATTATTCTAGGAAGACCATTCTTGGCAACGGTGGATGCCAACATAAGCGTAAGGAAAGGAGTGCTCACCTTCAACACCAGCGATGAGGTAATTGAGTATTCCTTTAACAAAACTGAAAGGCATACGGGTCCGATGGAAGAGGTCAAATCTATCTCAGCTGGCTACATCACCTGCGGAGAACCCAAGGTCAGGAATATGACCCCTGAGGAGATAGAAAAAAGGGACATGGATGCCCAGGTGGAGGAGATCATGGCAATCCTCAAGGAAAACACAGAGAATCCCATCGACACAGACCAAGGTAAGTCATTGTGGATTCATTACTTTTCGGATGCCTTTACAGGAGCTAAGTATGGGGTCAAGATCGACCAGGGCTCATCGATGTCGAGTAGAACCCTAGTCGATCTCGACCAGACCAAGGAGACTCCACCAGAGCCGGCTTCGTCGAGCAGCAAACCAGAGGAGCAGCCTTACTCGACCTCGAGTAGGCTCGTCGAGGTCGACCACCAGAACCCTAAGTCGACTCGGCCTTCCTCGAGCGCTCCACCAGAGCCAGTCCAACCCTCGTCGATCTCGACAAGCGTTGTCGAGGTCGACCACCCCTCGGAGATCCCAGCGCCGCCCTCGTCGATGAGCATGCCACCAGGAGGAGAAGGCTACTCGACCTCGAGTAGCCTTGTCGAGATCGACAGAACCAAGTCTTCCTCGACGGCACCTTCCTCGACGCTGCAGACACCAGGACCAGAGGCCTACTCGAGGTCGACCAGCCAACTCGAGGTCGACAAGACCTATTCTTCGTTGACTTCTGCCTCTTCGACCAGACCACCACTAGAGCCTGCAGACTCGTCGATCTCGAGGAGCCCTAGTCGAGATCGACCAAACACCGTAGTCCCCGATTCCGTTTCCGCAAAGGTGAGTCAAGGTATGGATCTTTCTTCTCCTATTTCCATTAAAGATTTATCTATACATGGGAAAGGTCTGCCTTGATATGTGCGATTGTGTAGGATTTCCAATGATGAGTCTAAGGAGTATGAAGTTGGATACAAGCTCTATATCTCTAAATCAAAGGATCATTGGTTTCCCAACAAATTCAACAAGAAGCGGATGGGACCGTTTGTGGTGAACAAGATCCATTCTGGAGGATTACAGCTGATGGATAAGAATGGAGTCTTATTTGAGGCCCAAGCTACATGGGCCCTGCAGATGCCACCTTGAGCATCAATGAAAGTCGGCCTAACGACTATAAAATCTAGAGCATGTACATAGACTTTTTAGGACATTGCGGGGACTTTGTTTTTTTTTTTGTTTTGGACATTTTTTTGTTGTTTCTATTTTTGGGTATATGTCTTCTACTTTTCAGGTCAATGGATAGAACCAAAGCTTACTCGGACTAGGAGGTGCTCCATTCGAAATCTTGCAGCTCTGCACACATGTCTTGTGAGTTTCTTTCTTTACCCGTTACCTTGTTTTTTTATATACAGTGAGGACACTGTAATGTTTAAGTATGGGGTGGGGGAAGAGCTTACTTTGTGCATATTTGCCATATAGAATCATATTTTACATATATATGCATTATTTCTTAGAATTGCTACATGGCTATTTTGGAATGCATTATTTGATTTATGTGCTTATATGCATTATTTGTTTTAGTTGCCCTTGCCGGGATTATTTGTTTCTATTTTATTTCTGCTTCTGCTTGTGTTTCTGTGTTTGTTTCTGCCTTTCTGCTGTGTCTGTGAGAATCTGATAGCTACCTGAGAACTGCTGACGTGCTTCCTCGTGGATTCGATCCTGACTTTTCTCTTACTACAACGGGAGGAAGTCTTGTAATTATTTGCTGAGACAGGGGAGTCGTTCTAAACCATATTCTATTCTATACTTGACTTACTCCTGCAACAACAGCAGGCAACCCATATTTTTTTATTGTTACCAACCACCATTTATTTGAAAATTTTTGTGCCCAGCTGTCATAGAATCAAGCTCTTCATGCATCATTGATTTTGTTTTTATCCCCTTATTTTGCGTTGGGTCTGTCAACCGCCGATTCTTACCCTTTACTCGAACAAAATTAGCAATCATCTTTCCCTTGGATTGGTGATCATTTTCACTATAGAACATTAGAACCTCCCTCTCAATTCTCATTTACTTGCTTTTTGGGTTTGTATCCATCTTGCTTATGGTTTGGGTGCACACAACCTGCATTCCTGGGGCCTGTTTTGCATTTTTTTCCGCTACACCTCATCCTCATCATTCGTGATGAAAAGGTGCTGCACATACTAGGTAATCTTGTTTTTGAGCACTTTCTCTTGCTTTTTGTCATACTCGTTGAAAACAGCAGCCCTAACAGCAGTCCAGTTCTGCACAGATTTTGTTGTTGTCATACTTGCTGAATGAGCACATTTCTCCGCTATTTTTTTTTTTCAATAGCTAACTTATTAGATGCATCTGAATTGCCTACTGCCATACATGTCTTCCCTGCTAAATTGTGTCTTCATGGTGCCTTCTAATGAATCTGTCTGAACTTCATTTTAGGGTATTGCAGCATATTGATTGCCAGTTTGTCTACTCAGTGTGTAATGTAGTATCCCATTATTGTGTTTTCTTATTATTGTGTGATTGAACATTCACTGTTTCGTGTTTCATTTTTTTTATGGAGGTACTTAGTTTCTCAGATTAGATATGGCCGCTTCTGGTAGGATGCTGAACTGTGATGTTGATTACATTCCTCTAGTCAGAGGTGGTCATGAAAATATCTTTCATTTTTGTAATTACTTAGGTGTAAAATTTAAAAGTGATTACTTTCAAATGTTTCAAGATATTGGTCAGTGAGCATCAACCATGATGAATTTCTTAGAAGAGTTTCCTGGATATGCGCAGTATTTCATCAAAAAGTACCCTCAATTAGAGCAGCACAGAGCTAGAGATTAAACGGAATATTTTCCTGGACAATGTGGATCACCAGAGCCATGCTCTTCTTGTGATTATCTTAATTAAGCGCCCAAATGAAGGGCATTTTTTGTTTATAAAAACTTAAAACAGTTCCAAGTAGCATCATCTCTGTGAAATTATGCTTTATATCTAATTGTGTTTTTTTTTTAGGATCAGTTAGGAAATGGGCAATGGGTGGTATTCTGGATATTATCCTGGATGTTTCTAGGCAGAAGATCCATCATATCAAGGTGTCACTTTCTCTTTTGAAATCTCTATATTTTTTTCCCGGATTTCGTTAAATTTCATTCTTTTGAGATTGCATAACTATTTTTTTTTTCTAACTTGTAAATGTATTAGGGGTTATCCTGATGCACCATGATATCAATTGCTGAAACACTCAGGTTCTCTGACCTTTATTCAAGCACAACCTTCTCCCATCTCTAGGTTAAACACTCCTCTCCGTAGGCCATTCTTGTTTAGTATGGTCTGCAGTCTACACAATAATTGTCTTATGAATGCAGATTGTCGTTGTCTTTTCTAAAATTGTTGCCTTTCTTTTAAAAAACAGATCCTTGCCTTTGGCTAGGTCACCAATACCTTGATTTGATGACACATCATGTTGTGCTAGATTTTTTTTTCCTTCTTTTTTCCCTCTGCAATTTTCTTTTTACAGGAGCCGAAAGAACAACCCTTCCTGCAATACATGGAATTCCTCTTTATATGTCCATCTTTTTTGTGTCCTAAAAGATGATGCTATTTGAATGACCATCGGAATATAGACATAAAGAGGGATAAACACTTTTCTAATGAAATTATTCATTCTTCCCCCTTTCAAAGTCTGCAGCCAAATATACTTCTAATATTCTGTTTGGTTCTGTTGTACTACTTAATGATATGTTAATTGTGATAAAACGATGTTGTCCTTAAAAAAGGGAAATGCTGCAGGGAATGTTGCTGATATGCTGGAACTGTACCAAGCAGTTCCTTTGTTATTTGTTGCTGAGTTTGGTGCTGTTTATTGCTTTTTTGGCTGTTTTTTCTACTATATTTTGCTGGTTTCTCTGCTGTATATTGCTGTTCATTGTTGTACATGGGCTGAGTTTTTTTGCTGCTGTCTATTGTTATTTATTGCTACAAATTGAGCATTTTCTGGAAACTTTGTCACAACTCTCAACAAGGTTCAACCGGGGTCATTAGAGATTGGTTCCCAAGCTTTGTCAAAGCTTCGTACAGTGCCTTCAAGATTTAGAATTTTTTAGCTTTGATTATTAAGTATACTTTTGGTCTTTTTTTGCAGGATTTGGAAAATTAGCGAGGATGGTGGATGTACACTTTTGGTCTTTTTGTGGGTTAGTTTGCATAAGAAAGAATTTGTATATAAATTTTGCCTTAGATAAAAACTTAGATATATGTAGCATGTCTTAGAGAAGGATTTGGAAATATATATATTTTGCTAGTTAGTTTGGAACATGTACATTTTGTATGGTTGATTTGAAGAAACTCATGTGTATTTGTATACAATGGTACAAATGAATGTATAAGGAACCTACATGAATTGCGTGTATTGAAAGAGGGAATTGCAAGAACCTCATCTCTTTGCAACAAAAAATTGTTGCCAAATATAACCTTTATCTTTCACAACGATTATTTTTGTTGCGAAAGATTTTATTAATCGCAATATAGAGTCTATTGCAACGACATTTGTCGTTGTAAATTTTTGTATTAATCTTAATGCACTCTTTTGCAACGACCTCTTTTGTTGCAAAAGGTGACATTTATAGCAACACTAGTAGTTGTTACCAAAGGCTAGTTCTATAGCAACGACAATAGTCGTTGCAAAAGAATGATGCCAATCGCAACGACATTTTGTGTTGCTTAAATGTGCTAATATTTTACAAGATACAAGTGTTTAACAACGATAAATGTATTGTAACGACAAAATGTTGTTGCAATAGGTTTATTTTTCGCAACGACCAATGTCGTTGCCGTACCCTTTAGCTACACCTTGACCCGCAACGACCACGCAACGACAATTGTCGTTGCAAAATGTGTCTATTGCAACGACAACCCCTGTATTGCAACGACTTTTGCCGTTGCGATAAGCAGTCTTTCTTGTAGTGGAATCTTTAATGCTGCGCTTTTTTAATACATAGATGTGTTGGAAGAGAGGAGCCAGAACGTTTTCTCTGAGTCCTCCTCAATTCAATTAATCTGATAAAAGAGATTACAATTTATAACCCTAAAACTAACTGTCCACTACTTGTAGCTCTAACCCATTAACCCACTAACTTAGGCCCACTAATTAAATAACTAACAAACCCTAAATTCCTCTAACTGATCAAGGAAACTCACGCCACACACCAATTCTAACTTAATTAATTAACCTAATTTTGAATCACTTAATCTTCTAACAAGATGTATGTTTTATTTTGGGATTTGAGGTTTTTTACAACCCTAGATCTCGAATTGTTTACCCAAATCTAGCTTGAATGATTAATTGATTCTTGATCTTAAAAATGACCTTTTGATTAAGAATTCGTGCTCTTGCATGCGCTTTGATTTTGTGCGATGTGTGGCTATAATATTTTTTTTATATATCTTGATTTCCTGAGAACTCGACGAAGAAGATGACCCTTTGAGATGTCGATGAGTCTTGAAATGGGCTTTGGTTGGTGGCGAGGCACTACTTGTGGTCTTGGGCTTAATTACTCATGTTCGATTCCCCCACCAAATGAGCAGGCCCGGTCTGAGTAATCGAAGGGCCTGAGGCAAAATAGAAATTAAGACCCCTAATAAAACCTTTTTATAATTAAAAAACAAACAAAAGGGCCCTTTTCTAAATTCGAACCTACAACCATGTGGTATAATTATCATAAACCTATCAACTGGGCTATTTAGTATGTTTTTTTATGTTTTGTAGATATATTACTACTATTAGAAATTTACTTATTATGGGCCCCTAAAATTTACGGGCCCTGGGCCGTCGTCCCTCTCGCCCACCCCCTTGGGCCGGCCCTGCAAATGAGGCAATCCTCGTATCCTATCGAGCTACCTCTATGATGCTAACGAGATCTTGGTTATAAACAGGCAGGGCCGGCCCTGGGAAATTCGGGGCCCAAGGCGATATGAAAAATTGGGGCCTTTTATTGAAAAATATATTCGCAATTGTTTTATGAAAAAAATACATTGAAAAAATACTATAATTATTCAAATAAATATCAAATCACATATATGTGTAATATTCTTACCGAAAACAAATCTGAGTACTTGATCAAAGCAATTGGATTTCATCTATAAAATTGACGAATTTAGCAAAACAAAACTGAACATATCGATTATCTAATGGCTACAAACACCAAGGGTCCAAGAGGCAAGAGAGGAGAGTTGGGGTGTTGGGTGATTTTGATTTTTAAGGTAACTAAATGGCATGATTTTTAGCAGCAATGCGCCCCACACCAAAAATAGAGAGAGGAGATTAAAGAATGATTAATGTGAATAATTGAACAAAGTATGGTGAACCAGAGTATGTGGGCTTCTTCAATTTGAAAAGCACAGTTTTAGCATTTGATTTAAATATGTTCTTCAATTCAATATTTCTATTTTTTTATGATAGATTGTGGGCTTTTTTTTTTCAAAATTGGAGTCATCTACCGTATTTCTTAAAAAAAAATTGTAATAATTGGGGCCTTTTAGCCAAGTATGTAAACTTCTTTTTTACGTGGGCTTCTTCAAACACTACTTGAGCCCAAAAAAAAAAAGCATTACTTCAGCAGGTGGGCTTCTACTTCTCTTTATTTTTCAAGAAACATATACATGTGATGTTTTTAAAATTGGGCCCTATATGGTGTGGGAGCCCTAGACCCAGGCCTACTTGGCCTATAGCCAGGGCCGGCCCTGTAAACAGGGGCGGAGGGAGGGGGTATGCAGTGGCTCAAGCCCCCCGGAAAGTTTTTTCTTAAAAAAAATATATTTGTATGTATAGCAGATGAGTTGAGTATGAACTAAATGAACATTCTAGCACAGTGGTTGGTTGAAGGCTGCAAGAAGTGGAAAAAAGAGTTGAGTATGAACTAAATCAACATTCTAGCACAGTGGTTCAAGGGTACAAGAAGTGGAAAGAGATGTGGAGTTCAAGCCTTTCCACCTTTTTTTTTACATTTGTTTTTTAAAAAACTCCTAAATTCTAACTGTTTAACCCTATTATTAACTTCATTTCCCCTTCATCAAAGAGCCCCCCAGGTTCGGTGGCTGGCTCGCTCCTCCAGTCCAGGTTCGGTCGTCGGCTCAAAACAGTCAGCCCCCCCCGGAAATATTCCTGCCTCTGCCCCTGGTTATAAAGAGTAAGTTTGTGTGTTAAGTTTGTGTATATTCATATAATTATGACCTAATATCCATATAGATGTGATCGAATACGTATTTGTATGCATGTGTTATGTCCCTGGTTGGGATTTGGAGATTGAAAGGGAGAAAGGAGAGATTATGGTAGAATTAAGGGAAAAGAAGATGAGTTTAGGGATAGAGGAGAAGTTTAGGGAAGAAGAAGACACACAGAGAGAAAGGAGAGAGAGTAAAGTTTAGGGTTAGGGAGAAAATAGGTAATTTGACATTTGATTCATTGAATCCTTTCCATATTACACTAATAGGGTATTTATACCCATCCTTAATACCCCTATAAATGACAACATGCATATGACTTATAGTATTCATATAGAATAAATGTGAATTAGTATCCATACCTATATGATTTTTGTCCCAGAAAATCACGAATTTTTAAAATAATAGACATAGAAAAATTTTAAATCTAGTATTTAACACATAGAAATGTTCAAAACTTTATATATTAACCCCTCGTTTATTTTTAGATAAGGAAATATTGCGATTATCCTTCCGAATCTAATCCATATATTTTTAAATTAAGATTCATTGATCAATATTATAAATCATCGTTCTCTCATTTTAAATACAAAATTGATTTCCTTTTCCCATCCCCATTTGATGCTCTAACCATTTCTATCATCCCTTCTCTAGACGCACATAAAGCCTAAATGTCGTAAAAGAAATACGTAAAACTTAATGCGAAGTATCTGGACGTTTCAGCCATTCGTAAATTTGAAAATTGCAGGTCAAAATTTTCGAAAGGTGATCTGGTTAACTACTATCAACAGTCATCACAACTTGATTGAAAAATTGCAATGTATATGATGAAATCAATCCATAAAAGTCGGGGTGAAAAATAAAAAGAATTCCAACTCGATAAAAAAGAAATTAAAGAAAAGAAAAATGAAGCTACGCATTAATTACGGTGTTGATCAAGTAGCGTGCGTTTTAACAAGTCTGTACGTCTTTCCTCGTTCATTCTTAGCTACTCTGCTAATTGTTATTATTATTATTATTATTACTTTTCAATTCTTAATTAGGTACGTACGTACGTAAGTGTACGTGTGGAAGCTGCAGCTAGCCGTTGAACGAGCGAGTTGTGGCTGATCCGATCCATCCATATATGTATTCACAGACGGTACGATCAATCGACAAATTAAGCATATCAATTAATTAGATCGATCTAGCAAAATAAAATTGCCTACAAAAAAAAAAAAAAATGATTAGTATGCAGTGGCTTGTCACAAAAATGGTGTTAGTATCGCTAGTAATGTCCTCTTACAGGGCGGCATCCGCGGCAAATAAATCCGAAATCACGAAATCAGGGTGCCAGGATGAGTGCGGTGGCGTCAAAATCCCCTACCCCTTCGGCATTGGAGATGGTTGTCACCCCTTAAATAGCACCTTCACAGTCGATTGCGACACCAGCAGCGGCGCCACACCAGTACCGCGGCTACGTGGGGACACCCGTCCGATCCTAAGCATCAGCATGGAAGATAGCACCATCCGCTTCTCCTCCTCCGAGGTTGTTGCATACCAGTGCTACAACAACGGCCTACCCATATTCCCCAGCAACTACAGCATAGTTCACATGTCTAGCCTGTTCAACATCTCGACCACAAAGAACATATTGGTTGGCCTCGGATGCGACACCACTGCCACTTATTATGACATGAACGAGACTGTGGGCGGTATAGTCGGTGTTAAATGAAAACTTCTAATCCAAGGTTCCAAACAGCTCTTAGAGTAAAGTGTAGCTGGAGATCCTAGACGCGGCCAAGTTGACAGAGGCGCGCCCGCGTCAAATGACAGCAGAAGTATGACAGTAAAACTCATACAGCAGTTAGAGTTAGTTTATGTTTTTGAATTACTTCCTAGGTATGGTGTTAGTGGGGAAGTGGATTTGTAATGACAGTTTTAAGTGGTTATCTTTATTATGTAATAGCTTTAGCAGTTGATTGAAAAAAAAAAAAAAAGAGTTGTGGTTTTCAGAAGAAAAACTGTCGAGTCTGTGAGCCAGAGCTTTGTGTTCTTCCTAGTGCTCTTGTTCTTGAATTGATTGTGTGTGGTGTGTGATCCAAAGACTGAGTTCCAACAGTTGGTATCAGAGCTAAGAGCAGTGCTCTTGCTGGGTTTAGGTGTTGGGTTGAGTGCAGTGAGTTAAACACAGGGAAACACAAGTGTTGAGAGAAATTGTTCAATATGCAGAACAATGGAAGTAGTGGTGCTGGCAATCCTCAATTGCCTATGTTCAAAGGTGTGAACTACCACTTTTGGAGCTTGAAGATGACAACCCTCTTCAAGTCTCAAGAAGTTTGGAACTTAGTGGATCAAGGATTCGAGGACACTGCTGAAGGGGAGCCAGATCAGCAGTTGAGAGACAAGAGGAAGAAGGACTCTAAGGCCTTGTTCATGATACAGTCAGCCTTGGATGATGAGGTGTTTCCAAGGATAGCAGCTTCTCAGACGTCACATGATGCTTGGGAGGTGTTGAAGCAAGAGTATATGGGTGATAGAAGGGTTATCACTGTAAAACTCCAATCTCTAAGAAGAGATTTTGAGATGCTAGTGATGCAGGAGAAGGAGACTGTGCAGGCCTATCTGTCAAGAGTCACAGGGATTGTAAATCATATGAGAACATATGGTGAAGAGATTGGTAATGAGAAAGTTGTGAGTAAGGTTTTGAGAAGCCTTACAAAGAAATTTGACCATGTTGTAGCTGCAATAGAGGAGTCCAAGGACCTTGAAACCTACAGGTTTGAAGAGCTCACCAGTTCTCTTCATGCTCATGAAGAGAGGCTAAGTAGAGGCAGTGAAACCAAGGAAGAGAAACTGCTTCAGGTCAAGGATGATGGTTCAAAGAACAAAGGTGAGAGCTCTTCGAGTAGAGGTGGTTACAGAGGTGGCCATAGAGGAAGAGGTGGCTACAGAGGCAACAATAGAGGTCGTGGTGGTAGAGGTCAAGGAAGAGGCTCTTCTAATAGTCAGGGAAGAGGCCAAGGAAGTGAGAATGGCAGAGACCAGTGGAAGGATTCCTCAAGAGGAAATCATAGTGAGTCAAGGTCTTACAGAAGTAACATTAAGTGTTATTATTGTAAGAGATATGGGCACAAGGAGATTCAGTGCTGGGATAAGCAAGAAAATGAGAGCAAAGGAGCAAATTTCTCAGAGAATACAGAGAAAGAGGAAAGATTGTTCATGGCTCTCACTACCACTGAAGAGAAAGGATCTGCTATGTGGTACTTGGACAGTGGTTGTTCAAACCACATGTCAAGCTCAAGGAAAATGTTTAAGGAGCTTGATGAAACCAAGAGAAGTAAGGTGAGACTTGGTGATGACAAATTGCTGCAAGTTGAAGGGAAAGGCACAGTGATGATTGCTAGTGTGCAAGGTGGAGAGAAGGCATTGTGTGATGTTCAGTTTGTGCCTGGTCTAGCTCACAATTTATTGAGCGTTGGACAGTTGCAGCAAAATGGTTTCTCCTTGTTGTTTGATGAAGATAAATGTGTGATCAGGGAAAAGAAGACAGGTCACATAGTTGTTAGTGTGTCAATGACTGCTAATAGGATGTTTCCTATTAATTTGGCTTCAGATGTGAGCAAGGCAATGGCAGTCAAAAGTGCTGAAGAATCTGAGCTGTGGCATCAGAGGTATGGACATCTGAACATGCAGAGTTTGAGGTTGTTGAGTGCAAAAGGAATGGTTCAGGGTTTGCCTAAGATCAATGATCTAGAGTTTTGTGAAGGGTGTGTGTATGGCAAACAGCTTCGAGGATCCTTTCCAAGTGGATCAGCTTGGAGAGCAACTCAGTGCTTAGAGTTGCTGCATGCAGATCTGTGTGGACCAATGCAAACTGAGTCCATGGGAGGAAGTAAGTATTTTTTGATGATCACAGATGATTATAGCAGGATGAGCTGGGTGTTCTTTCAAAAACACAAGTCTGAGGCTTTCTTGAACTTCAAAAGGTTCAAGGTGATGATTGAAAATCAGTTGGAGAGCAAGATCAAGGCTCTTAGGACTGATAGAGGAGGTGAGTTCTTATCAAATGAATTCAATGAATTCTGCTATGAGAGTGGGATTAGGAGAGATTTGACAGCCCCATACACTCCTGAGCAAAATGGAGTGGCAGAGAGGAAGAACAGAACTGTTGTTGAGATGGCCAGAAGCATGATGAAGGCAAAGGGTGTGCCAAACAGATTCTGGTGTGAAGCAGTGGCAACTGCAGTGTATTTGTTGAATATCTCTCCAACAAAGGCTGTGCTAAATAGAACTCCATATGAGGTGTTGAAAGGAAGAAAGCCAGGAGTTGATCATTTGAAAGTGTTTGGCTGCATAGCATACACTTTGGTCAACTTGAGACAAAAGTTAGATGACAAGGCAGAGAAATGTTTGTTCATAGGATATGCTTCACAATCAAAAGCATATAAATTGTTCAATCCTGCAAATGGAAGAGTGATCATCAGCAGAAATGTAGTGTTTGATGAAGGAAGTAAATGGGAATGGAAGAAAGGTGAGAAAGGAGATGGGATGCATGATTTGATCTCTCTTGACAGTACAGATGAGGAGACTGATCAAGATGAAGAGCTCAGTGGCACTGAGGGCTCAACTCCAAGCACACCTGGAACACCAGCAACTCCATCTGATCTTGCCAGTTCATCAAGCAGTCACAGTGGTTCTCCTTCAAGCTCTTCAAGTGACTCTCCTCCTAGAAAAATGAGGTCACTAGCTGATGTGTATGACAGAACTGTGAGAGTTGGTTTTGCTTTGCTTGGAACAGATCCTGTAAGTTTTGATGAAGCAAAGGGAGAGAACCAGTGGCAACAGGCAATGAATGAAGAGATGAAAGCCATTGTAAAGAATGACACTTGGGAGCTTTGTGAGTTGCCCGAGGGAAAGAATGTGATAGGTCTTAAATGGGTATTTAGGACAAAGTACAACACAGATGGGAGTATTCAAAAGCACAAGGCAAGGCTTGTGGCTAAGGGGTACTCACAGCAAGAAGGGATAGATTATGAAGAGACCTTCTCACCTGTAGCAAGGTTGGAGACAGTGAGGGTTGTACTTGCTTTGGCAGCTCAGTGGAAGCTACCCATCTTTCAGTTGGATGTGAAGTCAGCATTTCTGAATGGTGAGCTCCAAGAAGAAGTATTTGTGGAGCAGCCTTTGGGTTATGAAAAGAAAAATGATGAGTTCAAGGTGTACAAGTTAAAGAAAGCACTGTATGGGCTCAAGCAAGCTCCTAGAGCTTGGTACAGCAAGATTGATGATTTCTTTCTAAGAAATCAGTTTGTGAGAAGTGAAAATGAGCCAACCCTTTATGTCAAGAAGGGAAGAAAAGGGGAGTTCATCATTGTGTGTTTGTATGTAGATGACATCATCTACTTGAGCAATTCACAAGAGATGTTAGAACAGTTTAAGAGTGCCATGATGAAGAAGTTTGAGATGACAGATCTGGGATTACTTCAATACTTTCTTGGGTTAGAGGTAAAGCAAAGTGAAGAAGGTGTGTTTCTGTGCCAAGAAAAGTATGCCCGAGATCTTTTGAAGAAGTTTCAGTTAGAGAAGTGTGAGATTGCTCACACTCCTATGAATATGAATGAGAAGTTGCAAAGGATGGATGGTACTGAGAAGACAGATGAAAAGTGCTACAGAAGTCTTGTAGGAGGTTTGAACTATCTCACTCACACTAGGCCAGACATTGCCTATTGTGTGAGTGTTGTATCCAGATATATGCATGAGCCAACAAAGCAGCACATGGGAGCTGCAAAGAGAATCCTGAAGTATGTTGCAGGGACCCTACAGTTGGGAATTTGGTATGAAAGTGTGAAAGAGTTCAAATTGCAAGGCTATACAGACAGTGATTGGGCAGGCTGTATAGATGACAGAAAGAGCACTTCTGGATCTGTGTTTGGGTTTGGATCAGGTGCAGTCACATGGAGCTCTAAGAAGCAAGAGACAGTGGCTCTTTCATCCTCTGAAGCAGAGTATGTAGCAGCTGGTGCAGCTGCTAGACAGGCATTGTGGCTAGGGAAGTTGTTGTCTGATTTTGGAATTGAACAGAGTGAGGCTAAGGAAATCTGGTGTGACAACAAATCAGCCATAGCTATGACAAAGAATCCAGCTTTTCATGCCAGGACAAAGCACATAGATGTGCAGCACCATTTCATTCGAGAATTGGTGGCCAAGGGCAAAGTTGTGTTGAAATTTTGTGGAACAAATGAACAGAATGCAGATCTGTTTACCAAAGCTTTGTGTGGAGCTAAGCATGAGTATTTTGTTGAGAAGATTGGCATGAGGAACCTTGAATTAAGGGGAGGTGTTAAATGAAAACTTCTAATCCAAGGTTCCAAACAGCTCTTAGAGTAAAGTGTAGCTGGAGATCCTAGACGCGGCCAAGTTGACAGAGGCGCGCCCGCGTCAAATGACAGCAGAAGTATGACAGTAAAACTCATACAGCAGTTAGAGTTAGTTTATGTTTTTGAATTACTTCCTAGGTATGGTGTTAGTGGGGAAGTGGATTTGTAATGACAGTTTTAAGTGGTTATCTTTATTATGTAATAGCTTTAGCAGTTGATTGAAAAAAAAAAAAAAAGAGTTGTGGTTTTCAGAAGAAAAACTGTCGAGTCTGTGAGCCAGAGCTTTGTGTTCTTCCTAGTGCTCTTGTTCTTGAATTGATTGTGTGTGGTGTGTGATCCAAAGACTGAGTTCCAACAGTCGGATGCATTACTTCGTGTTCCTCGTTTGAACCGCCCAAGAGCGGTTCATGCTCAGGTGTTCATGGATGTTGCGCCACCTCTATCTTTGATTCCCGCAACAGGGGGCATTCCGTCCAAGTTCAAAGCACGTCAAATCATACTTGGGTACCGCCGGTACTTGAAGGTGGTGACAACAACTGCAGCGTTGCGTTTGTTACAGAGGCTGTTAATGGTTCGTATGATTTTTCCATTCAGAATTTGACGGTCTCGCCAGCGGAGTACGCCAGGATGCGGGTTCCGGTGGTCTTCGATTGGTTCATTCACTCGATCCATAAAAATTGCTCGGAAAGCATGAAGTTCAAAAATGGGCCGAACGGGTATGTGTGTGGCTCTAATACCATATGTCTTGATCTGGATACCTCTTACTACCGTTGCCAGTGTTCGAAGGGCTACACTGGTAATCCGTACCTCCCTAACGACTGCCAAGGTATATACATAATTACATATCATAGTTACTGTGCAATTTTTTTTTTCTTTTTAACA
Source organism: Persicaria tinctoria (assembly GCA_037127255.1). NCBI lineage: Eukaryota > Viridiplantae > Streptophyta > Magnoliopsida > Caryophyllales > Polygonaceae > Persicaria > Persicaria tinctoria. The sequence goes on along the minus strand of JBANSL010000008.1, from coordinate 4,152,605 downwards.
AATATTCTATTTTTTTATTTATATTAAAATTAATTAATATAACAATATAAATTTAAGACAAAACTTTACTCAATTCGATAAAATATCGATATATTTTTTATAAGATTTTACACAATTTCGTTAGAAATGAATACATTATATTTTATATTATATTTTATCTCTTTTGTTTGTATTATCCTAATGAATATATTATATTCTATCTAAAATTTCAGTATTATGATAAGAGATGAATTATAAAAACAATTATAACCAATTACTCTGTATATGCTAAATCTAGTTAACAGTGAATATAGTAAAAATTAGCAATGTTGTAATTGAAATTTATATTATTGGTACGTAGATATTGATGAATGCGCGAATCCAAGCCAGAACGACTGCGAGAAGCCAGAATACTGTGCGAATAAAGTTGGAAGTTACGACTGCAAATGCCCGAATGGACAGGCTGGCAACGCCACAAAAGCAAGTCCTTGCTTTCCAATTCCAAACGCTTCAAGGGCAATTATTCTTGGTACCTACACTTAACACCTTTCTCTATATTTTTTCCCCTCCAATTATATACAATTAATTAATAGATTTCACTGTGACTCATGACAACTTTTCTTTAATCGTAATATTTTTAATCAATTTGAATTTTCTTTATATATTAACATAATATAACTAGGGTTGTTATATGAGCTGAACAGCTCGAGCTCGGTTCGGAATCGGCTCGAAAAAGCTCGACTCGAGCTCGTTCACTTACCTAAACAAGCCGAGCTTGAACATGATTTGAAGCTCGGTTGAAAGCTCGGCTCGTTCGATTTAGGCTCGAATAGCTCGAATAATATGAAACTTCTAAAATTTTCTTTAAGTTAATATGTTATGACCAAGTAAAGCTACTTAAAGCTCGAAAAAAGCTAGGCTCGAGCTCGTTCATTTACTAAAACAAGCCGAGCTTGAAAAGAAAAGAAAGCTCGTTTAAAAATTGGGATCGGCTCGGCTCGAGCTCGTTTAACAAATGAACAAGCTTGAACATGTCAAGCTCGGCTCGTTCGTCTCGAATAACACCCCTAAATATAACAATTAATATTTGATAAAGATAAGGTTTCACTAAATATCAATATTCAATTCTTGAATTCTTTTAGTGCTTGTTTGGATGAACACGAGAATTACACTTACTAGAAATTTAATTAATGGGAATTGAAGTTCCTGAGAATTGAATATATGTTTGGATAAGTTTAACTTTATATGAATTAATTAAAGTAATGCGTTTTATTTTGTTGAATATGACGACTTTCATATGAATTTGTATAAAATTACTTTTGTAACACTTAATTATAAAAATTATTTAATTAAATTATGGTTTAAATAAATATGAACTTTCATAGGAATTAAAATATGAACTTTCATAGGAATTGAAGTTCTTATGATTTAAAAAAAAACATATTTGGATAAGTTTAACTTTCATAGGAATTCAATTCTTGAATTCTTTTATTAGAAAATTTATCAATTTAATAAATGCATTAAATTATAATAAATTTATAATATCTTACCAAAATTTAAAATGACATAATCATTTTTTTTTATTAGGTAATAATTCGGATGGGAAAAACCCTATCCGAAAGCATCCTGTCGGATGAGGCCTAAAAGGCCTGAATTAGTGTATAAATCTAGCTCCCTAGTAGAGTAGCAAAGGTGTGCAACCTTATCCGCTACCCGATTACCATTACGGGGAATATGGGAGATACCAACATTATTTACTCCTTAGAGAAGGGCTTTGATATCAGACATAACCATTTCTATTTCACAGGGACATCCGACTTTTGTACTGACATAATCATTGATTGATTAGAAATGGATGGATGAGATTAATTGAAACTTTTTCTTTTTATTTAAATAAAAAAGGGTAGGCCCACCATTTTTATAACCAAATTGCTGAAGCGGAAGCACGTGTCTTGGTTTTTTTTGTGAGGCAACATTTTTTATGGGGACGAGGACATTTTGCTTGCACTGTGTGTTCGATGAATAATGACGAACAAATTACCGAATAATTTCATATTATCGACGAATAATAACTCTGAACTTCCAGATGTTGCTTGCACTTTGTGGCATAACTTTTGGTGGGGTAACATTGTTTTTTTTGTGTGGTGCACTGTTTGAGTTATTCGATAAGGTGATATTAATTATTCGCTAACTTATAGTTATTATTCGTGTGTAAAGAGTAGTTATCGTTTAGATAATAGCAAAAGGGTTAGTCAATTTTGCAACTATTCGCTAGGTTAATAGTAATTATTCGCTAAATTGATCGTTATTATTCGTCTGTAAATAGGATTTATCATTTCGATAATAGCAAAAGAGTTGGTCAATTTTCAACTACTCGCTAGGTTGATAGTAATTATGTGCTAGGTTGAAAGAGAGTATGTAAATGTAATTCTTGATTTCCCACATCTATTTAACCACCCACATATGAATAATTCCTTATTATCAACGCATAGAAACTATATGAACTTGCCGAATAGACAAATTGTCCCCAAATAAAACTAGATCCGATCCCTGACTAAGACCAACAAAATCATCCAATCTTAGTGGCAAATCAAAGATGATGAAATAAAATATCAATTTCAAAATATCAATTTCAGAAATTTAACCAGTTAACAAACCCTATAAATTTGGGGGTTTATCGTGTGTAAAGAGGAGTTACTATTTAGATAATAGAAAAATGTTTGATCAATTTTTCAACTATTCGCTAGGCTAATAGTAATTATTGACTAAGTTGATAGTTATTATTCATGTGTAAAGAGGAGTTATTGTTTAAATAGCAAAATGTTTGGTCAATTTTGCAGCGTACTATTCGTTAGGGTGATAGTAATTATTCGTTAAGTTGATAGTAATTATTTGTTTGTAGTAAATTTGCGGGAAAACTAATTAAAATACCCCCACCTTTGGGGATATGGTAAAAATATATCCTCAACTTTCAAATGTAATAAAAATATCCCGACTTTTGAGGATGGTGGTAATATATTACCCTGTGTTTTCTCACGGGTCAAAAATGCTAACAAGACAGCCTACATGGATTTTTTTTACAAGACAACATACGTGGAACCCTTTTTTTTTTACAAATTAGCACTAAAATTGGCTTTTCTTCATCGGTTTCCTTAGGAAAAAAATAAAACGATAACAAATTAAAGCCGAAAAACGAAATTGATTCAACCAAGCAACGTACTAATCTGGTCAAAATTGCCTCAAATGAACACAACACGACTATTCCTAACACCAAACCGACAACAAAACTAAACCAACAACAACAACAACGAAGAGGGGAGAAAAAAAGTCACCCACTCAAATCCGTAAACGAATCAAAGGGGAAGAAGGTGTGAGAGAGACAGTTAAAGATAGTCGACTACGAGGAAGGAAGATCGACTGACATTAAAGATGAACCATGAGCTACCTGGAAGACCTGGAAGACAATTCTAGAGGCAACCACGGTCCACGAAAGAAGATATGAGGGAGGAAAAGACGTTGGGTATGAACCCGGTCCAACTCTTTAATTTTTTTCCCTAAGGACACTATTCAAGAAAACCTTTGTAAAAAATCCGCGTAGGCTGCTTTGTCAGCATTTTTGACTCGTGAAAAAACTTGTGGTAATATATATATTACCACTACCCTCAAAGGTTTGGATATTTTTATTACATTTGAAAGTTGAGGATATATTTTCACCATACCCCCAAAGGTGGGGGTATTTTAATTAGTTTTCCCTAAATTTGCACAAAAAATAAATAAAAAACAAACAACGGTAGGCACGTTTGTGGTTCACACGCCCGCTCTTGTGAGAGTGGAGTGGTATTTCACGTGGGCCCCACATTTTTTTAAAAATGAATTATTAAATTCCAGGATTAATCACGCCTTTCCATTTCCATTCGATCAACGATCAATATTTGTTAGTACAAAACACAATAAGACTTGTTAATATTTTATCCATATTCTATATATATAAGTAATACGAATAATCATGTTGTTTCAGACGAACAATATATTTTGCTCATCAAAGTTTTCTTTAAATCTTAGAATCCAACGCTCCAAATTTATTCACAAATTATACCGTTAAAAGTGTTTACAAATGATTTATGATGTGAACTGTAAACAAATTGATTGTTCATTGGTAACACTATAATTATATTTGATATAATATATATATATATATAATCCCCTTATATAAATAGAAATTGACAACATTGGGAATTTTGTAGGTCTTAGCATAAGCCTGGGATCGATACTTGTTTTCATTTTCATTGGAGGGTTGTACAAGCTATGGCAGAGCAGGAAAGAGACCAAAGAAAGAGACGGGAACTTTGAGAGAAATGGTGGAAAGTTGCTAGAACAACAACTATCAACGAGTGATTCTGGTATAGGGGGAACCAAGATCTTTAGTAAGGCAGAGTTGGAAAAAGCAACGGACAACTTCAATGACAATAGAGTACTTGGTCGCGGTGGACAAGGAATCGTATACAAAGGCATGTTATCAGATGGAAGAATAGTAGCAATTAAAAAGTGCAGAAAAGATGATGAGCACCCAGACCAATCTACAAATCAGTTCATCAATGAGGTAGTGATTATGTCTAAGATCAACCATAGACATATAGTTAAAGTACTTGGATGCTGTCTTGAGACTAAGGTTCCTTTGTTGGTTTACGAGTTTGTACCCAATGGTACTCTCGAGCAACATATCTATAACCCCACCGAAGAGTTTCGCATCACTTGGAAAATGCGTTTCCAAATAGCCCTTGATTCGGCAGGAGCTCTTGCATATCTGCATTCATCGTCTGATACCCCTATTTACCATAGGGATATAAAGTCTTCCAACATACTTCTGGATGACAAATACAAAGCAAAGGTTTCAGATTTTGGGATTTCAAAAAACATTTCCATGGAGCAAACTCATGTCACTACAGCTGTTCAAGGCACATATGGCTATCTTGACCCAGAGTACTACCAGTTGGGACAATTTACCGATAAAAGCGATGTTTACAGTTTCGGAGTTGTCCTACTAGAGCTACTAACGAGCAAGAGGCCGATCTCTACAAACAAAGCTCATGAATCTCAAAGTTTGGTTGCAGTGTTTCTACAGTTGACAACCATTGGGTCAGATGATTTGTATCATATCTTGGACAAAGAAGTACAACAAGAATGTTCGAAAGGCGACATAGAGACGTTGGTTAAGCTTACTAAGCGATGCTTGAGCATGCATGGGAGAGAAAGACCTACAATGAGGGAGGTTGTCATGATATTGGAGATGATCAATGGACGCCAAGATCATGTGTCTAATGCCTCGTTTGCGATAAGCAGCATGAAAAAGGCAGATGAATATTGTTGGTCGAATGATCAGATTGAGACAACAATGGATGATGAAGGTCCCTTAATTAACTCAAGCACTTTTGCTTCCATGAGTTGACCGTACATATCCTTGATTGTGCACATGTTGTAGCTTTTCCTCTGATGGTCAAATCCAACGTTCGTACGGTTAAACTTAAACCTCTTTTGATTTTCAATCTTATCGGCCTACTAAACGAGTTTTTTCTTTAATCTTGACTTTAATAAACAAGTTTATTCTACAAGTCCCTTAATATTTTATTTCAAATGCTTCTGTTGCTCTGCAACTGACCGTTTGTACACTACAATACTGTCAAAGAAAACTAAGAGGAATTTTCTCAGTAAAGAGCCAAAACTATCATTCATCATTGCTTGGAATGTTATAGGCGCATTTGTTAGGCCAAAGGGCATAACCTTGAACTCGAAATGCCCATGGTGAGTCCAAAACGCAATTTTAGCCATGTCTTCCCTTGCCATCCTTACTTGATGATATCCTGCCCGCAAATCCAATTTAGACAACACCACTGCACCGTTCAATTTGTCTAGGAGATCTTTGATATGGGGAATAGGAAATCGATCCTTGATGGTTATGTCGTTCAACTGCCTGCAATCCACGCAAAACCCCCACGACCCCGACCCATCTTTCTTTTTGACCAACAACGTTGGAAATGCAAAACGACTCTGGCTTGCCTAGCTAGATAGTACCCTGTTTCAGTATCTGAGTCACCTTGTTTAATTTATGTTTCTTTCTCACACTATAATTACTATATACCCGTGCCGTCAAAAGGATTGGATGAACCAAGATCCATCTCCTGAATTTGCTTTTAGCACCTGTAAATTGATGGATGTAAATAAACAGACCGAATTAATATTAGTCCAACGACTTATAATAATTAATGTGTGGACATATGACATTTAATATGACTTTTCGCATTGGTCCCAGTACGTAATACAGAGTATATATGATGGAGATTTTCAATGTGTGGACATATGACATTTAATATGACTTTTTCATCATTTGAAAAAAGGTTCACAACTCACAAGTCACAACAATGACTTTCATGTGCGCAGCTCAATTTTCATCAACTTATAGTTTCAATTTTCAAACAATAAAAAGGTATAGCTTCAATGCAGCAGATCGCACAAATTAAATTTAAATGTACAAACAAAGGAAGATATATAAATACAACTACAAAGAAAAATGATCAAGTGTTTCGTTACTAAAATATCAATTCTGGTAATAGCAGCGGCCTCTTCCTCCAGTGGTGTAGTAAAGGCGGTTAACCAGATAGCGAAGCCAGGATGCCAAGACGAGTGCGGTGGCGTCAAAATCCCCTTCCCCTTCGGCATTGGAGCAGGCTGTTTCGGCGCTGCACCCCACTTCGACTTCGAAATCAAATGTAGTCCCACCAACCCAAAACCAACACTTGCGCGGATCTATAACAGCGAGGTGCTGAGCATTAGCCCCGAAGATCACACCATCCGCGTCTCCTCGAGGATTGCATATGCGTGCTACGGCGTTGATTTCCAAAACGGAGTCCTCCATAACTCCAACAACAGCCGCTATTTCATGCGTAGTGAGGTGCCATTCACCATGTCGACGACTCGGAATAAGCTGGTGGGCATTGGGTGCGACACGAATGCACTACTCGTTGATCACTACGCCAATAGGCTCTATGATCCGGACAATCAGTATGCGTCTGCGGCTTGCACGGCTTATAGCTTCCACTCGAACAACGCGATGGGGAACGGGACATGTGATCCCGGCCTTGGATGTTGCGAGGTCTCCATCTTAAATGGAGGCATGGGGTCGCCGTTGGTGACGGTTAGCAGCTTGTCAAACCATAGCCAACCGGGGTGCCGCGATAGCCCGTGTAGCTACGCGTTTGTTGGGGAGGTGGGTGGGTATAGTTTCTCGGCGACCAACTTGACTGCCACGGAGGAGAATTGCGATAAGATTCGAGTTCCGGTGGTATATGATTGGTATGTGAGATCGATTGAGAGCTGCTCAAGGATCAAGAATGCTAAACGGGGCAGTCCGCTGATGATATGTGGCACAAATGCCCGGCTTGAGTGTGAGTTTGAAGACAGTTATGGACACATTGGATACCATTGTTACTGTTTGGAAGGATACACCGGTAATCCATACCTCCCGCAGGGCTGCAAAGGTACGTTTTTTTCGATCTTTTTGGTTTGATTCTTGCCAATTAATTGGGAATTTTGTTTCTTTGGAATTGGTCCCAAAAAAAAAAAATTGAATCGGAACATATGACTGAAATTTGAATGGGATATTACCAGATTAATTTGCAGATATAAACGAATGCGAAGAGGAGAAGTTGAATGACTGTGAGAGGCCGGAGTATTGTGTGAATGAGGATGGAGGTTATGTGTGCCGATGCCCTGATAGACACCATGGGAGTGGTACCAGAACTAGTCCCTGCTTTGCTTCTCCTGGACAGGGTAAACTCATCCTTGGTAAGTCCAATCAATTTATCACTGCACATATTTACTTTCTTTTCAGTTTTGATCATGATCTAATATAAGCTGAGACATGTAAATTCTCAATTCTTAATCTAATATTTTTATTCAAACAACAGAAATACTACTACAACAACAACAACAATAATATGTTCCATGAGAAAGTAAACGAGATACACTTACTATTGCTTGTTACTCTCAACTATGTTGAAATGTGTGGCAATATTGCATAGTTTCCTAGTTGAAAATTGTTTAGTTTAGACTTCATGAGTTTTGGACTAGTCAAAATACTTACTTAGAAATTTAGGTGGCATTCAAGTGAAAACTAGATTAAAAACTAAGAAAGAAACAACGATGGACTTTTTGCAGGTCTGAGCATAGGCATGTCTTCAACAATTAGTTTCATAATACTTTATGTCCTGCACAAGCTATTCAAAAAAGGAAAGGAGATCAAAGCAAGGAAACACAATTTCAAGAAAAATGGGGGTTTACTTTTAACACAAGAAATATCTTCAAATGAGGGGGCTATAGAACGAACCAGGATCTTCACTCAGAGTGAATTAGAGAAAGCAACCGACAACTTCAATGACAATAGAGAGCTTGGTCGTGGAGGCCAAGGGACTGTCTATAAGGGCATGTTGACAGATGGGACAATTGTAGCCGTTAAAAAGTCCAAGAAAGTTGATGAAAATCAATTGGCTCAGTTCATCAATGAGGTTGTTATTTTGTCTCAGATCAATCACAGGAACATCGTCAAACTATTTGGATGTTGTCTTGAGACTGAGGTCCCCTTGTTGGTTTACGAGTTTGTACCCAACGGTACACTCTATCAACATATCCATCATCCTAGTGAAGATTTTCACATGACTTGGAGAGTTCGGTTTCAAATAGCAATGGAATGCGCTATGGCAATTTCATATCTCCACTCATCTTGCTCTTCTCCAATTTACCATAGGGATATCAAATCCTCCAACATCCTTTTGGACGGGAAATACAAGGCAAAGATTTCAGATTTTGGGACTTCGAGGAGTATTTCCATTGACAAAACTCATGTCACCACATGTGTTCAAGGCACATTCGGCTACCTTGATCCGGAATTTTTCCGATCAAGTCAATTCAGTGAAAAAAGCGATGTTTATAGCTTCGGTGTAGTTCTTTTGGAGCTACTAACTAGCAAGAAACCCATTTTCACAAGCACATCTGGAGAGCCTCGGGGTTTGGCAACAGAGTTTATACAAATATTGGAGACTACCCCCGATCAGCTCAATAGTTTTTTGGACACTCAGGTCTTAGAACACTGCTCAAAAGAGGAGATTGAAGCGTTAACCATGTTGATTGAGCGATGTTTGAGTTTGAGCGTGAAGCAAAGGCCGACAATGAGAGAAGTTGCAATGACATTGGAGATGGTTAGAAAGCAGTATGATGAAGAAGGCAATGATCCATCTATGCAGGGCATTAGAAGGCAAGAGGGTCACGGTGTGTGGACTAATCAAATTAACATGATAAATGGAGGTCCTTGCAGCACTTCAAGTTCAGCATTCACTGATGGTTGCCACTCCATGGATGTGGAACCTTTGTTATTTGATTCCATCTGAGGCTAAATTTGAGTATCTCCATGTTAAGGTAAAAGATTATAAACTTCTTGCAATATTTTTTTTTCTTCTAATAATTAGTACATGTTCTATTGTGGACAAGAAATCATCTTAGTTGCCTCATTAATTTATATCTATATATGAAATGGATGATGGGAATATCCATATTTTTTGCTTAGCTTTATATACATTAACAGATGAAATTACTAAGAAATTGAGTGAAGAGTCTATAAGGCGATGAATAATACTCTAGAAGGGGGGGATGAATAGAGTATGGACAATTTTCGCAACAATAGAAATTTAGTGCAACTTGTCAAGACCTTGATATAGGCTATCAGAACTTCACAAAGTAAAATCGAATGTGATAAAGTAAATGCGGAATATAAAAGATGAACACACGAATTGTTAACGAGGTTCGGCACCAACTTGCCTACGTCCCCGCCTAGGATTGTCCAATCCGTAGGATTCAAACACTTCTTATTTCACTTCCTTTGAGCCTAGAACTTCCTAGAGAAACTTCCCTTTCTCTATACAAAGCCTCACCGCTTCTATTCTAGCTCTCAAACTTACAAGTGAAATAAAAGCTCACACCACACACTAAGTGTGCTTTGATCGAGTATGAAAACTCTAAGTGTAAAACAAATGACTTGTACAATAAGTGCTAGTGTTTCTCTCACTCTTAAGTAATGATCAACACTTAGGCCTTTTGAGAATGTAAGAGAAACTCGAGATGACGAATGCTTTTCGGATGCTATGAATGCTTGAGTGGTTGCTTAGATGCTTGCTTTTTTTTTCATCCTTCTTAGCCTTCGTCTTTTTATTGTAGGAACACTTGTAGAGTTTCTTGGAGGAAAGACCGTTTGAATTTCAAATTATTTCCAATACATTTGAATTCCTTCCAACATAGATCCTTGTGTGCCTTCCAAGATGTTCCTTCGACTTTCTTCATGATCAAGCATGATCAACTATGAATCGATTCTTTCCTTGTATGAAAAGTGAAATCATGAAAGAATATGCATAATGTATATAGTACACAAAATGGGTTAGATGAGAAACATATATATAAATCGATAAAGCCCCAAGTCTCATCACATAGCCCAATATAGAGCCCATTATAATTTAGGCCCAAAAAGATTGGCCTCGAATTCTTTCCTGTAAAAGAACAAGTTGAACTAGATAAATGCATAAGTGATCAAAACATTTTAGTCTGGGTTTCAAGGCCTTGAAACACAGCCTTTTTGTCTTTCATCATCCTTTAGATCACCTGCACGTTAGTTCTCAAGATCTTATAATCAAGGTGGAGTCTTCAATCTCCCCCTTGATGGAAGACAAAACCTGTGTCAATATTCATAACATATTTCCAGCAATCATAAGAGGAAATAAGCATATTATAATATAGGCATAAATGTTTGGATCATCTAAGTTTTAAAACCGTCAAGCACTTAACCAACTAGTGCCAAAACGCAGGGCAACCAAAACATTCTCCCCCTTTTTGTCTTCCAACAAAAGGGCAGAGAGGTGAAAATGTCAAAAAAAAAAAAAAACACAACCAAAGCACCAGTAGTTTTAAAATACGAGCAGCAAAAGATGAGTTTTCAGAGAGTAGAGAAAAGAGAGTGGGAGATCAAGGCCTTGAGTCAGAATCCCCATCTGCAGCCTTCTTCTTCTTGCCTTTTAGAGCCTTCTTGCCTTTCTTAGCAGAGGAGGGCCCAACATCAGAGGATGTACCAGGGGCGCCAAGAGCATCAGGATCTTCAGGAGGGCAAATTCCAGCTCCTTCTTCAACCCAATCGCCAAAGGTGGGGTACTGCTTGTTGGGTGGAAGGTATTTCCTTCTAACCTCATCTCTGCACTTCTTCCTCCACCTTGCTAGAGCATCTCTGGTGACCTTGTCTCTTTCCATCTGTGCAAGTTGTTTATGTCGCTCCACATCCCTGTATTTCTTAACCACACCATATTGCTCGACTGTTAGAATGGTGGGTTCACCATGTGTGGGGCGCAGGATAGGACGTTTCTTCACTTGATTTTCACAGTTGAAGATGACGTTCCCAGTTTTCTCACGCACATGATCGTAGGTTTCTTGCTCCAGAGGCATGATAGAACTTGTAGCAGTGTAGGTGAGAGCATTGAGGAGCATCATCTGATCAAGCTTGCAAAAGATATTCCAGCCATCAAATCTTCCATAATCTGCATAGGAAATCTCAACAAACCTTTTTAAATATTTAATATAAAATATTTAACAAATACATAAGATATTTAATGTGTCCAATTCGTCCAGTTCGCCCTTGCTGTTAAGACCTTGAAACCAGAGTCTTATTTTGTCTTTCATCAACCTTTCTCAAAGACCTTAGCTCTCAAGATCTTGTTTTGTCTTTTATCAACCTTTCTCAAAGACCTGTACGTTAGCTCTCAATATCTTACATTCAAGGTGGAGCCTTCAATATTGAAGAGTCGTATAGGTGATGTAAAACGAAGTAATAAACTTAGACAATTTTCGCAAACTTTCTGCAGAGTCGATTTCAAGGCCTTGAAATGAATCCCAGTGTTCTGAATCAGAACTCAAGGTCTTGAGATGATTCCAGAAACTTGTTCAGCAGAACCTGTACGAAAATACAACTTATCAAAGTATAATGCGGAATAAATAAATAGATGGACACACGAATTGTTAACGAGGTTCGGCACGAACTTGACCTACGTCCCCGCCTAGGGTTATCCAACCCGTAGGATTCAAAAGCACTATTATTTCACTTCCTTATGGATCCTAGATACAACCGAGAAGATCTCTCCTTCTTCTAAGCTCTCGAAGCCTTACCCGCTTCTATCTAGTCAACTCAGATCCCTTAGAGTCCTAGACACAACTTAGAAGAACAACCCTTCTCTCAACTTGTAGCCTCACCCGCTACTATCTAGTCAACCGAAGCTCTCGTGAAATAATAGCCTAGTGAATACGTTTGAGTAGATGTATACTCTTAGTATAACACTTTAGACTTGTACAATGAAGCTCTAGAAACTCTCAACTCTTAAAAGATAAAGCAAGAACAACAATGGAGAACGAGAGAATCAAAGGCGAATGATTGCAATGGAGAACGCTTTGCTTGAATGCTCGAGTGTGTTCTTCTTCTCCGCTTGCATCGTCCCTTTTATAGGCTGGAGGGGCTGGGCTGATTTTGAACGTTTCAATTTGAATTTCCCAATCTTTTCATTCCACAAAATCATCCCACAATCTTCAAGATACCTTCATATCATCTCTTGCCTTGAATAGAAAATTCAGCCCTTTGTAAAAGATATTCCAGCCATCAAATCTTCCATAATCTGCATAGGAAATCTCAACAAACCTTTTTAAATATTTAATATAAAATATTTAACAAATACATAAGATATTTAATGTGTCCAATTCGTCCAGTTCGCCCTTGCTGTCAAGACCTTGAAACCAGAGTCTTATTTTGTCTTTCATCAACCTTTCTCAAAGACCTTAGCTCTCAAGATCTTGTTTTGTCTTTTATCAACCTTTCTCAAAGACCTGTACGTTAGCTCTCAATATCTTCCATTCAAGGTGGAGCCTTCAATCTCCCCCTTGATGGAAGACAAAACAAATATCAATCATGCAAATAAGTATAGCATTGCAACATATGTATAAGCATCATATAAAACATAAGCACAATACCATATAGCATTTCTCCCCCTTTTTGTCTTACAACAAGCAAGGGAAGAAATCGATCTTAAATAATACAGCAGACAGTCAAGACCTTGAAATGACAGCAGATAACATTATATAAACAGAAATTCAATAGCCAATGCTCCCCCTACGAAAATGCTTCCCTGATCAACATACCAAGCTCCATAGAGAAATACTAAGCAAAGAGAATCATTAGCAGCACATAATAAATATCATCTATAAAAAGATCCCTTTATCACCAAGAGCGATTGTTCTCGTCCATTTATGCTCTTTGATCTTGGTGACTCCTGCAAAACAACCAAACATCAACCTTTCCGACTAGACCAAGTTACAAACTCAGATTCATAATTAGGATAGACCATGTTTGGTAGTCTAGTCCCTTTAGGAACCCAAATCTGCTTCACCTGTTCTTTCAAGCGTAAAGGAAAAGTATTTCGAATGATATAAGGGTCCTTTCTTCTATATGGACAAGTCTCTTTGACATGACCCTTCTTACAGCAAAAGAAACATATAGGCGAATGCCAATATCCTTTAGCTTTCACAAAAGTGGTCGTAGATTTCTTTGGAAAATTCTTGTTATAGCCTATACCACTTTTGTTAAGAGATAATTGTTGTTCACCTAACATCTTGTCAAGATTAGCCTTGGATCTAGTGAATTGAATAAGTGTTGTCTGCTGGTCTTTACACTTTTCAGTCAGCTTAACCTTTTTTTTCTCCAAATCGTCATTGCAACGTTTCAGAGAAGAAAGGTTTTGCTTGAGATCAGAGATTTCTGATGTCAAGGCCTTGACTTTAATGTCAAGGGCCGACTGAGAAGTGTTAAGATTTCTCATTTCCAGCGACATTTCACCTATGCTTTTCTCTTGATCCTTTAGCTTCTCTTTCAAGGTGTTAATTTCCATGATGTAGTTCTCCTGGTTGATGATCATATTTTGCAAAAATTTAGAGAGAACTACATTAGGACTAGAGATTAAGTTTCTTACTATTACCTCAAGGTGCCGTCTAGGGTTTTCTTCTTGATCAACCATTAAGCAGAGGTTTACTTGACCATTTTCAGAATCTGATTCACTAGAAGCATCCGAGTCGCTCATCACTCTCTTCTTTTGATTTTTCTTCCGATGTTTGTTCTTCTTCTTTTGAGGACACTCCTTTACCAAGTGATCTGTTTCACCACATTCAAAGCAAGTTAGTATATTTGATTTCTTACTAGGGTTAGAAGACTTACCTCGGTGCTTTGAAGATCCGGAGTATTCTCGATTTGAGAATTGCTTCTTCATCTTGAGGATTCGAGCAAGTGCTCTTGTGATCAAATCAAAAGGATCTTCTTTGTCGTCATCACTCTCTTCACCTTCCGATGAACTATCCTCCTTCTCTGTTTTGAGAGCCAAATTCTTCATATTGGAGGTTAGTTCACCATCTTCTTCATTGAGGACCATTTCGTGAGTGATGAGCTTTCCGAGCAGATCATCCAGAGGTAGACTTCTAAGGTCTTGAGCTTCCTCGATGGCCGTCACCTTTGGTCCCCATTTGGACTTAGGCAGGCTTCTCAAGACCTTTTGAACTTTCTCCTCGTTCGTGAAGACTTTGCCGAGGGAGTCCAGATTGTTCAAAATTTGAGTGAACCTTGTGAACATTTCTTTCACCGTCTCATAGGAATTCATCTTGAATAGCTCATATTGTCGAAGGAAGATACTAATTTTGCTTTCTTTGACTTGACTCGTTCCTTCATAAGTGACCACGAGCTTGTCCCAGATTTCCTTGGCATTCTTGCAAGAAGAAATACGATTAAATTCGTTAGCATCAAGTGCGTAATAAAGTAAATTCATAGCTCTATAGTTCTTAGCCACGCTATCCAAGTCGGCTCGATTGAATTCATTTTCTTCTTTAGGAACTATGGCTCCGGCCGCATTCTTCTTAGTTGGCACCCTTGGTCCTTGCCTAACAATGTTCCAAACCTCCAAGTCCTGATCAATAATAAACATTTTCATTAGTGATCTCCAATGCACAAAATTGTTACCACAAAAGAGTGGTGGTCGAAAGGACGATCTTCCTTGTGCAAATCCTCCATCACCTATGGTAGACATGATAAATCTCACAAGACGGTTAGATCAAACAGTGAGCCAAGCTCTGATACCAATTGAAGAGTCTATAAGGCGATGAATAATACTCTAGAAGGGGGGGATGAATAGAGTATGGACAATTTTCGCAACAATAGAAATTTAGTGCAACTTGTCAAGACCTTGATATAGGCTATCAGAACTTGACAAAGTAAAATCGAATGTGATAAAGTAAATGCGGAATATAAAAGATGAACACACGAATTGTTAACGAGGTTCGGCACCAACTTGCCTACGTCCCCGCCTAGGATTGTCCAATCCGTAGGATTCAAACACTTCTTATTTCACTTCCTTTGAGCCTAGAACGTCCTAGAGAAACTTCCCTTTCTCTATACAAAGCCTCACCGCTTCTATTCTAGCTCTCAAACTTACAAGTGAAATAAAAGCGCACACCACACACTAAGTGTGCTTTGATCGAGTATGAAAACTCTAAGTGTAAAACAAATGACTTGTACAATAAGTGCTAGTGTTTCTCTCCACTCTTAAGTAATGATCAACACTTAGGCCTTTTGAGAATGTAAGAGAAACTCGAGATGACGAATGCTTTTCGGATGCTATGAATGCTTGAGTGGTTGCTTAGATGCTTGCTTTTTTTTCATCCTTCTTAGCCTTCGTCTTTTTATTGTAGGAACACTTGTAGAGTTTCTTGGAGGGAAGACCGTTTGAATTTCAAATTATTTCCAATACATTTGAATTCCTTCCAAAATAGATCCTTGTGTGCCTTCCAAGATGTTCCTTCGACTTTCTTCATGATCAAGCATGATCAACTATGAATCGATTCTTTCCTTGTATGAAAAGTGAAATCATGAAAGAATATGCATAATGTATATAGTACACAAAATGGGTTAGATGAGAAACATATATATAAATCGATAAAGCCCCAAGTCTCATCACATAGCCCAATATAGAGCCCATTATAAATTAGGCCCAAAAAGATTGGCCTCGAATTCTTTCCTGTAAAAGAACAAGTTGAACTAGATAAATGCATAAGTGATCAAAACATTTTAGTCTGGGTTTCAAGGCCTTGAAACACAGCCTTTTTGTCTTTCATCATCCTTTAGATCACCTGCACGTTAGTTCTCAAGATATTATAATCAAGGTGGAGTCTTCATTGAGATTTAGCGGGACTGATGACTGAGGGTGAGTAACTCACCGACCTTAAATACTAGCTAGGCTTGAGTTCACTACATTAATAGGACGTGTGATATTTTTTCACATCTCAATAAGAAGGAATCACGCCATATCGCCATTTTCCAAATCTCATACTTTTGTCATCCAGATATGAAATCTGGAAGTTGGAAACAGGGCTACAAAGATGATGTTGTGATGTGTTGTGTTGGAACCTTTGTCTCACATCGAAAGACACGAAAACTCGAGCCTGCATATAAGTCAGTGGACCACTCCCATCGTCGATTGATTTTAGGATAAACTTGTACAGAAGCCGGTTTTACCTCGGTTCTGTCAAGCTTTACAAGGGTTTTGAACTAAGGTAAAAGTGGTTGTGGTAGACCTTGTGAATTGAAGTAAAGATGCATTGTGGTAATTGTGTATATAGTAAAATTGGCGCACGTGGTAAAATTGTCATATTTATACAGCCTTGTACAAATTTACTACACAAACCGATTGAACTTGGGAGTAAATTTATTTTATCAGGCACCCAAATAATATAATTGACCGACATAAGACTCGACTTGTTAGATATTACGGAGGTTCAGTGAGCACCATGCCGAATCTCTCTACCATTTTCGGCCTACCTTTAGCAGTGATGTTCAGTATTTCCTAGGACAGTAGCTCTACGGGCCTTCTCCTCTAGAACCAGTCAAAAGCTAGTTCCTAGGTTGTGAATAGAAGCTAAAAATGGTATGAACTCTATGGAAGAACCGATGTAAGATAGACAGACCAATGAATAAGATAGAAAAAGTACATTTCAGTAGTCCACCCCCTCTTCTCTTAGAAAAGCAAGACTCTGTCGCTTTAGTCTTAATCCGCCTTTAAGGAGTGAAGTGAACTTGAATTGGGGGTGAAAGAATCGGTTTAGAATGTATCCATACAGGCAAATGAATGAACCGCCCGAAGCTCGTATGAGAGTTGGTTTGACTGCCCTAACTATGGCGGAATAATTCCGAGATGTTAATAAACAAGACGTACTTCTCTTTATTGACAATATCTTCCGTTTCGTCCAAGCAGGATCTGATGTATCTGCCTTATTGGGTAGAATGCTTTTAGCTGTGGGTTATCAACCTACTCTTAGTGCAGAAATGAGCTCTTTACAAGAAAGAATTACTTCTACCAAACTCAATTCACGCAGTTTATGTCCCTGTAGATGATTTTACTGATCCCGCCCTTGCCACAACATTTGCACATTTAGATGTGTTGGGGAAAATACGGGTAGCTAACACTCGATCACGTGTGCGACTCAGATGGACAAACTCTCCTTATAAACGAGACTTTGTATTAATGCACAAAAATATTCTATACAACTCACTCGATACAAGACTCTCACTCACCAACACACCACTCGTTGAGGGACTCACTCACACTCTACCGACCAACTCACGGTACTACACATTCGTATTCAACAAATGAGCACTCACACCTCACGTCTCACTCTTACAACTCACACCAAAATGGCTCCCTAAGGCCATATTTATAGGCCTCATATGTCGGCTGCCATATGCACCCACTTACACAATTAACAATCTAGACTTTTCTAGTCTTCACATGTCCCTAGGCTATTTTCATAATTACTACTTCCTCCGTTCTAAAATATAAGGCTTTTACTATTCACACACGTTTTCTTAGGAGGATAAAAACTATATAAAATATCAATTTTTTTTATAAATTTTTTTTATAATCTCATATTTCTTACTAATAAGTATGAGATTATTAAAAAAAAATTTTAAAAAATTGATATTTTATATAGTTTTTATCATCCTAAAAATACGTGATTAAATAGTAAAAGTCTTATATTTTAGAACGGAGGGAGTAGCTACTTAACTAGAAATTTCTAATCCGGCCACTACCAACTTCAATGTCTCCCATCTTCAAGAAGCATCTCCAACCTTAATTATGCTTAATCACCCAGAAGCTTCTGGTTGCCTCTCAATATATGGGCCAAAAGAAATTAGCCTCATCAACCCACATCATTAACGGGCTTTCAAGATTAACCCAACTTAGCCCATTAATATATGAAAATATGAATTATCACCCAACAAGATGCTTATTATATTGCCCATTGTCCGGTCAATCGATCATCATCAGAATATTTTCCACATCAATTTAAAGTAGCGACCTAGTGTGTGTATATATAATTAACAATCACAGTACGTTTAATACATCAATTGAAATAAAAATAAGTATAATAAAATCGATAAATTAAATTTTACAATAAGCAACATATATTACTCTAAGCATATCATTTGTACATTGCACCAAGTAGAGATGAACTTCTGTCACATGTGTAGAATTCAATGTCGACCCAACATATGGTGAACTTAACTGTCAAACTAAAATAATAATAATCTACATTGGAACTTAACATGCACAACTTTTAAAACAAAGATAAATTTCATGTAATTATCGTGGTCTGTGTTATCTTTGTGAAAAATTGCAACCAAATAAATCAAACAGATCTTCTTCAATTAGCATTAACCTAGAGAAAAGTTTATATGAAAATACAAATAGAGTCCTGGTTTAAGAAAACAAAACACTTGATCAAGCAAGATCGCCAAGCAATAGAATAAGAACTTTGTTTAAGGATTGGAAGGATCTTTCATAGATCCGCGAGAGAGGGAGATCGATCTGATCATTACAGAAGCAGACGTTTCGGACAAGGCAAGAGGAAAAAGATGGAGGCTGCAGTTATCGATCTATTCTTCTAGGGTTAAATTAGAAGGAATTGCAAACTAATCCACAACTTACGATTTTTTAAGTACATAAAAAAAAAAACTCCCACCTATTAATTCTGAAAATTAACCCAACTAATCCCTTGCACTTTACATCCCGTATAGTTGATAAAATAATTCTATATAAAATTCGTTAAATTTTAACCACTCAATTTCAAATAGAGGGTTTAGATTTAAATTAATTTAGTCATTTTAATTTATTTTTTAGGGTCGATAGATTCCATTCGCGTAATCATTCAAACTCCACGAAGTTCAACTCTACAAGATACTTGTAATTTACCAGGTCAAAACTTGAAACCACCCCTTCATAATGTTTGGACGCTCTAACCGGCAAAGCAAACACAGCAACCTGTTTCAATGGGAAGATTTTTTTTTTATCTAGTTGTTATTGGGTCCCAAAAATTTTGGGGCTCTGTTCCGTTGGGCTATCTGAACACCCTTAAGCACTGTCCTTCGTCACTTTCATAATAATAAATACCAAGCAAAACTATAAATATTTTTAAAAATTAATAAAAAGGCAAGTTTTTGAAATTTAAGATGACACTTGGACTTCCTGGGTAAAGATTTCTTGATACTTGACCCAATTGTTCGAGCCCACCAACCCGATGATTTTGACCCATGGACCAATGTCTTATCGAAGAGACCGACTCAACGAGCCCACCCCATGGACATATCTACCCAAATGGCCAGTTACAATGTTCCTCCAGTTTCGATGACTCTTCCAAAAAATCTTCTGTACACCGGGGGCGGATCCTGAACCGTCATTCCGGTGATACTTGAAGGTAAATTTTTTATCATTCCAAGAAATTTAAAGGTAAAAAAATAATTTCTTTTGTAATTTTTTTCCCGAGTCGGGGATGCTTGACATAAAATATTAAGAAATTAACACTAAAAAAAAGAATTTTTTTTAATTTGGGGATGCTCAAGTCAACAAAGGGATCCGCCCCTGCTGTACACAATTAAAGATATACTGAAAAAGACATTCAAACCGCCTATTTATTTGTTGAAAACAAACCTGTTTTGCAAGTGTCATAAAACCTAATCAATTTTTTTCAAGTGTCGAAACCTACTCACAAAGTCACTTGTCATTTACCCATTTACAGGAAGTATGCATCTCACTGGAAAGGACTTGTGGATAATAGTCATAGGTCCCCGGTTCGAACCCCGGAATGACCGCTCTTTATTTACCAATTCAAGGAAGTATGCATCTCACTTGTTTCTTGGGGCCGATTGCGTACTGTATGAATATGCTCTTTTATTGGATGGAGCATCTATTATTGGTCAGAATCCCGTGGAGTTGAACTCCGTGGAGTTGGAAGGATTACCCAATAGGAATGCATCGACCCTAAAAAATAAATTAAAAAATGGCTAAATGTATTTAAATCTAAACCATTTATTTACACATGGAGTTATTTTAGCAACTCCATGGATCCAAAGAGATTATCATGGGTTGAATCGCATTCCACTTGCTCTGCAACTAGGAAAGTAAATATTTTTTAATATCCTAATTCAATCAGCAATAAAAGAAAAGAGGATAAATCATGGGGTGGGCCACTCCACAAGTGGACTGGTCCCAAATCTCCAACTGCCAACCATATCCCCTACAACCCAATTTAACTGCAAATGAAGCTTCTGGGCCCAAATCCCCAACAACCAACCATATGGTAACGATCTAGTTTGGGTGGAGTTTGGGGAAAACTCCATGGGTAGAGTTGAGAGGATCTCAACCACTGATTTTAAAATCAGTGGTTAAAAATCCCCCCTCCTTTCCCTCCCCCCACCCCCATCCTCAATTTTTTTTATTTTTTTCTTTTATTTTAATTTTTGAGAGAGGAAAAGGAAACTCTACCTTTGTAGAGTTTTCCTTGAACTTTACCGGAACAGGACCGGTTCTTAACATATAGCCATATAGGTAAACCGTATAAAACAACCCCTTAAACAAGGCATATTGTTTAAAACCACCCTTTAAATTTAATATTGCAAAAAATCACTCTTTATATAGCTTTTTTTTTTTGCCGAAATAGAAGCATTTATGCCACGTGTACTCTTCTCTTGCAAAGTTATTTTTGCAAAGTATTACAGTATTTGTTTAACATCATTTCATTATGTTTACTAAATCATCTAATATTACATTTAACTAATGGGATTAATGCAAAACTGGTTTTTTTTAAATAAAGTTATTATTTAATAAATAATATTGTTCAATTTTATATCAATTACACAATATCATTTTATACTTTATTTTTTAAACAATGAACTAATCATCATATGAAAAAAAATTAAACATTTTTTAACCAATGAGATTTATTTATTCTAACTATTAAATGAGAAATATTTTTGCTTAGATGTTATATCTACCTTTATGATTTTCTCCCAATCAAGTGATCCTAGAAAAAAAAATCCAACTAATGAAATTTGGACAAGTTTCTTTAATTAATTTAGCTATATCTAACTACTAAACCGTAAGCACTTTATTAGGTGTTATAACCACCTTTATTTTTGGATTTTCACCCAATTAACTCATTCTACTAAAATGTTAAAATCATATAACTTTTACACATTTTTCATAAATATTCTTATTATTTTTTACTTACTTTGTCAAATCTATTTTTTTTTCTATTTTATGTTAACGCATCATAACAGTTTATTTAATTTTATAATAGTAATTTTTTATACTTGAAAAAATTTATTTTTATTTTATAAAAAGAAAAATACACATCATGGTGCGGGCCGGGGATTGTACTAGTTAATATTATTATTATTATTATTATTATTATTATTTTAAATTCTTAGTTAGGCAAGTGTGTGGAAGTCGCCGTTGAACGAGCAGGGTGTGGCTGCTCCGATCCACCCATATCCATATATTTAAACACAGCACGATCAAGCAAAAAATTAAGCAGATCAATTAATTAATTAGATCGATCTAGCAAAATAATTAAAACCTAGCTAGCTAAAAATTAAAAATGATTAGTGTGCAGTGCCTTGTCACAAAAATGGCTTTAGTACTATCGCTAGTAATGGTCTCTTACAGGGTGGCATCCGCGGCAGATACTTTCGAAATCACGAAACCCGGTTGCCAGGATGAGTGCGGTGGCGTCAAAATCCCCTTCCCCTTCGGCATTGGAGATAATTGTTACCCCTTATATACCGCCTTCGCAGTCATATGCGACAACAGCAACGGTACACCAGTACCGCGGCTACTTGAGAGCAACCGTACGATCCTAAGTATCAGCATGGAAGAGAGCAGCATCCGCGTCTCCTCTGGGGTCGCATACCAGTGCTACAACAACGGCCTACCCATATCCTCCAGCAACCACAGCACCTACACCATGGCTGACATGGCATTTTTCAACATTTCGACCACCAAGAACCTGTTGGTTGGCATCGGATGCGACACCGTTGCCACTACTAATTATGACCGGTACTCCAGGCGTTATGGGGAAGATACAGTCGGATGCATTACTTCGTGTTCCTCGTCAACACGGGCAAAGAGCGGTCCATGCCCAGGCGTTCATGGATGTTGCGCCACCCCCATCTTTAGTACCAATTTTTATACGCCTGACTTCGGCGTCCAAAGCATGTCAAATCATACCAAGGTACCCGGAGGTGGTGACAACAACTGCAACGTCGCGTTTGTTACCGAGGCTGTTCATGGTTCGTATGATTTTTCCGTTCAGACTTTGACAGCCTCACCAGCGGAGTGCGACAGGATGCGGGTTCCAGTGGTCTTCGATTGGTACGTTCCCTCGCCCTATGAAAATTGCTCGATAGTCAGGAAGGACACACATGAGATCGACGGGTATATGTGTGGCAATAATACCCGATGTCTTGATCAGGGTAATATCTTTAGCGCTACGTATCGTTGCAAGTGTTTGGAGGGCTACACCGGTAATCCGTACCTCGCTCACGGCTGCCAAGGTATATACATATCGACCAAGACTACTGTGCAGTCTTTTTTTCTTTTTAAATAATACTAGTACAGTTCCAAATTAAATTTCCAATATATGACATGACGCTATTTTTAGAAAATAAATTTTAATAATAAAATAAGTTAATAATTATACAATTAAATAAAATATTAGTTTAATATTTTGAGTTAAACTTATATAAATAATCTGATAAAAGAAAGATATAATAAGCTCAATTAAGATGGACTCCATTATGATGATATATAAATATTTACAAATAGAAATAGGTTTATAGTAACCCATTGATTATTTTAAAGATGAAAATCAGTTGAAAAAAAAGGGGGGAAAATGATTAGTTGAAGGAAGGGAAGGGAAGGTAGGAGAAAAAAAAAAAAATACTCCATCCGTTAATTAAAAATTTAAAACTGGTCATTTTAAGTATCTACACACTTACTCCCTCCGTTTCAGAATACATGTCCTTTTTATTTTCGACACGCTTTTTAATGAGCGAAAAAAACTATAAATTATTACTCCCTCCGTTCCAAAATACATGGTCTTTTACTTTTCGGCACGTTTTTTAAGGAGCGAAAAACTCTATAAAATAATATTTTTTAATTAATTTTTTTTATATAATTAGATACTTATTAGTAATAAGTATCAAATAGTATAAAAATTTTAATTAAAAAAATAATATTTTATAGGTTTTTTCGCTCCTTAAAAAGCGTGTCAAAAAACAAACGCCCATCTATTTTGGAACGGAGGGAGTATTTTTTTAATTAATTTTTTTATATAATTTGATACTTATTACTAGTAAGTATTGTATTATATATAAAAAAATTAATTAAAAAATAATATTTGATAGAGTTTTCCACTCATTAAAAAACGTGCATAAAAAGAAAGAGACATGTATTATGGAACAGAGGGAGTATTAATTAAGAAAAAAATACACTTATATCATAATTATTACTCTACTTTTTCATTTTCTCAAAAACTACAACTAACAACTATCAAATCATTACAAGAGCAATTTTGTAAAGTGGATGACAAAATAACTAAAATGACAAGTTTTTCTTAATAAGAACAAAATGTTTTAATTAACGAAGGGAGTAAAAGAGTAGAAAACAGAGGATAGATTGAATTAGTTAAAATTAAGGATAAGTTGGCACGTCGACATAAGTCTTATGATTTAAGATAATATATACAGTATATACTATATTAATGTCGTGGCCCACACCTTGTGCAAACCTTTCTCTAATTTTTTTTTTTTTTTTTTTGATAAGGAAATAATTCGAGACCGGACAGGCCCGGACCTCGAGAGGCCGACAAAGTCGGTAGACGGCAAGCCGTCTAAACATACAACAAAGCAAAAATACAACAAGGAAACGGAATAAAGATACCTAATACAACAAAATAAATACCCAAAAAAACCCGGAGAACCCCAGACCCTAAGCGCACAAGCGGACACTGGAGCGAGAAGAAGGAGACCCGGCATGGAGAAGTGGATAGCGAGCGCATGGGACATCAAAGCTGACACGATGTCTCGCCGCCGGAAAGACGGAAAGCAGTAATCCACGTAGGGCAAAGACGTATGTCTATATAAATATTTATAGTTAATCCTTAAATTTTTTTTTTTGGTCAAGGTAAATCCTTAAAATTTAATTACCACTATATATCACTAAGAATTTATCTATATCTATATATTACTTAAAAGCAAAGCCCCTATGCCACATGTCTTTCCCTCAGGCAAAGTTATTTTTGGCAACATTTATTTTGAATATATTTAGAAATAGCTTTTTGGCAATATATATTTGATATATTCTATTTACATATATTCATTTATATAATATATTTATAGATATATTTACATATCATCATTTATCCTATTTTTATCTAATATTAATTACACAATATCATTTCATACTACATTTTTTAACCAATGGGCTTAATTCAAAACTTATTTTTTAAATAAAGTTAAAATTAACTACACAATATTGTTCCATTTTATTTTAATTACACAATATCATTTCATGCTATGTTTTTTTAACCAACTGGATTAATTCAAAATATTTTTATAATAAAGTTAATTTTAACTATATAATATTATTTCATTTTATATTAATTACACAATATCATTTCAATCTATTTTTTTTTATTAATTCAAAACTTATTTTTTGAATAAAGTTAATATTAACTATACAATATTATTCCATTTTATATTAATTACACAAGATCATTTCATACTACATTTTTTAAAACAATGGGATTAATTCAAATTTTTTTTAATAAAGTTAATATTAACTATACAATATTATTTCATTCTATATTAATTGTGCAATATCATTTCAAACTATTTTCTTTTAAGAATGAAAAAAGATCTCAAGACACAAGGGTTCTAATTTTCAAGTTGTTTTAGCTTTAAATTTTTGTAATTGTAATCTTACATTTTTTTTTCTTTTGACTGGGCACCCTTTATGTAGGGTCTTTCAAGCCATCTTTTGATGAATTCAAGTCGTCAAGATCACTTTATCGATCTACTTCTTGCCTATTGTAAAAAAACCGATTTAAAAAAATATATATAGTACGTCATAAATATATGACACTCATATCTATTTTTTTCTATTTTGTGTTAATGTATGGTAATAGTTTATTTCAATTTATAGTTGTAATTTTTTGTACTTATAAAATTTTATTTTTATTTAAAAAAAAATACGCGCCATGGTGCGGGGACTGTACTAGTTGCTTAATAAAATGGATAACAAATCTTCATTATGATATTATCGATGTTGAAATTTGATTTTGAATTGGATAGTTTAATTTGATATGAAGGTTATCAAAATTGAAATGTACATTACAGGAAAAAGTATAAATTACAATATTATTAACAAAATCATATAAATAACCAAAGTTGTTATCAATACTCATTGTAATTTATACTAAAATATATAAAACATATCATAATGGCTAATATTATTACTCCCTTTATTAAAATATATTATTGTTTACCATGCAATGCTTTTTTTTTATATAATAATAAAAACTATATTAAGTATTAATTTTTTGGTAAATATTTTTTATAATTTCATACTTTGTAGTATTAACTATTAAGAATTAAGCATAAAGCCCTTAAATTCAAAATTTAAATATATTTTTAATCAAATTTGAGTTTAAAAATATTAAAATATAATATATTTGATAATAAATTAACGAAAATAGATGAAGGGATGTGATTTGTAAACATAGGCCATTTAAAAGGTGTTTTCCGCAATTTTAAATTTATGGGATAGTTAAGTGAAAATCTCATATTGTTTTTGGTCAAATGAAAATCAGAATCTCATATTTAAAAGTTGGTTTCCTGTCAATTTTCCTGTATAATAAGATTAGCTTGTTTTGTTTAAATTGGTTTTCAATCTTCATATTCGATTAAACGGAGCGAATTTAATATAATATATAATATATAATTGAAATTTATTTTGGTAGATATCAACGAATGCGCGGATTCAAGGCTGAACTTGTGCGAGAAGCAAGCATAAAATCAGAATCTCATATAATTGAAATTTTATAATATTGTGTTAATATATTTCCGTGCATGGGGTGGGACACACTAGTATTAAAATAAAATGAGGCTTTTGATATTGGAGTCACTCTTACGAAGTATTTTTATATTTAAATATAAAATTATATTATATATTTAATAATTCTATTAATGTTAGGAATAATATGATATATATCCATTTGATATTGTCTATTTAAGTAAATGTCCATTTTTAAAACCCCTCTAAATAAGAGTCCCCAAATTACCCTTTTACTCTTCTTTCCATTTTTATTTTGACTATGTCGGTGACAATTTTTTTGTGATACCTATCTTTTAGTAGTTTTTTTTATGAAGCTAGTGTCACTATCTTTATCAATGGTGATACTGATGGTAACACATGTGCTGAAAACTTTTTTGTGTCATCTTTATTTTACCAATTAATTGGGAATTTTTTTTTGAATTGGTCAACAAAAAAGAATAGGGAAAATAGTTTATCGGTTTGACTAATTTGATTTTTTTTTTAAAACCAATTAAAAAAACATTAATTGGAACATATGACTGAAATTTGAATGGGATATTACTTGATTAATTTGCAGACATAAACGAATGCGAAGAGAAGAAGTTGAATGACTGCGAGAGGCCGGAGTATTGTGTGAATAAGGATGGAGGTTATGTGTGCCGATGCCCTGATGGACACCATGGGAGTGGTACCAGAACTAGTCCCTGTTTTACTCCTGGACAGGGTAAACTCATCCTTGGTAAGTCCAATTTATCACTGCACATATATATTTACTTTCCTTTCAGTTTTGATCTAATATATATAAGCTGAGACATGTAATATTTTTATTCAACAACAGAAATACAACAACAACAACACCGATAATAATAATAACATGTTCCATGAGATAGTAAACGAGATACAATATTGCTTGTTACTCTCAAGTATGTTGAAATGTGTGGCAATATTGCATAGTTTCCTAGTTGAAAATTGTGTAGTTTAGACTTCATGAGTTTTTGACAAGTCAAAATACTTACATAGATATTTAGGTGGCATTCAAGTGAAAACTAGATTAAAAACTAAGAAAGAAACAACGATGGACTTTTTGCAGGTCTGAGCATAGGCATGTCTTCAACAATTAGTTTCATAATACTTTATGTCCTGTACAAGCTATTCAAAAAAGGAAAGGAGATCAAAGCAAGGAAACACAATTTCAAGAAAAATGGGGGTTTACTTTTAACACAAGAAATATCTTCAAATGAGGGGGCTATAGAACGAACCAGGATCTTCACTCAGAGTGAATTAGAGAAAGCAACCGACAACTTCAATGACAATAGAGAGCTTGGTCGTGGAGGCCAAGGGACTGTCTATAAGGGCATGTTGACAGATGGGACAATTGTAGCCGTTAAAAAGTCCAAGAAAGTTGATGAAAATCAATTGGCTCAGTTCATCAATGAGGTTGTTATTTTGTCTCAGATCAATCACAGGAACATCGTCAAACTATTTGGATGTTGTCTTGAGACTGAGGTCCCCTTGTTGGTTTACGAGTTTGTACCCAACGGTACACTCTATCAACATATCCATCATCCTAGTGAAGATTTTCACATGACTTGGAGAGTTCGGTTTCAAATAGCAATGGAATGCGCTATGGCAATTTCATATCTCCACTCATCTTGCTCTTCTCCAATTTACCATAGGGATATCAAATCCTCCAACATCCTTTTGGACGGGAAATACAAGGCAAAGATTTCAGATTTTGGGACTTCGAGGAGTATTTCCATTGACAAAACTCATGTCACCACATGTGTTCAAGGCACATTCGGCTACCTTGATCCGGAATTTTTCCGATCAAGTCAATTCAGTGAAAAAAGCGATGTTTATAGCTTCGGTGTAGTTCTTTTGGAGCTACTAACTAGCAAGAAACCCATTTTCACAAGCACATCTGGAGAGCCTCGGGGTTTGGCAACAGAGTTTATACAAATATTGGAGACTACCCCCGATCAGCTCAATAGTTTTTTGGACACTCAGGTCTTAGAACACTGCTCAAATGAGGAGATTGAAGCGTTAACCATGTTGATTGAGCGATGTTTGAGTTTGAGCGTGAAGCAAAGGCCAACAATGAGAGAAGTTGCAATGACATTGGAGATGATCAGAAAGCAATATGATGAAGAAGGCAATGAACCATCTATGCAGGGCATAAGAAGGCAAGAGGGTCACGGTGTGTGGACTAATCAAATTAACATGACAAATGGAGGTCCTTGCAGCACTTCAAGTTCAGCATTCACTGATGGCTGCCACTCCATGGATGTGGAGCCTTTGTTATTTGATTCCATCTGAGGCTAAATTCGAGTATCTCCATGTTAAGGTAAAACATTATAAACTTCTTGCAATATTTTTCTTCTTCTAATAATTAGCACATGTTCTATTGTGGACAAGAAATCATCTTAGTTGGCTCATTAATTTATATCTATATATGAAATGGATGAT
The DNA here is from genome assembly GCA_037127255.1 of Persicaria tinctoria. Taxonomy (NCBI): domain Eukaryota; kingdom Viridiplantae; phylum Streptophyta; class Magnoliopsida; order Caryophyllales; family Polygonaceae; genus Persicaria; species Persicaria tinctoria. The sequence continues at coordinate 4,123,569 of JBANSL010000008.1, read as the reverse complement.
GTGAAGATCCATATTTTTTCCTTAGCTTTATATACATCAACAGATGAAATTACTAAGAAATTGAGAGTTAGCGGGACTGATGACTGAGGGTGAGTAACTCACCGACCTTAAATACTAGGCTTGAGTTCACTACATTAATAGGACGTGTTATCTTTTTCACATCTCAATAAGAAGGAATCCCGCCATATAGCCATTTTCCAAATCTCATACTTTTGTCATCCAGATATGAAATCTGGAAGTTGGAAACAGGGCTACAAAGATGATGTTGTGATGTGTTGTGTTGGAACCTTTGTCTCACATCGAAAGATCACACAAAAACTCGAGTCTGTATATAAGTCAGTGGGTCACTCCTCCTATCGTCAATTGATTTTAGGATGAACTTGTACAGAAGCCGGTTTTACCTCGGTTCCGTCAAGCTTTACAAGGGTTTTGAACTAAGGTAAAAGTGGTTGTGGACTTGGTAGGCCTTGTGAATTTAAGTAAAGATGTATTTTGGTAATTGTGTATATAGTAAAATTGGCGCACGTGGTAAAATTGTCATATTTATACAGCTGTGTACAAATTTACTACACAATCCGATTGAACTTGGGAGTAAATTTATTTTATCAGGCACCCAAATAATATAATTGACCGACATAAGACTCGACTTGTTAGATATTACGGAGGTTCAGTGAGCACCATGCCGAATCTCTCTACCATTTCCGGCCTACCTTTAGCAGTGATTCTCGGTATTTCCTAGGACAGTAGCTCTACAGGCCTTCTCTACTAGAACCAGTCAAAAGCTAGTTCCAGCTAGGTTGTGAATGGTAGCTAAAAATGGTATGAACTCTATGGAAGAACCGATGTAAGATAGACAGACCAATGAATAAGATAGAAAAAGTACATTTCAGTGGTCCACCCCCTCTTCTCTTAGAAAAGTAGGACTCTGTCGCTTTAGTCTTAATCCGCCTTTAGGGAGTGAAGTGAACCTGAACTGGGGGTGAAAGAATCGGTTTAGAACGTATCCATACAGGCAAATGAATGAACCGCCCGAAGCTCGTATGAAAGTTGGTTTGACTGCCCTAACTATTGCGGAATATTTCCGAGATGTTAATAAACAAGACGTACACTTCTCTTTATTGACAATACCTTCCGTTTCGTCCAAGCAGGATCTGATGTATCTGCCTTATTGTGTAGAATGCTTTCAGCTGTGGGTTATCAACATACTCTTAGTGCAGAAATGAGCTCTTTACAAGAAAGAATTACTTCTACCAAACTCAATTCAAGCCGTTTATGTCCCTGCAGATGATTTAACTGATCCCGCCCTTGCCACAACATTTGCACATTTAGATGCTTATTATATTTCCCATTGTCCGGTCAATCGATCATCATCAGAATATTTTCCACATCAATTTAAAGTAGCGACCTAGTGTGTGTATATATAATTAACAATCACAGTACGTTTAATACATCAATTGAAATAAAAATAAGTATAATAAAATCGATAAATTAAATTTTACAATAAGTAACATATATTACTCTAAGCATATCATTTGTACATTGCACCAAGTAGAGATGAACTTCTGTCACATGTGTAGAATTCAATGTCGACCCAACATATGGTGAACATAACTGTCAAACTAAAATAATAGTAATCTACATTGGAACTTAACATGCACAACTTGTAAAACAAAGATAAATTTCATGTAGTTATCGTGGTCTGTGTGATCTTTGTGAAAAATTGCAACCAAATAAATCAAACAGATCTTCTTCAATTACCATTAACCTAGAGAAAAGTTTATATGAAAATACAAATAGAGTCCTGGTTTAAGAAAAGAAAACACTTGATCAAGCAAGATTGCCAGGCAATAGAATAAGAACTTTGTTTAAGGATTGGATTATTGGAAGGATCCCTCCTTTATGCTAGATAAATCCAACCACTGACTTTGAAATCAGATCAATAAATAGATTGTCATTTTAACAAATTAGACAAGTAGAAGCATATAACAACAATTATGAAAATTAAACGCTTAAAATTAAGCAGAAATATCGTATAGACTCGATTTCCTTATATTCCTTACCTTTTTTGTTAATAATACTTCAGACACAAATCCCATTATCATAATCCAAACTCAAAAACAACAAAACTGAAAGCATGAAAAACAAACCTATAACAGTTTCAAATTGTGCGAGCGAGCTTCTGCGAAGACACAGACGGATGAAATCTCGAGAGGAGAAGGCAACACTGGCTTTCCTTGCGTTGGCTTCGTGTTGTTCGCCGACGGCCTTCATTTCAAGGCGAGAGGGATAGAGAACGCCTAAGTGAGGAGATCAGAAGTATGATAGTGTTGGAGCTATGTGATCACCGAAGATGCTGAGCTGGAGCTGTGCTGAGCTGGAGCAAGCAGTTAGAAGATTCTCCAGAAAGGTGGTTGCTGTAACAACCTTCCTGAGTGAGTATGTTGTGTATGTGTGTCATTGTTACTGCTATAAATAGCAAACACTGTAATTCCAGAAACTTGTTTTTCAATGTAATCAAAGACTTCGGTTTATGAGAGTTTTGCTTTTCCTCTTCTCTTTCCCTGAGTGTTCTTGAGTGTTCTTCATGTGTTGATCCATTGATTCCAAGATCAATATGGTATCAGAGAAAGCGACTGCCATCGATCTGTAATTGTCAAAGCTTCCGCACCAATCGCTGTGATTGATTTCAGTTTCTCTGTGAAATCGATCAGGCATCCATGGTGCTCAACGAGGAACACCTAAACAGGTCTGGAGAAAGGGTTGAGCGTCATCGAGGCGATGTGATCTCGGCCATGGATCTACAGATTCCGCTATTCATCCATCCTCCCGACAACTCAGGTATCATCCTTACCTCTATTCAGCTTACAGGCGAGAATTTCCGTCGATGGAAGAAAGCTGTAATGAAAGGATTGTCGGTCAAGAACAAAGTAGGATTCATAGATGGATCTCTGATTGAAACTACTGAGAATTCAGCTTTGTGGAATAGAGGAAATGATATGGTTTGCTCGTGGATTTTGAATACTGTTTTGAAAGAAATTTATGCAACTCTAGATGAATTTGATTCTGCCAAAGAAATGTGGGATGATCTCTATGAGAGCTTTGGCCAGAAAAATGGACCTCTTGTGTTCCAAATCAAGAAGGAATTGGAAGATTGCGAGCAAAAGAATACAAGTATCACTGAGTATTTTACCAAACTCAAGGGAACTTGGCAACAATTGGCAGGTCTGTGTCCTCCAATTCGTTGCACTTGTGGAAAGTGTGAATGCAGTGTGAATTCCCGGATTGAAGCTGCTGAAAGTGAAGAGAAATTGATGAAATTTCTCATGGGATTGAATGAGCTATATGCAGTCCCAAGAAGACAGTTCTTGTTGAGTTCTCCATTGCCAACTGCTAGCTATGCTCACTCTCTGTTGGTTCAAGATGAGACCAGCAACAAGAAAGCAGACATTAGTGTCAAATCATCTCCAGATGCCACATCCATGTTCAGCAAGAAAGATGGTGATGCAAACCCAGCCAGGAAGAAGAAGTGTGCTCACTGTGAGGGCACTCATCCGTCTGAGAAATGCTGGGAAGTGATGGGGTACCCAAGCTGGCATTCCAAGAGCAAGTACAAGCCACAAAAACCTGGTCAAACCTACAGTGTGGACAACAAGAAATCAGGATCTGGATAGGCACAAAGCTAGACTTGTGGCTCGAGGTTTCAGTCAAGTGGAGGGCATTGACTATAGTGAAACCTTTGCTCCTGTGGCAAAAATGATCAGTGTAAGGACTATCCTTGCTGTTGCTACTATACAGAACTGGCATATCTCCCAGTTAGATGTCACTAATGCCTTCTTGCATGGTGATCTAGAAGAGGAGGTCTACATGGAGCTTCCTCCTGCATACCATCAATTGAAAACTGCACAGTCTGATGTTCAGGGGGAGTCACAGAGTATGAATCATCAAACTGATATGGTGTGCAAATTGCAAAAGTCATTGTATGGACTCAAGCAAGCTCCAAGACAATGGTTTGCAAAGTTTTCTAATGTGGTAAGAGCTGCAGGATATGAGCAATCAGAGGCAGATTACTCCTTGTTTGTTAGAAAGCATAAGGAGAATATTACAGCCTTACTTGTTTATGTGGATGATATGATCATCACAGGGAATGATGAAGCAGAAATAGCTAAACTGAAAGCTCACTTGCATAAACGCTTTCAGATGAAAGAGCTGGGAGTGATGAAACCCGTTTTTAAGAATCTGGTGTCGGCAAGTTCCGGGATCAAATGGGGCGCGTGCGAGCTCAGACGATCGGGCTTACCTGAGACGCGCGACGAGGTTACCGTCGGCGTACCCAAACCTGTGCCGATCCGAGCTCAAGCTATCCGCGGACCATTGTCCTCCCAGGGCTCCATCAAATGTCGGCTCCCACGGATCGAGACGAATCCCGCTCGGGAAGGCTCCTCGAGCCCCCAAAAAACCGACCCTTCCCTTTGAGGCTATCAAGCCTTATTTATAATGTAAGACCCATGTGCCATGCCCGACACGTGGCAAAAACGACGACAAATGTCAAACGGCTCGGGACAAGTGTCCACTACGTGGCACTTCATGTGTATATCCACACTTGGTGGATTTAGGTGGGGTTTAGTGGAAAATCCACCATTTAATAGATGCGGGTCAATAGATGCGGGTTTATTTATATAACGGGAACCCGATTATGCATATGATATTATTTATTTTTCTGGTGTTTCGTCACAGCTCCTCGGACCTTAGTTAAGATGAGACTTAGCTAGGGTTCGATTCAAACGAGACAACATATGTATTTGTATTTCATCCCCTTTCGGAAGAGTACTCAATATATCAGACTTTTGGTGTAAAGTTTTAGATAAGTTTATTTGGTCTGGGCTGTACCCAACTCATTAGTGGGTTGCCTACGTATCTCTTGGGAAGAGAATCAAGCCTTTCGTAGTTCAATAAAGAAGCCCTCCGCGGATGAGAGTTCCGATGTTGAAGGGCTTTAATTTATACTCATTCAGAGTTTATCTCCACGAGCTTATCAGTTACGCGCAGAAGGCCCTCTACGAGCATAGCTCAAGCGTCGAGGGACTTATCAAGTGTGCTCCGAGAGGCTAAAGCTACGATTGGAGGCCCTCCACGAGCGATAGCTCCAGTGTCGAGGGACTTAGTTTATACTCGTGAAGAGTTTATTTCCGCGAGCTTATCAGCTACGAGCATGAGGCCCTCTGCGAGCATAGCTCTAGCGTCGAGGGACTTAATAAAATATCCGATCCGGGAGGCAAGCTCTACGACCGGATGCCTGACGCGGAGGAAGCTCCTGCGTCCTGGGACTTAATGAAATATCCGATCCGGGAGGCAAGCTCTACGACTGGAAGCTGCATGCGGTCTTGACGTCTTTTATATGCGACTCTTCCCGCTTGCAGAGTGGTTCACCTATATTGGGATCTCCAGCAGATGAAAAATCGTCAAGGAAATCGACGAGTGTGATTGATCGTTGCTGCGACGCGGATGGAATCGAGACCCATGACTGTTGTGGGCTGATGGTCCGCGGAAAAAGTCCGAAGCTGCCAACAAAGATCGCAAATGGAAATTGGGGCCGATCCCCCTGAGACTAGGCCCTTGGTTTTTCCTAATGCTTAACGTTAGTGGTGGCAACATCACAAGTTTACATATACAAAAGTTATTTCTTACCAACACAGTGGCGAGCTTCACTTTGAATTCCTATATGTTTGGACTAGCACGAGATTTCTTGATTTTGCCACAGGTGATTCATTCACATATATAAATCTCATAGCTCTCCACTATAACTCTCATAGGTTCATAAAAGCCTATGGCATAGGCCATTGAAACCATCCTCGGGAGTGAGGATTGATCCCAAAAGATGAGAAATTTCATGCTCGTTCATACGGACTATTTGTGAATGCTATGCAATCTGTCCTAATTTACTTCTCAGTTCATTTGCATCAAATGAACTTCACAAATTTAAGTCCATCATATGTTCATCCCCTGTGGCCCTGTTATGATAGTGTTTCTCAATCTTCTCACGACAGCACCTAAATTAACAAAGGCGATAAGTATGCATTCATATTATATGATAATCTGCATCCTCAATGCAATGATATATAATGTGAATTTGCATAAGAATACTCTAATTTATATATGGAAATCATGACAGTACACCCACATAAATGCAAACATGTCCTTTGAAATCCAATTTCAATCTTTGAGGTGCTGCTACAACCCATATATAAATACATGATTGAATAAAACCCAAAGAAAATGGACAACACATGTGTTTCTTATTTCCATTGCAGTTTGAACTTAATCAATCCCCCCTTTTAAAAGAAGCGCCATTTTTCCCAACTAAACCTGACTCTAAATGGACACCTTAAATGTGCAAGGTTTATGGCATCAATTTGATGAGCAAACCGGGCAAGATTCATGACAGTAAGTGAAATCATCAAGTATTAAATTATCTTCAAACCTCACCCCACATCTTATGCAAATAAGCGATGAACTCATATGTAGTTTGAATCCCAAGTGATCGAATACGATCAGCGGCTGTGTTACAGAGTTCTAACAATTTTTCAATTCGTCGCGGCGCTTAAGAAATTATTAGCGGGTGTAGTGTCTCCTTCAATTTGTTTAATATAACTTAGCAGCTCAGCTCATTCATCCTCGTGACCAAAACGGCCAATTGCGCAAGGATCCCCTATTGCCCCTGATTAATCTCAACTTCATATGGACAATTTAGAATGAGCAAAGATCTATGATGGTAAACAGGTCAACAGGAAAAACCCCTTCAGCATATGTTTGCATATAAATGAATACTCTTGTATGACAGTAATACCTCCAATGGAATGAAATTTCATCCGTATCTCATGTATGGCAACAATACCTTAGTTATGTATATTTGGTATCCTCTTGGTTAAATAAATTCCCGGGGGCAAATGCTTATATCGAATCTTACGATAAAACGTTCAGATGAGAAATAACACGGGCAAGTAAACATACATAACATGGGCAAGGATCCCGGTGTGTTGTATGATATTATTTCGCGGAGAAATTGAATTCGATGCCTCTGTTCAAGAACCACAGTCTAAATCAAGAGCTACTTGCGGACCGCGGATGAGAATAATTGAGTTTAAGAGTTTATCTCCGTGAGCATATGAGCTACGATCGGAGGCCCGACGCGGATTCAAGCTCCAGCGTCCTAGGATTTAATATAAAATATCATCTCCGAGAATGCAGATTCGATCGGAGGTTTGACGCGGAGCCAAGCTCCAGCGTCCTAGGACTTAATATAAAATATCATCTCCGAGAATGCAGATTCGATCGGAGGCCTGACGCGGAGCCAAGCTCCAGCGTCCTAGGACTTAGTATAAAATATCATCTCCGAGAATGCAGATTCGATCGGAGGCTGATAGCATGCATTTAGGTAGGCATAATAGGTTGCATTTAGCTTATTTAAGATGCATTTCATCCATGATTTGATTACAATTTGCATATTTGCTCTCTATGTTGGTGGAATCGGAATCTACACGTTTTTATTGATTATTTCAGGTAATGGTAGATCCGAGGAGAAGACATGGGTTGATAACGCATTGGATGAGAATGTCTAGTTGATCGAAGAAGCTTACATGAAGATCTCAAGAGGTCCTGAGAAGAAGAAGCGAACTTAAACGAAGAACAAGTCTGCAGAAGTTGTCGCCAGACATGCTGAACTTGTTTTTCACTTTCTGGAGGCCTCGGTTGTCCGATCGACTATTATGACCATGCGTTGGAAAGCTCGTTCAGAGAGCTACAACTTTCATGTTGACGTCGAGAGCTAATTCGAGACGGAATTTTCGGGAAAACCCAATGCAGCGGCCGCCGCATAGTTTGCTGCGCCCGCCGCACAGTCTGCTGCGCCCGCCGCCAGGGGCGGTATTCATGCTACGCCCGCCGCATAGTTTGCTGCGCCCGCCGCAACTTTGCGGCGCCCGCCGCAGCTGCCGTCAGCGCGGATGCGCGTTGTTTTGACTATTAAAAAAACCCTAGATCTATTTGTTTATTTTGGGGGCCGACTTTGATGTTTTAAAAAGGCCAAGTTTTATGTTATTTTGACAACTTCTATTCTATTCTTACGTTCTATCACACAATTAGAGAGAGAGCGATGTTCGCCATGGGCGGCTAAGCTCTCTTCGTTCTACTTGCAATTTGAAGCTTTATTTGGATTGATTGTGAGTTTCTGAATCTTGTTCCTTATTTCCTATATTGAATGTTTCAACTTCTTTGTGCTTGATTGTTTATTGTTTTGTTCTTTCTCGTCTGGCCAACTAGTTAGATCAATTCAATTGCTAGGGTTTTGTAGATTCCTGATTGCGAACCTTAACCCAAGTGGCAAACTTATTCCTTTAGGGCTGATTGAACTAATTGGATGGGTAGGAAGTTGGATGTGTTGTTAAATCCCTCTTTAGGGACTGCAAATACCTTGGCTAATCTCTGGACTTAAAGCTATCAATTGGGTTAAATCCTTCTTTAGGGACTGTTCGATTGATAAGGGTTTCTAGGACTGATTGGACTAGTAACTATATTAGGTCGGGACAAGGGCATTCATAGGAAGACTAAAAGGACAAGAGGAAGTTACAATATCAATTCAAACAAATAAAGTGGATAGTTGTAGGTAGAGCGATCTTCTCTAATTTGTTTTGCATTATTTGTTTTTATTTTATTTTCTTTTCTTTTCAATCTCAATCAACCAAAACCCCCCCTTTCTACTAATTGGTAAATACACATTGCTGAGAAATACTTGATTCTCTGTGGGATCGACCTCTTACTTGCTTGCTATACTAGTTTGTAGGTTTGAGTTTTATTTTGATACGGTTTATGCGACTAAAAACCGCTCATCAGAGGCCCGACGCGGAGCCAAGCTCCAGCGTCCTAGGACTTAATATAAAATATCATCTCCGAGAATGCAGATTCGATCGGAGGCCCGACGTGGAGCCAAGCTCCAGCGTCCTAGGACTTAATATAAAATATCATCTCCGAGAATGCAGATTCGATCGGAGGCCCGACGCGGAGCCAAGATCCAGCGTCCTAGGACTTAATATAAAATATCATCTCCGAGAATGCAGATTCGATCGGAGGCCCGACGCGGAGCCAAGCTCCAGCGTCCTAGGACTTAATATAAAATATCATCTCCGAGAATGCAGATTCGATCGGAGGCCTTACGCGGAGCAAGATCACGCGTAAGGAGACTAAATAAAAGCTACGATCCGGGAGGCCAGCTCTACGACCGGATGCCCGACGCGGAGCAAGATCACGCGTAAGGAGACTAAATAAAAGCTACGATCCGGGAGGCCAGCTCTACGACCGGATGCCCGACGCGGAGCAAGATCACGTGTAAGGAGACTAAATAAAAGCTATGATCCGGGAGGCAAGCCCTACGACCGGATACCCGACGCGGAGCAAGATCACGCGTAAGGAGACTAAATAAAAGCTACGATCCGGGAGGCCAACTCTACGACCGGATGCCCGACGCGGAGCAAGATCACGCGTAAGGAGACTAAATAAAAGCTACGATCCGGGAGGCCAGCTCTACGACCGGATGCCCGACGCGGAGCAAGATCACGCGTAAGGAGACTAAATAAAAGCTATGATCCGAGAGGCAAGCCCTACGACCGGATACCCGACGCGGAGCAAGATCACGCGTAAGGAGACTAAAATAAAAGCTACGATCCGGGAGGCCAGCTCTACGACCGGATGCCCGACGTGGAGCAGGCTCCAGCGTCCTGTGTAATTGTGAAGTAGCCGCGGTATTATTTCTCAGTATGCGTTAGGCTCCTGGTTGACTTAGTAGTTTGCGCTTAACTTCTCCGCGGACAAAATGGATCGTACCTTAGGGTCCTAAATGCAGGATAAGGGATGAATGATTTTCTAATGTAATTCATTAACTTCCTAAAAGGAATGTTCGTAGGTTTACAAAGGAGTAAGCTGCTGAGCGCTTTTATCCACCTAGGCGCGGTTGTATAACTATGTCAACGGCTTATTTACGTGGGTTCTTTATTAAAAAAGTAAGAGGCGTCCGCACAATCCATCCACGGCTGGGTTATGGACCGTGATCATTGACCAGGCCTGCGCTCTAAGTTTCGCGCATATTCATTCTTGTACACATGTATTTTTATACATTCACCAGTAGTGAGCTCACATGCTACCCACATATATATCATATATAATATAATTTCCCCACTTACGATCTCCATTCATATAGAAGAAAGGGGAAATAATTCATAATGCCGCAGAAGACGTTATTTACATACGCGGTCACTTATTAAATTCGTAAACACAAACCGATTGAAGCAAGCATAAAAGATATAGTACTTCAATCCGATTATTACCTCTTAGCGTGAGAGGTCCCCACGGACGGCGCCAGTGATGAAACCCGTTTTTAAGAATCTGGTGTCGGCAAGTTCCGGGATCAAATGGGGCGCGTGCGAGCTCAGACGATCGGGCTTACCTGAGACGCGCGACGAGGTTACCGTCGGCGTACCCAAACCTGTGCCGATCCGAGCTCAAGCCATCCGCGGACCATTGTCCTCCCAGGGCTCCATCAAATGTCGGCTCCCACTGATCGAGACGAATCCCGCTCGGGAAGGCTCCTCGAGCCCCCAAAAAACCGACCCTTCCCTTTGAGGCTATCAAGCCTTATTTATAATGTAAGACCCATGTGCCATGCCCGACACGTGGCAAAAACGACGACAAATGTCAAACGGCTCGGGACAAGTGTCCACTACGTGGCACTTCATGTGTATATCCACACTTGGTGGATTTAGGTGGGGTTTAGTTGAAAATCCACCATTTAATAGATGCGGGTCAATAGATGCGGGTTTATTTATAAAGCGGGAACCCGATTATGCATATGATATTATTTATTTTTCTGGTGTTTCGTCAGGGAGAATTGAGATACTTTCTGGGCATAGAAATTGATAGAAATAATAAAGGAATCTTCTTAAACCAGAGAAAGTATGCATTGGAATTACTAGCTGAAGCAGGAATGACAGATGCCAAGCCTGTTGCTACACCACTTGATCCCAGAGTAAAGCTGGACATGGAAGGTAGCAGAGAGGGGGTGGATCCAATTGCCTACAGAAGATTGGTTGTGAAGTTGATTTATCTAACTATCACACGACCTGATATGTGCTATGCAGTGCAGATGTTAAGCCAGTTCATGCACTCACCCACCACTGAGCACTGGCAAGCAGCAAAGCATGTATTGAGATATCTAAAGAAGGCACCAGGACAAGGGCTCCTACTGGCAAAGGAGTCCAAATTACAACTAAGAGCATTCTGTGATGCTGACTGGCAAAGTTGCCCAATGACTAGGAAGTCACTCACTGGATTTTGCATCCTCCTAGGCAAGTCTCTAATATCTTGGAGAACTAAGAAGCAGACATATGTGGCAATGTCTACAGTTGAGTCTGAATACAGATCCATGGCTATGACATGTTGTGAAGTAACATGGCTAGTGAAGTTGCTCAGGGCTCTAGGAGTAACTACTGGGGATGTGGAACTACACTGTGATAACCAGTCAGCTATACATATAGCAAAGAACCCTGTGTTCCACGAAAGGACAAAGCACATTGAAGGTGATTGTCACATTGTAAGGAACAAGGTTCTAAGCAATGAAATCACTCTAGGCTATGTATCTGTTGCAACTCAGATTGGGGATCACAGCCACACCGGTGAACACTCAAAGACACCAGATTCACACACAGCTTCGAGAGAAAGAGAGAGCTTAAAGCTAATTCTCCATTACTCACAACCAATTGCATTACAACCCTATCTAATACCATGATTCAACTGATGAAAACTGCAAAAGTAACTGCACCCCACTAAGCCACTAACTTAGTCTAACAACATGTGCACTAACCTTAAAAACATAACTGCTACTTAACTTGTCTTTGAGCTGTAAACTCAGCATTAACACAACCAACAGAAAAACAGAAATTTAAACTAAGTCTTAGAGCTTAAGGATTACAATGTGAAGTACATTCAACACCCTCTCTTAATTCACATTGTCTTCATCCCTATTTTCTCTCTAAAGAACTGATGTTTGGCTCCATTCAAGGCTTTTGTAAACATGTCAGCATCTTGCTCATTTGTCCCACAAAAGTTTACACTTACCTTCCCTTCTGCTACCAACCTTCGGATGAAATGATGCTGCACTTCAATATGCTTGGTCCTAGCATGAAAGGCTGGATTTTTAGTCATGGCTATAGCAGACTTATTGTCACACCACAACTCCACTGCATCCTCATGATTGCATCCCAAATCCAGCATCAACTTTTTCAGCCACAATGCTTGCTTAGCAGCCAATCCTGCTGCAACATACTCAGCTTCTGAAGATGAGAGTGCTACTGTGTCCTGCTTCTTTGAGCTCCATGTTACTGCACCAGAGCCTAGACTGAACACAGATCCTGAGGTACTTCTTCTGTCGTCCAAGCACCCTGCCCAGTCACTATCAGTGTAGCCTATAAGCTTGAACTGATCCACACTCTCATACCATAGACCATATCCCAAAGTACCAGCAATGTACTTTAAGATCCTCTTAGCTGCACCAAGATGTTGCTGTGTAGGACCATGCAAATATCTTGAAATGACACTCACACTGTAGGCAATGTCTGGCCTAGTATGTGTAATGTAATTCAGACCACCAACCAGACTCCTGTACAACCTCTCATCTGCACTTGGAGTTCCATCATCCCTCTTCAACTTCTCATTTGTGTTCATTGGTGTCTGAGCAGCATCACAATTCTCCATTTTGAATTTCTTGATCATATCTCGAGCATACTTCTCTTGACATACAAATATGCCCTCACTGCTTTGCTTTACTTCCAAGCCTAGGAAGTACTGCAACAGATTGAGATCAGTCATCTCAAATTTGTTCATCATTGCCTCTTTGAACTGTATGATCATCTCACTTTCAGGACTGAAGTATATTATGTCATCCACATATAGACAAACCACAATAAACTTATCTCTGCTCTCCTTCTTCACATACAAAGTTGGCTCATTTTCACTTCTTGAGAATCCATTCTCTAAGAAAAATGAGTCAATTTTACTGTACCATGCTCTTGGAGCTTGCTTCAGTCCATAGAGAGCTTTGTACAACCTGAACACCTTGTGCTCTTCCCCTTCTTTCACAAAGCCTTGAGGCTGCTCTACATATACTTCTTCCAATAACTCTCCATTCAAGAAAGCTGATTTTACATCAAGCTGATAGACAGGCAATCTCCACTGTGCAGCAAGAGCTAGAACAACTCTCACGGTTTCAAGTCTTGCAACTGGAGAAAATGTTTCTTCATAGTCAATTCCCTCCTTCTGAGCATAGCCCTTTGCCACCAGCCTAGCCTTGTATTTCTGAACTGCCCCATCTGTGTTGTACTTGGTCCTGAAGACCCACTTCAACCCAATTGGTTTCTTTCCTTGAGGCAATTCCACCAGCTCCCATGTTTCATTCTTCTCAATGCACTTCATTTCCTCTTTCATAGCAGATTTCCATTCTTGATTTCCTTTAGCTTCATCAAAGCTTTCTGGATCACTTGCCATCAAAGCATAACCACACCTCACACTCCTATCATACACATCAGTGAGTGACCTAAACTTTCTGGGAGGTGATTCACCTGATGATCCTGAAGACTGAGACTCTTCACTGCTTGATGGACTTCTAGGAGTTACAGGAGTTGAAGGTGTTGAAGAGGAGTTTGAGTTCAACTCATTTATATCTGCTTCATCTTCTGCATCTATCTCTTCTGAAGAGCTTTCAACTATGACAACCTCCTTGGTCACAACTCCACATTTTTCCTTCATCCAATCCCACTCCTTTTCTTCATCAAACACTACATTTCTGCTTATGATTGTTCTTCCTCTCACATGATCAAATAACTTGTATGCTTTGGATTGACTGGCATACCCAATCAGAATACACTTTTCTGCTTTGTCATCCAGTTTTGATCTCAAGTTGATCATAGCATATGCAATACAGCCAAAAACTCTCAAGTGTTGAACTGAAGGCTTCTTTTCTCTCCACACCTCAAAAGGTGTCTTATCTAGCACAACTCGTGTAGGAGATCTGTTCAACACATAGACTGCAGTGGCCACAACTTCACACCTGAATTTCTTTGGAACATTTCTTGCTCTAAGCATGCTCCTAGCCATCTCCACCACTGTTCTATTTTTCCTCTCAGCAACTCCATTCTGCTCTGGGGTATAAGGAGCTGTAAGCTCTCTTCTTATCCCATGCTCTTCACAAAATGAAACAAATTCATTTGAAATGAACTCTCCTCCCCTATCTGTTCTCAAAGCCTTTATCACCTTGCCTGACTGCTTCTCAACCAGTGTTTTGAACTTGACAAACTCTCCAAATGCCTCAGACTTGTACCTCAAAAAGAATACCCAACTCATCCTACTGAAATCATCAGTGATGAGAAGAAAGTATTTGCTTCCACCCATAGATTCTGTCTGCATAGGTCCACACAAATCTGCATGGAGTAACTCCAAGCAGTCACCAGCTCTCCAAGCTTCTCTATTTGTGAATGACCATTTGCTTTGCTTCCCATACACACACCCTTCACATAAATCAAGTTCTCCAATCTTAGGTAAGCCTTGCACCACTGTCTTGGTGCTTAACATCTTTAGACTCTGCAAGTTGAGATGTCCATACCTAAGATGCCATAATCCGGTTGCATCATCCTCCTTAGCAGTCATTGCTTTGCTTGAATTTGTAGACAAATCACAGGGAAACATCCTGTTCTTTGTCATAGGGACCACAATCACTAAATGACCTGTCTTTTTCTCCCTAATCTTGCACTGATCTTCATCAAAGAGCAAGGAATATCCACTCCCTTGTAGCTGTCCTACACTCAGCAAATTGTGAGCCAACTCTGGAACATACTGCACATCAGTCACATACTTTACACCACCTTGTGCACTTTTGATAGACACAACACCTCTTCCTTCACATTGCAAGACTTTGTTGTCACCTAATCTGACTCTCCCTTTCTTGGATTCATCAAATTCAGTGAACATACTTCTTACACTTGTCATGTGATTTGAACACCCACTGTCAAGATACCAAGTATCATTTGTGTTCTCAGACGTCATTGTGAAGGCCATAAACAGTCTATCTCCCTTCTCACTGCTCTCAGAGTAATTGGCATTTTTCTGCTCTTGCTCTTGCTTCTCCCAACAGAAAGCTTCCTTGTGTCCATACTTCTTACAGTAGTAACACTGAATACCGCCTCTGTTTGATCTATTTTCATTTCTCTGACCTCTACTTGAGTCTCTCCAGTGATCTTTGTCTTGATCACTGCCATTCCTTCTTCCTGAACCACTTTGTGAGCCTCTACCATAACCTCTACCACCACGACCTCTGGAGCCACCTCTGTTGCCCCCTCTTCCTCTATGACCTCCTCTATAGCCACCTCTTCCTGATGAGCTATCTTGTTTGGTCTTGGAAGATTCCTCTTTCACTTGAAACACCTTCTCATCCTTCTGCTCACTGGTTCTATTCAACCTCTCTTCATGGGCTTGAAGTGAACTTGTAAGTTCTTCAAACTTGTACACAGACAAGTCCTTTGACTCCTCTATTGCTGCTACCACATGATCAACCTTCTTTGGAAGACTTCTCAGCACTTTACTCACTAATGTCTCAGTGCTCAACTTCTCTCCATATGCCCTCATATGGTTAACAATCCCTGAAACCCTCTTCAAATACACCTGCACAGACTCTTTGTCTTGCATTGTCAAGGTTTCAAATTCTCTTCTCAGTGATTGCAGTTTCACTGTAATCACTTTCTCGTCTCCCAAATATTCTTGCTTCAACACTTCCCAAGCCTCATGTGATGTTGTAGCAGCAGCAATCCTTGGAAAGATCTCATCTTCCAAGGCACTTTGTATCATGAACAAAGCTTTTGAGTCTTTCTTCCTCTTCTCTCTTAATGGTTGATCTGGTTCTCCTTCCACTGTATCTTCGAACCCTTGATCAACCAAGTTCCACACCTCTTGAGACTTGAAGAGAGTTGTCATCTTCAAGCTCCAGAAATGGTAATTGACCCCCTTAAAAATTGGCAACTGTGGATTCCCACTGCCATTCCCAGAGTTTTGCATTTTGTCCAGAACTTCTCACAAATGTGTTTCCCTTGTGTATATATCTCACCAACACTCAAACCCAGAACTGAAACCCGATGACAAACCGTAGTTTGCTCTGATACCAATTGTTGCAACTCAGATTGGGCATCACAACCACACTGGTGAACACTCAAAGACACCAGATTCACACACAGCTTCGAGAGAAAGAGAGAGCTTAAAGCTAATTCTCCATTACTCACAACCAATTGCATTACAACCCTATCTAATACCATGATTCAACTGATGAAAATTGCAAAAGTAACTGCACCCCACTAAGCCACTAACTTAGTCTAACAACATGTGCACTAAACTTAAAAACATAACTGCTACTTAACTTGTCTTTGAGCTGTAAACTCAGCATTAACACAACCAACAGAAAAACAGAAATTTAAACTAAGTCTTAGAGCTTAAGGATTACAATGTGAAGTACATTCAACAGTATCTACAAAAGAACAACCAGCTGACATCTTTACTAAGACAGTGACACAGGACATTTATGAGAAAATGATGATCAAGTTAGGAGTTATGAATATGTTCAAACTCTTAACTTGAGGGGGAGTGTTGGAGCTATGTGATCACTGAAGATGCTGAGGTGGAGCTGTGCTGAGCTGGAGCAAGTAGTTAGAAGATTCTCCAGAAAGGTGGTTGCTGTAACAACCTTCCTGAGTGAGTATGTTGTGTATGTGTGTCATTGTTACTGCTATAAATAGCAAACACTGTAATTCCAGAAACTTGTTTTTCAATGTAATCAAAGACTTCGGTTTATGAGAGTTTTGCTTTTCCTCTTCTCTTTCCCTGAGTGTTCTTCATGTATTGATCTGTTGATTCCAAGATCAATAGATAGAGAGATCGATCGACTATCGAAGAGATACGAGAGGGAGACGCCATGAGAGAAGGGGTTCGGTCTCCCGATCTGGTCGAAGGGAGAGACATCATACGAGAGAGTGAGATCGACATGGTAATCTGAGATCGAGCGAGAGAGGGAGATCGATGTGAATTGTGATCATTACAGAAGCAGACGTTTCGGACGAGGAAAGAGGAAAAAGATGGAGGCTGCAGTTATCGATCTCTTCTAGGGTTAAATTAGAAGGAATTGCAAACTAATCCACAACTTACGATTTTTTAAGTACATAAAAAAAAAAGAGAAAATTTGCGCCGAAGGCGCAAATTTTCGGCCCAATTAGCGAAATATACAGGTTTTTGTATAATTTGCAAAAGTGCACAACACGCGCACAAACACACTCCCTCCCCCTCTCCCCCGAAACCCCTCAACTGCTCACTCCCTCTGTTTCTCTCTCTCGTTTCTCACTCTCTCCATCGCGTTTTTTCTCTCTCCAACTGTTCGCCGACGGTTTCATCCGAGAAGCGACGTTTTCCGGCCGTTTCGTGCTCGTTTTCGCCTAGTATTGAAGGTTATTCAGTATGGCCATCAGCGCAGGTAAGTGTTTTGTTGATTTCAGAACGTTTCTGTGTGTTAGGGTTTTGATTATGTCTGATTATGCGTTGGTGAGGTTGTGCGATGTTGCGATTGTTGTCGTTAGGGTTGTTTGGGGATGAATGTGTGTTGTTCGTTCTCAATCGTACTAGTATGTGCGTTATTAAGCAGTTACGACCTCTCTTCTGTAATGCTGACATCGATTTTGGCATCTCATTCCGTTCTTTTTTAATTCATCTCCACCCCTTTGCATGTCTACTACTTGTCGTCTTTGATTTTTGGCTTGGTATGGGTGTGGTGTGCGTGTTTGTGTTTGGGTTCATATTTCTGTGGGGCTGACATCCATTTGTCTCTTTGGTTATCTTGTTTTTGTTATGTTGACAGGGACCTCAACTGATCTCGATAATTACAAATGCAAATTTGATGTGAGTCTATGAAATTTATGTAGCAGGTGTTGTCATTTTGTTTGCCTCAAATGTTGACAGGTGTTTTTGTATTGAATCTGTATACATTTTTTGCAGAAATTGAAGTTTTGCATTCCATACAAAGAACGATTCCATGCCAGATCTAATCTATACTGCCGGCCTGCAGTTTGTGACATTATTAAAGAAGAGTTGCTGCCTTTGCACTACAAGATTTTGAAGGAGAGTTGTCTGGGATGGGTGCTTTCCCAGGGCAACAATATGATGGTTAACTTCCAGTTAATCCATCAAATGATGTTGCGGCAGGTTAAGACGAAGAAGAAGAAGGAACTCTGGTTCAAAGTTGACGGACTGATAGCTCGTTTTTCTCTTGCTGAGTTTCATGTAATGACTGGTCTTCCATGCGAAAACTGCGTCTGCAAACCTCCGAAAGCAGTGACTTTTTCTGATTTTCTTGGGATTGAGAAATGCTCCCATGATGATTTGATGGATTGTTTCCGACAGATGAAGAAGACGTCGAAGAAGAAGCTAATTATAGCAAGGCTGTTGCTCATTGAGATGGTCGTGTGTTATAGGCGGATAGACTATATCACTGAAGAAAATCTATCACTTGCTTGCGATGACGAGACGTTTGGACAATATCCATGGGGCAGACAGTCCTATGAAGCTCTATTGAACCACTTTGAAGAAGTCATCTACGATGGATCGCAAGAAAGCTAGGCCTTCGTATGAGTTGTATGGATATTGGATTGCTTTCCAGGTATTCTCTTTACTTGTTTGATATATCCTTGCAATCAATTCTCACTATGTGTCAGCATTGAAGGTATTCCTTACTACGTGTCAGCATTGCATGTATTCATTACTTGTGTTAGCATTCATTACTTGTGTTTTGCATGACCACTTGTTTTGTTTTTACAGGCCTGGATATTGGAAGCCTTTCCGGCGTTGGCTGAAAAGTTTGCCTGTAATTTGAGGATGAATGATAGAGATCCTCATTCTTTGCACTGGGTTTGCGTGGTTAGGCACAGTTATGATGAAGCTGACGAGCTATTCGATGGTGACTTGGTAAGAGAAATATATCAGTGCTGACACCAACTCTGTCTTCTTATATACATGTGTTTTCTTATTTATATTTTTTTTGATGTGCATGATAGACACCGCTGTTCCCAAACTATGGAGAGTTTGCAAGAACCCCAGGTATGGGTTATATTGATGAAGAGGCTGACGATGTATGTGATGCCATTGGTGAGCCTATGTTTTCTCAACCACCTACTGATATTCTGTATGATTGTCGGCATATGCGCAAGTATGCATATGAAAACAAGTTTTTACGTAACGATGGGTCAGAGATTGAATCATTTATGTCTTTTGAGTATGGTTTTGTTGGGGGAGAGGAAGAGGAGAGATCTGCTGAGATAGAGAAGCGAACGAACAGGAAACGTGAGGTTGACGAAGGAAATGTTGAGGGCAAATCTGTTGATGTAGAGAAGGGGAAAAAGAGGAAAAATGCTGACACAGAAAAGCCTTCTAAGAAGAAGCAGAAAGGTACATCCACTGAGACCCAGGGGAAGAGAGTTGCTGTGAGGAGAGGGCGTTCTAGGGGACCTCCACCAACCAACCCTCAAGCTGGGAGGAAGGCTGACATAGAAGTTATAAAATAAATCAGGAGGAAGGCTGGGAGGATTAGGAAGAAGGCTGTTGACTTTAACAGTTGTGAGGAATCTAAGAGAGATGTGATTCTTTATGCTGACACAGAGACAACCACACTGGATGCAGACAGGGTTTCCAAGGAGGGTGGTGCTGACAGGGAGGAGGTTGTTGGACATGCTTGTGATACATCTGACGAGGATAAACCTATTCAGTATATTTTGAAGAAGAGGAAGAAAGTTATGGGAAGTACAGGGAAACATAGAATGTTGTACAAAAGTAGCAGTTCAAACAAGTCTTCCTCTATCCCCCAAGCCCCTATTGATGCGTGTTTATCTCCCATTGAAGTTGTGAATGATGGCTGTAGAGTGATTGTACCGTTTGGTGAGGTGCAAGTTGAAGCCCAGGCTCACACAGCAAAGGCTGACCCTAATGATGATCAACCAGATGGCAACCAAGGTGTTGATGCTGACACTGAGAATGCTGACCCCAATGATGGCAGTGAAGGGGTTGACGACACCAATGTTGATGCTATCATTGAGAATGCTCTGTTACTTCTGAACAAAGGAATTGATGCTGACACTGAAGATGTTGTGGGTGATGGTCAAGACGTTGACACTATTGGTGATGAAAAGCTGGAGGTAGGTGCCAACAGAGACACTGGGGGTGATGACAAGGGTGGTTGTGGTGACAAACGGAAGGGAGTGTTTGACGAGCATTCAAAAGAGCCAGGGTTGGATGGTGGTGATAAAGATGAAAATGCAAAAGGGCATGTTGTTGCTGGTGAGGCTGACGCTAAATCCAACCCAGTTTGGGTACATGATTTAATTAAAAGGATTGAAAAACTTGAAGAGCTTCCGGCACGTGTAGATGATTTAGTAAGAAGGGTTGAAAAGCTCGAAGAGCTGCCTGCACGTCTAAATGAGCTGGGCTCTCGTGTTGATAGGGCGGTTGAACTTGTTGCAATGGTGACAGACCTGATGGAAAAGTACAATTCACTTGAGAACAGGGTAACATTGCATGAATCTACTGTTGCAAGGTCACAGTCATCTGTCAACATTGATCAATCAAGTACCAAAGTGGTGAATGCTGACATGAAGATGGGTGTTATCGTTGAGGATGCTATTGCTGAGCAGGAAGCTGAGTTGGATTCACCCAAAGATTGTAATCAAATGAAGGCATCTTCCTGTGGTGATGAGAGAGATGAAGCCCAAAGAATTACAGGTGATATTGTGGTTCCGGAGTCTATCATTCCTGTCACATTGGTTGAAGGACAGAGGACAATAGAGTCAGATTTAGTTCAATATGTTGTTGATCTAGGCCGTGATTCTGATTTGATGTCCATGGAGCCAAGAGGTGAAGAGTGTAAGGACAGCAAAGATGGAGCTCATGAAGATGCAGACAGGGGACTGCAGAGCACCAGTGAGGATGTAGGAGCTGACTTGCCAGTGAAGCCAAGTAGTGAGGAGTGTAAGGATGTTGGTACCCCATTAGGTGGCCAGGTTGATGGGGACGAGAAGGCTGACATTGCAGTAACTCCACCTCCTACCATTGCACCACCAGGGACTATCAACCTTGATTCTCCTGAAGGCGATGAAAATGCTGACACGCTTCCATTGCCTGTAGTGACTGACTGGGTTGCCTTCAGCAAGCACCCTAAAGTAGTCGAAGAGATTGAAGAACTCAGGCGATCCAAGCGTATCCCAAAAGCGAGTACTTTTCTGACGAGTCCATTTGAGCAGCAAGAAAAGAGAGGAAGGTGGCCCAAGCACAATGCGAAGAAGTCGCTTTTAAGTGAAGACGATCATGAGTTCTTGTACAAAACTATGAGGAGTAATCGGTATTTTTTTTTATCTTTTTACTCGTTATATAATCATTAACTGTCTTGTGCTGACACCTCTACCTCTTATGACTCTGTGTTTAATTCATAATTTTTGCTTGTTTTCAGGGATTTTTCTGTCGTTGTTGCTTCCGGAAGAGTTGATAAATCCTTTTTTAAACCAATTCTTAACAAGGACATGTGGCTGGAGTGTTCGGTAAACGATCTAGCAGCAATTATATTTCATATTGTTTGTCTTTTGGTTTTTGTTTACTGATATTTGTCGTTGTATACCTAGTGCTGACAGTAGCTTGTTACTGTGTGTTGTAGCATATTGAAGCAGGGTTGTATTATTTGAGGAAGAGGATCCATGAGGAAGCCGATAAGTATGCAGAGTTCATTGTCCTTGATTGGCTTTTCTATCAGAACTACCTGCCAGCTTGTGCTAAAGCGTACAAAGCAGATTTGCCTGTGTCAGACATGATTGGGAGCTATTTCCTTGGTCTTTTCCCTGACCAGTATGGCAAACCATGGGCGTCTGCAAACAAGATTTACACACCCTTTAACGTCATCAACAAACATTGGGTTGCCTTAGAGATCATAATTGATCAGAAGGTGATCAATGTCTATGACTGCAATGTCTACGGTGTCGGCAAGGGTGTAGTAGATGCAGAACTGCAGCCTATTGCTCACTGGCTTCCTATACACTTGGAGAAGTGCGGAATATATGAAAAATTTAGCACCACACCATTTGAGATAAGGAAGGTCCCTGACATGGTCCATGATAAATCTGGGTTTGTACTCTTACCTAACTTTTATATTAATTGTTGACATACATTTACTTTCTATTTATCTGTTGTTGACACACCCCCTATTTGTCTGCGTTTGTGAGTGTGTGCAGAAGTGCTTGCGGGGTGTTTACAGTGAAAGCAATCGAGGTTGTTGTATTTGGCGGAGATGTCACCACAATCACATATGAGAAGCTATGCCGCTACTACAGAGAGCTTATTTGGTCAGACTTGATCAAGGAGTCTTGGAGCTTCATAATTTGAGCAATGCTGACACTATCATTCCGAGTTCTTAGTTTAAGTGACATTGTAGTTGGATATGAAGGTGGATATTAACTGTATGTATTTTGTTGACATCATTATTCTGGGTTTGGATATTAACTACTTCCATTGAACATCGTTCGCGTATATTGAAATGTATGTATTTTGTTGTGTTTAACGTACTTATTCGGAACTAAGCATCTGGTTTTTTACATTAGATCGAATTTGATATAGTCTCCAATCACATACAATGTAAAAAATCCAATATGACATACAGCAATGCTGAAAAGAAAGTGCATTGAATCTTCTTGAAAACATATGGGAATGTATCAGTGTCAGCATTGCCCATAATGCTGACATGGGGTTATGTAAACTATGAAAAAAGTAATTTCCAAACAGAAACAGGTTTATGATATGCAATATATATAACTGGGGGGGTGTTTCTAAGTGATTGTATCCTAGAAGTATATGATATAAAGCGAGCCGGTCTCAAGCAATGCTGACACCAACATTTTCTGGAGTACTTCAGTCTTCTCTTTAGCTCACACGCATGCAACAGTCTCCTAGAGGGAGGTCTTCCTGGTCCCCTCTTAACAACAGGAGGGTAACACTTTATAGATCTTATTGCTTCAGGGACGCCTGATTCATCGTCTGTCAGCACTGGGTATATTGTTTCAGCATAAGCTAATTTCCAAGCATCAGTTGTGTAAAATCTGGCAACAAAGTCTGATACATTTGCCTTAATCTTCATGATGGTTGAAAGAGCATGAACACATGGGATCTTCTCTATATCGAAAAACTTGCAAGTGCATGTTTTTGCTGACAGGTCCACTATTGCATGAGACCCTTGCCCTTTTACTTCAAATTCATATTCATCCAGCCTCTGAACCTTGTATTCTCTAGCTTGATCTTGTAGGTTCCTAATCAAATCAAGTATTGCTGGTGTCAGCGTGTCCTCATGTTTGGATGCCTTTTCTCTACGCTCCTGGAACCATGCTCCGAGTTTCTCTCTAGCAAAATTCAACAGTGCAACAATAGGATAATTTTTCTTCCCCTTGAAGATGGAATTTAAGCTCTCTGCATTATTAGATGTCATCATGTTGTATCTGGTGATTGGTGAATGTGCTCTAGCCCACCTATGTACTCCTGCTGACAGTAAATAGGTCGCCATCTTCGGGCAGCTTTCCTTTATGCGGTTAAAATATTTGTCGAACTCCCCAGTACTATAACTATCCGCTGCTTTCTTGAACCAATTCCCCAAGTATCTTTTCTTGAATGTGCTTCTAATGTTTTGTTCCATGTGCCATCTACAAAGGCAGTGATGTGCACCGGGATAAACCAAGCCAATTGCTCTTGAAATGCTAACATGTCTATCAGACACAAACACTAGATCATTTGACGGAGGAACAAACTTCCTCAGCTGGCGAAGAAACCACTCCCAAGAGCTGTTGTTTTCTGTGTCAGCAATGGCAAATGCAAGCGGGAAAATATTTCTGTTTGCATCTTGCGCTACTGCTCCAAGAAAAGTCCCTTTGTATTTCCCAGTTAAAAATGTTCCATCAATAACAACAACCTGTAAAATAATGA
Organism: Persicaria tinctoria; assembly: GCA_037127255.1. NCBI lineage: Eukaryota > Viridiplantae > Streptophyta > Magnoliopsida > Caryophyllales > Polygonaceae > Persicaria > Persicaria tinctoria. The sequence goes on along the minus strand of JBANSL010000008.1, from coordinate 4,099,446 downwards.
TTATAAGTTGTGTGATGACAAAGAAATATTCAAAAGTGATCTGTGGTGACACTGAGAATTTTATACCTTTTTCAATGCAGGGAAGGCCCGAATGCACTGCCCAAATGATAAAAACAAGTATTTAAACCTGTCATCATCATCTGTTGACATCAATGCAACAGTTCCATCATTTTTCTCCATAATCATGTGACAAAATAATGGCAAGTCAGCAAAATTTGATTCCGGTGTCCCTCTGTCCCTATCTTGTGCAATTCTTCCTGACTTCCATGCTGTCCAATAACTAATGGGAATTCTTTTTTCAGTCCTCATTTTATCCATTATCTGCTTTGGATTGTAGCCGCTGCTGACACTGTAATAATGTATACATTAAAATGAATGGTGTGATACTTGAATTGAGTGTTACTTTGATGATGACATATAGACACTTACACTGGCTGGATTATGCTTGCTACCACTGAGGAAGGTGCTTGCCTGCAATTGCTTGTTCTCACATCCCATGTGCATGTGTGCAAACCATTGTACGCTGACACCTCGTAGCAATTCTGAGAAACAGTATTTACGTGTAACTTCCATCTGCAGCTAGTATCCACGCAATGCGCCCTAAAATACTTGGGTTCAGATCTCATTACTCGGTACCCAAATATTTCTGTCACCGATAATATACGTAAAGCATCCTTCATTTCCTTCTTTGATTCAAAGGTTCTCCCAATGTACATTGTGATGGATGAGGTATTGTTGAAACTACTCATGCTAGAGCTGTCATCCTTGCAATCTTCAATTGTTTTATCTCTACTGCGCATGGAAGAGTACAGTCTCCTCCAGGTGTCAGCATCACAATCAATGTCATTATCATCCTCCATATCATCATCCATATAATCTGACCCCACCGTCTGCATTTGAGTGTCAACAATCATATGATTTTCCCCCTGTCATACTCAATCAATCCAACTGATTTCCCACTCTCCCTGTCAGCTGTGTCAACAATTGCAAGTGTTTGTGCCTGTATGCTGACACACAACTCAACAGCATAGTCTACACCATCTAGTGCTGATATATCGAGGAATTCTTTCAAATCAGTGTCACAATCAACAATAAGTGGTGCTTTCAGCTTTTTGCATGGGTGCAAATGACTAAATTGCAATTCAAGAACACTGTCTACATTGAATCTAGTGCACACCCTTCTCTTCAAGTCTTGTAGTGTTGTTGAATCATATAGCAAAAACACCTTTGATGTTGTATTTCCAACAAATTCCAGGCCTGTGTCAGCAAACACCCATGATCCACCAAATACTACTGTAATCACATGAGGTTCCATTTATGATTGACCTATCAATTAATTAGAGACAATATGCAAACAAGCAGTGTCACAATGAGTTTACTCTGATTCCATGTCAGCATGATAGATATAAGTTAGATACAGGCAATATGTATACAAGTTCAATGAATTGCATTTGATTCCGTGTCAGCATGATAGAAATAAGTTAGATACATGGCATTTATTTACGAAATCTCAGAGAGTGTTAGCATTATACAACGAGGCTAGAAATCAAAACAGATCTATGTAGAACAATTCATACAATTAATTCCTTTCAATTCATTCAAGCACAACATTTCAAATTCATCCAACAGAGATATTTTAAGGATCGTGATGTTGACAGATCTAGCAGATCGACGAAGAACCTGAAACTCTATATATTGTTGACGACTTACTCTGATTTGTATCGAAACAGTAACAACTGAAGTCGAAATTACAAGATCTACACTATACGAGTTCATCTATTGGATATAAAACGAAATTTACAAACGAATTGAAGTTTTTTTCACAGATCTATGAACGACAGATCTACCACTTATACGAATGCTGACATCAAAACCACAATTCAGTAATGCTTTGATATTAGATAGATGTAGTGATAGATGTAGTACCGAAAATCAGGAGGAGATCGGCGTTGATCAATACATACAGGCTACCGCGATCGAAAATCGGAGGGAGTTCTATCTCGCGTCAGCGTCGGAGAGATCGGGGGGGGGGGGGGGGGGGAGGTTGCGCGTGTCCCGTGTAATATTGTGTATATTTTGGCAAAATTCCCAAAATCGTGTATATTAGGCTAATATGGCCTCCATATATTTATATTTCGCAAATCGCCCCAAAAAAAAAAACTCCCACCTATTAATTCTGAAAATTAACCCAACAAATCCCTTGCACTTTACTTCCCGTATAGTTGATAAAATAATTCTATATAAAATTCGTTAAATTTTAACCACTCAATTTTAAATAGAGTGTTTAGATTTAAATTAGTTTAGTCATTTTAATTTATTTTTTAGGGTCGATAGATTCCATTCCTATAGCGTAATCATTCAAACTCCACGGAGTTCAACTCTACAAGATACTTGTAATTCACCACGTCAAAACTTGAAACCACCCCTTCATAATGTTTGGACGTTCTAAGACTATCCACAATGGTTTTGCCTATAATGTATACATTTGCATAAGATGTGTAAAAATACAACTTACTTTTTGGTATTTTACTCCAATGGTCAAATGTGTATTTTTTACACACCATTCAAATACAATTAAGTTAAAACAAAAAAGGAAACAAAATTCATAAAAAATACACCAATAAAAATATCTTGATTTTTGAAAAAGTTTTTGCACATGGGGAGGTGATGTGCTCAAATTTGCACATTGTATGCTCAAATGTGCATATTTGTACACCCCAAAAGCAACCAATAGAGCTAAAATATGTCTAAAAAATACACATTTAGACATTTACACACAACCATTGGAGTTAGTCTAACCGGCAAAGCAAACACAACAACCTGTTTCAATGGGAAGATTTTTTTTTATCTAGTAAAAGTTATAATGTTATTGGGTCCCAAAAATTTTGGGACTCTGTTCTGTTGGACTGTCTGAACACCCTCAGATACGGTCATTCGTCACTTTCATAATAATAAATACCAAGCAAATCTATACATATTTTCAAAAATTAATAAAAAGGCAAGTTTTTGAAACTTAAGATGACACTTGGACTTGCTGGGTAAAGATTTCTTGATACTTGACCCAATTGTTCGAGCCCACCAACCCGATGATTTTGACCCATGAACCAATGTCTTATCGAAGAGACCAACTCAACGAGCCCACCCCATGGACATATCTACCCAAATGGCCAGTTACAATGTTCCTCCAGTTTCGATGACTCTTCCAAAAAAATCTTCTGTACACAATTAAAGATACTGAAAAAGACATTCAAACAGCCTATTCATTTACACATTTACAGGAAGTATGCATCTCACTTGTTTCCTGGGGCCGATTGCGTACTGTATAAATACGCTCTTTTAATGGATGGAGCATCTATTATCATGGGTTGAATACTTGAATGAGAAAGCCTTTTTTGGATAGTCCCAACTCCCATGCCTTTATGGCTGCACCAACCCAACTGTCATTTTGAATTGGTGGACCATGCCTTTGATATATACTTAGACCATGTGCAACAGAGAGCCACACGAATCAAAATTCATTTCAGCCACATCAGTCACTATTCATGCCACCTCACATTTTCACTAACTTTTCAGCTTTTTACATTCGTTACCGGCAATTTGAATAGGTGTCTTGCATCTTCATCTTATCTATTACAAAGTGCGCATGTATGAGGTATCGCAACGCCCTTAATAACAAGGCTTTGTTTTTGAAATCGGTTTTTCTATCTTATGCCCTTGAAAAGATTACCTATAAAAAAGTCAAGCGACCTTAAAAATCTAATTAAAAAAAAGGCTAAACTAATTAAAAGTTTTTAAAAAATCCAAATAGAAAAATCGTTTTATAATAAGTCCGTTCATTAAGTGTGTTCAAGAAATTTTTCAAATTTTGGAAAGATTTCTATGATTTGATTAGTATGTCGTAATTATTTTTGATTACCTACCTTCCTAAATTGATTAGATTAGATTCAATTCAATGAATGTATCTATAGATAATTAAATATAGATATACAACTATATTTAATATTTAATTGCTAATATTAGAAAAAAAATACCTTTGATCTTTGATTACTAAACCTTACATAGTAGAAAATGAATACTTATCCGTATATGTATAGATAATCAAATATAGCTGCACATATCTATATCTATATAACACTAATTTGAAAATATTTTTTTACATTTTAATTAGTTTAGATTTTTCTTAATTAGATTCCTAGGGTCATTTACTTTTTTGATAGGGCATCTTCCTTAATTTAGGGTCTTATCCTATGCCCTAAGGTTACATGATAGAAAAACCGTTTTTTAAATACCCATTTATCCGGTTTAATTTTTAAATGATTTTTCTATCCTATGCCCCAAGAGCATAGCATAAAGCCCCAAATTTGGATTTTTTTTAAAAAAATTTAAATAGTTTAGCATTTTTTTAATTAGATTCTTAGAGTCCCTTGCCTAGTTGCCTTTTTTGTAGGAAATCTTTCCCAATTTAGGGTGGGTATAGAATAGAAAAAACGTTTTTTAAATACTTATTTATCTTTTAAAAAAGAAACAATATTCATATATCAAGGAGTCACTTTTAAATACCAATCTGGGAGCTAGGATGCTGTTGCTATATGCACCGAGCCCAGTGCTATATGCATTGAACAAGAACTGATCCTAGATCCGTTTGTCCTTCAGCTTGACACGTATCCAACATCAAATACGTATGATATTAAAAAAGTAACGAAAGGATCAAAGATGCGTTCAATATAACATACGAATGAATCCATGATCCGTTTGTACATACAAAGTTTGAAACTTAAACAAAAAAACAAACGGATCTTAAATCAATTCGTGTCGAGTGTATGTAAAAAAAATTTAAGCTTGTTTTCTTTAACGTCAAATGTATTTAATTTTGAATACATATCAAACGAATTTGAGATCCATTCCTGTCGAGTGTATATATGTAAAAAAAAATACTCATCATTTGGTAAAAAGTGCACTTGTTCCGTATAGTTGTTCGGTTGAGAGTAGGAATTGAAGTAGCATTTATTTGTCCACTGGCATGAATGTATGGACCACATATTGATTTCAGGTACGGATCCAGATCAAAGGTTTTAGCTTCGATCTTTTATATACATATACTTGAACATTCATTCAAGAATCAGCAAGAAAACAATACTTTGCTTTCAAACACAACCATGACTCTAAATTATCCAGTCTCCTTCCATTCTACTTGCTTATTCCTTGCCGTAATGGCTGCAGCAGTAGCAAAATTACACCCATGCCTAGCCGCAATCGCAACCATGGCCACCGCCTCTACCACGACCAAGCCAGGCTGCCCCAGCCAGTGCGGTAACATCACCATCCCTTACCCCTTTGGTATCGGCGATAGCAGCTGCTTTCTCAACCCTCACTATAACGTCTCTTGCTATCTCAATTCTACGCCTTTGCTCGCCGGATTTGAAATCCTGGGCATTTCTGAGACAGGAATGCGCATCCGAAACCCCCAAGTGGCTTTTGTTTGCTTCAACTCCCTTGGCAATAAAACCACCGCAAAAACTGATAGTAATTACTCCATGGAACTAGCCCCAGGCTCACCTTTCACCTTCTCCCCGACTTCCAACAAGTTGGTGGTAATCGGTTGCCGTGAGATTGGCCACGTTTACAGCGATGTAACATTCGGTGAAGCTGATAATTCTTGCAGCTCAGTTTGCTCCACAGAACAAGACGTAGTAGGCGGTGTATGCAAGCGCTCCGGTTGTTGCAAAGCTCCGGTTCCCCCCGGATCCGCAACCATCGAGGTGAAGATAGATAAACACTCCGACAACACCAATGTATCGTGGTTTAATCCTTGTGGATACGCTTTTCTTGCGGAGGAGGGCAAGTTCACCTTTGCCGGGGTTTCAGATCTGAGTGATCCATATCCCAAGTTTATAAGGAGAGTGATGGAGACAGTTCCGATTGTGATGGATTGGGTTATTGGTAACGGGACGTGCAAAGACGCTCAACAAGACGGATCAACGTATGCTTGTATGGGTAACACAACGTGCTCCGATGGTGACCAATTGGAGTCAGGAATAGGAGGATACAAGTGCTTTTGCCAATCTGGTTTTCAAGGAAATCCTTATCTTTCTCCTGGTTGCACAGGTAATTTGCTAATGCTGTAATTTACCATATATATTTTTACGTCCTTTATGAAATTAAATTATTTTAGTTTTTCTAAAATTGATTTCCTAGATTGATCCAAATAAAATCGTCTCCAATCAATATTGTTAAGAATTAGGATAGAAAGGCCCATGTGTAAACCCTTGTTGGCATTAAATATTCCAAAATAAGGATTTTATGATAACGAATCTATAAATATGCCAAAACAAGGGTTAATATAACGAATCTAGGATAGTCCAATCCATCTTTGCAGGTTATATATGTAAAAATTTATCAATCTACCATCTATATATTATAGATATACTAAAATTGATGATAGCATCTTACATGGTGTGCTATTGCTGATTCTAAAAAAATAATTCTCATGAAAAAATATTAAAACTAAATATTGATATAATTTATTGAAAGTTCTAATAAGTCTTAATCTATCTATATAATATATAATATTTTAGTTAATTGATACAAAATATAAATCAGAACTATTTCATATCCATATTTAAATAGATATATATTTGATAATGTGTTATTTTATTTATATCTATATTTTTTTTGAAAAGAATTATTTATATCGACAATAATTATTTGATAGTTATTATTTTGTTTATATTTATATTATTTTTGGTAGAATGAATTATTTATATCTACATTAATTTTTAATTTATATTTTCCGCACACTTGATAGTTATTAGTTTAATTCTCACATGTAATTTAGATTTATTATTTCTATCATATTTTTAATAGGTTTTTTTTTAGATCATTAATATAATTTTGTAATATCGTGTTAATATATTTCCGTGCATGGGGTGGGACACATTAGTATTAAAATAAAATGAGACTTTTGATATTGGAGTCACTCTTACGAAGTATTTTTATATTTAAATATAAAATTATATTATATATTTAATAATTCTATTAATGTTAGGAATAATATGGTATATATGATATATCCATTTGATATTGCCTATTTAAGTAAATGCCCATTTGCTCCACCGACACCCATAAATACCCAAACCAACGGGGAGCCTTTGGGTGACACCCTAAAACCCACACTGCATCTCCATTCCGCAACTGTTTTGATGACTCTAAAATCACTATTTACTGATGTTATTTTGCCTCAAGGGATACTTTCTCTTGAGCCTGTGAAATCTTTCATCCGTATGCAGAGTCACACCAAGAATCATGGACTGCATGTCCAACAATTCAACACTAGTAGCAGATCCATCAAGCAAGCAGCAGATACAACCTTATTCTCCACACTTGGCAGCAAAGAACTTTGTATGTGCACCTTTATCAAATTAAATAGGACCATGAAGTTTAGCTTTGATATAAAACTAAACACTTATCATATCTATCTAATAAAATTGAAATGTTATCTCATTCTTAATAGCAACGCTATCTCTAATAATTATTATGTTAAAACATTACATTCTAGATCTCTATTCATCTTGATAACAATTTGGCTTGTCTCACATGGTGGCATTCCTATTATCATCAAAGAGCATTTTTTACTACAAAACAACTCCAATATAACCTGCAGGTACATAATAACCACAAAGGACCTAGGACAACTCTCCTGATAACAACACACGGATCGATGGCACCAACCAAACACCAGCTGATAACAACTCTCCTGATACAGTATACAACCAAACAAAGCTGGACTCAAGCAATGATCAATGGCACCAACTGGAATCAAGCATATGAAGCCATCAATCACAAAACACCAGCACTGATCGATGGCACCAACTGGAATCAAGCATATGAAGCCCTCAACCAAACATCACCAACATTATTAAAACTGATCCCAAGAGGCTCTTGGCAGGTTAGCTGTTTCTGCCAGTGTTATTCACCAAGTGCAAACCAAAGCACCAATTACATTTACTTTAGTGATTACTTCCCTTGTGGTGTGTTTGTTCTTTTGCTCAGTAAACCAAACTGTTACATTGTCAATCAGATACACTATATGCTACATAAACTGCATTATTTGGCTCCATGGTCTGAATCATTTCCCCTTATAATTCGATTATTATCTTGTTTTATAAGCCAGGAACAATACATACCCATTAAGAAGTATTATAGAATAACAAATCGGGATTCTCCTCAATATTTAATTTCTATTTTTAGCAACTCTAGTGAGTCTTACTTGATCCAAACACATAGATTGGAACCCAATTATAACCACCAGCTACTGGAATTTTGTATTGTCATGCTTCCTCATAACCTTCACCTGCACCACTATCCTATACCTGCTAGAATCAACCTAGCCCATTTATCTAACTATAAACTTGACTCTTTTCACTACTGTCTAACTACTGCTAAAACCAACCATGATATACTATTTACATTAAATCAAGACACATCAAAAAGAGCACCTTTAAAACTCAGCACCTATACTATAACAATTGGGAAAGTATTAGTTCCTATGTGCAGGCAAAACCTTGATTTGAATCATCAAAAAGCCATAACAACTGGTAACTTGGTTGATCACAAATTCTTGAGCTTTCTTTACTGTGGGGTTTGGTCTCCTGAAGCTTGCCCCAAGCATACTCATCTTGATCCATCAAATGCTTCTCATCTTTCTAAAATCATAAATCAAATTCCTTGTCATGAACTAGAGTATCACCTGAACTGGACTTTACTGCTAACCTCACAACTAACCTATATCTTGTTTCTTGCATGTTGGCAACAACCTAACTCTACTGTTAGGTGGATGTTGCTTCCTCCATCACAACTAGTAAGTAACCAAAAAAATAACCTATACACTTATAAGAATTTATTTATATTAGATTGTGCTGATATGTTGACTTCTCCATGTTTGCATATGTCCACTAAACATTCAACAAATTTATCTATAACTCTTCACAATATCATCAATTGCTACTGCATGGTGGTAGAACTATCTAACCAATTTGACCTGATTAGTATCGAATTTTCATTCACATTTACTAGCTCTACTTGTTCTTACAATTATCCCAACACTCTGAATACATCTTTGATTTATTGCTCTATGACTAATTTGGACTTATTCCATTCTACTTTACCTTGTTTTTATTCCATTATTAACGTGGATAAAAAACATAAAGACTATATATCTATAAAAAATAAACCAAGTCCACAAAGTCATGCTTTACTACTTGTTATCACTCTTCTACTTCATTTTACTCAAAATGGATTAATTACTCTTGAGCACCTTAACCGCCTGAAATATATCTGTCATGAATTAATATACTACTGTTGGAAATTTGCTACTTGCAGCTATCTTAATACATGTTATTCTCCTGAGGGTTTCTCTCCTGAGCTCTCTAAATCTCAATCTGTCGAACAAATGCTTCAGTGGCTTGGTTATTCTAGATGGATTGCTGCCTGCTGCACAGCTGACTCAATCAGACTCCACATGACTCATGTACCAATGCATAGGACCAATCAATGTATCACATGCCCATCTTGTTTTGCTCCCTTCTTGGTTCAACCTCGGCAAAACACAGGTGACACTAAAGCACATGACAAAACTGCATCATATCATGAAGAAACTGCACATGTAAATTTACAGCAAATTTTTAAAAAACAAACTATATTGCGAAATACCCACATAAACCACACAGCTAGCTTCAATCATAACTGTATAACTATATCTAATTTTAACTCTGATCACTACTTGTCTGTATACTTTGGCATTGATCATACTGATCTTATACTCAAGTTTCTAGCTCCTAGTGTTCTGGTTTCTTATTACTTCTGTTCAAAACCCCAATCACAGTTTAGACATATCTATTCACTGCTGAAAACGTGTATTGCTATGATATCATTTCACCTACACTTGCATCACTGCCTCATATTTATAAGAATAAACTACAAATATGAATCTATTATGATACACTATACTAATCTTGCTCGAGGGAGTCATTCCCTTGAGCAATATATTCACTTGTTAATCATGCAGCTTCTTGCTTGGCTGAGTTGGCCACATGGCCTCTGCCTTGGTGGCTGTTGGTTTCAAGCTCAGGGAATGCTCAACCACAGGTACTCAACAATACTGAAATGGACCCATGCTAGCCACTTGGTTGACTGCTTCCTCAGGCCATGCCTTGGCTCAAGTGAGCTCATCTATGCCAACTTCAAATCCTTTCATACTAGCTGCTCGTTGGATGCTTCAACTATATTGCTTTATAAACCTCTGCTCAAAATTGTAAACTATATACAATATGGCTCATGTTCTCTAAATTTGTTAGCCTATGTGATTGACACTTACTCAAAAAAAAACTATTGCATTCACAATGTAAATCAAGGACATTATGGTCTCTGCATCAGGTCTTACAAATCAATAAACCAGCTTATTTATACGACTTATGTTAGAAATACTAGCACTTCTAATGATTCTTTCTTGGTCCTAAAACTCTTCTTGGATTCTAAGTTATTTGGGAAAAGGTTTAATACTCTAGACACTGGATCCACCATTCCTAACCTATATACCAATTATCATAATAATGTTAGAGCTTCTAACAATAACAACTTGAAACACATCCAAAACAAAGAACTGCTATTTTGGATGATCCTAAAACGAAAACTTAAAAATACACTCATAAGAATAGTTAAAACCAATAACACTAAGTATAAACAAACTAAAATTCCTATTTATAGGATAATCTTTACTCTAAAATTTAAGGTTCTCTACCATCAAACTACCGTTTTCCCTTCAAAAGGTTTTAATGAAGTTTAGCTTTTGGAATATCAGAGGCCTAAGCAGGAAGAATGTTTGGACCCACATCGAAGCAACTACTAAAGCAGAACATATAAAAATCCTAATGCTAGCCGAAACAAAATTAACAAACCCTCCTCTGGAAAAATGCTGGAGAAAACCCGGTTTTGACAGAATGCATTTCTGTCCATCGAATGGACTTGCGGGAGGGCTTTGCCTCCTATGGAAAGAATCCCTTTTCCATAATGAAACCTTTACTATTAGAAACTCAACAGACCGAATCATTCAAGCGGACTACGCAAACGCAACCCTTAATATTAACATCGAAATCCTATTCGTTTATGCAACACCTTATGCTAAGGACAAAAACTCCTTCTGGGCCTCTCTCTCAGATTATATCCGCAATGCAAAGGACTCTTTGATAATTATTGGGGACCTTAACGAAATATTAGAGCCAGCCGACAAATTGGGGGGCAGGGTCCCTACTGCAAATAGATTCGCCAGACTCCAAGATACTATTAGTACTTTCAACCTAGTGGATTCACCGACATGTGGAAACAATTACACTTGGAGGAAACATGAGCACGGTACCGACAATATCTTTGAGAAACTCGACCGTGCTATAATTAGCCACCCGATTCTAAAACAATTCCCAAACCTTTGCACAAAAAACCATGCATTTCTTAAATCTGACCACGCTCAGATCACGTTGGACCTCATGGATAACCGCAAACCAAAATTACAACCTTTCAAATTTGAAATGGCATGGACTACGAAACCAGACTTTGAAGCAGTAGTGCGCTCAGCTTGGAGGCTTGACTCCCCAGGCTCGAATATGTTCAAACTAACGAAGAAACTGCAAGAGGTCAAAAGGAAAAGCAAACTCTGGAGCAAAGTAACCTTTGGAAATGTGTTCCGCCAAATTAAGCAAGTTGAAACAGAACTTCTAGAATCACAAAAGAATCTTTGTAATGCTTACAACCAAATTCTGGATAACAAAATCAAAATGCTCACTTCAAAGCATTCTTCTCTCCTTTCCTTTCAACAGAAATACTGGGGGCAAAGGGCGAAACGAATGCATATAAAATCCATTGACGCCAACACGAAATACTTTCATAAAATAGCAACCGGAAGACGAAATAGAAACATAATAAAACATCTTCAAACCACGGCTGGTATAACTCTTAACAATGAAGAAGAGATAAGGAACCTAATCAAGCATGATTTTAGCCAAAGATTCACACAGCATCCCAGACAACAAGCACAAAGCAACCTACTACATCATGTAGGAAAGAAAATCACAAACGAAGATAATGATTGGTTAACTCGTCAAGTCACAAATTCAGAAATTAAAAATGCTGTCTTCAGCCTTGCCAATGACAAATCACCAGGACCTGATGGGTTTCCGGCTGGTTTCTTCAAAAAGTACTGGCATATTGTAGAACCATCAGTCATCAAAGCGGTTAAAAGCTTCTTTCTAAGCGGAAGGATTCTGAAACAGACAAACCATACGTTCATAGCTTTAATTCCGAAGATAGACAACCCAACCACAACATCTCACTATAGACCTATTAGCCTATGCTCAACAACATATAAAATAATATCCAAAATAATAGCATCAAGACTCAAAAGGATTATCCCCAAAGTAATTAATCCACTTCAAAGCGCCTTCTCTGCTGGCAGATCTATACAAGATAACATATTAATTGCAAACGAAATCTTCCACTCATTCTCAAAGAAAAATGGAAAATCAGGATGGATGGCGGTCAAGCTAGACATGGAAAAAGCATTTGATATGGTTGACTGGAAATTTTTACTCTCAATTATGTCCAGACTTGGCTTCTCACCCAAATTCACGGAATGGATCAAAGAATGCATCACCACAGTCACATACTCGGTGCTAGTGAACAATGAACCCACAGAAATATTTTTTCCCGAGAGGGGCTTACGCCAGGGATGCCCGCTATCGCCATATCTATTCTTAATAATTTCAGAAATTTTATCAAGGGGATTACAACAAGAATCGGAAAAACCACAAAGCCACCTAGGAATCAAACTAACGCGTGGAGGGACGAAAATTCCGTTCCTAGCCTTTGCAGACGACATTGTCATCTTCGCATCAGCAACCAAAACCGGTTGTGACCAAATTAACAAAATTCTCCAAGAATATTCAGATTTATCAGGGCAAAGAGTAAATAGGCATAAATCTCAATTCCAAACATCTAGAAATGTTTCATCCACCCAGAAAAATCTTATCAGAAATGAGCTTGAAATAGCACACACCCCTAAGATGGGCAGCTATTTGGGCTGCCCCCTTATAGAAGGAAGAATGACAAAGGAAGAATTCAAGGAACTTATAACAAGCACCAAGTCGCAGCTTCATAGGTGGAAGGCAAACTGCCTTTCACAAGCTGGTCGCTGCACTTTAATCAAAACAACGCTTGCTGCTAAACCCCTACACATAATGCAATGCTTTATGCTACCCAAATCGGTCCACACAGAACTTGATAGGATAAACCGAAACTTCTTATGGAACAAAGGCACGAACCATAAACCCCTAATCGGGTGGTATGAGGTTTGTAAAACCAAGGAAAATGGTGGGCTTGGTCTCCGCAGCTCTGAGGACATGAATAAAGCCCTTCAGTTGAAATTACTCTGGAAACTACTGGCGGAACCAACTAGCCCATGGGTGACACTAATCAAAGAAAAGTACCTTAAAAACCAAAACATTCTCACATATAAAAAGCATGGAACCTCTTCCTGGCAGTGGACACAGTTAATAAAACTAATTCCTTTATTCAAACAGGGGCTACATTGGTCTATAGGGGACGGTGCCTCTATCAACTTTTGGCATGACCAGTGGCTTGGTCAATTGCCTATAAGTTCATTTATTTCGGGAACACAACAAATAGACGAGACAATCAACATAAAACATTTCCTTAAAAATAACAAAATTTGGAACCAAGAAAAACTACAAGAAGAGTTACAAAACATCATTCCAAATAATCTAATTGAAACAATCAAAACGATACCAATACCGCAGCATATACAGGTAGATAGACTTTATTGGAAATGGAGCAAAAATGGATGGTTCAGCACAAAGTCTGCTATTGATATGATACATAAACACAAAAAACATGAAATTGCCGATATAAACTGGGTTTGGGGACTAGATATCCCCCCAAAAATAAAATCATTCCTGTGGAAAATCCTAAAGAATGGAGTGCCCACTGCTGTCAGACTAGCTTCTCGACATTTTGGTATTCCGACAAACTGCCCCCACTGCGACTCTTGTTACGAAGACCTAAACCATCTGCTTTGGAACTGTCCAGTCTCGAGGGAAACCCTGATCGCAACTAACCCGGGTACATTTTGGAAAATTAATGGTTGCTTCATCAAAGACGAACACTTGAACGATACACTCTGGGACATCAAAAATACAATTGGAACAGAAGGGTTGGAAGAGCTGGCATTTGCTTGGTGGGGTATCTGGTACTTCAGAAACAAAACACTCTTCGAAAATTTAAACCCGGACATAAGATGCATCTTATCCTTCATAAAAGCACAAATATTTATTTGGCAAACTTCTAAATTGAATTCACCGGATTACTGCACTAGCAACAACAACTCATCCCCAAAGATTGACAAACCAAAATCAATATCGAAGAGAAAGAGAACCAAATGGGAACCTCCACCAAATGGAACTTATAAACTAAATTTTGATGGGTCTCTATCTGCTGATGGGTTGGGCACCTATGGCTTCATCATTCGGGACTCCATCGGTTCTCCAATTTTCACTGGAAATGGACCTTCTCCAATCAATTCGGTTTGTGGCTGTGAAAGCCTGGGCCTCTGGACAGGCCTTCGGGCTGCCAAAGAACTAAAAATAACTAACCTTATCATTGAAGGAGACAACTTCACAATAATAAAAAGTATGAAAGGTATGGGGAAGCCTACTGGGGACTCTGAAATGATTGTCTCAGACAGTCTAGTCTCGCTGGGCTTCTTTGGTTCTGTTGAGATTCGTCATGTCTTCCGTGAGGCAAATCTGGTAGCTGATCGCTTATCACGTATCGCTTTTGCTTCTAACGGTCTATTGACTCCTGATGACTCTCTTTTGCGTAGTCTCATCCGCAAGGATGCTCTTGGCTGATAGAGCTCAGCTCTATGGTCAAATTTTTTCCGTTTCAAAAAAAAAAAAAAAAAAAAAAAGTAAATGCCCATTTTTAAAACCCCTCTAAATAAGAGTCCCCATATTACCCTTTTACTCTTCTTTCCATTTTTATTTTGACCATATTATTATTTTTTTTTTTTGTGATAACTATCCTTTAGTAGTTTTTATATGAGGCCAGTGTCACTATCTTTATCAATGGTGACACTGATGGTGACACATGTGCTGATAACTTTTTTGTGTCTGCTTTTTTTTACCAATTAATTTAGATTTTTTTTTTGAATTGGTCAACAAAAAAAAGGCAAAATAGTTTATCGGTTTGACTATTTTGAATTTTTTTTTAAAAAAAAAAACAATTAAAAAAAATCATTAATTGTAACATATGACTGAAATTTGAATGGGATATATATTACTTGATTAATTTGCAGACATAAACGAATGCGAAGAGGAGAAGTTGAACGACTGCGAGAGGCCGGAGTATTGTGTGAATGAGGATGGAGGATATGTCTGTTATGCTAATCCTGGGCAGGGTAAACTCATCCTTGGTAATTCCAATTTATCACTACATATTTACCTTCTTTTCAGTTTTGATCTAATATATATAAGCTGAGACATGAAATATTTTTATTCAACAACAACACCTAACATGTTCCATGAGAAAGTAAACGAGATACAATATTGCTTGTTACTCTCAAGTATGTTGAAATGTGTGGCAATATTGCATAGTTTCCTAGTTGAAAATTGTGTAGTTTAGACTTAAGGAGTTTTTGACTAGTCAAAATACTTACATAGATACTTAGGTGGCATTCAAGTGAAAACTAGATTAAAAACTAAGAAAGAAACAACGATATGATGGACTTTTTGTTATAAAATGGTGCACTTTTGAACTTGATGCACTATTCAATGCTTTAAAGCGTCGGTCCTATCGGTTTAGAGGCCCTAGGCGGCAAAAAAAAATTGAGGCCCTTTTATATATAAAAAAATAAAGATAAGATTTCACTAAATATCAATATTCAATTCTTGAATTCTTTTAGTGCTCGATTGGATAACAACAACAACAACTACCCAGTATATCCCTCCTAAGCAGGATCTGGGGGGTCAGGATATACGCACTCATTTCCCGAACAAGTCGAGAGAGTGTTTCCGAAAGACCCTGAATAGTAGAAAGCTAGAATTATGGGCGAACAAAACTCATAAAAAGGGAGCCTAAACATAGACGAAGCAAGGGAAAGGTAGAAAGACGCAAGGGCAAAAGGACAGAACACAACAACACGAACACTATCCCTCCGCAGCCCGAATGCACCGCCTCCAGTGGTCCCTGTCTGAAGTGAGATCTTTCGACAGGTTTAGAAGGTTAAGATCCTTACGAATAACCTCCAACCAGCTCTTCTTTGGTCTACCTCTCCCTCTACGGATATCTCCGACCATACTCAAATATTAAAATATGAACTTTCATATGAATTGAAGTTCTTATAATTTAAGAAAACATGTTTGGATAAGTTCAACTTTCATAGGAATTCAATTCTTAAATTCTTTGATTAGAAAATTTATCAATTTAATAAATGCATTAAATAATAAATTTATAATATCTTACCAAAATTTAAAATCAAATTATCTTTGCTAAATTCCCGACCATACTCAAATATTAAAAATTCAACTATTATATGCATTCCTAATAAATAATTTTAAATCAATTATTATATACTGTATAATAAAGGAGAAGTCGGCTGAGACACGTGACAACTTCTTCTTAAAAGTAGTCGTATGAACCAATCACATTTTTTGAAAAAAAAATTAATATATATACAAGATAAAATTAGATATATTTATTCAATCAATCAATATATCTATATATGCATAAGATCAATTTTAACCCAATTTGATTAGATATTTATATATTTTTAGAAGATATTAACCAAATTTAAATACTATTATTTAAGATAAGATTTAATAATTAATATATGCATAAGATAAAATTTTATTCTAAATCTATTTAATTAGTATATATAATAGATTTGATTAGTTATTATATTTGATTAGTTATTGGATATGTTTTCAACAGCAAGTGTAGTACGTGAATGATATATTTATCTAATTAAAATATAAGTTTATATTGGATAGACTATTGTTATAAAAAGATAAGTTTTTTACCTAACTATATTGGTTTAATAATTGATGTGGCCCAAAAAATATAATATCAATTTAATTCAGACTATGATACGTAAGCAAAACACCGCAATTAACGTCCAATATGACGTTGTGATTCGGGTGTACACATCCCTTATGTTATACCTTGTTCACGAATATTATTCGGTGAAATATGAAACATTATTCGATGAAATTTGAAGCATTATTCGGTGAAATGTGAAACATTCTACCGAATACTGTTATGTTTTCTTTTTCGTTCGGTTCAGATGAAAACGTTTCAATTCCACCGAATAATTTATAACATTCTACCGAATAATGTTTAGTTTTTTTATTCATCTATTTCAAATAAAAGAAACCTCAATTCCCTAAACAATACTTACAATTTATACGAATAATGCTTCAAATTTCACCAAATAACGTTTCACATTTCACCGAATAATATTTGTGAACAAGTTACACCCTAAAGCTTGTGTACAAATTATACATACACTATATATATAAGTCATACGAATAATCATATTGTTTCAGACGAATAATTTTTCTCATCAAATTTTTCTTTAAATCTTAGAATCCAACGCTCGAAATTTGTTCACAAATTACTCCATTAAAAGTGTTTACAAATGATTTATGGTGTGAACTGTAAACAAATTGATCGATTATTCATAGGTAACATTATAATTATTTGATATAATATAATCCCCTTGTATAAATAGAAATTGACAACATTGGTAATTTTGTAGGTCTTAGCATAAGCTTGGGATCGATACTTGTTTTCATTTTCATTGGAGGGTTGTACAAGCTATGGCAAAGAAGGAAAGAGACCAAAGAAAGAGAGGGGAACTTCGAGAGAAATGGTGGAAAGTTGCTAGAACAACAACTATCAACAAGTGATTCTGGTATAGGGGGAACCAAGATCTTTAGTAAGGCGGAGTTGGAAAAGGCAACAGACAACTTCAATGACAATAGAGTTCTTGGTCGCGGTGGACAAGGAATCGTATACAAGGGCATGTTGTCAGATGGAAGAATAGTAGCAATTAAAAAGTGCAGAAAAGATGATGAGCACCCAGACCAGTCTACAAGTCAGTTCATCAATGAGGTAGTTATTATGTCTAAGATCAACCATAGACATATAGTTAAAGTACTTGGATGTTGTCTTGAGACTAAGGTTCCTTTGTTGGTTTATGAGTTTGCCCAGTGGTACTCTTGAGCAACATATCTATAACCCCACCGAAGAGTTTCACATCACTTGGAAAATGCGTTTCGAATTAGCCCTTGATTCGGTAGGAGCTCTTGCATATATGCATTCATCGTCCGATACCCCTACTTACCATAGGGATATAAAGTCTTCCAACATACTTCTGGATGAGAAGTACAAAGCAAAGGTTTCAGATTTTGGGATTTCAAAAAACATTTCCATGGAGCAAACTCATGTCACTACAGCTGTTCAAGGCACATATGGTTATCTTGACCCAGAGTACTACCAGTTAGGACAATTTACCGATAAAAGCGATGTTTACAGTTTTGGAGTTGTCCTTCTAGAGCTACTAACGAGCAAGAGGCCGATCTCCACAAACCAAGTTTATGAATCTCAAAGTTTGGGTGCAGTGTTTCTACAGTTTTCATCCACTGGGTCAGATGAGTTGTATCATATATTGGACACAGAAGTATTACAGGAATGTCCGAAAGGCGACATAGAGACGTTGGTTAAGCTTACCAAGCGATGCTTGAGCATGCATGGGAGAGAAAGACCTACAATAAGGGAGGTTGCCATGACATTGGAGATGATCAATGGACGCCAAGATCATGTGTCTAATGCCTCGTTTGCGATAAGCAGCATGAAAAAGCCAGATGAATATTGTTGGTCGAATGATCAGATTGAGACAACAATGGATGATGAAGGTCCCTTAATGAACTCAAGCACTTTTGCTTCCATGAGTTGACCGTACATATCCTTAATTGTGCACATGTTGTAGCTTTTCCTCTGATGGTCAAATCCAACGTTGGTACGGTTAAACTTAACCCTCTTTTGATTTTCAATCTTATCTGCCCACTAAAGGAGTTTTTTTCTGTAATCTTGACTTTAATATACAAGTTTATTCTACAAGTCCCTTAATATTTTATTTCAAATCCTTCCGTTGCTCTGCAACTGACCGTTTGTACACTACAATACCGTCAAAGAAAACTAAGAGGAATTTTCTCAGAAAAGAGCCAAAACTATCATTCATCATTGTTTGGAAGGTTGCAGACGCATTTGTTAGGCCAAAGGGCGTAAACTTGAACTCGAAATTCCCATGGTGAGTCCAAAATGCAGTTTTAGCCATGTCTTCCCTTGCCATCCTTACTTGATGATAACCTGCCCGCAAATCCAATTTAGACAACACCAGTACTGCACCGTTCAATTTGTCTAGGAGATCTTCGATATGGGGAATAGGAAATCGATCCTTGATGGTTATGTCGTTCAACTGCCTGCAATCCACGCAAAACCCCCACGACCCCAACCCATCTTTCTTCTTGACCAACAACGTTGGAAATGCAACCGGACTCTGAATTTATAACTACAAAGAAAAATGATTGAGTATTTCGTTACTAATT
Source organism: Persicaria tinctoria (assembly GCA_037127255.1). Lineage (NCBI taxonomy): Eukaryota > Viridiplantae > Streptophyta > Magnoliopsida > Caryophyllales > Polygonaceae > Persicaria > Persicaria tinctoria. The sequence continues at coordinate 4,079,716 of JBANSL010000008.1, read as the reverse complement.
ACTACTGGCTTGTGCTATATACACCGGGGTCAGGTACTATATACACTACGAAGTCGGATCTTGGATCCGTTTGACTGGTAAAAGAATATCTGACAAGCTTTGATCTGTAAAATACAAATACCCTATCGGATTTAAGATCCGTGCGACAAAAAAAAATTAACAAGCATAGTCTTGATCCGTCCTATAAGTTTTTTTATAAAAAAAAATACAAAAATGATATCTCGGATCAGTGATCCGTTCTATGTAGACCTAATTTTTTTTAAAATAGGTCGGACCCTTTATCCGTGGTAAGAGCTTTGATTAAAAAAAAAAGAATGTCGACAATTCTTGGCTTTATTTCAAAGTAGAACGGAGGTAAGATCCGTCCTAAATATCCAAATATGTATAAATGGGAATGTGGGAAATAAACAAAGGCCGTAGGTACGATCCGTCATGTGTATCAATTGGAAATTAAAACTAAATTAGAACGGAGGTAAGGTCCGTCCTATACATAAATTGGAACTGTTGTTCAACGGTTATATTAATGCAACGGCTATATGTAATGATGCTATATAAGCACTCCAATCGACTAAAACCGAACACCTCTCATCAAAATTCAGCATTCTAAATATGTCGAATGATGAAATCGGAATGGAAGATCCAAATAATGTCCAGGTATTTGTTTTCGTTTATGAGTTTGTACAAATATGTAATTAGTATTTTTATATAATATCTCTTTTATGAAGTTGAATGAGTATGAATTATTAGTTTAGATGAAGAATTAGTTTAGAAAAATTTAGTCTCGATGAAATATTAGTTAGATGGATTTACATGAATTATTAGCTTAGATGAATCCTTTATGCTATATGGAATTGGTTTAGTTAGATGGATTTACATTTAGAAAGAGTGAATTAATTTAGATGAATGTTTCCAGAAAAATTTAGCCTCGGGAATGATTTTATGTGTATTTTATTGCAATACATGTACGAAAAAGAGGTAGTCGAATCAGTTGATTATTCTTCTTATTTCATCACCGATGAAAAGTGGTCGGATAGAGAGAAAATGTTGAAATGGGCCCGTGGAATCGGATGGAAGTCAAATATGACTCTTACAATCATGAAATTGTTGTGCCGGGAAGCAAGGGGATGTCAGACACACCCCTTTTAACACATACGAATCGGGATGGACAAGAACTGTAAACCAGAGAGCCAAACTCAAGCAATCCAAACTAACAATCAGACACAAACAGAAGATAAATAACCAAGCACAAAGAACACCAGATTTACGTGGAAACCCCAAAATGGGGAAAAAACCACGGGAGCCAGAAACTTCCACTATCAACAATAACAAGTGGGTACAATCTTCCCTAGACAAGGCTAGAGGCATACAACATCATCAAGCATCAACAAGCTTGACCAAATCTCCACATTTCATCACCCAATTGGTGGAAATCAACAAAACCCAAGAGAGGACACTAGCAAAGGGGATATGAGATTGGAGGCTCAAAACGACGATCCAACCGTACAAAATGAAGCCTATGATGAGGTGAACAACATACCAGAAAATCGTCTCAATCGGAGGTCGTTTGGTCGTCGATCGGGGCACTTCAAATTGGGATGAACAATGGCATACGGGATTCTCTCCAAAGCTCTCTCTTTTCTCCCTTTCTCACTCTTTGTTTTCTCTCTCTTACTTTCCCAAATGGAAAGACATCCCCTTTTATAAAGGAGGTAGGGTAAAACTTCACATGGTAAAAACCATATGGTAAATAGTCCATTGGACTCTTTCCCCATATAGGAGGGAAACACAACATAGCTCCCCCTCAATCCTATATGGGGGGCTCGAGCAAGCCCGCCTTTGAGCGGCACTTGATGAGCTTCTCCTTTGACAAAGTCTTTGTCAGCATATCCGATCCGTTTTCATTTGTGTGGATCTTCATGAGCTCAAAATCTTCATCTTCTACTCTTTCTCGAAGCCAATGATACCTTCTTCGGATGTGCTTGGTTCGAGAATGGTAGGCGGCATTCTTGGCAAGGTGGATGGCACTCTGATTGTCACAATAGAGTGGGTAGCTAGCTTGCTCCACTCCCAACTCCTCTAGGAAGTCTCTCATCCATATCAGCTCCTTACCAGCTTCAACTGCAGCCATATACTCTGCTTCTGTCGTTGACAAAGCAACACACTTCTGCAGTCTCGATTGCCATGAGACTGCTCCCCCTGCAAATGTAATCAGATATCCAGATGTGGATCGGCTCGTGTCAATATCACCTGACATGTCTGCATCTGTAAAACCATCAAGCATAGGTTTTCCAGGACCAAAGCACAAACACACTCTCGAAGTGCCTCTGAGATACTTGAGAATCCATTTCACTGCAGCCCAATGCTCCTTTCCAGGATTACTCATGAACCTGCTGATAACCCCAACTCCATAGGCGATGTCTGGCCTAGTGCAAACCATGGCATACATCAGACTACCAACGGCTGAAGCATAAGGCACCTTCTTCATCTCCTGTTTCTCTTTCTCACTTGTAGGACACTGATCAGAACTCAGCTTCATGTTCACTGCAAGTGGAGAACTCACGGGTTTAGCCTTGTCCATGTTGAATCTTTGCAGCACCTTCTCAATGTATCTTTCTTGTGATATCCACAACTTCTGATTCTTTCTGTCACGGGTAATCTGCATACCCAAAATATTTCTTGCAGGGCCAAGGTCCTTCATAGCAAAGGACTTCTTCAACGCAGTTTTCAAACTAGCAATCTTGTTGGTATCCCGACCAACAATAAGCATATCATCCACATAAAGCAAGAGAATTAGAAAGTCACCTTCGGCGTAATTCTTCACAAACACGCAGTGGTCGGCATGTGTCTTGTGGAATTTGTGGTCGATCATAAAAGACTCGAACTTCTTGTACCATTGCCGAGGTGCTTGTTTCAAACCATACAAGCTCTTTCTGAGACGACAAACCATCTTCTCTTTTCCCTTAACTTCAAAACCTTCAGGTTGCTCCATGTAGATTTCTTCTTCCAAATCACCATGAAGGAAGGCGGTTTTCACATCAAACTGCTCGACCTCTAGGTCCATGCTAGTAGCCATGCCTAGAACAACCCGGATGGATGACATCTTCACAACTGGAGAGAAAATCTCATCAAAATCTACACCCTTTTTCTGCTCAAAACCCTTCACCACAACTCTGGCTTTGAACCTGGGAGGTGTACCATCTTCTCCAGACTTCAAACGAAAAACCCATTTGTTCTTGAGAGCTTTCTTTCCCTTAGGCAATTTCACCAAGTCATAGGTGTGGTTCTCATGCAAGGAACTCATCTCATCCTGCATGGCATTGTACCACTCCTTCTTATGCACATCTGACATAGCTTCCTTGTAGCATTCAGGCTCTCCTGAGTCAGTCAACAACACATAATCGTTGGTTGAGTATCGGGAGGAAGTCTGTCTCTCTCTGGTGGATAAAAAAAAATGGTGTTTATAGATTAGTATAAACCGATGTCATCCGAAAAATAAGATGAATTTATTTCGATTAACTTTAAAAATCCCGTGCGTAGCGCACGGGGTCTATGCAAGATTTATGATAATTTCAACTTCTAGTGTAAAATATAGAAGCAAACTAAGAGAAAATTATAGCTGCTGGTGGACTCACTTCGTGTCTAAAATATACAGCCAAATTCTTATTTTTGACATGCTTTTACATGAATTTCTTCATTTGTTTATGGTATGCTTTTACCTAAATTTCTTGATTGAAATTTATGGAATTCAACTGAAACATTATAATAGCTGCAAATATTGCTTGTTCGTATTTTTACAGCTGCAAATTTGCCCTTCTTTGAATCTGTAGGCAGCTCAGAGCCTAAATCATTGGGGCTGGAGCTTATCTGCTCATCCACAACTTTGCCAACTCATAAACAAGCCGGTAGGAGACTCTTGACCTCTATGCTTCTTATATGGTAGTATTTGGGTGGGAAGTGTGAATGTATAGGATGTGCACGAATGGTTGTGAACATGTGAACGCTCTAATTAGGATCCGACATTTTTTTGTTGTAAACCTTGAAGGCACATGTGTTTGGAGGTGGTGTATTTGTGAGCTAGTTTTTTATAGTATGAATGGTATTTTGGATTAGGCTTTGTGCATTTGGTATGTTGAAAACAGGGGTACCAACAATATTGTAAACATATATGTTTTTATTATAAAATTTATATTGATTCCGGTAACGAATATTGAGAATATTATTGGTCACCTGAATAGCTCGGTGATGAACATACTATTCTTTTCACAATCTCAAGTGATAAACACTTACTTCACTTGAGTGGTCAAGCAACAAACATTTGGTCACCTGAATGTTCAAGTGACGAACTTGATTGGTCAAGCAACAAACATTTTTGTCACTTGAATGTTCAAGTGACGAACTTGATTGGTCAAGCAACAAACATTTTGGTCACTTGAATGTTCAAGTGACGAACATATTCGGTCCCCTGAATGCCCTCCCTGACAATGTTGGCTATCTTTTAGGCGACGAAAACTTGGTCGCCTGAACCGTTCGGGTCGGGCTTTTGTCGGGCTTTGACTTTTATGTGCTAAATCACTTTCAGCGACCAACTTTGATAGAGTCGTCACCTATAAGCTGAGGGGACGGCGCTCAAGTGACGACCCTTCAGGTGACACAATTCGACTTTCAGGTGACCATTTTTGTCCGTCACCCAAGTTGCAAAATGGCGTAGTGCCAGTACGTAATATATATGATGGATATATTTCAGTGTGTGGACATATGACATTTAATATGACTTTTTCATCATATGAACAAAGGTTCACAACTCACAAGTCACAACAACGACATTGGAGATGATCAGAAAGCAGTATGATGAAGAAGGCAATGAACCATCTATGCAGGGCATTAGAAGGCAAGAGGGTCACGGTGTGTGGACTAATCAAATTAACATGATAAATGGAGGTCCTTACAGCACTTCAAGTTCAGCATTCACTGATGGCTGCGACTCCATGGATGTGGAGCTAGCCTTTGTTATTGGATTCCTCCTGAGGCTATTTGAGTATCTCCATGTTAAGGTAAACATTATAAACTTCTTGCAATATTTTTTTTCTAATAATTAGCACATGTTCTATTGTGGACAAGAAATCATCTTAGTTGGCTCATTAATTTATATCTATATATGAAATGGATGATGTGACTATCCATATTTTTTCCTTAGCTTTATATACATCAACAGATGAAATTACTAAGAAATTGAGATTTAGTGGGACTGATGACTGAGGGTGAGTAACTCACCGACCTTAAATACTAGGCTAGTATTACTAGCTAGTATTACTAGCTAGCCTTGAGTTCACTACATTAATAGGACGTGTGATACTTTTTCACATCTCAATAAGAAGGAATCACGCCATATCGCCATTTTCCAAATCTCATACTTTTGTCATCCAGATATGAAATCTGGAAGTTGGAAACAGGGCTACAAAGATGAAAGATGATGTTGTGATGTGTTGTGTTGGAACCTTTGTCTCATATCGAAAGACACGACAACTCAAGCCTGCATATAAGTCAGTGGATCACTACTCCTTTCGTCAAGTGATTTTAGGATAAACTTGTACAGAAGCCGGTTTTACCTCGGTTCTATCAAGCTTTACAAGGGTTTTGAAGTAAGGTAAAAGTGGTTGTGGTAGGCCTTGTGAAAGGTAAAGATGCATTGTGGTAATTGTGTATAATCAACTTTATATAGTAAAATTGGCGCACGTGGTAAAATTGTCATATTTATACAGCTGCGTACAAATTTACTACACAATCCGATTGAACTTGGGAGTAAATTTATTTTATCAAGCACACAAATAATATAATTGACCGACATAACATTTTTTTTTTTTTTGGTTTAAGACATAACATTTATTTTTTAAATTAAATAAATGTTAAATTAATTATGTGTTGCCGGGAAGAGAGTAGGGGATGGTGTAGAAAATCCTCACTGTAGAAGAATAAATTTATTCCCAGGCACGGACATTCGTCATTTTCATAATAATAAACACCAGCCAAATCTATAAATATTTTTAAAATTTAAAAATTAATAAAAAGGTAAGTTTTTGAAATTTAAGATGACACTTGGACTTGCTGGGTAAAGATTTCTTGATACATGACCCAATTGTTCGAGGCCACCAACCCGATGATTTTGACCCATGGACCAATGTCTTATCGAAGAGACCGAGTCAACGAGCCCACCCCATGGACATATCTACCCAAATGGCCAGTTACAATGTTCCTCCAGTTTCGACGACTCTTCCAAAAAAATCTTCTGTACACAATTAAAGATATACTGAAAAAGACATTCAAACCGCCTATTTATTTGTTGAAAACAAACATGTTTTGCAAGTGTCATAAAACCTAATCAATTTTTTTCAAGTGTCGAAACCTACTCACAAAGTCACTTGTCAGTTACACATTTACAGGAAGTATGCATCTCACTTGTTTCCTGGGGCCGAGTGCATAAACATGTTTTGCAAGTGTCATAAAAGACACGCTCTTTTATTGGATGGAGCATCTATTATCACGGGTTGAATACTTGAATGAGAAAGCCTTCTTTTGGATAGTCCCAACTCCCATGCCTTTATGGCTGCACCAACCCAACCCAACCCGCAATTTGAATTGGTGGACCATGCCTTTATGATATATACTTAATATTCGTTACCCGCACGGTTACGCGTTTTGTTAATAAATTATATTTTGCCCCAGTCGGGGTGACCAAGTGGTGAGGAGCGAGCAACGGGGGTGGAAAGGAGGTCTCGGGTTCGATCCCTGCCTCCGCCCTTTTTCTTGGGATTTCCATTCAAGGTTTGCCTTGCTCCCTTAGGCCTTATCAGTAGGTCGAGCCGGTCGGCGCTAGCCGGTTTATCTGGTATGTGGCTCTTGTCGGCTAGGTCACGTGCTCGGGGTTTACCGCCAAAGGTGGGCTCCTCGTCATTAAAAAAATTATATTCTATTACATTAATTATATTAAAATATTATATTAGATTATTAATTGAGGTGACTAAAAAAATAAAACCAAATTGACGTGACTCGCAAAAATAAATTCATATATAAATATATTATAATCAATTTGATCTAAAAGGTAAAATAATTGACCAAATATTTTTTCTTCATCTTTTAGAATCTTGACGGCATGATGTATATTTATATATAGATATATTATATCCAATTTGATCTAAAAAGTAAAATGATTGACCAAATATTGGATAGATTATTTGATCTAAAAAAAAGTTTTCTAACCCATTAATTGAAATGACAAAATTAATTACATTGGGTTATTAATAATGAACCAAATATTGGAGAGATATAAGGTTGATCAAATAATAAATAAATAAAGATAACATCATTTTAATTCAGAATATGACAAGTATTTATATATAGATATAAATACTTGGATTTTTTTTAAACCGTTTTTAAATACCCATTTATCCGTTTTTTTTTTAAACGATTTTTCTATCCTATGCCCAAATTTGGATTTTTTTGAAATTTTAATTATTTTAGCATTTTTTTAACTAGATTCTTAGGGTCGCTTGTCTAGTTGCCTTTTTTGTAGGGAATCTTTCCCAACTTAGGGTGGATATAGAATAGAAAAAACGTTTTTTAAATACTTATTTATCTTTAAAAAAAAACAATATTCATATATCAAGGGTCACTTTTAAATACCAATATGGGAGCTTGAATGTTGTTGTTGTTGTATGCACCAAGCACAATGCTATATGCATTGAAAAATAACAGATCCTAGATCCGTTTGTCCTTCAGCTTGATACATATCCAACATCAAATACATCTGATATTAAAAAAAGTAACAAAAGGATCAAAGATGCGTTCATTATAACGAATGGATCCATGATCCGTTTGTACATACAAAAAGTTTGAAACTTAAATAAAAAACCAAACGGATCTTAAATCAATTCGTCTCGAGTGCATCTAAAAAAATTTTAAGCTTGTTTTCTTTAACGTCAAATGTATTTAATGCTGAATACATATCAAGTTGGGAGTCAAACGAATTTTAGATCAATTCGTGTCGAGTGTATGTAAGAAAAATACTCATTTGGTAAAAAGTGCACTTGTTCCAGGTAGTTGTTCGGTTGAGAGTAGGAATTGAAGTAGGATTTATTTGTCCACTGGCATGAATGTATGGACCACATATTGATTTCAGGTACGGATCCAGATCAAAGGTTTTAGCTTCGATCTTTTATATACATATACTTGAACATCTTCATTCAAGAATCAGCAAGAAAACAATACTTTGCTTTCAAACACAACCATGACTCTAAATTATCCAGTCTCCTTCCATTCTACTTGCTTATTCCTTGCCGTAATGGCTGCAGCAGTAGCAAAATTACACCCATGCCTAGCCGCAATCGCAACCATGGCCACCGCCTCTACCACGACCAAGCCAGGCTGCCCCAGCCAGTGCGGTAACATCACCATCCCTTACCCCTTTGGTATCGGCGATAGCAGCTGCTTTCTCAACCCTCACTATAACGTCTCTTGCTATCTCAATTCTACGCCTTTGCTCGCCGGATTTGAAATCCTGGGCATTTCTGAGACAGGAATGCGCATCCGAAACCCCCAAGTGGCTTTTGTTTGCTTCAACTCCCTTGGCAATAAAACCACCGCAAAAACTGATAGTAATTACTCCATGGAACTAGCCCCAGGCTCACCTTTCACCTTCTCCCCGACTTCCAACAAGTTGGTGGTAATCGGTTGCCGTGAGATTGGCCACGTTTACAGCGATGTAACATTCGGTGAAGCTGATAATTCTTGCAGCTCAGTTTGCTCCAGAAAAGAAGACGTAGTAGCCGGTGAATGCAAGCGCTCCGGTTGTTGCGAAGCTCCGGTTCCATCTGGATCAATAAACATCGAGGTGAAGCTGGATAGCCAATCCAACAACACCGATGTATCGTGGTTTGATCCTTGTGGATACGCTTTTCTTGCGGAGGTGGGCACGTTCACCTTTGGAGGGCTTTCAGATCTCAGTGAGCCACATCCCAAGTTTATAAGTAGAGTGATGGAGACAGTTCCGGTTGTGATGGATTGGGTTATTGGTAACGGGACGTGCAAAGACGCTCAACAAGACGGATCAACGTATGCTTGTATGGGTAACACAACGTGCTCCGATGGTGACCAATTGGAGTCGGGAATAGGAGGATACAAGTGCTTTTGCCAATCTGGTTTTCAAGGCAATCCTTATCTTTCTCCCGGTTGCACAGGTAATTTGCTAATGCTGTAATTTACCATATATATTTTTATGTCCTTTATGAAATTAAATTATTTTAGTTTTTCTAAAATTGATGTTGACACATGTGCTGACAACTTTTTGATGTCAGCTTTTTTTACAATTAATTGGGAATTTTTTTTGAATTGGTCAACAAATAAAAAAAGGCAAAATAGTTTATCTGTTTGACTATTTTGAATTTTTTTAAAAAAAAAATCATTAATTGGAAAATATGACTGAAATTTGAATGGGATATTACTTGATTAATTTGCAGACATAAACGAATGCGAAGAGGAGAAGTTGAATAACTGCGAGAGGCCGGAGTATTGTGTGAATGAGGTTGGAGGTTATGTCTGCCGATGCCCTGATAGACTCCATGGGAATGGTACCAGAACTAGTCCCTGTTTTGCTACTGGACAGGGTAAACTCATCCTTGGTAAGTCCAATTTATCACTGCACATATTTACTTTCTTTTCAGTTTTGATCTAATATAAGCTGAGACATGTAAATTCTCAATTCTTAATCTAATATTTTTATTCAACAACAGAAATACAAAAACAATAATAATAATATGTTCCATGAGATAGTAAACGAGATACAATATTGCTTGTTACTCTCAAGTATGTTGAAAAATGTGGCAATATTGCATAGTTTCCTAGTTGAAAATTGTGTAGTTTAGACTTCATGAGTTTTTGACAAGTCAAAATACTTACATAGATATTTAGGTGGCATTCAAGTGAAAACTAGATTAAAAACTAAGAAAGAAACAACGATGGACTTTTTGTTATAAAATGCTGCACTTTTGAGTTTTGAACTTGATGCACTATTCAATACTTTAAAGCGCCGGTCCTATCGTTTTAGAGGCCTTAGGTAGAAAAAAAAAATTTGAGGCCCTTTTATATAAAAAAAATAAACTATTTAGTATTTTAGCTAGGTTTTTTCAACCACAAGTTCATTACTCATAGGTTAATTTGCAGGTGTCAGCATAGGCATGCCTTCAACAATTAGTTTCATAATACTTTATGTCCTGTACAAGCTATTCAAAAAACGAAAGGAGATCAAAGCAAGGAGAGAAGTTGCAATGACATTGGAGATGGTGAGAAAGCAGTATGAAGAAGAAGGCAATGATCCATCTATGCAGGGCATAAGAAGGCAAGAGGGTCACGGTGTGTGGACTAATCAAATTAACATGACAATTAATGGAGGTTCTTGCAGCAGTTCAAGTTCAGCATTCACTGATGGCTGCAACTCCATGGATATGGAGCCTTTGTTATTTGATTCCACGTCACCTGAGGCTATTTGTATATCTCCATGTTAAGGTAAAACATTATAAACTTCTTGCAATATTTTTAGGACGGATCACATAACACCCCTAATCACATATTCCACTGCAATTGAAACCGAAATTTGTCGATCCTATTGCAAAACAACAAATGTTTCCTTATATAGTTATATCCCATTTACTGTAAAAAAATAAAATTTTAGGAAATATACAGAAGTATATCTTATATGATTAATTAAATACTGTATGTTCTATCATTACAGTTTATAGTTTTATTATATATGAATGATATATAATTCCACTTTATTGTCACCTTAACTTTGGTAGGTAACCGCACACAATTTGAATTGCAAAATGAAAGACGAACTTCTAAAAGTGCACGCGTCTTTAATCGTTGATTAAATTAAAAATTAAATTGTGCAGACGATCTATATTTGTTTCGAGGATTAAGAAGTAACAAGTTGTTCAATTTGCAGCTCATGACTTGAGTACGAATTGAAACATTCTTGGGTAAATTTGTGGAAGCAGCCATTGAACGAGCCAATTGTGGCAGCTCCGATCCATCCATATATTTATCCACAGCTCCGATCAAACAACAAATTAATCCATCAGATCGATCTACAAAAATAAAAAACACCCCAAAAATGATTAACTTGCAATCTCTAACCAAAATCGTGCTACTATCACTAGTAATGGCCTCTCATCGGGTGGCATCCGGGGCTTATTTCGAAACGGCAAAACCCGGGTGCCCCGCTGAGTGCGGTGGCGTCCAAATCCCCTACCCCTTCGGCATCGGAGAAGGCTGTTACGCCCTAAAGTACACCTTCCACGTCATATGCGACACCAGCAGCGGTACACCAGCACCGCGGCTAGCTAGGAACAACCGTACCATCCTAAGCATTAGCCTCGAAGACACCACCTTCCGCGTCGCCTCTGAGGTCGCATACCAGTGCTACGACGACGGCCACCCCTTACCCTCCTCCGCCACCCACAGCACCTACGGCGGCCTCAGAGACATGTGGGCGTATTACAACATCTCCTCCACCAAGAACATGTTGGTAGGCATCGGATGCGACACCATCGCCACCGCTTGGGACAACTCCACCATCCAGACGGGCGACACGGTTGGGTGCATTGCTTCGTGCTCCTCGTCGGAGCCGGCGAAGAGCGGTCCATGCCCTGGCGGACATGGATGTTGCGCCACCCCGATCTTTAACACTATGGATTGGCCTGCGATTCGCGCTCAAAGCGTGTCGAACTATACTGGGGTGCTGGGAGGCGGTGAGAACAACTGCAGCGTCGCGTTTGTTACCGAGACTGTTAATGGTTCGTATGATTTTTCGGTTGACGCTTTGAGGGCGTCGCCGGAGGATTACGACAAGATGCGAGTTCCGGTGGTCTACGATTGGTACGTTAACTCGTTCGGCGAAAATTGCACGGAGAGCATGAAGACCACGAATGGGACGTACGCGTACGTGTGTGGGTCAAATACCCGGTGTGTTGATTTTATGCCCTATGCGTACCGTTGTCAGTGTTTGGAGGGCTACGCCGGCAATCCGTATCTCGGTAACGGTTGCCAAAGGTATGTATATTTACACATTGGTCTTCCTCCAATTAGAATATTAGAATAATAACCTTAATGGAAAAAGATTCCTTATCAAATAAAGAAGTCATTTTAGAAAATTAATATTAAAAAAATGCTAAAATCATTTAAATTTGGGAAATCTTTCCCGACTGAAGTTGTTATTTTATGCCTTTGAGGCGTATATAGGATAGAAAATCCGAATTAATAAAATGATGTTATTTTAGATTTTTATTTTAGTTGAGAATAAAGTTGTTTTTACATGTATGGAGACTTTTCATCTCGAGTTTTTTCATTCATTGATCACACCATTAAATTTGTGATTAAATTTAAGGAGGGTGTAAGAATATTTTAAAAAAGCTTAATTTATCTTCATTGTACATGTAATGTGCAAAAAATTAGGTCTCTGTTGAGTTCTTACAATTGTCATTGTTGTTTTTTTAAAGGATCTGGAAATGAGAGCCTCATGTGTCGATGAAATCTACTCCTGAGCCAAGTCGGGCTGTCCAATCTCTGCCGGGTCTCTACAAACATCATGTACGATCATGAATCTTTTTCGCATCACAAGTTGGGTCATTCGTCTACAAAATTTCTTCAATTTATGCTAAATAATTGTCAGTTAGGCATTTCAATTTCAAACATATACGTAGTATAATCCAATTCGTGTATTACATGTTCTATATATATATCAATAAAAGTCATAATTAAGCTGTCTTTTCATTCTTTTACTATCTAGTCTCTACCCATCCATTTGAAGTCATTTATTCCGATGTGTGATAAGTAACTTTAACCATTTCGGAATGGTTCAACTGATGAGGACTTGCGAACAGTACCCAAAGAACCCCGGTTCAAATCACAAATGATCGCTCTTTATTTACCAAATTCAAGTGATAAGTAACTTTATTTGATGGATTTCACTATCATGTTATTTTAGACGTTCGTAGACCCGTTGAAGCACAAGTCGAATACAAGAGATCGAGGTTTTTGTCAAATTCAAAGCCCTAATGGACAAGGAGTGACCGTTTGCTTTCCAAACCTTGGTATATTTAACCGGATGTCAACTTCAACTCTTCATTGTTTACTTATACTTGACTAAAACCATACCTTTCTCATAAATAGTTCTTATAACTTCAACTGACTGCCACAAGATAACCAGTTTATAAACTGACTGCCACAAGATTGAGTTACGGTGGTCGACTGGTCGGTACTTTTGGCAATAACCTTGTGCACGTAAGTAACAAGGCATCCTTTAAAAGAAAAGCCGAGGTTACAAAAATTAAAGACTAGAAAAGTAGGGCTTTACCCAAGCCAGAGCGAGGGAGCTCTTCCAGAAATTCTCAACAGCCAAGGACAAGCCAAGGCCGAAGAGGGGGTTTGGAAATAGTTTTCAACCATCAAGTTTGGAAATAGTTTTCAACCATCAATTGACGCGCCTCGGTTATTACCTCATTAGCTGTGTCATTGCCCCAAGCGCAAAGACAATTAATTCTATAATCCAATTTGTGTGGTTTATATTGCTTCGCGTCCTCTTTTCATTTCCTCTTATTTCAGATGTGGGACGAAACGTCACTGTAAGATAGCGGAATTGATGTAAAGTCCTCCTTGAGGGTTTCCATTCATTGATATAATATATATATAGGTTACAAGGTATTGGGCCTTAACGGGCTTTCAGCCCACTATACAATAGGAGACCTATGTAATCTATCAAACCCCCGCAGTCGAAACGGGAGGGGTCCGTACAGTGAGACTGGAACGAAAATCAATGAATAACTGTCTAGGTAAACCCTTGGTGAATATATCAGCGTACTGATAAGAGGACGGGACATGTAGAACGCGGACATGTCCAATGGCAACCTTGTCCCTGACGAAGTGGAGATCAAGCTCAATGTGCTTCGTGCGTTGATGTTGGACTGGGTTGCTAGCCAGGTAGACGGCGGAGACGTTGTCAGTGTAGACCAGAGTGGCCTTCTGTAAGGGGCATCGTAGCTCAAGCAGGAGATTGCGGAGCCAAGAGCACTCAGAGACAACGTTGGCAACACCCTTGTATTCGGCTTCAGCGCTGGAGCGAGACACGACGGACTTACGCTTGGCTGACCAAGACACAAGAGTGTCATTGAGGAAGACACAGTAACCAGACGTGGAGCGGCGTGTGTCAGGACAACCACCCCAATCCGCATCAGTGTACGCCACAAGATCAAGCTTAGAGGAAGGAGTGATGGTGGTGCCGAGCTCGAGGGTGCCGCTGATGTACCGAATGATCCGCTTCAAAGCCTGAAAATGAGGTTCCCTAGGGGCATGCATGAACAAGCAGATCTGCTGGACGGCGTAACTGATATCAGGCCTGGTGAAAGTGAGATACTGAAGAGCACCAGCGAGGCTCCTGTACAGTGTTGGATCATCAACCAAAGGACCAGAATGAGCACTGAGCTTGTTGGATGTATCGACTGGGGTTGCGACGGGATTGCAGTTGACCATCTTAGCACGAGCAACAATCTTAGCAGCATACTTACTCTGTGAGAGAAACAGACCAGACGCATGCCGCTGAACGGCAACTCCCAAGAAGTAAGACAGCGGACCCAGATCAGACATGGCGAATTCCGCACTCAACCTCGAGATGATGGACGTTCGAAGAGCATCAGAAGAGGCTGTGAGAATGATGTCGTCTACATAGAGCAGCAGGAAAGCCAAGTCCGAGCCTCTGCGATAGATAAACAGAGACGTATCCGATCGGCTGCCAGTGAAACCCAGGCGGAGCAGATGAGACGCAAACCGCTGAAACCATGCCCGTGGAGCCTGTTTCAGACCATACAAAGAGCGCTTGAGGAGACAGACATGCTGTGGACGCTCAGCATCAGCAAACCCCGGAGGCTGAAACATGTAAACCGTCTCATTCAGATGACCATGCAGAAAGGCGTTCTTGACATCCAGCTGATGGATGCCCCAGTTGCGCGACAGAGCCAGACTCAGGACCACTCGGATAGTGGCAGGCTTGCCCACAGGGCTGAAGGTCTCATCATAATCAATACCGGCCTGTTGAGATCTACCGTTAACCACCAGACGGGCCTTGTAGCGCTCCAATGTCCCATCAGAGCGGAACTTGTGACGGAAGAGCCACATACAGCGAATGACGTTCGCCTCAGGAGGGCGAGGCACAAGAACCCAAGTGCCATTCTTCGTAAGGGCCTTGTATTCGTCGAGCATAGCCGCCTGCCAATTCGGGTCTAGGAGGGCTGTTTTGTGGGAGGTGGGAACGGGGGAGAGGGAGGTCTGGGTGGAGGCAGAGGGTGAAAGGGAGTCGGGAAAGATGGGGGCAGGAGAGGCTAAGGACGCGGGCACGCCAGCGGAGGACGTGGGAGCGCCAACTTGGGGCGCGGGCGCGCCAGGTTGGGGCGCGGGCGCGCGTAGGGGAGGCTTGGATGTTGGTGGAGGGAGGGGCGAGGTTCTTGCGGGGGGCGCCGCAAAGTGGGTTGCGGCGGGCACAGCAAGCCATGCGGCGGGCGCCGCGCGTAGGGGAGGCGCTGATGTTGGTGGAGGGGATGTGGGGTGTATAGCGGGGTGATGGTCGGCGGTCATGGAGACGATCTGTCGGGGTCTAAAGACACCGGAGACGCTGCGGGTGTGTGGTCTGGTGATGGATGGTGGCGGGGGAGGTGGGGGAGGGGGAGACGCAGGAGCACCGGGAGAGCTCTGGGGAAGAATGAAGTGAGGGAAAGGCGACTCAGACTCTGTGAACGATCTTACTACGGGGGTTACTCGCATGAGATGTAACAGCACCGGGGAGCTCTACCCTGTCACACCACCTCCTGCGTCCCGTCCCTTATATTTTGGTTTTGTTATATCCTCAACCACCGATGTGGGAGGGATTCTTTTTATTCCCAACACGCCCCCTCAAGTGCAACCCGCCTGGATCGGGTTGACACTTGAACAATTCTTCTTCTTTTTTCTTTCTTTCCGAGTCGAGACTCTCAATCTCTTTATAGCTCGCCCGGTTTTTTTACGACGGGATTCGGCATCTCAATCTCTTTTAGCCTACCCCGAAGCCAGGAAAACCGACCCGACTCGGACCTGCTCTGATACCATGTGAGATAGCGGAATTGATGTAAAGTCCTCTTTGAGGGTTTCCATTCATTGATATAACATATATATAGGTTACAAGGTATTGGGCCTTAACGGGCTTTCAGGCCACTATACAATAGGAGACCTATGTAATCTATCAGTCACGAAAGGACACTCTACAAGTGATTGATTGAAGATATACATACATAGGAGTAACTCGGCCTTAACACTTGTGATCAGATCATCTTCTTTGGAAACAATTAAATTAAATGTAGGTGCTGATGGCGATGCAAAGGGTTCAGATTCTAACACCAACATGTACATATAGTGAGCTTGTATATATGAAAACCTCCGTTGAAATGAGAATACCAAATTCAACCAAATATTTATAAGCGACTACTCGTACGTAGAACACCGGCCCCTACTCACAGATTCCACTACAATTCAAGCTAGGCGGAATTCGTTGATTCAATCGCAAAACAATTCAATAAACGTTTCGTACTTTAATTTATAAAAACAAAATTATAGATATGATAAGATAGAATTAATAGAATTGTTTAAACAATTCTAACAAGTCCGAAAACACCATAAGGCCCAATTTCAATTCTATCATATAGGTCCAATAATATATTGAATCTAGTAAAATAGGCCTAATTAGAAATTAGGCCCAATTGTCTTGAAACCGAATCTCAGCAACTCCCAAGCTTTTGATGCCTCATGGTAAGATCTTACCAAACTCTGAAAATCCGAGTTTTGATTTTCATCAACAAAGGTTTTAATCTTCATTAACCCGGTCTTATCATCAAGGTGGAGTTAACAAAAATTTTAATAATTAATTGTACAGAAGCCATGAAAATTAAGACAATGAATTATATATGTTGAGGTTCATCTGTATACGTAACACATTATGTTGGTCCCAATTAAGAATACTGAAATCCAATTCCTTGAATAATTAAGCTACGCAAACAAAATAACTTTACATTACATACATACATGATCCAATGTGAACATATATGTTCCAATACCACTTTATTGACATCTTTTTGTAGGTACGTGTAAAGTCATACAATAATGTCTACCAAAAAAATAAAAGACATCCAATTATTACATTATTATATAAAAATTTTGCTCATGAGTTTTCATTCTTGAAAATTAAAATGAATGATGAACTTCTAAAACTGCATTATTATAAAATAAAAAAAACAAGTAACAAGTTGTCCAATTGGCATGTGAATATAGCAATTGGACTAATCAATCCACCTCAGTGGTGAATTGAATGTGATTATATATATGTTGCTAATAAATTGACTAATTTCCTTTTCCATTATTAGGCAATTCAAGCAGCCGTTGAACAAGCCAGTTATGGCAACTCCTATCCATATATCCATCCATACATTTATATATACACCAACAAATCAATTAAACAGATCGAAGTAAAACTAAACACTCACGTACCCAAAATGATTAATTTGCAGCGTCTCCTTACAAAAATGTTGCTAGTATCACTAGTAACGGCCTCTTACATTGTGGCATCCGGGGCTGTTTCCGAAACAGCGAAACCCGGGTGCCAGGATGAGTGCGGTGGCGTCAAAATCCCCTTCCCTTTCGGCATCGGAGAAGGTTGCTACGCCTTAATCTACACCTTCCACGTCATATGCGACAACAGCAGCGGTACACCAGTACCGATCCTAGCGAGGAACAACCGCACCATCCTGAGCATTAGCCTCGAAGACAACAGCTTCCGCGTCGCCTCTGAGGTCGCATACCAGTGCTACAATGGCGGCCTGGCCTTACCCTCCAGCAGTAGCCACAGCACCTACGGCGGCCTCAGAGACATGTGGGCGTACTACAACGTCTCCTCCACCAAGAACATGTTGGTTGGCATCGGATGCGACACCGTCGCCACCGTTTGGGACAACTCCACCATCCTCACGGGCGATACAGTTGGTTGCATTACTTCGTGTTCCTCGCTGGCACAGGCGAAGAGCGGGCCTTGCCCCGGCGGCCATGGATGCTGTGCCACCACCATCTTTAACACCATGGATTGGCCTGCCAGCCGCGCTCAGAGCGTGTCGAATTACTCCGGGGTACAACGAGGCGGCGATAACAACTGCAGCGTCGCGTTTCTTACCGAGGCGGTTAATGGCTCGTACGAATTCTCCGCTGACACTTTGACGGCCTCAACAGCGGATTACGACAAGATGCGAGTTCCGGTGGTCTACGATTGGTACGTTAACTCGTTCGGCGAAAATTGCTCGGAGAGCATGAAGACTACGAATGGATCGTACGCGTTTTTGTGTAGCTCGAATTCCCGGTGTCTTGATTTTATGGCGTATGCATACCGTTGCCAGTGTTTGGAGGGGTTCACCGGTAATCCGTACCTCGCAAACGGATGCCAAGGTAATTGAATTTCATAGCTTGTTTGAATTGATTAACTGGATCGGATCTCCATCATATCTTTGAATTGATTTAATGAGTTAATTGAGATTAATTTTGGTCTTAGATATCGATGAATGCGCGGATTCAAGCCTGAACGATTGCGAGAAGCAAGCATATTGTGTGAATAAGATGGGAGGGTATGAATGCAAATGCCCAAATGGAGACAATGGGGGAGCAACAATAGCAAGTCCTTGCTTTCCAACTCCAAATGCTTCAAAGACACTTATTCTTGGTACCCATCCTCAGTTTTTCTCTCTTAATTTTCTTCAATTAATAAATGCATTAATTAGTACTTTTTAAGTCTAACTAAATGTTTAATGAATCAAAAGCATGTATTTAATCATACTTTTTTTAATTATTTAAGTGATCGACATATATGATGTTTAGTCAATTTGGATCTCCATGGCCTATAACACCTTTTGTGTTACACTTAATTACTTAATTATTTCAGGTATAAATTCACATTAATTAAAAAAAATTATATTTATACTCTATACACTTGTAGTAACATGTTCATAAAGTTTTATTATTAAAATATATGATTTAGAAAAATAAAAAATATTTTCTAACATAATCAATAAAAATTATTTTTCTTCCATTAATAAATGAATTAATTAATTAGTACTTTTTAAGTAACTAAATGTTTAATGAATCAAAAGCATGTATTTAATCATACTTTTTTAATTATTTAAGTGAACATATATGATGTTTAATTAGTCAATTTGGATCTCCATGGGCTATAACACTTTTTGTGTATAACACTTTTTGTGTTATATCCAGTGTTACACTTAATTATTTCAGGTATAAATTCACATTAAAAAAATTATATTTATACTCTATATACTTGTATTAACATGTACGTTCATAAAGTTTTATTATTAAAATATATGATTTATAAAAATAAAAAATATTTTCTAACGTAATCAAATACTTATCAGTAACCTGACAAGATTTTTAGAAAAATAAAAAATACTCATTTTTCTTATAAAATTTATTTTATTTTCTCCTATTTGATTGCCTAATTTTAACATAGGGTAGTCATATCCTCGATGATACTTTAATCATTTCCCTCCACCCTTCTCTAAACTTTCAAAAAAAAGTGATTATAATATATATTTTACACATAAAATTTGATTCTTCCTTCTATTCTCTATTTCTCAAACAAACAAGGCCTACATATTTAATATTTGCTATCGATCAGTATCGACTGCATTATATAGAAATTGACAAGATGACTAATTTTTATAGGTCTTAGCATAAGCCTGGGATCGATACTTCTTTTCGTATTCATTGGAGGGTTGTACAAGCTATGGCGGAGAAGAAGAGAAACCAAAGAGAGGGAAGGCAACTTCGATAGAAATGGTGGAAAGTTGCTAGAAAAACAACAATCAACAAATGATTCGGGTATAGGGGGAACCAAGATCTTTAGTAAGGCGGAGTTGGAAAAGGCAACAGACAACTTCAATGACAATAGAGTGCTTGGTCGCGGTGGACAAGGAATTGTCTACAAAGGCATGTTGTCAGATGGAGCAATAGTAGCAATTAAAAAGTCCAGGAAAGATGATGAAAACCCGGACCAATCAACTGATCAATTCATTAATGAGGTCGTTATTATGTCTAAGATCAACCATAGACATGTAGTGAAAGTACTTGGAGTCTGTCTTGAAACCAAGGTTCCTTTGTTGGTTTATGAGTATGTACCCAACGGTACTCTCGAGCAACATATCCATAACCCTACTGAAGAGTTTCGCATCACTTGGAAAATGCGTTTCCAAATAGCCTTGGATTCGGCAGGAGCTCTTGCATATCTGCATTCATCGTCTGATACCCCTACTTACCATAGGGATATAAAGTCTTCCAACATACTTTTGGATGAGAAATACAAAGCAAAGGTTTCAGATTTCGGGATTTCCAAGAACATTTCCATGGAGCAAACTCATGTCACTACAGCTGTTCAAGGTACATATGGCTATCTTGACCCAGAGTACTACCAGTTAGGACAGTTTACCGACAAAAGTGATGTCTACAGTTTTGGAGCTGTCCTACTAGAGCTGCTAACGAGCAAGAGGCCGATCTCAACAAACAAAGCCTATGAATCTCAGAGCTTGGTTGCAGTGTTTCTACAATTGACGGCCACTGAGTCTGATGAGTTGTATCATATCTTGGACACAGAAGTGCTACAAGAGTGCCCGAAAGGCGACACAGAAACATTGGTTAACCTTACAAAGCGATGCTTGAGCATGCATGGGAGAGAAAGACCCACAATGAAGGAGGTCGCCATGACACTAGAGATGATCAAAGCACGTGAAGATCAAGTGGCAAATGCTTCGTCTGCGAAAAACATGAAAAATGCAAATGAGTATGCTTGGTTGACGGATCAGATTCAGATAACAGTGGGAGATGATGCCCCCTTCACTAATACAAGCACTTCTGCTTCCCTGCTTTGACCATATCATATCCTTATGCATGTTGCAGCAGATCCAATTTTATATGACATCTTATTCATGCTATTCCAATTGTTACCAAAAAATGGGTTAAATTAATTTGTTGTGTAAATTAAAGCGTGGACATGTATATATAATTTTAAGTTTGTTTTGTTTTGAGTATATTCTTTGTTGTGTAAATTAATCGGTAGATTTAGTATTTTTCTTTATTATTATTGAGAAATTATTCGATTAAGAAATTATAAATAAATTTTCAGCATACATTATCAAATTCATTTGTGTATTTTAACATATCACTACTTAACTCTAAAAAATACTCAGTGTTCTAAAATTCGGGCTTGGCGGCCGCCAAGACGGCGCCAAGACGGTTGGCGGTGGCCTCCCGCTATGAAATTGGCCTTGGCGGACAGTTCTTGGCGGAAGTAGGCCTTGGCGGCTATGAAAGGTGAGCTTGGCGGGTGCGGAACGGGCTTGGCGGGGCGGGACGGTCATGGCGGTCAAGACGGATTAAAACAAAATCACGTCTTTTCTTCATCAAATCCATTCTTGCGATCGACCAATTGGCCAATTCGTTCATTGATCGGCCCTTCGACTTCTTTGGTCTCCGACATCTCTGCTCAAGTGCTCAATTGCTCCGGTGGATCATGGTTGGCGGTGCACTGGTGGTTCTCGACTGGTCTTGTGGATACCGTTCACGTCTCTAGTCGAGTGCTCGACTGCTCTCGTCTGACCCTTCACTCTCACATCACGATCTCTCTCTCTCCCCGATCTGGTGGACTGGTGTGCACTGATGGTGCACCAACACCGGCATCACACTCTGCAGTTGCAGAACAACAATTGTGAATTTTGATTTGTGACTAGTTGATTACTTATTTACTCTAATTGATTAGGCTGCTGAAGTGCTGATTTGGTTTTTTTAAATTGGATTGTTTGTGAATTGGGATTTATGAATCTGTGATCTGCCGAGGTGCCGATTTGTGAATCTGTGAATTGACTATTTGTGAATCACTGATTAGCAACTTAGTTGCTTTGTTGGTTTTTTTATATTATTTGACTATAATTATAATGTACAAACACTTTGACAATAAATAATTATTACATTATACTCCCTCCGTCCGCGAAAACTTGTCATTTTAGCCCTTAACACAATTTTTAAGAAATCCAATAATCTACTCAATTTTTTACTAATTTACCCTCATTTATTATTCTACTTTTCACTTTATCGAAAACCACAACTCACAACTCATCAATCATGTCAAGGGCATTTTCGTAAAGTGAAAGCAAAATACCTACAATGACATGTTTTTATGAACAAAATCGAACCTCTAAAATGACAAGTTTTCGCGGACGGAGGGAGTATGTATTTTAGTCATAGTACAAAGGTAAATATAAGAAAATATTAAGAAAACGTTTTGTCCGCCAAGAATCCGCCAATAAGGCCGCCGAACTGTCTTGGCGCTTGGCGGTACCTCACCGTCGAGCATCCGCCGAGCGTTTTTTAGAACATTGAAAATACTTACATTGGATTTACCAAAAAAACCACGTACTTACATTGAAAATTTAAAATCACTACGCCGGATTACCATTCGCGCAACGGACCAAGTTCGTCGCCTGAATTCGGTTTTTCGTCGCATGATTACTCAGGCGACGAACATCCGTCTCCTGAACTGTGGTTCGGTGACTTTCATCCTTTCACTATTCAGTCGACGAGCATTTGTTTGTTCGTCGCCTGAGCCATTTCAGGCGACAGAAAAATTATTCGTCGCCTGAATTCATTGTCAGACCTAAAAGGGCTTTCCAAGCCGAGCCGAGCCGACTTCAAGCGACGGATTTATCCTCGAATTTTCGTCGCCCCAATTTGGTTGAGGAATTCTATAAAATATAAAATGTAACTCAGACGACCATCCCATTAGCTAAGTTCGTCGCCTAAAGAAGCTATGTTCGTCGTCTAAAGAAGCTATGTTCGTCGTCTAAAGAAGCTATGTTCGTCGCCTGAATATGAGTGGTTTTTTTAAAAAAAATTAGGCAACAGAGTTATATCAATTTTCGTCGCCTGAATGTGATTTGTTTTTTAAAAAAAAATAATCGAAAAATGGCGGATGCCCCCTGTTTGCAATTGCACCAAAATTGTGCACATTTTTAGCACAAAAATTGCACAAACCTATTTCATCTTACACAACAAACACACAACAAACATGGCCAAGTTCACAACCCCATACAAATCCACATACAAATTCACAAATACAAACCTATTCACAAATCCAAGTTCATTACTTAAGATCGAGGAAGTAGGAGAGGAGTGCGAGAGATACCTACTACTGTTGCGCGGACAAGGGCTGAAGAGTCGAAGCATCCTGCGTATCCAAAGGCTCCTGAGAAGGTTGCGTATCCGAGGCCGATCGAAGCTGGTTGCAGATCCGACAAGTGCTGAGAAGGCTGCTGCGTATTCAAAGTCAAAGGCGCCAATATTTACAAAGTCACTATCTAAAGCCATTGATGATCTAGAAGCTTGAATGTTGTGGAAAAAAAGAAGATGAAATGCTGAATCATTTTCTGCAAAGAAAGAAAAAGATGGTGTAAGTAAAACCAATTACATAAATTGTAACTTGAACTTTTTATTACGAACTAAGTGCTTAACCGCGCGCATATGCGCGTAGTGTTGTCCTATCGTATAATACATGTTCACATCTTCAAGCATATATGTTTTCTTTGTAGAGGCTTTCTTGATTAAAAAAAATGCACAAGCAATCAAGCAATTTTAGTGAAGAATTTGACAAGGAAATATGGCAAAACTAAAAGGTTGTTCATGTTCTTCTTGGTTTGGTGAATTCAAAGTGACAAACACTGCCATGGTTTGGTGAAGATGGGACTTGGGCAAATAAGCACAATAAGCATTGAGGGAAAAAAACCTTCATAAAGTGGAGGCTTTTCTGTCTCAATCTCCAAATTTATTTATAATCCAATGCTACTTATTTGCAAACAAAGTGAACATGCAACACAAAACATACCATGGTTCTAATTTGTCTTGAGATGGTTTTGCCCTTTCTATCTTCAGCCCTGTGAAATCAGATGAAATACAATGTTCTATCATATGGAGATGTAGGAAGAAAGAATAATATAGGAACATAAAGGAACAACGGAAAATAACAAAAGAAAGAACCATATAGGAAGAAAGAACAATATAGGAACATCAGAAAATACCAAGAGAAAGAAAAAACAATATAGGAAGAAAAAGAGATGTAAACTAAGTAGCAGTAGGACAAAAACACCATAAATAAATAATACAGAAACCTTATGATAGGCTACTCACAGGTTATACTCGTCATAAATCAGTCAAAAGAGCTCTGTTATCGAATGTCAAGCAAGGAAGATTAATTTAATAGTTTTTTCTAATAAAGGATCCACTTATTACAAGTGCAAGCAATGTTCTAAAAGGTGCTAGGCGGCGGGTGGCCGCCTAGCGCCTAGGCGGATAGGCGGGTGCCTAGGCGGACTTAGGACAAACTTGATTATTTCCTTATATTTTGACGAATAACACTTGTCAATAATTCATATAATGTAATAATAATCTATATTATCACTCATAAACCCAAATTTGCGGTGCTTAACTAACACTAAAGTAAATAAACGCAAAAGTATATGTCTGACTAACAACTTTAAACCTCCTAAAATCCAAAACTATAAGTTCGACTAAAAAGCAAATACATCCCGGCTTTGGGGATAAAAAAACCATAAGTCAACTAATCACATGCTTAGAAGCTCAAATTGAATAATCATTGGCCTAGGCGGGACCAGGCGGTGCCTATGCGGGCCCAGACAGGGTCTAGGCGACGCCTAGGCGGTTCCTAGATGAATGTCCGCCTAGAGGACCGCCTAGGCTTAAAAATTCCTAGGTCCTGTGCCGCCTAGCGCCTAGGCGGCGCCCAGGCGCGATTTTTAGAACACTGAGTGCAAGTGTACAACTATATAATTATTAATCAAGTTCCAACTATACATGAAAGAATGAAGAAGATCTTTGTCATTACACTAAAATATGAGAAAACAAAACTGTGAGTCAATAGAATTTAAGCAAACATTTCAACTTATCCTATCTTTCCTAATTTAAGGGAAGTCACAAACATGAGCAGTTACATGGCAACAAAGGTATACAAAATTAATCTTGATGTGTAAACATAGGTATACAACCTAGAACCAAGCAGGTCACAATTAATCTTGATGTGTAAACATAGGTATACATGTAACTTATAAAAGTTTTGTAGACAAAATTTTGTTAATTTAAATGTATATCTATGTGTAAGTAACTTATACCTCCAGGTAATCCTTCACTATGGCTTGTTGCTATTTCGTGAGTGCCACAAATGTCGAGGCCAACATGGAGACTTTATCCCTGACAGCACAACCGAGGTCCCTAATGAATGTGCCATACATCTCCCGGGTGTCAGGCCCCTTGTGGAACAGAGAGTACTCAATCTTGAGCCTCTTCCCCCCTGTGGCCTGCATCATTTGTGTAGTCTTGTTGCTCTTAATTTTGCGCACCTTACCTGGAAACCATATGAATCAGAAGCAAGCCATATGAATCAGAAGCAAATTAAGAGCCAAATAAACAATGTGTGAGAGAAGCAAAGTAGACAGAAACACAAACCAATCCACCAAAAACAAATCCATTTAACCCATTGCAAACTTTTAGAAATCAGTACTCTTAAAAAGTTTTAGAAATCATGAGTACTTTAGTAGGCCACATAAAGTTTTGATCAAGTGAAGTAATTTTATTCCAAATCTAGTTTGATATTCCACTTGTTAATTAAACCTTCTCTATTGCCATCATCCGAGTGCAAGGCTGAAACCAGACCACTCAAACACTCCATTGAGATTTTTTTTTTGGCCAATTTAGAGTTCCTCTTAATGATAGATATATTGTTGGCCAAAGAAGAAAATTACATACACTAATTGAAGACATACAGTGGAACACACTAATTTTTTAGCCAATTTAATGAAAGATATACAGTGGAATACGCCTAAATTGATTTGAATGTGACCCAAAGTGCATAGGCATGATTGAAGACAAGGAAATTACACACTAATTTATTACTTAATATAAGGTTTTATTATTTACTTATATGAGTTTTCCTCAAAACATAACCTTATAGTATTATAATAAGAATTTATTACTTAGTATAAGGTTTTATTAGTTACTTATATGAGTTTTCCTCAAAACATAACCTTATAGTATTATAATAAGAATTTATTACTTAGTATAAGGTTTTATTAGTTAATTATATGATTTTTCCTCAAAACATAACCTTATAGTATTATAATAAGAATTTATTACTTAGTATAAGGTTTTATTAGTTAATTATATGAGTTTTCCTCAAAACATAACCTTATAGTATTATAATAAGAATTTATTACTTAGTATAAGGTTTTATTAGCAACTTATATGAGTTTTCCTCAAAACATAACCTTATAGTATTATAATAAGAGAATTTATTACTTAGTATAAGGTTTTATTAGTTACTTATATGAGTTTTCCTCAAAACATAACCTTATAGTATTATAATAAGAATTTATTACTTAATATAAGGTTTTATTATTTACTTATATGAGTTTTCCTCAAAACATAACCTTATAGTATTATAATAAGAATTTATTACTTAGTATAAGGTTTTATTAGTTACTTATACGAGTTTTCCTCAAAACATAACCTTATAGTATTATAATAAGAATTTATTACTTAATATAAGGTTTTATTATTTACTTATATGAGTTTTCCTCAAAACATAACCTTATAGTATCATAATAAGAATTTATTACTTAGTATAAGGTTTTATTAGTTAATTATATGAGTTTTCCTCAAAACATAACCTTATAGTATTATAATAAGAATTTATTACTTAGTATAAGGTTTTATTAGCAACTTCTATGAGTTTTCCTCAAAACATAACCTTATAGTATTATAATAAGAATTTATTACTTAATATAAGGTTTTATTATTTACTTATATGAGTTTTCCTCAAAACATAACCTTATAGTATTATAATAAGAATTTATTACTTAGTATAAGGTTTTATTAGTTACTTATATGAGTTTTCCTCAAAACATAATCTTATAGTATTATAATAAGAATTTATTACTTAGTATAAGGTTTTATTAGTTAATTATATGAGTTTTCCTCAAAACATAACCTTATAGTATTATAATAAGAATTTATTACTTAGTATAAGGTTTTATTAGCAACTTATATGAGTTTTCCTCAAAACATAACCTTATAGTATTATAATAAGAGAATTTATTACTTAGTATAAGGTTTTATTAGCAACTTATATGAGTTTTACTCAAAACATAACCTTATAGTATTATAATAAGAATTTATTACTTAGTATAAGGTTTTATTAGTTACTTATATGAGTTTTCCTCAAAACATAACCTTATAGTATTATAATAAGAATTTATTACTTAGTATAAGGTTTTATTAGTTACACAATTAATTTAAATTTTTTAACATTGTAAAGTATGGTTTTAAAATTTATAACATTGTAAAGTATGGTTTCAAAACATTATACACATAGCTTAAAAGATTTATTACACAATTAAATAATTTTAAAATTATGGTTTTAAATTTTTAAATATAACATTGTAAATTAGGGTTTTAAAATTTATAAATATAACTTATAAGATTAATATTACATAATTAATTTTAAAAATATACGTAAAATATATTTTTAATTTATAAGATTTATAAAAAAAAATGGGGTCACTCATTTAAGCGACCAACATTAAAAAAATGTCGTCACCTAAATAATTGCTATTATTTTGTCACTCATTCAGGCGACCAACATAAAGTACACATGTTATCTCCGTCCCCTGAATTTAACTCAAGCGACGAACTTTCAAAATATGTCGTCACCTGAATGAGTGACCAACTTTTATCACTCATTCAGGCGACCAACATGGACCACACATGTAATTTCCGTCGCCTGAATGGTAGTTCTGACAAAAGTGGATGAGTTCTTTATTCGAGCAACCATATATTCTTCTTTTGTTCGTCGCCTAAATATGTTCGTCGCCTAAAGTTGATTCAAGCGACGAACTTTGTATATAATTGGTCGCTCAAATGTGATTTGGGTTGGGATCAAGTCCTAGACATTCAGGCGACGAACTCTTCTAATTTCGTCGCCGGAAGTGAACTCAGGCGACGGAAGTTCATCAGTCCGTCGCCCGAAGTGCAATCTGGCGTAGTGAATGTAACTCTCAGAATTTTAAACTAATTAATTAATACCTTGTATCTTAGAGATGGGACTCACACTAGTTAGATATAATTAATTTGGTGATAATGATATCAATTATCAACTCATTTTCTTGAATTGGTCCAGCTTGGCCGGTTTGCCCTTAATTACCCGGAAATTGATAAATAAATTAATCGATATAACGTGACAGATCTTCTCGGTATAATAATGTATAGTTGGACTTTGACGAACTTGATCCCAAACAACTTGATCTTAGGGAAAATAAACTTGATAAAAAAAAATCCTAGTTAATTACCTGGATGGGGTCAAATGGATGATTAAGAAAATCTATTATTATATATATATATCCACCTTTCTATTATATGTTTCGATGATATAGGTTAAGAACCTTAATTGAGAAAGATGTCCTACCAAATAAAAAAGCGATCTTGCGAAGGCAATATTAAGAAAAACTAATTTAAATAGTTTAAATTTGAAGAATCTTTCCCGATTACTATTGTTAGCATATATATTTTCTTAAAGCATAGGATAAAAACTAATATATATAATAAAGAAGTCGTTTATGACACATTCTTCTTAATCTAAATACTAGTTCACTACCCGCACCGTGTGCAGTTTTCTTACAATATAATAAAGAAGTCAGTTTTCTTCTTTTAAGGCACTATTGAGTCTTTTTGGAAACACCTTCTTAGAGCAAGCCCAACAGCTTTGATAAAAAAATATCTAAAATAGAGATTAAAATATCAAAATCTCTATAAAAAATTCACTCAAACTCCAACAGCTTCTCTATTTTACAGACTTTTACATTTATTAAAGACTATAATAAATAAATTCATTTATTAAAGATATTTAATTCTACATTTCTAAAAACTTAAATCTAACATTTAACCTCATATTTTTTTGGTGAACTATTATATGTTATCCATCCTCTTGCACGGCATATTAATTTATTATTATTATTATATTCTCATGTGATATTTTTTTAAAAAAAAATCTAGTGATAGATTTGATATTTATTTTTTAAATGGTTTTAATATTATATTTAGATTTTTACTATAAAAGTTATCATAAAATTGGATAAAATATAATTCAAACTTAATTTTATTATTTTCAATTAGTTAATATATATATTTGATTATAAATTAGATTGGTGATTGATCATATATGATTAATTAATTAATTAATTAAATTAATTAACTAATAAGGCTTATTTTATAATTTATAAAAATAAAATCATTCCAATATGAGTTATGAGTTCAAGTGAATATTTTTTGAAGTGAAAATTTTATAGACTAATTTTTTAATGTGAATTTTGTAGCATTAAATTGGATGAAATTAGTTGTGTTATTTTATTTATAAAAGTGAACATAGAATTATGATGTTGTGTTCTATCTATATTGATTTAACATAATTAATTTATATATTATATCAAATTATATCAAAATTTTAATTTATTTTTAAAAATAATTATATTTTTATTACTAGTAATTAAGTATGAAATTATATTTTTTTCTACATTATAGGTTAAAATGTGGGGTTGTGTCATTAAATTCTATATAGGGAAAAGTGAACATTAAATTATAGAGATCAACTTCTCTTCTTCCAAATTTAGAGATTTTTCCCTCTCTCCATCCATTTCTCTATTTTAGAGATGAGTTTGGAAAAGTTGTTGGGGAGAAAAAATAGTCATTTTCTCTAAAATCTTTTTTTTTTCTATTTTAGAGAAGTTGTTGGGCTTCCTCTTAACGCACTCTAGCGAAGGGGGCACACAACTGACTCTCCATACTTTACTGAGTATTTTATTTTTATAATTTTTTAATAAAATTCGTAATTAAAAAAGAAAGTGGGAAAAATTTGTAAATATAGGGTGAGTCAACTCTCCCTTATATACAAAATACTCTACCTAGACCCCCCTACCCCCTTGTCTCTCATTTTGTCAAAGTCAAAACTGAACCTCTTTTCACGTGCTTCCCTCACCCTCTCCCACTCCCTATCATTTTTTTTAAAAGTAAAAACAACGACTTTATATTTTTATTATTATTTTGTTAAATCTGAGGTAAAGTCGCTAAATAGTTTGAATTTCTTCAATTATTTTTGTTTTCTGGACCATTTCGAAAAAAAATCCGAATTCCAACTTGATGGGACCCAACCACAAAGTATTAGTTTAAACTATAAGTCGATCAAGTGGCGAGGTTTGTAACTTTCACAAAGCAAGATCCGTGTGAAACAATGAATTAAATTAGCATCTCACCAAAAAAAAAAAAAAAGAATTAAATTAGCATAATCCAACGACTTGACCTTGAAAAAAAAGGCCGGACACGAGTGGATCTAAAAAAAATTAAAGTACAAAATTACTTTAATGCATGTGGTACCAATCAGTTGTGTTTCTATTTCACCGTTCTTCTATTTATACACACATCCTCTATGCGTTCATATGTATCCTTCGATCTAATTAACAACAAATTAAATAAAAAATGAACCCGCAGTTTGTCCTTGCAAAAATTCTAGTATTATCAGCAGTAATGGCCGGAGGATCCCGTGCTAATTCCGAAATAGCAAAACCAGGTTGCCAGGAGGAGTGCGGCGGCGTCCAAATCCCCTTCCCCTTCGGCATCGGAGAACGTTGTTTTGGCGGCGACCCTAACACCTTCCAAGTGATGTGCAACACCAGCACCGATGGGAAGCAGATCCCGTATATCGGTTATAGTAAAGAGACTCCAGCCTTAAGCATCAGCGTCGAAGATCACAGTGTCCGCGTCTCCTCTGAGGTCGCATACGAATGCTACAACGCCGGCCAACCCACCACCGCCAACAGCACCTACATGATGTCAGACATGTACGGATTCAACATCTCCTCCACCAAGAACTTGCTGATAGGCATAGGCTGTGACACCCTTGCCACCACCTTAGACAGCGAAGGCCTAAATATGAGGGACACAGTTGGGTGCGTCACTTCGTGTTCCTCGACCGGGCAAGTGAGCAGCGGGACCTGCCCGGGCGGCCGTGGTTGCTGCGCCACCTCTGTCTTTAACACTATGGAGTCCGTTACGGTAAGTGCTGGAAGCTCGTTCAACTACAGTCGTGTCGGAGGTGATACCAACAATTGCAGCCTCGCGTTTGTTACTGAGGCTGTTAATGGTTCGTATGCTTTTTCCGCATCCAATTTGACTGCCTCGCCAGCAGATTATGACAAGATGCGAGTTCCGGTGGTGTTCAATTGGTACATCCTTTACACTGGAAACTGCACGTACCCTGCTGGTAATTACTTGTGTGGTACTGGTTCTAACACTAATACCCGGTGCGTTAACCAAAGTGTTACTACTGGTGGTAGTCATAGATCCCGTTGCCAGTGTTTGGACGGATATGCCGGTAATCCGTACCTCGGATGTCATGGTAATTAATACTATTCATTACTTCCTCCTTGATTTCGATTTCAATTTAATTTCGAGGTGTTGATAAATTAGATTTCAACAATTGGAGTTTTATTGGGGATGCAGATGTTGATGAATGCAGTAATAGTAGTCTCCATATCTGCCCGATGAATGCAGACTGTGTGAATATACCGGGAAGTTACGAATGCAAATGCCGGAATGGATTTCTTGGGAACGCCACAACAATTAGTCCTTGCATTCCAACTCCAAATACAGCCAAAGCATTAACTCTTGGTACGTTCATAATTTAATTTGATCAATCTATCTCTATCTAACCCTTAATTTTTTTTTGTTGAGGCATGACTCTCTCTTTAAAAGTAGTTTATTTAAAATTCAATTAATCTATGATCTTAGTTTACATTATAATTTTAGTAGTTATTTAAAAAAAATAATGGGATTAATTCAAAACATAAAATTAATAATAAGCAAATATAAAATTAATATTAGTAATATATATATACTTTAATTGCTTTCTCAACCAATGAGTTTAATTCAAAACATTTAATTATCTGAACTTTTACTATTATTTTATAATATTAATTTAACATATTACTAAGGTTTCATTTATAAAAAAAAAACCACGCCATGACGTGGGTATCATACTAGTATACTCCATAATATATAATTTACAACTAGCTATTAAAAAAACCACGCATTTTTTTTTTTATGAAAAGTCAACACCACCATAATTATAATTATAGGTTTTTCAACCAAGCAAAATTAAAATAGGTTTTTAAAAATATTTTCTTAACATATTTTACGTTTTCTAATCAATTGGTTCAATTCAAACCATTAAATTATTATATAATTTACTCTTTATATATTATACATTTTCTAATCAATTAGTTCAATTCAAAATTAAACATTGCATCAACGAATTGTCAACCAAGGTTCAATTCAAAATATTGTACACATGTAGCCATATTTTAAAAATTATTTGCACAATGTTGATACGAATTCTAATATATACCTACGATCAAAATACTCATTCCGAGGCATCGTTATCTTACAGCTTATAAAAATAGGAAATTTTGAGAGAAGGAAAACAAAATCCATAATTTAAAAATTCTCATTCAGGTTCTTAGTATATATGAATTGATATATCGACTTTTTATGCGGATAAGACATGAAGAATGTAATTAATTAAAATAGGTGGCAATTAACATATATAATTAAAAAAAGAAGAAGATAATATATATATATGTATATATATATTCATAATTGTTTTTTAATTATATAGGTTAATTGACACCAATTGAATATATTCTATTCTTCCTGTCTTAT
This sequence comes from Persicaria tinctoria, assembly GCA_037127255.1. Classification (NCBI taxonomy): domain Eukaryota; kingdom Viridiplantae; phylum Streptophyta; class Magnoliopsida; order Caryophyllales; family Polygonaceae; genus Persicaria; species Persicaria tinctoria. The sequence goes on along the minus strand of JBANSL010000008.1, from coordinate 4,046,719 downwards.
TAGCAAAAAAAATCCATATATCAAACTCAAAGTGGCGGTGGGAACAATATCTGGGGGGGGGGGGGGGGGGGTTGTCAATGTTACGTTATAACTAAAATATTTGGGATCGTTTTTTTCTTTATATAAATTTCTTGGTGAGACGATCTCGACCGTGTCACTATAAAACTTTGTTTACTATTTAAAATATCTCATTTAGGTTCTCAGTATAAATGAATTGATCGATACACGTATAGTAAGATATAGACAATAATCTACTAATAACAAATTATGATCAATATAGATAAAATAATAAAGTATGATTATTATGATGTTTTTAAAATTTGAATATTTTATCATTATGTTACGCGCCAATGTCACGGGCAATATACTAGTTGCTAGTTGCTACTAGCTATAATAACCGAAGCATCTTAATTTATTCCATGTGGTATCATCAAAATCATTCATTCTATATGGTGAAGTATATTGTATGGGACATGCCACATTAATTCAATCATTCCCCGCAATTAAGGATGGCAACAAGGCGAGGGGTATCCTCTCGGCCTCCCCGTTCCCGTTCCCGTTCCCGTTCCCGTTCCCGTCCCCGCTCAGGGACTATAAATCACCCCCGTCCCCAGAGGGAAATCCCCATCCTTGTTTGTTATTCTATTTAGTTAATTTTTCGTGTTCACATTATAACTTAATTTTCCATTTTCAATTAAACCAGAGGGTATTTAATAGAAATCAAAACAACAATAATAAAATATTATGAAATCATCTAAAACCAAACTAGTAGAAGAAGTATCAAATCCAAAATGAAACAAAATAATTCGAAAAGAAGTTTGAGAACAATTGAAAATATAGCATTGATTATGTTGTTAATCCGATGAATGGTACCTTCACTATCTTTTTTGGAAAATTTTGAAAAAGAACAAAAAAAAATTATGAATTAAAACTTAACTAGTGTAATACCCGCGCCATGCCGCGGTTGCGATGGAAAAAAAAATGACAATAGAAAATAATTATTATAAGGAATGACCAAATAAAACATAAACAAATGTTTGGAAATTTTAAAACAACAATATTGTTATCGAACGATAACAGATTATGGTTACGAACACCAGCTGCGAAGTGCGAACAGATTCCAGATTTTGAACAGATGAAACAGATTTGAAAGCATAAGACAGGTTCGAGATATTTAATACTAAATAAAATAATGAAGGTAGACTTGAAATCTTTAAGAAAATGGTAAAAATGTTAACCATAAAGTTATGCTCCATGAAAAGGTTTTTAAATTAAGATATTATGTTGATATAGATTATTAGTATCGTAATGTATAAAGATTTAAATACAGATTAATAGTAGACTTTAGATTTAATCCAATATTTTGATTTAAACCCAATGTTTAGTAAATGGGTAAAAAATTAAACCCAATGAAGGAGTTGTTGACATATCATCAAAAATATTATAAATTAAGATATTATATCGATAGATATTTTAAATTAAAACCAATGGTTAGTAAATGAGTAAAAAATGAAAATTAAAAGAAAAAACGTGATTGGTTAGAAGGGAGTGGAATAAGGAGAGCGCGCCACGTCAACATAAAGTATACGAAATTAAGTAATTATATAGATGGTTAGTAAATGAGTAAAAAATGAAAATTAAAAGAAAAAACGTGATTGGTTAGAAGGGAGTGGAATAAGGAGAGCGCGTCACGTCAACGGAAAGTATACGAAATTAAGTAATTATGTTTAGTAAATGGGTAAAAAATTAAACCCAATGAAGGAGTTGTTGACATATCATCAAAAATATTATAAATTAAGATATTATATCGATAGATATTTTAAATTAAAACCAATGGTTAGTAAATGAGTAAAAAATGAAAATTAAAAGAAAAAACGTGATTGGTTAGAAGGGAGTGGAATAAGGAGAGCGCGCCACGTCAGCGGAAAGTATACGAAATTAAGTAATTATATAGATGGTTAGTAAATGAGTAAAAAATGAAAATTAAAAGAAAAAACGTGATTGGTTAGAAGGGAGTGGAATAAGGAGAGCGCGCCACGTCAGCGGAAAGTATACGAAATTAAGTAATTATATAGATATATAGATGGTTAGTAAATCTGTAAATGAGTAAAAAATGAAAATTAAAAGAAAAAACGTGATTGGTTAGAAGGGAGTGGAATAAGGAGAGCGCGCCACGTCAGCGGAAAGAATACGAAATTAAGTAATTATATAATGGTTAGTAAATGAGTAAAAAATGAAAATTAAAAGAAAAAACGTGATTGGTTAGAAGGGGGTGGAATAAGGAGAGCGCGCCACGTCAGCGGAAAGTATACGAAATTAAGTAATTATATAGATATAGATGGTTAGTAAATGAGTAAAAAATGAAAATTAAAAGAAAAAACGTGATTGGTTAGAAGGAAGTGGAATAAGGAGAGCGCGCCACGTCAGCGGAAAGTATACGAAATTAAGTAATTATATAGATATATAGATGGTTAGTAAATGAGTAAAAAATGAAAATTAAAAGAAAAAACGTGATTGGTTAGAAGGGAGTGGAATAAGGAGAGCGCGTCACGTCAGCGGAAAGTATACGAAATTAAGTAATTATATAGATATATAGATGGTTAGTAAATGAGTAAAAAATGAAAATTAAAAGAAAAAACGTGAGTGGTTAGAAGGGAGTGGAATAAGGAGAGCGCGCCACGTCAGCGGAAAGTATACGAAATTAAGTAATTATATAGATATAGATGGTTAGTAAATGAGTAAAAAAATGAAAATTAAAAGAAAAAACGTGATTGGTTAGAAGGGAGTGGAATAAGGAGAGTGCGCCACGTCAGCGGAAAGTATACGAAATTAAGTAATTATATAGATAATTGCTACATATTAATGTATACGCACATATAAATATAGGATCACAAACCTGTTATATTTCAATAAAACACCAAACTTTTGGTTAAGCTAGATTTCCAAAATGTCACTAGCAAGTAGCAGCTCCATCAAACACATTTTTCTTGTATGTACAACATGTTAAACATAAATTTCAACAAAAAAAAATGAATGATCAGATAAAAAAAATAAAAAGTAATCAAGCTCTTAAATAGTCTTGATAGAATTCATACAAGAGAAGACATCACTCCTTGTCGGTATCCTTCTCTTCCATACTAATTATTAAGAGCATCCCCAACAGCTTCTCTAAAAACATATCTAAAATAGAGAACAAAATAACAAAATCTCTAAAAAATTTACACCACAACTCCAACAGATTCTCTATTATACAAATTGTTACATTTATTATACACTATAATAGATGCATAAATTCATAATTTAATAAATAAAATTCCAATAACTTCATTAAATCAATAGGTAACCACCAATGAACAAATAGTTAAGCATTCAAAGGGGTGAGCGCTTTAAATTTTACTGATTCTAACTCTTTATCTAAATTTATAGATTTTTTCCCTCTCTCCATCCATTTCTCTATTTTAGAGAAGAGTTACGTTTAGAGTAGCTGTTGGGGAGAAAAAATGTTTTTTTTTCCTCTAAAATCTCTCATTTTCTCTATTTTAGAGAAGCTGTTGGGCTTGCTCTAAGGCATGGTAAAAAGAACTAACTGATTGATCTAAACAAAGAAATATACTCATTTCGATTCCATATATAAAGATGATCAAAATGCAAATGTGAATTGCTAAAAAATATTTTAAAACACATTTATAAGAATAAGAAAGAAATATGAACCTTCATCTACAAGTTCTGACCAACGCCAACTTTTAGTACACAACAATGGCTTCACGGTCTTAAAAGCGAGTCGACTACGATGAGTGCTCAAGATTCTCCTACTAGTACTAAATGATGATTCAGAAGCAATACTTGTGAGAGGTATAACTAAGATATCTTGTGCCATCCTTGTCGTAATAGGATACCGACTTCCATCTGTCTTCCACCATTCCAATACAGGGGCGGAGGCAGGGGGGCATGCGGTGGCTCGAGCCCCCCCGGGAAAAATAAAAAAAAAAAAAAAATTTATATATGTATATACTATATATATAATAAAAGAGGTTTTAGTGACATGGGAGTTCATTTGGTACAATTGGTAGTGGGTGGGGTGTATTACACTGAGATTCAGTGTTTGATTCCCCCTCCCCCCGTCCCTTCTCATTTTCAATTTTTTTTTCACCCTTCCCTTCAATTTTCCAATGTCTGTTGGGGAACTGATACTTCGAATGAATCTGTCATTAATTTGGTATAGTGACTTGTTTGCCTCGGTAGTCTTGTAGGTTGGAAATTAGGATTGATAATATTGCTAATTGATACATTTGCCTAATATTTTTGGCGGTAGTAATTGACTGAGTTCGAGCACCTGCGTTACCAAGTGCTCACTACTCGCTCCTTCAGTTGGGTTGCCAACCGCGTAAATTTTTTTTTGAGCCCCCCCCCCCCCCCAGCCAGATCTCTGGCTCCGCCCCTGTTCCAGTATATCAAAATTTAGAATCATAGGATGAAGCCTCTCCTCAAAATACAACTCAAGATCATTCTTAAGAGAAATTTTCAAGTTTTATGACTGAAGACATTGAGTGAAGACATCATCAAATTGAACAATATTTCCAACACTAACACTAGTAGATGAAACCTAACGACCAAATTGAGAAGCACCAGTACCACTTTCACAACTGTTTCTGTTTTCTCCCTTGTACTTGTTTTTTCATACTCCAACCTCTTTCAATTTTTCAGCTTCCTCTCCTTTATAAATCTCAAAGACTCTATTTTTTTTATCTTGGATCTAACATCGCAGCAACTCTCCTCATTCCATGTATTACAAGCCAATGTATTATACCTTGGATCAAGTAATGGTTTTACGCTTACGGCTCTAGATAGTCATAAAAGAGGCCATTGCTAGAGACATCTAAAATATCGAAATTGAATGAGATAGCCTCTGGATTGTTAATGCACTCACGGGTACTTGAATTCGCTCTTGGGAGATTGAAATGAATATTTCTGACTCCCATCTGGACCTCCTCACTTTTTTTCTCGGTCTACATTCATCATGCCTACAGGAAAGTAAATAGCGTTGCCGACATGCTTACATCCTAACGCTAACCAGGATACAGATACAGAACTATAAGTTCTGATCTGAAATGATGTTCTAGACTGGACTATAGATAGATTGTTGTTGGTCCTCATATCTTTCCTTTATAAAAAAAAGAGTACTTATTCTTATGAGATATAATAAAATATAATTAATTAACAAAACGCGCACGAACGCGGACAACAATTACTAGTAATATAAAATAATCGTTATAGCTTAAACTTATTACTGGAGTTGCTTAATTAGAGAAAGTACCTTAAATTTTGCAGGTCTCGGTATAGGCTTGAGTTCAATTATTGGTTTCATCTTACTTTTTGGCCTCTTTAAGCTATTCATAAGACAAAAACAAATCCGAGAAAGAGCACACAACTTCAAGACAAATGGTGGTTTGCTTTTACAACAAGACATGTCTTCCAATGAAGGTGCTATTGACAAAACGAAGATTTTCAATCAAAGTGAGTTGGAGAAGGCCACCGACAACTTCAATGATAATCGAGTGCTTGGTCGTGGAGGCCAAGGAACGGTCTACAAGGGCATGCTAACGGATGGGACAATTGTAGCTGTCAAGAAGTCCATGAAGATTGATGAAACCCAATTGACTCAATTCATCAATGAGGTTGTCATTCTATCTCAAATCAACCACAGAAACATCGTTAAGCTATTTGGTTGTTGTCTAGAGACCGAGGTACCCTTGCTCATTTATGAGTTTGTACCCTATGGTACTCTCTATCAGCACATCCATCATCCTAATGAAGATTTTCCGTTGACCTGGAGGGCACGACTTCAAATAGCCGTGGAATGTGCAGGAGCTATTGCATATCTTCATTCATCATGCTCTTGTCCTATTTACCATAGGGACATCAAGTCCTCCAACATATTGTTGGATGAGAAATACAGAGCCAAGATTTCAGATTTTGGGACTTCGAGGACTATTTCCATTGACAAAACTCATGTAACCACTTGTGTTCAAGGTACATTTGGGTATCTTGACCCCGAGTTTTTCCAATCAAGCCAATTCACGGATAAAAGCGATGTTTACAGTTTTGGAGTAGTTTTGTTGGAGCTGTTGACTAGTAAAAAGCCGATTTTCACGGACACAATATCTAAAGAGCCGAGGGGTTTGGCAACAGAGTTTGTTCAATTGGTAGAGACTAATGCGAATGAGTTAAACAGTATTTTGGACCCTCAGGTTTTACAACACTGCTCAGAAGAGGAAATTGAAGCATTGACCAAGCTAATCAAACGATGTTTGAGTCTAAACGGGAAGCAAAGACCGACCATGAAAGAAGTCGCAAGGACATTGGAAACGATCAAGTCCCACCAGGGTGGGGAAGAGGATAATTCAGCAACTGGAGATGGAAATAGCAAGCAAGATGGCGTTAAGTGGGCTGATCTGATGGGGATGATGAATGAAGGCCCTTGCACCTCTTCAACTACTTCGGCCTACACCGACAACTCCTACTCCATCGATGTGCAACCTTTGTTATTTGATTCTAAATGAATCAGGTTAACAGATTGTGTCGTAAATGTACTTCAATTATCTCATTTTAGTTTAGCTTATCTTGAATCAAGTTTGTTTCTCATTGGTTATGTTAATTCCAACATTAGAAGTTTCAACTGTTGACTGCTTGCCACGTTTCTTGTTCAGAACTTGTTTGAATTTCAACTGTTGGTACGTAGTGTTAAAAAATCACGATGAGGGTCATCCGACGTGGGGGCTATGTACATCAAGCGCACACGCGCCAACCAAGCAGAGCACACAAACCGAGTGGGGTTGAGGTAGCCCACCGACTTATATGCAAGACTTGAATTTACATTTTAATCAATGTGGGACACTCCCACAACTCATATTCTCCACACACAGTGCTATGCTGATGTCTCTTGACTTGTTTAATTTCCAGTCAAAATCGGCATCGTCAGGGGCGGAGCCAGGAAAAAATTCAGGGGGGCTCGCCTATTTTATCGGGATATTTTTTTTTGAATATATATAAGATACACTTTTTTTTTTGTAAAGAATATAGTAGAGAACACATTAAATATATGATTTAAGAAGCTAAAAGAGAAAAAAAAATCCATAAAATGAAGTCAGCCACGGGTATGATTTGAAAAGCTAAAAGAGAAAAAAAAATCCATAAAATGAAGCCACGGGTATGATTTGAAAAGCTAAAAGAGAAAAAAATCCATAAAATGAAGCCACGGGTATGATTTGAAAAGCTAAAAGAGAAAAAAATCCATAAAATAAAGCCATGGGGAATTGAACTCAAGACCTCCTTCTTTATATTCACACCCCATACCAACTAAGTTAGACATACTTATTGATTTGTTACTCTTTTTAACTTCTTTTAACCCTTAAATTATCAAAAATTACAAAAAAATACGTATTTTTTATTTTTTTTTTACGTTTTCCCCCGACCCAGGGGGCTCGAGCCACCTCATGCCCCCCCTCCGCCCCTGGGCATAGTTGTCCGAGTACAAATTGACTCACACAAAACTCGATACTCGGTTTCAGGCCAAACTTCGGTTCAACCTTCCCGAAAAATCGGGTAGTCGGTTCCGGCTGGATTGAGCCACCGATCAATTAGGGAGACAGAGAATTGGTAGCGGTATTGATTTATCAATGGACACTACAAATCTTCACCTCCCAACTATCATCAGCTATAGGAGTTAATTCATCAATCAACTAAAATCCAAGTCAGCGATGACGGCCACCTTTTAATGCAGCGGAAAGATACACCTCAACTAATCCTTGTTAGATTAAGTGATTCAAAATTAGGTTAATTAATTAAGTTAGGATTTAGGAGTGCCGTGAGTTTCTTGATCAGTTTAGATCAGTTAGAGGAATTTAGGGTTTTTTAGTTATCTAGATTAGTGGGCCTAATTAGTGGGTTAATGGGTTAGAACGGCAAGTAGTGAACGGTTACGTTTTTTAGGGTTATAAATTGTAATCTCTTTCATCAGATCAATTGAATTGAGGAGTTGAATTGAAAACGCTCCTCTCTTCCAACAATCCTCTTATTATAACATCTGCATACACGGAAGCAATGATGTAATCTTAATCAAGGTCCAACTTTTACCAACTACTTGACCTGAAAACTCTCTCAAAAAAAATCACCTGAAAACATCGACTAATTTTCAACGCCATTCTCTACCCAATTAGTTGAAAAACGCTGTTAGTATATATATTATATCTCCGCACATTAAACAAATTACAACTATGGATGTGCAGTATCTCCTTGCAAAAACGCTGTTAGTATCATTAGTAGCAATAATAGTCTCTGGCGAAATCGCAAAACCAGGATGTCAGGATGAGTGCGGCGGCGTCAAAATCCCCTTCCCCTTCGGCATCGGAGACGGCAGCTGTTACAGAGATGCTAGATTCAAAATCAAATGCGTCGATAACAGTAGTGGTAGCAGTAGCAACGGAGAACCAATACCGATGATAGGCGATCAACGAACAAACCACACGGTGCTGAGCATCGGCCTCGAAGATCACAGCCTACGCATCACCACTAAGGTCGCATACCAGTGCTACAACGTCGGCCGTCAACTGATTACCACCAACACCGACGTGTACAACCTGGATGACGTGACTGACATAGGTGGAGTATTCAACATCTCGGATACCGGCAACTTGCTGGTGGGCATCGGATGCGACACCATAGCCCGTGTTTCGGACGGTGAAAGTGCGGGCCTCAAGGATTCAGTCGGATGCGTTACTTCATGTGATTCGGCAGATGAGGCAAGGAACGGGACATGCTCCGGCCGCGGATGCTGCGCCACCTCCATCTTTAACACTATGTTGTCACCGACTATCCATGCCGGCACCCTGTCTAATTTCACCCAAGTACAAGTTGCTAATAGCACCTCCCTATGCAGCGTTGCGTTTGTTACCGAGGCTGTTAACGGGTCGTATGCCTTTTCCGTGTCAAGCTTGAAAGCATCATCGCCATCAAACTATGACAGTATGCGAGTTCCTGTTGTCTTCAATTGGATCGTCCAATACTCATTAGGCCTTAAAGGGTGCTCCGATGCCAAGAAAGCCGGAAACGATTACTTATGCGGGTCAAATACGGAGTGCGTTGATGAAAATATTGAGAAGGGATACCGTTGCAAGTGTGTTGAAGGGTACGCTGGTAATCCATACCTCTCAGGCGGCTGTCAAGGTACATATTAAAACACTATGTACATACGAATAATTTTAGTGATTAATTTGTTTGAACTGTATATTGGTTTAAATTGATGTCCATATTTGGATTGGATTAAAATTAGGATCGGAGGAATTCATTAATTTGAATGTTGGCAGATATAAATGAATGCGGGGATTCAGGGCTGAACGACTGCGAAAAGAAGGAATACTGTGTGAATACAGAGGGAGGTTACCACTGCAAATGCCCCAATGGATTTCGTGGGGAGGCCACAAAAACAGGACATTGCTTTCGAATCGAACCATACTCAAAGTCGCTTGTTTATGGTAGGTAACCTGCCCCCGCAAATTCCTCAATTACTTCCAGATTTATAATTATAGCATTTAATCAATTTATATTATTTTTAATAATTTTCATATGGTTCATATAGATTTACTCATTTTTTTGGTTCATATAGTTTTTGTAATGTGTACCAGTCAACCCACATTAAAAAAATCCAAAATTGGGATTTTTTTTTTAATTTTAAAGCCAGCCATCCAATGCGGCGCTTCATTAGCGCTGGTTCCACAAGGACCACCACCTCACCATCTCCGTTTCTTACAACAAATTACCCCGACCCCATAACTCTTTGCCCTCCAACAACCGTAGCATCACAATTCACCTTAAGGGTACTTGACTAAGTCCCAAGAAGGCTTTTTCCACCCGTCTCTACCCTCCTTATTGGATTAGAAACCACTGCACTTCTAAACGAATTTGGATAATAAAGATACCAACAACAATTAGCCACCAAACTAATGACCAACCTAACCAAGGACCACAAACACATAAAAAAACAAATATCTACATACTCATAGGATTGACGTGGGAATAAAAAAAACCCACCTCTCTTTTCTCTCTCCTCTTTTTGGCCTCTCTCCTACCGTTGATGCTGAAAGCTTGAAAGTCCTTATGTGCCACAAATCAAAGGCAAAACAATGCCTTTTATTTCACAAATAGAATCCGGCTTCAAATTGGGCTGGATCCAAATGGGCCATAGGCCCAACCCTCCTATCCCCTGGACCCTGCCTCTCCTCGATCCAAAGCCCAGCTCTCCTGCACCGAGTCCAACACATCCCCTATGATCTTCATAGACTCCATCACCACGCCTTCGAAAACTTGAGTGTTCCTAGCTCTCCACACAGCACTCAGGACTGTAGCCCAAACCCAGAGTAGTTCCTGCCTTGAACCCGCTCTAAGAAGTCCAACACCGAGTGACACACTGACACCCCTTACCCCACACCTAAAGTAATACGGAGTATAAAATAGCCGATGTTAGAAAAATCTAATAATATAAAATAGCCGCTGTAGCCTAAACTTATGACTCCTTGAGTGGCTTAATTAGAGAGAGTACCTTAAATTTTGCAGGTCTCGGAATAGGCTTGGGCTCAATTATTGGTTTCATCTTACTTTTCGGTCTCTATAAGCAATTCAAAAGACAAAAGCGTATCCGAGAAAGAGCACACAATTTCAAGACAAATGGTGGTTTGCTTTTACAACAAGACATGTCTTCCAATGAAGGTGCTATAGACAGAACGAAGATCTTCAGTCAAAGTGAGTTGCAAAAGGCCACCGACAACTTCAACGAAAATCGAGTGCTTGGTCGTGGTGGTCAAGGAACGGTCTACAAGGGCATGCTAATGGATGGCACAATTGTAGCGGTCAAGAAGTCCATGAAGATTGATAAAACTCAACTGGCTCAATTCATCAATGAGGTTGTCATTCTATCTCAAATCAACCACAGAAACATCGTTAAGCTATTTGGTTGTTGTCTAGAGACCGAGGTACCCTTGCTCGTCTACGAGTTTGTACCCTATGGTACTCTCTATCAACATATCCATCATCCTAATGAAGATTTTCAGTTGACCTGGAGGGCGCGACTACAAATAGCCGTGGAATGCGCAGGAGCCATTGCGTATCTTCACTCATCATGCTCTTCTCCAATTTACCATAGGGACATCAAGTCCTCCAACATACTATTGGATGAGAAATACAGAGCCAAGGTTTCAGATTTTGGGACTTCCAGGACTATTTCCATTGACAAAACTCATGTAACCACTTGTGTTCAAGGTACATTTGGTTATCTTGACCCCGAGTTTTTCCAGTCAAGCCAATTCACGGATAAAAGCGATGTTTACAGTTTTGGAGTAGTTTTGTTGGAGTTGTTGACTAGTAAAAAGCCAATTTTCACGGACACAATATCTAACGAGCCGAGGGGTTTGGCAACAGAGTTTGTTCAGTTGGTAGAGACTAATGCGAATGAGTTAAGCAGTATTTTGGACCCTCAGGTTTTAAAACATTGCTCAGAAGAGGAGATTGAAGCATTGGCCAAGCTAATCAAACGATGCCTGAGTTTGAACGGGAGGCAAAGGCCGACCATGAAAGAAGTCGCAAGGACGTTGGAGATGATCAAGTCCCGTCACTGTGGTGAAGAGGGTAATTCAGCAACTGGAGATGGAATTAGCAAGCAAAATGGCGTTACATGGGCTGATCTGATGGGGATGATGAATGAAGGCCCTTGCACATCTTCAACTACTTCGGCCTTCACCGACAGCTCCTACTCCATCGATGTGCATCCTTTGTTATTTGATTCAAATTAAGTGAGGCCATGTAATGGCAAGATCTTGTTGATAACCTTTTCTGATCTGATTTCTTTGAATGCGTTTAATAGTATGGTTGATTAATCATCCCTGCTGAATATATATGTATATATATTTTTTAAAAACTAATCATGCCATTATTATGTTTACTATATATATATGTAACACACTGCTAGTATAACTGACTATTTCCATCAAATGTGCGTAATCAGATTGGTAATCTAGTCATATCTTACCAAAATGGTGATACGTTCTTACAGGGATTGAACAATAGATAGTTTGAACTGTTGATTAACTATATATGTAGTATTGTTTTGGTGATCCACAATCATATGAAGATCGAGAAAGAGATCGAGCTAAATTCACCGTAAACGACACGTTAATTAAATTTGTATATGGTGATGCATCATATATATACATATATACAGCATCAACTACAATTTTGAAAACTTTGAAGGTAATTGAATCTAGTTAATTAATTAGATTGTGGGTGTGGGGTACGTAAATGAGTTTGTTTCTCATTGGTTATATATGTTAATTTCCAACATTAGAACTTTCAACACTGTTGATTGCTCGCTTGCCGATGACTCTTGACTAGTCGAATTGTAAACTTTGTATCACATTTCAACACGTACTGTTGACTGCTTTGGCAATCTTTGTATCACATATATTTTCCTTAATTTTCTTTGAGTTTAAATCACTCGATCACATCCCCTAATTTGAAATGAAGAACAGTCGTAAGCAAGTTTTGTAAACTTGAAGCCATGCCGTGTCCGTACTACTAGGTCTTACCTAATTGGTTCAAAACTTAGTTTAAAAAATGGCAAGGTTATACACTCTCATGAAAGCCTAGCACGTATTCAGTATTAAATGCATCTAACATTAAAAAAAAGTAATAAACAAATAACGGATCATACATAGATCGGTTCATGTACGTGTTTTTTATTTTTAAAAAAAGTTCAAATTTTAGAAAAAAATTTTAAAAAAATATACAAACCGATCTATTATCCATTTCTTTTTTGAAAAAAAAAAAAGTTTCAAACTTTTTTTCAAAATTATAATATAAACGAATCATAGATCCGCTTGTGTTATTTTTTAAATCGGAGTTTTCGCCAAATGCCCCTGAGGTTAAGGCTAATTCGCGTGGTGTACAAAAGTTTGACATATTTCGCCAGATGCTCTTAAGGTTTCCATTTTTTTCGCCAAATACCCATGAGGTTTCCATTTTTTCGCCAAATGCCCCTCTGTCGAATTTGTTAACGTTTTTTTATTATTTCGCAACATGACGCATATTTTTCTTTTTAGACAATAAAAATAAAATTTTCTAAATATAAATAATCAATATGATAAATTTAAATAAAATATTATCAAATGTTAACATAAAATACAAAAAAAAAGATTTGATAATTAAGTAAAAAATAATAAAACTATTTATTAAAAAATTTGTAAAAATTACATGAGTTTAAGATTTAAGTAAAATATGTTGATTGGGTTAAAATCCTAAAATAAATGTGGTTATAACACCTACTAAAAAAATGCTTATTAATTACAGTAATATTTAGATATAACTAGATTGATTAATTTTAACACATAATGAAATAATATTGTATAATTAATAAAAATAAAAATGGAAACCTCAGTGGTATTTGGCGAAATAATCAATCTCAGGAGCATCTAGCGAAAAAATAAAAACCTCAGCAGTATTTAGCGAAAAAAATGGAAACCTCAGGAGCATCTGACGAAATATGTCAAACTTTTGTATACCACGCAAATTAGCCTTAACCTCGTGGGCATTTGCTGAAAATTCAGTTTTTAAATTTTAGTAATTATTATTTGACCCGTAGAAAAAAAAATCATGATTTTGCAAACTCCCAACTACAGTGATAGTGCCACTTATTTCCACAAAGAAAAGAATGTGCCGCTTGACTTGAACGAGTCAATCGTATAGCATCTCCACCGAATTAGTTGAAAAAATCTCAGCATATCATCACAAACAAAGAAAATATGGATCAAGATCTCACGCACATTTATAAATTTGATTACACAACACGCGCTAACACTTCAACTTGAACAATTAATCCTCAGAAAAGAGAGAGATCTATATTTGCAAAATACTTTATTAAAAAAAATTACAAAAAATGTTCTGGTGTTGGCTCACCAAAATTCTGGTGGTATTAGCAGTAAGAATGGCGAGTTCCGCCAGGGGAGAAGCAAGGGATTACCCAATTGCAAAAGAAGGTTGCCCTGATGAGTGTGGTGGTGTCTCCATCCCCTTCCCTTTCGGCATTGGAGACGCCTGTTTTTTAAGAATCAACATGAGTTCTGATGCTTTTTATGATCAATTTAGTGTATTCAAAATCAACTGCAACCACAGCACCAACCCACCGGTTCCTTTTCTGCAGGATACCGGGATTGAGATATTAAGCATCGACGTTGAAGATAGCAGCCTCCGCATCTCCACCGGGGTTGCATATGAGTGCTACAACAACGGCAAACTCGTAGACTCTTATCCCAACGAATTCATTTTCGGGAGCAGGATGCGTGTGAGCAAGAGGAATACGTTTGTAGCTGTTGGATGCGGCACTTTTGCTTCGCTCCAGGCTGAATATGGGATTCAACAAACATGCAATACTTCTTGTATAGATTTAGAGGCTGCGAGGAACGGCACATGTGACTCCCTCCATGGATGCTGTGAGGTCGGCCCTATCCTCCCGGACGGATATCTATCTGATCAACTGAATCTTAATGTTAGCGGCTCGTCTGGGAAAAAGGAGGGATGTCACTACGCATTTGTTTCAGAGCCTGGTTGGTATAACTTCTCTACAACAAACTTGATCACAACTGCCACAGATTGTGATCAGCTTCGAGTTCCACAGATCTATGATTGGCTACTGGATTCCCTTACTTATAATCTGACATGTGGTTCGAATACCCTCATTGTTGATGGAGATTATTATCAATTCAGGTGCTTTTGTTTGGAAGGGTACAAGGGTAATCCATACCTCCCACAGGGCTGTCAAGGTATTTTTACCATCATCAATTAATTTCCAATTAGTTTAATTTGAATTGTCTAGATATATTATATAAATCATCTATTAATATTACTAATTCTGCTACCATTTTGCTGACGTGTCACGCCCACAATTAAAGTTGAATTTTTTTATTCAAATGAGATTTTATTATTGGTCAATATTATTATGGAAACTTTAAAATATTTGTTTCCTATTTTAAATATGATTTGAATCAATTCTTTTTTTTTTAATTTTCGGTTATATTGCCGTAAATATTGAGACATGTTTCCATTTTTTTTCCGGATTGCAATATTCTCATAATTCGTCTACATACATTACCTTATTAAAACATTTTCAAAATTTGTATCGTATCTCTTTCCAACTAATTTATAAATTATAAAAAAAATACTTTATACATATTTTTGTTTTATACACATGTATATATTAATATAGTATTATATAAATATATAAAATGATGTTCAAATTAAAATAAATCAAGCTCCCGTGCCTTCAAGGCACGGGTATTACACTAGTATCTCCTAAATTAATTATCGTTGATGATGGGCAGTTGAGTGTTAGAGTATATATAAGTATACTAGCATAGGTCCCGTCCCGTAAACGGAAAATGTATTAATACATATTATAAATAATCTAGATAGATTCTAATAAATAAATAATAATAATCTAAATATAAATAAAATTTTCCACCAAAAAATAATATAGATATTGATGTGATCCTAATCGGCAATGAACTCGGCGGATTTATCTTACAAAACTTTGTCGCTAGAGCCAAACATCAACCCTCGTTTGAGAAAACTATGTGGCGACACCGTCGTATTTTCGCTCTCTTGGGCTGCATAAAATTCCGATTGAAGCCGGTGAGCACTTGTTGGAAAACTATTGTAAGTGGCTACAACTTCCATGAAGATCACTTCTACTAAATCAGCCTAGAAGAGGCTCGAATTAGATGTTATTTCCAAAAGCTCAAATCTATACGTTTTTTTTTTCCATGCTTTTATTTCTATCAAAAGAAATCCCACATCGATTAGAGATGTTTGGGGGCTATGTTTTTAGCCTATATATTGCTTGTAAAAATTTCATTTTGAATCCAGTCAACTTTAGTTGAGTTAAAAATCAAGCCACTAAATAGCTTCCTATGATTCCGGGTTAAGGATCGAGTTCTTGGTGAGAGGCTAAGAGCGAACCCTTTGGTGAGAGTGAGGGGCAAAGGTGTCAACGGGGCGAGGTCCTCGGAATCCGAGAGGATTGAGATCGAGTGTAGGGAATTCAAGGGTGAGAGACTTGCGAATCTTGCTTCACATATCCCTTCTTTTCAGTTTTCATAAACCACGAAAATTAGTCCCACATAAAGAGTGTTTGAAAGTTCGAGCCTTGGTCAATCCCGGTCCTCGGGTCTCATCAGATATAAACAAAATTAGTTCGGCATATTATATATAAATAATTTGTTTTCTAATCTATCATTAATTAAATATCAAGTAATATAATAGATAGTTGATTTTTTTAAAATAAAATAGATATTTAATTTTGGCCTCAAAAAATTATATAGATATAAATAAAATAACAATGATTAAATAATTAATTTTGATATAAATAATTCTCTCCACCAAAAAATAATCTAGATATAAATGTTGTAAGGAGAAATCGAGTATGAAATATAACGAAATAGATCAAACCAGACTTAGGCCTCAGCAAATAAATACAAGACTCCTCCAATGCAGTAAGAGAAAGTCAGGATCGAATCCTCGAGGAAGCACGTCAGCAGTTCTCAGGTAGTTGTAGATTCTCACAACAGCAGCAGAAAAGACAAAAACAGAAAGAAAGAAACAAATAACCCGGCAAGGGCAAACAAAATAAAAGCAAAGAACAAAGTAAAGCAAAGGAAATAAAAGCAAAGCAAAACAGCAAGCTGGTCGATCTCGACAAGAGGTACTCGATCTCGACTAGAAAAGAAAAGACATAAACTTTTTAAAATCGACAAAAGCAGCAAACTTAACTCGACCTAGACAAGTCTCTACTCGACCTCGACTAGAACAGTACTCGAGGTCGACAAAGCTTCGTCTAGATCGACAAGAAACAGAAAACACAAAATTGCAGATTTTCGACAGAATTCAGAAATTCGACAGAGATAAACTCAATATGCTAAAAGACCTCCAAGGCCAGGGTTTCAACACCACAACGATAACCATGCAAAACAACACATAAAGGCATAAAAGATCATGCTTTCCATCAAATAACTTTCGTCATTAACAAATAGGCATATAGAGGCTCTCGCATAAACCCTAATTGTTACTAACCCTTTTTCACATAATTAATCCAAGTTGCATTAAGATCACTTTCGCTTCAATAACACAAAAAAGGATCACCTTCAACTCTCGCAAAAGAATCATGCTCATAGGGATAGAAGATGAATCACACAAAAGATCTGACCTTTATCGCATCGCCTCACATGGCCACCGTCGGGCTCACCCCAGCCCCATAAGTGGGTGGACTACTCACGCCTCATCGCAATTGCAGACATTGAATGAAAAGAAATAACTTGCATAAAACTATATTCAAAGCCTTTTACAATCCCGGCAATCAACTTTCGCAGAAAGCCAAAACCCTAAAAACCTTAGAACTCCTAAACTACTCTTTGTAACTAACTAATTGTCTCTCTAAAATTGAATGAATCTTGAATGGAATGAATAAAACTGAGCCCCCTAGGGCCTTATTTATAGTCTTCTTTCCATAGCTAATCTAGGAAAGAAGATATCTATCTATATCTAAAAAGCTTAAAGGATAAATAAAAGACATAATGGAATTAAATCAACTAGGAAAAGATAAAACTAATTAAGGTAGATCTTCATGTCTTGATAGATTGCATCTTCCATAGATAGAACTTTATGTATTTGGATAGAATCTTCCGCCTTCGGCACCAAGGAATCCCAACTCTACTCGGACAGGTCATCGACGACGCGTTTCTGGGCACTGCTCTAGTCGACCTCGACAAGGCTTGGTCGACCTCGAGTAGGATTCGTCGTCTGGTGCTCGATGTGGCTCGTCATGGCTTCCTGGTCTCGTCGACCTCGAAAAGACTCTTGTCGACCTCGAGTAGGAATCCTGGTCGACTTGGCTTGGCTGGCTTCTCTGCTCGACAGGCTTGGACTCTGGCTCACGGTGCTCGTCGATGTCGAGTAAGGTCTCGTCGACCTCGAGTAGACCCTCGTCGATGTCGAGTAAGGTGGTTCATCGACTAGGTCTCTTCGGCAGCGTCGGGTAGATCTCCTCGACATGCTCCTCGATCTCGAGTAGCTTTACTCGATCTCGAGTAGAGTCGGTTTTCAGCATTCTGCGCTGTTCTTGAAACGCACTTTCCCGAGTCCTTGTTCGTCGGATTGACGCATATGACCATGCGTTGGAAAGCTCTTTCCGAGGGCTACAACTCTCATGAAGTCATCAAAGCTTGATTCAGAACGAAGAATGGTGAAAAATGGCCTTTTCTCCAGTTGCACCATTTTTAGCTTCTCCATGAGTTTCCTTTAAGCTCCAAAGTGCGTCCGATTTCTGCGAAATATAACCAAAACTTGTGTAGACCTCCATATATTGCCAAATAAGTATAAATTACACAAATTCTGTATTATTCTAACCCAAATGTATGCGATGTATGCAGAAATCGATATAAAAGTAAATGTAAAATATGGCAAATTAGGCTCACAACAAACACCCCATACTTAAGCTTGCTTGTCCTCAAGCAATACTTTTAATTGTCATTCAGGGGAAGAAATCAAAACTCTCAACATCTTTAGATTCATTCTCATATGTCCCCTGCAATCAATTACCATCCTCGAAAAGATACTTATGTCACAGATCCATGCATGTGCAATTATACAAAAGCAACATCTACTCACAAAAGGAGGGTTATGCAAAAACAATTTAAGTGACAAAGCATTGATAATCAAGAAGACTTTAATTTAAGCTCATGAAGGAGTAGATTGGTAAAAGGCTAAAGGTGGGCAATTTCTGGCAATGTGGTGCTTTTGATCCGGGGAAATGGAGTATTTCTAAACTGAATTTCATACTACATTCTTTCTCCATTTAATTCATCACCTTTCATAATGCTTTTTTTTTTCAATAATAATGCTTTTACCTCTCTAACCTCAGCACTGCCTTCTCGCGAGTCGCAAACATAGGTTTCATGAATGGCCCCGGATACTTAGTGCTTTGGACTCCTCACAATGTGTCCCATCTCTCCAAACTATCAGAGAGCAGGGTCAATCTACCTTTATCTCCTGAGGTGATTGGATTTTCTTTCACTCATTAAATTTTCCATATATTTCAAACAATTTCCTTCCAAACTCCAAATAATGATAATCACAACAACCATATAAAATCTCCATAATGTAACATCATTCTCAACATAATCCCCGGATAGGGTAAAGAATGGCAATATTTAGATAATGTGGAGCAATATATGAAATAAGGCATATTATGGCTTTTGTGATGCATAAGCATAGGTAAGGCTAGGAATTATAACAATGAGCATTTATATGGAAATATAAAGTCCTCCATCATCTTATCATGCAACATGTCAAAAGCAATTTCAAATTTTACCTCCTTTCATGGTTTTCAAGAAATAATGCACTTCATTGTGACTTCCCTTTACTAGGTAATTTCATGCTATATCTCTAATGAATCCAATTTTGCATCGTCGAGTTCAATATAAGCTTCCATGACATTATTCAAAAAAATTTCAATGGGGGTCATTTTTCTCAATTTTTTGGAAAACATGCATATAAGCACATAAATCAATAATGTATTCCAAAATAGCCATGTAGCAATTCAAAGAAATAATGCAAATAATGTCACAATATAGCAAATATGCACAAAGTAAGCCCTTCCCCCACCCCATACTTAAACATTACAGTGTCCTCACTGTATAAAAAACAATGTAAAGGGTAAAGAAAGAAACTCACAAGACATGAGTGCAGAGCCGCAAAATTTCGAATGGAGCACCTCCTAGTCCGAGTATTAATGTAGCTTGGTTCCATCCATTGACCTGAAAAGTAGAAGACATATACCCATAATAGAAACAACAAAAACCAAAGAAATGTTCAAAACCAAAAACAAAAAACAAAGTCTCAAATGTCCTAAAAAGTCTATGTACATGCTCTAGATTTTATAGTCGCTAGGCCGACTTTCCATTAATGCTCAAGGTGGCATCTGCAGGGCCCATGTAGCTTGGGCTTCAAATAAGGCTCCATTCTTGTCCATCAGCTGTAATCCTCCAGAATGGATCTTGTTTACCACGAACGGTCTCATCCGCTTCTTGTTGAATTTGTTAGGAAACCAATGATCCTTTGACTTAGAGACATAGAGCTTGTCTCCAACTTCATACTCCTTAGGCTCATCATTGGAAATCCTGCACAATCGCACATACCAAGGCAGACCTCTCCCATGTATAGATAAATCTTTAATGGAAATAGGAGAAGAAAGATCCATACCTTGACTCACCTTCGCGGAAACGGAATCGGGGACAACGGTGTTTGGTCGATCTCGACTAGGGCTGGTCGATCTCGACAAGTCTGTTGGTCCTGGTGGTGGTCTGCTCGAAGATTCAGAAGTCGACGAAGACAGGGTCTGGTCGATCTCGACGAGCTTGGTCGACCTCCACAAGGGCTCTGGTCCTTGTGTCTGCAGCGTCGAGGAAGGGACTGACGAGAGGGTTTCTCGACCAAATAAATTTATAGTCAAGACCCCGCTATAGCATAGGGAGTCAGGATCGTCCACAGGAGAGAGTCAGCACTTCTTATTTAGTTGCTTGTCGGGTTGAAACTAACAAAAGAGATGGACGATGATAAGAGCATAAAATCTGAATTTTAATTAATAAAAGGGAAAACTTCCAAGGCAAGGGATCACCACAACAATAAACACATGGGCAAATCAATGAATCATGTAAAAGGCCATGCTTTTATCATAAAGAGATAGCTTTCGCATACTCAACAAATAGATAATAGAGGCGATCACATAAAACCTATTTGTTTCTACCTTTCTTAATTAGATCTCTTTTACTTTCGTCAAAGATCCCTAATTACTATCAATGTTAACAATCTCCTCTTTCAATTCAATTGCAACAATGAATTCCCTTAAACTTTCATCAAAGGGTTAAGCACATAGGTAGAATAAGATAAAAACATCAAATAAACATAGATTCATTCATCCACACACATGCTCATTGTTGGGTTCACCCCAACCCTAGAAGAGAAAAGAACTACTCAAACATGGCAATGGAAAACATGAATTCAAGAGAAGAAAGCATAAACTGAAATTAAAATAAATAAAACCTGGAAATTCAGCGTTCAATCGCAACAAACACGTCCAAACTTTCTCCCAAACGCCAAAACAAAACCCTAAAACTCGTCCTACAGCTGCTGCGCGCAGCCCTCGCGTTGAACGTGTCGTCTTCTCCTCCCAAAATCAACCCCTAATAGGCTTTATTTAAAGATAGAATTTTAGACTTAATCTCCAAGGAAAGAGATTTAATCTTTGGAAAATAATAAAATCTATCTAAGGAAGGATAAAATATCCCAAGTCTATCTAACTAAAAGATCCTAAAAAACTTTAGAAGAAAACCCTAATTAAAAAGCCCATTAAGTTAATAAAACAGCCCGCATAATCTTTTGCTGGTGCGCAGGGTATCGGCGCCGAGGTACCTGTGTGAATGCAGTAACTTCTGATTTTCTCCAGCTTTTCGACTCTGTCTTCAATCGCACTTTCCCGAGTCCTTGTTAATCCGATTGACGTATATGAATATGCGTTAGAAAGCTCTTTTCAAGGACTACAAATCTTATGAAGGCTCCAGATCTTGAATCAAAGTGATGGATGGCGAAAATAAGGCTTTTCTCCAGCTACACCACTTTTTGCTTTTGCTTGGCTTCTCCATTGCCTTCATGATTTTTCATTAAGCTCTAAAGTGCGTCGAAACTCTTCCAAATCAGCTCCAAAACCTATAAAAACACCACCAAAGCTTGTGTAGACTCCATATCTTGAACAATACGAAAACTAACACAAACGACACACTTTCCCAACACAAAAGCTAATAAAATGACTCAAATGGAATGAAAACATGATGCAAAATATGACTAAATATGCGGACATCAAAACACCCCATACTTAGACTTGCTTGTCCTCAAGCAATAACCAAACAAAAACCACTACCTACAACACATCCTTCAAGTCTTCGCCTTCGCCAAAAAGCAACATCATAAGCGCAAGTGGTCTAAAAGAATCAAGCAATCAAACGTCATCACACATATATAAGCAACTCTAAGCAAAAACAATCGAAATCCAACCTCACAAGGATATATGTGTTTCACTCAACTCTCAATGTGTTTAGGCTTTGAATAACATCTCTCAACTCAATCCTTAATGCAAAAAGCTACATAGACATTGTTATTTATATCCCCAATCTCGCCACCGGAGATGTCAAAGCAATCAAAATCATCAAGAGGACTTATGGCTCAATGAAAGACTTCAAAGAAGACTTCATTCGGTCGGGTTGTAATGTGGCTTGGTAAGAAATAAATGGTATGGAATTATTTAGGCAAAGTGATGCTAAAAATCCGGGAATCCAGACCCCTAAACTTTCAACTCAACTTAACCAAACAACTCATCTCAAAATTCAGCACCTCTACCAAACTCATCAACAATCAAGATAATCAACCCATGAAAATACTTCTCAACCAACAATTTCATCCAACTCTCACGTATAACAAACTAGGCTCTTAATAAAAACTTTTTTTTTTTCGGCATTTCTCTTTTTTTTTTCTTTTTTTCGCCAACATTTTTCATTCTGTTTTTCTTTCTTTCGGCAATCATACATATATATAATTTTTGGAGCCTCTAAAATATAAGAACAATACGAGGAATAATGCACAACCTTACATAATTTCTCTCAAAGCATCTCAACAAAGCTCAACAACTTAGCTTCTTCTCCATCAAACTCAACTCAATCAAATTCCAACCAACTCTAAATCCTAATTCCCGGATAAAGGGTCAAGCTTATAATCGGCTAGGAATAAATTTTGTGGAGCTAACAAAGAATAGGCCAAGGCTCAAATGGCTTCAAGAAAAGATAATATGTAAGGTAGATAAATGAATGGATAAAATATGGCTAAGAAAATATAAGTCCTCCATCATCTAATTTTAATAAGCAATGAACTAGTATCTCATAATCGGTCTCAAGAAATAGATAACCACATCAATGTCAAGAGGTAATTACGTAAGGAGAGTAAATCACACATCAAAAATGACGGGAAATATATAAATATGAAGAACATTCCCTATAAGGTCGAAAACATCTCACTAGGACATAGATTTGGATTTCAATCACCTCTACTTAAAATCATATGTGCTCAATTGTAATCGCAAGTCAAATTACCACATAAAAATCAAACTTTCCAGGAGACTTAGGCTAAACCATCCAAACATATCATAGGTTTTACATGATCAAGTTGATTATTAGGCATCATCATAGGACATCTAAGTTAGGTGTTTTGAACTAAACTAAAAATAAGAAATAAAAACTCAAACTAAGACGAACTAAAACAAATATAGCGAATTAAACATATTTTTTTGTGGTTTTTGACTCTTTTTTTTTTTGGATTTATCAATTTTTTATAGACTCTAAATACAAGACAAAAGACACAAATAGCAAAACAAATAAAGACAACAGACGAAAATATGCAAAGCTAAGTCATGCGAATTTCGAATCTCCCCCACTCCATACTTAAAATTTCAGTGTCCCCACTGAATAAAATAAAACAAGGGAAAGGGAAAAAGAAACTCACATGGACAATGATGCAAAAATGGAGCAATTTGGAGAAGTTCAAAAATTTGCACAAGAGTCGACGCCGACAGGGACTGCATCGACACCGATATTTCTCAGCACGTCGATTTCCTTCATGGCATGTTTCCGCTCTTTCCTATGCACCATGGCTGATCTGTAGGACCTGTTCTCTCAACAAAAACAGTAAGTCTTGGGCTATCTAATTTCTAACAAAAAATCAAAAGCAAAAAGCAAGAAAAGAAAGCAAGAAAGCGGGTTGCCTCCCGTAAGCGCTATATTTAAAGTCTCTAGCTTGACCTACTTCCCTTTTTCTCTTCAATCCGGATCGGGAGGAGGTGGTGGATCCGGTGGTTCAGCTGGTGGAGGTGGTGGTGGAACATCCTCCGGTGGCACATCGGGATAGATAGTCAAGTGATATGGCTCTCGCTCCTTGTACCTTTTTATGCCTCTCTTCCTTTCCTTATGGATGAGCTTGAACCTTCCCGAGTGGACACTCCAACATTCCACCCATTCATCTCTCTTGGATCTAGCTAGCAACCGTCTTGGAAAGCACTTAGCAAAAACGTCTTCCTCATATGCGCTCCTCTTCCTCTTCTTGGTATGACTTTGATTTGTTTCCCCACCATCGTACACAAATAGATGTGCTTCATTGTGGAGTTTGGTGTACAATGGTGGAGGGGGAAGAGATTCCTCCACTTCTTCTTCTTCTAGCGCCTCATCTTCAACGTGCCACTTTGCGAGGACCCCATACTTGAATGCGAAAGACGGTTGTTCGAGATCGTCGGGAATTGCCTTCGCCGTGAATGAAAAAGGTGGCAGTGTAATGCGTCGAACAACTACTTCCGGATCTTTCTTTACTAGATCTTGGGGTTTCTCACATGGCTTCTCTAGAAACAAGGGTAGTTGCGGCGTCGAGATCGGAGTAGAAATGGCCCTGAAAATAGGCTCGTCCACCTCAACAAGTTGCTCTTCAATTCGCTCTTCAGGAGGGGGTGTCGGCGCCGAGGTACAAGGTGTCGGCACCGAGGTATCTGTAGCCTTCTCAAGTTTCTGCAGCAACTTTTCTTTGTCCAGGGGTGTCGACGCCGAGGTAGGGGGTGTCGACGCCGAGACACCTGTAGCATTTTCAGCATTCTGCAGGAACAATTTGTCCGCCAGAGGGGTCGACGCCGAGGCTGAGGGTGTCGGCGCCGAGGCTTCTGTAGCTTTGTTCCACATAGATGTCCAGTGCTCATAGGAAGGATATGATTGTTGATAAAAGCTAGGGCAAGGAAGGCCAAGATGAGACCTTGTTCCACATAGATGACAAGGCGGGTTCGCCTCAAGAAAGCGTATCTCTTCCCTTAGCTTGGCATTTTCTCGTTCTATCTCAAGCATTCGTATTTGTTTCCTTAGCTTGTCTCTCTCCCTTGATAGTTCTTCCTCCCGAGCAAGCTTTTGTTGTGAGACACTCCATGGATGATAGAGCTCATATGGGTCCCTATAGTCGTATTGAGCATAGTACCCCTCCTTTAGTTGATAGGACCCATATGACTCTTGGGCTTTGGTTGAATCCTCGAATGACTGTTTTGCTTTCCAACTATCAAAATCAAAATAATCTTCATCATCCTCATCAACCTCGGCAAAAAATTTAGCATACTCTTTCATCCTTGCTTTCCGTCTTTCATCCGCTCTAGCCCTTTCGGCCTTTGCTTCTAAATACTCATAATACTCTTGTGCATCCTCCATACTGCGTCCAATCCTGAAAACTCAAACAGGAGCACAAATCAAATAACAAAGGCTCGACACCAAGTCGGTGTCGATGAGGCGGTTGGGTGGGAGGTGTGATGTTCAAGAAAATAAAAACTAGTAAAATAAAAGAATAGAAGAATAAAAACTAACTAAAATAAAATGAGAAAATAAAAGAAAATAAGATATACAAAAGAAAAGGGATGGGCTATTCCAAAACCCTAAAAACAACTAAACAAGGCGCGATTGAACTCTCCCCGGCAACGGCGCCAATTTGACGAGAGGGTTTCTCGACCAAATAAATTTATAGTCAAGACCCCGCTATAGTATAGGGAGTCAGGATCGTCCACAGGAGAGAGTCAGCGCTTCTTATTTAGTTGCTTTGTCGGGTTGAAAGTAACAAAAGAGATGGAAGAGAAATGGGTGGTGATAGGAGCATAAAATCTGAATTTTAATTAATAAAAGGGAAAACTTCCAAGGCAAGGGATCACCAGCACAATAAACACATGGGCAAATCAATGAATCATGTAAAAGGCCATGCTTTTATCATAAAGAGATAGCTTTCGCATACTCAACAAATAGATAATAGAGGCGATCACATAAAACCTATTTGTTTCTACCTTTCTTAATTAGATCTCTTTTACTTTCGTCAAAGATCCCTAATTACTATCAATGTTAACAATCTCCTCTTTCAATTCAATTGCAACAATGAATTCCCTTAAACTTTCATCAAAGGGTTAAGCACATAGGTAGAATAAGATAAAAACATCAAATAAACATAGATTCATTCATCCACACACATGCTCATTGTTGGGTTCACCCCAACCCTAGAAGAGAAAAGAACTACTCAAACATGGCAATGGAAAACATGAATTCAAGAGAAGAAAGCATAAACTGAAATTAAAATAAATAAAACCTGGAAATTCAGCGTTCAATCGCAACAAACACGTCCAAACTTTCTCCCAAACGCCAAAACAAAACCCTAAAACTCGTCCTACAGCTGCTGCGCGCAGCCCTCGCGTTGAACGTGTCGTCTTCTCCTCCCAAAATCAGCCCCTAATAGGCTTTATTTAAAGATAGAATTTTAGACTTAATCTCCAAGGAAAGAGATTTAATCTTTGGAAAATAATAAAATCTATCTAAGGAAGGATAAAATATCCCAAGTCTATCTAACTAAAAGATCCTAAAAAACTTTAGAAGAAAACCCTAATTAAAAAGCCCATTAAGTTAATAAAATAGCCCGCAGAATCTTTTGCTGGTGCGCAGGGTATCGGCGCCGAGGTCTGAGGTGTCGGCGCCGAGGTACCTGTGTGAATGCAGTAACTTCTGATTTTCTCCAGCTTTTCGACTCTGTCTTCAATCACACTTTCCCGAGTCCTTGTTAATCCGATTTACGTATATGAATATGCGTTAGAAAGCTCTTTTCAAGGACTACAAATCTCATGAAGGCTCCAGATCTTGAATCAAAGTGATGGATGGCGAAAATAAGGCTTTTCTCTAGCTACACCACTTTTTGCTTTTGCTTGGCTTCTCCATTGCCTTCATGATTTTTCATTAAGCTCTAAAGTGCGTCGAAACTCTTCCAAATCAGCTCCAAAACCTATAAAAACACCACCAAAGCTTGTGTAGACTCCATATCTTGAACAATACGAAAAATAACAGAAACGACACACTTTCCCAACACAAAAGCTAATAAAATGACTCAAATGGAATGAAAACATGATGCAAAATATGACTAAATATACGGACATCAAAACACCCCATACTTAGACTTGCTTGTCCTCAAGCAATAACCAAACAAAAACCACTACCTACAACACATCCTTCAAGTCTTCGCCTTCGCCAAAAAGCAACATCATAAGCGCAAGTGGTCTAAAAGAATCAAGCAATCAAACGTCATCAGACATATATAAGCAACTCTAAGCAAAAGCAATCGAAATCCAACCTCACAAGGATATAGGTGTTTCGCTCAACTCTCAATGTGTTTAGGCTTTGAATAACATCTCTCAACTCAATCCTTAATGCAAAAAGCTACATAGACATTGTTATTTATATCACCAATCTCTCCACCGGAGATGTCAAAGCAATCAAAATCATCAAGAGGACTTATGGCTCAATGAAAGACTTCAAAGAAGACTTCATTCGGCCGGGTGTAATGTGGCTTGGTAAGAAATAAAAGGTATGAAATTATTTAGGCAAATTGGTGCTAAAAATCCGGGAATCAAGACTCCTAAAATTCCAACTCAACTCAACCAAACAACTCATCTCAAAATTCAGCACATGACCAATGCTCATCAACAATCAAGATCATCAACCCATGAAAATACTTCTAAACCAACAATTTCATCCAACTCTCACATATAATGAACTAGGCTCTTAATAAACACTTTTTTTTCTCTTTTTCTCTCTTTTTTTTTCTTCTTTTCGCCGACACAATTTTTTTTTTTTTCATTCTTTTTCTTCTTTCGGCAATAATACATGCATATATAAATTTTTGGAGCCTCTAAAATACAAGAACAATGTGAGGAATAATGCACAACCTTACATAACTTCACTCAAAGCATCTCAACAAAGCTCAACAACTTAGCTTCTTCTCCATCAAACTCAACTCAATCAAATTCTCACCAACTCTAAATCCTTATTCCCGGATAAAGGGTCAAGCTTATAATCGGCTAGGAATAAATTTTGTGGAGCTAACAAAGAATAGGCCAAGGCTCAAATGGCTTCAAGAAAAGATAATATGTAAGGTAGATAAATGAATGGATAAAATATGGCTAAGAAAATATAAGTCCTCCATCATCTAATTTTAATAAGAAATGAACTAGTATCTCATAATCGGTCTCAAGAAATAGATAACCAAATCAATGTCAAGAGGTAATCACATAAGGAGAGTAAATCACACATAAAAAATAGAGGGAAATATAAAAATATGAAGAACATTCCCTATAAGGTCAAAAATATCTCACTAGGACATAGATTTGGATTTCAATCACCTCTACTTAGAATCATACGTGCTCAATTATAATCGCAAGTCAAATTACCACATAAAAATCAAACTTTCCAGGAGACTTAGGCTAAACCATCCAAACATATCATAGGGTTTACATGATCAAGTCGATTATTAGGCATCATCATAGGACATCTAAGTTAGGTGTTTAGAACTAACCTAAAAATAAGAAATAAAAACTCAAACTAAGATGAACTAAAACAAATATAGCGAATTAAACATATTTTTTTGTGGTTTTTGACTTTTTTTATTATTTTTTTTGGATTTTTCAATTTTTTATAGACTCTAAATACAAGACAAAAGACACAAATAGCAAAACAAATAAAGACAAAAGACGAAAATATGCAAAGCTAGGTCATGCGAATTTCGAATCTCCCCCACCCCATACTTAAAATTTCAGTGTCCTCACTGAATAAAATAAAACAAGGGAAAGGAAAAAGAAACTCACATGGACAATCGTGCAAAAATGGAGCGAATTGGAGAAGTTCAAAAATCTGCACAGGGGTCGGCGCCGACAGTGACTGCATCGACACCGATACTTCTCAGCACGTCGATTTCCTTCATGGCATGTTTCCGCTCTTTCCTATGCACCATGGCTGATCTGTAGGACCTGTTCTCTCAACAAAAACAGTAAGTCTTGGGCTATCTAATTTCTAACAAAAAATCAAAAGCAAAAAGCAAGAAAAGAAAGCAAGAAAGTGGGTTGCCTCCCATAAGCGCTATATTTAAAGTCTATAGCTCAACCTACTTCCCTTTTTTTCTTCAATCCGGGTCCGGAGGATATGGTGGATCCGGTGGTTCCGCTGGTGGAGATGGTGGTGGAACATCCTTCAATGGTACATCGGGATAGATTTTCAAGTGATATGGCTCTTGCTCCTTGTACCTTTTTATGCCTCTCTTCCTTTCCTTGTGGATGAGCTTGAACCTTCCCGAGTGGACACTCCAACATTCCACCCATTCATCTCTCTTGGATCTAGCTAGCAACCGTCTTGGAAAGCACTTAGCAAACACGTCTTCCTCATATGCGCTCCTCTTCCCTTTCTTGGTATGACTTTGATTTGTTTCCCCACCATCGTACACAAATAAATGTGCTTCGTTGTGGAGTTTGGTGTACAATGGTGGAGGGGGAAGAGATTCCTCCACTTCTTCTTCTTCTAGCGCCTCATCTTCAACGTGCCACTTTGCGAGGACCCCATACTTGAATGCGAAAGACGGTTGTTCGAGATCGTCGGGAATTGCCTTCGCTGTGAATGAAAAAGGTGGCAGTGTAATGCGTCGAACAACTACTTCCGGATCTTTCTTTACTAGCTCTTGGGGTTTCTCACATGGCTTCTCTAGAAACAAGGGTAGTTGCGGCGTCGAGATCGGAGTAGAAATGGCCCTGAAAATAGGCTCGTCCACCTCAACAAGTTGCTCTTCAATTCGCTCTTCAGGAGGGGGTGTCGGGGCCGAGGTACAGGGTGTCGGCACCGAGGTATCTGTAGCCTTCTCAAGTTTCTGCAGCAACTTTTCTTTGTCCAGGGGTGTCGACGCCGAGGTAGGGGGTGTCGACGTCGAGACACCTCTAGCATTTTCAGCATTCTGCAGGAACAATTTGTCCGCCAGAGGGGTCGACGCCGAGGCTGAGGGTGTCGGCGCCGAGGCTTCTGTAGCTTTGTTCCACATAGATGTCCAATGCTCATAGGAAGGATATGATTGTTGATAAAAGCTAGGGCAAGGAAGGCCAAGATGAGACCTTGTTCCACATAGATGACAAGGCGGGTTCGCCTCAAGAAAGCGTATCTCTTCCCTTAGCTTGGCATTTTCTCGTTCTATCTCAAGCATCCGTATTTGTTTCCTTAGGTTGTCTCTTTCCCTTAATAGTTCTTCCTCCCGAGCAAGCTTTTATTGTGAGACACTCCATGGATGATAGAGCTCATATGGGTCTTGGGCTTTGGTTGAATCCTTGGATGACTGTTTTGCTTTCCAACTATCAAAGTCAAAATAATCTTCATCATCCTCATCAACCTCGGCAAAAAATTTAGCATACTCCTTCATCCTTGCCTTCCGTCTTTCATCCGCTCTAGCCCTTTCGGCCTTTGCTTCTAGATACTCATAATACTCTTGTGCATCCTCCATATTGTATCAAATCCTGAAAACTCAAACAGGCGCACAAATCAAATAACAAAGGCTCGACACCAAGTCGGTACCGATGAGGTGGGTGGATGGGAGGTGTGTTGTTCAAGAAAATAAAGATTACTAAAATAAAATAAAAGAAGAATAAAAACTAATTAAAATAAAAAGAAAAAATAAAAGAAAATAATATATACAAAAGAAAAGGGATGGGCTATTACCAAACCCTAAAAACAACTAAACAAGGCGCGATTGAACTCTCCCCGGCAACGGCGCCAATTTGACGAGAGGGTTTCTCGACCAAATAAATTTATAGTCAAGACCCTGCTATAGTATAGGGAGTCAGGATCGTCCACAGGAGAGAGTCAGCACTTCTTATTTAGTTGCTTTTTCGGGTTGAAAGTAACAAAAGAGATGGAAGAGAGATGGGTGGTGATAGGAGCATAAAATCTGAATTTTAATTAATAAAAGGGAAAACTTCCAAGGCAAGGGATCACCAGCACAATAAACACATGGGCAAATCAATGAATCATGTAAAAGGCCATGCTTTTATCATAAAGAGATAGCTTTCGCATACTCAACAAATAGATAATAGAGGCGATCACATAAAACCTATTTGTTTCTACCTTTCTTAATTAGATCTCTTTTACTTTCGTCAAAGATCCCTAATTACTATCAATGTTAACAATCTTCTCTTTCAATTCAATTGCAACAATGAATTCCCTTAAACTTTCATCAAAGGGTTAAGCACATAGGTAGAATAAGATAAAAACATCAAATAAACATAGATTCATTCATCCACACACATGCTCATTGTTGGGTTCACCCCAACCCTAGAAGAGAAAAGAACTACTCAAACATGGCAATGGAAAACATGAATTCAAGAGAAGAAAGCATAAACTGAAATTAAAATAAATAAAACCTGGAAATTCAGCGTTCAATCGCAACAAACACGTCCAAACTTTCTCCCAAACGCCAAAACAAAACCCTAAAACTCGTCCTACAGCTGCTGCGCGCAGCCCTCGCGTTGAACGTGTCGTCTTCTCCTCCCAAAATCAGCCCCTAATAGGCTTTATTTAAAGATAGAATTTTAGACTTAATCTCCAAGGAAAGAGATTTAATCTTTGGAAAATAATAAAATCTATCTAAGGAAGGATAAAATATCTCAAGTCTATCTAACTAAAAGATCCTAAAAAACTTTAGAAGAAAACCCTAATTAAAAGGGTAAATTGCAACTAATATCCCAACCTTTAGGGATAGTTGCTTTCAATACCCTAACCTTGTAAAATTTCACAAAATATCCTAACCTATACTATTAGTTGCACTTAACACCCTATCAGATTCTTAAATTTAAAAAATTACCCACATCATACAAAAATTACAAAAATCACCCATATTCATAAAATGTTTTCAATAAACTCCTAATAAATTTTAAAATTTGAAATTAAAAAAATCTCTTACAATTTAAGCCAACCCAACCCAGCATCCAAAAATAATTATAACAGGTATATAAAATCTACTTATTTAAAATATAATATAATTACTTTAGCATCTACTCATTTAAAATTTTAATATAATCAATCAAAATAATTAATTATTTATCTAAAAAACATACATTATAATTAAAATATAAATTTATATAAGTCCGTCTCGATACATGCCGATTTGTACATCTATATATTCCCTATATATTATTTGATACGATATTTAATGTCTTTTTGGTTAATATTATGTTATATATACTAAAACTAATACATAATATCTTATAATGTATCACACATAAATTCCATGGTATTAAAAAAATGATTCTATAAGAAATGTTTAACATAATAATTTTACAAAAATAAAATAAAGTAGATTTAAAAAAATAAATGGTACAAGATATGATAACTGTTTGCAATCAATAATTATATAATAAAGATATACTAAAAATAATATGGTAAAAAATAATAATTTTATCATATTATTTTTAATATATCTTTATCATGTAACTATTTATATATTACAAACGGTTATCATATCTCATAGCATTTATTTATTACAATCAACATTATTTTATTTTTGTAAAAGTATTATGTTTAAGATAAGTAATTAATTATTTTGAGTAATTATATTTAAATATTAAATGATTAAATGCTAAAATAATTATATTATATTTTTAAAGGAGTAGATTTTATATACTTGTTATAATTATTTTTGGATGGTGGGTTGGGTGGGCTTAAATTGTAAAAGATTTTTTTAATATCAAATTTTAAAATTTATTAGGAGTTTATTGAAAATATTTTTAGGAGTTTATTGAAAACATTTTATGAATATGGGTGATTTTTGTAATTTTTGTATGATGTGGGTAATTTTTTAAATTTAAGAATCTCATCTAGGGTGTTAAGTGCAACTAATAGTATAGGTTAAGATATTTTGTGAAATTTTACAAGGTTAGGGTATTGAAAGCAACTATCCCTAAAGGTTGGGATATTAGTTGCAATTTACCCTAATTAAAAAGCCCATTAAGTTAATAAAACAGCCCGCAGAATCTTTTGCTGGTGCGCAGGGTATCGGCGCCGAGGTCTGAGGTGTCGGCGCCGAGGTACCTGTGTGAATGCAGTAACTTCTGATTTTCTCCAGCTTTTCGACTCTGTCTTCAATCGCACTTTCCCGAGTCCTTGTTAATCTGATTGACGTATATGAATATGCGTTAGAAAGCTCTTTTCAAGGACTACAAATCTCATGAAGGCTCCAGATCTTGAATCAAAGTTATGGATGGCGAAAATAAGGCTTTTCTCCAGCTACACCACTTTTTGCTTTTGCTTGGCTTCTCCATTGCCTTCATGATTTTTCATTAAGCTCTAAAGTGCGTCGAAACTCTTCCAAATCAGCTCCAAAACCTATAAAAACACCACCAAAGCTTGTGTAGACTCCATATCTTGAACAATACGAAAACTAACACAAACGACACACTTTCCCAACACAAAAGCTAATAAAACGACTCAAATGGAATGAAAACATGATGCAAAATATGACTAAATATGCGGACATCACAACACCACAACGATAACCATGCAAAACAACACATAAAGGCATAAAAGATCATGCTTTCCATCAAATAACTTTCGTCATTAACAAATAGTCATATAGAGGCTCTCGCATAAACCCTAATTGTTACTAACCCTTTTTCACATAATTAATCCAAGTTGCATTAAGATCACTTTCGCTTCAATAACACAAACAAGGATCACCTTCAACTCTCGCAAAAGAATCATGCTCATAGGGATAGAAGATGAATCACACAAAAGATCTGACATTTATCGCATCGCCTCACATGGCCACCGTCGGGCTCACCCCAGCCCCAGAAGTGGGTGGACTACTCACGCCTCATCACAATTGCAGACATTGAATGAAAAGAAATAACTTGCATAAAACTATATTCAAAGCCTTTTACAATCCCGGCAATCAACTTTCGCAGAAAGCCAAAACCCTAAAAACCTTAGAACTCCTAAACCACTCTTTGTAACTAACTAATTGTCTCTCTAAAATTGAATGAATCTTGAATGGAATGAATAAAACTGAGCCCCCTAGGGCCTTATTTATAGTCTTCTTTCCCTAGCTAATCTAGGAAAGAAGATATATATCTATATCTAAAAAGCTTAAAGGATAAATAAAAGACATAATGGAATTAAATCAACTAGGAAAAGATAAAACTAATTAAGGTAGATCTTCATGTCTTGATAGATTGCGTCTTCCATAGATAGAACTTGATGTATTTGGATAGAATCTTCCGCCTTCGGCACCAAGGAATCCCAACTCTACTGGGCACTGCTCTAGTCGACCTCGACAAGGCTTGGTCGACCTCGAGTAGGATTCGTCGTCTGGTGCTCGATGTGGCTCGTCATGGCTTTCTGGGCTCGTCGACCTCGACAAGACTCTTGTCGACCTCGAGTAGGAATCCTGGTCGACTTGGCTTGGCTGGCTTCTCTGCTCGATAGGCTTGGACTCTGGCTCACGGTGCTCGTCGATGTCGAGTAAGGTCTCGTCGACCTCGAGTAGACCCTCGTCGATGTCGAGTAAGGTGGTTCATCGACTAGGTCTCTTCGGCAGCGTCGGGTAGATCTCCTCGACATGCTCCTCGATCTCGAGTAGCTTTACTCGATCTCGAGTAGAGTCGGTTTTCAGCATTCTGCGCTGTTCTTGAAACGCACTTTCCCGAGTCCTTGTTCGTCGGATTGACGCATATGACCATGCGTTGGAAAGCTCTCATGAAGTCATCAACTCTCATGAAGTCATCAAAGCTTGATTCAGAACGAAGAATGGTGAAAAATGGCCTTTTCTCCAGTTGCACCATTTTTAGCTTCTCCATGAGTTTCCTTTAAGCTCCAAAGTGCGTCCGATTTCCGTGAAATATAACCAAAACTTGTGTAGACCTCCATATATTGCCAAATAAGTATAAATTACACAAATTCTGTATTATTCTAACCCAAATGTATGCGATGTATGCAGAAATCGATATAAAAGTAAATGTAAAATATGGCAAATTAGGCTCACAACAATAAATAAAATAACATCTATCAAATACAACATATATATTTATCTATTAGTATTTTTGGTAAGTATGACTATGAAATTTTTTTTTTGTATTTTTTTTCAATAACTATATATATATTGTGGCTTATATAACTTTCTATAAACTATGATAACATATTATTTTATTAATTTTCCCCCTAGAATCAACCACAACGCGCTACATATGACACTATGCATCGGTTTTAGTATATATATATGTTGTGTATATATGATCTATTGTCTCTATATATGAATCCATTATTATTTTTTTGTAGATATTAATGAATGTGTGGAAGAGAGGCTAAATGATTGCGAGAAACAAGAGTTTTGCGTGAATAAGAAGGGAGGGTATGAATGTCGATGCCCTGACGGGCACAATGGAAATGGTACTATAACTAGTCCATGTGTTGCTTTTAATGGTATGAGTAATGGAGTAGCAAAACCAGGGTGCCCAACTGAGTGTAATGGCGTCGAAATCCCCTTCCCCTTTGGCATTGGACCCGGTTGTTTTGCCCAAGGTATGTCGGAATTTGAAATCGAATGTGATTCTAATGCTATCCACCCATTCCTAGGAAACAAACAAGTTCTGAGCATTAATATTGAAGATCACACCTTAAGACTATCCTATGGGGTTGCATACAAGTGCTACAACGACGGTCGACTCCTACCCTCCGCTACCACCATAAACAATTTCAACCTGAATAATAAGGCTCCATTTAACATTTCGGCCACTAGGAATAAGTTTGTAGTCATTGGATGTGTGGCCACTGCATGGCTTAAAAGTGGTTTTAAGAAACAGGAGGATGCGTCAGTGTGCACAACTTCTTGTATAGATGTCCAGGCAGTCAGCCATGGGACATGTGATTCCGCCCTTGGATGTTGTGAGTCCTCTTTCTTCGGAAGCCTTTCCAATCCTTCGATATATGTTGGCAACATGTCAAATAATGAATATAGCCTTGATTCCTCGTGCTTCTATGCATTTGTTGGGGAGGTTGGTTCATATAAATTCTCAACATCCAACTTGACTGCCACACCAAATGATTGTGATAACATTCGGGTTCCTGTGATCTATGATTGGCATGCGTCAACATTTACTAAAAGTTGCTCTGAAACTAAGATGGATGGAGATGATTCATATAATTTGAGGACAATGTGTCATTCAAATACACAGATAAAGTGTATCAACGAAGATGTTTATGGATATCATTGCCAATGTCTGGAAGGTTACAATGGTAACCCATATCTCCCACAAGGTTGTCAAGGTATTCATATAATTGATCTTAAACCTCAATGTTATTATTATTTTTGTCAATTAATTGCCTAGCTAGATCTCCTTAAGATTGGTTGTTTCCCACTTAAAAGTTTTCATCAACTTCTTAACTGACATAAGTCAAATG
Source organism: Persicaria tinctoria (assembly GCA_037127255.1). Lineage (NCBI taxonomy): Eukaryota > Viridiplantae > Streptophyta > Magnoliopsida > Caryophyllales > Polygonaceae > Persicaria > Persicaria tinctoria. Next base: position 4,010,225 of record JBANSL010000008.1, on the reverse strand, counting down.
TGATATTAATTTGTAGATATAAACGAATGTTTAGAAGAGAGGTTGAATGATTGCCAGAAGCCAAAGTTTTGTGTAAATAAGGATGGAGGGTATGACTGCAAATGCCCAAATGGGCACCATGGAAATGGTACCAAAGCTAGTCCATGTATTCCTTCTCCTGCTGATAATCTCATCCTTGGTAAGTTCAAATAATTACTTTTATTTTTATCTAGTTGGAAGTACTTTAAATATTCATCTTAATCACTCATAAATAAAAAATTAGCCTATAGAGCATCGAACGAACTAACTCTTTGTTGAAAAGTTATATTCCATTACTTCCTTAATTATGTACTCCGTATATTTTATAGAGTAAGCCCCCTTCATCAAGTTGTATATATCTATAATATGTAGGTCTTAGTATAGGCATGAGCTCAATGATTGGTTTGATCCTACTTTATGGCCTCTACAAGCTGCTCAAAAGAAGAAAAGATGTGAAACAAAGGGAACACAACTTCAAGAAAAATGGGGGTTTACTATTACAAAAAGAAATGTCCACCAACAATGGCGTTGTAGATCGAACTAAAATCTTCAGTCGAAGTGAATTAGAAAGGGCAACTGATAACTTCAACAATAGTAGAGTCCTTGGTTCTGGAGGCCAAGGCACTGTTTACAAGGGCATGTTGGCAGATGGAACAATTGTAGCCGTGAAGAAGTCTAAGAAGGTTGATGAACACCAATTAGCTCAATTCATCAATGAGGTGGTTATTTTGTCTCAAATCAATCATAGGAATGTCGTCAAGTTGTTTGGATGTTGTCTTGAGACCGAGGTTCCATTATTGGTATACGAGTTTGTACCTAATGGTACACTTTATCAATACATTCATCATCCTGGCGAAGATTTTCAGTTGACTTGGAAAGTTCGATTGCAAATTGCCGTGGAATGTTCTGGAGCTATTGCTTATCTTCACTCATCGTGCTCTTCTCCAATTTACCATCGGGATATCAAGTCTTCCAACATACTTTTGGATGAGAAACATAAAGCAAAAGTGTCAGATTTTGGGACTTCGAGGAGTATTTCCGTTGACAAAACTCATGTCACTACATTTGTTCAGGGCACATTTGGCTATCTTGATCCAGAGTTTTTCCGATCAAGCCACTTCAGTGAAAAAAGTGATGTTTATAGTTTTGGTGTAGTTCTGTTAGAGCTACTAACTAGCAAGAAACCCATCTTCACAGATATGTCAAATGAGCCAAGGAGTTTGGCAACAACCTTTGTACAACTGATGGAGGCTAGTCCTAACGAGCTGCATAGTATGTTGGATGCTCAAGTCTTGGAACAATGTTCGGAAGAGGAGATTGAAGCATTGGCCAAGCTCATTGAACGATGTCTAAGTCTGTCCGGGAAGCAAAGACCGACCATGAGAGAAGTAACGACAACATTGGAGATGATCAAGGGGCAACACTGTAAAGAGGGCGATCCTACGAATGATCAGGAGGTTAATATGGAAGAAGGGCATGTGTGGAATGATGAGATCGGCACCACAAATGGAGATACTTCCATTGACACTTCATCCTGCAACTACTCCTATTCCATGAACCCGCAGCCTTTGTCATTTGATTGTACTTGAGGCAAAACCATATTTGATAGATTGCTATATTTTTTTTTTTGGCACGTACCTGCAAAGAAATATATGTATGGTTCTAGAATTTTATGAACCCATTTCATAAGAAAAACGATCAATACTAGAATCTTTTGATACACACATATACATTGGATCGATATATAGTAGACTTGTCAAAACACAACCTGACCCGGTGACCCGACCCGACCGGCCCGAAAAATTCCCGACACGAACCCGAAATTTTTCGGGTAATCTGGGTTTCGACCCGGTGACCCGATAATTTTGACCTGATTGACCCGGTTCATTTATAATTATATATAATTAAATTTTTTTTATATATAATTAAAATTTATCACAAAATTATCAAATCGTGATTTGTTTAATTTAAAAAAGAAAAAATTAACAAACCCGAAATCGACCCGAAACCCATTTTACCCGAGACCCGTTTTACCCGAAACCCGAAGTGACCCGACCGGCACCCGAACCTGATAGATTACATAGGTCTTATTATTGTATAGTGGGCTAAAAGCCCATTAAGGCCCAATAACTTTGTAACATATATATATGTTATATCAATGAATGGAAACCCTAAAGAGGACATTACAATCAATCTCATGATCTCACATGGTATCACAGCCTAAGATCCAAAGACCCAAATTTTTCTCTCTCTCCTTTTTCTAAACCCTAGCCGCCGCCTCCCCCTTGTGCCGCCACCCTCCCCCCCCCCCCCCTCGGCCGCCACCCTCCTGCCGGCGCCACCCTCCCGCCACCCTCACCAGCCCTTCTCTCTCTCCACGTCGCCCTTAGCCCTCTCTTCTCGTCCCAATGGCTAACCCACCACCTACCGACCCTATTAAGCCGCCCTTCCATTCCACCCTAACCATCTCCAACATCAAAAATTGCATCCCTATCATTCTTGATCATGAGTCCAGTTCCTACACCATGTGGTCGCACCTCTTCACGACCCATGTTACGGCTCATAAAGTCCTCCACCACATTGACTCCTCCGCTAACCGCCCTACGAGCGAAGACGACGATCTCTTCGCTCAACTTGACACCATTGTCCTTCAATGGATCTTCAACACCATCTCAAAAGATCTATTGACCACCATCCTTGACCCCAAAGACTCCGCCTTGAAAGCTTGGAAGAAACTTCAGGATATCTTTCAAGACAACAAGTCCACCCGTGCTGTCTATCTCGAGCACGAATTCTCAAGTTGCAAGCTTTCCTCTTTTCCGTCGATATCTGCCTACTGTCAGCACATCAAGACCCTGGCTGATCAGCTCGAAGCTGTCGACTCCAAACCCAGTGCCACCCGTCTTGTTCTTCAGGTACTCTCTGGTCTCCCTTCTGAATACAACGCTGCTGCTACTCATATTCAGCAGACGGAACCTCTCCCTACATTCGAGAAGACTCGGTCTCAACTGATCCTGGAAGAGACTCGCCTTCAACGTCAGACAACCGACGCCGCCAAAGACAAGACGACGTTGGTCTCATCCAGTGATCTCATCGAGCAGCTTGCCCTACAGCCTGGCCGCAACAACGACCAACAAGGACCAAGGGGCAGCGGCGGCGGCGGCGGACGCAGCAGGGGCCGCGGCGGCCACGGCAATGGCTGCCCGCAGTACTACGACCCCCGCCCCCCCTCTTGGTACCCCAACCCCGGCTACCCTCCTTGGATGCCCTATGGCTACCCCGGTGCATCGTTTCGTGGACCAGCCCCGTATCCCAACCGTCAGCAGGGCTTGTTGGGTCCCGCTCCCCGCCCGTCGTCTGATCAGGCTTACCCGACCAATGTGCACACTGTCTTCTCCTCCATGCAGCTGACACCCCCTGACGGCGCTTGGTACATGGACACTGACGCTACCTCTCATATGACGAACTCCTCAGGTACTCTCTCATCTCTTTCTTTTAAGGGTCCTGCTCATTCTATTATCGTCGGCAACGGTGGTCGCCTTGCTACTTCGGGCATTGGCCACACCACACTACCAACCCCTACCAACCCTTTGCACCTCAACAATGTCCTGGTTGCCCCCAAACTTGTCAAAAACCTTATCTCTGTCTGTCGGTTCACCACTGACAATAATGTTTCTCTTGAGTTTGATCCGTTTGGTTTCTCTGTGAAGGATCTTACTACGGGGGTTACTCGCCTGAGATGTAATAGCACCGGGGAGCTCTATCCTGTGTCATCGCCATCACCATCCAGCCAGTCAAGTCCTGTCGCCCTCTCGGCATCATCATCCAGTCTGTGGCATGCACGCCTTGGTCATCCCAGTCCTGCAGTTTTAGATTTACTTCGTTCTAAGAGTCTTGTCCAATGTAATAAAGAGCTTCGCTCTAGTTTATGTTCGTCTTGTCAGTTAGGCAAGCATGCCAGACTTCCTTTTCAGCGATCGTTAAACACTACTTTTGCACCTTTTGATATTATTCATAGTGATATTTGGACATCTCATGTGCCCAGCAAGGAGGGTCATAGATATTACCTTTTGTTTCTGGATGATTATACACATTTCTTATGGGTTTTCCCTTTGCACTATAAATCTCAAGTGTTCCCTATCTTTGCCAAATTCCACGCTTACATCAAAACACAGTTTCACACATCTGTCAAGTGTTTTCAATGCGACAATGGCTGTGAATTTGACAATAAAGATTTTTACACTTTCTTTAATAACAATGGGATCTCCTATCGCTTGTCCTGCCCCTACACCTCGCAACAAAATGGCAAAGCCGAACGAATCATCCGCACCATTACCAATATGATGCGCACTCTTCTCTTCCACACATCCATTCCCCTCCCTTATTGGCCTTACGCCTTGGCCACCACATGCTACCTCCTCAACATTCTCCCTTCCACCACCCTCAACCATCGCTCACCGTTTCAGGCACTGTATTCCACTTTGCCCATATATGATCACCTCCGTACATTTGGTTGCTTGTGCTTCCCCAATCAGGCATCCACCGCCCCCCACAAGCTTCACCCTCGCTCTACCCCTTGTGTCTTTCTGGGCTACCCGTCTGATCATCGCGGTTATATTTGCCTCGATATCAAGACTCACAGGATCATTCTCTCTCGTCATGTCACCTTTGATGAGTCGCGATTTCCCTTCGCGTCTCCCACACCCCCTGTGTCGTCGCCAGAATCTGATTCCCCATTCCCTCACTTCGTTCTTCCCTAGAGCTCTCCCGGTGCTCCTACGTCTTCCCCTCCCCCACCTCCCTCGCCACCCCCCACCACAAGACCACACACCCGCAGCGTCTCCGGAGTCTTTCGACCCCGTCAGATCGTCTCCATGACCACCACCCATCACCCCGCTATCCACCGTCCATCACATCGTCGAACTCCCTCGCCTCCCCTCCGTGCGGCGCCCGCCGCTGTCCCTGACGCGCCCGCCGCAACCCAAACTGCGGCGCCCGCCGCACCATACCCCCCCTGGCGGCGCCCGCCGCAACCCTAGCAGCGCCCGCCGCACAGCCTGCCGCGCCCGCCGCATCCCTCTTTGCGGCGCCCGCCGCACCGTACCCCCCCTGGCGGCGCCCGCCGCACCTGCACCCGCCGCCCCAGTCCTTCCCGGCTCCCAGCCCTCCCTCTCCCCCATTCACACCTCCCACAAAACAGCCCTCCTCGACCCGAATTGGCAGGCGGCTATGCTCGACGAATACAGGGCCCTTACAAAGAATGGTACTTGGGTTCTTGTCCCGCGCCCTCCAGCGGCGAACGTCGTTCGCTGTATGTGGCTCTTCCATCACAATTTCCGCTCTGATGGGACGTTGGAGCGCTATAAAGCACGTCTTGTCGTCAACGGTCGGTCCCAACATGTAGGCATTGATTGTGATGAGACCTTCAGCCCCGTGGTCAAGCCTGCCACTATCCGAGTGGTATTGAGTTTAGCTCTGTCGCGCAAATGGGCCATTCATCAGCTAGATGTCAAGAACGCTTTTCTGCATGGTCACCTGAATGAGACAGTCTACATGTTTGAGCCGCCGGGATTTACTGATGTCGATCGTCCTAAGCACGTCTGTCTCCTGAAGCGCTCTCTGTATGGTCTGAAACAGGTTCCGCGAGCTTGGTTCCAGCGCTTTGCTTCTCATTTGCTCCGCTTGGGTTTCATTGGCAGCCGCTCGGATTCCTCCCTGTTCATCTATCGCAGAGGCTCCGACATGGCATTTCTGCTACTATATGTTGACGACATCATTCTCACCGCCTCTTCAGATGCGCTTCGGACGTCGATTGTTTCACAGCTAAGTGCTGAATTCGCTATGTCATATTGATGTCTGCATTTTTAGTCTTATTTTACATCATGTTTTCATTCCATTTGAGTCATTTTATTAGCTTTTGTGTCCGGAAAGTGTGTCGTTTGTGTTAGTTTTCGTATTATTCAAGATATGGAGTCTACACAAGCTTTGTTGGTGTTTTTGTAGGTTTTGGAGCTGATTTGGAAGAGTTTCGACGCACTTTAGAGCTTAATGAAAATTTATGAAGGCAATGGAGAAGCCAAGCAAAAGGGAAAAGAGGTGCAGCTGGAGAAAAGCCTTATTTTCGCCATCCATCACTTTGATTCAAGATCTAGAGGCTTCATGAGATTTGTAGTCCTTGAAAAGAGCTTTCTAACGCATATTCATATATGTCAATCGGATTAACAAGGACTCGGGAAAGTGCGATTGAAGACAGAGTCGAAAAGCTGGAAAAAATCAGAAGTTACTGCATTCACACAGGTACCTCGGCGCCAACACCTCAGACCTCGGCGCCGATACCCTGCGCACCAGCAAAAGATTCTGCGGGCTGTTTTATTCACTTAATGGGCTTTTTAATTAGGGTTTTCTTCTAAATTTCTTTTAGGATCTTTTAGTTAGATAGACTTGGGATATTTTATCCTTCCTTAGATAGATTATATTATTTTCCAAAGATTAAATATCTTTCCTTGGAGATTAAGTCTAAATTTCTATCTTTAAATAAAACCTATTAGGGGCTGATTTTGGGAGAAGAAGACGACACGTTCAACGCGAGGGCTGCGCGCAGCAGCTGTAGGACGGTTTTAGGGTGTTTGTTGTTGCGATTGGACGCTGATTTCCAGGTTATATATTATTGCAAGTTTAGTTTATGTTTTCTTCTATCCAATTCATGCTTTCCATTGCCATGTTTGAGTAGTTCTCCCCTCTCCTAAGGTTGGGGTGAGCCCAACAATAGAGATGTGTGTTGAATTGATGGATCTATGATTGTGTGATGTTTTTATCTTCTTCTACCTTTGTGCTTAACCTTTGATGAAAATCTAAAGGAATTCATAGTTGCAATAGAACTTGAAAGAGGAAATTGTTAACTTGGTAGTAATTAGGGTTTTCTAATGAAAGTTAAAGGATCCTAATTAAGAGAAGGTAGAAACAAGTAGATCTTTTATGCGAAAGTGAATTGATTTACTTGTTGATTGATGAAACTCAATTGTTTGATGATAGAAGCATGATCTTTTATATGATTCACTGATTTGCACATGTATTTGTTGTTGTGGTGATCATTTTCCTTAGAAGTTTTTCTCTTATATTAATTAAAATTCAGATTTTATGCTCTTATCACCACTCATCTCTCTTCCATCTCTTTTGTTACTTTCAACCCGACAAAGCAACTAAATAAGAAGCGCTGACTCTCTCCTGTGGACGATCCTGACTCCCTATACTATAGCGGGGTCTTGACTATAAATTTATTTGGTCGAGAAACCCTCTCATCAAATTGGCGCCGTTGCCGGGGGATCTTGGATAGCACACACGCCTGATTTTTCCAGCAGCAAGGAACGACGTTTTTTTGGGAGTTTTGGTTGAAGAATATTGACGTTAATTTGAGGTTTGGTTTTATGCAATTTAAGATTATGAATTCTTCCATTGTTTTTGTGTTTTTCTTTGCAATGAGTGAGTAGTTCCCCCATCTTCTAGGGTTGGGGTGAACACAACAATAAGCATGTGTGTGGATGAATGAATCTATGGTTATTGGATGTTTTGATCTTATTCTACCCATGTGCTTAACCCTTTGATGAAAGTTTAAGGGAATTCATTGTTGCAATTGAATTGAAAGAGGAGATTGTTAACATTGATAGTAATTAGGGAACTTTGACGAAAGTAAAAGGGATCTAATTAAGAAAGGTAGAAACAAATAGGTTTTATGTGATCACCTCTATTATCTATTTGTTGAGTATGCGAAAGCTATCTCTTTAAAATAAAAGCATGATTTCTTACACGATTCATTGATTTATACATGTGTTTGTTGTTGGGGTTAGCCCTAATCTTGGAAGTTCCTCCTCATACATTGAAATCACTTGTTACTTGAGCCAAAATCAGTGTGTTCACCACCATTTACAGCCCCTATTTGCGCCATTTATTCCCCTATTTTCGTCCATAAAACAACTAGGATAGAACCGCTGACATACTCCCTTGGATCGACCTTGATTTCCACTATACTATAGAGGGATTCGAGCATAAATATATTTGATTGGAGTGAGCATAGGCATCGATCTCCCCTCACGCACACGTCAAATTGGCGCCGCTGCCGGGGAGTAATCAATCGCGCTTAGTCTAGTTGTTTTAGGGTTGGGAATAGCCCATCCCCATCTTTCTTTTTAATTTCGTTTTCTTTGTTTTTGTTTTAAGGTTTATGCGAAGAAGTGACCGTCCTCTATACGAGCCATTCACCGAGCCCGAACGTGTTCTACACCAACGTCTAAAGGAAAGGCTTAGGCGAAAGATGTCGGAAATTGAAGCACTTCGCGCGGAGCTAGAAAGGCTTCGCAAAGAGAATCAAGAAGTAGCGCAGCGGGAAGCCGCCGCCAATCAAGCTCGTCAAAGAGAGATTGACGCCGCTAGAGTAGCAAGGGAGGAGGCTGAAAATCTTAGGGAAGAGTTGGAGAGAATTCCAACCAATGCTCGCCAATACATGCACCCTACGCTGCGGGTGCCGGAGTCGGCCATTGTTCTCCCCAATATCAACTTTGAGATCAAGACTAGCTTCCTCACCATGGTGAAGCGGACTCCTTTCGAAGGGAAACCCAACGAGTGCCCTATGGAGCACATGAAGGAGTTCAAGGAGATCTGTGATACCATAGCCGATGGAGCCAACTTGGAGTATCTTCGCTTGAAGGCTTTCCGTTGGTCCTTAGTGGGAAAAGCCCTTCATTGGCTCGAAAGCTTGCCGCCACGATCCATCAACACATGGGAGGATCTTCATGATCTATTCATGAGCAAGTTCTTTCCACCTATGAAGACGACGGAGCTGCGCAAAAAGATCACATCCTTCAAGCAATTAAGGAATGAAACTCTTGCCGAAACTTGGGAGAGGTTCAAGGAGTTGATTCGCCAATGCCCTACTCATAGGCAACCACCTTATGTTTTGCAAGAGATCTTCTTCAATGGCATCAACTCGGCTACTAAGGATCGGATTAACATCCACACCTCCTATAGATACATTGAGATGCCTCCTCAAGAGGCGTGGGATGCACTTGATAAGCTCACGGAGTTTGACACTACTTATGGGACCCCCGTGAGCATTGATGCGAGGCCTTCTCCATCGATGCCACTTTATCAACCTTCCGATGAGATTGACCCTGATGTGCGGCATCAATTTATGGATGATGAGAATAGAAAATTGAAGAAGCAAGTAAGGTTTCTCTCCAACAACAAACCGTGCATAGAGTGTGGGTCCACTTCCCACATCACCACCGCTTGCCCACATGTCGAACAAGTGCAATCCGCTGAATCATATGGAGGAGCAAACTACATGAGAGGTCCTTATAGGGGCCAAGGCAATTACTACCAAAGGAACGATGGGCACTCCAATTGGGGTAACCATCCTCCTCAACATGATCAACGGCCCCCGTATAGACCTCCAGGCCATGTGGATCGTGAGCAACCTAGGGATGATATGAGATCTATTTTGGAGGAGCTAAGGAAAGGCCAAGCTGAGGCTAAGGCGGATGCTAGGCAGTTCAGTTTGGAGATCAATACACAGCTGCGAGGCATGAATGCAAGGTTTGGGGACATTGATATTTGGAGGAAGAACGTTGAGACCCAATTGGGTCAATTGGCGGCTCAAATTCCAAAACCAAGTGGCCAACTACCCGGCCAGAATGAAGCCAACCCCAAATCCCAACATATCGCAGCCATTCAAACAAGGAGTGGGAAGGTTCTACCGGAAAAGGAAGCCAAGGAGAAAGGAGAAAAAATCGGCCAACCCAACACAGGCCTCGGCGCCGACACCTCTACCCTCGGCGCCGACACCCTGACAGTGAACAAACCTACTGCATTCAAACAGGCCCTCGACGCCGACACCCCTGACCTCGGCACCGACACTCTGATAGCAAACCAAGCTACTGCAGAAACTTTTGTGGGCACATAGACCCTCGGCGCCGATACCCCTAACCTCGGCGTCGACACCTCTGAGGAAGCTCCTGCACAATCCCTCAACGCCAACCCCTCTACTATCGGCGCCGATACCTCTGCAGGCCAACCCACACCTACACCCGATGTATTGACCACTCCAAAAGCCAAACCCAAGCTCCCTTATCCCTCAAGAGCTCTCAAGGATCCCACCGAAGGGAAGTTTAGGAGATTTGTGAAGATTCTCCAAGGCTTAAATGTGACTATCCCCTTTACCGAGGCTCTTCAAGAGATGTCGGCGTACATCAAATTCTTGAAAGAGATCTTGAGCAATAAGAGGTCTATGTCGGAGATTTCGGAGGATTGCAACGCCGTCAACTTTCCCGAAAAGAGAGCTGACCCAGGCAAGTTTACCATCACCATTGGCCTAGGCGAACATCGATATCGAGCTCTATGTGATCTTGGTGCAAGCGCAAGCCTTATGCCACTCTCCATATGGTCCAAGATTAACATGGGACCACTAGTACCCGTCAACATGAAGCTCTATATGGCGGACAACTTCTCGGTGGAACCTACCGGTGTGATGGATGATGTACCGATAAAAGTAGGTAAGTTCTATGTTCCCACCGATTTCATAGTACTTGATATGCCTATAGATCCTGTTGTGCCTATTATCCTAGGGCGCCCTTTCTTAGCCACGGTGGATGCGATTATCAATGTGAGGAAAGGTCTCCTAACTTTCAAAATTGGGGACGAGCTTATTGAATTTCAATTTGACCCCAATCTAAGGGAGGTAAGAAAAACGGAGGTCAAGATGGTGTATACGAACAGGGAAAGGACTATGGATCATGAGGAGTCCATTTGTATACCACCCACCGAAGAAGAAGAGAGCATCATTGAGGAGCTCTTGGCCACCCTTGAAGAAGATGAGAGCGAAGAAAATACAAAGGACACTGCTGACCCCTCGACGCCGACCCCTCCACCCTCGGCACCGACACTCCTGGAGGCTAAAATATTTCTGCAGAATGCTGAAAAAGCTACTGACCCCTCGGCGCCGACACCTCCAGCCTCGGCATCGACACCTCCAGCAGCAGGAAAACGTAAGGAAGATGGTTGTGCTACCATGAAAGGAAGAGTTGATGAGAAAGGAAGGAGTTGGGCCGAAGACCACCATCCCGGTCCCAACAAGGTAAGTCAAGGTATGAATTTCTCTTCCCCTATTTCCATTAAGAACTTATCTATTACGAATGGAAGAGGTATGCCTTGGTTTGTGAGATTATGTAGGGGATGCAATGAAGATCCAAAAGCTTATGAGGTAGGAGATACGGTGTACATCTCCAAGGTCAAGAGCCATTGGTTCCCTAGAAAATTCAAAGAGAGGCAGGTTGGGCCATTCGAAATTCACAAGATTCGACCCGGCGCAATGGAGTTAAAGGACAAGGAAGGGGTCTTATGCAAGGTCGAACTAGAGAGTCCGGAGGAGGAGGCCCGTGCCACATGGGCCTTGCGAATGCCCACATGAGCTTAAGTGAAGAAGTCGGCCTAGCGACTTAAAAATCTAGAGCTTGTACATAGACCTATGGTTATTTAGGATTTTATTTTTGTTGGTTTTGGTTTTGGATTTTGCTTTGGTTTTGCATTAAACATTGTTTTTGGAGGTTTTGGTTTTGGTTGTTAACGAAGTGGTAGGTGCTAAGCATGACGAAAGGACAACCTTGGAGCATGAAGCATGTCGACGTCGACTATCACCGGTCAACAACGATGGCACCTATTTTCGGTCGGAATGAGCTCCAATTCTATCTTGTAAGTCTTCGTTTACACCCATCTCTTATTTTTGAGCTTATACTTTGAGGACAAAGTAATTTTTTAAGTATGGGGTGGGGGTAACAACTTACTATATGCTTATGGTTTGAGGTTTGTTTTTGGTGGTGTTGTTTTGCATTATTTTGTATTTTTGCATATTTTTCATTTTTATTGAGTCCAAAAAAAAATAAAAAAATAAAAAAATCGGAAAATGTCTAAAAAAGAGAAAAAATGCATAGTAGTTTAGTTTAGTTAAAAACACCTAACTTAGATGTCCAATGATGAAATCTAATAATTGAGCTTGATCATGTAATATCCTAAGGCATGGTTTGGATGGTTTAGCCTAAGTCGCTCAAAAGATTTTTTATGTGAAATTTGACTTGCAAATGAAAGTGAGCATATATGACTTTAGGATTTAGGTGATTGGAATCCAACATGTCCTAGTGAGTTATTTGGCCTATGGGGAATTGTTCTTTATATTTTTCCCTTCTTTTTGATGTGTGTATTACTCTCCTTATGCATTACCTCTTGATATTGCGGTGTATATCTAAGTCTTGAAACCAATATGAGATAGCTAGTCATTGCATAATTTGATCAAATGATAGAGGCACTCTTTATTAGCCATATTTTATCCTCTTTTACCTACCTTATACATGTTTCTTTTGCTTGTAACCATTTTGAGCCTCATAGCCTATTTTTGTAGCTCCACAAAATTTCTCTTAGCCAATGTTTAGCCTTACCTCCTTATCCGGGAATTAGGACTTAGTATTGGTAAAGGTTGATGTTTGAGGAGTTTTAGACATATGATTTGGTTTAAGTGTGGGGTACATATTTGGTTGGTATTTTATTTTCTTGCCACGCTATTTATTGTAAAAGGAATTTTTGGCTCCTAAAATAAACAAATGCACCTGAATTCCGAAAAAAAGAAAAAAAAAACAGAAAAAAAAATAGAAAGAAAGAAAAAAAGAATAGAATAAATGAAAAGTTGTGCATGAGCCAAATTTATCCTTATTTATTTTATGCGAGATATATTGGATATTTTGGGGTTTTTAAAGAGTTGTGCTAAATTAGATGAGTTTGGAAGTGTTTATATATGATGGAGTTGTTTGGTTGAGTTGAGTTGGAAATTTAGGAGTCTTTGGTTCCCGGATTTCTAGCACCACACAGCCTAAATAATTCCATACCTTTTATTTCTTACCAAGCCAAGTTACAACCCGGCCGAATGAGTCCTTCTTTGAAGGCCATTGAGCCAAAGTCCTCTTGATGGTTAATGCATGTTTTGACATCTCGGTGAATTGATTGGTGATATTAATTGCAATTTCTATGTAGCTTAATGTCATAAAGGATTGAGTAGAGAGATGTACTTCATAGCCTAAAACACATTTGAAAGGAAGTGAAAACACATTATTTCCCTTGAGTGGTTGGATTCTAGTTGCTTTGCCTAAGGTTACCGAAATATATGTGATGATGGTTCAATGCTCGTTCTTATTTGCACTTGTGCTAAATTGATGTTGCTTTTGACTGAGGCGAAGACTTGAAGATATGTTAAAGGTTTTGGTCATAGTTTGGTTATTGCTTGAGGACAAGCAAGTCTAAGTATGGGGTGTTTTGATGTCTGCATTTTTAGTCTTATTTTACATCATGTTTTCATTCCATTTGAGTCATTTTATTAGCTTTTGTGTCCGGAAAGTGTGTCGTTTGTGTTAGTTTTCGTATTATTCAAGATATGGAGTCTACACAAGCTTTGTTGGTGTTTTTGTAGGTTTTGGAGCTGATTTGGAAGAGTTTCGACGCACTTTAGAGCTTAATGAAAATTTATGAAGGCAATGGAGAAGCCAAGCAAAAGGGAAAAGAGGTGCAGCTGGAGAAAAGCCTTATTTTCGCCATCCATCACTTTGATTCAAGATCTAGAGCCTTCATGAGATTTGTAGTCCTTGAAAAGAGCTTTCTAACGCATATTCATATACGTCAATCGGATTAACAAGGACTCGGGAAAGTGCGATTGAAGACAGAGTCGAAAAGCTGGAAAAAATCAGAAGTTACTGCATTCACACAGGTACCTCGGCGCCGACACCTCAGACCTCGGCGCCGATACCCTGCGCACCAGCAAAAGATTCTGCGGGCTGTTTTATTCACTTAATGGGCTTTTTAATTAGGGTTTTCTTCTAAATTTCTTTTAGGATCTTTTAGTTAGATAGACTTGGGATATTTTATCCTTCCTTAGATAGATTATATTATTTTCCAAAGATTAAATATCTTTCCTTGGAGATTAAGTCTAAATTTCTATTTTTAAATAAAATCTATTAGGGGCTGATTTTGGGAGAAGAAGACGACACGTTCAACGCGAGGGCTGCGCGCAGCAGCTGTAGGACGGTTTTAGGGTGTTTGTTGTTGCGATTGGACGCTGATTTCCAGGTTATATATTATTGCAAGTTTAGTTTATGTTTTCTTCTATCAAATTCATGCTTTCCATTGCCATGTTTGAGTAGTTCTCCCCTCTCCTAAGGTTGGAGTGAGCCCAACAATAGAGATGTGTGTTGAATTGATGGATCTATGATTGTGTGATGTTTTTATCTTCTTCTACCTTTGTGCTTAACCTTTGATGAAAATCTAAAGGAATTCATAGTTGCAATAGAACTTGAAAGAGGAAATTGTTAACTTGGTAGTAATTAGGGTTTTCTAATGAAAGTTAAAGGATCCTAATTAAGAGAAGGTAGAAACAAGTAGATCTTTTATGCGAAAGTGAATTGATTTACTTGTTGATTAATGAAACTCAATTGTTTGATGATAGAAGCATGATCTTTTATATGATTCACTGATTTGCACATGTATTTGTTGTTGTGGTGATCATTTTCCTTAGAAGTTTTTCTCTTATATTAATTAAAATTCAGATGTTATGCTCTTATCACCACCCATCTCTCTTCCATCTCTTTTGTTACTTTCAACCCGATAAAGCAACTAAATAAGAAGCGCTGACTCTCTCCTGTGGACGATCCTGACTCCCTATACTATAGCGGGGTCTTGACTATAAATTTATTTGGTCGAGAAACCCTCTCATCACATATTTGGGCCCGTTATCTTACTTCTTGGGGGTTGCTGTTCAGCGGCACTCGTCTGGGCTTTTCCTCTCACAGAGTAAGTATGCTGCTGAAATTGTTGCTCGGGCTAACATGAGTAACTGCAATCCGGTCGCCACCCCTGTCGATACATCCAACAAGCTCAGCGCTCACTCTGATCCTTTGGTTGATGATCCGACATTATACAGGAGCCTTGCTGGTGCTCTTCAGTATCTCACCTTCACCAGACCTGATATCAGTTACGCAGTTCAGCAGATATGCTTGTTTATGCATGCACCCAGGGAACCCCACTTTCATGCCTTAAAGCGGATCATTCGGTACATCAGCGGCACACTCGAGCTCGGCACCACGATCACTCCTTCCTCTAAGCTTGACCTTGTTGTTTACACTGATGCGGATTGGGGTGGTTGTCCTGACACGCGGCGCTCCACGTCTGGTTACTGTGTCTTCCTCAACGACACCCTTGTGTCGTGGTCGGCCAAGCGTCAGTCTGTCGTGTCTCGCTCCAGCGCTGAGGCCGAATACAGGGGCGTTGCCAACGTTGTCTCTGAGTGCTCTTGGCTCCGCAATCTCCTGCTTGAGCTCCGTTGCCCTCTTATGAAGGCCATTCTGGTCTACACTGATAACATCTCTGCAGTCTATCTGGCTAGCAACCCGGTCCAACATCAACGCACGAAGCACATTGAGCTTGATCTCCACTTCGTCAGGGACAAGGTTGCCATAGGACATGTCCGCGTTCTACATGTCCCGTCCTCGTATCAGTACGCTGATATATTCACCAAGGGTTTACCTAGACAGTTGTTCATTGATTTTCGCTCCAGTCTCACTGTACGAGCCCCTCCAGTTTCGACTGCGGGGGTTTGATAGATTACATAGGTCTTATTATTGTATAGTGGGCTAAAAGCCCATTAAGGCCCAATACCTTTGTAACATATATATATGTTATATCAATGAATGAAAACCCTAAGGAGGACATTACAATCAATCTCATGATCTCACAGAACCGAATGACACGTTTGACAGGTCTAATATATATAGTGATTATCAATATATATACAATCATGAAGCACAAATATACAAACCAATTTTCAATTAATTTTAAAAATTCAATACATAATACATTGATTATCGATCTGCTTGCTGTTCCATCACTGTTGCGTATATTATGGATCATGAATTCATTAAATTTTTGGGTTTGATCGTATTCGGATTGGATTTTTTTGGGTAGGGTCATATTTTAGCAGCTCCGGCGTCCTTGTGGTCCTCCTATATACTTGAATTTAATTAGTGTACCTTATCCTTTGCCCCTTATATACGTTACTCTATTCTATTTTTTGTTATCACTTTGCCTGATTAACTACAAAGTGTTTACTTGACTGATTTTTTTGATTTGAAATTCAGTTTATTAGATCCACATGTTTCCTCATATATAAGATAATCTTAACTCATCTTTTATTCATTTCCCTTTCCTCTCCTCAATTTTTCATGTCAAAATTACTCAAAATTTCGGCTCTGCCATTTGGATTTTATATTTGTTTTATGGAATCCCTTTCCTCTCCAGCTCTCCTCAATCCTCTAAATGGACAAACTTAAGTCATATTTTATATGACCGGTGTTGAGAATATGAAATGAGATACTATCTCACGTGAAAAATAGTGATGGGCTACTCCTCCTAACCCCAATTAATTTTTATCCGGTATTATATGTCCAGAGGTTCATCGATTCCTCCAATTCAATACACTTTTCAGAAAAATAAAAAATAAAAATGATGGTGTGGGTGCTTACAAATATTTTGGTGATTTCGGTAGCCACATCCATGGGTGGCGCCGAAGCCTACGAAATAGCAAAACCAGGTTGCCAAGATGAGTGTGGCGGCATCAAAATACCCTTCCCCTTCGGCATTGGAGATGGCTGCTTCTTAAACACTACATACCGAATCAACTGCGACAACAGCACCACTCCAGCAGCTCCATTTCTAGCCAACAACAAGACTATGATCAACACTAAGGTGTTGAGCATTAGTGTCGAAGATCACAGCATCCGCGTCTCCACTAGGGTGGCATACCAGTGCTACGAAAACGGAAAGCCAGTTCCATCCACCACTCTCCACAACACATACAGGCTGCAAAATTTGCAGCCATTCAACCTTTCATCCACCAAGAATAGATTGGTAGCCATCGGATGCGACACCACCGCTAAAGTCGGGGAATCAGCATCATCCGACGAGCTAATTCATCCATTAATCGGATGCATGGCTTCCTGTTACTCTTCAACTGTTGTGAGAAACGGGACATGCTCTGACGCTGGCTGTTGCGAGACCTATATCGTGAGTATGTCCGAGCCTTCGGTCTCAGTCGACAGCTTGTGCAATCATAGTGGCGTTGGGTATGACAACCCGTGCAACTATGCGTTTCTTGGGGAGGTCGGCTCGTATCATTTCTCCTTGGCCAGCTTGGCTGCCACGGTTGAGGATTGTGATGAGATGCGAGTTCTGGTGGTGTATGACACTACGCCAGATTGCGTCTCGCTCGACGGAACTCAAAAGGTTCGTCGCCTGAATCAGGTTCGGGCGACGAACTTACTAAGGCCCGTCGCCTGAACGTTGGGATGCCCAAACCGCCTCCAACCCATGTTCAGCCGACCAGAAAACCTCAATGTTCGTCGGCTGAACTGTACTCAGGCGACGGAACAAATTCAGGTGACGAACTTTGCTCAAGATCGGTCGCCCAAATAGGTATCTGAATGACGGCTGTCAGAATGGGCCTTTGTAGCGACCGAAATACTAGTGGTTCGTCGCCTGACCGTTGTTCGGGCCTTTGTAGCAACGGAAGTTCTTGTGGTTCGTCGCCTGAACGTTGGACTTTTTCAAAAGTAGAGTAATAAAGTCTGGTTGGTTGGGGATATTAAATATTGTTCACTCAGGAGACGGAGTTATATATAAGTCTGTCGCCTGAATGTGTTTTCCGTAACAAACAATTAAAACCGGTTGTACTTTACAATAAATCATTCTCATCTTCATCCTTTCTCCCCAAAAAACCCTAGAGGGCTCGAAAACTCTTCCCCCATTTCACACCTCCATTGAAGGTATGTATAAATTTTAAATTTTTTTGTTTTTTTTGTTGAATATATGCATATACATTGTTTGTTTGGATATTTGATGATGAGGTTGTCTTTTATAATGGAGTTTGGATGGTAAAAAAAGTTGTTTGAATGGAGTTTATGAGGGGGAAGAGTTGTGTATGTATATATGGAGTTGAAATTGAGGTTAAATGGAGGTTAAATTGAGTTTGTGTTATGAATTGATTGTTTATGTGAATAGATTGTTTATGGAGTTTGGATGGTAAAAAAGTTGTTTGAATGGAGTTTATGAGGGGAAAGAGTTGTGTATGTATATATGGAGTTGAAATTGAGGTTAAATGGAGGTTAAATTGAGTTTGTGTTATGAATTGATTGTTTATGTGAATAGATTGTTTATGGAGTTTGGATGGTAAAAAAGTTGTTTGAATGGAGTTTATGAGGGGGAAAGAGTTGTGTATGTATATATGTGAATAGATTGTTTATGTTCAATTTTATTTTAGAATGTGGTGTAGAATGACATAGATGATGAGAATGGAATTTTTATTTGGGTTTTTTTTTCCGAGTTATGGAATTTAGAACGTTATGATTGAAAATTGATTTTAAATTGAGTTTGAGGTATGAATGGATTGTGTATGTGAATGGATTGTTTATGTTAAATTTTATTTTAGAATGTGGTGTAGAATGACATAGATGATGAGAATGGATTTTTTATGTGCAATTTCATTTTAGAATGTGATGAATTCATATGAATGGATTGATAATGATAGGACGATAATGGGCGACAAAAGTTGGATGCTACTCCCTCACGCTCACGGGGAGTATCAAAATGGAATATTTCTCTTTATGCAGAATCTTAGAGATAATGCGAATGGAATGACTCATTTCCTATGTCCGTGTCGGAGATGCCGCAACAATGAATGGCACCCAATAGATGAAATACACAGTCATTTGGCCCACATGGGAATGTGGCCTAGTTATACTGTTTGGGACAAGCATGGCGAAGCCCCAGTTGATAGGACAAATGAGCAACGACGAACGCAGATCCTGGAGGAAGGGGCATCTTCCTCCGTTGATGGTCCGGCTATGAACATTCTACACGATGCTTTTCCGTTTCATGCCGGATATGAGGCGCACTCTGTCCCCGACGATCCTCCGTTCCAATATGTTGTTGACGATGATTACGAGAAATATAATAGGCTTGTAGAGGCAGCAAACATGCCATTGTGTGAGAACAGCGATATGACTGTTCTGGATGCCTGTCTGGATGCAATGCAGATGAAGTCAGAGTTTGGTTGGACAGATCGGAGCATGTACGCCATGTGCGCACACATTGCTCGCATGTTGCCGAAAGGACATAAACATCCTACGGATGGAGCGAAGATGAAGAGTGTAATTAGGGACCTTGCATTTGGGTACGAGCTAATCGATGCTTGTGAGTATAACTGTGTGCTATTTCGCAAACAATATGCAAATCTCGAAGCGTGCCCCAAGTGCAACACCCCTAGGTGGTGTACTAGGGAGGGTACGAGAGGCAAGGTTCCCAGGAAGGTTCTCCGGTACTTTCCCTTAACCCCTAGACTGAAGAGATTGTTCATGGAGCCGAACATTGCAAAGGCTATGCGATGGCATGGTGAGCGGGTGAGAGATTGTTGTGAGCGAAATCTGCCATGTTTTACAGCAACTTTTATATCGATTTCTGTATACATTGCATTCATATGGGCTAAGATAGTACAGAACTTATGTAGTTTACGTTTATTTGCCAAAATATGGAGATCTACACCAGTTTCTGTTTAATTCGCGGAAATCGAGGCGTTTTACAGCAATTCTACAGAAGGTCGGAAAAGCTCGGAAAACCGTTACAGAAGTCCAAAGTCAAAGCAGCGGAACCAGGCTGAAAGTCAGTCTACTCGATCTCGAGTAACCCTACTCGACATAGACAAGACTTGGCCGACCAAGTCTTGGTCGACGAGGCCTGATCGAGAGAGCCAGCCACCCGAGCTCCGGACCCTACTCAATCTCGACAAAGCCTGGTCGAGATCGACGAAGCCAGCACCACCACCCGGAGTCGACAAGGAGAAGAGCTGCCCAAGAAGCCGAGGACGAGAAGTCGAGCGCAGTTCTACTCGACCTCGACGAAACCCTTGTCGAGGTCGACAAAGACATCCCGACAAGCCATGCCGAGGAGAAGATGTCCGAAGAAGTCGAAGACGAGAACCCTAGCCCTACTCGACATCGAGTACGGCTAGTCGAGATCGACTAAGCCTGGAACCCAGACCCAGACTCGTCGAGGAGAGCCGCTCGAGAAACCCTAGTCGGCGAGCCAATCTACTCGAGGTCGACTAGGTCTACTCGACATCGACGAGCGCCAGGAACCATGTCCGAGTCCGTCGGGCACCAGCTAGCCAAGACGACGAACCAACCCAAGTCGACGAAGACCTCTACTCGAGATCGACAAGCGTCTTGTCGAGGTCGACTAGGACTCCAGAGGCTGTGTGACGCGGATTGATCAACTTTACTCGGATTTGGATTGCTTGGGCGCGAAGTTGCTGAAATCTATCCGAAACTATCAAGATCTACCATGAAGAGAAAGATTCTATCCATTGAAGATATTTTTCTTATTTTAGATTTAATTATGTTATATCATTTATTTATCTTTAAGCATTTTTAGATATAATTTTAGATATAGATAGAGATTTCTATCCTTGATTAGCAAGGATTAGAAGGCTATAAATAAAGCCCATAGGGCTCAGTTTTAAGAATTCAATTTCAGTCAGAGACAAGTAGTTCCACAGAGACAGTTTAGGGAGTTCGAAGGTTTTAGGGTTTTGGCAGTTTGCGAAAGTTGATTGCCGGAATTGTAAAATCGTTGGATATAGTTAATGCAAGTTATTTCTTTCAAATCAATGATGTCTGAGTTTGCGATGAAGAGCGAGTAGTCCACCCACTTCTAGGGTTGGTGCGAGCCCGACGATAGCCATGCATATTTGAGGTAAAGATCCGACCTTTATCATGTTTTGAGCATTTTCCTACTTGTTGATGTGTTTATTGCCCATCTAATGGAGATTCATGCTAACAACTTGGATTATAAACATAAAATCGGTAGAGACAATTAGGGTTTCTTGAGAGAGTTGTCTAATTGTTGGAAAAGGCGAAAGCTTAGTCCTTTAATGCGAATTATATGATTATCTGTTTGGTTCTGCCTTATGCATGTTTGGTTATCGTTGTTGCAAACCCCAATCTTGGAAGTCCTTTTACATTCAGTTTAGTTCAAAACCCTAAAAGCATTTGTTCTTTATTTTCTCTTTATTTTTGTTCGTTTTCGTCCCTGCCCTTGTCGATCTCGACCACCCACTGGTCGACCTCGACGACTGATTCTCGACCTAGAGTCGATGTTGCTTAAGTGTGCAGGAATCGACGAAGCCCCAACTCGACCTCGACGAGCCTTACTCGACCTCGAGTAGCTCTTTGTCGAGATCGACCACCAGTTCCTGTGTCTGCTGCGCTGTGTTCGACTGTCCGAGCTTCTGTCGACTAGACCCTAGTCGAGCTCGAGGACTCCTGTTGTCGACTTCTGTCCGTGAGATTACACCACTGCCTAGGATCCACTGACACGCTTCCTCGTGGATCGATCCTGACTTCCCGCTGCTGCATCAGGAGGAGGTCTTGTAATTATTTGGCGTGGGCATAATCTGGTTTGATTTATATTTGTTATATTTCATACTCGATTTCCTCCCTACAACAGAGATGTAGAATGGTTAAAACACCCATCAGATGGTGAGGCATGGAAAGAATTCAACAAAACCTACCCGCATTTCTCTGAAGACATGAGGAATGTGAGACTTGCACTTGCAACCGATGGATTCAATCCATTTGGGAATCAGTCAACCCTCCATACACATGGCCTGTCATAGTGATGCCATACAACTTGCCTCCGTCATTGTGCATGAAGAAGGAATTCAACATGTTAGCGTTGTTGATTCCGGGACCAAAGTCTCCAGGAAAGTGTCTTAGTGTGTTCATGCAGCCGTTGATCGATGAGCTTCGCCACTTATGGGGGACTGGAGTATATACTGTTGATCGATACTCAAGGTCCACTTTCACGATGAAAGCAGCAGTGTTGTGGACTATAAGCTACTTTCCTGGCTTGGGGATGTTGGCTGGAGCTGCGACGAAGGGGTATAAAGCCTGCCCTATTTGCTTGGACGGTACTTCTGCAACGCATGAACAAGGGAGAATGGTTTACGATGGGCACCGTAGATGGCTTCCACTAAACCACCCGTGGAGAACCGATGGTATGGCATTCAATGGAAGCGAAGAACACAGAACACGCCCTTATGCTTGGAACGGGGAGCAAATTCTTTCACAGATCGATAGGTACGAGAACTACCTCTCTTTTCACTCTCTTTTCACTCTCTTTTCCCTTTTCATACGTTTTTCCGATGTCTTTCTCATTATGTTTCCATCTTTCTCAACAGGATCAACTTCCCCGTCCTCAGCTCGCACCCTGCTTTCAAGGCCCCATACAGTGTGACTAACAGAATGTGTTGGACAAACAAGTCCGAGTTATGGAGATTGCCTTACTAGCGTCACATTTGAGTCAGACATGCACTCGATGTTATGCACATCGAGAAGAACGTCTTCGAAAACATCATCGGCACTACTCTTAACATCGAAGGGAAGACAAAGGATGGTCCCAAAGCTCGAGCCGCATTGCAGCAGAGAAGGGTGCGGAGAAGCCAGGCACAAAAGAGAGATGGAACACTCCCTCATACGCCATTCCTGGTGAAACGGGAGGACATACCAGATATATTCGAATGGTTCGGTGCAGTGAAGTACCCCCATGGGTACGCTGGATCTTTGCACAACAAGGTCAAAATTGCAGAGAGAAAGTTCCACGGCCTAAAGACCCATGACATTCATGTTATGTTTCAGCGTCTTCTTCTCGTTGTCGTCCGTGCATACCTGCCGTTGGGTGTTGCCAAGACTTTGGTTGCACACAATTTCAAGACAAATGGTGGTTTGCTTTTACAACAAGACATGTCTTCTAATGAAGGTGCTATAGACAGAACGAAGATCTTCAGTCAAAGTGAGTTGCAAAAGGCCACCGACAACTTCAGCGAAAATCGAGTGCTTGGTCGTGGTGGTCAAGGAACGGTCTACAAGGGCATGCTAACGGATGGGACAATTGTAGCGTTCAAGAAGTCCATGAAGATTGATAAAACTCAACTGGCTCAATTCATCAATGAGGTTGTCATTCTATCTCAAATCAACCACAGAAACATCGTTAAGCTATTTGGTTGTTGTCTAGAGACCGAGGTACCCTTGCTCGTCTACGAGTTTGTACCCTATGGTACTCTCTATCAGCATATCCATCATCCTAATGAAGATTTTCGGTTGACCTGGAGGGTGCGACTACAAATAGCCGTGGAATGCGCAGGAGTCATTGCATATCTTCACTCATCCTGCTCTTCTCCTATTTACCATAGGGACATCAAGTCCTCCAACATACTGTTGGATGAGAAATACAAAGCCAAGGTTTCGGATTTTGGGACTTCCAGGACTATTTCCATTGACAAAACTCATGTAACCACTTGTGTTCAAGGTACATTTGGTTATCTTGACCCCGAGTTTTTCCAATCAAGCCAATTCACGGATAAAAGCAATGTTTATAGTTTTGGAGTAGTTTTGTTGGAGTTGTTGACTAGTAAAAAGCCAATTTTTACGGACACAATATCTAAAGAGCCGAGGGGTTTGGCAACAGAGTTTGTTCAGTTGGTAGAGACTAATGCGAATGAGTTAAGCAGTATTTTGGACCCTCGGGTTTTAAAACATTGCTCAGAAGAGGAGATTGAAGCATTGGCCAAGCTAATCAAACGATGCCTGAGTTTGAACGGGAGGCAAAGGCCGACCATGAAAGAAGTCGCAAGGACATTGGAGATGATCAAGTCCCAGCAGGGTGGTGAAGAGGGTAATTCAGCAACGGGAGATGGAATTAGCAAGCAACATGGCGTTACATGGGCGGATTTGATGGGGATGATGAATGAAGGCCCCTGCACCTCTTCAACTACTTCGGCCTTCACCGACAGCTCCTACTCCATGGATGTGCATCCTTTGTTATTTGATTCTAGTTAAGTTAGGCCATGTAATGGCAAGATCTTGTTGATAACCTTTTTTGATGATTTCTTTGAATATGTTTAATAGTATGGTTGATTAATCATGACCTGCTGAATATGTATATTTTTAAATCTAATCATGCCAATTTTTTATTGTTTTTGGTATGCTAATCATGCCATTATTATGTTTTCTATATATATGTAATACACTGCTAATATAGCTGACTATTTCCTTCAAATGTACGTAATGAGATTGGTAATCTAGCCATATCTTACCAAAATGGTGATTAGGCCTTCTATGGGTCGGACCAGGCGATCGAGTTGACGGGTCGGAAAGTCATAATTCGAACCCGTGGAGAGGCGGGTTGGCGAGTCAAAGGTTGACAAGACAGATTTTTTTTATAAAAAAAAATCGATTTTTTTTCTTCCAAAAACAGCCTTTAAAAAAAAAATTTGAATTGGCGGGTCATTTTTTCAAAACCCTTAACCCGAACTCATGACCCGCAACAGCCCACGACCCGCCTGATCCGAGCCCCCGAGTCCATGACCCGTCTAACCTGCCGGGTCATGGATTGATCCATGAACCGTGGACCGGCCTAATTATGATACGTTCTTACAGGGATTGAACAATAGATAGTTTGAACCGTACGTTTGATTAAATATATACTCCATTGTTTTGTTGATCCATACTCACGAAGAGAAAGAGCTAGATAAATTAACCGTAAACAACACATTTATTAAATTTGTATATGGCGATGCATCATACATATATACAGCATCAACAGCAAATTTGAAAACTTTGAAGGTGATTGAATCTGTTTAATTAGATTGTGGGTGTGGGGTACGTAAATGAGTGTACTTGAATTATCTCATTTTAGTTGATCTTGAATCAAGTTTGTTTGGTTATGTTGATTTCCAACACTGTTGACTGCTTACCGATGACTTCTGACTAGCCGAATTGTTTGATTTATGGATGCATATGTCTCCATCCATAACCAATACACAAATCCAATTTCACAATCTAATCTCTCTATCTTTGATCCAATTTCACTCACATCCCCTAATTTGAAATCAAGAACAGTCGTAAGCAATTTTTGTAAACTTGAAGCCATCCCCATTTTTTAGGCCTAATGTACCAAAGTATTACCAATTCAATTAAGATTTTAATGAAATATATATTCAGCCCTAAAGTTGAAATTTAAATAAAATTACCACAATCACTTTGTGTCAATTCAGACCTACACATTAAAAGAAGAGTGGCAATAAGAAAGAACGAAGAGAGAGAAGAAGACAACAAGCAGTGCCCACTGCCCAGTACTAGACGTGGCCACGGGTTCGACCCGCCGGGTCGATAACCCGGGGTACGACCCTAATCCCGACCCAGGATTCCAACGGGTCGGCGGGTTTGGGTCACAAGTCGGGTCGGCGGGTCGGCCACGTGGCACTGGTGGGTGGAAAATGGACGACCTGCGAGTCGACCCGTCGGGTTAAGGCCGGGTCGATCCGTTGACCCGATAGGTCACATTATTTTAAAAAAAATAATTAAAAATTAACTATTAAAAATAAATAAATAATATGTGAACATAAAATCTTCACAACACATTTTATCACTTTATATGAAGGGTTAACAATGTGGGAATATTTTATATCTCCATACCACTTCTTTCATCTAAAATAATTTCAATGTAGGATGTAAGAGGAAAAAATATGAGAATATATTTTTTCTCAAACTTCATTTCCAATGTAGGAAACAAGTGAGGAAAAAATACGAGGGGATGAAAGGAAAACTTTCAAGTCTATAAAAAGAGAGACATGGGGATTCATTTGTAAAACATTGCCATTGCATATTAGTTTACGTAATATTATGAATTATTCTAACAATAATTTATATAATTTACATAATAATTATAAATTTATTTTATAAAAAAAAAATTATAAAAAAAAAAATTTTAAAGAGAAAATTTGTTAGAATATCACCTTTTGAACTTTTGATTAAGTCTTTAGCACCATTAAAAATTTTATTGGTCGTATCAACACACCTTCAAAATTAATTAGGTCAGTAGCGGTCCTCCTCCCTATCAGAGTCATCCATGGCGATCGACTCCTTCAATCCCGCGCTCACGCTTGTCGTCGGTCGCCTCCATCACCGTTTCCTCACTCGGCCGCCTCCATCACCGGACGTCCTCGTTTGCCGACTCCTCTTCCATCTCCTCCTTTAGCTCTTCTGTACCCCTTCCGTCAATCTCAAACCCTAGACTCCAAAATCCAATTATTTCAATCCCAATCCCATGAAACCCCATCTGTCCTCGACAACCGCGAGCCTCCCTCCCTGACCGCATCGTCTCCCTCTCCGATGAGATCGAGGTCCGGAAGTAAGCCGCCCTCTCCGAATTCGAAAATCCGGCGCCTGAGGCGGTAGATCTCGTCAATTTGCGAAAGTGTTCGTCTAGGTTTTTGTGGAAATTTTCGTTTCTTAGATCTGTATCAAGAGCAATCAGGCTTTGAAAAGGTTTTCCTTGCTTTCCTTCTTCCAATTTGATTCCAATTTGAATTTGGTTTGGTAGGTTCCTTGATTTGTATGTTCCGATGTGCTTTCTCCTACTGTCAGGACTGAATCTAAGGAATTGAGCGGTTTCAGGCATCAAAACAATCAATCTGGCATGACCTGGGATACCAATCGTGCTCCTGGCGTTCTTGGTATGTTTCTTTAATCCTGTCTTTTCATTTATTTAATCTCATTGTGACTAAAATGTGTGTTTGTAACGAAGATTTTTGGAAATTCATAGTGCATACCAAGTGTTTGTCAAAATATCTAGTAGAGTTGATTAGTTAATCTTGGCTGTCTATGAATGATTCTTAAGGATTGGTGATGATATGAGGGAAGTGTTGATGTTTATGTTGTCTTAGATGACATCATTGTACTTGAGCACACAGGTTGCAATTACTCCTTGTCCCTCATGGTTTCAGCAGCTGGAAATCTCATACTTTCCCCTTCTTTCATGTCCAATTGAAATAAGTTTATATAGCTCTATCATTTGATACAACATCTTAATAATACAGATGCCAAGCTTGCTTATGGGTGTGTCGTGCCTTGTGCTGTTACACGTTTCCTATCGACAAAAAGAACCTTGCACTCTGGCATCTTGGAAAACAAATTAGTTTTTTTTTTATCAAGTTGAAGAGAAACACCTTTTTAAAGTTTCATGAAAAGGAAAACCAAAACACAAATCAACATAGACACAGTTAGTCTGCAACTGAATTAACCTTTAGAAACTAATCTTTGGAAGCAATGTATTCCTTTACATGAATTTAAACTTTAACTGATTCAAATTGGATTGCTAATTTTGAAGAAAAGGGAGAACAAATGAATGAAGATAATGAACAAAAATATATATAAAGAAGTAATGTTGCTCCTTGTATAGTATTTAGTGTAGATCTATGATTACAAATATTGTGTTTTTTGTACAGATTGACAAAAATTTTACTTGCTATCAAATTCATGCTTTTCGATTTTGTTTTGTTTTCTGTTTTCGGTTTGGAGATGACATAAATAATTTGGGGAGGCTGAATTGACATTGCGTTGGCCTCAGGCATGTTTGTTGTTCTTTCTACTACTTGTCTAGCTAGCTTGTTGTTCCTTTTAATCAACTGCATCTGCATCTGCATCTGGATGGATGCTAAACTGGATGTCTTCACTTCACCACATCACAAGGTCCACACACAGGACACAAGTATTGCTTACTTTTTGGAGGCGAGTAGAATTACAGCTTACAAGAGTACTAAGTAGAATGAGGATCAGATAGATAGATAGAGCAGATCGTGAGTGTATCATTGCTTTGGTTTGGTTTGCATAGTTTGCCCTTCGACCTCCAAATGTCCAGTACTTGAAATTTGTGCACATTTATGGCTCATCTCATGCCCCTTGATGACAAATGAACTCTACTCCGTATAATAGAGGCTCAACCCACAATTGAAAATTTAGAAGATTGACATCACCACACTCTACACCTAACATAAAGCTATATTTGTGTTTACTGCTCATGACTTTTCAAAAGATGAAATCAACTGTTGCATGTGACCCAGCACCATTGTGTCTTTAAATATAATTTATTCATGTCTAAAAATTTCATGTCCTTCAGTAGTGTTGTTTATATCTCAAATTGTGGTTAATAAATTTCATGTCTAAAAATTGCCTTAGAGTTGGTTAATTAATCTAGCTTGGAAATGTTGTGTTGTCTGCTTAATAATAATGATAATTTGAGATGTATTTGTATGGCTGATTCATTCAATAAGTTGAAAGCCTACTGGAATCTCCATCTTTTTTTTTCTTTTTATGTAGCTTGGTCACCTTTTTTTTTTGTGCAGATCTGGTGTTGTAATTGCAAGTTTAAGTGGGTTGCTGATTTTGGAATCAAGTCAAGCTCCAATTTTGATGTTGAGTGTAGCAAAGTTGTTATATCTTAAAGTAGGTGGAAAGTTGTAACTACAGAGGACAAGAAGGAATTGCTCGACGTTGTGGATTAGGAGTTGCCATTGGATGAAGCACACCAAAGGAAACATGAATACTGCTGTCATCATTGTCCAAATGTTGGCTCTTGTTGCAGCTTGCTGAAATTTATAGGAGTTGCTGTCAATCTGTCATAGTGTTGTGTACGTTGTCATATGTGGGGAGCACTTGTGCGCTTCAAATGAAGGGATGTAAATATGATGCCAACAAGCAGTGAAAATGAGACCTTATTAAATGTTAACATGCTTGCTTATAATTAATCATGAGATTGAAGGATATAATGGCTTCTAATGGTAGGGTGTGCACGTTTGCTAGCTAGCAACCATCCTCTGTGCTTTCATTGAACTTAGCAAAGAAAACTTAGCATCCATGAATATGTGTATGTATATATAATTATATTATATTATTATTAATTACGAATATGTCAATTTTATAAAAATATCATTAACAAAAAAATGTCATCACAAATGATTGACGTCAATGAAGTGTAATTACAAATGTCATTGATGAATAAAAGTCACCAATAAAAGATGTCATCAATGAAGTTTAATTAAATTTTATGCTCTTGTGTTATCAATTATATAAAAATGTCACCACAAAGTATTGCATCAATGAAGTATGATCACAAATAATTGCATCAATGAAGTGTAATCACAAACGTGTCATCAATGAATAAACGTAGAATCGATGAAAATATATCGATATACAATTGATTAAATTAAAAAAAAGTGGCATCAAACGATTTGATTAAAAAATGGCATTAAATAATTACATTAGAAAAATGACATCAAATTAAACACTGATTTGAAATAGTTGCATCACATTAAAGAAAAAAATGTCATCAAAACATTACCTTGAAAAATATGGCATCAAGAAAACATTACCTTGAAAAAATATGGCATCACGGTAAAAAAAAATCATCAAAAAATTGATATCAAAAAAGTGTCATCAGTAGTCAACGGTAAAAAAAAATGGCATCAATGGTCAATGTGAATCACAGTAAACAAAAAAAATCAGCAAGATTTGAAAAAAGTGACATTGAAAAAGTTGCATCACATTAAAGAAAAAAATGTCATCAAAACATTACCTTGGAAGAAAATGGCATCACGAAAACATTACCTTGAAAAAATATGACATCACGGTAAAAAAAATCATCAAAAAATTGATATTAAAAAAGTGTCATCAGTAGTCAACGGTAAAAAAAAATGGCATCAATGGTCAATGCGGCATCACAGTAAACAAAAAAATATCAGCAAAGTTTGAAAAAAGTGACATTAAAAAAGTGTCATCAAAACGAAAAATAAAATGTAATAAAAAATGGCATCAAAAAAGTGGCATCATTTGTTTAAAAAAATAAAATAAAATCGGAAGAGCTGGTCAACGTTGACCGGTCAACGGTCAACGTTGACCTTAATAGTCCATTTGGGAAGGGTGCTAGGTTAGCTAATTAATTTTGTTTGAGTGCTTGTTAGCTTATTAGATCTTCATAATGTGCTAGTTGTCAAAATAACCCTATTTTAAAATGACGGGTTGACCTGGCGGGTGACGGGTTATCTTTTCCCCGACCCTAACCCTGACCTTCAACCCGAGCCGACCCTCGGACCCGTAGAGGCGTGGAGCCTGACCCGGCGGATCACCGACCGACGGGTCACCAACCTGGCAGATCATGGGTCGAACCGCCTGACGGCCCCTGACCGTGACCCGTGGCCATGTCGGCCAGTACTGCCCACGGGGACGTGTATCTAAAGTCGTGTCATTGACTCATTGTGTAAGTTGACCATTTCGAAAATGTGTCTTGCTTAGGGATGGCAATGGGTCGGGTGGTGGGTGGATGAACCCCCATTTCACCCGACCCACCATGGGTGACCCATTTTCCCACCCATCACCCCACCCATATCCACTTCACCCACATCCACTTCGCCCATTTCCATCGGGTGATCGGGTGAAATGGGTGAGATATGGGTGAAATGTGGGTGATTTTCCTTAAATGCATGCAATTGAATTCCAATCAATTTGGTACACAAAACACCGTATAAAATATGATTATCTTACACATTTAAGTCTTAAATAAGTCTTAAACACATACAATAAGTCTTAAACAACACATGCCACAAGTCTTAAACACATATCATAATTCTAAAACATACGAAAAATAAGTAGTTTTAAACATATACAATAAGTCTTAAAATAAGTAGTCTAAAACACGAGAGGATGAAGGGAAGTTGGGAACTTTGGGAAGGGAAATTAGGGTTTACAAAAGTCTATATATATTTTTTTATATAAAAAATATATATTTTATATAAAAAATATATATTTTTATACGGGTCGGGTCGGGTGGCGGGTGGTGGATCGAGTGCGGGTGGAGAAAAACTTCACCCCACCCGACCCACCACCCATATCCACTTCACCCACATCCACTTTCCACCCGCTTTTTTTCGGGTTTTCACCCACTTTTTCGGGTCGGGTGATTCGGATTCGGGTCGGTTGCGGGTGAGATTGCCATCCCTAGTCTTGCTTGCCGTGTCATGCCGCGTTATGACGTGTCCTATCACTGTCCACATGTATCATGCCGCAGGGCAAGATCATATGCCCCCTCCGCCTCCGGTGCAGATAATATTAAAAAAATATTTTTAGATTCTACCCCTTATATTTATTAATATGTTTATAAAATTCTATTATAAAATTTCAAGTTTTAGGAATATTGATCATTAAAATATCAATTATTTTAGAACATAATATTTATTATTTTTTAAAATAGGAATTTTCATAATAAAATTGTATAAACACATCAATATAAGGATGTAGAATCTAGAATTTTTTTTATTTTTTTTTAATAATTATTTATACCCGAAATAATTTTGTGATGCACGAAGATAGCACCATAGGGTGCAGATGATCCGGACTAGTCATGCCGTGTCCAAGTATTCGACATTGTCACACTGACAACTTTTACTATTTAGTCCCTAATTGGTTCAAAACTACACTAAAAATCCCAATACTTTTAGTTTAAGGTTATATGCACCGAAAATTAGTGTTATATACACTCATATGAAAACCTCAATCGGACACTTATTCTTTTTCCATTTTAAAATAAAAGTCATTTGTTCTTTTGTGCATACTTCTATAACATATCACTCCATCTGTTGTATATAAATGATGTTTTGAGGTTTTATTAGTTTATCTAATTAATTGACGTTTTGTGCCCTTTTTAAGCTCTTCTCTCTACTACTCCGTAGTAATTAAGTAATGTACTCCCTAATTTGGAGTTGGAATTGGAAGTTGTAGAGGGGGCTGTACGGGGTACTAATATAGTAATATTGGGCTAGAATTTTCCCCAATTTGGAGTTGAAATGGGATTTGATCAGTGGCGGATTCTGAACTTGTTGATTGAGGGGGCAAAAAATTATGATAAAACAATATTGTAGGTAAAATTAACCCCTAATTTTTTTTCCCGAAAAGTCATCAATATTATGGATGTGTAACTAGAATAAAAACATAAATTTTGCATTATTTATTTCATGATTTTCAAATATTTCAATATAACCTCATAATTTGAAGTTCTCGGATACAATTATATCATTAAGATATGAAATTAATAAATGATAATTAAAATAAAAATATATCGGTTTGGTAAATGATGTAGGAAATATTGTAATTCAGTGCTGAAATTTGAAACGCTTATAAATTTTTGCTCAGATATCGGATTTGAGCTTATAATATATCAAATCGAAGCTATCGACGAGAGGAATATTTATGTTAAATTTAATTTTCGATTGGGGGGGGCGACTGCTACCACTGGCCCTAAAGAGGATCCGCCTCTGGGTTTGACGTTTGTAGTACGGAGTACTAATTAAGTGTAATCATGAGAAGGTGCGTACTTTCTGTCGCAACAATCTTGGATCAGAATTTTCATTTCTTAATTTGTGTGTATAATTCTAAAACATCATTTATATATGAACGGAGGAGAGTATTTTTTTAACCATTCCGGAATGGCTCAATCGGAAAGGACTTGCGGGTAGTACTCAAAGATCTTCGGTTCGAACCTCGGATGACCGTTCTATATTTACCAATTCAAGGAGAGGAGTATTTTTTTAACCATTCCGAAATTACTCAACCAGAAATGACTTACGGGTAGTACTTAAAAGGTCACCGATTCGAACCCAAAATGACCGCTCTTTATTTACCAATTCAAAGAGGGAGTATTTTTTTAATAATTTATATTTTTAAAATGCGTGTCGAAAAGACAAGTGACTTTTATTTTGGAATAGAGGGAGTAACATAATAGATCGTCCCTCTCTTCGATTCCCTTAAAGCCCTTGTCTGTTACACTGTCGTGGCTCATCCAACTGGCTGTCAGAGCGGCACCGACATCCTTGCCCTGGTGGTTCGTGCGCCGTTTCCTCCCACATTTCCTTTGAAGGGTTCCGTTTGGCAGTGCAGGGGCACTGTTCTTCCTTGGGCCCGAGTGGTGTTCAAGCCTTGGGTCCAAAGTTGACCCATTGGATAAATGATAAACTAAACAAAAAAACAAAAGTAGTGTAGTAAATTAAAATGATTAATTATAAATAAATAAATTCCCTGTGGGGTTTGATTAAATCATGCTTGGGTTTCTGGTGCGTTCGGTTCGGGTGTTGTGCGGCTCTTTGTTTGGCGTGACTAGACTTTCTTATCCGTTTGATGGGGTTCTGGTAATCGGAGTCGGAATAGGTTGAGATCGCGGTAGTGTGTATCGAGACGTCTCTTTTTTCCAAAAAAAAAGAGACGTTTATAAATTTGCAAGGTCGGAGTCTGACCTCGAAGCTTTACCTAATTAAAAAAAATCATGATTTTGCAAGGTCCCAACAA
Source organism: Persicaria tinctoria (assembly GCA_037127255.1). Classification (NCBI taxonomy): domain Eukaryota; kingdom Viridiplantae; phylum Streptophyta; class Magnoliopsida; order Caryophyllales; family Polygonaceae; genus Persicaria; species Persicaria tinctoria. The sequence continues at coordinate 3,976,848 of JBANSL010000008.1, read as the reverse complement.
CAGTGATAATTGTGCCACTTATCTCCACAAAGAAAAAAAATGCGCCACTTGATTACTTGAACGAGTCAATGGTATAGCATCCCCACCCAATTAGTTGAAAAAAATCTCAGAACGTGAAGAATATCGATCAAGATCTCGCGTACATTTATAAATTTGACCACACAACACGCGCTGACACTTGAACGCGAAGAATTAATCCTCAGAACAGAGAGAACTATCTTTGCAAAATACTTTATTTAAAAAAAATACAAAAAATGTTCGAGTGTTGGTTCACCAAAATTCTGGTGGTATTAGTTGCAGTAACAATGGCAAGTTCGGCCAGGGGAGAAGCAAGGGATTACCCAATTGCAAAAGAAGGGTGCCCTGATGAGTGTGGTGGTGTCCCCATCCCCTTCCCTTTCGGCATTGGAGACGCCTGTTTTTTAAGCTTCAACGACTCTACTGATGATGCATTCAGAATCAACTGCAACCACATCACCAACCAACCGGTTCCTTTTCTGATTACCGGCATTGAGTTATTAAGCATCGATGTTCAAGATAGCAGCCTCCGCGTCTCCTCCCCGGTTCCATATGAGTGCTACAGCAACGGCAAACTCCTAGCCGGCTCTACCGTCTACGGAGAACTTTCCAGGAGTGGGATCCTTTTGAGCGAGAGGAATGCGTTTGTAGCTGTTGGATGCGGCACTTTTGCTTCGCTCTGGAATGAATATGGGATTCAACAAACATGCAATACTTCTTGTATAGATTTAGAGGCTGCGAGGAACGGCACATGTGACTCCCTCCACGGATGCTGTCAGGCCCCTATCGTCCCGGACAGCATATATATATATGATCAACTGAATGTTAATGTTAGCGGCGCGTCTGGGAAAAAGGAGGGATGTCACTACACATTTGTTTCGGAGGCTGGTTGGTATAACTTCTCTACAACAAACTTGATCACAACTGCAACAGATTGTGATAAAATGGAAGCTCCTCTGATCTATGATTGGCTACTGGATTCCCGTTATAATCTGACATGTGGTTCGAATACCCTCATTGTTGATCGATATAGCAACTATGTAGATATTGATGGATTCAGTTGCAGTTGTTTGGAAGGGTACACGGGCAATCCATACCTCCCACCGGGATGTCAAGGTATTTTTACCATCATTGACACTTCCAATTGGTTTAATTTGAATTGTCTAGATATATTATAAGCCATATCTAGCTCCTAACTTGATGATTGGCAATTGGTTTGTTTTTTTTTGTAGATATAAATGAATGTCTGGAAGAGAGGCTAAATGATTGCGAGAAACAAGAGTTTTGCGTGAATAAGAAGGGAGGGTATGAATGCCGATGCCCTGACGGGCACAATGGCAATGGTACTATAACTAGTCCATGTGTCGTTGTTAATGGTGTGGGTAATGGAGTAGCAAAACCAGGATGCCCAGCTGAGTGTAGTGGCGTCGAAATCCCCTTCCCCTTTGGCATTGGACCCGGTTGTTATGCTCAAGGTATGTCAGAATTTGAAATCAAATGTGATTCTAATGCTACTAACCCAAAGCCAGTACTTCCATTCCTAGGATATAGAGAGGTGCTAAGTATTAATATTGAAGATCACACCTTAAGACTATCCTATGGGGTTGCATATAAGTGCTACAATGACCGCGGACTCCTACCCTCTGATACCACCATAAACAATTTCACTCTGGATAATGAGGCTCCATTTAGCATTTCAGCCACTAGGAATAAGTTCGTAGCCATTGGATGTGTGGTCACTGCATGGCTTAAAAGTGATTTTTACAAGGATGCGTATGTGTGCACAACTTCTTGTATTGATGTCAAAGTAGTCGGCCATGAGACATGTGATTCGACCCTTGGATGTTGTGAGTCCACTATCTTCGGAAGCCTTTCCTATCCTTCAATATATGTTGGCGACATGTCAAATAATCAATATAACTTTAATTCCTCATGCTTCTATGCATTTGTTGGGGAGGTTGGTTCGTATAAATTCTCAACATCCAACTTGACCGCCACATCAAATGATTGTGATAACATGCGTGTTTGTGTGCTCTATGATTGGAAGTTGTCAACATTTAATAAAAGTTGCTCAGAAGCTACGATGAAAGGAGATGCTTCATATAAGTTGGCGACAATTTGTCGTTCAAATACCCAGATAGAGTGTATCAAAGAAGATGTTTATAGCTATCGTTGTCAATGTCTGGACCACAATGGTAGTAACCCATATCTCCCACATGGCTGTCAAGGTATTCATATAATTGATCTCAAATCTCAATGTACGTTATTAATTAGTATTATTTTTGTCAATTAGCTCTTACTAGTACTTATTAAGATTGGTTGTTTCCCAATTAAAATTGTTCATCAAGTTCTTAACTAACATAAGTCAAATGTGTTATTAACTTGTAGATATAAACGAATGTATAGAAGAGAGGTTGAATGACTGCCAGAAGCCAGAGTTTTGTGTAAATAAGAATGGAGGGTATGACTGCAAATGCCCAAATGGGCACCATGGAAATGGTACCAAAGCTAGTCCATGTATTCCTTCTCCGACTAATAATCTCATCCTTGGTAAGTTCAAACAATTACTTTTATTTTTGCCTTGTTGGAAGTACTTTAAATATTCATCTTAATCACTCCTCATAAACGATCAGCCTATAGAGCATCGAACGAACGAACTCTTTGTTGAAAAATTATATTCCATTACTTCCTTAATTTTGTATATTTTATGGAGTAAGCCCCCTTCATCAAGTTGTATATATCTATAATTTGTAGGTCTTAGTATAGGCATGAGCTCAATGATTGGTTTGATCCTACTTTATGGCCTCTGCAAGCTGCTCAAAAGAAGAAAAGATGTGAAACAAAGGGAACACAACTTCAAGAAAAATGGGGGTTTACTATTACAACAAGAAATGTCCACCAACAATGGCGCTATAGACCGAACTAAAATCTTTAGTCGAAGTGAATTAGAAAGGGCAACTGATAACTTCAACAATAGTAGAGTCCTTGGTTGTGGAGGGCAAGGCACTGTTTACAAGGGCATGTTGGTAGATGGAACTATTGTAGCTGTGAAGAAGTCTAAGAAGGTTGATGAACACCAATTAGCTCAGTTCATCAATGAAGTGGTTATTTTGTCTCAAATCAATCATAGGAATGTCGTCAAGTTGTTTGGATGTTGTCTTGAGACCGAGGTTCCGTTATTGGTATACGAGTTTGTACCTAACGGTACACTTTATCAATACATCCATCATCCTGATGAAGATTTTCAGTTGACTTGGAAAGTTCGATTGCAAATCGCTGTAGAATGTGCTGGAGCTATTGCTTATCTTCACTCATCTTGCTCTTCTCCAATTTACCATCGGGATATCAAGTCTTCCAACATACTTTTGGATGAGAAACATAAAGCCAAAGTATCCGATTTTGGGACTTCCAGGAGTATTTCCGTTGACAAAACTCATGTCACTACATGTGTTCAGGGCACATTTGGCTATCTTGATCCGGAGTTTTTCCGATCAAGTCACTACAGTGAAAAAAGTGATGTTTACAGTTTTGGTGTAGTTTTGTTGGAGTTACTAACTAGCAAGAAACCCATCTTCACGGATACGTCTAATGAGCCTAGGAGTTTGGCAACGGCCTTTATACAGCTGATGGAGGCTAGTCCTAACGAGCTGCATAGTATGTTGGATGCTCAAGTCTTGCAACATTGTTCAGAAGAGGAGATTGAAGCATTGGCCACGCTCGTTGAACGATGTCTAAGTTTGTCCGGGAAGCAAAGACCAACCATGAGAGAAGTAGCGACAACGTTGGAGATGATCAAAGTACAACACTCTAAAGAGGGCGATCCTACAAATGATCAGGAGGTTAATATGGAAGAAGGGCATGTGTGGAATGATGAGATCGACACCACAAATGGAGATACTTCCATTGACACTTCATCCTGCAACTACTCCTATTCCATGAACTCACAGCCTTTGTCAGTTTATTGTATTTGAGGCAAAACCATATTTGATGGATTATTGTTATTTTCCTTTTTCTTTTTGCCACTGCAAAGAAATATATGTATGTATGGTTACTTTTATGAACCGTGTCATAAGAAAACGATAAGTCCTGCAATTGTTGATACACACATACATTGGATATATACAGTGATTATTATCGATCCACAATCAACGTTGAAGAAATGATAAAATCAATATATATCCAAGGCACACAGAAACGGAAGGATCACTAACCCTAGGAAGTTCAATGTCCCAAATTTTACAGAAAACAGGCAAAATTTTGCAACTAAAATTCAACAAATTTACAGAAAAGCAGGCGAAAAACATCCAAAATTTATCTGATTCTGTATATTCTGCAGAAGGAATTTAAAACAAAAAGGAAACAGACGAAGATTGAAGTGTGAGAGAAGTGCAGAGGAAGCACTCAACAGTTACAGCTGTCGATCAGAGTAATGGAAACAGAGGAGAGGGGAGGAGAAAGAGCGACTCACCGGCTCGAGATGAAGATTGTATCGCGCACTATGTTTATGGTACTTCGAGGGAGTATCCGAAGTCATAATCGTGCAGGAACGACGGCGAGGACAACGGCCGATGTCCGAGTAACGAAGGAGGCTGGGAAGTGGAGGGGAGGAGAGCGTCGGCGATTGCGATGAGGACGGGAGCAGAGAAGAAGAGGAAGGAGAGAGTCATGGTGATCAGGAAGAAGAGCGTCTTGAGCGCGCGAACAGTGGATTATATCGTTATGAGTGCTTTTCGTCGAGCTTCAAGAACACCATGGACGATCTGGTGCAACCGCGCTGTGTTCGGAGCCAGCGCCGGAATCGGGTGTTTAGGGAAAGAGTAGTCAAGGATTTGGGTGTTTTCTAACAAACCCCCCACAATTTAGGATTAGGTTTTGGGTTTGGGTGTTTACAGAGAGAGATTGAGGATTTGGGTGTGCTTATTACTAGCAAAAACCCCAAATTCGGATTAGGTTTTTGGCAGTGATAAAGGCGAAGGTGAGAGTAGAGCGGCGTTGAGGAAGGTGAAGGAAAGATCGGCGTTGGGGTGTCGATTCGGGGGTTGGGAAAGGAGAACTGAGAGGATTGCTTTCCTGAGCAGTTGAGAGGAGATTAGGGATGCCTATGAGTACGAGGCTATCCATTCAGGCGACGAAGAATTATAAAGTTGGTGGCTTTAATTTAAAATTTGGTGAAAATTGCACCAAACTCAGTGACGGACATTGATCTAAGCTCTTTGCTTCGATATTCATTCAAAAAAAACTCCGTGAACTCGGTATTTATTCAAGTGATGATTCAAGTGACGGTAAAGACTAAGACATGTTTGGCAACATTTTTTGGTGAAGATTTGGGAGCTTTGGAGGTTTTTTTTTTTTTTTTTTTAAAAGAAGTTAGTGGTGTTTGATGGAGATTATTTGGTAGATTCAGGACTTTCAACATGAGGTTATTTTCCATTACAAAAATCTTCGGGCCAAGCTTTTGGAGATTTTTCCCAACTATTTTTTTTGATTAGGTAAAAATTCGAATGTCAGACAGACCTGACTTATCGAGAGGTCGATCGAAGTCGACAGACGGCGAACCGTCTATCAGAACATCCTAAAAACAGAAATACAAATAATAAGTGTAATGAACCAAAAAGAAATAAACTCTACAACAAACGTTCCAAGAAGACCAAACACCCGGAAAGCTGAGGAAGCCACCGAAGAACGCAGCCAGGCACCACCAAACAGTAGCACCGCGGGTTAGTAGTACATCAGGACTCTAACTTCTGTGAGCAGTGCAGACGAACTCCAAGGAAACTCAATCCCGGATACGGAGTAGCCTTGAGCACACCACCTCGACCCCAGCCAGACCCGACTACAGACTCCACGCCTCCCAACCAAGCAGAAGATCTCCTAGAAACATCGGAAGCAGAGCCGCAAACTGCTCGAACAAGACGTCAACAAGCTTTCACCTTCAAAAATATCAACAAGCCCTTGTGGGATTTTCTCAAACCCTTTCGGGTGGTTATACTCAAACCCTTTCAGATGGTTATACTCAAACCCTTTCGGGAATTTGGTCAGATCCTTTCGGATTTTTTTCCCCAAACCCGCAACCTTGGGCCCGAAGGACCCAACCTTGTGCCCGAAGGACCAAGGGAGAGAGGGGGTGCGCTGCCGGGAGTGACCAATCGGACGGTGATTTCTAGCCGAAGATGGCCGGAAACCAAGCAAGCCGCCAGAAAGGAGGAGGAAGGCCATAAAGAGGGAAGGGGGGCGCAATCAGCGGCAAGGAGGTGGCGACGACGCCAACAACCCAGAACCGCAACATCGACACAGAAATTCAAATCAAAGGGAAAGGCAAGATTGGATAGCAACGACATCAAGCCAAAGAGCCCTGATCAGACAAATCGACATGGCAATCAACGATCGGGGAGCCCAATTACACCACAAAACCAGGCTGAGACGGAAAAGGGTGAAGGGCTCAAAGTTAGGGTTCCACACCCACTCCAAATCGAGCCTGAAACTCGCCGAGAGGAAGCCAATCGACCACCACAAGACCAGAAATGAAACTGATGAGGGGCGAGGAGGTACAAGAAGAGGGCTATGGCGGAGGATTAACATAGATGGAGGTTGGGGATGATGAAATTGGGGGTGCGTGGCCCCTAGGGGCCAGCGCGTTCTTTCTCTGGTTTTTTGGGACTTTGGTTGGTACAAAATTTTGTTTCCCCGACTTTTTTTTGTTAACAAACACAATCCACCTATAAGTATTAAATTGTGAAAAAAATAAGATTTTATATAGTTTTTAGCTCCTGAAACTACGTGCACAAAAGTCAAACATTGTTTATTTCTGACCAGGGGGAATATTAGTTATTTCAACACTTAGGTCAGTGTCTTAGTCTGAACATATAATACTTAAGCATGAAAGCAACATAAAACTTAAAAGTTATTATAAAGTGTTTAAACACTAAAGCAAAAGCAACATAGTAGTAGAAAGGTCCTAGCCTGACTAATGCTTAGGTTTTTGTCCGAATCGAGGTCGAGATAGTATTCCACCTATGAAGATGAACTCAGAAGTCGAACATATGAATTTGTACCAAAGGAGATGAGGCTGAGATGAAGATGAACTCGGAAGTCGGACCTATGAAAGAAGGAGATGAAGATGAACTCGAATTCGATCAGAGGGTAGCCCCACCATTGAAGCAGTTGAAATCAATGAAATTGAAGAAAACCTAGATTTGAAGAGTTCAGAGGCACTAAGGCTGAGCGACACTATTTTTTTCTTAATTTCTCAAGTTATCTAATTGTATTTTACATAAAAGTTAAAAACTTAAAACAATTACAAAATAAATTTAAAAATATATAAAAATAAATCTAAATATAATTGATTCGGTAGGAATTGGTTGATATTATGGTACCAACCAATTTTAAATTGGTTGGTAGTACTAATACCAATTTTTCCATTTTCATTACCGTTATCGTACCAAGGTTCGGAACTTGGTTCGGTATACTAAACCAACCAATTATGATTGAATAGTAAAGAAAGGAGGCGAAATTGCATAAAACCACCCTTTAAATAGGATGTTTTTGCGAAAACCCATCTCTTAAAATGAAAATTGCAAAAAACCACCTGTTAAAACAGTTTTCTTTGCAAAGTGCCAAAGTCATGAGTTTACTCAATTTTCGTTAATTAAATGTTAAAGTGTGTGGAAATTCAATTATACCCCTTATTTTTATTATTAGTTTACTCAATTCAATTGGTATTAGTTGATATTTAACTTTTTGACGTTTTTTCAAAAGCAAAAAATACTATAAAATATCAAAAAAAAATATTTTTTAAAATAATTTCAGAAAAATATTGTTATTCTAAAAATTTATGCGGAATAGTGAACATATTTTTAGAATAATAATAAAAACTATACGAAATATCATTTTTTAAAATTTTATTTTCTTCAAGTATCCCTTTAGTAATATACACTTTTTAAAATATATAAAACATCTATTATATCTATTTTTATAGTGTTTTTACTAATGAGTGTGCAATTGTATATAAAAAATGATATTTTATATAAAAAAATTACTTTTGAAAAAACATGTTAAATAGATAAAAATTAATTAATACCGATTGGATAAAGTAAAATAATAATAAAAACAACGGATATAACTTATTTTCACGCACTTTAATATTCAATTAACGGAAATTTGGTGATGGGTGTGACTTTGCAAAGAAAACGGTTTTAAAGGGTGGTTTTCTGCAATTTTCGTTTTAAAGGGTGGTTTCACGCAAAATACCATATTTAAAGGGTGGTTTTTCTGCAATTTACCCAAGTAAGAAAGTGGATAAGTCATGAGGGGGGCGACTCCACAAGTGGGCTGGTCCAAGTCACCAACAACCAACCATCTCTTAATTGAAAACTTCAACCCATTTAACTGCAAAATGAAGGTTCTGGGCCCAAATCCCCAACCACCAATCATATCTTAACATATACGGAGTATTTCGTCAAAATAATTAAAAATAAAAATATTTCGTTAAAAATAAAAATAAAATGGATTTGTAGAGTACACCGCTTTTTTCGTCACAAATTAAGTCCGGAATTCACTTTATTCTCAATCTATATGTATAAGCACTAGTTATAACGGATTGTCGGATTCACTTATTCTCAATCTATACGTACGTATAAGCATATCCAATGTCGTGTTTTTTTTTTTTATCCTTTCCAGTTCAAGTGGGCTTTGCCCACTCTACATCTTGATCGGGTTACTATAGGCCCAATTAAGGGGTTGACCCTCCCACTCACAAGCGTCTCCATGTTTCCACGAGGATTCGAACTTCGAACCTCGAGGCATGGGATGTAGCCTTATATCCAATGTTGTGTCTTTGTGTTTACCATTTCGAACATGTGTCTTGACTGTCATATATAGCGTGTCGTATCAGTATCAACGCGTGATGTGTTGCAGGGGCGACCGTAAAAGTCTCCGAAAGATGGGTTAAAATTTTACACTTATAAATTTATAGTTCTCAATACGAAAATAATAACAATACATAATATGGAAGATTAAATAAGTCCAAATGTTCAATCTGCATTTAAAGTGAATACAATGGAAGATTAAATAGTACACAATATAAGTTCACTTTGGCCGAAGGAAAGGACGGTACCAGCATTACAATTTTGGGTAGGTTGGATTTGTACTTAATTTTTTTTTTCATGTTTGTCACTATATATATCTACTGAGTGAAAAATTAGAGATGATTTTTTTTATGGCGAAATCGGGTATATACCCATGAAAACTTTATTAATTGGGTATATACCCATCGAAACTTCAAAATTGTTTATATACCCATTAAATCATTTAAATTTTGTTTCATTGTACATAATATATTTCATATAATATTATTGAGTGAAAATTAGATTAAAATTTAATTATATACTAAACTTAAATAATTATAAAATTTATCACTTTACAATTATTGGATAGAAAATATAATTAAAATTTTAATATAAAAGTTAAACTTCAACTTAAATATAATTATATTTTAATCCAAAGATTTTATTAAGTTATAAAAATGACCATAAACCATAGTAATGAAATAAAATACATATTTTTTTTAATGTAAAATCACATCAAATTAAATAAATATTACTTAGTTTGAGAGAAATTGAAATTAATGTCTCATTTTAATAATTATTTGAAAATTAACTAATTTTGATATTTAAATAATTAATGCAAAATACTTTATTTAAAAAAAATACAAAAAATGTTCGAGTGTTGGTTCACCAAAATTCTGGTGGTATTAGTTGCAGTAACAATGGCAAGTTCGGCCAGGGGAGAAGCAAGGGATTACCCAATTGCAAAAGAAGGGTGCCCTGATGAGTGTGGTGGTGTCCCCATCCCCTTCCCTTTCGGCATTGGAGACGCCTGTTTTTTAAGGTTCAATAGTTCTTATGAAGCTGTAAATGATGCATTCAAAATCAACTGCAACCAGAGCACCAACCCACCAGTTCCTTTTCTGCAGGGTACCGGGATTGAGTTGTTAAGCATCGATATTGAAGATGCCAGCATCCGCGTCTCCTCCGGGGTTGCATATGAGTGCTACAACAATGGCAAACTGGTAGCCTCTTCCCCCTACAACTTTTCAATTTCCGACTCCCTTTCCCATAGGGGGATGCTTTTGAGCAAGAGGAATACGTTTGTAGCTGTTGGATGCGGTACTTTTGCTTTGCTCAAGGCTGAATATGGGATTCAACCACAAACATGCAATACTTCTTGTATAGATTTAGAGGCTGTGAGGAACGGCACATGTGACTCCCTCCACGGATGTTGTGAGGCCCCTACCCTCCCGCGGAACCGGTGGTCCGGTCCGGACGGACCTATGTATGGAGTGGATCTTAATGTTACCGACTCGTCTAGTAAAAAGGAGGGATGTCACTATGCATTTGTTTCAGAGGCTGGTTGGTATAACTTCTCTACAACAAACTTGACGACAACAGCAACAGATTGTGATAAGCTTCGAGTTCCTCTGGTCTATGATTGGCAAGCGAATTCCCGTTATCTGACATGTGGTTCTAATACCCTCGTTGTTGATGGAGATTATATTGAACTCAGGTGCATTTGTTTGGAAGGGTACACGGGTAATCCATACCTCCCACAGGGTTGTCAAGGTATTTTTACCATCATTAATCTCCAATTAGTTTAATTTGAATTGTCTAGAGATAAACTTCATCTATTAATAATAGGGAAAACTAATTAAAATACCCACACCTTTGGGGGTATGGTAAAAATATATCCTGTCGAATCAAAAAAAATATATATATATATATATATATATATATCCTGAACTTTTAAATGTAATAAAAATATCCCAACCTTTGAGGGTAGTGGTAATATATTATCACGAGTTTTCTCATGGGTCAAAAATGTCGACAAGGCAGCCTACGTGGATTTTGTTTTTTACAAGACAGCTTATGTAGAAGCGCATTTTTACAAATTAGCACTAAAATCGGGTTTCCTTAGGGAAAAAATGCACCGACAACAAAATTAAACCCGAAAAAAAAATGAAATTGATTCAACCAAACAACTAATCCGGTCCAAATTGTCTCAAATTAACACAACACGACTATTCCTAACCCCAAACCGACAACAAAACTAAACCGAAAATAACAACAACAACAAAGAAGGGAAAAAAAGACTTGTTCAGCTAAGTCCGTGAACGAATCAAAAATGAAGAAGATATGAGAGAGATAGCTCAAGATAGGCGACTACAAGGGAGGAAGACTGTCATTGAAGAGGAACTATGAGCTTCCTGGAAGACCGGAAGACAATTCAAGGGGCGATCATGAAAGAAGGTAGGAGGGAGGAAAAGGTGTTGCGTATGAACCCGGTCCAACTCTTTATTTTTTTCCCTAAGGAAACAGTTCAAGAACCTTTGTAAAAAAATCAACTTAGGATGTCTTTTCAGCATTTTTGATCTGTGAGAAAACCCGTGGTAATATATTACCACTACTATTAAAGGTCGGGATATTTTTATTACTTTTGAAAGTTGAGGATATATTTTTACCATACCCCCAAAGGTGGGGGTATTTTAATTAGTTTTCCCTTAATAATCCTAATTCTACTAGTATTTTACTGATTAGTCACGCCCACAATTAAAATTAAAATACATATTTCATATTTTAAACATATTTATTTCTTATTTTCATACTAATAAAAATTTTCTTTTCTTATTAATTGATATTATTAAGGGAAGTTTAAATATTTGTTTCCAATATTATATTCATTAGTCATATTAAAAATGGCTAGATATTTAATTCAAATGTCAAAATAAAAATTAATTATAAAAATTAATGATTCTCAAAATTATATTTCTTTTCAAAATTTACATATTATATGATATATATATACATCTTAATTTTTTTTGGAATTTTTTAAATATTTTTGGAGATAGAAGCCAAACGTCATTAATTTTAAATTTGTACTGACTTTACACATTTTAAATTTTTACATGACATCTAGCTATCTAAATTTTTAACCTAAGATTTTTTCAGATAGAAATTATATTTATTCTAAACATCTTAAATGACTATTGGGAATACAAAAAAAAACATTTTAAGATCTACATTTAAAAATTGAAGAATTTTTAGAAAAGCAAATGTGAAATTTGAATAAATAAATAAACACTCTTTTATGATTAATTTTTGGGTGTTTGGCTTCAAATATTGAAGAAAAAAAAAATCCAAAATGATATTTTACATCTATATTTATTTTATACAACCTAGAAGACCCTTATTATAATTTCAATATTTTAAGGCTTGCAAAAGTTTTTTTTTATGAAGTTAGGAAAAATAATCTATTTGTGAATATTCGATTCAAAAATTAATTATAAAAATCAATAAGAGCCAAAAAAAAGTTTTTTTTCTTACAATTTACTTATTTAGACATCTTAAATGACTATTGAAAAATAAATAATATTTTAATACTTACAAGCATTACTAATGCTTATTTTACATCTTGGATGAGGCTTCTTAGATCACACAACTTCAAAAGTAATAAATAAGTTATGTAGCCATATTTATAATGAAAATAATAAATAAGTTATGTAAATCTACATAACTTCAAAAGTATTCGCACAATCATGTGCTTATGATTTTTTTTATCTTTGTATGAGAGCTTATATTTTCCTTTTTAGATTTCTATATCCTAATGATAATAATTACATATTTATTTCAATTATATTAGGTGGTGTGTTTGAGTATTATTACTACTTTACCTTATCAAATCATTTTCAAAATTTGTATTGTATCTCTTTCCAACTAATTTATAAATTATAAAAAAAATACTTTATACATATTTTTATTGTAAACAAGTATATATTAATATATTATTATATAGATATATAAAATAATTTTATTAAAATGGATCAACTCCCGTGCCTTCAAGGCATGGGTATTACACTTGTATCTCCTAAATCTATATAATATCTTAATTCATTTTTTATGATGTGTAAACACCTCCTTAATTTAATGTTTTTCAACTAATCACAGTTTATTATTTCTTTTTATTTTTCTCTTCATATCTTAATTCATACATTTATATTTTCCCGCTTTTATTTTTTTACCCATTTACTAACCATTGGGTTTTATTCAAAACATTGAATTAAATCTAATGTCCACTATTAATATAATAATAATAATAATAATAATAATAATAATAATAATAATAATAATAATAATAATCTATATCAATATAATATCTTAATTGAAAACCTTTTTGATGAAACCTACTTTTATGGTAAATATTTTTACCATTTTCTTAAAGATTTCAAGTCTATTTTATTATTTTATCCTAACTATTATTAATATTTTATAATATTAATTTGTTATGTTATTAAAATTTTATTTATTAAAAAGCGCATCATGACGCAGGGATTGTACTAGTTCATTGTCGTTGATGATTGGCAGTTGAGTGTTGTTTATATAAATATATATATATATTAATTCTTTTTTTTTGTAGATATAAATGAATGTGTGGAGGAGAGGCTAAATGATTGCGAGAAACAAGAGTTTTGCGTGAATAAGAAGGGAGGGTATGAATGTCGATGCCCTGACGGGCACAATGGCAATGGTACTACAACTAATCCATGTTTCGTTGTTCATGGTGTGGGTAATGGAGTAGCAAAACCAGGGTGCCCAACTGATTGTAATGGCGTCGAAATCCCCTTCCCCTTTGGCATTGGACCCGGTTGTTTTCCCCAAGGTATGTCAGAATTTGAAATCGAATGTGATTCTAATGCTATCAACCCAAAGCCAGTACTTCCATTCCTAGGAAACAAACAAGTTCTGAGCATTAATATTGAAGATCACACCTTAAGACTATCCTGTGGGGTTGCATATAAGTGCTACAATGACGGCCAACTCCTACCCTCTAATACCACCATAAACAATTTCACCCTGGATAATAAGGCTCAATTTAACATTTTGGCCACTAGGAATAAGTTTGTAGCCATTGGATGTGCGGCCACTGCATGGCTTAAAAGTGATTTTGACAAGGAAGCGTACATGTGCACAACTTCTTGTACAAACGTCCAAGCAGTCAGCCATGGGACATGTGATTCCACCCTTGGATGTTGTGAGTCCTCTATCTTCGGAAGCCTTCCCAATCCTTCGATATATGTTGGCAACATGTCAAATAGTGAATATAGCTTTGATTCCTCGTGCTTCTATGCATTTGTTGGGGAGGTTGGTTCGTATAAATTTTCAACATCCAACTTGACTGTCAAACCAAATGATTGTGATAACATTCGGGTTCCTATGCTCTATGATTGGAATTTGGCAACATTTAATAAAAGTTGCTCAGAATCTAAGATGAATGAGGAAGCTTCATATAAATTTGGGACAATTTGTCGTACAAATACCAAGATAGAGTGTATCGATGAAGATGTTTATGGATATCGTTGTCAATGTCTGGACGGTTACAATGGTAACCCATATCTCCCCCATGGTTGTCAAGGTATTCATAATTGAGTTCAAACCTCAATGTTATTAGTATTTTTGTCAAGTAGCTACCTAGCTAGATCTCCTTACTTAAGATTGGTGTTGCTTCTCAATTAAATGTCTTCATTAATTTCTTAACTAACATAAGTCCAATGTGTTATTAATTTGTAGATATAAATGAATGTTTAGAAGAGAGGTTGAATGACTGCCAGAAGCCAGAGTTTTGTGTAAATAAGGATGGAGGGTATGACTGCAAATGCCCACGTGGGCACCATGGAAATGGTACCAAAGCTAGTCCATGTATTCCTTCTCCTGCCGATAATCTCATCCTTGGTAAGTTCAAACAATTACTTTTATTTTTGACTTGTTGTAAGTACTTTAAATATTCATCTTAATCACTCCTTGTAAACGATCTGAATATAGAGCATCGAACGAACTAACTCTTTGTTGAAAAATTATATTCCATTACTTCCTTAATTTTGTATATTTTATGGAGTAAGCCCCCTTCATCGAGTTGTATATATCTATAAATTTGCAGGTCTTAGTATAGGCATGAGCTCAATGATTGGTTTGATCCTACTCTATGGCCTCTACAAGCTGCTCAAAAGAAGAAAAGATGTGAAACAAAGGGAACACAACTTCAAGAAAAATGGGGGTTTGCTATTACAACAAGAAATGTCCACCAAAAATGGCGCTATAGACCGAACTAAAATCTTTAGTAGAAGTGAATTAGAAAGGGCAACTGATAACTTCAACAATAGTAGAGTCCTTGGTTGTGGAGGTCAAGGCACTGTTTACAAGGGCATGTTGGTAGATGGAACTATTGTAGCTGTGAAGAAGTCTAAGAAGGTTGATGAACACCAATTAGCTCAGTTCATCAATGAGGTGGTTATTTTGTCTCAAATCAATCATAGGAATGTCGTCAAGTTGTTTGGATGTTGTCTTGAGACCGAGGTTCCATTGCTAGTATACGAGTTTGTACCTAACGGTACACTTTATCAATACATTCATCATCCTGACGAAGATTTTCAGTTGACTTGGAAAGTTCGATTACAAATCGCAGTGGAATGTGCTGGAGCTGTTGCTTATCTTCACTCATCTTGCTCTTCTCCAATTTACCATCGGGATATCAAGTCTTCCAACATACTTTTGGATGAGAAACATAAAGCCAAAGTATCAGATTTTGGGACTTCGAGGAGTATTTCCGTTGACAAAACTCATGTCACTACATGTGTTCAGGGCACATTTGGCTATCTTGATCCAGAGTTTTTCCGATCAAGCCACTTCAGTGAAAAAAGTGATGTTTACAGTTTTGGTGTAGTTATGTTGGAGCTACTAACTAGCAAGAAACCCATCTTCACAGATATGTCTAATGAGCCAAGGAGTTTGGCAACAGCCTTTGTACAACTGATGGAGACTAGTCCGAACGAGTTGCATAGTATGCTGGACGCTCAAGTCTTACAACAATGTTCGGAAGAGGAGATTGAAGCATTGACCAAGCTCATTGAACGATGTCTAAGTTTGTCCGGGAAGCAAAGACCGACCATGAGAGAAGTAGCAACAACATTGGAGATGATCAAGGGACAACACTCTAAAGAGGGTGATCCTACGAATGATCAGGAGGTTAATATGGATGAAGGGCATGTGTGGAATGAGGAGATCGGCACCACAAATGGAGATACTTCCATTGGCCCTTCATCCTACAACTACTCCTATTCCATGAACTCGCAGCCTTTATCCCTTGATTGTACTTGAGGCAAAACCATATTTGGTATATATATTAGTGCTTTTTTTTGCCCCTGCAAAGAAATATATGTATGGTTCTAGACTTAATTTTATGAACCTGTCATAAGAAAAAAGATGTATTAGAATCTTTTGATGCACACATACACAGGGGCGGATCATTTTGAGGGCCCAGAGGTGGCAGTCGCCCCCCCCCCCCCAATCAAAAATAAAAGTTAATATACATATTCTTCTCGTCGATAGCTTCGATTTGATATATTATAAGCTCAAATCCGATAACTGAGTAAAAAGTTATAAACGTTTTCAGACTGAAGCGATATAAATTATTTTTCACATTATTTACCAAATTAATATACTTTTATCATACATATCATTGCTAAACTTTGTAACTTAATACTATAATTAAACCCGAAAAGTTCAAATATTGATAGTTTTTCACAAAAAAAGTTAGAGTTCAATTTCCCGCCCCCTCAACCAACCGCTTCAGGATCCGCCACTGCACATACACTGGATATATAGTGATTATTGATCTACAATCATGAAGCACAAATATATATACAAACCTATTTTCGATTAAGTTTACAAATTCAATAATACATTGATTATCAATCTACTTGATGAAGCACAGCAACAGAGCACCTCCGCGTCTCCTCCGAGCACACTCTCTCGGTTCCCCTCTCTGCCGCCTTCCGTCGTTCGGTCCGGTTCCTCTTTTTATCTTCCTCCTTAACAGGTCTCTCTCTCATCCAAATCTGTAAAAAACCTTGAACTTTTCTTGATTTCATTTGTTCATTTTGCAGATGGACTTACCTGGCAGCTAGAGAGTCTGCTCCGCCTTCAGCCCTCCACGGCTCCGCCATCAATTGCACCGCCCCAACCCTCCAACGCTCCTTTTCGAATCCGCAACCCTAATTTCAATCTATGTACTCTAATTTCTGTTATTTCTTTTATTACTGTCACTGATTATTTTAGATGTTTTAGTACTTAGATTTGACAATAGGAAATCAGATTTTAGGTTATTAGTGTTGAGACATTAGATTAGAATATCAGATGAGATTTATTTTGCTGCACAATATTTGGGAATATAGTTATTAATATGCTTCCAATATCCCGTGCTTTCATATCCTCCACCGAAAACTTGCATCATAGATTCCCAAGTTAGAAACCTTTTCAAAAGAAATTTGAAACATATTGTATTTGAAGAGTAATATAAACTATTGAACTACTGTGTTGAAGCATATGGATATTATCATTCACTAAAGAGCTCTTTAGTCTAATTCTCTCTTTAGTATCTTTGATAAATGTTTCTCTCTAGTTTTTGTCATTGCAGTCTCTCTAGTTTTTTACTGACAGTTTTTGTCATTACAATCTTAACTTTGTTGATGTTGGATCCAAGAGACCTTCCATTGAAATATGGGACCTAGATATTGTATTAATGTTACATAATGCTCTGGTTTATTGTATATATATCATCCATATTTGAATCTATTGTCAAGTTGAAGAATTGTTTGTAAAACCTTTTACAGATTGATGAAGTTCAACCTCGATCAGTTTTAGGTGGAATAGATGAAAAGAAGAAAAAGGGGGAAAAGGTGAGATAACACTTGTTAGTGCAGCCTATGTAAAATAGTTTTTTCCTTGTTCAACCTTGTTCAGTTTTGGTTTATTGTACTTATATCATCCATATTTTTCCTCTTGGAATTGCATTTGTTTTATTTCATGACTTAATTTTCTTGAATGAACACGTATGGCATGTTTCATACCGGCCATTCTTTATTGTATATTTACAAGGAACACACAAGGTTCCTTTCACACTTTGTTGGCTATATTTTTCAGCTAATAGCTATCACGAATTTATCTAATATGCCTTCCGATTTGGCAGCATAAACCAACATCTTGTGACTCTGCACAACCAGTGACTAAGGAGTTTGGAAGGGCTACATGGACTTTTCTTCATACTCTTGGAGCTCAGGTATAACACAAGCTAGACTTAGCATTCCCCCAATATGTCTTGTATGTTTCTTTGTTAGCTTAATTATGATTTTCTTTGTTCACATTAATCACAACCAGCATCTTGTTTCTTTGTGCACAACCAGTGACTAAGGAGGAGTGTGGAGGGCTACATGAACTTTTTTTTTTGTTTAGATATTGCTTTAGTTGGTTGGGATAAAATCAAATATTTTCAAATAATTTTCTTTTAACTGTTTTCCACTGGACTATTTTATGATAATTTCAACTTTGTGTCTAAAATATAGAGGCAAACCAAGAGAAAATTATTGCTGCTGGTGGACTCACTTCGTGTTTAAAATATACAACCAAATTCTTATTTTTGACATGCTTTTACACGAATTTCTTCATTTGTTTATGGTATGCTTTTACATGAATTTCTTCATTTGTTTATGGTATGCTTTTACCTGAATTTCTTGATTGGAATTTATGGAATTCAACTGAAATATTACAACAGCAATCTTGTTTTTTTTAAAGAAAATTAGACTGGAAAGGTCAATGTTGAATTCAAACTTTATTTTCAGGATTTTCTACTTGTTCGTATTTTTACAGCTGCAAATATTGCTCTTCTTTGAATCTGTAGGCAGCTGAGAGCCTAAATCATTGGGGCTGGAGCTTATCTGCTCATCCACAACTTCGCCAACTCATAAACAAGCCGGTAAGAGACTCTTGACCTCTATGCTTCTTTTTCGGTAGTATTTGGGTGGGAAGTGTGAATGTATTGGATGTGCACGAATGGTTGTGAACGTGTGAAGGCTCTTAGGATCTGACATTTTTTTGTTGTAAACCTTGAAGGCACATGTGTTTGGAAGTGTCGTATTTGTGAGCTAGTTTTTGTATAGTATGAATGGTATTTTGGTTTAGGCTTTGTGCATTTGGTATGTTGAAAACAGGGGTACCAACAATATTGTAAACATATATGTTTTTTATTATAAAATTTATATTGATTCAGGCTACGAATATTGAGAATATTATTGGTCATTTGAATAGCTTGGTGACGAACATACTAGTACTTTCACAATCTCAAGTGATAAAAACTTACGTCACTTGATTGGTCAAGCAACATACATTTTGGTCACTTGAATGTTCAAGTGACGAACTTGATTGGTCAAGCAACAAACATTTTGGTCACTTGAATGTTCAAGTGACGAACATATCCGGTCCCCTTGGTCACTTGATTGTTCAAGTGACAAACTTGATTGGTCAAGCAACAAACATTTTCGTCACTTGAATGTTCAAGTGACGAAAATATTCGGTCCCCTGAATGCCCTCCCTGACAATGTTGGCTATCTTTTAGGCGACAAAAACTTGGTCACCTGAACCGTCCGAGCCGGGCTTTTGTCGGGCTTTGACTTCTATGTGCTGAATCAATTTCAGCGACCAACTTTGATAGAGTCGTCACCTATTAACTCAGGGGACGACGCTCAGGTGACGACCATTCAGGTGACGACTATTCGTCACCTGAATTCTCAGGTGACCCAATTCAACTTTCAGGTGACCATTTATGTCCGTCACCCAAGTTGCAAAATGGCGTAGTGTCTATATATCGCTGTTGCGATTATGTTTGGACAATGAATTCATTAAATTTTTGGGTTTGATCGTATTGTTCGGTTTGGATTTTTTTGGGTAGGGTCATTTTTTAACAGCTTTGGTGTCCTTGTGGTCCTCCTGTATACTTGAATTTAGTGTACCTTATCCTTTGTCCCTTATATACGTTACTCTATTCTATTTTTTGTTATCACTTTGCTTAATTCCTCCTACTAACTACAAAGTGTTTACTTGACTAATTTTTTGGATTTGGAATTCATTTTTTTTTTTGGTAAGAGATGAAATTCATTTTATTAGATCCACATGCTTCCTCATATAAAAATGGATAATCTATCTTATCTTTTATTTGTTTCCCATTATTCTCTAGGCACGGAATCCAAAAATAAAATTTGGATGGGCTGGATAGACTAATTTTTGAATTTTTTTTCAAAATATTCACAAATAAATAAATAATTACAACAATATTCACTGTTTTAAATATTTTACAAAAATATTCATTTTTTGCAGAGTCGTCAGAAAAGCGCGGTTTCAAACCGCGTTTTATGTGCAAGATGTAATTTGGAATGGCGCCCGGGAGGAGGTTTGAAAGTTGACAAAGAAACGCGGTTTCAAACCGCGTTTCTTAGTCAACTTTCCACGTGCCAACAGAGGCGACCAGGGCGCTGATGTGGCACAGAGAAACGCGGTTTCAAACCGCGTTTCTCTGTTGGAATTTCTGAAAAAGAGCAGAGATTCCTCTGGGTGATTTGATGGCACCAATAAAACGCGGCTTGAAGCCGCGTTTTATTACCAAAATCAAATTCTCCCCTATTGCTAGGGGGGAATCTCTGTAACCCTAACTAAAAACGCGGTTTCAAACCGCGTTTTTAGGTTGAGTAAATTATTGAAACTTCGTTGCCCTTGTTCATCTTCTTCCTTTACTGGTTTTGATCTCCAAGCGGTCTCAAAGCGCTCTCCAAACGCTCTCATATTCTCCCCTATTGCTAAGGTAAGTTGTTGTATTTATTATAATTTCTAGCAGTTATTTCGATGATATATGTATTTGCTATTGTCGTTGAGAAATTTGAGGATTGATTAGATTTTTTTTTAATTGTTGATAGCGTATACATGTTTAGATTATGTAGTTTGGTGCATGAATGAGTTTATAGAAATATAGTTTTTAGCATGAATGAGTTTGGATTAAATATACAAGTTTGGATTACGTAATTTCATTGAAATATGAACGAGTTTATGAACTTTGGTAGTTAATATCGAAAGTAATAGAAAATTTGATCTTATGTTGAACAGATTAGTGAGAGCATTTATCATTTGTTATAAACTAACTTTTGTCATTGATAACGTAGGATGGATGAGCTTAACAACATATCTGAGGTAAATGAAATATACATTGATGCTCTTGGGGTTGATCACGAAGACGACTTGGACGAGTCTGAGGAGGACGATGAAGCAACTAGGGAGGCAGCGATTGAGGATGAGGCCATTAATCCCAATTGGAATATTGTGGAATCTGATCCAATGATAATAAATTATTGGCAAGAATTTAATTCATACGCACAAGAAGATGATGGAAGCCAGTTTTTTCGCGGGCAACTATTCAACTCACTCGACGAGTTGAAATGTGAGTTGACGGAGTATTCTGTTAAAATGAGGAAGCCATATCGTACAAAAAAGGCGAGTCCAGATTGGTACACCGTCGTCTGTGATAGGAAGGACAGTTGTGGGTGCCCGTGGAGATTGTCTGCTCGTCGTTTAGACAGGACGGTTGAAATGTGGACAGTTGTCAATTACAGTGGGCCTCATGCACCTAACTGTGCATCCGACATTTTACAGCTAGATAATCGTAATGTCACCTCAAATTTCATTAGGGGTGAGATTCTCGGGTTCCTCCGCAAAGATCAAGACACGAAGCCAAGCACCATACTCGAGCATCTACAGAAAAGGTATGGGATTTGTGTGTCGTACATGAGAGCCTGGAGGGCAAAACAGAAAGCTATAGCAGAGCTTTTTGGTGATTGGGAGGAGTCGTATACGGAGTTGCCTAGGTTCATGGTTGCACTCCAAGCTACAAACCCAGGAACGGTGGTTGAATGGTGTCATCTGGATTCTCCAAACCCACAAGAGAAGATATTCGGCCGTGTGTTCTGGGCTTTCGCACCGTCAATTGCTGGGTTTGCATATTGTCGTCCTTTGATATCTATCGATGGGACCCATTTGTATGGGAAGTACAAGCATGTTGTGCTAATGGCAATGGGGTTCGATGCAGACGATCATATTTTCCCTCTTGCATTCGCTATTGTTGAGAGTGAGAATGGAGATAGTTGGGCGTGGTTCATGGATTGTATAGGCCGACATGTCACCGACAGAGTTGGATTATGTGTTATTTCAGACAGACATGCAGGCATCTTGAAGACCATGGCGGAGTTGCCTAGATGGACTGCGCCGAATGCACATCATAGGATATGCATCCGACACTTGAAATCAAATGTGAATTCCATGTTCCATGACCATAAGGTCAAAGACATGGTAGGGTGGACTGCTCACCAGCTGACGACAGTTGGGTTCGAGAAGGGGTGTCACGCCATCCAAGAGATGAACGCCGAGGCTTGGGAGTACCTAGCTAAGATTGAGCCAGAGAAGTGGTCAATGGCTAAGGATGGGGGGGCGAGGTATGGTGTCCTGATGACGAACCTATCTGAGTCTTTCAATGGCGTGCTGAAGGGTGGAAGGAGCCTTCCGCTCACATCGCTCGTGCGTCAGACTTTTTACAAAGTCAATAGTTACTTCGTGAGGAGGCGAGGTGAAGCCGCTCAGCGCATCGCTTTGGGTTTCCCACTGACAGAAGCTACAGATAAGAAGATTGGGTTACTTATCACTGCTGGGTTGAATGCACATGTCGTTTCATTTGATTTGCAGAATGGAATCTATGAGGTGATTTTGAACCCAAGGGGGGCACAAGGGAGGCGAAGTGGGAGGTCATACACCGTCAACTTGCGGCGTAGAACATGTACATGTGCCAGTTGGAGGTTGTTGAAGATTCCTTGTGCTCGCGTACTGGCTGTTTGTAGAGACCAGAGCATCTCATATGTGCCGCTTGTGGACCAGTACTTGACATCACAGGCATATTGGGGAGCTTACCAATCGACTTTTCTACCTGTTGGTGAGCCTTTCAATTGGCCAGAAGTGGGAGGCCCTCGATTGGTTGCAGATCAAACGCGTTTGCGTGATGTTGGGCGGACTCCCTCACGCAGAATTAGGAATGAGATGGATGTAGGGGTCCCGGGTCAAGTGCGTTGTGGCAAATGCCGAGGTCATGGACACAACAGGCGATCTTGCCCGAGTCGTGCGGGACCATCAGGCACATGAGTGTTATGTAAGGTTGTATGATGAACTGTTTGGACATGTTTCATGTTTCATGTATGGTGGTTTGATGAACTTATTATGTGTGTTATGTAATGTTGTATGATGAACTCCTTCGACATGTTTTATTACGTGTTTTTCTCCTACGGTACGCACACTAACCAATTGTCACAAGGAAAATGCTAGTACTTAAATTAGACACAAAGTTGCAAAGTGTTGGGATAAGACGATAGAGTAAACACAGTTAATAACGTCACAACGATCCTACTCGCTAGCTTTGTCTTCTTCACCATCTATCTCTGAAAAAAAGTTTGGGTTTGGTTCAGGCCGAACTGGACGTCCATCAACGTAGAGGTTGGAAGGGTCATTGTACACAATCCTCCCCTGATGACATGGTGGCGTTGTCAAGAACGTAGGTGCAGCACCGAACATCGCCGACCCTGAGCCCGATGCTACGAAGCTAGACTGGGGGAACACGAATCGCATCTGGCCGTAGGGATCCATCATCATCGGCGGTGTGCCACCTGCACTACCTTATGATGGGTATGATGGGAAGACCATTGATGATTGAGTTTGCATCTCTGGTTGAGAGGGCCCTCCATAACCTGCCGGGGGTATCTCTGTCTGAGATGGGTGTGGCTGAACTGGAGCAGTCGGGATGTGTGGGCGTGGCTGAACTGGAGCAGCTAGGATGTGTGCATATGATGGGTTGTAGGACACCTGACTAAGTAGATGGGGTCCCTGCAATGCCATGTAGGTGCAATATTCATCCACTTTGCCCATCATGGAATTGTATTGGTGCTGATCGTAGAAAGAGCGAGATTCCTGTGAAGTCTGGGATGCCCTTTCACTTGCATCCATCACAAAATTGCCCTGCAATGCAGGTTAGATTTTGTAAAGTACATAAACATACAAAGTATATAAATAATTGAACAAGTACGGATATACAGGTTAGTGACTAACCACCATGTGATAGTCTGGAGCCACCGGCTGATAAACCCCCACCGGCGAACTCATAGGTGGACTGATGAGGCGCCTAGTAATCCTTGCATACCATGCCATGTATTGTGATGTAGCTTCGTCCTCGTCGTCCACTTCTGGTGCTGCCTGAATGAAGTTCTCGCGCTCATTCCATAGCTTAATCCATTCTGCATGCACCTAAGCCCAATCGTGTTGGTGCTTTCCCCTACGGTCCATCTTGTGCAACGCCTCGTCAAAGGCACATGTTGGGGGAACTACTGGCACATCCCCAAACTGACGTGTAACTCGCTCTGGGCGATGCAACTCCACAATGTCGAAGCATATAAGAGGTGTAGTAGATCGCCATATGTT
Organism: Persicaria tinctoria; assembly: GCA_037127255.1. Taxonomy (NCBI): domain Eukaryota; kingdom Viridiplantae; phylum Streptophyta; class Magnoliopsida; order Caryophyllales; family Polygonaceae; genus Persicaria; species Persicaria tinctoria. The sequence continues at coordinate 3,952,399 of JBANSL010000008.1, read as the reverse complement.
CATACCTTGTTGACATATGGGAGCTAGGCGACCTAATACATCGCTTGAATACGGCTCCCAAACAAACTGGATAGTAACATAAAATAGATGACTCAAAGAGGTTATGATTGTCCTATATCTAAAGCAGGCAAGTGTCAGCTTGGAGCACTAACCTGATCTGGAGTTTGACGATCGAATGCATCTCGGTAATACATCAGTGTCGTGGTGGTAGCTCCATATGAGTATGTGCCATTCAACCATCTCATCGCTAGCGAGTCCTCCCCGTTTCGGAAGCGTCCGGTAAATGCAGGAGGTTGTGACCCATAACCTATCTTCTTTCGTCGCTCTTGCCTTCTAGCCCTTCGAATAGCATTTTGGTCATCACCATCAATGTCGACGAAGCTAATGCTTGGAGGCCTTCCAATGGAGATCCTCTCCCATGCCCACAACTAGTAATTGAATATAATTAACGAGTTAACACATTTGCCAGTATATAGGAAATCACAAATGTAACAAGCATGTCGTACCTGCAACAATATGACGGGACCGACAATCTCAGACTTCTCGCGTGTTGTAGCTCTACAAAGCTGGCGATAGAGGAAAGCAAGGGCTGCACTTCCCCAGCTATACTGGCCAGCAGCCTCCAAATCCGCTAGCAATGGAAGATATAGTAATTGCACCTGGCCACCACTGTTATCAGCAAACAAAACCCCAGCCATAAGCAACAAAATATATGCCCTCGCTTGGCACTGAATGGCATGTTCCTCAGCATCGTCTGGTAAGGGCATCTGAAGGAGCTGTCGCAGCCATGCCACCTTCACCGAAGATCCCCTAATCTGATTCGCCGGGGGTCGGTGCCCAAGCAATGTTTCTGCAATGGTTGGCCAATCATACCATGCAGAACCAGTAACTGCAAGACCATCAACACGCAGACCCAATAGAACTGCCACATCTTGGAGCGTGATTGTCGCCTCCCCAACGTTCAAGTGAAAAGTATGGGTCTCAGGTCTCCATCTCTCTATTAAACTTGTCATTAATTCATTGTCTATCTCGAATGTGGACCCAAGCTTGTATATACAGTGAAATCCTGCCAACTGTATATAATGTAGGACTCGCGGGTCGGCAGCTAGATCTCTTCCAAACTTTCGCAAGTGCATCCTATGTTGGATAACACCATTTGTCTGCAAATATAACATTTAAAAACATTAGGTATCCGATCTATATGTTCCATTCAATTTAATTTTTCCACTTGGTCAAAATAGTATGTACTTACATATTCTTGCCGAGTCCATACATCAGTTGACCTGTGGAGATGTTGTCTGTGGAGCACCTCGTTGTTGAGCGGTCCAGGATTCAGTTGCATTTCCATTGTCAACTCCCTAACAGAAGGTTTTTTTTTTTCAAACTTACAATAATAAAAGGATTCTAAATCTATATAAATATATGTTAATCAATATCTATTTTCCTACAATCGCTTCAGTTCTAATTGAATTCTATTCTCCTACAATCACATACAATCTCTTCTCTTATAACTGTATGCTAATTAAATTCCACGCTCCTATTGATTTTTTTTTCTAATTCAAATATCTTCCCCTTCTATTTTGTAAATCTGTATTTATACTATAAAAAACATGTTGTGAATCTAAATTTATTAACTTAAATATATAATACACTATACAATTATATTTGTTAAAATCTAAACTTATTAACTTAATAACATCTTTTTTTATAAATATATCTTCACAATTTCAGGAATAATCACCCATCACAATTTATAATCTACAAAATAAATTCACACAACCAAAATTAATAAAAAAAATATTCTAGTTTCAACATTTACAAATTTCATATCTATACTAATCACAATTTCAACTCGGATTTTCCTATCTATACTAACAACAATTTCAACTCACAATTTCATATATATACTAACCACTATTTCAATTCACACCCGAAACAATTTCGGTTCAACTCATTGGTTCATTTCATCTCCATTAAAAAATCGAAATTCACTATCAAAACTCCCTTGCCCTGAAATTTTCGACTACCTTGAATCATCCAAGGGCTTTTTCCCTCGTTTACCATCACAAATTATGAACAAAACCGAATGGAAAATAGAAAAAAAAACTCACCGCGGTTTCTGATCGGAGATGAAAGGAAGACGAAGGCTTCTTCAGATGTAGGTTGAGGATGACGAAAATTGATGAGGATGGAGGTTGAATACGAAACCGCGTTTGAAGGACAGGAGGTTGAAGATCGAAACCGCCGAAAGGTTTGAAGAACAGGAGGTTGAAGACGACGGATGGGAAAATAAATGGGGTAGAGGCGGTTCGGTAGGGTTTCATTTAATGCTACACATAAAACGCGGTTTCAAACCGCGTTTTATGTGCAGCATTAAATGAAACGAATCTTTGACTCTTTTTCAGAAATTCCAACAAAGAAACGCGGTTTGAAACCACGTTTCTCTGTGCCACATCAGCGCCCTGGTCGCCTCTGTTGCCACGTGGAAAGTTGACTAAGAAACGCGGTTTGAAACCACGTTTCTTTGTCAACTTTCAAACCTCCTCCCGGGCGCCATTCCAATTTCACATCTTGCACATAAAACGCGGTTTGAAACCGCGCTTTTCTGACGACTCTGCAAAAAATGAATATTTTTGTAAAATGTTTAAAACAGTGAATATTGTTGTAATTATTTATTTATTTGTGAATATTTTGAAAAAAAATTCCTAATTTTTTCATATATTCACAATTTTCATTAACAAAACTTTTATTCTGATTAAAAAAAATACATAATTTTTTTTATTAATTTCTCTTTTTTTTACCTATATATTTTTTAATTTTAAGATGTCAGCCCACCCTAGTTACGTCCCTGCACACACAGAGGTTAGTTCCGGTGTACTCAACCTTTAACGTGTATCATGTACACAAATTTGGGTCGTTGATTATTTGAGATGGAGGGTGGAGATTAATTAGCCCATTTGTTTGATTGTCTGCATAGATGATTATTCGGTCGAGTACGGTATAAATGATTATGCACTAGTATATGAAGGATTATTCAATCGTATGAGTCTGTTTAGTAGGTTAGTCATTTTGATTATTCGTTGGTTTCACTATATTATTCGATCGTATTGGCGGATTATGCGATGATATTGCTTTATTATTCAATGGTATAACTTAGGGCCTGTTTGGTATCCATTCCCGGGAATGAAAAATGGGTAATCGGAATGGATGATTACCATTTTAATGTTTGGTAAGTCCAAAATTGGTAATGGGAATGATTACTAGTAATCCCACCATCCCCATTTTGAACCCAATTTCATTCCTCCCCAAAAGTAGGGTAATCCCCTCATTCCTAGTTTTTCCCACAAACCCTCGCTCTCCCTTACCGTCCTCGTCCGGCATCCTCCGTCCATATCTGCCTCCGCCTCCGCTTCCGCGCCTAGATCTGCCTCCGAAACCACCGTCGTCGTCCTCCAGATCTGCCTCCTCGCAGTCGCATATGTCGTCGTCCTCGGCTCTAATCGCCCTCTCTCTTCCTCTCTCGCCCTCGTGCCTGCCTGCCCAACCCTCGCCCTCCCTCTCTCTCGCCCTCGCGCTGCCTCCTGCTTGCCCAGCTCTTGCCGACGTCGTCATCCTCCGTCAACCCCGGTCTAGATCCGCCTCCGTCGGCCACTGTCCAGATTCGCCTCCATCTTCTCTCCATCGCCACCTGCATCAAATCCGCCGATGTTTGTCTCGTCGTCGTCGTCCCTCCGCCCACAGGCCTTTCGAGATGGTGGTGTCGCCACTCCCTCGCCCTCCCTCCTTGTTGCATTAGAACAGCGCCACCGCCCTCATCTGTTTTTGTAGTCGGCCTCCACCACTTGCCCAAACCTCCCCCTCCTCCTTAGATATTTACAAAATTTTGTTGAAAAAAATCTGTATTTTGATTTTTGAAGATGAATTTGTGTAATTGATAGGTTGAATTTGTGTATTTTCATGATTAATTTGATAGATTGGATTTGTGTGTTTTGATTTTTGAAGATGAATTTTTAGGTCAATTTCTCATTCCCGAATCATACCAAACAACATGCTATGGTAATGACTTATTCCCATTTTTCGATTCCCATTCCGATTCTCATTCCCATTCCGATTACCACACTCATGCCAAACGGGACCTTAATTATTCGATGGCGTTACAATATTATTCGATCGTATTGACGGATTATGCAATAGTATCGATAGATTTTTCTAATAGCTAGCACCATGAAATGACTAACCTACTAAACAGACTCATACGACTGAATAATCCTTCGTATACTAGTGCATAATCATTTATACTCGACCGAATAATCATCTTTGCAGAAAATCTACCACAAATGGGCTAATTAATCTCCACCCTCCATCTCAACTAATCAACGGCCTAGATTTGTGTACATGATACACGTTAAGGTTGAGTACATATGATCTATCATATATATAGAGGTTAGTTCCGGTGTACACATCCCTTATCGTGTATCATGTACTCAGAAATTATTCGTTTATTTGTTCATGATTATTCGACTACTTTCACATAATTATTCATATGTAAAAATATAAATTTTATTCCAACGACTAATCGTCCAATACCACCGAATAATTTCATTCCACTGAATAATCCCCCAATACAATCGAATAATCAGAAGTTACTTTTAATCTCATCCGTTGATCTTCTTAATTTAATGGCCCAGATTTAACTGATAACTTCAACAATAGTAGAGTCCTTGGTTGTGGAGGCCAAGGCACTGTTTCCAAGGGCATGTTGGTAGATGGAACAATTGTAGCTGTGAAGAAGTCTAAGAAGGTTGATAAACACCAATTAGCTCAGTTCATTAATGAGGTGGTTATTTTGTCTCAAATCAACCATAGGAATGTCGTTAAGTTGTTTGGATGTTGTCTTGAGACCGAGGTTCCATTGTTGGTATACGAGTTTGTACCTAATGGTACACTTTATCAATACATTCATGATTCATCATCCTGATGAAGATTTTCAGTTGACTGGGAAAGTTCGATTGCAAATCGTCGTGGACTGTGCTGGAGTTGTTGCTTATCTTCACTCATCTTGCTCTTCTCCAAGTTACCATCAGGATATCAAGTCTTCCAACATACTTTTGGATGAGAAATATAAAGCCAAAATATCAGATTTTGGGACTTCGAGGAGTATTTCCGTTGACAAAACTCATGTCACTACATGTGTTCAGAGCACATTTGGCTATCTTGATCCGGAGTTTTTCCGATCAAGTCACTTCAGTGAAAAAAGTGATGTTTACAGTTTTGGTGTAGTTTTGTTGGAGCTACTAACTAGCAAGAAACCCATCTTCACGGATATTTCTAATGAGCCTAGGAGTTTGGCAATTGCCTTTGTACAACTGATGGAGCCATGGAGGCTAGTCCTAACGAGCTGCATAGTATGTTGGATGCTCAAGTCTTGCAACAATGTTCGGAAGAGGAGATTGAAGCATTGGCCAAGTTCATTGAACGATGTCTAAGTTTGTCCGGGAAGCAAAGACCGACCATGAGAGAAGTAGCGACAATATTGGAGATGATCAAGGGACAACACTCTAAAGAGGGCGATCCTACGAATGATCAGGAGGTTAATATGGAAGAAGGGCATGTGTGGAATGAATATGATGAGATCGGCACCACAAATGGAGATACTTCCATTGACATTTCATCCTGCAACTACTCCTATTCCATGAACCCGCAACCTTTGTCATTTGATTGGACTTGAGGCAAAATCATATTTGATAGATTCCTGCTCTTTTTTTGGCACCTGCAAAGAAATATGGGTGTGTATGGATGTGGAAAAAAAACAGTTAAAAATTAAGTAGAAGTAGGGGTTTATTTTTTAATTAGGTTAAACGAGTGTATGACAGTTGAAACAGATAAAAACTGTAAAAAAAATAGTTAAAAATAAGCTAGAAAACGGTGCTTATTTGGGTGTTTATTTGACAAAAGTAATGTTTTATCCCTACCAATCACAAGTTGGTGTAGTGGTTATGGGGCTGCATCCCATGTCTCGAGGTTCGAAGTTCGAATCCCCGTGGAAACATGGAGACTCTTGTGAGTGGGAGGGTCAACCCCTTAATGGGCCTACAGTAACCCGATCCAGATGTAGAGTGGGTTAAGCCCACTTGAATTGGAAAGAAAAAAAGTAATGTTTTTTATCCCTTCACACCCCTAATAACAACCAAACAAACTTCACTTTTTACAAATAAATTATTGCATTATATATGGATGATGAATTCATTGTTTTTTTTGGGTTTAACAGCTCTGGTGTCAATTGTGGTCCTCCTGTGTACTTGAATTTAGTATACCTTATCCTTTGCCCCTTATATACGTTACTCTTATATATTTTTTTGTTATCACTTTGCCTGATTAACTACAAAGTGTTTACTTGACTAATCTTTTGGATTTGAAATTCATTTTATTAGATCCACATGTTTCCTCATATATAAGATAATCTTAACTCGTCTTTTATTCGTTTCCCTTTCCTCTCCTCAATTTTTCATGTCAACATTACTCAATTTTTCGTCTCTGCCATTTGGATTTTATATTTGTTTTATGGAATCCCTTTCCTCTCTATAGCTCTCCTCAATCCTCTGAATGGACAAACTTAAGTCATATTTAATACGACCGGTGTTGAGAATATGAAATGAGATCCCACACAAAAAATATTGTGAATCCAAACTTGTAAATAAGTGATGGACTACTCCTCTTGACCCCTATTCAATTTTATCCGGTATTATATATCCAGCGGTTCATCAATTCCTCCGATTCAATACAATTTTTACACACACAAAAATGATGGTGTGGGTGCTTACCAATATTTTGGTGATTTCGGTAGCCACATCCATGGGTGGCGCCGAAGCCTACGAAGTAGCAAAACCAGGTTGCCAAGATGAGTGCGGCGGCATCAAAATCCCCTTCCCCTTCGGCATTGGAGATGGCTGCTTCTTAAACACCGCAACCAACGCTACATACCGAATCAACTGCGACAACAGCACCACTCCCGCAGCTCCATTTCTAGTCAGCAACAAGACTACGATCAACACTAAAGTGTTAAGCATTGGTGTCGAAGATCACAGCATCCGCGTCTCCTCTAGGGTGGCATACCAGTGCTACGAAAACGGAAAGCCAGTGCCATCCACCACTCTCCACAACACATACAGGCTGCAAAATTTGCAGCCATTCAACCTTTCATCCACCAAGAATAGATTGGTAGCCATCGGATGCGACACCACAGCTAAAGTCGGGGAATTAGCCTCATCCGACGAGCTAATTCATCCAATCGGATGCATGGCTTCCTGTTACTCTTCAACTGTTGTGAGAAACGGGACATGCTCTGGCGCTGGCTGTTGCGAGACCTATATCGTGAGTATGTCCGAGCCTTCTGTCTCAGTCGACAGCTTGTGCAATCATAGTGGCGTCGAGTATCATAACCCGTGCAACTATGCGTTTCTTGGGGAGGTCGGCTCGTATCATTTCTCCTTAGCCAGCTTGGCTGCCACGGCTAACGATTGTGACGAGATGCGAGTTCCGGTGGTGTACGATTGGTCTATTGCGCTGTCCGGAAGCTGCTCGGAGACGAGGAAAGCCGGAAATGGGACTCTGACGTGCGGTCCAAAGGCGGAATGTGTTGATGGAGACGGCGATGGATGGGGATACCGTTGCCAATGTTTGAAGGGATACACTGGAAATCCGTACCTCCCACAAGGCTGTGAAGGTAAAGCTTGGATCATTGTCAATCGATTAATTAGGTACTATTCAAATTTATAAATTCGCCTATATCAGGCGATGGGTAGGGTTCGTTGCCTGAACATCTGGCATATTAAGAGCTCATTTGGTTTAAATTTTAGAAAGAAAAAAGGAAATTAAAAAATTTAATCATTACTCTTTCATCCAAACTTTTCGGACGAAATTGATTTTGTTTCTACTTATTTCAATCACTTATTTGAGCAAGGGATAACATGTCATTAATATTCCTCTAATCATTACCCCTCTTATCTTATTTTTAATACAAAAAATAAAAATTGCATTCTCATACCAAATGAGCCCTAAGTATTAGTATTCGGAATTGAATTTGCAGATATAAACGAATGCCTAGATGAGAGGTTGAATGACTGTCAGATACAGGAGTATTGTGTGAATAAGGAAGGAGGGTATGTTTGTGGATGCGGTAACGACTATTTTGGGTCAGAGGATGGTACACGCACAAATCCTTGTCGATATGATCAAGATCCAAATGGATACTTGAACAGGACCGGTAAGTTCAAATTTTAATTAAATATATACTTCCATTTCATATATCAAATGAACAATGTACAAATTAATTAATTCAATTGCTCAAAAAAAAATTTAATTAATTCAAAGTAACGTGTGTATATATAAAAAAAAACATCTTGGATAAACGACCCAAGTTAATTACTCCCAATTATGGTTCCGTGCATTATTAAACTTGTTGTATAGTGAAACTACTTTTCAACATTCGAGACTTGAATACGTCCATGAAAATGCAAACAAAATTAAACTTCAAAATCCCAATTCTTGATAAGGCCGGTTTTGTCATTGTCAAACTTCCGTTTGTATAAATACGTTCGACTTTATATATGGAGAGGATATTACGATGTGAAATGTAAATAAACTGATTATTCATATATAGATAATACTATAATATATTATTTGGCATAATATAATTATATATGTTAAAGTTTTTCAGATGAAAATTATTTATTTGTTTTAACATGATTTTGTTAAGCTCCTAGGCAGGGCCTAACTGATTTGTGAATGAAAGAGAGAGTTTGTTATAGAATTTGTGTTGCATTATATTTTGGATGCCTTCAATTACAGTTCAGGGTAGCTTATAATCATATAGGCTAAGGCCTTAACAGATTTTTTGTACTTATTTGTATGAGTTAGGTACAAATAATTATGTTGTTACATACGAATAATTTTTCTCTTCAAAATTTCATATAAATCTCAAGAGTTGATCTTTATAATCCAATGCTTCAGATTTATTCACAAATTACGACATAAGAGTTATTCAAGAGGACACCCCTTACCATGTAACGAGGGTCCTAGATTAAAAAAAAAAAAAGGGTATGAGATTGAATTTAAAAAAACACAGTTACCCATAGCGAACTAGGATTTACATTTAACATTAAAGATCGATACTAATTGGTGTAATTATATCTTTAAATATGAATAGTAATATGCAATAGTAAATTTGTATTAGTTTGTAAAATATGAATACTTAATAATTTATATTTGAATAATTAATTATGTCATTAAATATGAATATTAACATATTAGGTGAATAATAATTGGTAGTTACAAGCTTTTAGCGTTTAACCCACTGGTATTTATATTTAACCATTGTAAGTCTTTCATTCTTTTTAGATATAATGGCTCAAATTTGTCCCATTGTTACATGATCATAGATGTTTCACTGAAAAGTTTCTCTCCTCTGTGTACATGCATTCATATTAATTCCCTTTCATTTGCAGGTCCTAGAATAGTCTTAATCGCAGTGATGGGTTTGAGCATAACTTTTGGGTTATGCTACGTACTGGAAAGAAGAAGAGAGGTCAAAATAGATGATATCAAAGAAAGACAACATAATTTCAGAAAAAATGGTGGTTTGCTTCTTCAACAACAAATACCTGCTAGCGGAGGCGCTATGATTAGAGCCAAGATCTTTAGTCGAAATGAGCTGGAAAAAGCAACTGACAACTTCAACAATAGTAGAGTTCTTGGCACTGGAGGACAGGGAACTGTATATAAAGGCATGTTGGCGGATGGAACAATTGTAGCAGTGAAGAAGTCTAAGAAGGTTGACGACAACCTATTGGCCCAGTTCATCAATGAAGTCGTTATTCTGTCCCAAGTCAATCACAGGAACGTAGTCAAACTATTTGGATGTTGTCTCGAGACTGAGGTTCCCTTGTTGGTATACGAGTTTGTACCCAATGGAACACTCTATCACCATATCCATCACCCAAGTGAAGATTTTCAGATGACTTGGAAAGTTCGCCTTCAAATAGCCATAGAGTGTGCCGGGGCCATTGCATATCTACATTCATCCTGCTCCTCTCCTATTTATCATAAGGATATCAAGTCCTCCAACATTCTTTTGGATGACAAGTTTAAATCAAAGGTTTCGGATTTTGGGACATCAAGGACGATCTCCATTGATAAAACTCATGTCACCACTTGTGTTCAAGGCACATTCGGCTATCTTGATCCAGAGTTCTTCAGGTCAAATCAGTTCAATGAGAAGAGCGATGTTTATAGTTTTGGTGTACTTCTTTTGGAGCTAATCACTAGCAAGAAAGCCGTTTTCACAAACACGTCTCAAGAGCATAGAGGTTTGGCAACCGAGTTTATACAGTTAATGGAGACCAGTCCTAATAAGTTTCATGACATTTTGGACAATGAGGTCTTACAAAGCTGCTCGGAAGAGGAGATTGAAGCATTGTCAAAGCTAATCAAACGGTGCTTGAATATGAACGGGAAGAGAAGGCCGACCATGAGAGAAGTTGCGATGACATTAGAGATCATCAAGTCGCAAACGGATGAAGAGGCCAATCCTGCAGCTAAGCCGGGAGAGGGATGTGAAGGGATTGATCAGTTTGGCATTGCAATTGACGGATTCTCCGACACTTCAAGCTTCAATGACACGTCCTACTCCATGAACGTGGAGCCTTTGTAATTTGGTTCTAATTGAGGCCAAATGGATCTTATTGACAATTACATAAGCTTGAACATGTTGTTTTATAATCTTTAACCAAAGCTGCTTTTATGACAATAAGCTTATTTTCAAGAGTGATTATTGACATTTACGAAATCATTGGTCTCGTGGAAGGATAGCTGGAGATCAGTGGAGAGATGGTAAACAAGGAGGAAGGTAGGAAGAGGGATTAATGGGATGAGGGAGCCCGGGTCAGGTTTGCAACAGAGATGGAAGAAGTCACCGAGGGGCTTTAATTTATCAAGATCAATATATTGCAACACATATGGGGCACCAAGTCCGGAGGCGAAATCACTGGATCGGAGAACCAAGTCCGGAGGGTACATTGTAGGGCGCAGGAGATCTTGATCCCTTATAAAGGGGATGATTTAGGGGGATTGCTTAATTATCTTTCATTTATCTCTTTAAATCCATCACAACTTTTTCTTGAGTGAGGCTATAGAGAAGATTTTGAAACGGCTATTGACAAGATAATCTCTATATAATTGCACAAAAGGTCCTTATCAATTCTGCCGGTCTTGTTAAAGATGAAAGCTTGAATTTTGAAATGGGATTTGTAGTTACTGGATTTGTTTGATTAGGTGTTGCAATTGGAGAGACAATTCGTGGGTTGAAGTGATAGGATCGATGATGAAATGGGATTTGTAGTTCCTGGTGATTAATTCATCATTTGCTTAACAATTTCGGAAATAACTTTGATACAACACATTCTAGCATATGATATTGGCAGTCTTCAATGTTCTTCTGAAATTCAAACCGAAATCAAACAAGAGGACAGAATAACAACTAAGACTTCACTAAAAAACATGGAATCACGAGTCGCCAACGAACAATTAGGAAAGCCACGAGTTGCGAATTTGTAGAGGCGAGTTGCATCGAGAGCACAGATAGCCCACGGTGAGGCCACAAGGAGACAGCCATGGGTTGGGTTCGTTGGTGGGCAGGGGATCTCCTAACCAAGGAATTAAGTGGGTTAGATTCAATTCACAAGCCGGCGGCGGGCAGAGAAGAAGGATTCAGCCTGCAAGGCGACGGTGTTAGGGTTAGAACAGGGTGGACGAAGGAAGAGGGCATAAAATGAAAAGTACCTGCAATTTAGTTAAAATTGTCTTGTCAGTACTCATTTTAAAATCTTGTCTAAAGCCTTTATAATTTTGTTTTTAACAAATTCACAAAATCACCTTTAAAATAAAATTTACATAAAACCACCCATAAATTTATTTTTCTTTCAAAGAACTACCCATAAGGCCATGACTATTGCTATTTGTAAAAAAGTATTTTTAAAATGTTAAATATTCTCACCTTTTGTATTCAATAATATAACCTAATTATATTATAAAGTAACCAATTTTTTTTTAAAAAAAATATAAATACTTAACATTTTTTTCTAACTTTTTACATATACAAACTACAAAGGGTCATGGCCTCATGGGTGGTTCTTTGAAAGAAAAATAAATTTATGGGTGGTTTTTAATAACTTTTATTTTAAGGGTGGTTTTGTGAAAACTAACCTATTTTAAGTGTGGATTTCCATTATTATTATTATTATTATTATTATTATTATTATTATATTAAAGTTACAATGATATTATTATTTTTTACAATTAAAAATATCTATATCTATATGCTATTTTAATGAGATTTTTTCCAAAAAATTAATTTTATGAAATTATATCTAAGATACTTTTTATGGGAATCATTTGTATGATTTTATCCTAACTTTTATTAATATTTTATAATATTAATTTGTTATATTATTAAGATTACAATTTTGAAAAATAATATATTATACTAGTATGTATTTTATTTTTCTATTTTGAAGAAATTTTGGAGATTTTAATTTCTTGCCCACATTGCATATTATTTTTTCACAAGAGAATATATACGAGTTTCAAACTTTCAATATATATGAGAAACTTGGATAAAAAATTTTTATTTTTTTTTGAAATCAACTTGGATAAATAGTTAAATACGTACCGCTGACATACATTTTTCCTAGTCAACTCAATTGTGTTTTCTTTATATTGAAGATTGCAGACGTGTGTTGAGATCGATCAAAAACCATATATATAAATAATACGGAGTATATAATATAAAAGACGTGTGCTCAATTAGATCGCATAAATGAATTTAGTACCTAGGAATACTTCGAATTATTATTATTAATATCATAATATGATCAATTTTATATATGGATTTGACCCTGCCAAATTAAGAAGCGAGTGGTCTGCACATCTTCTATTGCAAAAGTCCTACGGGTTTAATGGTTGAGGACCGTGTCCAAAAACGCATCGGTTAGAACCCAATGAGAAGTAGCACATAAACTCAGGGGTGATATTCGAGTCGAACAAGTCGAGATTGACATGTTTAAGCTTGACTCGAACAGAATATTATATCTTTGAATATCTGTCAATTGTTACTCTCTGTCACATATTAAATTTTTTTTATATAGGAAAATATTCAAGTGTGATTAAGCAACACACTACCTGATCCTTCGACAGACCGACAGATCGACAAACGAACGAAATGTCACGATACAATACAAGGCGAAAAACATTAAAACATACAATAAAGGCGAATCAAGAGCCTGTATTCGCAATAAAATGAGTGGAGCCTAGACGAAACCAACGAAGACCAGACCAATTATCCATTGATTTTAATTCTCAAATCTTCTTACATTTTCATTTGAAATAATTTTTTTCTTTAAAATGTGATTGAATGGTGAACATACAAGCAAACACGTCTTGTATCCTGGTAAGCACAAACAATTCATACAACTTCTGCTTCATTTTTTGCCTATAAATTCACAACAATTTGGATTGTGGCTTCCACACAAAAGCAGAGTCTCAATCTAATCTTATAGTTGCCTAACTTAAGAGATCAATCTCCCACAAGGCCATGGCCAAGGCAACTTCCCCTGCGGCACTAGCCGCCATTCTCATTCTCATGACCCTCGCTGGGCAGAGTCTTGCCGCTTTGAAGGTCGGGTTCTATGCCAACAAATGTGGAAAAAATGATGTCGAATCGATTGTCTTTAGCGTGATCAAGGCGAAGTTCATCAAGGACCCTACACTAGTGGCTGCTCTTCTCCGTATGCAGTTCCATGATTGCTTTGTTAAGGTATGTCATACGTGAGTTAAAAACCAACTAACAAATATTTTAAATAAATTCATAAAAATATGAATCCTTTCAATTTGGTCCATATCATAGAGTACTTTTCATTAATTTGTGAGCATTGTGGATATATGATAGGGTTGTGATGCCTCAATTTTGTTGGATGGGCCGAACTCAGAGAAGACTGCACCGCCAAATGGTAGCGTTAGGGGTTACGAAGTTATTGATGCCGTCAAGGCTGCCTTGGAAAAGGCTTGCCCTGGAGTCGTGTCGTGTGCTGATATCATTATCATAGCCACCCGAGTTGCTGTTGTCATGGTGAGTCCTTTTAAATTTTAATGTAATGAATGTACATAGATCAACCTCAACATAATATAGTAAGATTCATATATGTTGGGCTATCAATGGTGCAGGCAGGGGGGAGATGGTACAATGTCGAAACCGGAAGAAGAGATGGACGTGTTTCTTTAGCTAGCAACGCCAATGCAGCTCTCCCTGGACCAACAATCCCTGTTTCCGCGGCTATTCAAGTCTTTGCTGCTAAGGGAATCGCAAAGGAAGATCTTGTTCTTCTTCTAGGTATAATATTCAACAAATCATTATATACATAAGATCATCTTTATTTATTACTAATTGAAACCAACAAATTAAAACTATGTAGGTGGTCACACCACTGGAATCACACACTGTGCTTTCTTCCAAGACCGTCTCTACAACTTCCGAGGTTCGGGGAGGACAGACCCAAGCATGAACCCTTCATTTGCACCATTCCTCAAGAGAATTTGCCCTCGCAATGGATCCGGTGGCAACCCTGTCAACCTTGACCAAAGCAGCTTGAGCAGTGTAAACAAGGTCGACAATGGCTTTTACAAGGCAATCAAATCGGGCAAGGGTATTCTCCAGATCGATCAAGACATTGCACGCGATGCATCAACCAAGGCTATTGTGTCGAAATACGCAGCCGACAACACCTTGTTCCAAACCAAGTTCGGTCAGGCACTCGTTAAACTCGGCAGGGTCGGAGTCCTCACCGGTAGCCAGGGCCAAGTCAGAAAGTCTTGCCACCGCGTTAACTAATTAAAGATCATCGAAGTGGTTAACAAAAACAATTGTTGATGACGAAACAAATTTCGTGTTGAGGATATGCACATCGTACGTATTCATTTGTTTGTTTTTTTCATTTATCATTTCAATTCCTTGTGATCGGCTTCATCCGTATGGTGTATTTGTATTATTATTGACTCATCAACAAATTTATATAAAAATCAATATTATTTTGTTGTAGATGTTTGCACTACAAAAAAAAAACTGCATTTGGGCGACAAAATTTGAGAACTGGGGCGGCAATTTTTTTAACATCGCCGATTCGCCGAACTTATATCTTCAGTGACAAATTCAAGTTTTATCGCCCAAAATAGTCTTTTGTTACTACTCCCTCCCTCCGTTCCAAAATAAAATTTCATAGTCATTGCAAATGTTATTTTTTTAATCAAATTTTTTATATAATTTCATAGTCATTGCAAATAAGTATAAAGTTGTAAAAAAAAAATTAACTAAAATAATAATATTTTATAGATTTTTTAACTCATTGAAAAACGTGCACTAAAAGACAAACGACACTTATTTTGGAACAGATGGAGTAAGTATTAAATTTGTCGCCCATAAGTGTTTGGGGCCACCAAATAATTATTTAGTCGCCCATTTTTGTGACGAAAAAAAAAATTGGTGGCCCAAATAAGAAACTTTGTGACTAGACCTGTCAAACGGGTCATTCGGGTTGGGTCACTTCGGGTCTCGGGTAAAACGGGTCCCGTGTATTTCCGGGTTGACTAGAACCCGGGTTTGTCCGGGTTTCGGGTCATTTCGGATCGATTTCGGATTTGTCAATTTTTTCCTCTTTAAATTAAAAAAATCATGATTTGATAATTTTGCAATAAATTTTAATTATATATAAACAAAATTAATTATATTTAATTAAAAATCAACTGGGTCACCGGGTCAATCGGGTAAAATCGGGTCAAAATTACCGGGTCAATCGGGTCACCGGGTCGAAAAAAATTTCTGGGTCAAAATTTCCGGGTTTGAATCGAAAATTTTCCGAGCGGTCGGGTTGTGTTTTGACCGGTCTATTTGTGACCCATGAAATGTTACCCCCACACCACCTCCCTCTATAGCCCTAGTTTCAGTAGTAGCTGCAGAGAGAGAGACGAGGAAGATCAAATGGAGGAGAAACTTATCGGCCATTCAGATTCTAATACACAACCTTCCGATCGCCCCGGCTGTGTCTATGCCGACGAAATCTACGATTTCTTCCACTAAGGTCATGCTCGCTACCTCGAACAATCCAAAAAATCGTTTGTCTTCCTTTATTACTCTTTCTTCGTCTCCAAGTGTCTTCAATCTCTACACAGATCTGAGCCTTGCTCGCTTATTCCACCTGTATTGTTGCCTTTTCAAGTTCGTCTACCCTGATTTCAAGTTTAAGTTCTTCTATTTTTGTTCTGTTTCATGTTGTTGTGATCTTCACAGTTCGAATTTCATTTATTTATTTCAATTTGTTGAAATTATCATCACAGAAAGCAACAAATCCATGGTTGCACCTTGATTTTGCTTCTGTTTCTCGGTGATTGGGGACTATAGAGGTGGACGTGCTCAACATTGATTTTGATTATGAGTTTGAAGCTTCTATGTTCTTCGATTTCAGCAGAAGAGACGGAGGAGGAGACCTCCCATGCCGAGGTCCGTTTTCAGTCTGCAAAGAGTTCTCTCGCTTCTCGTAAGTTCTGATTTCCTTTAGATAAGAGTATCGTTCGCTTTTCTGCGTTTGCTAGGCATGTGGTTGATTTGGTGCACGTACAATCTAGGTCGAATACTTGTGATTTCTGCGTTTTTCAATCTCAAAAGGATATCTAGAATTGGGAATTGATGAATTATATTGCTCAGTCTTCTTTCTGTTTGTATACTAAATTCATTTCTTTGTTAAGTTGGTTGCTCATAGCTATTTACAAATTAAGTAATTGCTGAACTTTACTTCATTTTTTGGGTTATAGGTAGAAAAGAGTTCATTTCTATTCATAAAATTCTCAGTTTCGGTAACACTTCGACACATCAAATTCCAACTGACATAGACGTTCTTTCAACTAATCATCTAATAGTAAACCTCCTATTTCTATATACTTCATTGTTTGGGTTATAGGAAGTGACTGTCACAATATCAAAGATTTTCCTGGTTTGGTCTTTAATTATTATGCCCTGTACTATACCAAGACAATTTAGTGTATTTCTTCATGAAAGCATATAGAAAGGAATATGCTTATCACAATCACTTGAAAGTTACGTCTGCATAACTAATTTCTATTGGCAGACCAATCACAAGTTGAGAATGAAATTTAGTTTGATTAATATACTTGTTATTGAATGTTGCAGACACTGGTGTTGGGCAGTCCTGGTTGTCTCTCACTAACTGTCATTGATCAGCTCTCACCAGGTACTTTATAGTTTGATTGTGGGATATTTCTTTGCTCATACAACTTCACAGTCTATTTTTTTGTTTTGGTTTGGTTTTATCTTTGTTCCGAGCTTCAGACTTGACAATCCCATGCCTTAATGACTCCAGAAAGGTCCAAACTTCAAATCTGCATGTATATGTAAGTTCAAGGGATGTAGATTTTTGTTTGGTGTTTACATATATGGCAGCAGATATTTTTCTATTCTCTAGGTGTAATTTATTTTGTTGAGTTCAATAATAGTGATAAATCTGCTGCCTTATGCTTGTAGGATCTTTGAATATTTGGTATTTCTCTATTTCTATTGTTTCATTTACTTCATTATTCTATGAGCAGGCAGCCGCAGGAGGTATAACATTTTCAGGGCCTTGGATGAGAGAAAAGGACAAATAAGATATACGAAGTCACTATCTCTAGCTAGTCAGGTGAGACAAGATAAGGCTGCTTCTTGAAATAATCCAAGACAAGTTGAATGAGATTAAATGAGAAAATTTCAGTAACTTCTTGTAGGCATTCATGCTTGACAGCATAAAGTTCTCTGCTAAAGTGTCTTCTTTCTTGTCTTTTGCTTTGATCTCCTGCTTTCTTGCTAGCAATTGCAGAATGATACTGAATTTTTCAAAGCACTAACTTCTGTATAGTGTTAATCACAGAAATTTTGTTTGAAGGGATTAGCAACTGCAAGAGTTGTTTGTGATAAATTCTACTGCTAAAAAGTTGGTGCAGAAAATAAAATACCATCCTGCATTACTTTTCCACATTCTTTCCCAGCCCGCGTTACGTATTCCTCCTTTGAGACAAGTTGAAGGCATCGATGTTCTACTTGAACCAGCAATTTGAAGCTGTGAACAATTTTTAGTGGTATATAGATTGTGATAATGTACTTGTTAGAAATAAAAAAATGGGTTTTTTCTTTTCTATTCTTTTTTCTGCTGCAGTGACATGCAATGAGGGTTTAACTTGTGTCTATCTGGCTTTAGAAAAATGGGTTTTGGCTTTGTTCAAGTCCTGACCTTGGACATGCTTTGAAACCCTCAACAATGAACCTCTTCTTCTGTTTGAGAGATTATGTGTTTTTTATTTTAAGAGGGTTCAACAAACTCTTTTTCCGAGTTACTTGAAAATGAAAACTGTTAACTTATATCTGGATTCTGTGTTCTTCTCATATACACACCCACAATCTGTTTTTTGGGTGTCTGTTTTGTTTTTTCCTGCAAATGATGCAATCAACCATGATTAGGGTTTTCTTTTGTTGTCCTTCTTACTGTGCAACTTTTACTTGCCCTTTAGGGATAACTTGAATCTGCTTACTAAATTACAATTACTTAATAGAGGAGGAGATCAAGGACTTGTGCTTATCCTGCGTTTTAACAAACTATTCGAGCAAGGTTCAGTAAACTTTCATGTTTTCTGGCCAGAAGCCCTGAAGCATCTCCTCCATCCACATTATCGTCTTCTTGGACTTGAAGGTTGGTACACTTCACACTCACCTGCTTCGGATCCATATTCATTTGTATTTGCTCTTACAATTCAAGAGAAGATAATCTGATGAGGATCTACATTAGCTGAAAGTCCCACTTTGTGCCTTATTTTACCAGGAATCAAGGCTAAAGTCAGTCGAACCATCAATTTGAAGGTACAATTGTGTATGTAGAAACACATTTTGTGTTCATTTCACGAGTAAAATGCAACGATGAGATTTTTCCGGTTGTCTTAATTTGTTCCACATATAAGCAGTGACAACTTTAGTGCAGTGACTTTGCAAAATCTAGTGTTTGGAAAGTTTAAGGTACAGTTTAGAGATTATAGATTTACACTTTGGAATTCAGTCTTGTGAAATTCCCATATAGCATTAATGCTGTTCTTTTATTCTTAATTACTCCCCTTTTTCTCCTGAATTGTTGCTTTGCCGGTTGAGATTGCAGCATTAGCTGAGATTTTCGTCTTTCTGTTGGTTTGAGATACAAGAAATAGGGAACTGAGATTTCTGTTAGCTGATACATGAAGTTGAAAGTTTGATTTCTTTTAGCTCTCCTTTCATATCATCATGGATACGATAATTTTGAGTTTCTTTTTTCAATTGTCAATAGAGCATTTGGTCTAATGGTATGATTCTCGCACCTAAAAGCGAGAGGTCCGAGTTCGATTCTCGGAATGCCCCACCTTGATTAGCATTAGTTGACAAAGGTGCTAGAAATGACATAAGGATGTGTTTGTTTGGTTGGCGGTGTCAAAACATAATTCTTGGGGGATATATTATATTTTATCATTTTTATCTTCTGTGACAATAAAAAATTTATCACAAAAAAAGGGGTACAATGGGTGACAAAAGAAAAAATTTGTCACAAAAAATAGGGTATTTGGGCGACAAAACTAGCACTTTGCAGTTTGGGCGACCAAATTTAAAATTTTGTCACTATAACTCAAGGGCAACGAAATTTTAATTTCATCGCAAAAGCGTTACTTGTGGCGATGAAATTTTTTTTGGGTCGCCGAAGCTTTGTGCGACGAGGCTGAGGCGACGAAAAGAGGACGAAACTCATTTTGTCACAAACAACTTTGGGCGACGAAAAAACCATTGTGTGACGAAATGTTTTGTCGCCCAAACTGATTTTTCTTGTAGTGTTGCATTTCTCGTGGATTAAGTAAGTGATCTCTTCAAGTTTTATAAGCAACTTATCCGTGTGTGATGCTTAACGCATACACTGCCAATATATCTTATTCGATCTAGTAGAGCTGGGGGAAAACTTTCTATATAAATATGATGCTGGCCAAATTGGTTTGCACTGTATAGAATTCTTATATATTTTTTTTCTCCAAATTAATGATCAATTAAAATTGCGGTTTCATCAAATTTATAATTTGAAAGAGCAAAACTGCGATTTCTTAGATTTTCAAAGATATCACTCAGTGTTTCGGCAAATTTATGATATGAAAGAGAGATAATTGGAGTCAAGAACAAATTAGGTTTTATCGATGGAAGTTGCATGTAGCAAGATTTTGGTTGGTCTCGCTAATGTTCAGAGGTGGGTAAGAGTCAATCGAATATATGGTTTGGTGTTGGCTTCTGAATTCATAAGAGAGTTCGATATCCAAGAGTTTTCTTTATGTCGATCGCTTCATTGCATAGTAATAAATAGCCAGATGAAAGTCCTACTTTCTACACCTTCAAGCGACGACTATAAAACCAACGCCCGTCGCGTGAGAACGCCATTAAATGAGCACGTGTTCAAGAGACGTACTAAAGTACTTTCTTCGTCGCTTGAAAATAGCATTAAATGATCTCGTCGTCAAGCAACATATATACTATGGTCCTTTCTTTGTCGCCTGAAAGTTCGTTCTGACACATACAATTAGGTCCTCCGTTTGGACGACCAACTTCCTTTATATGTTCGTCGCCTGAATACGGTCAGCATTTTTACTGTGAATTGAAGTGACAAACATTGATGTTAGTTGGTCGCGTAAAGCCAACCAATGATAGGTTTCAATATTTTGAGATTAGGGCGACGATGCTGAGTTTGTTTGTCGCCCGACGAAATAGTAAATGTATGTCACACGAAGTACGTAAAGTCTGGCGTAGTGTGTGAAGTATGAAGTGCAATCAAGCGACGAAGTAGTGTATATGTACGTCGTCCCAAATGCGTTACCTACTTTCTCTCTCTCCTCTTTTTCCTCTTTTCTCATTTCCCTTTCTCCCCTTCTAAATTCTACTATAATTAAATTCCCTCATTTTCATCTGTACTTTTTTCTCTCCCCATAATTAATTTTCGGTCCTGCTAATTGCACGGCGTTCATATCGTCAGGCGCACGGTGCCGGTGCCGGCTTGCTGAACCGGCAGATCCAGATGCCGATGCCGGACTCCCAAACCGGCAGACGTGGTTCGAGGGAATCTGCAGCTTTCGTCCAATCAGTCAAATCGACTGAAAAGCTGAACCAAAGTTGAACCAATCTGCAGGCCGATGCCGGATTCCGGGTTCGGCACGGTCACATCAATCACATCGTCAGAAAAGCTGGAGATTCCTGACGCTTGCGTCATGTCTGCAGGGTGGTGTCGGTGTCGGGTTCCGAGTCCGGCAAAGGGGGTGTCGATGTAGTATAAAAGGAAGGATCTCTCCCTCACTTGGTGCACCACACATTCCACTCCAAGCTCCCACCTCTTACTCTCTTACCCGGCGGTTTTATCTAGAGAGCTCCACAAGCCCGAAATACCGTCTTAGGAGAAATGCCGAAGTATTCGAACCTGATAGATCGATTTTTTCAAGGTTCGAGATCCCCTTCACCAGCAACTCCACCTCACGATGAGCGTGCGATTTCACAACCCGCGCCGAACGATCCTAGAGCGCAAGCTGCGGCGGAGGTAAGTATTGATTGTATGTTTAGTACATGTTAAGTTTATGTTATTATTAGGTATGGAATATTGATAAAATTAGATATGGAATTAGTGATGGAATTAGTAATGCATGAAAATGAGATATAGAATTAGTTTATGAAAATGAGATATATAATTGTATTGATTTTTATTTCATGAAAAATAGATATGGAATTAGTAATGCATGAAATTAGATATAGATATAATTATGCATGAAAAAGAGATATAGAATTTTTATTTCATGAAAAATAGCTAGGGAATTAGTAATGCATGAAATTAGATATATATATAATAATGCATGAAATTGAGATATAGAATTTTTATTTCATGAAAAACAGATAGGGAATTTGTAATTAAATTATGAAAGTACATGAATTTATGTTAACATGTCACTAAATATGATTCATGGGCAAAAATGAAATTAGATAATGTAGATTTATGGAATATAAATGGAAATAGCTAGATGCAGATGGAATATAGATATGGAATTTATGTGTACCTAATGGATATGGAATTTTATAATGCAGATGATGAGGAGGGCCGTATCCCAGTGGGAACGGGTTAGGCCAACGGCCTCTCTGAGGAGAGGTGATAGGCCGATAGAGCCGGCGAGAGCCAGCACATCGGCGGTTAGACAACCATCAATAGAGAGATCGATCCAGGAGCCCGCAAGGGCAAGCACGTCGTTTCTCGGGCGGGACGACGAGGATTTCTTGGGTGATTACACCGTCGACGAGGTCGACACTTCACAATTGCCAGCGACCCCTTACGTCCCAGACATCCCCCAGTCCCCCATGTATACGTCAGCCGAGGACGTCGACACCGGTTTCATGCATCATTCCACTGCGTGGGAACCACAAATCAACCAGACCCCCCCCCCCCCCCCATTCATTCGACCGTGGGTGGATCTGGTATGTGGCCGAACTGGGCGGGCATGACTGAGCAGCCCATCCGCGACGAGGGGGCATCCTCATCAAACCCAGCAGCTGGTACAGCGGCACGCGCGTCTAACCCCTTCGGGGTCGCTGACACGTTTGGGGGTATTTCTAGTACAGATCCCGAGCATAACCCCAACTGTCGTGCGGGGATGAATGACGAGTTGAACAACCGGGATGTCGACGACGGCCGCCCCAAGTATGTGGAGCCACTTCGACACTATAGGACCCACAGGTGTCAGTACCTGTGGTTAAGTGAGGTGTGTGTTACTGTAAGAACGATTTGGTTACAATTAAGGTTATATTATGTGCAACTGTGGTATCCGGTGGTATTGAATCCAACTCATACTCTTATTATTTGTATTGCAGGAGGTGGAGATGACAGTGAAGAGTATAAGGCGTGCAGACCAGTGGCAGTCAGTGCGCAACTGGCCTCGTTTACTGGGGCAGTGGCAGTGGTGGTATGTTGCGAGCCATAGCGGGTTACAAGTGTTGGATGACATCAGGATGGACACAGTGGATCACTGTCTCATCCAAGCATTTTTGTACCGTTGGCATCCAGAGACCAACAGCTTTCATCTCCCATGGGGGGAGATGACTATTACCTTGCATGATGTGCACAAGCTGTTTGGTCTTGCCATCGACGGACGCGCCATGGTCCCTAACATGACAAACCAGCTAAGGCAGGCGTGGCTGACGGAAAAATTTGGATTTGGCCTCCACGACTTTGTACGAAGTGGGAATGCATTTTACCATGGAAGCCTAGATTTCCACATGGCGCAACTAATTAACAACCCCCAGATACAGGCAGGTGTCATCGCAAGCGGATATATGTTGGAGGTTCTTGGCTGCTTGGTTCTAAACGACCGGACCACGACAACCATACCCATAATTGCTTTGGATTTCGTGACTGATCACCGAATCACATCTGAGTATGCATGGGGTGCGGGAGTCCTGACGTATCTGTATAGGCAGCTGGGGATCTCGTCGAGACAGGGGATGGCTAACTTGGGGGGCTGTACTGCTCTTCTCCAGGTATGTGTCCAACCCCATACATATGTTGTGTGTTATTATTGAACCCTCTGAACTCAAAATCTCACTTCCGTCGCGATTATTCAGTACTGGATATTCGCTCACTTCCCAATGTTCGCGCCCGGCGTCTGTGAGGACCCCACGGACCACGGAGACGCACGATGGGCAAAGCGGTACGCGAGTCGCCCTACACCATCAATCACCCCTTAAAGGACTCTGAAGTTCATCGAACAATTAGAAACGATGCGGGCAGAGGACGTCAAATTCATGCCCTACGGTCCCCTTGACTTTGATGGGTTTTACAGAGTTTCGCGGTACAGAGGCTTAATCCAATTCTCCTCTGTTATGGAAGCCTACATGCCGGACATGGTTATGCAACAGTTCGGTTATGTTCAGGCAATCCCCATGCTGCGAATCCTCCCCTTGCAACAAGTGCGACCACCTCAAGTCAAGGGCCTGAAGCTGACATGGCACCCAGTGGACGACCGTTGGGATGACCATTTGATTGTTCCCACTGTATACATATCCTTCAGCCAACATAGGGCTGCGCTGGAACCGCACACTGTATCTGCTGAGTACATGGGGTGGTTTGGTGAGCACGGCCATCCTTTTCTTTTCAAAAGCTTAAGCCACCAGGTTCCAGTAAACATAGCTCCGCCAGTGGCCGTTTATGATCACCGGGTACGTGTGAATAATACCAAAGTCCTTTCGTTATTGGTGTGTTGTTTAATAAAATGTTAGTTTTCACCATCATATTGATTGAAATGCAGCGGATGGGTATGTTGCTGCATCGTCTGGATGCTGTGCTCGCTCGGGGCGACGCGTGGGTTTCCACAGATGAGGTTCGGGAGTATGTCGAAGAAGCGCGGGGGGGGGGGGGGGGGGAGATGTGCCATTGGCGCCAACTCAGGTTCGGGCATCGCAGTTTTTCCATTTTATGCCAAACGCCTGATGAATGGCATGGAACTGTTAGCTGGTTTAGGGGTCGTTGCTGTCTATGCGTCGACCTATGATAGTTGTAATTGCGAATCATGTACTGTGTTTTGGTATTGATTGATGAAATCTGAAAACAGATTGTGGGTCTTCAACATTGCTACACCTCTGATATTGAATGACATTACAAAATCCGTAGCTGGATCATTTCAAATACAATAAGTGCGATCCCAGAAAATAATAGCATCACAACTACTGAGTTGCCCTTTCAACTAGACGGTAGTTCAAGTATTGTTGAATGCGGTCGTTGAACGGGGTATCCCATCCGTTCACACTTGGGTGGTGGAAGTGAGACCATTCAGGTGCAGTAGGTGGAAGTGGTGACCCTTGCTTAAGCCACACGGGGGTCCAATGGACTCTTGCTAGCCAGGCAACTGTAATCACCTCAGTTGGTGGAGTTTGGTTCGACCCATTCGCGACAATAGGAAAGCAAGTGTGAGGATTGTCGACACTTAGGACAGCAACGACCTTGCTGTACAAAGTCGCTACAGCAAGGGGGACCATAGGTGCCTCCATCCAGTTTTGATGACGATGTAAACAAGGAGCTGGGTCTTGCAGATCAACATTCTCGATGAGATCGTCAATGGAGTGTAATAGGCTTGCTGGTTGATACAACCACCGATTCCCTCGAAGCTCTTGCGCGACCTCTCTTCTGACTCGCATGTACTGGTCTTCTCCATACCCCAGCACAGCCGCTAAGGCCCGATAACCGCAATGACCATCAGGTGAAACCTGGCTACTTCTATCAACAAAGGTGAGCATGAAGTTATGTATGTGAGTTGTCAACAATACCGAATGATCAACCTCCCGATCTGTCTGCCGACCTCTACCTCTTGATCGACCTCGTCCACGCGCCCGAGAGGCAGCCTCTCGTCTCCCATGTTCAAAACCAGATGGGTCACGCTGCAATGATCGTCTCCCCGTGGGACGACCCTTTCGATGGATCCCCGTTGGCTCTCTCATGGTAGACAACCCAGGGTTGTTCATGTTGAAGTATGCCTCGCCCATCAAATCCTGCTGATCAGGCGTGAGGTTGTTGCCATCAATATCCCTCCGAAGGCTGACATATTCCTGACTGTTAGGAGTTGCGCCATCGTTGTCGCCACTTGATTCTTCGGGAGGAATTATAGGATCCCACATTACTTGCTTCCAGAAGGGATGAATTTGTGAGGCCTAATAGGTTGCCTGTTTGCGATCGCCTCTAAGAACTCATGTACACATGGTACCCCGTAAGCGTCCCTCCAATAGCGATCCCTACAGACACCGTCATGACTAGCCGGGAGTTCCTTCGCCATGTTGTAGTTGGCCAGCAGAAGCTCGAAACACTCATCAGTCACCAGCATCAATAGCGGGGCGAATATTGGTTCACTCATGACACACCGTTTGATTGTCAGCCGTGAATTCTCAAGGAACCCTCTGAGT
This sequence comes from Persicaria tinctoria, assembly GCA_037127255.1. Lineage (NCBI taxonomy): Eukaryota > Viridiplantae > Streptophyta > Magnoliopsida > Caryophyllales > Polygonaceae > Persicaria > Persicaria tinctoria. The sequence goes on along the minus strand of JBANSL010000008.1, from coordinate 3,926,280 downwards.
TGGTCTACCTGTTCGTTGACCAAGTTGTCAATGCAATCTGTTACGTCAATGAACCCACCAACAGCCGTCCCTAGCATGGACTTTAATTTTGCATGTGCCGACTCGACACTGTATCATAGAAAATATATTACCTCGGTTATGTAGGATTCTTAAATATTATAATAATTACGAATTTATACGATTCAATGTTACTTACTTATTCGTAGTTCGCACCCCGAGATGTAGGAACTTATCAACCCATGCACGAACTATCGCCTCCTTGAATTCCGTGAGCCATGTGTCTTCAAGGTACTTCATAAGACCCCATCGTGCCTCCCATTTCGCCTTCATCACTTGTAGACGACCTTCATAACTTTTTTCTGTCTTTGACTCAAATAAGGCCTTACATTCATTGTAGAAGGCGTTTCGCTTCTCGGTAGATTTCGTGATCCTACCCTTCATTTCAATGTTGCACATAATATGATAAGTGCACAACATATGCTTTACCGTGGGTAACTCCTCCCGAAGAGCCTTGATAAGACCCAACTCTCTGTCTGTATACATTACTTCTGGGAGTCGTTGACCGCACAAATGGCGTAGTCGCCGTAGTGCCCAACTACAGTGTTCTGCGCTCTCGCCTGCCATGAATACGAACGCAATTGCAAATGTGTTCTTCGTGCTAGTAATCCCAACGATCTCCAGCAACGACATTTCGTACCTATCACATTTTAATGAATTAGTCAAACAAATTGCTACAACGTATGACATATATAAAAGTAGTGGACGGTAATGTGATTCCTCTTACTCGTTCGTCTTGTAGGTCGAGTCCATCACGATAACATACGGAAACAACATCAGAAGATGTCGGGAGGTTGGATGGGACAAAAACACATCAGTAACCTCGTCTACTCCTGCTTTAGAGGAATTCCTTGTGGCGATAAAGTATCCCTTTTGTTTGAGTTTGTGAAGCGCTTGAGGCAGGTCCCTCCGTCCTTCTGCAACGGTTCTCCGCAACTGGGCTCGTGCATTGTAGACTTGACGAATGTCCATCACGCAGTCATGATCATCATACTTCATCCCGCGCAGCATAACCCCCGGTTTTATCCCAATCACTGTATCACGTCGAACCTGCCGATGTTGATCTGGAGTTAATCTACCGGCATAGGGATGTCCTAACATCACATCGTTTAGCTTGTAGTTATGCACACCGCATATAACCTTCATGGTCCAATTGTCAGCATCATTTTGACGACCCTCCAGCTCAAACATGCATCCGATCTTTGTCGTTTTCCCGCGCCTACTCACTGCAGGCGGAAAATCCTTGTCGACATCTGGAATATCTCTACCCCCTCCGTACTTATCACACACTAGACGAAAGGTACCCAAACCACTCATTTGGTTCTTCCATGACCGAGTGATCACAAGTACCATGTTCTTAATCTTCCCTATATATCTAGCCCATGCCTTCATGTTTATTTCATCAGTCCAATAACCATCGACTGTAAACATCGAGCTATATTCTGTACCCACATTTAGAGGTTGGTTTTGTTCCTGCATAATGTCACTTCTGTACTAAGAACTTTTTCGCCAAATAAATATCTAAAATACTATATTATATGATGGTTTCATTTTACAAAACTGTATTATTTATAATGTTTCGATTCAAACTACATATCCATTCAATTATATAATGTTTCGATTCGAACTACATATCCTCTATTTAAACATTCCGCTATAATATGATTCTACTCAAACATAATTATATAAAGGTTCCGCTATATATAAACGATCCGCTGTAACAATATTAACTTACCCCGAGATTCTTAACGAGCTCCTCCGGATCGCTATAGGCAAAAATGTCGAACGGTAATCCGCCTCCGCCATCTTCTTCCGGTAACGACATTTCCTCCGATGTTAGAATATGGATTTCGAATCGAACACATACTTGAGAACCAGGGCATCGCTTCTTTATATATAGGCTCGAACTTACCTCGGGCATTGGATGCCGGTTTGGGAGTCCGGCAAGGGCATATATGATGCCGGTTTGGGAGTCCGAGATCGGCAAGCCTGACTGCCGGATTGAGAAGCCGGCACCGGCACCGTGCAGTTGGCGAAAAACCGTCGTGCAAATAACAAAAAGGTTAATTTTTATTTTTCCCTCTCTCCTCCTTATCTCTCCCTATGTAATTCCATACTTTTTTGTTGTATTTTCATTTCGCTTTTGCAAATTTTTTTTTCTTCTCTCTTGCATTTTCCTGTATATTCTCCTGGCTACCTGTTGCATAGGTTACAAGTGTGGGCATAGGTTACAAGTGGACCCCAATTCGATTTCGGATTAGGTTAGCATCGCCACTTTTTCAGCTTTTTGTATTAGTTTTCCAAATTTGAAATTGCCCAAAGATTTATTAGGAGGTTTATTAACTATTAAAATTATTAAACCAATTGTCTCAAAAAATATTAATACAATAAAATAAATAGTATAATTATAAAGAAACGGCACTGCGGACAATAAGACTAGTTATGGGGTAAAGTAACAATTAGCCGAGTTGTTTTATCATAATTGTACAATTTCAACACCCCTAATTAGAACTAGTCTAATGGTTTATATTAATAAAGTAATTAAATAAGGGAATCAACTTATGAATTGGCCCCTTCAACCTATGAAACGTTGAAACTCATATGTGAAACAAAAATAATAATAATAATAATAGAAATCTAAAATTGATGACAATATATGAATTATGAACAGAAGCATGGTAGCCACGAGCCAATACATGTTTACCACTCCCATTGTGGCAACGACTCCGTACATACATACACATATAATTGACCAACACTAAATAATGTAAAGTCAAAGCCCAAACATTCTGAGACCGTACAGATATAACAAAACCATTCATTCCGTGATTGTTGAATTGTAAACATACAAGAAAGCACGTCTTGGATCTTTGCCTATAAATTCTCAACAATTTGGATTGCAGCTTCCACACCAAAACAGAGTCTCAATCTAATCTTATAGTTGCCTAACTTAAGAGCTGATCATCCCACAAGGCCATGGCCAAGGCAACTTCCCCTGCGGCACTAGCCGCCATTCTCATTCTCATGACCCTCGCTGGGCAGAGTCTTGCCACTTTGAAGGTCGGGTTCTATGCCAACAAATGTGGAAAGAATGATGTCGAATCGATTGTCTTTAGTGTGATCAAGGCGAAGTTCATCAAGGACCCTACACTAGTAGCTGCTCTTCTCCGTATGCAGTTCCATGATTGCTTTGTTAAGGTATAAAATCTGAACTCTTTTTAATTTGTTCCATATATATATTATAGAGTCCTTTTCATTAATTTGTCAACATTGTGTTGTGTATATATGATCATAGGGATGTGATGCCTCAATTTTGTTGGATGGGCCGAACTCAGAGAAGACTGCACCGCCAAATGGTAGCGTTAGGGGTTACGAAGTTATTGATGCCGTCAAGGCTGCCTTGGAAAGGGCTTGCCCTGGAGTCGTTTCGTGTGCTGATATCATTATCATTGCCACCCGAGTTGCTGTCGTCATGGCAGGAGGGAGATGGTACAATGTCGAAACTGGAAGAAGAGATGGACGTGTTTCTTTAGCTAGCAACGCCAATGCAGCTCTCCCTGGACCCACAATCCCTGTTTCCGCGGCTATTCAAGTCTTTGCTGCAAAGGGAATCACAAAGGAAGATTTTGTTCTTCTTCTAGGTATATTCAACAAACCGTATATATATATATATATATATATACATAAGCTCGATCATCTTAATTTATTTAGTTTTTATTAATTACTAATTAAAACCCACAAAATTAAACTATATGTATGTACGTAGGTGGTCACACTACTGGAATCACACACTGTAGCTTCTTCCAAGACCGTCTCTACAACTTCCGAGGATCCGGGAGGACAGACCCAAGCATGAACCCTTCATTTGCGCCATTCCTCAAGAGAATTTGCCCTCGCAATGGATCCGGTGGCAACCCTGTCAACCTTGACCAAAGCAGCTTAAGCAGTGCAAACAAGGTCGACAATGGCTTTTACAAGGCAATCAAATCGGGCAAGGGTATTCTCCAGATCGATCAAGACATTGCACGAGATGCATCAACCAAGGGTATCGTGTCCAAATACGCAGCCAACAACATTTTGTTCCAAACCAAGTTCGGTCAGGCACTCGTTAAACTCGGCAGGGTCGGAGTCCTCACCGGTAGCCAGGGCCAAGTCAGAAAGTCTTGCCGCCGCACTAACTAAACAAGATTAAGGTTAACTGTCACCACTAATTAAATTAATGTTGATGAAGAAATTACAAATTCTGCGTTGAGAATGTGACTCTATACGTTGATCACATCGTATTCATTTGTTTGTTTTTTCATTTATCATTTCAATTCCTTGTGACCGGTTTCTTCGGCTTTGTGTATTTGTATTAATATATATTAAATCGATCATCCACAAATTTATATGATCGAAAAAATTATTTTAATTATGCTTTTCATTTATCATTTCAATTCCATGTCAATTGTCAATTCTCACAAACAAGTATGCGATTTCTTCATATTCCTTATCTGAACTAACACTGCCTCTATTGCAACTTTAATGTTGATGCTTCTTCAATTCCCTTCAACAAGCGCTCAGTTCCCTAGAACGACAAATTTAATTTCGTTCGATCACTTGATCATCACTTTAGCTTACTTTACAAGGTCTTAAGACACATTTAGGTTCTACCATGTGTGCCTTACTTGACTTGTACATATATATTAAGTGGCGGACCCGGGGGGGCTCGGGGTGGCTTTAGCCCCACCCTGGGTTCGGGAGTGGAAAAAAAAGGGGCGTTTTGCAAAATGACCATGAAATTGGACCTAATTTGCGAAATAGCCGCGTTTTGGGACAAATTAGGGAAATAGACGCAAAATCGGGGCCGGATCAATTCGACACCTTCGGAGGCGGTTGCGGAGGTGGTGAGCTCGCCGGATCCGAGATCTGGACTCAAATCGCCGGCGTCAAGGAGGAGAGGCCGAGCTCAGAGATTGGTTACTCTGGCTCGCCGGATCCATGGCGATCGAGGAAGGTCGAGCGAGGCGGAGCGAGCAAGCGAGGGAGGAATGCGGTGGTGAGCAAGCGACGGAGCGAGGGAGGGATGCGGTGGTGAGCGAGGGAGGCTGGAGCGACGCCGGAGCGACGGAGCGAGGAAGGGCCGGCGTGCGCGCATCTCTTCTTCGCAGAATCGGGAGGAAGAAGAAGATGTTTTGATGAAATTACAAAAATTACCCTACAAATATGAGAAATTAAAAAAACTAGCTATATTTTATGATGTGATCCATAATTTATATTTTTGTTTTTATTTTTGCACAACAAAATGTTATATTTGCACAATATACAATTATATTTACACAATTTACGGTTATATTTGCACAAAAAAATGTAAAAAAAAATTTAAAAAAAAAACTAAACTCGGGTCATATTTGCATAAAATAAGATCATATTGAGAATAATTTCACAAGTCTCGATTGTCGTGCAACTCTTAAAACAGAGTCGTGCAACTTTTACAACAGAGTCGTGCAACTCTTAAAACAGAGTCGTGCAACTCTTAAAACAGAGTCGTGCAACTCTTACAACGAAGTCGTGCAACTCTTACAACAGAGGCGTGCAACTCTTACAACAGAGTCGTGCAACTCTTACATCGTATGTTGTGCAAAATATAATGTTTTAGTGCTGACATCGTTTTTATGTGAAATTTATATGTGCTGATGATAATACACATTTCTAATTGGCATTATAGGATAATTTAGTTGCATTTACATTGTAGAATATGCATATTTTAGTGTTAATTTAGATAAAACTCTTTTTGTGGAAAAGTTCGGAATCTACGCTATTTCGGTTGAATTGTGCAGAATCGTAGATCCGACATGGTGGAAAGCAAGGGAAAGCTGTTAAATATGGCCAAGAGAAGTCAAGAAATCAAGCTAAGAAGAGAAAGAAAGGAGGAAAGAAAGAACGAGGGAAGAACAATGAAGAATCAAGTCTCTGGGCATCAGTCGCTGCCAGCGAATGATACAGTCGCTGCCAGCGAGTGGAACCAGAAGCCTGGAGCCCGGCAAGCCCGCGGGAAGAGAGAGCCAGCGAGAGGAGAACCAGCGAGAGAGAGTCCGCGAGAGGAGGAGCCAGCGAGAGAGGAAGGGCAAGCAACGTCCGCTGCTAGCGACTAATCTCGCTGCAGCGAGACGTCCGCTGCCGCGGAAAATTCCGCTGCCAGCGAGAATCACCAGGACCCGAAGCTTCGGCTACTCGCTCCAGCGGAAGAAGGAACTCGCCCCAGCGAGTTTGAGATCTCGCGGCAGCGGAAGGCCCAGCTCGCGGCAGCGGGTTCAGTGTTTCGCGGAAGCGGAAAGAAGGGTCCTCGGAGAAGCTCGAGAAAATTCTAAGGCATGAAAGTCGCTGCCAGCGAGTGTGCCAGCGAGTTGGTAGCGGAAATCCAACAGAAGCTCAATCAAGGTCATTCGCTGCCAGCGGAAATTTCTCGCTGCCAGCGGAATCCGACGCTGAATTAATTTAGGAAAGTTCTATCTTTGATCTAGTTTGTTTAGGAAATTTCTATCTTTTATCTACCTTTTATGGAAGACATTAGGCTTATAAATAGGATGTTCTAGGGTTAGTTTAATGAAGTTTTCAATTGGAGCAATCACCATTGAAGAGAAGAAAGTTTAGGTAAGCCATGTTTGGTTAATTTTGTAGTTTCCGCCTACACTTTCGAGACTTGGTTGGTGGTTTGTGAGTTTCTAATTTAAGTTATTTTCCTCTTTAATTCTTTCAACTCCTTTGTGTGATATTTATTATGCTATTGATGTTATCTTGATTCGCGACCTTGATAATATTGATTTCATGCTAGGATTTAATACTTTCGTATTTGTGTTATTTCCGTAGTAGCACGCATAAGAATGTGGATTCCTTGTTTGAAGCATGATTATGTAGGGAGTTGACATATATCTTAAACATTGATTTACCGTGTTTAATTGGTGTTATTTATATGCTCAAGTTCTTGGGACTATTTGCTATCTCTTTGTTAAATCTTGACCGTGTTAAGGTTGCATTGAGGTGTAAGGGATTAATTGGACTCGTAGGACTTTTAATCTACTTAAACCAAGACGAGAGGAATTCGTAGGAAAAGATAATAACTTGAAAAGGATTCGATGATCAATAAAACCAACCAAAGTCGAGAACTTGTAGGTGGAAACGCTTTTCTTCTATCCTTTATTTGCTTTTGTCAATATTATTTTCTTTTATTTTCATTCATAAAAATCGTTTCTTTTATATTGATAAATACACAATATTTAGAAATACTTGATTCTCTAGGGTTCGACCCCTTACTTGCATACTATACTAGTTTGTTTGTTTGGGAATAATTTTTGGCGAGGGAAATCAACGACTTTCCTTCCGTCAGCTGACATCGTGCAACTCTTACAACATAGTCGTGCAACGCTTACAACAGAGTTGTGCAACTCTTTAAACACAGGCGTGCAACTCTTACAACACAGTTGTGCAACTCTCATTTCACCAATCTACCGTGTTGTGCACTTATTGTCTATTGATGAGCAACTCTTAAAACAGAGTCGTGCATCTCTTAAAACAGAGTCGTGCAACTCTTACAACAGAGTCGTGCAAATATAAGAGTACGTTGTGCAAATATAACCGTAAATTGTGCAAATATGACCCAAATCTAGTTTTTTTTTTAAAACATTTTGTCATGCAAATATAAGAGTACGTTATGCAAATTTAACCATAAGTTGTGCAAATATATAACATTTTGTTGTGCAAAAATAAAAAATATAGTAGATTATGGATCAAATAATTAAATATAGATACTTTTTTTAATTTCTCATATTCATAGGGTGATTTTTGTAATTTGACATAAAATTCCTTCTCCTTCCTACGATTATACGATTCTCAGCAAGAGGAACATGTCGATCAACGCCGGCTCGCAATTGGAGTTCCTCGTTCAAGATCGGCGCCGAATCGGAGTCGAAGAGGAACAAAACGATCGGAATCGAAGAGGAACAGAATGGATCGGAGTAGAAAAGGTCGAAGAGATCGGAATCAGATCCGGCACCTCCCTCCCTTCCCGATTCCAGATCGGATCCGGCGCTCGGTCGCCGCCGCCACCGCCTTCGGCTCTGCTCCGCCTCGCCGCTGCTCGCTCCGCCTCGCTCAATGGCCAGATTTGAGCAACAGCTCCCTCGGACGATCCATTCCAGTTCTTCAGATCCGACGCCGAAGAAGCTTCGCCTCCAGATCCGGCTACGAGCGAGAGGGCGAGGACGAGAGAGCGAGAGGGCGAGCGAGCTCGAGGAAGCGACCGGAGAGATCGAGGTAGCCGGAGAGAGCGAGAGATCTGAGCGAGCGAGAGAAAGGAGAGACACAATTAATTAGGGTTATATAGTAGCTATTTTGCTAAATTGTCCAAATACGCGACCATTTTGCAAAAACGTCCTAATAAAGTGCCTATTTTGCAAATTTTTTCAAAAAGAAATTTATATGTAGGGGTGTTTCTGTAACAATTATAAATAGAAAGTCTATACAATCACTATGATCTCTTGGCCCAGTTGGTTTTTGGATAGGGAAGGGAGTCTCTGCCAAACGGTAGACCCGAGATCGAGCCCCCATCATTCACCTTTTTACTACCCCCTTTCTTTTTTCTTTTTCTTTCTTTTTTAGCTTTACACTATTTGATTTCCCCATCAAACATTCATATACCCTTTTTTCCATCCATCATAACCCCCCCTCCCCTTTTCCTTTTTTTTTTAGCATTACACGTTGAGGGTTTTAAATTTTGTGAAGTTAAGGTTTATGATTTCGCGAATTAAATTTGCTAATTTGTTTCTCTTACTTTTTTTTCTCTATGAAAAATGTCAAATTAAATGAAAAATCTCTCATTTTTTTTTGATAATTTTTATTTTTTCTACTAAAAATGAGAATTTAAATAATAAATTTAATAATTTTTCTAATGTTTTTTTTTAAATCATATATTTTTTTATATATACATGTAAAAAAAAATTCAAAAATCTGTTTAGCCCCCCTAAGAAAATTTCTGGGTCCGCCACATATAGGCTCCTTAAAGTGACCTCATTATCTCAATTCCTCTAATTGAAACTCCATTCTTCACCTGCATCATGAATTGAGTTCTTCAAAGTCTCTTTCGCTTATATCATTAATCCTTTTCAATCTTTTGATATTGAGTTCTCTTGCTAAGTTTATTATTTCCTTCTTTCTTGCATAATACTCTTTTCAAACATATAAGACCTTGTTTGTTTATTTATCATAATCAAAGTACTTTAAATTCTATATGGGATCCGAATATAATTCCCAATGATTTACACATTTTATATGATGACAGATAGACAAACAACTTCATGATAGATAAATATACATATATAATTATATAATGTTTGTATGTTATTTGTTATCATGAAAATTTTACGCTTTAGAAGCCAAACTCATACTTCTGTCAAAGGGGAAATTGTGATGCTTTGATTAAGAACAAGTGTCACAATGAAAATCATTGAAATCAACTTGCTTAAACATATGCAAATGTCTCAACTTAATTAGAAATGGAAACATGTTTAAATTTAGCATGGGATGTCTAGATTAGTGCTAACTTTATTAAAACTACTTTCAAAGATCCCACTTTCACTCTTCTTGTTTGTCCCTTCTAGCGCCTTGTATAATCCATTGTCCCAACCAGTCAGCAACTACACCTTCTTAGTTCCAAGATCCTAGAAAAAGCAATGAGTTCTAGTAAACACAACTATCATATCATGATCATCTAAAAATTTTCCAACTGACAATAATCTGCTTTTAAAATCTGGAACAAACAACATATTAGTGAGATTCAAACTGTATGTCGAGTGTAATCCTCCCATATCAGTCACAGTTTTCACAAAGCCATCAGGTTAGCCAATGTGAACTGGATTGTTAAGCTTGGCCTTGTTCAAGCGTAGTTGAGACTCATACATCATATGATCACTAGCACCAGTGTCAATAATCCATTTCCAGCTTGATAATTGGTATGATTCTGATAGGAATTCTCATTCTTATTTGTAGCTGGAGCACTAGAGTTAGAAGACAAGCACTGAGACCCTCATGAGGCTTCTTTTCCTCTATAATAGGCTCTGTTAATGTTTGGCAATGGATCCATTGCTAAAATCTGATTCATGGCTCCATCATAACCGTCATTGAGGCTTACCAGCAACTATCACCCTGTTCTTGGACTCTATATCATTAATATCCTTTTCAGATCACATGTGCAACGCAAGATAGCCCCACAACTACATTTTTGGCAAGCCTTCGAAAACTTGAAGCTCATCCTAAAGCTTCTTAAACGTGTTGTATAGATCAGCTAGAGACATGCTTACCTGAGAAATGGTATAGAGTTTCTTCATTACTTGGTAAATAAAATGAGCATTCGACTGACCAAAACGTTCCACAATTTCATCCCATAACTATTTGCTTCAATCCACAAACAGCAATTCCTCAACAATGTTTTTGTTCATGGAGTTTAAAAGCCAACACCGTACCATAAAATCAACATGGATCCACCTATGCAAATCAATTGAATCTACAACAGGTCGAGCACACGACCCATTAACAAACCCGGGCTTACATTTGGCACCTAAGGCCATCCTTCCTCTACTCCAAGTCATGTAATTAGACTCATCAAACAGAATAGCAACCAACTGAGAACCTGGATGATTAGAGTTGGACATATGCAAAGGGTCACCTAGATTAACCCGACTACTAGACTCATCTTGATCTCTCACAGTGGAATTCATGGCAACACGGATCATATATCACAAAGAAAATGTAAACGGAAAACCAAAAGAGGGAATAAATCAGAAGATCTCACCTAGATGCTTTGATATCATGTGAAGAATATGATTCCAGACAATAATATGAGCACAACAACTCAAATGTAAAGGAAGAGTCACTGTTTCATAGAAGAAATGAAGGAAGCATGACTAAAGATAGAAAACTGAGGCCTTCTTTCATTCATTGCAGCAATCCCCAAAACCCTACTCGATTGACAGTTTGTGGGCAGCTTAAATAGCATGAAATCCTTGAATGTGATTGGCGCATCACAACAAGACAAAAGAACAAGCTAATATATTACAAATAGAAACGAAATTAAGCTGAAATGAAATGAAGGTGAAATGTAGTTATGCATAGGAGTTGAGGTGTGCAGTTGAAATTCACACTCTTCATAATTCTTGTCATCGACAACTCACAAAATAGTAAGAAAATTGTCAAAGATTGCCCAAGGGTACAGTTTGTTTGACGCAAACACATTATACATTATATGAACTTTTTCTCCACATTTTATCAACACTTTATCCAAAAAAATAAACACAAGCATTACTATTTTTTTTGATGCAGTAGGAAGTCGTGGAATGTACGCAAGCGCGAGCCTTTGAAGATAAAGGGTTCGCAAGCGACGAAACCGTAGAAAATATACTTAGAATTCACCAGAAGAGACTTAGAATCCACCAAGGAAACAGAGAGAAATTTTTTTAAATCAATATTTGATTAATAATATGAATGATTGATTATGACATATGTCTACAATTGTTTAAATAGAACAAAACCCTAGTTCCTAATTTGTTTGTTAAGGATGGCTAAAAAGATAAAATATGAAAATAGCCTAAAATTATTATAAAAATAATAAACCCTAAAAACTTATCTTAACACTAACTAAAAAATAAAATTTATCTCCTAAAAGATAGAATTTCGCTCATGCGTCATTTTTTATAACCAAGCATTACTATTTCGTTAATTACAAGTAAAATCACATCATATCGCGTAGCAAACAACGTACCCTTACAAGAGCTATTAATCAAGTAAAATAGGGGATTCAACGTACGAATTGGCCACTCCAAATTCTCCAATTACCTTATTAAACATCAAATTTTAATTAATAAAACTCCAATATATGTGTAATAATTAAAAAATATATAAAATTGATGACTACTATATCAAGAGAAGCTTGGTAGCCACTAGGCACTAGCCAATACATGTTTGCCACTCCGTTGTACGACTCCACTATGGTTTAATCATACTATCAAATATGATTGACCAATACTAATTAATGTTAAGTCAATTAAAGCCCGATAATTAATTAACTAATTATGAGATACAAGCAAAACCAACAACAATTAATCCATCGTTTTATTCATTCAAATATTTTGCAAAAAAACTTAAAATTAAGTACACAAACATTATTATTAATTGAACTAGGGTGGCAGACTCGTGCTACGCCCGAGACATTTTTTTTATATCAATTATGTGATTAAATTAAAAGATTGCTCATAAGCAGTATATTATAAAAAAAAATATTAAAAAATACAGTATAGAAAATTTGCATGATATTTTATATGTAAAATATTATAATATGAGTCCTTTTATTTAAAATGTTAAAATAAATACATTAAATTGATTAGCCCTTTATCACGTACTATCCACATCTAATATGATCAATTTCCTTGATAATTTCATTGGTGTATATATTATCTATGCAAAAAATATAAAGATGTAATTATTTAGTAAATATATAATGATATAATTAGCTATATACGGAGTATTTGTTTAGAAATTGTAATAACATATTGCATTAAAAAATAGTTTCCAATATAGTGATTTCGAATATTCTTGAAGTTCTCAAGACATGATTGAGATTAGTTTGCTTTAAATCTATGGATATATGATTTATAAAAAGTTTTTAGATATCCAATAAAGAAAAGTTGAACTATTAATGAAAAATAAAGTATATATATATTAGTATAAAATTGGCTATCCATGGAATAATATAATATTATGAATATAAATTCAAACAAAATAACAAATTTGTTTCTACTTAAATGTGGTAAAAAAAATTACTTTGTTGTATATATAACACGTAAAGTATTTCTTTGTTTAGCCTAAGATATTCATCAAATTAAAGAGAAAAGGGTTGATAATGATGTAGTAAGAGCAAAAATAAATACCTTTTAGGATATGTACAAAGTACAAACTGGTTGCTTTCGAACTCTGTGTATAACAAATCTTATAAATGAATAAAAAAGTTAAATGAAATAATTGTTTAAAATAATATTTAAATGGAAATATAAATGAACAAAATAACTAATTTGAGGTGTGTACTTACATGGTGTTCTCCTTTTAGATGAATGACTAACTGGATGTGAATAGAATGAAAAATCATGATACTCATTGAGTGGTTTCATAATAATAATAATAATAAAAAAGGGTTATAGAATGTGAAGAGATTTATCTACATTTAATTAGATGTTTATTTACTTCAAGTTTTGGTAACTCCTACAATCAATTATCATTATATTCATTTTTGAAACTCCTAAAACTAATTAACACTATAATCAATCACTAATATCATTTCAATCATGATCATTTTAATTTTCTGTATATATAAGTAAAATTAGGCATTAAATGGACAATTTTGCATTCATCATAAATAAAAAAAAACTAAAAAATAATGGCAAAATAATATATGTTTAGTAAATTCATGTAAATTGTGTGTTGGAAATGAATTTTTGATAAAGATGAAAAAGATGGGGGAAAATATATCAGAAATTAGATATTATCAAATATAATGCTATATATAATTTTAAAAGCTACAAAAATGACTGTCAATGAGAAAAAAAAACATAAATACAAACTTTCTAAATTCGTGTATAAAAATCTTGTAAAAGATTACAAAATGTGAGATAAAATAATTGTTGAAAATAATATTTAAATCAAATTATAAAAGAACAAAACAAACAGCCAGATGTGAATGGAATGAACAATCATCAAGTGGTTTTATAATATAAAAAGAGAGGTTATAGAAAGCGAAGAATTTTATCTACATTAATTAATTAGATGTTAATTATATTAATATTAAACTTACTTCAATTTGTTGCAACTCCTACAACCAATTATCATAATATTTATTTTTTGTAACTCTTAAAACTAATTAAGCACTATCATCACTAATATCATTTCAGCCATTATCATTTCAATTTATATATATAATTAGGCATAAAATGGACAGCTTTGCATTCATCATAAATAAAACAAAATAAAAGAATAATGATAAGATAACGTGTTTAATAAATTTCAAGGCATGCAAATTTTAAGGAAAAATAACGTACGGTTATTGGTGTCTAGGTTTTGTTGTTTCATCATATAGTTGATAAATGAATATTGCAAATAAAAAAACGTAAAAGTATATTAATATCAAATTTCATTTTCAAAAAGTTTTTTTTTTTGTTCTCATTCCAAGAGATACCCATCTAGACATAATTTAATAAGTAAAAAAGGAAATTTGATAAAGATTCAAAAGATGAAAAAAATATATGATGAACCGGGACATTATAATTTTAAATTTTATGAAAGATAATGAGACTAAAAATTATTAAAAAAAATTCCTTAATTTGTATATATAAATATATTATAAACGAATACAAAATCTAAGATGAAATTATTTTTTAAAATTATATAATATTTAAAAGAAAATTATCTAAATAAAATAACTAATTTGTAGTGTGTACTTACCCGGTGTTCTCCTCGTAGAGGGATGGCTAACCGAATGCAAATAGGATGAACAATCAAAGAGGGGTTTTATAATGGGAAAAATAGAGGTTGTAGAATGTGAAAAGCTTTTACCTTCATTAATTAGATGTTAATATGAATAACAAATTTACTTCAATTTTTGTAACTCTTAATGTAAATTATTCAAATTTTAATTTTTGTAACTCTTAATATTATTATTTGAACTATTATATACATAAAAAAAAATGGTACGTTTATATGATAGAAGATAGATATAGATAATTCAGGGTAATATGAATATCAAATTTACATCAATTTGTTGCAAGTCCTAGCTACCATAAATTATCAAAATATTATTTTTTGCAAATCTTAGAATCAATTAGCACTAACGTATGTATTATTGGATTATTTTAAATATATTATAATTATTATTATTATTATTAACGATGACAAAGTCAAAAAAAAAGAAGGAAGATGTGGTTTGAATTTATATAATTAGATAAATAATTAGGTATGAATTTATACAAAGAGTTTTAATAAAAATATGGAGAAAGTGTAATTGTTAGGATTCGAACTCAAGACCTTACACATAAGAAACAACTCTTTTAACCATTGAGCTATAGAAGTATTTTTGATATTGGATGGAATAGAAATAAAAAAATACATATATGATGAATCATTAAATGGATGGACAATAAATGAGAGGTGAACACAACTTTTCATGTATTATAGATGGTAAACTTAGAAGAAAGCACGTCTTGCATCTTTGCTTAGCTATAAAATAGCAACAATTTGGATTGCAGCTTCCACACCAAAACAGAGTCTCAATCTAATCTTATAGTTGCCTAACTTAAGAGCTGATCATCCCACAAGGCCATGGCCAAGGCAACTTCCCCTGCGGCACTAGCCGCCATTCTCATTCTCATGACCCTCGCTGGGCAGAGTCTTGCCACTTTGAAGGTCGGGTTCTATGCCAACAAATGTGGAAAGAATGATGTCGAATCGATTGTCTTTAGTGTGATCAAGGCGAAGTTCATCAAGGACCCTACACTAGTAGCTGCTCTTCTCCGTATGCAGTTCCATGATTGCTTTGTTAAGGTATAAAATCTGAACTCTTTTTAATTTGTTCCATATATATATTATAGAGTCCTTTTCATTAATTTGTCAACATTGTGTTGTGTATATATGATCATAGGGATGTGATGCCTCAATTTTGTTGGATGGGCCGAACTCAGAGAAGACTGCACCGCCAAATGGTAGCGTTAGGGGTTACGAAGTTATTGATGCCGTCAAGGCTGCCTTGGAAAGGGCTTGCCCTGGAGTCGTTTCGTGTGCTGATATCATTATCATTGCCACCCGAGTTGCTGTCGTCATGGCAGGAGGGAGATGGTACAATGTCGAAACTGGAAGAAGAGATGGACGTGTTTCTTTAGCTAGCAACGCCAATGCAGCTCTCCCTGGACCCACAATCCCTGTTTCCGCGGCTATTCAAGTCTTTGCTGCAAAGGGAATCACAAAGGAAGATTTTGTTCTTCTTCTAGGTATATTCAACAAACCGTATATATATATATATATATATATACATAAGCTCGATCATCTTAATTTATTTAGTTTTTATTAATTACTAATTAAAACCCACAAAATTAAACTATATGTATGTACGTAGGTGGTCACACTACTGGAATCACACACTGTAGCTTCTTCCAAGACCGTCTCTACAACTTCCGAGGATCCGGGAGGACAGACCCAAGCATGAACCCTTCATTTGCGCCATTCCTCAAGAGAATTTGCCCTCGCAATGGATCCGGTGGCAACCCTGTCAACCTTGACCAAAGCAGCTTAAGCAGTGCAAACAAGGTCGACAATGGCTTTTACAAGGCAATCAAATCGGGCAAGGGTATTCTCCAGATCGATCAAGACATTGCACGAGATGCATCAACCAAGGGTATCGTGTCCAAATACGCAGCCAACAACATTTTGTTCCAAACCAAGTTCGGTCAGGCACTCGTTAAACTCGGCAGGGTCGGAGTCCTCACCGGTAGCCAGGGCCAAGTCAGAAAGTCTTGCCGCCGCACTAACTAAACAAGATTAAGGTTAACTGTCACCACTAATTAAATTAATGTTGATGAAGAAATTACAAATTCTGCGTTGAGAATGTGACTCTATACGTTGATCACATCGTATTCATTTGTTTGTTTTTTCATTTATCATTTCAATTCCTTGTGACCGGTTTCTTCGGCTTTGTGTATTTGTATTAATATATATTAAATCGATCATCCACAAATTTATATGATCGAAAAAATTATTTTAATTATGCTTTTCATTTATCATTTCAATTCCATGTCAATTGTCAATTCTCACAAACAAGTATGCGATTTCTTCATATTCCTTATCTGAACTAACACTGCCTCTATTGCAACTTTAATGTTGATGCTTCTTCAATTCCCTTCAACAAGCGCTCAGTTCCCTAGAACGACAAATTTAATTTCGTTCGATCACTTGATCATCACTTTAGCTTACTTTACAAGGTCTTAAGACACATTTAGGTTCTACCATGTGTGCCTTACTTGACTTGTACATATATATTAAGTGGCGGACCCGGGGGGGCTCGGGGTGGCTTTAGCCCCACCCTGGGTTCGGGAGTGGAAAAAAAAGGGGCGTTTTGCAAAATGACCATGAAATTGGACCTAATTTGCGAAATAGCCGCGTTTTGGGACAAATTAGGGAAATAGACGCAAAATCGGGGCCGGATCAATTCGACACCTTCGGAGGCGGTTGCGGAGGTGGTGAGCTCGCCGGATCCGAGATCTGGACTCAAATCGCCGGCGTCAAGGAGGAGAGGCCGAGCTCAGAGATTGGTTACTCTGGCTCGCCGGATCCATGGCGATCGAGGAAGGTCGAGCGAGGCGGAGCGAGCAAGCGAGGGAGGAATGCGGTGGTGAGCAAGCGACGGAGCGAGGGAGGGATGCGGTGGTGAGCGAGGGAGGCTGGAGCGACGCCGGAGCGACGGAGCGAGGAAGGGCCGGCGTGCGCGCATCTCTTCTTCGCAGAATCGGGAGGAAGAAGAAGATGTTTTGATGAAATTACAAAAATTACCCTACAAATATGAGAAATTAAAAAAACTAGCTATATTTTATGATGTGATCCATAATTTATATTTTTGTTTTTATTTTTGCACAACAAAATGTTATATTTGCACAATATACAATTATATTTACACAATTTACGGTTATATTTGCACAAAAAAATGTAAAAAAAAATTTTAAAAAAAAACTAAACTCGGGTCATATTTGCATAAAATAAGATCATATTGAGAATAATTTCACAAGGCTCGATTGTCGTGCAACTCTTAAAACAGAGTCGTGCAACTTTTACAACAGAGTCGTGCAACTCTTAAAACAAAGTCGTGCAACTCTTAAAACAGAGTCGTGCAACTCTTACAACGAAGTCGTGCAACTCTTACAACAGAGGCGTGCAACTCTTACAACAGAGTCGTGCAACTCTTACATCGTATGTTGTGCAAAATATAATGTTTTAGTGCTGACATCGTTTTTATGTGAAATTTATATGTGCTGATGATAATACACATTTCTAATTGGCATTATAGGATAATTTAGTTGCATTTACATTGTAGAATATGCATATTTTAGTGTTAATTTAGATAAAACTCTTTTTGTGGAAAAGTTCGGAATCTACGCTATTTCGGTTGAATTGTGCAGAATCGTAGATCCGACATGGTGGAAAGCAAGGGAAAGCTGTTAAATATGGCCAAGAGAAGTCAAGAAATCAAGCTAAGAAGAGAAAGAAAGGAGGAAAGAAAGAACGAGGGAAGAACAATGAAGAATCAAGTCTCTGGGCATCAGTCGCTGCCAGCGAATGATACAGTCGCTGCCAGCGAGTGGAACCAGAAGCCTGGAGCCCGGCAAGCCCGCGGGAAGAGAGAGCCAGCGAGAGGAGAACCAGCGAGAGAGAGTCCGCGAGAGGAGGAGCCAGCGAGAGAGGAAGGGCAAGCAACGTCCGCTGCTAGCGACTAATCTCGCTGCAGCGAGACGTCCGCTGCCGCGGAAAATTCCGCTGCCAGCGAGAATCACCAGGACCCGAAGCTTCGGCTACTCGCTCCAGCGGAAGAAGGAACTCCCCCCAGCGAGTTTGAGATCTCGCGGCAGCGGAAGGCCCAGCTCGCGGCAGCGGGTTCAGTGTTTCGCGGAAGCGGAAAGAAGGGTCCTCGGAGAAGCTCGAGAAAATTCTAAGGCATGAAAGTCGCTGCCAGCGAGTGTGCCAGCGAGTTGGTAGCGGAAATCCAACAGAAGCTCAATCAAGGTCATTCGCTGCCAGCGGAAATTTCTCGCTGCCAGCGGAATCCGACGCTGAATTAATTTAGGAAAGTTCTATCTTTGATCTAGTTTGTTTAGGAAATTTCTATCTTTTATCTACCTTTTATGGAAGACATTAGGCTTATAAATAGGATGTTCTAGGGTTAGTTTAATGAAGTTTTCAATTGGAGCAATCACCATTGAAGAGAAGAAAGTTTAGGTAAGCCATGTTTGGTTAATTTTGTAGTTTCCGCCTACACTTTCGAGACTTGGTTGGTGGTTTGTGAGTTTCTAATTTAAGTTATTTTTCCTCTTTAATTCTTTCAACTCCTTTATGTGATATTTATTATGCTATTGATGTTATCTTGATTCGCGACCTTGATAATATTGATTTCATGCTAGGATTTAATACTTTCGTATTTGTGTTATTTCCGTAGTAGCACGCATAAGAATGTGGATTCCTTGTTTGAAGCATGATTATGTAGGGAGTTGACATATATCTTAAACATTGATTTACCGTGTTTAATTGGTGTTATTTATATGCTCAAGTTCTTGGGACTATTTGCTATCTCTTTGTTAAATCTTGACCGTGTTAAGGTTGCATTGAGGTGTAAGGGATTAATTGGACTCGTAGGACTTTTAATCTACTTAAACCAAGACGAGAGGAATTCGTAGGAAAAGATAATAACTTGAAAAGGATTCGATGATCAATAAAACCAACCAAAGTCGAGAACTTGTAGGTGGAAACGCTTTTCTTCTATCCTTTATTTGCTTTTGTCAATATTATTTTCTTTTATTTTCATTCATAAAAATCGTTTCTTTTATATTGATAAATACACAATATTTAGAAATACTTGATTCTCTAGGGTTCGACCCCTTACTTGCATACTATACTAGTTTGTTTGTTTGGGAATAATTTTTGGCGAGGGAAATCAACGACTTTCCTTCCGTCAGCTGACATCGTGCAACTCTTACAACATAGTCGTGCAACGCTTACAACAGAGTTGTGCAACTCTTTAAACACAGGCGTGCAACTCTTACAACACAGTTGTGCAACTCTCATTTCACCAATCTACCGTGTTGTGCACTTATTGTCTATTGATGAGCAACTCTTAAAACAGAGTCGTGCATCTCTTAAAACAGAGTCGTGCAACTCTTACAACAGAGTCGTGCAAATATAAGAGTACGTTGTGCAAATATAACCGTAAATTGTGCAAATATGACCCAAATCTAGTTTTTTTTTTTAAACATTTTGTCATGCAAATATAAGAGTACGTTATGCAAATTTAACCATAAGTTGTGCAAATATATAACATTTTGTTGTGCAAAAATAAAAAATATAGTAGATTATGGATCAAATAATTAAATATAGATACTTTTTTTAATTTCTCATATTCATAGGGTGATTTTTGTAATTTGACATAAAATTCCTTCTCCTTCCTACGATTATACGATTCTCAGCAAGAGGAACATGTCGATCAACGCCGGCTCGCAATTGGAGTTCCTCGTTCAAGATCGGCGCCGAATCGGAGTCGAAGAGGAACAAAACGATCGGAATCGAAGAGGAACAGAATGGATCGGAGTAGAAAAGGTCGAAGAGATCGGAATCAGATCCGGCACCTCCCTCCCTTCCCGATTCCAGATCGGATCCGGCGCTCGGTCGCCGCCGCCACCGCCTTCGGCTCTGCTCCGCCTCGCCGCTGCTCGCTCCGCCTCGCTCAATGGCCAGATTTGAGCAACAGCTCCCTCGGACGATCCATTCCAGTTCTTCAGATCCGACGCCGAAGAAGCTTCGCCTCCAGATCCGGCTACGAGCGAGAGGGCGAGGACGAGAGAGCGAGAGGGCGAGCGAGCTCGAGGAAGCGACCGGAGAGATCGAGGTAGCCGGAGAGAGCGAGAGATCTGAGCGAGCGAGAGAAAGGAGAGACACAATTAATTAGGGTTATATAGTAGCTATTTTGCTAAATTGTCCAAATACGCGACCATTTTGCAAAAACGTCCTAATAAAGTGCCTATTTTGCAAATTTTTTCAAAAAGAAATTTATATGTAGGGGTGTTTCTGTAACAATTATAAATAGAAAGTCTATACAATCACTATGATCTCTTGGCCCAGTTGGTTTTTGGATAGGGAAGGGAGTCTCTGCCAAACGGTAGACCCGAGATCGAGCCCCCATCATTCACCTTTTTACTACCCCCTTTCTTTTTTCTTTTTCTTTCTTTTTTAGCTTTACACTATTTGATTTCCCCATCAAACATTCATATACCCTTTTTTCCATCCATCATAACCCCCCCTCCCCTTTTCCTTTTTTTTTTAGCATTACACGTTGAGGGTTTTAAATTTTGTGAAGTTAAGGTTTATGATTTCGCGAATTAAATTTGCTAATTTGTTTCTCTTACTTTTTTTTCTCTATGAAAAATGTCAAATTAAATGAAAAATCTCTCATTTTTTTTTGATAATTTTTATTTTTTCTACTAAAAATGAGAATTTAAATAATAAATTTAATAATTTTTCTAATGTTTTTTTTTAAATCATATATTTTTTTATATATACATGTAAAAAAAAATTCAAAAATCTGTTTAGCCCCCCTAAGAAAATTTCTGGGTCCGCCACATATAGGCTCCTTAAAGTGACCTCATTATCTCAATTCCTCTAATTGAAACTCCATTCTTCACCTGCATCATGAATTGAGTTCTTCAAAGTCTCTTTCGCTTATATCATTAATCCTTTTCAATCTTTTGATATTGAGTTCTCTTGCTAAGTTTATTATTTCCTTCTTTCTTGCATAATACTCTTTTCAAACATATAAGACCTTGTTTGTTTATTTATCATAATCAAAGTACTTTAAATTCTATATGGGATCGGAATATAATTCCCAATGATTTACACATTTTATATGATGACAGATAGACAAACAACTTCATGATAGATAAATATACATATATAATTATATAATGTTTGTATGTTATTTGTTATCATGAAAATTTTACGCTTTAGAAGCCAAACTCATACTTCTGTCAAAGGGGAAATTGTGATGCTTTGATTAAGAACAAGTGTCACAATGAAAATCATTGAAATCAACTTGCTTAAACATATGCAAATGTCTCAACTTAATTAGAAATGGAAACATGTTTAAATTTAGCATGGGATGTCTAGATTAGTGCTAACTTTATTAAAACTACTTTCAAAGATCCCACTTTCACTCTTCTTGTTTGTCCCTTCTAGCGCCTTGTATAATCCATTGTCCCAACCAGTCAGCAACTACACCTTCTTAGTTCCAAGATCCTAGAAAAAGCAATGAGTTCTAGTAAACACAACTATCATATCATGATCATCTAAAAATTTTCCAACTGACAATAATCTGCTTTTAAAATCTAGAACAAACAACATATTAGTGAGATTCAAACTGTATGTCGAGTGTAATCCTCCCATATCAGTCACAGTTTTCACAAAGCCATCAGGTTAGCCAATGTGAACTGGATTGTTAAGCTTGGCCTTGTTCAAGCGTAGTTGAGACTCATACATCATATGATCACTAGCACCAGTGTCAATAATCCATTTCCAGCTTGATAATTGGTATGATTCTGATAGGAATTCTCATTCTTATTTGTAGCTGGAGCACTAGAGTTAGAAGACAAGCACTGAGACCCTCATGAGGCTTCTTTTCCTCTATAATAGGCTCTGTTAATGTTTGGCAATGGATCCATTGCTAAAATCTGATTCATGGCTCCATCATAACCGTCATTGAGGCTTACCAGCAACTATCACCCTGTTCTTGGACTCTATATCATTAATATCCTTTTCAGATCACATGTGCAACGCAAGATAGCCCCACAACTACATTTTTGGCAAGCCTTCGAAAACTTGAAGCTCATCCTAAAGCTTCTTAAACGTGTTGTATAGATCAGCTAGAGACATGCTTACCTGAGAAATGGTATAGAGTTTCTTCATTACTTGGTAAATAAAATGAGCATTCGACTGACCAAAACGTTCCACAATTTCATCCCATAACTATTTGCTTCAATCCACAAACAGCAATTCCTCAACAATGTTTTTGTTCATGGAGTTTAAAAGCCAACACCGTACCATAAAATCAACATGGATCCACCTATGCAAATCAATTGAATCTACAACAGGTCGAGCACACGACCCATTAACAAACCCGGGCTTACATTTGGCACCTAAGGCCATCCTTCCTCTACTCCAAGTCATGTAATTAGACTCATCAAACAGAATAGCAACCAACTGAGAACCTGGATGATTAGAGTTGGACATATGCAAAGGGTCACCTAGATTAACCCGACTACTAGACTCATCTTGATCTCTCACAGTGGAATTCATGGCAACACGGATCATATATCACAAAGAAAATGTAAACGGAAAACCAAAAGAGGGAATAAATCAGAAGATCTCACCTAGATGCTTTGATATCATGTGAAGAATATGATTCCAGACAATAATATGAGCACAACAACTCAAATGTAAAGGAAGAGTCACTGTTTCATAGAAGAAATGAAGGAAGCATGACTAAAGATAGAAAACTGAGGCCTTCTTTCATTCATTGCAGCAATCCCCAAAACCCTACTCGATTGACAGTTTGTGGGCAGCTTAAATAGCATGAAATCCTTGAATGTGATTGGCGCATCACAACAAGACAAAAGAACAAGCTAATATATTACAAATAGAAACGAAATTAAGCTGAAATGAAATGAAGGTGAAATGTAGTTATGCATAGGAGTTGAGGTGTGCAGTTGAAATTCACACTCTTCATAATTCTTGTCATCGACAACTCACAAAATAGTAAGAAAATTGTCAAAGATTGCCCAAGGGTACAGTTTGTTTGACGCAAACACATTATACATTATATGAACTTTTTCTCCACATTTTATCAACACTTTATCCAAAAAAATAAACACAAGCATTACTATTTTTTTTGATGCAGTAGGAAGTCGTGGAATGTACGCAAGCGCGAGCCTTTGAAGATAAAGGGTTCGCAAGCGACGAAACCGTAGAAAATATACTTAGAATTCACCAGAAGAGACTTAGAATCCACCAAGGAAACAGAGAGAAATTTTTTTAAATCAATATTTGATTAATAATATGAATGATTGATTATGACATATGTCTACAATTGTTTAAATAGAACAAAACCCTAGTTCCTAATTTGTTTGTTAAGGATGGCTAAAAAGATAAAATATGAAAATAGCCTAAAATTATTATAAAAATAATAAACCCTAAAAACTTATCTTAACACTAACTAAAAAATAAAATTTATCTCCTAAAAGATAGAATTTCGCTCATGCGTCATTTTTTATAACCAAGCATTACTATTTCGTTAATTACAAGTAAAATCACATCATATCGCGTAGCAAACAACGTACCCTTACAAGAGCTATTAATCAAGTAAAATAGGGGATTCAACGTACGAATTGGCCACTCCAAATTCTCCAATTACCTTATTAAACATCAAATTTTAATTAATAAAACTCCAATATATGTGTAATAATTAAAAAATATATAAAATTGATGACTACTATATCAAGAGAAGCTTGGTAGCCACTAGGCACTAGCCAATACATGTTTGCCACTCCGTTGTACGACTCCACTATGGTTTAATCATACTATCAAATATGATTGACCAATACTAATTAATGTTAAGTCAATTAAAGCCCGATAATTAATTAACTAATTATGAGATACAAGCAAAACCAACAACAATTAATCCATCGTTTTATTCATTCAAATATTTTGCAAAAAAACTTAAAATTAAGTACACAAACATTATTATTAATTGAATGGTAAACTTAGAAGAAAGCACGTCTTGCATCTTTGCTTAGCTATAAAATAGCAACAATTTGGATTGCAGCTTCCACACCAAAACAGAGTCTCAATCTAATCTTATAGTTGCCTAACTTAAGAGCTGATCATCCCACAAGGCCATGGCCAAGGCAACTTCCCCTGCGGCACTAGCCGCCATTCTCATTCTCATGACCCTCGCTGGGCAGAGTCTTGCCACTTTGAAGGTCGGGTTCTATGCCAACAAATGTGGAAAGAATGATGTCGAATCGATTGTCTTTAGTGTGATCAAGGCGAAGTTCATCAAGGACCCTACACTAGTAGCTGCTCTTCTCCGTATGCAGTTCCATGATTGCTTTGTTAAGGTATAAAATCTGAACTCTTTTTAATTTGTTCCATATATATATTATAGAGTCCTTTTCATTAATTTGTCAACATTGTGTTGTGTATATATGATCATAGGGATGTGATGCCTCAATTTTGTTGGATGGGCCGAACTCAGAGAAGACTGCACCGCCAAATGGTAGCGTTAGGGGTTACGAAGTTATTGATGCCGTCAAGGCTGCCTTGGAAAGGGCTTGCCCTGGAGTCGTTTCGTGTGCTGATATCATTATCATTGCCACCCGAGTTGCTGTCGTCATGGCAGGAGGGAGATGGTACAATGTCGAAACTGGAAGAAGAGATGGACGTGTTTCTTTAGCTAGCAACGCCAATGCAGCTCTCCCTGGACCCACAATCCCTGTTTCCGCGGCTATTCAAGTCTTTGCTGCAAAGGGAATCACAAAGGAAGATTTTGTTCTTCTTCTAGGTATATTCAACAAACCGTATATATATATATATATATATATACATAAGCTCGATCATCTTAATTTATTTAGTTTTTATTAATTACTAATTAAAACCCACAAAATTAAACTATATGTATGTACGTAGGTGGTCACACTACTGGAATCACACACTGTAGCTTCTTCCAAGACCGTCTCTACAACTTCCGAGGATCCGGGAGGACAGACCCAAGCATGAACCCTTCATTTGCGCCATTCCTCAAGAGAATTTGCCCTCGCAATGGATCCGGTGGCAACCCTGTCAACCTTGACCAAAGCAGCTTAAGCAGTGCAAACAAGGTCGACAATGGCTTTTACAAGGCAATCAAATCGGGCAAGGGTATTCTCCAGATCGATCAAGACATTGCACGAGATGCATCAACCAAGGGTATCGTGTCCAAATACGCAGCCAACAACATTTTGTTCCAAACCAAGTTCGGTCAGGCACTCGTTAAACTCGGCAGGGTCGGAGTCCTCACCGGTAGCCAGGGCCAAGTCAGAAAGTCTTGCCGCCGCACTAACTAAACAAGATTAAGGTTAACTGTCACCACTAATTAAATTAATGTTGATGAAGAAATTACAAATTCTGCGTTGAGAATGTGACTCTATACGTTGATCACATCGTATTCATTTGTTTGTTTTTTCATTTATCATTTCAATTCCTTGTGACCGGTTTCTTCGGCTTTGTGTATTTGTATTAATATATATTAAATCGATCATCCACAAATTTATATGATCGAAAAAATTATTTTAATTATGCTTTTCATTTATCATTTCAATTCCATGTCAATTGTCAATTCTCACAAACAAGTATGCGATTTCTTCATATTCCTTATCTGAACTAACACTGCCTCTATTGCAACTTTAATGTTGATGCTTCTTCAATTCCCTTCAACAAGCGCTCAGTTCCCTAGAACGACAAATTTAATTTCGTTCGATCACTTGATCATCACTTTAGCTTACTTTACAAGGTCTTAAGACACATTTAGGTTCTACCATGTGTGCCTTACTTGACTTGTACATATATATTAAGTGGCGGACCCGGGGGGGCTCGGGGTGGCTTTAGCCCCACCCTGGGTTCGGGAGTGGAAAAAAAAGGGGCGTTTTGCAAAATGACCATGAAATTGGACCTAATTTGCGAAATAGCCGCGTTTTGGGACAAATTAGGGAAATAGACGCAAAATCGGGGCCGGATCAATTCGACACCTTCGGAGGCGGTTGCGGAGGTGGTGAGCTCGCCGGATCCGAGATCTGGACTCAAATCGCCGGCGTCAAGGAGGAGAGGCCGAGCTCAGAGATTGGTTACTCTGGCTCGCCGGATCCATGGCGATCGAGGAAGGTCGAGCGAGGCGGAGCGAGCAAGCGAGGGAGGAATGCGGTGGTGAGCAAGCGACGGAGCGAGGGAGGGATGCGGTGGTGAGCGAGGGAGGCTGGAGCGACGCCGGAGCGACGGAGCGAGGAAGGGCCGGCGTGCGCGCATCTCTTCTTCGCAGAATCGGGAGGAAGAAGAAGATGTTTTGATGAAATTACAAAAATTACCCTACAAATATGAGAAATTAAAAAAACTAGCTATATTTTATGATGTGATCCATAATTTATATTTTTGTTTTTATTTTTGCACAACAAAATGTTATATTTGCACAATATACAATTATATTTACACAATTTACGGTTATATTTGCACAAAAAAATGTAAAAAAAAATTTAAAAAAAAAACTAAACTCGGGTCATATTTGCATAAAATAAGATCATATTGAGAATAATTTCACAAGGCTCGATTGTCGTGCAACTCTTAAAACAGAGTCGTGCAACTTTTACAACAGAGTCGTGCAACTCTTAAAACAAAGTCGTGCAACTCTTAAAACAGAGTCGTGCAACTCTTACAACGAAGTCGTGCAACTCTTACAACAGAGGCGTGCAACTCTTACAACAGAGTCGTGCAACTCTTACATCGTATGTTGTGCAAAATATAATGTTTTAGTGCTGACATCGTTTTTATGTGAAATTTATATGTGCTGATGATAATACACATTTCTAATTGGCATTATAGGATAATTTAGTTGCATTTACATTGTAGAATATGCATATTTTAGTG
Source organism: Persicaria tinctoria (assembly GCA_037127255.1). NCBI lineage: Eukaryota > Viridiplantae > Streptophyta > Magnoliopsida > Caryophyllales > Polygonaceae > Persicaria > Persicaria tinctoria. The sequence continues at coordinate 3,898,680 of JBANSL010000008.1, read as the reverse complement.
TTAATTTAGATAAAACTCTTTTTGTGGAAAAGTTCGGAATCTACGCTATTTCGGTTGAATTGTGCAGAATCGTAGATCCGACATGGTGGAAAGCAAGGGAAAGCTGTTAAATATGGCCAAGAGAAGTCAAGAAATCAAGCTAAGAAGAGAAAGAAAGGAGGAAAGAAAGAACGAGGGAAGAACAATGAAGAATCAAGTCTCTGGGCATCAGTCGCTGCCAGCGAATGATACAGTCGCTGCCAGCGAGTGGAACCAGAAGCCTGGAGCCCGGCAAGCCCGCGGGAAGAGAGAGCCAGCGAGAGGAGAACCAGCGAGAGAGAGTCCGCGAGAGGAGGAGCCAGCGAGAGAGGAAGGGCAAGCAACGTCCGCTGCTAGCGACTAATCTCGCTGCAGCGAGACGTCCGCTGCCGCGGAAAATTCCGCTGCCAGCGAGAATCACCAGGACCCGAAGCTTCGGCTACTCGCTCCAGCGGAAGAAGGAACTCCCCCCAGCGAGTTTGAGATCTCGCGGCAGCGGAAGGCCCAGCTCGCGGCAGCGGGTTCAGTGTTTCGCGGAAGCGGAAAGAAGGGTCCTCGGAGAAGCTCGAGAAAATTCTAAGGCATGAAAGTCGCTGCCAGCGAGTGTGCCAGCGAGTTGGTAGCGGAAATCCAACAGAAGCTCAATCAAGGTCATTCGCTGCCAGCGGAAATTTCTCGCTGCCAGCGGAATCCGACGCTGAATTAATTTAGGAAAGTTCTATCTTTGATCTAGTTTGTTTAGGAAATTTCTATCTTTTATCTACCTTTTATGGAAGACATTAGGCTTATAAATAGGATGTTCTAGGGTTAGTTTAATGAAGTTTTCAATTGGAGCAATCACCATTGAAGAGAAGAAAGTTTAGGTAAGCCATGTTTGGTTAATTTTGTAGTTTCCGCCTACACTTTCGAGACTTGGTTGGTGGTTTGTGAGTTTCTAATTTAAGTTATTTTTCCTCTTTAATTCTTTCAACTCCTTTATGTGATATTTATTATGCTATTGATGTTATCTTGATTCGCGACCTTGATAATATTGATTTCATGCTAGGATTTAATACTTTCGTATTTGTGTTATTTCCGTAGTAGCACGCATAAGAATGTGGATTCCTTGTTTGAAGCATGATTATGTAGGGAGTTGACATATATCTTAAACATTGATTTACCGTGTTTAATTGGTGTTATTTATATGCTCAAGTTCTTGGGACTATTTGCTATCTCTTTGTTAAATCTTGACCGTGTTAAGGTTGCATTGAGGTGTAAGGGATTAATTGGACTCGTAGGACTTTTAATCTACTTAAACCAAGACGAGAGGAATTCGTAGGAAAAGATAATAACTTGAAAAGGATTCGATGATCAATAAAACCAACCAAAGTCGAGAACTTGTAGGTGGAAACGCTTTTCTTCTATCCTTTATTTGCTTTTGTCAATATTATTTTCTTTTATTTTCATTCATAAAAATCGTTTCTTTTATATTGATAAATACACAATATTTAGAAATACTTGATTCTCTAGGGTTCGACCCCTTACTTGCATACTATACTAGTTTGTTTGTTTGGGAATAATTTTTGGCGAGGGAAATCAACGACTTTCCTTCCGTCAGCTGACATCGTGCAACTCTTACAACATAGTCGTGCAACGCTTACAACAGAGTTGTGCAACTCTTTAAACACAGGCGTGCAACTCTTACAACACAGTTGTGCAACTCTCATTTCACCAATCTACCGTGTTGTGCACTTATTGTCTATTGATGAGCAACTCTTAAAACAGAGTCGTGCATCTCTTAAAACAGAGTCGTGCAACTCTTACAACAGAGTCGTGCAAATATAAGAGTACGTTGTGCAAATATAACCGTAAATTGTGCAAATATGACCCAAATCTAGTTTTTTTTTTTAAACATTTTGTCATGCAAATATAAGAGTACGTTATGCAAATTTAACCATAAGTTGTGCAAATATATAACATTTTGTTGTGCAAAAATAAAAAATATAGTAGATTATGGATCAAATAATTAAATATAGATACTTTTTTTAATTTCTCATATTCATAGGGTGATTTTTGTAATTTGACATAAAATTCCTTCTCCTTCCTACGATTATACGATTCTCAGCAAGAGGAACATGTCGATCAACGCCGGCTCGCAATTGGAGTTCCTCGTTCAAGATCGGCGCCGAATCGGAGTCGAAGAGGAACAAAACGATCGGAATCGAAGAGGAACAGAATGGATCGGAGTAGAAAAGGTCGAAGAGATCGGAATCAGATCCGGCACCTCCCTCCCTTCCCGATTCCAGATCGGATCCGGCGCTCGGTCGCCGCCGCCACCGCCTTCGGCTCTGCTCCGCCTCGCCGCTGCTCGCTCCGCCTCGCTCAATGGCCAGATTTGAGCAACAGCTCCCTCGGACGATCCATTCCAGTTCTTCAGATCCGACGCCGAAGAAGCTTCGCCTCCAGATCCGGCTACGAGCGAGAGGGCGAGGACGAGAGAGCGAGAGGGCGAGCGAGCTCGAGGAAGCGACCGGAGAGATCGAGGTAGCCGGAGAGAGCGAGAGATCTGAGCGAGCGAGAGAAAGGAGAGACACAATTAATTAGGGTTATATAGTAGCTATTTTGCTAAATTGTCCAAATACGCGACCATTTTGCAAAAACGTCCTAATAAAGTGCCTATTTTGCAAATTTTTTCAAAAAGAAATTTATATGTAGGGGTGTTTCTGTAACAATTATAAATAGAAAGTCTATACAATCACTATGATCTCTTGGCCCAGTTGGTTTTTGGATAGGGAAGGGAGTCTCTGCCAAACGGTAGACCCGAGATCGAGCCCCCATCATTCACCTTTTTACTACCCCCTTTCTTTTTTCTTTTTCTTTCTTTTTTAGCTTTACACTATTTGATTTCCCCATCAAACATTCATATACCCTTTTTTCCATCCATCATAACCCCCCCTCCCCTTTTCCTTTTTTTTTTAGCATTACACGTTGAGGGTTTTAAATTTTGTGAAGTTAAGGTTTATGATTTCGCGAATTAAATTTGCTAATTTGTTTCTCTTACTTTTTTTTCTCTATGAAAAATGTCAAATTAAATGAAAAATCTCTCATTTTTTTTTGATAATTTTTATTTTTTCTACTAAAAATGAGAATTTAAATAATAAATTTAATAATTTTTCTAATGTTTTTTTTTAAATCATATATTTTTTTATATATACATGTAAAAAAAAATTCAAAAATCTGTTTAGCCCCCCTAAGAAAATTTCTGGGTCCGCCACATATAGGCTCCTTAAAGTGACCTCATTATCTCAATTCCTCTAATTGAAACTCCATTCTTCACCTGCATCATGAATTGAGTTCTTCAAAGTCTCTTTCGCTTATATCATTAATCCTTTTCAATCTTTTGATATTGAGTTCTCTTGCTAAGTTTATTATTTCCTTCTTTCTTGCATAATACTCTTTTCAAACATATAAGACCTTGTTTGTTTATTTATCATAATCAAAGTACTTTAAATTCTATATGGGATCGGAATATAATTCCCAATGATTTACACATTTTATATGATGACAGATAGACAAACAACTTCATGATAGATAAATATACATATATAATTATATAATGTTTGTATGTTATTTGTTATCATGAAAATTTTACGCTTTAGAAGCCAAACTCATACTTCTGTCAAAGGGGAAATTGTGATGCTTTGATTAAGAACAAGTGTCACAATGAAAATCATTGAAATCAACTTGCTTAAACATATGCAAATGTCTCAACTTAATTAGAAATGGAAACATGTTTAAATTTAGCATGGGATGTCTAGATTAGTGCTAACTTTATTAAAACTACTTTCAAAGATCCCACTTTCACTCTTCTTGTTTGTCCCTTCTAGCGCCTTGTATAATCCATTGTCCCAACCAGTCAGCAACTACACCTTCTTAGTTCCAAGATCCTAGAAAAAGCAATGAGTTCTAGTAAACACAACTATCATATCATGATCATCTAAAAATTTTCCAACTGACAATAATCTGCTTTTAAAATCTGGAACAAACAACATATTAGTGAGATTCAAACTGTATGTCGAGTGTAATCCTCCCATATCAGTCACAGTTTTCACAAAGCCATCAGGTTAGCCAATGTGAACTGGATTGTTAAGCTTGGCCTTGTTCAAGCGTAGTTGAGACTCATACATCATATGATCACTAGCACCAGTGTCAATAATCCATTTCCAGCTTGATAATTGGTATGATTCTGATAGGAATTCTCATTCTTATTTGTAGCTGGAGCACTAGAGTTAGAAGACAAGCACTGAGACCCTCATGAGGCTTCTTTTCCTCTATAATAGGCTCTGTTAATGTTTGGCAATGGATCCATTGCTAAAATCTGATTCATGGCTCCATCATAACCGTCATTGAGGCTTACCAGCAACTATCACCCTGTTCTTGGACTCTATATCATTAATATCCTTTTCAGATCACATGTGCAACGCAAGATAGCCCCACAACTACATTTTTGGCAAGCCTTCGAAAACTTGAAGCTCATCCTAAAGCTTCTTAAACGTGTTGTATAGATCAGCTAGAGACATGCTTACCTGAGAAATGGTATAGAGTTTCTTCATTACTTGGTAAATAAAATGAGCATTCGACTGACCAAAACGTTCCACAATTTCATCCCATAACTATTTGCTTCAATCCACAAACAGCAATTCCTCAACAATGTTTTTGTTCATGGAGTTTAAAAGCCAACACCGTACCATAAAATCAACATGGATCCACCTATGCAAATCAATTGAATCTACAACAGGTCGAGCACACGACCCATTAACAAACCCGGGCTTACATTTGGCACCTAAGGCCATCCTTCCTCTACTCCAAGTCATGTAATTAGACTCATCAAACAGAATAGCAACCAACTGAGAACCTGGATGATTAGAGTTGGACATATGCAAAGGGTCACCTAGATTAACCCGACTACTAGACTCATCTTGATCTCTCACAGTGGAATTCATGGCAACACGGATCATATATCACAAAGAAAATGTAAACGGAAAACCAAAAGAGGGAATAAATCAGAAGATCTCACCTAGATGCTTTGATATCATGTGAAGAATATGATTCCAGACAATAATATGAGCACAACAACTCAAATGTAAAGGAAGAGTCACTGTTTCATAGAAGAAATGAAGGAAGCATGACTAAAGATAGAAAACTGAGGCCTTCTTTCATTCATTGCAGCAATCCCCAAAACCCTACTCGATTGACAGTTTGTGGGCAACTTAAATAGCATGAAATCCTTGAATGTGATTGGCGCATCACAACAAGACAAAAGAACAAGCTAATATATTACAAATAGAAACGAAATTAAGCTGAAATGAAATGAAGGTGAAATGTAGTTATGCATAGGAGTTGAGGTGTGCAGTTGAAATTCACACTCTTCATAATTCTTGTCATCGACAACTCACAAAATAGTAAGAAAATTGTCAAAGATTGCCCAAGGGTACAGTTTGTTTGACGCAAACACATTATACATTATATGAACTTTTTCTCCACATTTTATCAACACTTTATCCAAAAAAATAAACACAAGCATTACTATTTTTTTTGATGCAGTAGGAAGTCGTGGAATGTACGCAAGCGCGAGCCTTTGAAGATAAAGGGTTCGCAAGCGACGAAACCGTAGAAAATATACTTAGAATTCACCAGAAGAGACTTAGAATCCACCAAGGAAACAGAGAGAAATTTTTTTAAATCAATATTTGATTAATAATATGAATGATTGATTATGACATATGTCTACAATTGTTTAAATAGAACAAAACCCTAGTTCCTAATTTGTTTGTTAAGGATGGCTAAAAAGATAAAATATGAAAATAGCCTAAAATTATTATAAAAATAATAAACCCTAAAAACTTATCTTAACACTAACTAAAAAATAAAATTTATCTCCTAAAAGATAGAATTTCGCTCATGCGTCATTTTTTATAACCAAGCATTACTATTTCGTTAATTACAAGTAAAATCACATCATATCGCGTAGCAAACAACGTACCCTTACAAGAGCTATTAATCAAGTAAAATAGGGGATTCAACGTACGAATTGGCCACTCCAAATTCTCCAATTACCTTATTAAACATCAAATTTTAATTAATAAAACTCCAATATATGTGTAATAATTAAAAAATATATAAAATTGATGACTACTATATCAAGAGAAGCTTGGTAGCCACTAGGCACTAGCCAATACATGTTTGCCACTCCGTTGTACGACTCCACTATGGTTTAATCATACTATCAAATATGATTGACCAATACTAATTAATGTTAAGTCAATTAAAGCCCGATAATTAATTAACTAATTATGAGATACAAGCAAAACCAACAACAATTAATCCATCGTTTTATTCATTCAAATATTTTGCAAAAAAACTTAAAATTAAGTACACAAACATTATTATTAATTGAATGGTAAACTTAGAAGAAAGCACGTCTTGCATCTTTGCTTAGCTATAAAATAGCAACAATTTGGATTGCAGCTTCCACACCAAAACAGAGTCTCAATCTAATCTTATAGTTGCCTAACTTAAGAGCTGATCATCCCACAAGGCCATGGCCAAGGCAACTTCCCCTGCGGCACTAGCCGCCATTCTCATTCTCATGACCCTCGCTGGGCAGAGTCTTGCCACTTTGAAGGTCGGGTTCTATGCCAACAAATGTGGAAAGAATGATGTCGAATCGATTGTCTTTAGTGTGATCAAGGCGAAGTTCATCAAGGACCCTACACTAGTAGCTGCTCTTCTCCGTATGCAGTTCCATGATTGCTTTGTTAAGGTATAAAATCTGAACTCTTTTTAATTTGTTCCATATATATATTATAGAGTCCTTTTCATTAATTTGTCAACATTGTGTTGTGTATATATGATCATAGGGATGTGATGCCTCAATTTTGTTGGATGGGCCGAACTCAGAGAAGACTGCACCGCCAAATGGTAGCGTTAGGGGTTACGAAGTTATTGATGCCGTCAAGGCTGCCTTGGAAAGGGCTTGCCCTGGAGTCGTTTCGTGTGCTGATATCATTATCATTGCCACCCGAGTTGCTGTCGTCATGGCAGGAGGGAGATGGTACAATGTCGAAACTGGAAGAAGAGATGGACGTGTTTCTTTAGCTAGCAACGCCAATGCAGCTCTCCCTGGACCCACAATCCCTGTTTCCGCGGCTATTCAAGTCTTTGCTGCAAAGGGAATCACAAAGGAAGATTTTGTTCTTCTTCTAGGTATATTCAACAAACCGTATATATATATATATATATATATATATATATATATACATAAGCTCGATCATCTTAATTTATTTAGTTTTTATTAATTACTAATTAAAACCCACAAAATTAAACTATATGTATGTACGTAGGTGGTCACACTACTGGAATCACACACTGTAGCTTCTTCCAAGACCGTCTCTACAACTTCCGAGGATCCGGGAGGACAGACCCAAGCATGAACCCTTCATTTGCGCCATTCCTCAAGAGAATTTGCCCTCGCAATGGATCCGGTGGCAACCCTGTCAACCTTGACCAAAGCAGCTTAAGCAGTGCAAACAAGGTCGACAATGGCTTTTACAAGGCAATCAAATCGGGCAAGGGTATTCTCCAGATCGATCAAGACATTGCACGAGATGCATCAACCAAGGGTATCGTGTCCAAATACGCAGCCAACAACATTTTGTTCCAAACCAAGTTCGGTCAGGCACTCGTTAAACTCGGCAGGGTCGGAGTCCTCACCGGTAGCCAGGGCCAAGTCAGAAAGTCTTGCCGCCGCACTAACTAAACAAGATTAAGGTTAACTGTCACCACTAATTAAATTAATGTTGATGAAGAAATTACAAATTCTGCGTTGAGAATGTGACTCTATACGTTGATCACATCGTATTCATTTGTTTGTTTTTTCATTTATCATTTCAATTCCTTGTGACCGGTTTCTTCGGCTTTGTGTATTTGTATTAATATATATTAAATCGATCATCCACAAATTTATATGATCGAAAAAATTATTTTAATTATGCTTTTCATTTATCATTTCAATTCCATGTCAATTGTCAATTCTCACAAACAAGTATGCGATTTCTTCATATTCCTTATCTGAACTAACACTGCCTCTATTGCAACTTTAATGTTGATGCTTCTTCAATTCCCTTCAACAAGCGCTCAGTTCCCTAGAACGACAAATTTAATTTCGTTCGATCACTTGATCATCACTTTAGCTTACTTTACAAGGTCTTAAGACACATTTAGGTTCTACCTGCTGGGAAAAATCGGGTTTTCCCGCTTCGTAGGATTAAGATGGGCAAGACTCACTTTTGTATAAAAGTGGAACTTGTATTATATAGTGGAAACTTTACAAGGATATAACTCTCACTATATAATTTTGTGGCTCACTTACACTCACTCTTACTAGGCTTGATCTCTCACACACTTAGGCTTGGATTTGCTTTGCTTGGATGGATCTTGGATTGATGCTCCATGGGGCTATTTATAGCCTTGCATCCACAATTCTAGAATGAAGATATTTCACTTGATAGTTCTAGACTCCTCCTCCCTAGATTGTTCTAGACTAATTAGAGAGCTTATTTGTAGGAATAGTCTAGAGATCTCTCCAAGATTCATGATCTTGGTCTATGCCCATCAACAACTAATTGGGCCAATGATCTTTTAACCCATAAATTCTTGGGCTTTACCTTGATTAGGGAGGGAACCCAACAAATCTCCCCCTTCCCGACTTAATCATAGACGTGTCACGATGCCGGATCCTTGACAACAATCTTCAAACTTATTTGTCGGGATTACCTTGGTCATCATGTCGGACCAGTTCTTCTCCGTATGCACCTTGTCAAGCTGTAGGAGCTTCTCTTCGAGAATGTCTCGGATCCAATGATATCGAATATCGATGTGCTTCGAGCGAGAGTGATAGGTCGGGTTCTTCGCCAGATGAATAGCACTTTGATTGTCACACTGCAAGACATATTTGTCTTGCTCTACTCCCAGCTCGAGTAAGAAGCTCTTCATCCATAGCATCTCCTTGCAGGCCTCCGTGGCTGCGATGTACTCAGCTTCAGTGGTGGACAAGGCAACGGTCTTTTGTAACTTTGATTGCCAGGAAACAGCTCCCCCTGCAAAGGTAGTCAGATAACCTGATGTTGATTTCCTGGAATCATTGTCTCCGGCCCAATCTGCATCTGTGTATCCTTCTAACACAGGCTTCCCATTTCCGAAGCATAAGCACCGTTTGGAAGTACCCCGTAGATACCGGAGGATCCATTTTACTGCAGCCCAGTGTTCCTTCCCCGGATTTGCCAAGAAGCGGCTTACTACCCCGACTGCGTAGGCGATATCAGGCCTCGTACAGACCATTGCGTACATAAGACTGCCTACCGCGGATGAGTATGGGGTACTCTTCATCTCTTGTTTCTCCTTCTCACTTGTTGGACTTTGCTTCGAGCTTAGCTTGAAGTGTCCAGCAAGTGGCGTGCTGACCGGCTTGGCTTTGTGCATGTTGAATCTCTCGAGCACCTTCTCGATGTATCTCTCTTGGGATATCCATAGTAGCTTCCTCGTTCTATCACGAGTGATTGTCATCCCAAGGATTTGCCTTGCCGGTCCCAAGTCTTTCATGGCAAAGCATTTGCTCAAGTCTTTCTTTAGAGCAGCTATTTTGTTGCGGTCCTGCCCTACTATTAACATATCATCAACATAGAGCAAAAGTATGAGAAAGTCGCCGCTTGCGTACCTCTTCATGAAGACACAGTGGTCATTCATGGTTTTCTTGAAGTTGTGATCCGCCATGAAAGAGTCGAACTTCTTGTACCACTGTCTTGGTGCTTGCTTTAGGCCGTAGAGACTCTTCGTGAGTCTGCACACCAAATTCTCCTTGCCTGGAACTTTGAATCCTTCAGGCTGCTCCATGTATATCTCCTCTTCAAGGTCACCATGGAGGAATGCTGTCTTGACATCGAGTTGTTCAATCTCCAAGTCTAGGCTTGCTGCTAAGCCTAGAACAACTCGGATAGATGACATCTTCACGACCGGAGAGAATATTTCTTCGAAGTCGATGCCCTTCTTCTAGCTGAACCCTTTCACGACTAATCGAGCCTTGTATCGGGGCTTCGAGTTGCTGTCCTCGGTTTTCAACCGATACACCCATTTGTTCTTCAAGGCTCGTCTCCCTTTTGGTAGCTTTACCAGCTCGTAGGTGTGGTTCTCATGCAGGGATTGCATCTCCTCCTGCATGGCTCTTAGCCACTCAGCCTTTTGGCTATCATCCATAGCCTCCTTATAGCTTTGAGGCTCCCCCTCATCCGTGAGGGTCACATACTCATCTGAGCTGTATCGGTTGGAAGGTCGCTTGTCTCTAGAGGACCGCCTCAGCTCAGGCTCTACTGGAGTGCTTGATTCTGCTTCTGGTTCATCTGGGGCATCTTCTTGGTCATTCTGCTCTTGAGAATGATCTTCATCATCAGCTTCGTCATCGCTCTCGATCGGGGCTTCTTGTGAATCGTCCCGCTGCACATTCGAGGGGCTTTCCTCTTCCCTCCTTCGTCTTAGTGTCGGCTTTGTTGATCTTCGGATATCTTCAAGCGTCTGATCTTCGAAGAATACAACATCTCGGCTTCTAATAACCTTTCCGGTAGCCGAATCCCATAGACGATAGCCGAACTCATCTCTGGGTGAACCAAGATAGATGCACTCCTTTGTCTTCGCATCAAGCTTGGCCCGCTCGTCCCTCGGAATGTGGACGAACGCCCTGCACCCGAATACCTTCAAGTGTTTGTAGGAGGCCTTCTTCCCTGACCAGACCTCTTCTGGGATATCTCCGTTTAGAGGGACAGAAGGTGTGAGGTTGATGATGTCGACGGCGGTCATCAAGGCTTCTCCCCAGAATGACTTGGGTAATTTGGCATGAGAGAGCATGCATCGGACTCTCTCTGTGAGAGTACGGTTCATCCTCTCAGCAACCCCGTTCAGTTGTGGCGTCTTAGGCGGTGTCTTCTCAAGCCTGATCCCATAGGAGCTACAGTACGCCTCAAAGGGTCCTCGGTACTCACCACCATTGTCTGATCGGACACTCTTGAGTTTCCGACCAGTCTCCCGTTCCACCTTGGGATGGAACTCCTTGAATGCTTCGAGGACTTGATCCTTTGATTTCAACAAGCGCACCCAGACCTTTCTTGAGTGATCATCAATGAAGGTCACAAAATACAGTGCCCCTCCATTGGATTTTTCTGTCATTGAACACACATCTGTGTGTACAAGGTCTAGGACATGCTTCCTCCTCGTGGGTGGAGATGATCTCTGGAAAGCTACTCTATGTTGTTTACCGACTAAACAATCAGAGCATGGGTCGAGGGAAGTACCTTTCAGGTTAGGGAGGAGCTGCCTTCGAGCGAGGATTTGAATGCCCTTCTCGCTCATGTGTCCAAGTCTTTGGTGCCAGATCTCCATGTCGGTGCTGGCAACGTTCACCTCTCCCTTGCAGACCTTTGCTTCTGTCCAGTACAATGTGCCTTCTTTTCTTCCTCGAGCCACAGTTAGGTTACCTTTAGTCAGCTTCCATTTGCCTCCGCCATTTTGACTAAAGTAACCATCATCGTCTAGCCTTCCAGTTGATATGAGGTTACGTCTCATATCAGGGACATGTCTCACATCTTTTAGAATGAGCTTGCATCCCGTGTTGGATGTGAGGATAATATCTCCTCTCCCCACGATCTTGCTCCATCCATGATTTCCCATCAGGACGGTACCGAAGTCTCCACTTCGGTAGGATGAGAAGAAGTTTTTGTGTGGGGTAACATGAAAGGAGGCACCAGAATCGACAATCCAGGAGATATCATTACTTTCAATGTTTAGAATGTTACCTCCTTCAACGAGATATGAATCCTCGCCTTCATCAGCCATGGCGGTAGTACTCCTTTCTTCTCGTCTCCTCGTAGGATTGATCTGGTCCGGCTTCACGTTTCCGGCCTTCTGATCTCTCTTGAGGATGCGACACTCTTGCCTCTTGTGGCCCGGTTTGCCACAGTAGTAGCACGTGACCCTGGTGCGTGACTTGGACCGCCCTCGAGACTGATCTCGGTCTCGGCTTTGCTTCGGTCCACGGACATCATTACTAGTCCGGTTGTCAAGGACATTAGCCTCGGAATGATTGGTTATTCCTCTCTCTTTCCTCCTAGCTTCTTCATTTAGAAGACTATCACAGACGGTATCCATGGTGAGCTTCCCGTCCGGTGATGAGTTACTTAGAGTAACTACCAGAGTATCCCAACTCTCTGGCAGAGAGGTGAGGAGTAGGATGGCTTGTAACTTGTCATCAAGCACCATATCCACCTTACTTAGCTAATTGACAAGCCCCTTGAAATTATTCAAGTGCTCAATCATGCTTTGGCCATCCTTATACTCCATCTTCACCAACCGTCTAGCTAGGAGGGCCATGTTACGAGGCGATTTCTTTTGAATCATGGACTCTAGCTTTGTCCACAATTCAAAAGCATTTGTATAATTAGAAACATGCTCAAAGAGAGTTTTATCGATATACTTACGGATCATGGCGACCGCCTTCCGATTAAGGAGCTCCCACTCCTTATCGCTCTTTCCTTGAGGCTTGTCCTTGTTGAAGACGGGTTCGTACAGGTCCTTGCAGTAGAGATGATCCTCCATCATCGGCTTCCAATAAGAGTAGTTGTCTGCCGTGAGCTTGAACATGTCACCCTCGTAAGTGACGCTAGCCTCCATCTTGATCCGCACGAGCTAACACCTTCCGACAATGAACCTGGCTCTGATACCACTGCTGGGAAAAATCAGGTTTTCCCGCTTCGTAGGATTAAGATGGGCAAGACTCCCTTTTGTATAAAAGTGGAACTTGTATTATATAGTGGAAACTTTACAAGGATATAACTCTCACTATATAATTTTGTGGCTCACTTACACTCACTCTTACTAGGCTTGATCTCTCACACACTTAGGCTTGGATTTGCTTTGCTTGGATGGATCTTGGATTGATGCTCCATGGGGCTATTTATAGCCTTGCATCCACAATTCTAGAATGAAGATATTTCACTTGATAGTTCTAGACTCCTCCTCCCTAGATTGTTCTAGACTAATTAGAGAGCTTATTTGTAGGAATAGTCTAGAGATCTCTCCAAGATTCATGATCTTGGTCTATGCCCATCAACAACTAATTGGGCCAATGATCTTTTAACCCATAAATTCTTGGGCTTTACCTTGATTAGGGAGGGAACCCAACACTACCATGTGTGCCTTACTTGACTTGTACATATATTAAGTGGCGGACCCGGGGGGGCTCGGGGTGGCTTTAGCCCCACCCTGGGTTCGGGAGTGGAAAAAAAAGGGGCGTTTTGCAAAATGACCACGAAATTGGACTTAATTTGCGAAATAGCCGCGTTTTGGGACAAATTAGGGAAATAGACGCAAAATCGGGGCCGGATCAATTCGACACCTTCGGAGGCGGTTGCGGAGGTGGTGAGCTCGCCGGATCCGAGATCTGGACTCAAATCGCCGGCGTCGAGGAGGAGAGGCCGAGCTCGGAGATTGATTACTCTGGCTCGCCGGATCCATGGCGATCGAGGAAGGTCGAGCGAGGCGCCAGAGTCCACTATAAGAAGGTTCCAGTGAGTAATGCTCCTTCAGAATTCAGAATTCCACAGGTGTAAACTTTCAAGAGATGGCATGTTTGGACGGCCTTCAAGATTCAGATTAACAAAGTGAGATGGTAAATACATGCCTATAATTTCAATGCTATTATGTGTTTATTTGTTGGTTTGGTTTCCTAAAACTGGTCACTACTAACCTATGTTGTTTTGAGATGAGGACAGCAGATAATTTCTGAAAAGCACAACGTGTGGATCTGTCATTTCATCTTCAGAAGATCAAAAGGATCAAGTAAACACTACTACTTTCAAATCCAATATAATTTCTTATTGTTTTAATTAGTTTCTTGAATTTTGCATCATTTAACTTGTGCTCCATCTCCTAAATTTGTGAGGTTATCGTTGGCAGAGGAAGATGACCGAGTATACGAACAGATCTTGCTTCATATGGAGATTGCAGGATCTACCATTCATTACCAGCCTTCAACAGATCAAAAATATGAACGCATCACTTACATTTAAGAAACATCTATAATGTTTTCCTTATTCTTATAAATTTCTTCTATTTAGATTATCTAACCTGTTATCCATCTCTTGTGTTTATGAGGTTATATCCTGCGAGAGGGAGTGGCATTTTGCATGTTGGAAGTGTAGCTGACATGATTAGTCCTATGAACATTCCTGAAAGCAGCTCCCACTTGAAGGAGATTTCCTAATAACCCCAAGTAGAGCTGGACTAGTTCTTTTCTCTTATATACCTAATCATTTTTGTTGCCTAAATTTTTGTATTTTACTGTTATTTATTTGAGTAATGTTTATTTGTAGGAGCCTAAGGAATCAGTTTCTGCAAATGAAGTGGAATTCCACTTAAATATGCCCTTATTCATGTTTGTGTTTCTGAAGAAGCGGGCTAAACATTCAAGATGGCATATTGTGCAACCTTCAGAATTCAGATTATGAATTTGAGAGGGGTAAATATCTGGTATAGAATTTCTATTCGTTCTCTTTTTACATGAATTTTAGGATTCTTAAAACCAGTCAACACCAACTTTTCAGTTTTGAGATATAGTCTGAAGATGTTCTGTGTGCATAGAAGTAGCTCCTATCGTCCAAGCTACTTGATGAGAAGATCCTCCTAAGCCTAACTAAAAATTGGTTAGATGTAGCATTAACTATTAATTGAGACCACTTTCAACTATTCCAAGGAGATTGATCAGAGTTGGAAAGCCTTACAATTGATTGATCTGATTTCATTGATTTACAATATTTAGAAGATCAATTTCTAAGGAAGATCAATGAAGGCAAAGGAACCCACTCCAATGCTTCTACCAAGCGAGTGATTAGTAAGGATATCTAGTCTTTCTCAATTTGGTTTCGATTAAATCTGTCTTTTTACCGATTTCTAGGTGATATTCTTTAGTCTTCACCACTAACCTCTGTATTCTGCGCAAGAAAATGTTGTCTTTGACAGGATTGATTTTGAGCTTCAAGCATGGCTTAAATCTGTTCTAACTTGGCTTGAAGACAGAAGAACCCACTAAACCCCCAGGCTAATCAAAATTGCTACTTTTTTTGCTGGTTTATGTGGTCTTATATTAAATTTTCTCCTTGATATTTATCTGAGTTTTGCTCTTTTATGTAGGTGGCAAAATAAACTTTCTATGTCCACTGTAAGAAGATTCCAATGAATAGGCTCGTTTAGCATCTATATAGCTAGAAATGATGACATGGGTGTAAACTTTTGAAAGATGGCAGATTTGGATGGCCTTCAGAGTTCAAATTAATTAACAAATTGGGAAGGTAAACACATGCCTAGAATTTCAATTCTCTTCTCTGTCTATTTGATACTTTGGTTTCCCAAAACTTGTCATCACTAACCTATGCTGTTTAGATATGAGGACTGCAGATAATTTCTGGAAAGAACAATGTGTGGATGTATCATTTCATTTTCAGAAGATCAAAAGAATAAAGTAAACACTTCTACTTTCCAAACCCAAAATAATTACTGGATTATTTTAGTTGTTTTTAGTTTACATCCTAACTTGTGGTGCCATTTTCTGAATTTGCGAGGGTATCTTTGCGAGAGAAAGTTGATTGGGTATATGAACAAATTTTGCTTTGTGTGGAGATCGTTGGATCCTCCATTATCTCCTTCAGAAGATCAAATAGATTAAGGTATCACTTTCACTTCCGAAGCTTGTATAATGTTTTCTTTATTTCATAGTATAAGTTTATTTACTTGTTTTCCATCTCTTGTATTCATGCGAGAGGAAGTGGCTTATTTGGGGATACAAACATATTCTGATTGGGGATTCAGTCGTCTAATGACTAATACCCCATGTTCAGTTTGTTCACTATTGCCAAAACACACAAATTTTGATTGCCTTTAAAAAACCTTTTCCCACCTCCATTTAAGGCACACCCTTTCTCTCTAGATCTTTGCTTTCTTTAGTGGTTGTTAATTCTTTTATATCATTGGAAATTTATGTTTAACTTGTGTTCCAACTCCTGAGTGTGTGAGGTTATCTCGTGAATTAAGTTGAAATATGGATATACAAAAAAAATCCTGCTTCAAGTGAAGATTCTGCTAACCGAAGCCAAAATTAGGGTGTTCTTCCATTCCAATTTAAGTTTTGAGTTTTGTTAGTATTTTTTTTTTTGTGTTTTTCTCACCACAGTGCTAAACCCAGGCTAATCAAAATCGCACCTTTTTCTTGGGTTATGTGCTCTTATCTCAATTTTTTCCCTCGTTATTTATCTAAAGCATTTTCTTTTATGTAGGAGGTGAAATCCACTTTCCATTTCCAGTTTAGGAAGATTCCAATGAGTAAGGCTTATTTTGAATCTATTTTAAAAATAATATTATAAACTTTGTTTATTTGATATGAAGTATTATTTTCCGTTGTAAATGATCTTATTTACACTAAAATAAACTTGGGTTTTAAAAGTATTTCTAAACCTGGTTTACTAAAAAGGACTAAAATGTATATAAATGTAAGATTGGAGACTGTATTTAGAGAGTAAAATAAAACCCAGAAAAATTAGAGACTATTTTACAATATTTTAATGTTACAAATTAAATCGAAACAAAGAGAAAATGTTAGTGATTTTGTAAAATAAAATTACTTTTGAAAAAGACTTCAAACTATGCACTCACATTTAGGACTGTTATATGAACTTAACAGATCGAGCTCGGCTGAGCTCGTTCACTTAATTAAGCAAGCCCAACTTGAACAAAATTTTAAACTCGGTTGAAAGCTCGGTTCGTTCGAATAAAGCTCGAATAGCTCGTATTCTATGTAATTTCTAAAATTTCCTTTAGGTTAACATCTTATAACCAAGTAGAACTACTTAAAGCTCAAAAAAGGCTCGGCTCGAGCTCGTTCATTTCCTAAACAAGCCAAGCTTGAACAAAATAAAAAGCTCGTTTAAAAATTAAGCTCGGCTCGGCTCGAGCTCGCTTAACAAACGAACAAGCCTGAACACGTCAAGCTCGGCTCGTTCGGCTCGAATAACACCCTTACTCACATTAGGTGAAAAAAAACAATCTATCATTTTCATGTTTTTTTTTTAAATTTAAAAACGGCCATTTTCATGTTCTAAATGTTATCGAATTAAATTCGATAAATGTCTAATTGAGTTTTATTAATTTTGTATCAACTTCATAAAAATAGATCTTTTAACCGGTTTTATTAAAAATAGATATTTTAACCGGTTTTTATTAAAAATAATTATGAATATGTTTTGGAGTAATATTTTGCATTCTTGTAGATTTAAATCAATGAAACGAGCAATATTATCAAACCCCTTTATATTTCCAAATGAATTCATCTTAAAATTCTCCAGCGAACTTTAACTCCGACTAATAGCTTTGACCCTGGTGTATCTATCAATCTTTCCTATTTAACCCAACCCTGGAGTAATATTTTGCATTCTTGTAGATTAGGTTTGTGTTGCAATTGGTGACACAATATTCCTTGAGTATTTTGCAATGTCGTATTTAGCTCTTGTAAGCTTATTTAATCCTGATTTTGACCATCCATTTTGTACTCCACAGATTTAATAAACTTCCCTCCTATTTTCATCAATTGGACTCTACAATGCATCTGCACATCATTTTTCTCTTTGAATATTAATGGTCACTTGCAAGGTTATTTTCATGGCAAAATAGTGCTAAGGCAGGGAGATCCTATCTCCCCATTCATTTTTGTTCTATGCTCTGACTACTTGAGAAGAGCTGGATGATGTAAAGGAAACCTCACCTCCAGTCCAAAATGGACGTCGGCATGATAATTTCTCCAATTAAGATGAAAGTAATAGGCGCGTGCTCTTATTGTACCCAATTCTTACTTCAAAATGTGTAATTAATTGTGTGGCATCCCCCTTCAACATTAATCGTTGATCTTTTGTCACAATGAAGCACAGGAGAATCTGGGAAGGTGGGAAGCTAGAGAAAAGGACGATAAAGATCAGCTCTATAGATGTTGTTCGAACAAAGCTTGTTCCCTTCATTTTCAGCCATCTTTGCATCGAATTGATCAAGTAAACTCGCTCCCTTCTATTATTTAAAAAGTTCTTATGTATTTCTTTGAAATTCTTTATTTATCCCTTCCCCCCTTTTTCTGATATAAAAATCGCCTTTTGCTAGGGAAGAGGTTGCCTGGCCTAGTTGATCGTGAGAACTCCCCTGAAAGCAGATCCTACCACTTGGGAAGGCATGGTGTAAGCAAAACCAGTCACGTTCTCTTTTTGCTCCTCCAATAAATCATAAATTTTTGTAATCAAAGTCTCATTTATTTGATTCAATCTTATGCTTATTTTGAAATTGTAACTTTAAGATCGAGTTTATATGATTTTTATTTTATGCAGTGTTCCATCTTATGAATGCAAGAGGAAAAGGTTGATCAGATGAGCTAGAGAAATGTGGAACTATTTGATCGATCAGGTACTGCTGTTCTGTTTGTCAGTTTACCCACCAATCCTTTTTCTTAATCACTTACTACTCCGTTCTGTTTGAAAACTATGTGATCAGGTACTGCCGTTCTGCGATGCTGAAACCAGGACAAAATGAGTGGAAGTAGCATGGTCAGGATAAAAGAGGCGAAGATCCTACTTGTCTATGATAAGTACATTTATTGCTTACAACAACAGATCGGCTTAGGTTGCTGTAAGCGAAATATCCCATATGCCTGCATATGTAACTGTCTCTAAGTGGTCGTACTTTACAACTACAGATCGGCTTAGGTTGCTGGTAAGCGAAATATCCCATCTGCCTGCATATGTAACTGTCTCTAAGTGGTCGTACTTTCATCTATTTCAGCAGAATGATCGGCGGTCATTAGCCATGATCAGATGGGGATAGCCATGAGACAGTTCATATTCCAGACCATATGTACAATTTTGAGAACCTCACTCAAAGCTCATTGGCGCATCAAGAGCCACTTTCCTCTGAGTCATTTGGATGTTACCCAGGTTACGTATTTGGCTAAGAATTGATTATTTCTTGATAAAGGCCATAGTTGCAGACATTCTATTGTCTTGGACGCAGGAAACCAAGGAACCCTTGCTGGAAGCAGCTCTGATTTTACAAAGAGTTTCTACCAACTTGGTAGTACCAAGTAGAGAAGGGCTGTTTTAAGGGCCCTGGGGCAGTTTATAAACGCACTCTATCATATCAATACCCACTTTGCCCAGTCATTCGATGTGACCAAGAGTATATACCGTAGAAAAAGGAGTCCATAACCTCAGTAAAGAATTGATCATTCATTTTCAGCCATCTTTGCATCGAATTGATCAAGTAAATTCGCTCCCTTCTATTATTTAAAAAGTTCTTATGTACTTCTTTAAAATTCTTTATTTATCCTTTCCCCCCTTTTTCTGAAATAAAAATCATCTTTTGCTAGGGAAAAGGTTGATTGGCCTAGTTGATTGTGAGAACTCCCCTGAAAGTGGATCCTACCACTTGGGAAGGCATGGTCTAAGCAAAACCAGTCACGTTCTCTTTTTGCTCCTCCAATAAATCATAAATTTTTGTAATCAAAGTCTCATTTATTTGATTCAATCTTATGCTTATTTTGAAATTGTAACTTTAAGATCGAGTTTATATGATTTTTATTTTATACAGTGTTCCATCTTATGAATGCAAGAGGAAAAGGTTGATCAGATGAGCTAGAGAAATGTGGAATTATTTGATCGATCAGGTACTGCTGTTCTGTTTGTCAGTTTACCCACCAATCTTTTATCTTAGTCACTAACTACTCTGTTCTGTTTGAAAACTATGTGATCAGGTACTGCCGTTCTGCAATGCTCAAACCAGGACATGGAAGTAGCACGGTCAGGACAAAAAGAGTGGAAATACCCACTTTGCTTACCCCCCCCCCCTATGGGCTTTTAGTACACTTATTGCTTCCCCCCCCCCCCCCACCAAAGTATAAACACATAGGTAGTTGAATACATGTGAGAGGGGTATAAGTTTCTATGAACTTTGAACTTATGTATTTGATTTCCATAGATTCTAGTTGTGATTAATTGCAAGTTTGTTAAATATTGGTAGTTGAGTCAATGTACATTTAGACACTACTAGATAATGTTAGTATATGTCTATAGGATCTTAGATTATTTAATCTTTGAACTTGTGAATATAATTTCTATAGATTCTTCTTGTGACTCAATCTGTCACCAATGATCAGAGGGCCAGGTTGTTAAATATTGGTAGTTGAGTCCATTTGCATTTAAACCCTTTTGGATAATGATAGTACTTGATAAATTTTTCTGCTAGTGAACACAATCTGCCACCAGTTTGAATCGTAAAACTAAAATTAAAACAGGTTCAAGCCAGGATTGTCCTATGCCTTTTATCATTCTCTTTCTAAAGAAGTGAATCTTCAGGTTTAAATTTTCATTGCTAGTGCGTAAAACTAATTTTATCCTCTACACTTATCAACTAGGACGCTAGGAGGAACCTCTTGGCTGTTTCCACAAGTGACAAAGGTTTTCAGGCTCCTACTTACAACTACGGATCAGCTTAGGTTGCTGTGTAAGCGAAATATCCCATCTGCCTGCATATTTCTTTACTTCTTAGTTGTTTATGCTAGTGGTGGTTATTTTGTATAAAATTTGGAATTATACTTGTAACTTTGTATTTTATTTCCTTAATGTGTGTGTGAGGTTATCTTGTGAAGTGGAAGTGGCTGACTGGATACACGAAGTAACCATTCTTCAAGTAAAGATTGTGCTAATCTACTTCAGAACAAGGGTTTTCTTCTACCTTACCTTTTCTATGTTTTGATATTTGTTAGTTTTTGTTTAATTGGTTTTCATCTAATTGCAGTTTTTTACCCAGGAGTATTGTTTAGGAGGCAGGAAACCATCGAACCTTCAACAGCAATGTGCTTGGTGAAACCAGCTCCCACTTTACAAATAGTTCCGTCCAGGCAGAGCAGGTCTGGTTCTTTTTTCTTACCAAAACTTTTTTTTTACTTATTTTCATGGTTTATCTGTCCTAATAATTTTGTATTTTTTCCGCTTAAAACAGCTCCAACATTACAAAGAGTTCCTCCTCTCCATTGGTTGAAAGTATCCCTTTTTGTTTCATAGGGATGGCTGATTAAATCTATCAGAACTGCATTTTAAGGTACTGCTACTCGCTTGCCATTTGCCCACTCCGCAGTTGTCCCATTCTTGTTTTTTCTTACACTTGTGATTGAACATTCACTTTTTTTATGTTTCATTTGTTTTTATGGAGTTGCTAAGTTTCTCAAAATTGAAGTGGCTGACTAGTTGCTTCTAGCTGGATCCTGAACTGTGATGTTGATCACCTCTTCTCTGGTGGCAGGTGATCATCGTGATATGTTTCGTTTTTGAAATAACTTAGATGTAGGTTTAGCTTTTAAGCGTGACTACTTTCAACTCTTTCAGGATATTGGTCGGTGATCATTAGTTATGATGAGATTGAGGGGAATAGCTATCGGACAGTTCATTAACACACACTAATGTATTAAGACTCATTTTGCCCAGTCTTTGGATGTGGCCGGGAGTATTTGCTGGATTTATCTGAATACAGTCTTGTTTGTCTGTCTGTCGGTAGAGCAGAGGACTGCATGATATTTCTATTACATAGGTTATCAAATTTACTAGGTAAATACATTTTGCTTAAGAATATTATTTTTCTTCTCTATTTATTTGCTCTTCTTCGATTATGCAGGTGCAATCTTCTGATGAGACAGGACATGGGTCTGTCATTTATTTTTAGATATCTTTCCCTCGAGCTGACCAGGTAGTCATTTCTGTTATTTCAAAAGTTCTTATGCATTGTTTTGAATTTATTTATTTATCATTTCCCGGCCCCCTTTCTGAACAAAAAGTCATATTTTGCTAGAGGAAGAGGTTTGGTTGTGCTAGTTGATTGTCCAAGTACCCATCGTTGATCTTGTGCTATTTATTGTACAATTATTGATTTGCTATCTGAAATCACCTCTGATATGATTAGTATTTTTCTGGAACTCCTCTGAAAGTAGCTCCCACAACTGGGAAGGCGTGATTTTACAAAGCAGGCTTGGGATCTTTTTGCTTCTCTGAATTTTGTTGAAACTTCTTTCTGTCTTATTCGTTTCTACGCATTGCAGTAATTTGATTGGATTTTAGCAAGTGAACCTTCCCCTGCAATCAAAGTGTTGTATGTCCTTTATATCTCCATATATTCTAGTTGTAGTTAATTTCCAGTTTGTTAAATATTGGTGGTTAAATTAATGTACATTTAGAAACTACTAGATAATGTTAGTATGGGATCTTACATTATTCAAACTCTGAACTTATGGATATAATTTCCATATATTCTTGTGGTGAATAATGGCCATGTGCATTTTTAGACCCCAATAGATAATGATAGTATATGATAAAATCTTGTTTTAGTTTACACACTCTGTCTCCGGTTCAAATCATAAAACTAAAACTAAAATGGGTTGAAGTGAGATTCACTTTTGTTGTTTGTGATGATGCTCGTTATGCCAGGAGTATATTGTCCTAAGTAAAACATTTTGATTACAACTCTGGTAGATATCACACAATTTTTTATGGTTGGGTGCTGAAACATTTTGGTTCATTTTTTTCCGTGTTATGTTGGAATGTAGGATGGATAGGATACCCTTACCTGAAGACTAAGATGGAAGTATGCTTGATATTTTCGTCATTCAACATGCAACGACACATGGTCAGGAAATGCGGCACATGGTCAGGAGAATATTTTGACATCTTTGCTCATTCGGTTTTGAATTATTGAATTGAATAGGTAAACACAATCCTTTGAAAAACTTAGGAACTTGGTGCAGTGTCCCATTCTTCTGTCTTACTGTTGTGATTGATTGATCACTTTTATATGTTTTATTATTTATGGAGCTTCTAGGTTTCTTAGTATAGAAGTGGCTGTGTAACTGCTGGGGTGATTCTGAAATGTCATGCTGACCATGTACCCTTGTTTAGGCTGAACGGGGATCATGTTGATTTCTTTCATTTCTATAATTGCTTAGGTGTTGCTGTCTCTAACTGATCATATTTTCAACTATTTCAGCATATTGGTCGTGGTGGTCACTGGTCATTGGCGCATCAAGAGCTACTTTGCTCTCAGTCGTTTGGATCTGACCATGGTTAATGATAACCTCCTAGTGTATTCGTTCTCTAATTACAGATTATTTGAAACAATTGAGGGATTCATTTGCAGTAATTTGTTATTTCTTGATGCAGGCCATTAATACAGACACACACAGCATTTTAGCAAAATAACTCTGTGAGTGGAGCAACAGAGAGTACATCGACAAGTTTTTTTTAACAATATGACTCGTGTGAGTCCATGGAAAAGTCTCAAGCAAGATGGTGCACTCTGTGCTTCTTAAATCTCCTTTAAGCCTTGTTTTTTATAACATGATAAATTAATTTTCCATGAATAACATCTCATTATTTTGCCTGCAGATTTGGGTATCTTTCTAAGCGTGTGTCAAGATGAGCTCTCTTTTTAATTGATGGTCCAGGTGTTGGACAATAATTCATATTTCAAATATATGAAAATGTGGTTTGGGCTAAATAGTGGAATGTTCCGGAAGAATGTGGAATGTAGCGGAAGTTCCCGGAACATGGTGGAATATTCTAGAAGCATATGGAAGAGTATGGAAGATTCTGGAAGTGTGTGGAACCTTATGGAAGGTTCCGGAACCGTGAAGAGTCTAGGTGTGCCTAGACTTGTGTAGAGTTCTCCGGAAGCTTGGAGAACCTTAGGAAGATGTATGGAAGAGTCTAGAATGATAGGGATGATTCTAGTGTTGGAGTATTCTAGATATGTTCTAGATGCTCCTTGTAAGGGATGCCATGGCCTATAAATAGGCTTAGTGGTGTGTGTGTTAGGGGTGTGTGAGTGAAGTGCGAGTCTCCTCAAGTTTTGTAGTGTGTGGAGTTGTGAGTCGAGTGAATCCTCACAAAGTGAAGTGTGAGTGAGTTGGTCAAGAGTGGTGAGTGTCGGTGAGATCGAGTCTTGTATCGTGTGAGAGTTGTACAAAATACATTTGTACATTAATACAAGTCCTCATTTGTAAGGAGAGCTTGTCCATCCGAGTCGCACACGTGATCGAGTGTTAGCTACCCGTTTTTTTCCCCAACAGTGGTATCAGAGCCGAAGGTTGCGAAGGTCGTCGAAGTCGAAAATCGGGTTAGCATTTGTTGGTGGAAGGATTCCGTGTAGACGAGATGGCATCGAGTGTGATGAAGACGTTCGAGATCCCACTCTTCGATGGCAAGACCAACTTCACAATGTGGCAGAGTACGATTCAAGACGTAATGGTGCAGCAAGGTCTTGATCAAGCTCTTGAGGAGGAGAAACCCACATCCATGAGCGAGAGAGAGTGGAGTAGACTCCAAAAGAAGGCGGTGAGTACCATCCGGTTGGCGCTTGCTCCCGAGATCAAGTCTAGTGTGATGAAGGAGACCTCGCCAAAGGCGTTGTGGGAGAAGCTCGAGAGCATTTATGCGTCAAAGTCATTGATGAACCGGTTGTGTCTGAAGATGGAGTTATACTCGCTCAGGATGGAGGAAGGAGGTAATCTTCATGACCACATTAACTTATTTAATCAACTAGTATGCCAGTTGATGAATGCAGACGATAATATTAAGGATGAGGAGCAAGCATTATTGTTGCTAGCGTCATTACCAAGGTCCTACAAGCCTTTGGTGCAGACGTTGCTTGTAGGAAGGACGACTCTCACTCTAGAGGAGGTAACGGCTGCGTTACGAGAGAGTGAGAGGATGACGAAGAATGACGCTCTCAACAATGGAGGGGATCGCATACTAGTTGCGGAGAATCGAGAGCGAGGGAGGAGCCAGTCGAGGGGGAATGATCGCCAGAGGTGGAGATCCGGATCACGTCCACGTCGTGACCCGGATAATGTAGAGTCGAGGAATGGTGACCCAAGATGGAGACCACAATCATATCAACGTCGGGATTTTAGTGATGTGGAGTGTTATTATTGTGGGGAGAAGGGTCACATACAAGTGAGGTGTCCGCAATTCAGGGAGGACGTGAAGATGTTGAGAAAGACGTCCTTGCGGAAGAATGATGATGGCTCCCAAACGAATGTGGTCAGTGCGATTGATGGTGAAGTTGGTGGTTATGAGGAGGTGTACTTAGCAACGAGTGAAGAGGTTGCTAAGTCAGAGTGGGTGATGGACAATGCAGCGTCGATGCATATTTGTAAGGATCAAGCGTTATTTGACACCTTGAAGACTGATGGAGAGTTTGGTCATTGCAACCTAGCGAGCGGAGAGAAGCTGCGAGTTGAAGGCATCGGGAGCGTGAGAATGAGGCTCCATGACGGTACACGCCAGACTCTTCAAAATGTGAGGTATGTGCCATCAAGTAAGGTTAACTTATTGTCATTGGGTAGGATGACTTCGGAGGGATACGAGTACGTTGGCACGAAGAGATGGTGCAAGGTGTTTAAGGGAAGACGCTTGATCATGCAAGGCAGGAAGAATGGGAAGAACATTTGTTTCTTCGAAGGACAAGTCGTGCAAAGGAGATATCACGACAAAGAGATCAAGATGCAGAAGAAAGTGCGATTTAAGGATGAGGTGGAGATATTTGAAATATGAATTAAGGGAGGAATTGTTGGACAATAATTCATATTTCAAATATATGAAAATGTGGTTTGGGCTAAATAGTGGAATGTTCCGGAAGAATGTGGAATGTAGCGGAAGTTCCCGGAACATGGTGGAATATTCTAGAAGCATATGGAAGAGTATGGAAGATTCTGGAAGTGTGTGGAACCTTATGGAAGGTTCCGGAACCGTGAAGAGTCTAGGTGTGCCTAGACTTGTGTAGAGTTCTCCGGAAGCTTGGAGAACCTTAGGAAGATGTATGGAAGAGTCTAGAATGATAGGGATGATTCTAGTGTTGGAGTATTCTAGATATGTTCTAGATGCTCCTTGTAAGGGATGCCATGGCCTATAAATAGGCTTAGTGGTGTGTGTGTTAGGGGTGTGTGAGTGAAGTGCGAGTCTCCTCAAGTTTTGTAGTGTGTGGAGTTGTGAGTCGAGTGAATCCTCACAAAGTGAAGTGTGAGTGAGTTGGTCAAGAGTGGTGAGTGTCGGTGAGATCGAGTCTTGTATCGTGTGAGAGTTGTACAAAATACATTTGTACATTAATACAAGTCCTCATTTGTAAGGAGAGCTTGTCCATCCGAGTCGCACACGTGATCGAGTGTTAGCTACCCGTTTTTTTCCCCAACACCAGGTTCGTGCGATTCGACTGTATATAAATTAAGGTTGTCCCATGTATAGTTTCCCCTGAACCATCTCCCCCCCCTCCCCCAAAAAAAAAGTTGCCTTGTGACTAGGTTATGCTAAGGTAAGAATTACTCAAAGAGTTGTTTTACCCAAAAATGTGTAATGATTTTGGAGAAATCCGACTGTAGTAGTTTAACAGGAAAATACTACCAAAATACATGTAAAGGGGGAAATTTTTTAAGCACACCTATGTTTGGTATGGTTAAGTGTTTCCAAAAATGATTTTGAGTTCAACTCATAGCTGGCAACGGCTAAAAGATTTCTAAATCGACTACAACATAACCTAGCTGGTGATCAAGTCAACCATCCCCCCACTGCCTTAAGTGAGACTATAAATATATGATCCGATACTCTGAGGCACACTCACTCTCAAAATTCTTTCTCTTCCATCGCTTGCTTTGTTCAATTGAAGTGTGCTCTGTTTAATACCTGAACCACTGAAGTTTAAAGCTAAGCTATCTTTTACCTTGTCTGAGAAAGGGGTCTTGGATTGTTTAATTTTTTTGTTTTTTATTTCTGTTGATACTGGCCAAAACAGATTAGCTTCTATGGATTCATGGGAACAATTGTCAGTTTGTTAAATATGGGTTTTGAGTCCTTGTGCTTTCTTCTCCTTGTGTACAATTTGAATTATATGAGTAAAACATTTTTAAAAAAAATGTACTTTCATTAATTTGAAACTGTGATATAACTTTGTGTTGTGTAAAGATGCTCCTTGATTTGATTTAATATTATTTTTTATTGAACTGGAGATTTTATACTGTGCAGGAGGAGAGAACAACCATTTGGGTAATTTGTTGTTAATCGCCTCCCTATTCTTCTCCTTTTTCCCATAGATGTGAACTTAGTTAATAGTTATTTTTTTTCAAATTTATAGTTTCTTTTAACCAGAAAAAATTGTACCCTAAAATATTTGCTGATTTCTTTTCACCGAAAAGATAGCATCCGCTAACAAAAGTTCATTACTGCCGTGTAATCCCCGGGGTAAATGATTCCATGAATATATATAAACCCAGATGTTGACCAAGTTAACCCCGGGGATTACACGGCTGTGTGATGTTATCTCACTGTAGCTTTTTATTGTCTAGGAGGCAGGAAACCAATGAAAGCTTGCTGAAAGCAGCTCCCACGTTACAAAGAGCCTCTACCAAGTATAGAAAGGCATGTAGGGTGGTTCGTTTTGCTTTCCAATTTTATTTTATTTTCTTGGTTTAACTGAGCTACTTAAATTTTTGTATTCATTTCACTGAAAACAGGCTCCACTTTACAAAGAGTCAACTCTGTCAGTTGAAACTGCCACATTTTATTGCATACGGATGGGTGATTATTGCTGCCCCTTGCTTGCTAGTTTGCCTACCCAGTGTTGGAAACTCACAAGCAAGCATATTTAAGTGAGGTGATCTGTAGAAGTGGTGAACAAGGTAGGGACTTTTCAGTGTCCGATTCTTGTGTTTTCTTACCATTGTGATTGAACATTCACTTTTTCATGTTTCATTTTTTTTATGGAGTTTCCAAGTTTCTCAGAATTGAATTGACTGGCTAGTTGTTCCTCGTGGGACTTCGAACTATGATGTTGGCCACCTTTGATTGGGTGAGAACTTAGAAGCGATCGTAATGGTATTTTTTCAATTATGTAATTATTTAGATGTAGATTTAACTTCTATGTGTGCTACTTTCATGTGTGTCAGGAAATTGGTTGGTGATCATTAGCCATATGAATTCAAGGGGAATAGCTATCCTATGAGACATTTCTCCACTTTCCGTTAGTCTTTAGATGTGGCCTGGAGTGTTTGAATTTATCTGAATTATACGAGCAGTTCTAGAATGAGTTGATTAAAAGAGGATAAAACAGTAACCAAGGTAAAATAATCATAAGTAGCATGGTCATGATAAAAAAGGGAACTTGAGAGTTTAGATATATTACTCCAGGCAAAGATCCTACTCCTACCAGTCTATAAGTACAGGATCTGCTCTTTTTGCTTGTGGCTTTACCTACCAACTCGGTTTTCTTATTCAGTTTTAATGTGTTCATTCACTTCTTTTTGGCTGTTTCAGGGATGTTGAAAGGTCAAGATTGAAGCAGCAGTAGTTGAAACCTGATAGGATCAACTGCAACTCCATTATGGGGTATTGGCTATTTCATTCACTTCTTTTTATCCTCGTGCTTTAAAGAGGATAAAACAGTAACCAAGGTAAAATGATCAGTAGTACCTGCTCTTTTTGTTTGTGGCTTTACCCACCGACTTGGTTTTCTTAATCAGTTTTTTAATGTGTTCATTCACTTCTTTTGGATATGTCAGGGATGTTGAAAGATGAAGATTGAAGGAGCAGTAGTTGAAATCTGATCGGATCAACTACACCTGCGTTATGAGATATTTGTATTTTGTTTTTTGTTATTTGACCTCCAATCATGGTTTCTTACCAACATTTTGATGTCCATTCATCTTTTATGTTTATTCTAGGAATGGAAGGAACATAATTACTTGCTTGAAAGGGGAACTTGAGTTTATCTTTCCTTTTCATCTTTAAGCATGCCTGTTTTCAGTGCTCTATCCTACTTAGTTGTGCCCTGTTAAAGGCCAAGCTATCTTCAGCCTTGTGTGAAATGGTTCTTGGATTATTTGACCTTGTGGATTTTATCGCTGACATAGTGATACCACTGGCCAAAGGAGATTAACTTCCATGTATTCATGTTGTGAATAATGGTCATTTTGTTAAATATGGTAGTTGAGTCCATGTGCATTTAGACACTGCTAGATTATGTTTATATTCGATACATTATTCTCTTTCTGTACACAGTCTGCCTCCAATTTTAATCATAAGAGTAAAACGTTATTTTTTAAATGATTTTTCATTAATTACTTATTGCTCTTCTGTTTGCAAACTACTTGATCAGGTACTGCTGTTCAGAAATGCTGAAAGCAAGATAAAATGAGCGGGGAAGTAGCATGGTCCGGATAAAAGAGGCGAAGATCCTACAGGTCTATGATGAGTACATGTAATGCTGTTTTTTAAGTCAGTTCAGCCCCCAGAGGCGGAGGTCCTACTGGTTTTCTTAAGCACTTTTATGGTTTTCATTCACTCTTTTCTGCCTATTTCAGGAATTGTGAAAAATCAAGATCGAGAATGCATATATAGCTGATTGGATCAAGTGCAACTCCATTATGAGGTATTGATGTTTTATTTTTTATTTGCCCACCCATCAGGATTTCTTACGAATATTTTGATAGCCATTCATCTTTTGTGTATATTTAAGGTATGGTGGGCTCAAGCAGCATTAAAATGACTAGCTGGAAAGAGAAACTTGAATTATCTTTTCTTTTCTCCTTTTAGCCTTGTTCTAAGAGTAAAATGTTACTTTTCAGTGAATTTTAAATTTTTTATTAATTTGAACCATTACGGTAAATTTGTGATTGTTTTTCCTTTGAAACATGTCATTTGTGTTGGTTGTGAAGATGCTCATTATACTTGTATTCTTTTGTTTACTGTTCTCTTTCTCAAGTAATGAAGCTTTAGGTGCAAATTTTCATTGTTGTGCTTAATACTAATTTTGCCCTGTATATATTATCAACAATAATGAGCATATTGGCTGTCCACTAGTGAAATCTCTTCAAGCTCCTATTACTACTCTCATAATTTCAGGTTGATCTTTGATGCTAATTATTATTGAGGCTTCCCTGACAGCATGGGCTACAAGGGTAACCTTTTTTCTATGACGTTGCAGTTACCTTCTCTCTTATTTGGTATTTTACATGTGATTGTTTTTTTTTAAATGAAGTTATCTTTTCTATCTAGTTGACCACAGCTTGATACAATTCAAAACTTCCATATGATATTCTACAACTCAAGGACCATCTTTTCTATTTAGTTGACCACATCTTGATACAATTCAAATCTTCCATATGATATTCTACAACTCAAGGACCATTTACCTCATTATTTAGCTAGTATGTGCATATTTGTCTATGGTGAAATGGATAATGGATTAAAATGATTTTCCTCTACGGTGTGAATTTACTTGGTACTTTTCCTTCCATCCCAAGTGAACTATTTTTTTGCTCATCCATAAGAATTTTCTTGGTACCTTTCCTTCCATCCAAATTTAACTATTAAAACGAACATTTTTTTTATAGATACAATATTAAAATGTGCAGAGAACTTGTACAAACTTTAGTGCCCAACTGAAAGTGTACAACTTGAGACTATAGGCAGGCTTTGACAAGATCATTTTTACCCTCTAGGCAGGCTAAATCAGTGCCGGCCTTGAGAGACGACCCCAGGGCTAAACTTCACTCTTGGTGTTGTCTTCATAGTAGTTGTCATCTGGATTCAGACTTCCATTCTTTTTTTTTAAAATGCTTAATTTGAGCTCAGAGGCCAGACCAATACACAAGCAGCTCGCACTTGAAGAATAGATCCATCTAACCCTAAGTAAAACATTTTGATCACAATTCGGGTAGATCTCACTCAATTTTTGTTGTTGTTTGCTGCTGAAACATTTTGGTTCATTATGTTTCCGTTATGTAGGCATGTAGGATGGATAGGAAACATTTTGGTTCAGTGCCTTAGTCTGCAATAAGGCGGAAGTATGCTTGGTAGGTTCTCCATTCAGCGTGCAACTGCACAAGGTCAGGGCAATATTTTGACGTCACACATTACGTTTCAGATTATTGAATTTAGGTAAACACTATCCTCTGAAAAAATTAGAAACTTGGTGTAGTTTCCCATTCTTTTGTGTTACTGTTGTTATTGATCATTTACTTTTATTATATGTTTCATTGTTTATGGAGTTGCTAGGTTTCTCACAATGGAAATGACTGTCTAGTTGCTGGGGTGATTATCAGCTGTCATGCTGACCACCCTTGCTTTGGCCGAGTGATGATCATGATGATATCTTTCATTTTTCTAATTGCTTAGATCGAAGTAATTTATATAATTGTCTCTAAGTGGTCGTACTTTCAACTATTTCAGCAGAATGATCGGCGGTCATTAGCCATGATCAGATGGGGATAGCCATGATACGGTTCATATTCCAGACCATATGTACAATTTTGAGAACCTCACTCAAAGCTCATTGGCGCATCAAGAGCCACTTTCCTCTGAGTCATTTGGATGTTACCCAGGTTACGTATTTGACTAAGAATTGATTATTTCTTGATAAAGGCCATAGTTGCAGACATGCGTAGCCTTTTAGCTGAAATAACTCCTT
Organism: Persicaria tinctoria; assembly: GCA_037127255.1. Taxonomy (NCBI): domain Eukaryota; kingdom Viridiplantae; phylum Streptophyta; class Magnoliopsida; order Caryophyllales; family Polygonaceae; genus Persicaria; species Persicaria tinctoria. Next base: position 3,867,000 of record JBANSL010000008.1, on the reverse strand, counting down.
AAGTGGAGCGGCAGAGAGTAAATGGATGAGTTTTTCGGGTCAATGTGGCTCTTGTACGTGAGTACAAGGAACTTTTAGTCTGATCAAAATGTTGCACTCTGTGCCTCATAGCAATCCTTGAAGTTAACATGTCATTATTTTGCCTGCAGATTTTGGTGTCTTTCTGTGTAAAGTGCTCCCCTTCCATGGATGCCTAGCTAAGTCCCCTCTGACCCCCTCAAGTTTCCTGGTGACCAGGCTATGCTTTTTTCCCCTTTGTTATTTGACCAGATTAAAGCAAATGTGCTCATTTAACAGTCATTGATTTACTCTCTATAAAAATAGCCAGCGCAAATAGAAAAATTGACTTATGATTTTTCTGTCTTAATAAAAGAGGAACTTGAGACATCCAGATATATATGATGTTAAGTTAGATATCATACAACACGTCCATTGCTTTTGAGTTTTGAATGAATGAATTCAAACTAAGATTGAATGATAGGAAGTATTTGGGATAGTTTATGTCTTGCATTTCTCTAAATCACGTGGGCAGAGAAACTCATCATATAGCATGGTTGGAGAGCAAATGTAGTTGTTCTTCAGTTCTGCTGCAAGTATTTGCTTAGAGGTAGAATGTGATAATATTGGTTGGTGACTACTTTATTTTTGTTGTTGTTTTGAATTATTGAATTGAATAGGTAAACGCCTTCCTTTGAAAAACTTAGGAACTTGGTGCAGTGTCCCATTCTTCTGTCTTACTGTTGTGATTGATTGATCACTTTTATATGTTTTATTATTTATGGAGTTGTTAGGTTTCTCGGTATAGAAGTGGTTGTGTAGCTGCTGGGGTGATTCTGAAATGTTATGCTGACCATGTACCCTTGTTTAGGCTGAACGGGGATCATGTTGATTTCTTTCATTTCTATAATTGCTTAGGTGTTGCTGTTTCTAACTGATCATATTTTCAACTATTTCAGCATATTGGTTGGTGGTCACTAGTCATTGGCGCATCAAGAGCCACTTTGCTCTCAGTTGTTTGGATCTGACCATGGTTAATGTTAACCTCCTGGTGTATTCGTTCTCTAATTACAGATTATTTGAAACAATTGAGGGATTCATTTATAGTAATTTGTTATTTCTTGATGCAGACCATTAATACTGACACAGCATTTTAGCAAAATAACTCTGTAAGTGGAGCAACAGAGAGTACATCGACAAGTTTTTTTGAACAATATGACTCGTGTGAGTCCATGGAAAAGTCTCAGTCAAAATGGTGCACTCTGTGCTTCTTAAGTCTCCTTTAGCCTTGTTTTTTATAACATGATAAATTAATTTTCCTTGAATGACATCTCATTATTTTGCCTGCAGATTTTGGTGTCTTTCTAAGTGTGTGTCAAGATGAGCTCTCTTTTTAATTGATGATCCAGGTAGGTGCGATTCTACTGTATATAAATTAAGGTTCTCCCATGTGTAGTTTCCCCTGAACCAGTCCCCGCCCCCACAAAAAAAAAAGTTGCCTTGTAACTAGGTTATGCTAAGGTAAGAATTACTTAAAGAGGAGTTATACCCAAAAATCCGACTTTTGTAGTTTAACAGGAAAATACTACCAAAATACATGTAAAGGGGAAAATGTTTTAAGCACACCTGGCTTACCCTTCCCCCAAGTTTGGTATGTGTTATAACGAGAACGATAATAGCGAAGAAAGACACAGAGATTTACGTGGTTCAGCAACGGTGTGTTGCCTACGTCCACGGGCAGAGAACCAGATTTCTTATTAGAAGAAGCGAAAACAGATTAGGTTACAGGGGACGGCGTTCCATGAGTATATGAAGAGACTCATGGAACCCTAAACAGACAATGACTGAAAGCCCAAAATAGACAGACGATAGGCCCGTTTACAATAAACATCGCATACCGTAAAGGCGGGGGGGCAGCGCCACCCCTAGCCCCCCGACAGACGATAGGTCCGGGGGGCTCCGCCCCCCGGACCCCCTGATGCGTCGCCGGTCAACAGTCGTTCAAGGCACATTAACAGTATGTCTGAGAAAGGGGTCCTGGATTGTTTAATTTTTTTTTTTTATTTCTGATAATACTGGCCAAAACAGATTAGCTTCTATGGATTCATGTGAACAATTGTCAGTTTGTTAAATATGGGTTTTGAGTCCTTGTGTACAGTTTGTTTAATAGTATCTCCAATTAAGATGGAAGTAATTAGTGTGAAAGATTAATTTGAAGTTATCTGTACTTCTTCTGGTTTTGGCATGCCTGCATTTGGTGCTCTGTTCATTTAGATTATGCCGTGTAAGACAAGAAACACTAAAGTGAAAGGCTAAGCTATCTTCATCCTTGTTTGAAGGGGGTCTTTGAGATCTTCTCATCCAAGAATATACTAACCCCTTGTCTGGATTCCTAATTACCTGATGCTGCAGTAGAAGATGATTAATATTAGCACGCAGTTAATCCATGTACATTAAACATAGGCAGTACCGAGGAGGTTGGGAGGGGTATGTTTTTCTTCACACGATCTAGTAACTTCATTCCTCGTCATTTGAATTTCCTGATCTTTCTATATAGTTCTACTTTATTCAGTGTTTATCTTTTGAGCTTGCAAGTTTATTTTATAAGGGGGTATGCCCGGGGAAGATACTGATCAATCAAGTACAACTCCATTACGAGGTACTCCGTATTGATTATTTATTTGTAATTGATCTTTTGTGTTTATGTGTGGAATGGCAGGCACAAGATTAAGTAAGCAGCGCTGGAATTATTCGTGTGTAAGAGGGATATTTGATGTTATCCTTACTTTCCACCTTATATCATGCCTGTTTTTAGTGCTCTGTGTATGAACTGTGAACTTTCAACTTATGGTTATAATTTCCATAGATTCTCTAAAAAAAAGCACACTAAAAAAAATTATGACAGCAAAGTTGAGCCCTCTCTCGAGCTATCTCTGGCTCCGCCCTGACTGCATATATCAGCTCACCGACATCTAGTTCTTTCGGGGCACAAACAATAATGTTGTATCTCCAATGCGATTGCTTAACGATAACCAAACTAAACCACAATGAAATTAACCCAATCCGGAAAAATGGTTAGCCAAGATCACGCTAGTGAGTAGTGCCTTAAAATATGGTTAACCGAATTCCAATAAGCCGATTTTGGACACGCTTTCGCCACACGACGCTTCATTAAAAAAATCAATTATCACTTAATTATATATTTGGTATTGGAGGATGTCGTGTTCGATTTGTTCTCAAAAGTAAGACGTTGAATTTTCATCCCCTTAAATAAATCCTCCGTACTCTATTCATTTTGTAAACAAATGAAGAATTGGAGGTAAGGGGTTGCGGAACAACTTCTCTTAAAAAAGTCTTCAAAATAGAGAATTATAAATTGTATATATTTTGAACTTTTTTGGGTTGAATTTTAATAGATTCTCCATTATGGAATTTATCCCAAAATATATAAAGTTTTCTTCAAATTTAGGGAATGTTCTCTATTTTTCTCCTAATTCTCTATTTTGGAAAATGTAATGGAGAAACTGTTGGACCAAAATTAGCCTTAATATTTCCAACAATTCAATATGGAGAATCTGTTGGGATTGCTCTAACTAACGGATGAATTGAATTCCATGAATTTGACCATCAAATTTATGAGTAAAGTAGGGCAAATTTCAACCGTTAAAAATATAATCTACAATTAGATTTTTTCCCACTTCTTTTCCCCCACTCATTTTCTTTTTTCTTTTACTTTTTTTTTTTGTAAGTAAAATTCAACTTCACCTATAAATTTAAATGTCAAATTCATGGGATCCAAACCCGATATAAGAGGTCGTGTGCGGCTACCGTTTACAATTTTTTTTTTTTTTTAATTTACGCCATAAGTAAACAAACCCCTTGCACTAGTACGAAAAATATCATCTCATTTCAAAGTAGCATGATCTAATTCAAAATTTTCACTCAATTGAGCACGTCGAGCATGATCATTATAACTGACGCCAAAAACGTCACAAAATCCCCCACTCTTCGGGAAATGGCTTAGATTTATTAATATGTTATATCACAAGGGTTGTGAATTTTAACTGTATTTTTAGAGCTGTGAAGAGATTATAGAGTCTTACATTGAAAATATAAATAAACAAGTCTTAATATATAAGTTAGTGAGCTACTCTTTCTTTCTATTATCAATTGATTTTACGATGAAACTTCACCCGGCTTAATAACATTATAGTATTCCATTTGTAAGGGTAGGATAGTACATAGAAGAGAAGTGAAGGATCAAAATTGAAGATTAACCGTTGAACGTGAAATGAGACAAATAAGCGTATAAGTAGGTACCATGTTGAGAAGATACGTTTATCGTAGATCGAATATTACAAAATACTTCAACAAAATAAATGGAATGAGTTCCTTTTTCCTCATTTAGTCAAAAAAATAGCGGATTTACCCTATGTCATAAAAGCATAATACACTCAAAATACATCATTTAAAAAGTAGTTTTTCAATTTGACTTTTTAACCAACTTTTATATATTAAAGTTATAGTTCAAACGAATCGGGAAAAAAAAAAAGATGATCGATCACTTACTTTTGACATAAAATTATATTAGATCATTTCTTTTCTATTACCTACACTTTGAACAAAGCTAGCCATTATGGGTTTAACAAGATAGCTGATTAATTTGCTTTTGATATTCTCATAGGCTTTTTTTTTTTACATATTAGAAAATTATTTTGAAGATTTTTTTTTTGTACAATAACTTATGTACGTAATAACCATATAATATTTTTACATATATATAGGACTAACAAGTAATAAAAGAAATCTCACTATAGCTAATCATTTATAAATTCAACCATTTTTTTTTATTAATAATAAACATGTGAAAGAGCCGTGGTCGACTTTTTGCTCGATTATTGTCGGAGTATAATGCGATATAGTACAATGTGATGACTTGGACACTTATTATTTTGCATTAATTAATGCAAACCGTGGTCGACTTTTAGCTCGATTATCCTAGGAGTAGCACCTGGATTTTGGATTAAAATATAAATTAAAAAAATGGTCAAGGTTCGTAGTCGATTTTTTTTTATATTCGTTTAGAAACGAGCGAGTTTGAGTCCGTCCTAAATTTGGATTCTAGCTTTAAAATACTTTAATTTCTTACTCGGATCTTTTTTTTAAATGAACGAGTTTTAGCCAAGCTTCATTTAAGCCTATAGAGCAACTCTTCTCACTCGTAAACAAAGTAACTATTGGTAAATTTTGTAAATTCAACAATATTCGAGTTCGAGTCGAACCAAGCCTCAATTAAATCAACCTTGAGAATTTATTCATACTCGGTTTATTTACTATTTAGCAAATGAACGAGGTTGAGATAAACTTTTTTCAAGTCAAGCTCGAGCTATTCGGCCTACATCCCTAATGATAATGAACCTACAATGAATAGGAGTACCTAAAAATTGTTGAAATGATTAAAAATAAATGACACCCAGTTATCTTATTATTAGGATTTCAAACCCTACTACTCCTAGTTTTACAAAAGAGAGTTGTGTTTACACTAGACAAATAAGTAAGGACTTCGATCAAGGCTTTTAACACTTACTTCCTAAATAGGCATTGTGGGTGTTTGTTGGGACCTTTTGGTATCTTTACAACTCAACAATTATTGGTAATGCGGTTTTTTTATTCTATGCTCAGGGCATAAGATAAGATTCTAAATTGAAAAATATTTCATACAAAAAAATAGGCAAGTGATACTAAGAACCTAATTAAAAAAATGCTAAACTAATTAATTTATTTTTTTTTAAATCCAAATTTAGGGGTTATCCTATGCCAGATCATATGATAGAAAAATCATCAGTAATATTTTTAAAAAAAGTCTTATATTGTGACGGTTTACACAACTTTAGAGCACAAACTCACTGGAACTCCTCTCTCACAGTACCAATCTCTCAAATAGTGACCTTGAAAAATAGAATGAATCCATATTTTTTTCCTTCGGAATTCCGATTTCATATACTTCATTTGATCTAGTCCACGCGCCTCTTGGGCGGGAAGCATTCCAAGCAACGTAAAGATCCATAAGATCCAGCGCTGAAGCCGAATACAGGGGTGTTGCCAACGTTGTCTCCGAGTGCTCTTGCCTCCGCAATCTCCTACTTGAGCTACGTTGCCCCTTGCAGAAGGCCACTCTGGTCTACACTGACAACGTTTCCGCCGTCTACCTGGCTAGCAACCCAGTCCAGCATCAACGCACGAAGCACATTGAGCTTGATCTCCACTTCGTCAGGGACAAGGTTGCCATTGGACATGTCCGCGTTCTACATGTCCCGTCCTCTTATCAGTACGCTGATATATTCACCAAGGGTTTGCCTAGACAATTGTTCATTGATTTTCGTTCCAGTCTCACTGTACGGACCCCTCCCGTTTCGACTGCGAGGGTTTGATAGATTACATAGAACTTATCTTGTATAGTTGGCTAAAAGCCCATTAAGGCCCAATACCTTTGTAACCTATATATATGTTATATCAATGAATGGAAACCCTAAGGAGGACTTTACATCAATTCTATCATTCTACATTCATATTGTATAGTGGGCTAAAAGCCCGTTAAGGCCCAATACCTGTGTAACCTATATATATGTTATATCAATGAATGGAAACCCTCGAGGAGGACTTTATATCAATTCTATCATTTTACAAGTATCACTTTTTCTAAAAGAAGAAACCTACTCCATATGATTTACATAGTATATGATAGAAAAAAAAACACACACAATTAATTTTATATGTTGATTTATGTGGGATGAAATATTTTATCATTATATGTTGTAAATGAAGATCTTAATGTAATTTTGTAGTAAGAAAATATAGTGACGTACGTGAAATGTGAAAAAAATAAATCTTAATTGGAACAAGAAGTGTAAAAACTAATGTTGAATGGTAAACTTAATTGGAAGAAAGAAAGCACGTCTTGCATCTTTGCCTATAAATACTCAACAATGTGGTCTTCTTGCTTCCACAACAAACCAAATTCTCAATCAAATCTTATAGTTCCCCCAACTTAAACACAAAGGCCATGGCCAAGGCAACTTCCCCTGCGGCACTAGCCGCCATTCTCATTCTCCTGGCTCTCGCCGGCCAGAGTCTTGCCACTTTGAAGGTCGGCTTCTATGCCAACAAGTGTGGAAAGAATGACGTCGAATCGATCGTCTTTAGTGTGATCAAGGCGAAGTTCATCAAGGACCCTACTCTAGTCGCTGCTCTTCTTCGTATGATGTTCCATGATTGCTTTGTTCAGGTACATTCATACGTAACCAACGACATAAATATATATGTTTGAATTAAAAAGGATAAATTCTTAGCATTTTCAACCTACATTGTGTATAAATATTAGGGATGTGATGCCTCGCTTTTGTTGGATGGGCCAAACTCGGAGAAGACTGCATCGGCAAATGGTAGCGTTAGGGGTTACGAAGTTATTGATGCCGTCAAGGCTGCCTTGGAGAAGGCTTGCCCTGGAGTCGTGTCGTGTGCTGATATCATTAACATAGCCACCCGTGCTGCTGTTGTCATGGCAAGTCCTTTTGATCCAATCTAGGTAGCTAGGTACATTGATCAACCTCAATCGACATTAATAATTAACCATTCATATATTTGTACGTTGGGCTATCAATGCAGGCAGGAGGAAGATGGTACAATGTCGAAACCGGAAGAAGAGATGGACTTGTTTCATTAGCTAGTAACTCCGATGCAGAGCTCCTCGGACCAACAGTCCCTGTTCTCGCGGCTATTCAAGCCTTTGCTGCCAAAGGAATCGCCAAGGAAGATCTTGTTCTTCTTCTAGGTATTCAACAAAACATATCGTTAACACAAAAACTTAAACTATTATATTTTGAATTGTAATATCACCCACCGTCAACGTGGGATGACATTTTTATCCCAACAGTACTTTGGTCCATTGAATTGATTCAACCATGTAGGGGGTGGTCACACCGTGGGAATCACACACTGTGCCTTCTTCGAGGACCGTCTCTACAACTTTCAAGGTTCTGGGAGGACTGACCCAAGCATCAACCCTTTCTTTGCGTCACCCCTGATGGGAGTCTGCCCTCGCGATGGATCCGGCAGTGGCAACGCTGTGAACCTTGACCAAAGCAGCGCGAATGCAAACAAGGTCGACAATGGCTTTTACCGGGCGGTCAAATCGGGAAAGGGTCTTCTCCAGATCGATCAAGACATTGCAGTCGATCCATCTACTAAGGCTATCGTGTCGAAATACGCAGCCAGCGAGTCGTTGTTCCAAATCAAGTTCGGTCAGGCACTGGTTAAGCTCGGCAGGGTTGGAGTCCTCACCGGAAGCCAGGGCCAAGTCAGAAAGTCTTGCCACCGCGCTAACTAAACAAGATCGGATCGAGGTTAACTATACAACCACAAAATGTTGACAATTCAATTTCGTGTTGAGAATATACACTTTATTTCGTTGACGTACGACGTCGTATTCATTTCCTTTAATTGTTTTTTCATATGTTATCGATCAGGTACGGATGTACCATTTCAGTAATTCAATTCCTTTCTGACTTCTTCCGTCTTATGTATTGAACTATATAAATGGAATCATATATTTTTATATTATATACAAATTAATTTTTACTATGTTGTAGTTGCTCTCTTTTGTTAAATTTCGAGAATCTTGTGTCGGGTTTATTTTGGTTTTAGATTATAAGATCGGAATATTTTTTTAAAAATTAAGTCATTTGTGTGTAGAGGTTTCACCCTACGTACTTGTATTAGATATTTGATTTGTCCTCTAAATCGATGTGGGTAGAGCTTTTTATTTTTTCCCAACACGTTTGATCATGTGCAACTAGTCTAACCTTGTTGATATTCGAAACAAGATCTCAATCTCTTTATAGTTCGTTCAAAGATGGATCAAGCATCTCAATTTCTAATAACTTGACAAAAGAAGGGTCTCATATAACTAGCACAAAATTAGAAAAATAAACTCTAACCAATCCAACTTTGATATCGCATTCATGTTAAATTTTGAGAATCCCTATCGGGTCTTATATATGAAACAGGTTCGACACTTTATAGCTTGCTCAAAGACAAGTCAAATAATTCAATTTCTTTATAGCTTGCTCAAAGACAGATCTAACATTTTAGTCTCTTACTATATAGTTTTCCCAGAGCCACATAAATAGACCCAAATAGGACCATTTTTGATACCAAGTTAAATTTCAAAAATCCCAGTCGGGCTATATGAAGCAAGAGTTGTGTTGAATTTTATTTTATTTTATATTATAAGGTCGAAATCGACTTTATAAGGCAAAAGCTTGAGAATGAAAAGCCCGTCCCACATTGGTTTTGGAGTAAATTAAATGCTAAAATATAAAAATGGTAAAATATACTAATAATTATGGTTAACCGAACTTCAATAATCCGATTTGGACACGCTTTTGCCACACGACGCATCTTTAAAAAATAAACTATCACTTATTATATTTGCTATTGGAGGATGTCGTAGTCGATTTGTTCTCTAAAGCAAGATGTTGAATTTTCCATGCCCTTAAAGAAAACATTTTAAAAGGAATAACCGAATAAGAGTATAATTATAACGGGAAACGTGGGGAGGAGTGGAGGGAGTGTTCCCCTAAGATCTACTGCAGTTACTATATCATGCTTTGTCTTACTTCTAACGGTGGGTCTATGTTAAAAGATAACCCGACTCGAAAATCCAATCTGACTGTCCGAAATTTTTTGAGTCAAGAGCCAAAACTTTCGATCCGGAATTTTTTTTCGACCCGAACCCAAAAAACTGGAAATTTCACGGGCAATCTGAGTTTCGACCCGGTGACCCGATTGACCCTGTAATTTTGACCCGATTTATCCGATTGACCCGGTGACCCGGTTGATTTATAATTAAATATAAATAAAAAAAATTTATATATAATTAAAATTTATCGTAAAATTATCAAATCATGATTTTTTTAATTTAAAAAATAAAAAATTGACAAACCCGAAATCGACCCGAAAACCGATCAAACTCGGGCTCTAGTCAACCCGGAACCCGTTTTACCCGGGACCCGAACTGACCCGACCGGAACCCGACCGAATGACCCGTTTGACAGGTCTAGTCATATACGATGTGGGGGAGCCACATACGCTCAAGCGCATCACCCAAGTTGAGTGGGGTTCTATTCTAAAACCAATTGCCGGTTGGTTACCCCACCGGCTTATATGCAAGGTTTGGATTCAATTTTTAATCAATGTGGGGGATCTATCCCACAACTTCAACTTATATTCTCAAAACACCCCCTCAAATGGAACGGCCTGGCCACGGGTCATATAACGACGTGGGGGGCACGCACGCCCAAGCGCACCACGCGCACCAACCAAGTCAAGCACACAAGTCGAGTGGGGCTCCATCCTAAAACCAATCGGTGTTAGGTGGGGTAGCTCACCGACTTATATATAAGGCTTGAATTCAATTTTTAATCAACGTGGGATCTATTCCACAACTTCAACTTATATTCTTAACAGATTTTATAGGGAAAAAATTCCGATTCAATCAATTTTATAAAAAGAGACAAATCTTTAACTATTAAAATAGTTTTTAAAGATTAAAATTTGAAAAAATTATGATACATGTGTCATCCTATGTGTACATGTGTCATCCTATGTGTACATGTGTCATCCTATGTGTCTATTTTAAATAATGATTAAATTAGTTTTCGGTATAAATATTCAACCTCATATCTTACAAATCTTATCATTTTACCTTAAGTTATTTAATAAATATTTTATTTAGAAAAAAACTCTAGATTAGATTGATTTTTATGTTAAAAGGTTAGAATAGTTTTATCACTAATAAAAATTGATTAAATTATATAGAGAATCAATTTTAAAAACCGGCTTAATTTGTTTAAAAAAAAAGGTCATACTCAACAATACTCCATGATATACCGTAAGTTGTTTTTTAAAAATAATTGATGGTTTGATTAATATACTCAACAATTAATACTCCAAGATATATTTATTGGATGACACATTGATAATAATATTTTAGAACGACTGATTTTAAACGAATGATTTTATATGTGTGTGGGAGTAAGAGAAAATGTATTTTATAATATTTGAGTGATTAAAGTCCGTCGTTAAAAAAAATTATCACCAATAATAAATTGATAATAAGTAGGAAATTAAAAAGTTAAAAAAATAATATTTTATATAATTTTTATAATCTTACACAATTTATGCATAAATAATAAAAGTCGTATAAAAAAAACCGCGAAGATCGCGGGGAATAAAACTAGTATATAATACTAAAACAGAGACGTGGAAATCCTATGTGGCGGGATTTGGTGCAATTCGCTTACGTGTCGTTATCTGGTGCAATATGAGCCGGGTTTTTCGCCACGTCAATTAATGATGATCCAATAAATTTAAGCCACGTTAGACGATAATCTCATCTATTTATACATGTGTCATCCTATGTGTCCATTTTAATTGATTATTAAATTAATTTTTATTATAAATATTCAACCTCATATCTTACAAATCTTGTCATTTTACCTCAAGTTATTTTATAAATATTTTATCCATAAAAAAAATCTAAATTAGATTAATTTTTATGAAAAAAGGTTAGATTTGTTTTATCACTAATCAAAATTGATTAAATTATATATAGAGAATCGTTTATATATATGGATCATCAATTATAAAATATTGACAACTCGTTTCGTCTTTATAAATGATAGTGATTCAAAACCGATAAAAAATATTTAATATTAAATATTGCATGCAAATAAATGAATTTGTTTAAGTTATAAATATAGTTAGAAAAAATACAGTGATAATTTAAATAATATTATTTGTTGGCCGAATTTGAAATTTGAAAATTGTGCTTTTGAAAATTAACGGTTTCAGTTTCAATTTTTGTTAGTTTTTATCTCTAGCCAATCAATATATCAATATAACACCTTCACGACAATTTTATCCACTCATCAAAATCTATCAAATATGATATTATATAATACTTAATTAACTAAATTATATCACCTCCATAACAATTTTATCCACGTCTCATTGAGTAATATTATTTTATTCATCAAATCTATCAAGTGCTATTATATAATATTTAATTAACTAAATTATATCTCACCTTCATAACAATTAACATCGGTTAAAAAAATATAAGTGAAATTGGTAATTATTCACATTCGATTAAGTCCCCGTCTCTTTCATGTCTCTCCAAACAATATATGGGTTAGAAACATGATTTTTTATTCACGGGTACTTATTTTTTTGTGAATATTACTTGAAAATTTTTATTCAAAAATTTCAAATAAATTATTTTAATCTTCACAAAATTTAATGACAAATAATTTCAATATAATAAATTATAATTTATTAACAAAAACGCGTGGGGCAAATACTAGTTAATAAGTGTGCATAAAGCTAAAACTACAAGTTTTGTGAGACGGAGGGAATATTCAATTAATTACTAATTGTAATTATATTTATAATTTACTGGAATCGAAACGCACCAACTTGGGACAGAGAATATTTAGGATTAAATATTAATGCAAACCGTGGTGGGCATTTAACTCGATTATCAATCGGAGTAGCACCCGGATTTATTATTAAAATATAAATTCAAAAAAAGGTCAAGGTTGCCCAGGTTGACGATTGGGGTCCGTCCGTATTATTTCCTTATAAAAAAAAAAGAAAAAAAAAATCCAAATTTACAATCACCGTTGCGGAAGAAGTTCCTTTGCAAAAACTAAAGAGTTACTAATCTCTTTACTAATCAGTCTAGTATGAGCCATAGCATGTGCCGCCGCATTACCTTCCCGCCATACATGGGACCATGTCACTGCCGAGAAGCTACTGGTCAACTCTTTGATCGACAATAGCAGATGTTGCAGCACTCCCAAGCCATCATATCCCCTTGTGATTTTGTGTATCAAAGCCAAGCAATCGGTCTCGACATGTATCTTCAACATGCCTCTCTCCCAAACAATTTCGACATCCTCTGTGCATGCAATTTGCTTCTGCCCCGCAAAAAGGAAAGTGTCATATCATCATCCCTCGCTACGAATCCTATGCTTGACCCTCTTTCTACTGACATCGACGCATCTGAATTGAACTTCACGTAGCCCTCTACTGGCCTCTCCCATTTGTTGCGCCTCGGTTGCAAGGTTGTCTGTGGTCTTTTTGCCGTGTGGTCAACATAGCTGTCATAGTCACGCAGCACCTTCGACAACACCTGCTCAGTCTCTATGGTCATCCCTTCAAACTTTCGCTTGTTCCTCGCATCCCAGATAGCCCAAACAAGTACTGCCCAAAGTCTTCTCTCCTCCTTCGGGCGCTCTGTGAACACCCTTGCCATCATCGAATCGTCACCCATCCACACCTGTGCCAATATCAAACTGGCCTCGACCGAGAACACTAAAACAGGACATGGTAGCAAGACTCTACCCTACCACAAATATCACATAGAGGGTCCTCAATCATCTTTCGTTTGTAAAGGTTGTGTTTGCAAGGTAGGATTTCCCGCACCGCCCGCCACACCAAAGAAGTCACCTTCGACATTACCTTAAGCTTCCATAGAGCCTTCCATGTCGTTGTCGCCTTTCCAGCCTCCGACGGACCAGCAGCCCCCTCCAACGCTACTTCATTTGCCATCATCATGTGATAAGCGGAATGTACAGTGAACAAGCCATTTTTTGTGAACCTCCACACTATCCTGTCTTGCCTCCCCGGCTCCACCAACCGTACTTGTCGCACGACCTCAATATCTCCTGGTAGTAGCTCTGCCTGTAGCCGGTTTGAATCCCACCCATGAATATCCCAGTCTATTAATTCAATAACCCGCATGTTTGGATCTCCTCCCTTGAAGTTTCCGATCACCCTACCGATGGCATTACTGGGCAGCCAAGCATCCTCCCACACATTCACATTAGCCCCATTGCCGATGCTCCATATTAAGCCCTCTCGAAGAACATCGCTACCCGTTAGAAGGCTTCTCCATGTGTAGCTCGGGTAGTGGCCCGGCACGGCTTCCAATAGGGACGATCTCGGGTAGTATCTCGCCTTCAGTAGCTTTGCAAGCAGCGTCTCTGGATCTTGTATGATTCTCCACACTTGCCTAGCAAGGAGAGCTCTATTGAAGATTCCGACATCCCTGAAGCCCATCCCGCCTTCGCTATTTGCTTTACACATCCTCTTCCAACTCATCCAATGCATCTTTCTCTTCTCTCCGCTCTCACCCCACCAAAAATTACTCATCAACATCTCCAACTCCCGACACAACCCTTCGGGTAGGAGAAAGCACGGCATTGTATAAGTTGGAATTGCTTGTGCAACCGCCTTGATCAGAATCTCTTTGCCCGCTCTTGATAGCGTTTTCTCCTTCCACCCCTTCATCTTTTTCCATACCCGCTCCTTGACTTGTTCAAAGATGATTTTCTTTGACCTCCCTACCATTGTTGGTAAGCCAAGATACCTATCGTGCTTTGAGACTTCACGGATATTTAGGCCTTCATGAATCGCCTTCCTCAGCTCCTCCCTGACATTTTTGCTGAAAGACAATTCTGATTTTGAGAAGTTCACCTGTTGACCCGATGTTGCTCCATAAGTATGGAGGATATTCGCTACTTCCGTACTTTGTTGACAGGATGCTCTAAAAAACATAACGCTATCGTCTGCGAAAAATAGGTGAGAAATAGATGGCGCAGAAGGGGCAATCCGTATACCATGTAGCTTACCATGCGCTTCAGCCACCCGAATCATACCCGACAGACCCTCAGCACACAACAGAAAGAGGTAGGGGGATAGGGGATCCCCCTGCCTTAGCCCTCTGCCTGGCTTAAACATCGGCGACGGCGATCCCTCTACCGGCACTGAAAAGGTCACTGACATTACACAACTCATGATGAGTGAGACACTGAGACCCACCTTTCAGCAAAGCCAAACCGCCTCATACAAAGCCAAACTTTTTTTAAATAATTTCTCTTTGATTATAAATATGCTTAATATAATCCGAAAAATTGAATTATAAATATGGAATAATTTGAAATAATAGATAATGAAAGGAAAAAATACATAATAGTTCCCACTATTTCATTTATAAATAACATTAATTTAATATTAATATTTTAATAATAATAAATGAACATAATAATATAATTGAGAATGGAAATAATTGTTGGGGAGAGGTATATTTGTAAATTGAGTGGGTATGAAAAGATGGGTTTTGACTTTTGAGATAGTAAGGATGTTATTGATAAAGTGAGAAAAATTAGTATTTATAGTATCCCTATAATCACTTGATAAACATGGCCTTAGAAATCGTGGACCTAGGCCCGCACCCCTGTTAGTCTGTTACCCATGCTCATTGACCGGGCCTGTATATATAGATGACACAATGTCCCCACCCCTGAGCCCTATCATTTAAATGAGGAATATTCCAAGATCATCTTCACGGTGGTGAATCGGACACACACACCTAGTATATAAAACCCTATATTTGAATTAAATATACGAGATGATTTTCTTTTATAAATTGAAATATATGATCGATTAATATTTTTAGGAAATTAAAACACAATTAATTATAGTGGATTGTGTGGGTTGAACTATTCTATTAATATGCTGTAAATTAATCCCTTAATTATTTTAATATTTTATTTTAAATTAACCTGAATGTAATTTTCTAGTAAGAAAATAGGTGAGTTGAAAGTTTGAAAAATAAATCTAATGTTAACCCTCGTTATATATATAAACATGATCGATGAAAATTTACAGGTTTAAGATCGATATAGAGTATAGACACAATGTAGATGTAATTTTCTGCACTTACCGTACACCGACTATACCAAATCTGGATTCCCTAATAATAATTTAGAAAATCCGATTTTAGATATATACACCGTCGGGCATCGGCGTCTACAAACAGCTAAGCAAGAGTCGACAAATTAATTTTGAATCAATATTCTAGCTTGCAACTATACAATATATATTTTTGAATTATAAAGCTGACAATATTTAAAAGGTACTGTAGTTAATTATAAATTAAATAATAATGCATTTTGGATTGAGTTTAACAGCCACCATTGTTGAAAGTAAAAAATAATAATAAAATAAGGTCGTCAACATCATATGAACATATTATATATAAATTAGCTTTAAGCATCTGTACAGAGTAATGTAATTAGGCTCATTTAAAGCATTTTGCAAAATGTTCACTTTTATATCACCTTTGCAAAATGTTCTAATATTATATATTTATCCATCCTTCCCATTTTTAAGTTGACTCTCTTCCTTCCTTCTCATTTTTATTTTGACCATTGACCGGTCAAAGTCAATGAATTTGGTGACACATGTAGGATGATAAATAAAAAATTTGGTGACCGTTTTTTTTTTGTGTCACCGCCTTTATAAGTGGTGATACCGGTCAATGACTTTGATGACACAACTTTGGTGACACATGTAGGATGATAAATAAAAAAATTGGTGACCGTTTTTTTTTTGTGTCACCGCCTTTATAAGTGGTGATACCGGTCAATGACTTTGATGACACAACTTTGGGGACACATTTATGATGATAAACAACTTTTTTTGTGATAATTTTTTTTTTTTTTTAACGAGATTAGTGTCACCACCCCTTATCGCTGTCACCACTCTTATTATCGTTGTCACCACCACCCCTATCACTGTCACCACCACCCATATCGTTGTCACCACCATTATTGTTGGCACCACCTCTATCGCTGTCACCCCCTATCGCTGTCACCACTCATATCGCTGTCACCACCACTCCTCACGCTGTCACCACCACCTCTATCACTGTCACCACCACCCATATTGTTGTCACCACCACCCATATTGTTGTCACCACCACCCTTATTGTTGTCACCAGGGGCGGAGGGAGGGGGAGCATGAGGTGGCTCGAGCCCCCCCCTCGGATTTTCTCTGGATCCGCCCCTGGTTGTCACCACCTCTATCGTTGTCACAGCTCTATCGATGTCACCACTCCTATCGCTGTCATCACCACTCCTATCGCTGTCACCACCACTCATATCGCTGTCACCACCCTTATTGATGTCGCCACCTCTATCATTGTCACTGTCTTATCGATGTCACCACTCCTATCGCTGTCACCACCACCACTATCGCTGTCACCACCACTCATATCGTTGTCACCACCACCCCTATCGCTGTCACCACCACCCCTATCACTGTCATCAACACTCATATTGTTGTCACCACCCTTATTGCTGTCACCACCTCTATCGCTGTCACCGCCCTGTCGTTGTCATCACTTCTGTCGTTGTCACTACCACTCCTATCGTTGTCACCACCACCCATATCACTGTCACCACCACCTCTATCGCTGTCAATAGATGTCACCACCACCCATATCACTGCCACCACCACCCCTATCGTTGTCACCACCCTTATTGCTGTCACCACCTCTATCGCTGTCACCGACTCACCACCCTATTGTTGTCACAACTCCTATTGATGTCACCCCCAATCCTATCGCTATCACCACCACCCCTATCACTGTCACTACCACTCATATCGCTGTCACCACACTTATTGTTGTCACCACCTATATCGCTGTCACCGCCCTATCGATGTTATCACTCCTATCGCTGTCACCACCACTCCTATCATTGTCACCATCACCCCATATCGGTGTCACCACCCTTATTGTTGTCACCACCTCTATCGCTGACATCACCACCCCTATCATTGTCACCACCCTTAACGATCACCACCCCTATCGCTGTCACCACCCTATCGCTGTCACCACGCTTATCACTGTCACCACCCTTATCACTAACAACTTCTTTTGGTGACAACTTTGTTTTTAGAATGTAAACTAGTGTAATACCCGTGCCTTGAAGGCACGGGAGCTTGATCCATTTTAATTTGAACATCATTTTATATATCTATATAATACTATATTGATATATATATATATATATATATATATATATATATATATATATATATATATATATATATATATATATATACGTGTTTACAACAAAAATATGTATAAAATATTTTTTTATAATTTATAAATTAGTTGGAAAGAGATACGATACAAATTTTGAAAATGATTTAATAAGGTAAAGTAGTAATAATACTCAAACACACCATCTAATATAATTTGAAATAAATATATAATTATTATCATTAGCATAGATCTAAAAAAGTAAAATATAAGCTCCCGTACAAATATTATAGGCGGATTTGCAGAAATACACCAAATTGGTATTCGGTTTGCAAAAGTATAGCCGTTTTCTGAGAATAGAAAAAATAGGATAGGTGGGTCATTTGTGCTAAAAAACGGGTCATTTGTGCTAAAAAATAATGAATTAAAAGAAAAGTAAAAAATATATAAAATAATGAAATATATATTAAAATAATGTTTTAATATTTTTTTCTCAGAAATTTAAAAATAATTAAACTAGCCGGATGAAAATCTCTGTCCTAGTAAGAGAATTAATAGTAACAAGAATAAAATTTGTTATTGACAGGATATAGGTTCTTTATGAAAAAGCTAATAATTAATAATGACAGGATGAAGTCTATAATAGGGAAGAGAATAAAGACACGATTTTATCCATATCATAACTAGAAATTAAAGGTATGTCCAAGATTACAAGTTATTTGTTCACAACGACAGGAGTAATGTTTATAGTGACAAGGCTGTAGGTTTACTTTGACAGGTTTGAATTTATAATCGGGGAGAGAATCGCTGAAGATATGGTAAATCATATCTTCAGGATTATTAACCATATTTATAAAAGGATTGTCAATATATATCTTGAAACCATGATATTATCACATTGACAGGATGAATATTGTCATTGACAATCCAAATATGAACATTGACAGGATATATATGATAAAAAAAATCGGCGGGAGATTGAGTAAAGAGATAGGGCTAAGGTCGGAGGGTTGGTCGGGCTGCTCTTGGGGTCGAGCACAGGTTAAGACAGTAGAGGCCGACGATGGAGCCGGAGCCAGAGAATGATTGCGTCGGAGAGTGAGCGATGCAGCGAAGGGTGAGGACAACGACGGAGCCGGAGAATTAGTGCGGGCTAAGGTCAGAGCGCCCGATACTTAGGGTTGATCAGGCGGCTCTTGTGTGTTCGGGTTAGGGATTGAGATTGGGTCGGTCGGGGGCTAACGGTTAGGGATTGGGATTGGAAATTTTTTTTTTTTTTTATTCCGGATTTTTTTATTTAATTATTTAATATAATTTAAAAATATAAGAAAAATTATAAATACCAAAAATATTTAACTTTTTTTTTCCTGATTTTTTGGGGTGGTGGGTAGTTTTGATAATTAAATAAAGTATTTTTGCAAATTTCCATATATTGATGCAATTGTTTTCAAACCTAGGTATTTTTGCAAACTAAATATCAAAGTGGGGTATTTACTAGTAATTCCCCAATATTAAAAAATTATAAGCACATGATTGTGTGAATAATTTTGAAGTTAAATATGTAGATATACATAACTTATTGATTATTTTTCATGAGAAAGATGGTTAGAAAGATAGAGAAATTAATAGTGAAAATAAAGGTAAGATGGTAAAAAAAAGATCCTTAAAGGTAAAAAAGTGATCTAAGAAGCCTCATCCAAGATGTAAAATAAGCATTAGAATTGCTTGTGAGTCTTAAAATATTATTTATTTTTCGATAGTCATTTAAGATGTCTAAAATAATTAAATTATAAAATAACACTTATTTGGCTCTAATTGATTTTTATAATTAATTTTTGAAATCGAATATTTACAAGGCCGATTTGCATAAATACACCAAATCGGTGTTCGGTTTGCAAAAGTATACCCGTTTTATGAGAATAGAAAAAATAGAATAGGTGGGTCATATGTGCTAAAAAATAGGCTATTTATGCTAAAAAATAATGACTGATTTTACTTTTACTTTTAAATATAAAAATCATTAAAAGGAGTATTATGAATTAAAAGAAGATTAATATATATATATATATATATATATATATTAAAATAATGTTTTTAATATATTTTTCTCGGAAATTAAGAATAATAAAACTAGCCGTTAGAAAATCATTGCCTTATTAAAAGAATCAATTATTGACAAGAATATATTTGTTGTTGACAGGATATATGTTTTTGATGACAAAATAGATATCTAATAATGACAGGATGGGGTCTATAATAGGGAAGAGAATAAAGATACGATTTTATCCATATCATAACTAAAAATTAAAGGTCTGCCCAAGGTGACAAAGTTATTTGTTCCCAATGACAGGAAAAATGTTTATAGTGACAGGCTTCATGTTTATTCTGACAGGATTAAACCTATAATCGGGGAGAGAATCAATGAAGATACGGTAAATCATATCTTCAGGATTATTAACCATATTTACAAAACGATTGTCAATATATATCTTCAGGATTATTATCCATAGTGACAGGATAAATGTGGTTCTTGACAATCTTAAATATGAACACTGACAGGATATGATCAAAAATCGGCGGGAGATTGTGTAAAGATTGCACCGGATTGCTCGCACAACGACGGAGGATATGGGCGGCGACGGTCGTAGGCGCGGAAGTGTAGGCACATGCGACGAAGCCGGAGACGCGAGCTATGGTCCGAGCACCGAATACCTGGGGTTGGGGCTGAGCGCCGGAGACCTGGGGTTGGGGTCGATGGAGCCGGAGAGGGACGGGGTTGGGTGTTTTTGGTTAGGGTTTGGATTGGGATTTGGAGGTCGGGTCTATCAATCCGGATGAAGGAGATTGAGATTTAAATTTTTTTTTTATTTCCAAATTTTTATTATTATTTGATTATTTAATACTATAATTTAAAAATATCAGAAAATTGAAAAATACTTAAAATATTTATAAAAAAAATTCCTGATTTTTTGGGGTGGTGGGTAGTTTTGATAATAAAATAAGGTATTTTTGCAAATTTCCATATATTGATGCAATTGTTTTCAAACCTAGGTATTTTTGCAAACCAAATATCAAAGTGAGGTATTTACTAATAATTCCCCTATTTACAAATTGATTATTACATGTTCGTTGTATTTAGACATTGTGGGGAATATTGCGATCGGTTAAAAATGATAAATCAACAATTTCAATATCCAAGAATAAAATCAGCCAAGAATTGACGAATGTTCAATGTACGTAGACGATTAAAATAGATCACAAATTGACATACAACATATCAAATTAAATAATATTTTAGTATAAAAATAGGAAACAAATATGTTTAAAATAGGAAACCTATATTTTAAAAGGTGGGCGTGACACGTCAGTAAAATGCTAGCAGAATTAGTAATATTAATAGATTAATAGATATATTGCAATCGGGAAAAAAAAATGAAAACATGTCTCAATATTTACGGCAATATAACCGAAAATAAATAAAAAAAGGAATGGATTCAAATCATATTTAAAATAGGAAACAAATATTTTAAAGTTTCCATAATAATATTGACCAATAAGAAAATCTCATTTGAATAAAAAATTCAACTTTAATTGTGGGCGTGACACATCAGCAAAATGCTAGCAGAATTAGTAATATTAATAGATAGATAGATAGATAAATAGATAGATAGATAGATATATTGCAATCGGAAAAAAAAATGGAAACATGTCTCAATATTTACGGCAATATAAGCAAAAAAAATGGATTCAAATCATATTTAAAATAGGAAATAAATATTTTAAAGTTTCCATAATAATATTGACCAATAAGAAAATCTCATTTGAATAAAAAATTCAACTTTAATTGTGGGCGTAACACGTTAGCAAAATGCTAGCAGAATTAGTAATATTAATAGATAGATAGATATATTGCAATCGGAAAAAAATGGAAACATGTCTCAATATTTACGGCAATATAACCGGAAAAAAAAATGAATGGATTCAAATCATATTTAAAATAGGAAACAAATATTTTAAAGTTTCCATAATAATATTGACCAATAAGAAAATCTCATTTGAATAAAAAAAACTCAATTTTAATTGTGGGCGTGACACGTCAGCAAAATGCTAGCAGAATTAGTAATATTAATAGATAATGACATCATCAACAGAAAAACAGTGTCACCACTAATGTCACCAAAAGGAAAATTCTATAACAAGAGGGAGTAAGGATCCTCTACACCCCTCCGTGAGAAGCCCGGTGTGACACAAAATTATTTTTGGTATAATTTCATGTTAAAAAAAATTAAAAAATTGTATTTATATTCTATATACATATATTCTCATGTTTATAAACTTTCATAATGAAAAATGATGTTTTAAAAAAATATAAAAATTATTTTATCAAATATTTGTTATTTTAATTATATATATTTTTTAAAATTTGATTTTTCAAGAAAAAAGTTTATAGATATATAAATATAAATGTATAGAATATAAATATAATTTTTTAATTTTTTTTTAACATGAAATTATACCAAAAATAATTTTGTGTCACACCGGGCGTCTCACGGAGGGGTGTAGAGGATCCTTACTCAACAAGAGGGGCACAACATCTAAAAACAATATTGTCACCAAAACATATAATATCACTGAAATGGAGTGTCACCATGGTATTATTACCACTTAAATAAATTTTGAAATAGCTAGGGTGAATGAAGTTACTAGTAAACTTGATAAACTAAAATATAACAAATCATGGCAAAAGAGACTAATAGCAAAAGGGTTATTTGCAAAACTAACCTAAATATCCGGTTGGATTGCGGGGGTTAACCCAAAAAAAAAAAAATTGCAAAGTAACCGGTTTCTCACAGACTGCAACCGGTTGGAGAGAGAAAAGCGCGCAACAGTGAGAGAGGAAGGGAAGGATGAGGGAAGACGCCGTCGTTGGAGGCGGGGTTCGCGGCTCTAGGCGATAGGCCTCCGGGCTCGACGGGAGGGCTTGAGCGCAGTCATCTTGGTCCTTCTTCCTCCCATTCGTCTCCCATGGCGGCCCCAAACCCGGATGCCATTGTTGCGGTCGATCCTGTCGCTAGGAAATTTCTCCAGATCTGGCAGATTTTGAGGCTAGTGGTGCACGACTCCTACGAAATTGAAGGCAATTGCTAAGGTCAATAGAGGCAGCTATGAGTCGAAGGCAGTTGTTGATCGATTGTAAGTGAAAATTCTAGGGTTAAGGTTTTGGCATCTCCCTGATTTTCCATCTATTAAACCTAATTTAGGGATACATAGATAAAAATTGTTGATTTGGGGTTTTGATTTCTATAGTGTAAATTAGGGTTTTGATTCCTGCTTCTTGATGGTCCTGGATTTCAATTTTCAGTCACAATTTTGATTTCTTGCTTTGGGATGACAGGATAAGAGCTTTAGTGCTTTACTTTCATACTCAAAACTCGCCCAACATCAGTTCTCCTTCTTAAAGTTGCAGATACTACTTAATCGCTCATCAGATTTGTCCAATTTCGTTTCAATTGCTACCAAAGCTATGTTAATATAAGTTCATGTCATGTATCCAGGATTTGAATGACATGTTAATATAAGTTCATGTCATGTATGCAGGATTTCCTTTGATCGATCTGGTGTACCAAAGCTATGTTTTGATGTGTACAAACTATGTTGCGTTTTATTGTAATGGCTGTCAATTAGTGCCCTTGAACCTTGATATAGATAACATCTTTTATTCATAAATATTTATAGCAAGAGTGAAACTTCTGTACAAGTTCCATATTGAAGATAACTGTGCAACTATCACCACACATTTTCTTTTAATGGGTGTTTTCGGCACTTGAACTGACATGGTAATTTCTTTTGGTGGATCAATCAGTGTATTCTTGAGCATTGTAACATTGCTAGTTTGTTGATGTTGTCAATGTTGTGCACGATTGATGTTGTCAATGTTGTTGCCGTTACACTGGACAAGGGGTGGGGATGACATCTCGCAAGATCATGGAGTTGCTAGCAAGGCACAACATCTGATGAACAAGGAGGGTTGCAATGTGACTAATGAAGCTGCTGTTTATGCTAGCGCTGCAATGATTGATCAGTGCTTTATCTATTTGCCTTATATATATAATCTTCATTTAAAAAAAATATTGATTGTGAAAAAGCTTGCCTTAATGAAAGAAAATAACATGACAGGTGATGCTATTAACATGACATGTTATACTATTTTACATGACAGGTAATGCGAATAACATGACAGGTAATGCGAATCGAGGCTCTTCTCCTTAATGAATGAAAATAACATGACATGTAATGGTATTAACATGACAGTTTATATCCTTTAACATAAAGAAAAAGGCTTTTGTTGGGCAACAACAATCTTCCTCTTCCTACATTTCAAGTGTGGGATAAGCCGAACGACTGGTGGAACTCACTCTACTGGAATGACTGTGAAACTAAAGTGGCCTTCCAACAACTTTATTAATTTCAACAATAAGAAGACATGCTAATCCAAGCAAAGAAACATGCTAATCCAAGCAAAGAAACTAAAGTGGTCTTCGTTTGATGTTTTATTAATAATGAACTCACTTCTGCGTTGCGGGTCCCTCAAGCAAAGAAACATGCTAATCCAAGCACTTATGCCACTAAATTATGTGATAGCAGCACCAAAAATAACCCATAACCCATACTGAATTTACATGTCACTCATACCGGATTTACATGACATATAATGTGTTTTACTTGACATATGAATTGTTTTTACTTGACACATGAATTTGGTGATGTAGCAAGCTTGACTTGTTCTAAACATAAGTTGATAGTCGGTGTTAATTAATGAATAATAAGCCTACGTGGGAATTGAACCCACATCTTTGTGTATGACCACAATGCTCTCCCATTGAGCTAATAGGCTACATGGGAAGAATATTTATGTCAAAGAAACTTGATATGTGAGGGTCTATTCATTTACATTGGCCATTATCATTTGCTCTGCACACAAAACACACTAGTGCATAATACACAACCCTAAAATGAATCAAGTCAGCAACATACCTATATTAAAGGTTTCTTCATTCATTTAGATCTCCCACTTCTCATGAGAGAACAAATAGCACACAGGAAAGCCAAATTTACAATGGTGGGAGATCGATAGCCTTGCTGATATATTCAGCAACAGGCCCTCCTTCTAGAACAACCAAGCGCTCAACTCATGGCGGGAGTATTGTCTAGGGACATGGAAGAAGACGATGATACACAATTCCACAAGTAACAAATCCTAATTCATGTGAACGTTGCATTCATGGAGTACTCCATATGAGGTATTGTTTCAGAATCTCCTACTCCTGACATTGACCTTTCTCCAACCAAACCCAACTCTTCATCATCATCTTCCTCTTTACTGACTCCTACCCTTGACATTACCCCTGCCCCACTAGAAAATCTCACGGACAAACTCAACCCTCTATTTGGCAACATCACTTACTACATGACACCTACACCAATCAACATGTCACCTGTTTATTCAGACATGACAGACAGCAAACCCCAACCCTAACCGAATGGGAAATTTCAAACCAAACCATTTCAATTCCGAAATTCAAAATTTCAGTCTCTAGCCCTAAACTAAAAATTCCAATTCAAAGGCTTGAAAGATAGAGCAGAGAAGAAGAAGGGTGAAGGATTGTACCTGGAATCGCATAATGGAAGCCAATTGTGGAGATTATCCTCGACGAGGCTCGAAATCGCCTGAAGAAAGAGAGAGTGGAAGTACTCGCCGCCTGCGCCTCCAAGCCACGGATCTCTGACGATAATAGCCAACAACAGAAGGAACTAACCCCGTTGCCTTCAATCAACTACAGAGATCGAAGGAGATGCCTCCGCCTGCGCCTCGCCTCGAGCAATCCACCGTCGAGGGAGATGCTTGCCTGCGCCTTCCCTCGATCCCCCTCATTCTCCCTCCTTTCTCGCCCGCCTCCGATCCCCTTCTGGTCGTCTGCGCCTCGCCTCGAGGGAGATGCCTCCGCCTGTCCCCGTCTCCGATCCCCTTCCTTTTCTCTTCCCTTCTCTCATTTGCAACGGGCTACCGGGTACACAGGTTACCAAATATCCGGTTTGACCTAATTTAAAACCAGGTTGGGTTAACCTTGCAACACTTTTCGTTTTTTGGGTTAGTATGTGCAATTCCCTCAATAGCAAAATCTCATAATCAAACAATTTGGAAGCAAAACAATAGTATTAATTATAACTGAAATTTGATTTAGAAACTAAACAGCAATACACTGTTACTAGTACACAAATGATCGGTACTTGTAATTTGCTAAACTACCTAAAATGAATCAATTCAAGAAACTAAATCCATCCAAGATGAAAATCTTACATGTCCACTCGTGACCTCCTGGTCTTTGCGATCTCGCCGGCGATCAGTACTTGTGTTCTACGGAAAGTTAGAATGAACAGCGTCTTTGCGATCTCGCCGGTGGCGGCGACGAACTGGACGCGGGCTCTGGAGAGAGCTTCCTTGAAGCAGCGGAGCCACTCGTGACCTTCTGGTCTCCCGACGTCGGGTTGGAGGTTGGTGTCGATGACGTGTGATGTGTTCCGATCTGGATCGGCGATAGCCGTCGAACCGAAATCAACAAGTTCTTGACCACCTGTTTTACTGCAACTGCAAATCAATGAATTCCAAGAGATGATATCCAATTTCTCCATGCTCCAAAACACACCACAAGGCACAAGCCATCCTAACTGTTCGTCACCATGCTAAATCTCCCACTTCTTTTGGCTTTCTAACGCTGTCACCAGGGCTGTAAATCTTCTCAGGTTCTCAACAATCGCAAAACCAAAACTTACATAGAGAAATCGAAAGTGCTCGGAGATCTGAATTTCGAAATCAGGATCCTGAAATCGAAAGAAATTGAGAGAGGAGCTTCATTCTTCATCAACCTCCAGAAGACCGAATCGAAGCCGACAGGAGGAAGGATCTCTTTACCGACTTTCTTCAGCCATTGGAGCGTCGAATTCGCACAATCCAAAGCAAAAAGAAGAACAGATGTTGATGGTGAATTTGTTGCCTCCTTAGACGATGCCTTCTCCAACGATCCTCTCCTTTGCGGCTTC
This sequence comes from Persicaria tinctoria, assembly GCA_037127255.1. Classification (NCBI taxonomy): domain Eukaryota; kingdom Viridiplantae; phylum Streptophyta; class Magnoliopsida; order Caryophyllales; family Polygonaceae; genus Persicaria; species Persicaria tinctoria. Next base: position 3,839,948 of record JBANSL010000008.1, on the reverse strand, counting down.
AATAGAAGCATTCGAGATATCTCAATTGAAGAAGAACAGATGTTGATGGTGAATTTAGCGAATCAGATCGGCTATCGGAGGGAGGAATCGGAGAGAAAGAGAGGAAGATGACAGAGGTAGGAAACAGGATCTATTTCATAAGGAAGAAGGCGAGGGCGAGGGCGATCGACCTCCATGGAATTCAAGCTCGATGTATCGCAGGAGGTATCGGAGGGAGGAATCGAAGGTAGGAAACGGGATCTATCGCGGAGGAGGTGAGGAAGCCATGGGATCCAGCCTCCAAGCTCTCAGATAGTCGGATGGGGATGGGTGAATCCGTGAATGTAGGGCTGTTACTTGAGCCGAGTAGCTCGAGCTCGGCTCGGGTTCGGTTCGAAAAAAGCTCGATTCGGGCTCGCTCGAATTAAATATGAGCCAAGTTTGAGCAGAATTCTGAGCTCGAGCTCGGCTCGAGTAGCTCGTATAGCTCATTTTATGGGTGAAATTACAGTTCTCCCCCTATGTTTAGCAAAATGGGGTTTTGGGTGGACGTTTAGCAAAAAAAAGTTTTACAAAAATGGACATTTAGCCAAAAAATTTCATGTAATTATAGTAATATATGTACGTACATTATTGATTATATTTCAGAATATCCATTACTCACTCCGTCCAAAAATACATGGTCTTTTAAGCCTTGAATTTTTGTCAAAAATACATTGACTTTTACGTTTGTAGGGTAATTATTACCCCTACAAAAGTACAATAGTAGTAAAATTTAAGAGTTCCCCTTTATAGTAATAATAATATTTAAATATAAATAGGTTTCCTTAATCAACGTGCAAAGGTCTAAAAGACCATGTATTTTTGGACGGAGAGAGTAATAAATTAGATATCCTAAACAGTTTACTATTTTATTGTCAATGATATTAGGAAGCTAGCTAGAAAGCCTGAAGTATGAATGCGTTAATTATAAACGAAACTGGCCCTGGGGAAAAAATTCTCTGAATTAAAAGATCGAGGTTATTTCCTTTTATAATCTATTTATTTATATAGTATATCTCGTCTACCTAACTAAATATGTTATATGTTAACACAATATTCTAAAATTATATATTTATTATCTATATAAAAAACTATTAAAATATGGTAAATAAAATTTTGAATTACAATGAGTATATTAAACTAATAACAATTAAAGCGTGCGAAAGATATAAAAAAAAATATTTCCAGTAAAAAATAATCGAGATGTAAATAAAATAACACACATCAAATATTATCTATTAATATTTTTGATAATTGTGTCTATGAAGAAGTTTTTATTTATATTTTTATTAATTAACTAAAATATATAGATAGATTGTGACTTATGATAATTTTTATAAATTATGATAATATATTATTTTAATATAAAAAATAAGTGAGAAATAAATCAACCATACTACACTAGGTATGATGTTATATATTGATTTTAATATATGCATATATATATATATATATATAAGATAATATTTTAAATGATAAGCTTTTGTTAAGATGTCAATTCCTATCATAAATTTAGATCATTTGACCAATTATAATTCAACCCCATAAATTTGCTAACTACTTCTTCTTCTTTTTTAAATAATTTGTTAATGAAACTCATTCATGAACCAATTTTTTGTGTGGTGTCGATTCTTCTCAATCATGTTAATTAGCATATATTATATTAATGTTGTCTATATCCAATTTTCTCACTCTTATATATTATTTATTTTATGTGATATTCTTATAAATGATACAAACAGATCTTGTGAATTGTGATACTTGGGCCTTCATTATTATTATTGTGGTCTTACTCTGAACTTGACATTTATTTTTCATACTTATTAATCAATGCTTTATGAAGCTCGCTATGAAAACTGATCAAGTTTTTTATAGGTAAACTGATCACTCGTTCATGATTCATGTAGTTCATGATCTGCAGGGTGCCAGGGTACTAATTAATTGATGTCACCTTATCGATAATCCGAACCATAGGGTGCACCGTGCACAGCGTTCACGTATATGATAATGAAGAGGTCAAACAGTATCACATTAAAAATATAATATAAATCTTAGTATATATAAATAATAGGTTATTTCTCTTTTAAGAAGAAATCTCACTCGATTTTTGTGTTAGACTATTATGATCCCGATCACGAGTCTCAACGGATTTCAGTAATACTCTCTTTGATTTTAATATAATTTTTTAAAATTTAATTTTAGCACATCCTTTGAGAAGTTAAAAATAATACGGAGTCTAAAATATTAACTTTTTTAAAACAAATTTATTTATTATTGTATTAAGTTTTTAAAAATATTAATAAAAATAAAAATATTATATATATAGTTTTAAATTATTTAAAATATGTGTTATAAAGTTAACCATCTTACGATTTAGATCGGATGGAATATGTTCGATGTCAAGTCAATCTGAACTATAAGGTCTCTAAGGCTATATTTGGTAAAAGAGTAGCTGAAGCTGATTCATTATTTGTGTTAAATATATGTTAATAAGTAAGTATGGTATTAACTTGGTTGTTAGGAAAGTTGTACGAAACTTGTAAATAGAAAACCAAAAGCTTCGAAAATCTTGTGTGAGTACGTAGCTATTAAACCGCTCTGATTCCAGATGCTAATTAAACTAAAATTTTATATTTATTGCATTTAAAACTATATAATATCAAAATTAAAAGTTTTAAAATGCTAACGGGCGGTGCGTTTTGATGCCAAATATAGCCTAACTCTTTAATTTTATTTAGCATTCTCTTTTATTGGATCTATTTCAATAATATTCAATTTTAGGGCTCACTAGCTTGAATAACCGAAAAAGGGAAAGAAAAAAAAAAGATTTTTCATTATTTTTAAAAGCACGGGAAGTAAATATTATAATCCGTATCATTTACACATTAATTAAGCTACTTGCATTTCCTACTAATGCAGTTTTACTATTAAGATCGTCACTGAAATACACCACCCTTACAGGAAAGATTAATTATATACTTATAATTGAGTCAAAATATATCCATCTATCTATGAATAAAATACTCCGTACATTATTGCTAGTTGCTACATCTCTCGTCAATCATAACGTCTCTAACAACTCCAGTTGTTTCCAGGCCTCCAGCCATCACTTACGTACTACTTTAGAAGAAATCAACACGTACTAAAACACCTTAATAGTTAATACTATTTAATTATTATGCAACTTGACCTCTCACTTCGCCTATATAAGAGCTCACAAATACGTTGATTTCTCATCCCACACCAAACAAAACAACTCAAATCTCCATTGCTAATTAGCTTCATGGCTACCTTCAAGTCTTCTTCCACTGCGCTTGTCGCATTGCTCGTCTTGATGACACTCTCCGGAGAGTGTCATGCCGCCTTAACTTTTGGCTTCTATAAAGGAAAATGTGGAACGAATGTCGTTGAATCGATTGTTTTCAACGTGGTGAGGACAAATTTCGTCAATGACCGTACACTTGTGGCTGCTCTGCTCCGTATGCAGTTCCATGATTGCTTCGTTAGGGTGAGTTTAAATCGATCCATTGTTAATTTGTACACGTATGTTTGATCGAGAGCTTGCAAGACATAACATAACTTGATTGATTGCTTTGTAGGGATGTGATGCCTCCATTTTGTTGGACGGAAGCAACACTGAGAAGAACGCAGGACCGAATGGAAGCGTTAGAGGCTTTGAGGTTATAGACGCCGTGAAGACTGCTTTAGAGCAGGCTTGCCCTGGAGTTGTTTCATGTGCCGATATCATAGCCATAGCCACAAGGGCCGCCGTTGTCTTGGTTAGTGAATTGTTAATACATTCATTCGGCAAAAAAATAAATAAACTTTGTTCTTACTAAAATATGATGAAACTTAATCACGTTCTAACATTCGCGACGACTTGGCCTGCAAATGCAGGCAGGAGGGCAATCATACAATGTAGAAACCGGAAGAAGAGATGGAGTCGTTTCATTAGCTAGTGACGCCAACAACATTCTCCCTGGACCGACCACCCCTGTTTCCTCCGCGATTCAAATCTTTGCTTCCAAGGGGATAACCAAAGAAGATTTTGTTCTTCTTTTGGGTAAATCATCTACCCTACCTGTTAACATTCTGTTTATGAGTTCTGTTATTTGAGGGTCAGGATGATACTGACCCCAGACACTGGGTTGTTGTTGTGTATATATAAATGGAAGTTTTGTTTACTTTAATCTTATCATATATATGTATGTAGGTGCACATACTACCGGGATTGCTCATTGTAACCTCTTCCAAGACCGTCTTTACAGCTTCAACGGTGTTTCAGGGAGAACCGACCCAACCATGAACCCATCATTCGTCCAACAACTCAAGAGAACCTGCCCTATCAATGGAGATGGGAGCAACACCGCCTTCCTCGACCAAAGCAGTCCCAATAGCGCAAACATTGTCGACAATGGCTTCTTCAAGGCGATTGTGGCTCGCAAAGGTGTTCTCCAGATCGATCAGAGGATAGCCCTAGATCCATCCACCAGTTCCATTGTGTCGAAATACGCGGCCAACAACCCCTTGTTCCAAGCCAACTTCGGACAGGCTATGATCAAGCTCGGTAGGATCGGAGCTTTGACCGGCAACCAAGGCCAAGTTAGGAAGTCTTGCCGTCGTGTCAACAGTTAAAAGTGTTCACTCTATCTCGATATTTAAAGTTTTTTTTAAAAATGTTATCTGTGTACGTATTTCTCACCATATTCTTTTTGTTGCTTTGTGTATCCTATTGTAATAATCAATGATCGAAGCTGATCATAGTGAAGTATTTATACAAATTGTAATTTCAAAATTAGCAATTGTATTTTATTTTTCAAGACAGTAATTAAAATATTTGGCTAAGAAGACAACGTACAACCAATTTGCCAGAATGGATATTTTGTTTATAAGCTCAATTTTGGATCTTATAATTTAAATAATTATATATCCCCTTTCCGTGATGTCTCTTTTTTGTTTTGTCACGACACTTTTTTTAACAAGTAGTCCTTATTTTAATTCAATTTATTAATTTCCAATACAATTTTCAACACAAGAACGTGTCAAAGATTGTCAGCAGGTCGAAACAAAAAAAGCGTTGAGAAACGTTTTTAGAGTGCTCGTCCGTTGAACGTAGCAGCAGTAGCCACGTCGGCCTCAACCCCCCGGTGGTTGGCCGTGAGATCCCATCGATTATTTGTCAACTCGGCGATTTCCAATGTATGTATAGATTGATAAGATATTAAAGATAGGGTTTGAATATTTGATATTCACTGACCAGAGAATTTAGGGTACGGTGAACACACCGCCCTATTTCTGGAATTACAAGGTAACCAAATGTTGTTGTGATAAGCATCCTAACATGATATATATATATATATATATATATATATATATATATATATATATATATATATATATATATATATATATATATATATATATATATATATATATATATATATTAATGCAGGGATGGGCAAATCCTATCAATACAAACCGGTACTAACCGAAACAAGTTCTACAAATTGGTATATTAGCAATAATAAATCATGAATGAAAAGGTTGGTATTACTATTATCAATCGATTTTAAATTGGTTGATAATGGTAATATTAATTAATTCCTACCAATTATATATTTATATTACTATATATAATTTAGTTTCTTTCTTTATTTTTTATTTTTTATTTTTGAATTTTTTTAAGTTTTAACTTTGTAAGTGTAAAACTGTAATTTAATTAAAGACTAAGGCAATTAGGGAAATTCAGATCTAGGTTTTAACTTTCAAAACCTTCAATGTCGACCAGGAGGGACCAGTACCACCACCAAAATCTCGAATCTCAAATCTCATCTCCTTCCTAGTTCCTTCCGGCTCCATCCTCTTGAGACCTTGAATTCCCACTGTAGTCCCTTCAGTCCTACTCCTCAAGGACCTTGATCGCTCAAGTGCTCGACGACCATAGGTCATAGGAGGCGACATTTTTGTATCCTCGGTTTAGACTAATACCTAAGCATGATTCGTAAGTTTTCATATTATTTTGAATATTATCGAACCATTATAGTTTTAAAATTTGTAATTTAGTGCTTGAATGTATGAACTATTTTAGTATTTATGCTGCTACTTAAATTGTAAGAACTTTTTAATTTTAATTAAGTTGTAGGTTGGTAAGGGTAAAGATCGAGTTTTTCAATTAGTTGATATAAAATCATAAATTTATATGTTGGGCTTATCTCTCAATATAGGCCCACAAGCAATTGTCCTCCAAATCTCCAATGCAACGTCAGGATAATTAAACATAAATAAATCTAATATTATAATTAATTGGATTGATTCTCCCTTATCCACCAGCCGCATCGTTTTGTAGTGTCGCTTCGTTGCTTTTTATTTTTTTATTTTTATTTTTTTTTATGACGTGGGGGTTCCGAGGTTGTCGACTAATCCCCCACGGGTCCGAGCCCTAGCCTGCAAAGGACTCGAACCGGGCAAACCACCAGACAGGCTCACCCAAGTCAATGAAGGCTTGAGCACCCACTTAATTACACAAAGTGTAAGTAATGGGATTTGAACCCTTGACCTCTTTCAAGGATTTGAACCGGGTTGCCTCGTTGCTTACAGGCAAGTAGAAGTACCTGCTCCCTTCCATTCATTAATTTTAAGTTTAATTAATACGATCGATTAATCAGTTGATATATACGTTTTCAATTCGGTTGTAATATTACTCCCTCCGTTTCCTTTTAAATGACTTTTTCAAGTCATGCACGTAGTTTTATAACGATAAAAACTATATTAAATATTAATATTTTAAAAATATTTTTTTAATAATATTATACTTATCATCAATAAGTATGAGATTGTCGAAAAAAATATTTAAAAAAATTATTATTTCATATAGTTTTTCACACCTTAAAAAACGTGCATGAATAGTAAAAAGTCAATTAAAAGGAAACGGAGGGAGTATATAATATACATTATTTCTAACTCAGCGAAGTTTTTATACCTTTTCACCGCATCATATTATTCTTGATGATGATCACCTCTATCTGGTTCAAATATAGAACAGCTGATTCAATCAAACTAGAATTAGACCCAAATATTATATATATAATCTCCAAATTAATTATTTGGGTTAATGGATGGTTTCAATTAGAAAGTTTGAATTTTTTGAATGATTAATCGGAAAACTAGCTAGGGTGCTCAAACGAATGTCAACTCATATATATATATGCATGTATCTCTTTTTTTCAAATGGAAAAGGATCTTTTGATTTTAAAATTTTAGTAAAATTCTATAAAATAAAATATAGTGGAAACAATTTTTTCGGACTTTATAAACATCTTTCGATCTCGAATCTCGATCTCTAAGAGCATCCTTATTCGTGAGTCTCAACCTGGACTTTTAACCTACTTTTTCTCTGCTACATTAGTTTAAGGGCTTTATTCCAACTTTTTATTATTTGCACCCTTATTCATGAGCCCGAGTCACGACTCACGAGGCCTTAACTTCTTAAGTTACTTTTTACTATTTACCTTTTTCAATTACTCAATAATTATTATTATTAAACTTGTTATTATTATTATTATTTAATTGTGAAATGGGAAATGAGAAAGAAATAAACAAAACCTAGCATTGAATTGAAAATTAGTTTTTTATGTGATAAAAATAACAGTATAGGGGTATTGTTGGAAAAATATTTTTAAAAAAAAACATATGCATAATGAGTGTTTATACGTCTATGAGTAGATAAAATTAATTCACACTTGATTAAAAAAAAAAATTACAAAAAAAATCTAAAAATATTTTTTTATAGCGATAATTTACATCTCCTCTAGTTGTGTATGCTAGAGCCTCACCTTTTTGGGTTATTGCATATGGGCTTTCAAAACGGGCCTCTTAGCCCTTTTACTTTTGCTTTTTTTTTTTTTTCTACTACTTAGCTATTGGAAGCTCTCAAAGTCCCTCCAATTCACATCATCTAACCTAACCAATGGTCAATTTCGGTATTATTTCTCCAATATCCAGCATAATTTTCCTAATTTATTTTTTAAAAAAAAAATTATCCTAATTTCATCGTTGACAATTAAAATGAATTATTTGGGTGGGCTGTCGGTTAATTCATTTTTCTTATAATCACAACTCTTACGTATTTAATTGAGATGTGTTGACTTTTTTCTCAAAAAAAAAAAAAGATGTGTTGACTTCGAAGGCTTAAATGATGAGGCCGGGCAGCTTATATATTGTTCATTTATTTAGTTAATTAATTTGAAGCTCTGTAACTCTGTAAGTGTAAAGAATATTATGTTCAAAATATGTAGTTTGACTTTTCCATGCATTGTAATATATAAATTCAAAACTATATAAAATATTAAATTTTAAATATTAAGAAAAAAAGTTAATCTTTTATATAGTTTTTATCTTTTTAATGTATTGAAAAATCAAACAGAATATATTTTAAATCGAATGGAATGCTACCTAGCTAGCTACTTTGTCGCCAATTAATAAAGGATGAAATGTTTCCCAAACAAATAACAAGCACATGAACAATTAACATTAAAAAAAAAATGAATGCTGAACTTAAAAATTACAGAATATATGCACGTCTTGCACGACAATTAAACAACTCAAATTAAAATTTCACTTATTTCATGCAATTTGGCCTCTAATTTTGCGTATATAAGTCCCCATGGCCATTCATAAAACACACCAACACAATTTCATTACTAGTTCCTCCATACATAAAATATAACCTGCGCCATGGCCCTCCTCAAGGCTACTTCCTCGGCGACACTAGCCGCTTTGCTCATTCTGATGACTCTCCCCGGAGAATGCTTTGCCGACTTACAACTCAACTTCTATGCCGGAAAATGTGGAAACAACAGGGTGGAAGTCATTGTTGCTCGAGTGGTGAAGGCGAAGTTCCGCCAAGACCCCACCATTGTAGCTGCCCTCCTTCGTATGCAGTTCCATGATTGCTTCGTTAGAGTGAGTTCAACTTCATCGCTTTCTCTTCTTCCTCGATCTATTTGCATCAATGTTCGTATGTATTCAACTATTGTTGAAATGTGATGCAGTGATGGTGTACAACCTTACATTGATTATGTACGTACAAAGATCGATCAAACCTAGTATATAAGTCCCCATTCAATAGTCTTGTCATACTATAACATTCAATAGTCCCCATTTCATGCAATTTGGCCTCTAATTAATTTGTCTATATAAGTCCCCATTCAATAGTCCTGTCATATATACTATAACATGCATGGTATCAGAGCAGTTTGATCATATGTTCGAACTAGCTATAAAGATAAAGATAATGAGATGCTAGATTCGTTTGTCCAAGTATCAACTAGTTGTGTTTTCTCTTCTCATTTTATGAACTTGACAAACACAGGGATGCGACGCCTCTATTTTGTTGGACGGAACTAGCACTGAGAAGAACGCAGGCGGGAATGGTAGTGTTAGGGGTTATGAACTTATCGACGCCATCAAGGCTGCCTTGGAAAAGGCTTGCCCTGGAGTCGTCTCGTGTGCTGATATTATCGTCATAGCAACTAGAGTTGCCGTTAACTTGGTCAGTAAATCTAATGATCGATTATATATATATATATACATCTTAACGTACCAAATGATATAAAAAAAGAAATTGAATCAATTGATCCAATTTGTATACATTGGTCTCAAAATGCAGGCAGGGGGAAGATGGTATCAAGTCGAAACTGGAAGAAGAGATGGACTTGTTTCATTACAAAGTGATGCCGATTCGGAGCTCTTAGGACCATCAACACCAGTTTCAACGGTCATTCAGGCATTTGCTAACAAAGGAATCAAAAGGGAAGACGTTGTTCTTCTTCTAGGTACACAAATTAAAATAAATTAAATCATTATTGTTAACCATAATATATATATATATATATAGTGTATGGATCATTTGTTCACAAGCCTTAGGGTGTACCTTGTTCACAAATATTATTCGGTGAAATTTGAAGCATTATTCGGTGAAATGCGAGTATTGTTTAGGGGAATGTGAAACATTATTTGGTGAAATTAGAAACATTATTCATATAAATTGTAAGTATTGTTGAGAGAATTGAGGTTTCTTTTATTTGAAATAGATGAATAAAAAAACTAAACATTATTCGGTAGAATGTTACAAATTATTCAGTGGAATTGGAACGTTTTCATCTGAACTGAACTGAAAAAGAAAACATAACAGTATTTGGTAGAATGTTTCACATTTCACCGAATAATGTTTCAAATTTCACCGAATAATGTTTCACATTTCACCGAATAATATTTGTGAACAAGGTACACCGTAAGGGGTGTGTACACCGGAACCACACCCTATATATATATATATATATATATATATATATATATATATATATATATATATATATATATATATATATATATATATATATATAAAGAGAGTGAGAGAATGGGTAACTTGTGCACAAGGCTTAGGATGTGCATTGTGCACAAAATATTATTCGGTGAAATGTGAAACATTATTAAGTGAAATTTGAAGCATTATTCGGTGAAATGTGAGTATTGTTTAGGGGAATGTGAAACATTATTTGGTGAAATTTGAGGCATTCCATATAATTGTAACTATTGTTTAGGGAATTGAGGTTTCTTTTATTTGAAATGGATAAATAAAAAAACTAAACATTATTCGGTAAAATGTTATAAATTATTCAGTGGAATTGGGACGTTTTCATCTGAACTGAACGGAAAAAAAAAATATATAACAGTGTTCGGTAAAATGTTTCACATTTCACCGAATAATGTTTCACATTTCATCGAATAATATTTGTGCACAATGCACACCCCTTAGGGTGTGCACTCTGGAACCACTCCCTATATATATATATATAAAACAATCAATCATTTGTATAAAAGAATCAATTGACTATTTTTTGTTTAATCAGGAGCACATACAACTGGGATTGCACATTGTAACTTCTTCGACGACCGTCTATACATCTTCAACGGAGTATCCGGAAAGACAGACCCAAGCATGAACCGTACACTTGTGCCACTCCTTAAGAAGGCTTGCCCTCTCAATGGAGACGGAACCAACTTCGTGTCGTTGGATCAAAGCATACAAGGGAGTGCTGCAAATGTTGTAGACAATGGCTACTTCAAGGCGATTGTGGCACGAAAAGGCATTCTCGAGATCGATCAGACACTAGCATTGCATAAATCCACCAAGAACATTGTGTCCAAATACGCGGCTAGCAGTGCCTTGTTCCAGATCAAGTTCGGACAGGCGATGGTTAAACTTGGTCAGATCGGAGTTCTTGATGGAACTCAAGGCGAGGTTAGGAAGTCGTGTCGCAGTGTTAACTAATGGAGCTACTAGATCACAGTTTATCTAAGCATCTATTCTTTTCGATCTTTTCATTCCTTTCGTTGTGTTTTTTTATATGTATTTATGTGCTACATGATGCAAGTTATGTACGTTACTAATTTGATGTATATTATTCCTTTTGTTGTTTTTCTTCTGTAGTACTGTAAATCCTTCTGCTATACTCTTGTGATTTGAAACGAAAAATTACACAAATAATAAAGCTACGTATTTTAATCACCAAAGGGACGCTATCACGTATCATGACAGTTAATCTTAACTAGTTATCTATGTTAGACTACTATATAACCTGTATATGTATGGTATATCGAATATCTTTGTTAATGCAGTGTTCGAAATATCGGATATAACAATGATGTAAGAGGGGTAAAAAAAATAAAAAATAATAATATTGTACTTTATAATTTTAAGATGGTAGTCACTGGGCCAGGCCCATGAACAGCTAATGGGCTTGGGCCTGCACAATTAGACCTAAGATATCGGTCTTTAGTGTTTGGTATTTTGTCCCCACCATAATTTTCCTAAAAATGATTTTGTTGACAAATAAAATAATTAAATATTTTCCTAATGATTTCCTAATGTAAACACGACACTAACCCATCCATCCGAATCAGAGTTTAATATCGTATCAAAGTGGTTTTTAAATTCAACCAATTACAAGTTGGTGTAATGGTTATGGGGTTGTATCCCCTGTCTCGAGGTTCGAGGTTCGAATTCTCATAGAAACATGGAGACGCTTGTAAGTGAGAGGGTCAACCCCTTAATGGGCCTACAATAACCCGACCCAGATGTAGAGTGACAAAGCCCATTTGAACGGGTAAGGGAAAAAAAAATTCCAATCAGACATATTTTCTAAATGCATTTAGAAAGGAGTGTTGAGATACATCGAAAAGTTGTAAAACTCAAGCATATTAGCTAGCCATAAATGGATAACTAGGCACACGACCCTTGTCGGACTTTAATAAACTACTCCCTCCGTTTCCTTTTAATTGACTTTTTACTATTCATGCACGTTTTTTAAGGTGTGAAAAACTATATGAAATAATAATTTTTTTAAATATTTTTTTCGACAATCTCATACTTATTGATGATAAGTATAATATTATTAAAAAAATATTTTTAAAATATTAATATTTAATATAGTTTTTATCGTTATAAAACTACGTGCATGACTTGAAAAAGTCATTTAAAAGGAAACGGAGGGAGTATTATATATCCAAATAAAACTTTATAAATCCTTTAAAATTTTCAAATAATTATATGTATTTGAAAGCTCAATTATTAAATTTGAATTGATTGATTTAGAATTTCAAAATCTCAAAGGTTATATTTCTCCGGTTAATATAACTAGCAATAAATCAAATATATAGGGTAGTTTTTTTTCCTTCAATTCGAAAGAATAACTAGCAATAAATTTGAACACACATTCTTGGTAATAAATCCCAAATAGGATACTCAATAAAAGAAAAATATACAACTTTCCTATAAAAACAAAACTTTGGATATCTTCCCAATTTAGTCCTTTGCCTATATAAAATCCTCCCAAAACAGTGGGATCGATCCCTAATCCCTATTACTAAAACTATCCCTCTATTCTTACAAACAACAACACGAGCTAATGGCCACGCTCAATGCTACTGCTTCTACGAAATTCGTCGCTTTGCTCATTATAACGACCCTTGCCAGAGCGTGCTTTGCCGACTTGCGAGTCGGTTTCTACAACGGAAAATGTGGAGAGAACGATGTCGAAGCCATTGTCTATCAAGTGGTGAAGGCCAAGTTCGTCGAGGACCCCACGATTGTGGCCTCGCTCCTCATCATGCAGTTCCATGATTGCTTTGTTAGAGTGAGTCCCTTCAAATCTTTCATGTGTTAAATTGACATTTTTGCATTCACATATACAGTATACATTTCTAAGGCGACAGTACTTTTACCAATATGGAATTTAATAAACAGGGATGCGACGGCTCTATTTTGTTAGACGGTCCAAAAGCAGAGAAGAACGGAAGGGGAAACAAGATTACGAGGGGTTATGACCTTATTGACGCCGTCAAGGACGCGTTGGAAAAGGCTTGCCCTCAAGTTGTTTCTTGTGCTGATATCATCGCCATAGCTACTAGAGTTGCCGTTAACTTGGTTAGTCACAATCTAATAATACGGAAACGTTACATTTAAAGGCGACGGATATATACATTTCCGTCGCTTCAATCAACTCTGATTTCTGTCGCTTTACCAAGTTATATGGTTGTCCCAAAATGCAGGCAGGGGGGAGATGGTATGAGGTCGAAACCGGAAGAAGAGATGGGAGGGTTTCATTAGCAAGTGAAGCCGATGCAGTGGCCATCAGTTTGGGACCATCAACGCCTGTTCCGAATGTCATCAAAGGATTCGCTGACAGAGGAATCGGCAAGGAAGACCTTGTTCTTCTTCTAGGTATAATATGTACACAATCTCTATATATTACTAAACACATATATATCAATCAGTTTTTCTATCTTATGCCCTAAGGGTATAGGATAAGACTCTAAATTGAGAAGATTTCCTACAAGAAAGACAAGCGATTCTAAAAATCTAGTTAAAAAATGCTAAACTAATTAAAATTTATTTATTTTTTCTAAATTTAGGGTCAATGCATATGATAGAAAAATCGTATATCAATATCTCATTGCTTAATCCGTAGGCGCAGGTGCTCATACCGTCGGCGTCACACATTGTCTATTCGTCCAAGGCCGTCTATACAACTTCAACGGTACTGTTGGGAGGACGGACCCAAGCATTAACCCTTCGTTCGTGCCAATCCTTAAGAAGGCGTGCCCTAGCGATGGAGACGGGAGCAAAGTGGTGTCGCTTGATCATAGTAGGCCAGGGAGTACTGCAGAGATCGTAGACAACGGCTACTACAAGACGATTGTGGCACACAAAGGTGTTACGGAGCTTGATCAGAAGTTGGCGCTGGACGAATCCACCAAGTATATCGTCGCCAAATACGCGGTGAGACCCCTCTTGTTCCAGGTCAAGTTCGGACAGGCGATGGTTAAAATGGGTCGGATTGGAGTCCTCAATGGAACTCAAGGCGAGGTTAGAAAGGCGTGTCGCTTCGTTAACTAATGGGGCTACTATAGATCAGAACTTAGCTTTGACATCTTATTCAATGAATAAAACAGACCTGTGTTTTTGTTTATATGATTCACATGAATGTAAGTTTGATCATATATAAAAACTAATAATAATGAAAAAATCAGTATAAGTCAGCACATATCAAAGCTATTTAGATATTTCTAAGTTATGTCCTCTCTCGAAAAATCAGATTTGAAAAGATTGCTAAATTGATATAAGCCCTACAAAAATTATTTTAATGGCATATATGAAGAACCTAATTTTAGTAATAATATAAATTCTACAAGATTCTACACTATGCTAATTCACCTATTTATTTTCTTTAAATAAATATAAAACTCTTTAAATACATAAATCTTTCTCAGTTTAGCTTCTTATCTTATACTAGAGTAAAGGATAGAAAAACGGTTATTTTAAAAACAATTTTTTAAAAATAAAAATAAATCAAATCTGATTTATTTTTTTTGATTCATAGGTATGCACTTCACCATTACAATATGGGAAGAGGGATTCAAATAGATATCGACATATCATCCTTACCAGCTATGCTAGCAAGCTCGAGATCAAATTTGAATTTTCTAATCTATGCCCGAGATAGGTTAAAATAGAAGTTATGCGTAAAGATCACAAAATGCAACAGGCCATGGGCTACTACTAATGGGCTTCGGTATGTAGTATTCGGCCCAAGAAAATTAGGGAAATCAGCCTGAACTTGAATAAAAAAATAGGCAAGTTTGAAACATGAAAATGACCCAACATAAAATAAAATCATAATGTAAAATAAAAATAGGATCACAATTACGAGAGACATTATTCGAAATTAAATAATTTGAAATGACAAACTAGGCTTACAATACCATAATAGTATTTAATCTCTGACTCACTAGCTAATATTAATATTCCCTATTTTTGCCTAACTCTATAGACATTAGTTATCAAATATGGATAGCTAGGTTTCCTTGACATGACTCGTTAGATTTTTTTATTGGAGTAATGTGCATCTGTGCTAGTAGTTTAGTACATAAGCTTGATAAAATTCTATCCAACAACTAATCTGTCATAAGAGGGGTGATCCGTCAACTTATGTACAAGACTTATATAGTTTATACCTTTGATGTGAGACCTTTTTTTTTATTTCTTCACATATTACTTGTTTTCCAACTAAGGATACTAAGCATCCATGTTTTTGTATAGAGAATAAATCTCTTATAAACACCTCTTATAGTGTAATATGTGAACAAAAATATAATGTAGGATGAATCAAGAGGTTGAATCCATAGTAGAAGATAAACAAAGTGAATCCATAGTTAGCCTATAGTAATAAATGGAATATAACTACCCCATTTTCAAATGTATGATTGAAACAAAAGAAATTAATTAAATTTTATATGAGAAAGGAGAATGATTAAATTAAATTGTTAATAATGTATCTTAACTTGTAAAAAGAACTACATATATTCGTTTCATTTTTCCTATATCAATCTTATACCAAACTACCTTTTAGAATAAAGATTATCATGTTATCTTAGATAAATTTAATATTTAATAATGCATAAGCAATTATATAATTGAATTTTTTTTTTTGGTTAGAATATATAATGGATTTTGAAGACAAGGTAGGTGTACTAGATGGACGAGTACCTGGTAGTACAACTATTCATTCACATTAGTCAGATGAATGAAGAGGATAAAAACAAAATTACACACACATATACACGTATACTCCCTCCGTCCAAAAATACATTGCCTTTACTATTCACGCACGCTTTTTTAATAAGGTAAAAACTATATAAAATATTCACTTTTTCATTATTTTATATAGTTTTTACCTTCTTAAAAAAGCGTGCGTGAATAATAAAGACAATGTATTTTTGGACGGAGGTAGTATTAATTTGTGTTATCCACTAACTAAGGAGATAGATGGAGGTGTCGATCAACAACAGGTAAGATGTCACGATTCGAAAACCAGCAATTAATGGAGGACGCACGCCACATGCCCAACACCAGAACCTCACATGGCTGCAGCTTCATATCATATCATGGCCCTCCTCTAACTCCCTTTGCCTTCCTCATAAGATAAGCATTACCTTCCCTCATTTTCATTCTTCATCATCACTTTTTTTTCTTTTTTTTCTTTTTTTTTTATTAGCAACAGATAAATCGCAGAATGTGTCACAATTGACTGAAACGCATTGTTATTAATTATTATGATATCCAAAGGTTTAATCATGGAAATGATAATTTCATAGATTGCAATGTACATCCAATAAAAAAGGGGGGAAAATAATAAGATATAAAGATTGATAAACTATTTTTTCTTATTTTAGATGGACTTTAAATTAGAAATTCAATGGGTTTTAATTATATACTAGCTTAATTCCAGTGAACTAAATTAAGTGTAACATGTTAGCATGTGTTTAGAAGATAAATAAAGTGAACCCACCTGGGGTACCACTACTATAGACGACTATAGTTTCAATTCTGATTATTTTCCTAATTGAATTAATTATAGTTATGTATATGAATGTCGTTTTCTAAACTGTTTGAGTTGGCCATGTGTACGTGCAGAAGAAGATTATTATATATACAAGCTCCCAAAATCCCCATATATAAACACTCCAAACATCCGACCTTCTCCCAAACGTACACTAAATTCTCTGTTGTAAATTAAAATGGGATACCCAATGCATATGCAGCTGGCGATGGACGCCAGAAACGGCGTCGTATTGGCAGGCGGGGCATATCTGGCGGCGGCGCAACTCCGGCAGGGGATAGCGGTGCTAATGAGGAGGTGGACGGGGCTCCAGATGGCCCTCCAGAACGAGTGGGGCGGCCCCGACTCCCGCCTCAAATACGATCAGCTCGTCCTTGACCTCTTCTCCTGCCTCTCTCAATCCAAGGGTATTTTCGTCTTTTCACTCCCTCTTATTATATTACTACCAGGTTAAAAAAATATATTTAAAAAAAAAAAATATTGAACAGGGCAGATAAGTCCGGAGGAGTTGGAGAATTATTTGCACGAAAACATGTTACTCTGTTTCAACACCGAGATGGAGGATGGTAGCATCGAATTGGTAATTTATTTATACCTTACAAACTAACTTACAATCTCTCTATATATATAGTTATAATAAAATAAAATCATATCATATAATAATTATTATATTAATTTGGTTCCGATGGATTTCAGGTTGCAGAGCAACTAGTGATTATGCACGAAGACTACATACATGGATGCTATGCCTGAATTTAAGAGAGAGATAAGAACAATTTTGTGACAACGCAATCAAGTACAAATAACATATGTATGACACAAGCTGATCGATATCGATCGATGTTGAATCATTAGCGAGAGCTTCTTATATGTTGCACTTTGTTGTACTCGATTGGTATCTGTATAAATTCAAACTTCTGTTCCATCTTGTGACATTGTACATGTTTAATTTATAGGTGAAATTATAAAAACTCGGTAGTCAACTCTGTGATGACGACCAAATTTGCCTATTTATAGTGTGAACATACGTTTTGATCAACTAGAGGATAGAATAAATGATATTTTTGTGTGTGTTGGGTTAAAGGCTCAAACTCTCGTACACCTATGTTAAAGAAGTCAAATTAAAAAAAAAAAAAAAAAGTTTTCCTAAATCACATGGATAAATCCTATAATCAATCTATTTTAAAAATGTCTAAACTACGAGAATCTAAGAGGATGTTTTCCAAAAATCCGAAGATTTAAATAGAAAAGCTCTCCCAACCCAAAGATTTTAAAAAAAAAACACACACACAATATTAAAATATATATATATATTATGTTGTACATTTGACGGTTCACCGTCTACCGACTTTGGTCTCAAAGAGTCAGATATGTCTAACACTCGAATTATTTTCCTAATAAAAAAACATTTTTTTAAAAACTTGTAATTAAATATACCAATAATTTAGTTTATCCACCTACTTTTAACTTGAACTAAATAAAACTAGCTCTTAAAAGTAAAATGGAATTTGCCTAATATATTTTGGGTGATTGACAAATTCCATATTCTAAATATATAGAAAGAGACAATAAATCATTTGTGAACATCTCTTATTATGTACAGTATTTGTAAACAAATCTGAAGTGTTGGACTAAGAAGATTAATGAATGAGATTTAAAGAAAAAAATTGAAGTGCATAATTATTTATCTGAAATAACATGATTATAGACGTATAATTATATTATTATTACATACAAATAATCAATTTATTTCCGTGGCAATTTATTCTCGGTTTACACCAAACGAAGGGTTTACACTGAAATCTATCATCTCTCACTCAATTTTATTTTGATTCACAGCAAAAAAAAATAATATCGATTTAATTTTTAACTCTATCAAGTTTTAAAATTTGACCATAAAATTAACCAAAGTAATTTTAAAGAAACATATCATTTATCATGACGAATTTATAAGTCAAGAAAAACTCTCAGAATAGAATCACTTGCTTGCAAAGATAATTTTTTGAAGGTGTAAAAAAACAGTTTAGAATAAAATTACCCAGAAAAAAAAAAAAAAAAAAAAAAAAACCACAAAATCTTAGACCGACAAGCCAAATTGAGTAGACCGAAAGAAGGAAACGAATATAAACACCCGTCGTCGTATTTGTATCGTCCTCTCCGCAATCCACAAATCTCTGTTTTCGCTGATTTCCCATCCACAGTCACCGACTCACCGCCTTCAACTCCATCCGCTTTCTCTCTCCAGCGTCGCTACTTCAAGCCTCACAGGTAACTCTCTTTCTCGCATCGCAACTTCTCTCCTTTTGCCTTATCCGGCAACCCTCTTTCTGCTCCTTGCCCTTACCTGCTACTGTTGCTTTTGCAAATTTTGCTTCTGCTGTCACCATGAATTGCGCGGCCTTAGCTTTTAACCTATGATTCGGCTAATTACTGAGCTCAATTGAAAATAATCAGAAACGTTTTGTGTTCTGGATGTTGGATTTGGGGAATTAGGGATGCAAATTGTGAGGGGTTAGAGGTCGTTGAATGTCGAATTTGGTAATTGTCGAATAACTTTTCCTGCTCTTCTTTGTTACTGTCAAAAGCACCTGTTTTTATTTCAACGAAATTTCTTTCTGAAACATAAAAAGAAAGAAGAAGAAGAAGAAGTTGTGTTTAGATGTGAAATTAGAAATTTTAGGGATTGGAAGAGTCCTCTAAACATTCAGGCCTTGATTGATTCAGTTGCACTGAATAAGATCAGAGATTACTTTGAAACATAAAAATTGCAGTGAGTGTTGATGCTATTTGGAGAATATCTTTTCAAGTTGGAGTATAGAGGATTGCAGGAATGTGAGTGTCAATACTCTATGGACCGAAAAATTAGGTTGCGGAATGGATCATGAAGCATTTTCACTACCAAAAAGAGTAGTAGAATAAAGTTAATTGAGATACCGTGGGAGGGAAAGGAATATGCTTGCTTCCTATATAAAGCTTTACTAGTAGGTCGTTTATTTGCGGCTATTGCATGGTGTTTAACTGTCTATCTTCACTTCCTCTTCAACAAAAAAATCAAATTTGTGGTGAGATGTGCATGTTCTGCAAATTAAAGTAGAAAAAAGCTCTTCTTAGAAAGTAATGGACTAGTTCTATGGAGAGAAACACAAGTTTGTGAAGCTGCTTTATACAATTGCATAGAATACTGAAAATAGGGTTTTAGTGCGTAGGTTCACTTATTGCACAAGATGGTATGGCTGCAATTTCCGTTTGCATATATTTGTATTTGAACAATTTGTAGATGTCTGGTGCACATTCTTGTTTGATGACTTTTTTTTGGGTATGATATATGGGTATGAGAAGACGGATCTTGGGTAATCAATACTCCGTATCTCTTAAGGTTTCTTGGAGAGATTATAGATGCTACTTTATTGGTTATCTTCAATTAAAAGATAGTTTTGACCTTCGTTGCTGTAAATTCTTGTACTTGTTTTATTTGTTTAGTGACCAGAAAATTTCAGGGTGGCATGAAAACATGTTGTGTCTGTTGGGTTTACTGTTAACTAACACACAGTGGCGGAACGTTTTGGGGGCCAGAGATGGCCCTGGCCCCCACAAAAAAAAAAAAATTAGGGAAGATGTGTTAATCAGTATATAAATAACTAATATATATGTTAATGTTGGAATAAGAAGATGGGTTGATCAACACATGTATGCATGTTATACTCCGTAGCATTCATGGTTGAATTAATGTAATCTTTTTTTAGTGGTTTTCAATCAAGTTCGAAATTGCCGTCTGAATTGCATGTCAAATGCACACCACATTTGTAAACATACATTTATGTTTAAGTATATATATAAAATAAAAGTTTTGTTTTTATGTATAAAATAAAAGTTCTGTGTAGGATTAAATTACTCTGATTATTTGATTAGGTAGAGGGATTCAATTAAAGGTAATGTAAATTCTTAAATTGTAAATTCAATTGATTTGATTAGTCGATTAGGCGTGAGGATAAGTCTTTCTACTTAAACGGGTTCCAAATTATGAACAATTTTTTTTTCTGGTAGCAATGTTCGACCCCCTCATTGTTGAGTTTGAGGTTCCGCCACTGCTAACACATGACCTGAATGTCTCAGTTCTTTAGTTCATTCTGAATGCTTAACCTTTGACGTTAGTGATATATTTTGGCGCCTTATCATTCATAATCGCTAGTATGTATTTGGGCTCATTCTTTTAATATTATACTAGGACAATCCCCGCGTCATGACGCGTTTATATAAAAAAAAATTGGAAAAATTGGAAAAAAAAAAGAAAAAAAAGAAAAGAAGAAGAGGCAAACCTCTATTATAGTGAGTAAGATATAATTGTACGAATTGAGAACAACATAAAAAAAATCATATATATGTCCTTAAAGTCCTTCTTTGAATGTGGCAACATAATGCATTTAATTTAGAAAATATCAGGATGTCTTAGGAACCTAAGCATCTTTACTTCATAAACGATTCAAATCGTATCAAAAGTATGCTCGAAAATGTGCTTTGTTTTATTGATGACTACTTTTTGCCATATGTAGAAAAAAGGCGATTGGTTGAAAATAGAAAAAAGAATAAATAAATAAATAAAACGAAAATCTACAATTGGTTGAAAGGCCTAAAAAAATTGCTAAGAGCGACACGTAAGTACTAACTCTTTTATTTTAAAAGTTTGTATAGATATAGATTTAACATTTTAATTGTATAAATTCATATTACTTCTAGATTATGCACAATGTTATCCACTCATGTATGAAATGTCACAGGTTATTATTTATAATACTTAAAATGATGGCAAACTCTGAGATGGCACTGGACCAGAAACTAGCATCAGAACCACCACCTTCTTTTCCAGCAACAAGACTTGATCCTAAGAAGTTGTCGGATGTTAATGATGATGATGATCTCTATGGAAGGTTGAAATCTCTGGAGAGGCAGCTGGAATTTGTTGATATACAAGAAGAGTATGTGAAGGATGAGCAGAAGAACCTGAAGAGAGAGCTTCTGCGAGCCCAGGAAGAAGTGAAGCGCATCCAATCAGTGCCTCTAGTCATTGGTCAGTTCATGGAGATGGTTGATCAGAACAATGGTATAGTGGGCTCTACTACTGGATCCAACTATTACGTTAGAATTCTGAGTACAATCAACCGAGAGTCGTTGAAGCCGTCTGCCTCTGTAGCTTTGCACCGCCATTCTAATGCTTTGGTTGATGTTCTACCTCCTGAGGCTGACTCCAGTATCTCCCTCCTGAGTCAATCTGAGAAACCTGATGTAACATATAATGTGAGTTCCTATGCCTACAGCTCTATATTACACATGCATTAGCATCAGGAATTTGTCATGCATGTGTCATTGAATCGATTGAGCTGATTTGTCTATGTTATGGCTTTTTCTCATGCTTTTGTATCCGAGTTTACAAGTCTTTTCTTCAAATCTATTTTAGGATATTGGAGGCTGTGATATCCAAAAGCAGGAAATTCGTGAAGCGGTTGAACTGCCTTTGACTCATCATGATCTGTACAAGCAAATTGGTATTGATCCACCTCGAGGTGTTCTGCTCTATGGTCCTCCAGGAACTGGCAAAACTATGCTTGCAAAAGCTGTTGCTAATCACACAACCGCTTCTTTTATCAGAGTAGTTGGATCAGAGTTTGTTCAGAAGTATTTGGGAGAGGTATGTATTGAATATTCTCCTCTTGTTAGTATGGATTTGTCTGTCTATTTATGGTTCTCATTTTTGCCTTTCTTATCCTCGTTTGTGCATGTTTGTGTGTTCCATCGTCGTAATTGTTCTCTTTCCCGCGAAGGAAGCTATTGCCAATTACCAATTAAGCATGCTCTTGAAATTATTGGTTTACTAGTTTATTGACCTAATTTTTGGTTCAGGGACCTAGAATGGTTCGTGATGTATTTCGCCTTGCAAAGGAAAATGCGCCAGCTATAATCTTCATTGATGAAGTGGATGCTATTGCTACTGCCAGGTTTGATGCACAAACTGGTGCTGATAGGGAAGTTCAGCGTATCCTGATGGAACTTCTGAACCAGGTAGAACTTCCGAGGGGAGAAGTACAAAATGTCATATCTATGAATTTTCTTGTTATCACTACATATATTAGATGCAGATTGAAATTTTGAGACACTTGTTACTACTCTTATCAATGCCTGCTCTTCCATTAACTTAAACATTTATCAAATCCTCTTGCAGATGGACGGTTTTGACCAGACTGTGAATGTGAAGGTTATTATGGCAACTAATCGAGCAGATACTTTGGACCCTGCTCTTCTACGTCCTGGAAGACTTGATCGCAAAATTGAGTTTCCTTTACCTGACAGACGACAGAAGAGGCTAGTTTTTCAGGTGAACTTTTACTGTAATATTTAGACCATATGGTGCTTGCCTTACTTGCACAATGTATCATCTGCTGAATTTATGTGTTCATCATGTCGGATAATTATCTACTTATCCAGGTTTGTACGTCCAAAATGAACTTGGGTGATGAGGTCGATCTAGAGGATTATGTTTCAAGGCCAGATAAGATCAGTGCTGCTGAGGTTAGTTGTTTCCTGGTGAAATACATATATTCATTGATCTATTAGGAGTGATTGAAATCGTTCCTGGCATCTCTTTTGCAGATTGCTGCTATTTGTCAAGAAGCAGGGATGCATGCTGTCAGGAAGAACCGATACGTCATCCTACCCAAGGATTTCGAAAAGGGCTACAGAGCAAATGTAAAGAAGCCTGACACAGATTTCGAGTTCTACAAGTGAGATTACAAGATCCCAAATAAAATGTTGTATGGTAGACTATATAGTAGCGCCGCTGCACTACAATGGGTTTTTTTTCCGAAACTTTTGCAAGTGTAATACCTCTTTCGGCTTTCCGAACTTTGTTCCCACACCATATACACTAAGACTATCCACAATGGTTAGGTGCGCAAATGTGCACATTTGCACAAGATGTGTATTTTTGCACACCACTTTTTAGCATTTTACTCCATTGGTTAGAGTGTGTATTTTTTGCACACATCTCTTTTAACAACCAAGTAATATATATTTATCTTCACATTTTAATTGTGATTAATATCTATTAAAAATTAAATATGTATTTTGTATTATAAATTTTTATTACGCACATTTTGATATAAAAATATATAATTTTCCCCAAAATTTGAAAAATCAAAATTTCAATATTGTTCACAAAATTGGATGGTTATTTCTTAAAAAATGTATATCACTAATCTAACTTAATTTTTTTGTTAGATTTAAACTTAAACATTTAAATGAAT
This sequence comes from Persicaria tinctoria, assembly GCA_037127255.1. Taxonomy (NCBI): domain Eukaryota; kingdom Viridiplantae; phylum Streptophyta; class Magnoliopsida; order Caryophyllales; family Polygonaceae; genus Persicaria; species Persicaria tinctoria. The sequence goes on along the minus strand of JBANSL010000008.1, from coordinate 3,815,671 downwards.
TTCTTAGTCATTAGATAAGATTTTTTAAATGAAATTTATTAGATTAATATAATTTATATTAAATCAAATCTAGTCATAAAAAAAGAAAAATGATAAAAAAAAAAGTCATTTATGAAACCATACTTTCTCTCTTCTCGTTGGATAAAGCTTTTATCCACCTTCTCAAAAGGTGGGAAAGTTTTTGCACATAGGGGGGATTTTGTGCTCAAATGTACACATTTGAGCACCCATAAAACAACCATTGGAGCTCATAATTGTGTAAAATATACACATTTACACAATTGCACACCACCATTGGAGTTAGTCTAATGTACTGTAATTTATGTAAAATATGGAACTTTCAATTCTGACTATGACAGTAACCCTTCCAAGGGTGTACATAACATGTTACACTGTCACGAAAATTAAGATGATCATATCATTGCAATTGTTAGCCATCAGTGCCCTATTCTTATACAATAAATCGCTGTTTGTCCATCTTCTGTCAAAATTTCCGTTTATGTTATATTTGCTAACTGCATGTGCTGCGCTGAACATATTGCAAAAACTCCGAATACATCCATAAGATGCATCAACCTCATCATGTGAACAACTCGGGGACTTGACCAGTTTACAGACATGTTGCTACCAATGGCCTTTGACTGAATCCAATGCACTTTCCTTTGAGCCAGGTGAGAGCCTATCTCAAACCTTCTTCCTCATCGGGCTGAACAGACTGCGCGAACTCAGCATCCATGATAACGCCATCCATAACATGCAACACAACCTCACCCTTCCTCATATCAACTTGCTCTGACTTAACCTTGTTAACAATCAAACTCCCATCCACGCCCCTTGACACAAATAGCCTGAACCCAGAAACTGAATCCAGACAAATTTCCTTCCCAACAGGCACTGAATCCGAATACATTTTTCTTGGAACAGCCGAGAAACCCAACACCCGAGTGAGCATTGCGTAGACATTATCTGCCTCTTCTGGTGGCATTACAGTTCTATTTGCTCGCAACATAAGATCGCGCTCAAATGCCTTCCTAGATGGAAGGAACACGGTAAATGCAAGATCATCTGGCAGCATTCCAACAACCCTTTCCCCAAATTTGCTCGATTCGAAAACCTCAGAAGCATATTCTTTGCCTTTAGCAATTTTGCTTTTCTTGCTTTTAGAGATACTGGGCAAATTCAATGCTGAAAGTATTAATATGAATATACAGCAAACTGAGATCACCACAACTATGAAAGCAATTGGGTTCTTCAAAATTGCTGCACCTTTTCTTTTTCTCCTTCTACTGTTCATCAGATCCATTGGAAAACAAAAACTGAAATTTCTTTGGATTTGCTCCGTTGTGGATCTCACTCTGATCTGAAACAACAATGATTTTTTAGGTGTGCAGTAAAATGGAAATAGCATTTGTCAACTGAGTTTATTCAGATCAAAACTGTTTATCAAACCCTATAACCCCAAATTCCAGATCAGGGGAAAAAAAATTACAACCTTGCGATCCAAAGGAGGCAACATTATCAGATATACATAGAGACACATAGACGCAGAAAAAGATCAAACGAAAAACAACAAGAAGATTTCATATTTAACTTTGATGGCCCATGAACAACAGAAATTAAAGAGGGGAAGGAAGAAGGTTACCTCTTTCAAGCTTGTGCACGGTGGCCGATGATCTTGTGTTGCGATCTGTGAAAGATCCAAATCCCAAGCAATGAGCTTTAACTGGGAGTAGCGGATCTAGGATTATTGTCGGGGGCTGAAAACTACAAAGAACGATATTAAAATCCATCTTGTGAGTTCAATACTAGAAACAAGTTCACTTTGACGGTAGATAAGGTAAATCCATCTTGTGTGTTTTCATGTTCTGAAAATGTTTCATAATAACTTAGTTGTCAATGCTCTCAAAAACACCACTCTCGAAGTAGCATAACAAAGCATCGTTTCGCTCCTCGCATCATCTCTACCAACATCATTTCACTCTTGAAAACACCACCCATTGTTTCTCTAATCGAGCTCTTTTTTCGCTCCTCACATCATCTCTACCAACATCATTTCCAATTTCATCCACATCATTTCCACTTCCAACCAAATCAACAATATGAGATGGATTAGCAATAGGACTGATTCAAGGGGTTGAAGATCCAACCTTAGGAATAAATGACTTAAACTTGTCCATATGATATATTCCTAAAAAAACAATCCTCAAATCAGAAACCACAAATTCAATTCACTCATTCACAAACTTCATTCTCAAAATCACATATATACAATAATAATTGAAAAAATTGATTCTCAAAATCACAAACCCTAGATTTCACAAAATTCATTCTTAAAATCAAAAACCCTAATTTCACCAGATTGGTTCCCAAAATAAACCCTAAACGAATTCCTATATCTACTTACAAATTGAATCTCAAATCAAAAGCTAGAGCACAAATTCACAAAGTCTACAAGGTATGAAATGCTAACCTTTTCAATTCAGCAAGAGCACGGGAGAAAAAGAAGTTATTGGGCGCTGCTGAGTTCGTCTGCTATCAGCAGGGCACTGCGCACGGGCCGGCAGTTCGGTGGAGGAGGAGCCGGCAACGCCGCAGCGGGGTTCGGTGCGGTTCGAACTCGAAGTGTCGCCGCTCTCAATCGCGCCTCGGGTCTGTGTCGATAGGAAAGCGAAAGGAATAGAAAACCTTCTATGGAGTCGAACACGAGACCTCTGGGTCGCACTCCGCAATCTCCACTTAGGGTGTGTTTGGATTCTAAATGTATTATAGTTATAAGTGTAAGGGAACTGCAACAAACCACCTCTTAAATAGGATATATTACTCAAAATCACCCTTTAAATTCAATATTGCAGAAAACTACCCTTTATACAAATCTCCACCCAATACTCCATATGCCGGCCCCACATATAATTCTCATCTACGGAGTATAATTTTTGGATTAAATCGTGGTAATACTAATATCGTTATTTATGGATTTGGCTTTGGCATGATGTGATTATTGTAGATATTACTACTAATGCTAATCCATCGAGGGCCGTGTGTAAGAAATAAGACAAATTGGCACCCAAATAATTGAAGAGTCTAATCTAATGTAGCTCGATTTTATTTATTAAGCTAAACCACACAACTAGTAATTTATTAAGCTTAAACCAAAAAAAAAAGTAATTTATTAAGCTAAACCATACAATACAACTAACACAATTCTTCAATAATTTCAGATCATGTCATTGGTCATGGACTATTTCCAAATGATGCTTTCATTATTTATTTGGCGGAATAGAATATGTTGGAGTGATGTTGATATTTAATCTAGAAATAACATATTCATGAAAACACTTGATTAGAAAATTTAAATATGACATAATTTTACCAAAAAAAATAAAAAGAATTACATAAAATTACTATTAATAAGTACTCCCTTCGTTAAAAAAATATAAATCACTTTAGACATTTACATACAAATTAAGAAAATTATAAACTTATTACATTTATACCCCTCGTTAATTATCAACAACCCCCAACAACCAATAAAATTTGGACAAAAAGTCAAAAAGTAACAATTCTCATATTTCAATAACTAAAAAACTCAAAAGTGCTTATATTTTCAAACAAAAATATAATCTTAAAAGGACTTATATTTTTGAATAGGGGGAGTATAAATTATTTTTTAAAATAAAAAAGGTGAAAACATATTGTCGAATGCTGAGTAATAAGACACCAAATCACCTATCATCAAACTCCCTCTCCACCCCCAAAATTAAAAAAAAAATGATAAAGGGTGGGATGATTTGTGAGAGGGTACACTATCATCCAACGGATGAGATCACCTGTTCTTGAAAGGACAGACCTCCTGCTTGTCCCTCCCCACCCCTAAATTTATTTTATAAATAAAAAATAAAAAAATGACAAAAGGTGAAATGGTTTAAGAGAGGATACAAGAAAACAGGGAGGAATTCGGAACAGTAGATCATCAGAGGCATCGTACTTCCCAACCTCCATCTCACGAGTGACAAGGCTTCAAATAAAATATTGAAATAATTAAAATTTTGGGATTTTTTTTGGGGAAGAGAATCCAGACGGAGTATTAGGGTGTGTTTGGATTTCTCATTATTATAACTATAATACAATTGCACTATCCATAATAATTTTGTCTATAATTTATACATTTGCACAAGACATGTAAAAATACATTTTACTTTTTGTTATTTTGCTCCAATGATCAAATGTGTATTTTTTACACAACATTCAAATACAATTAATTTTTTTTTAAAAAAAAACAAAAATCATAAAAAATACACAGATAAAATTGCCTTACTTTTTGAAAAAGTGTTTACACTGATGATGTGCTCAAATTTGCACATTATATGTTCAAATGTGCATATTTACACACCCAAAAGCAATAATAGAGCTAAAAAAATGTCTTAAAAATACAAATTTATACATTTACACACAATTACTGGAGTTAGTCTTATAAATATAACCACATAAGACTGTAGTATTTTATTAACATATTCTATAATATGTTTAAAATAATAAAATTTAAATAAAATGCACTATTGGATAAAGTTTATAATTAATTATTTTATAAATTAAATGTAATTGATTGAATTATTTTATTTAAATTTATATTATTTTAAATATATTATAAAATACTCTATCGGTTAATTAAAACTTTTTATTTTACAAATCTACACATTTATTAATAAATTAAACAAAAATACACTTATATCCATAATTATTAATCTACTTTTTTACTTTCTTAAAAACTACTACAACAAACAAAATAGTTAAAATGACAAGTTTTTATTAACAAGAATTTGTTAATAAAATACTACAGTCTTGGCCCTGGAGATGACATCTCCAGTAGTAAATTAGAACGAAAAGAAGAAGAGGCAAACCGTAAAAGTGGAGTTGTCATTTTAAAAACTACTACAACAAACAAAATAGTTAAAATGACAAGTTTTTATTAACAAAATTAAGTCTTGGCCCTGGAGATGAAATCTTGTTAATTTGTTACTATCAAAATAGTTAAAATGACAAGCTGCTTTGGAGAGCCTGCAATGCCTTCTTCTTCATCTCCCCCAAATCAATTTGAGAGCTTCCTCAGTTTCTGCCACACTTGCAGGAAGAGCCTTGGCCCTGGAGATGACATCTTTATGTACAGGTAGGTTTCAAGATTCAATCTTTATAAGCAATCAGTACATCGCACAATCGAATTCATGTAAGATTTTCATGTTCTTCTTGCAGAGGGGAGAAGGCGTTTTGCAGCGACGAATGTCGACAACGAGAGATGTTGATGGAGGAGAGATTGGAGAAGCAAGGAGCCCTTGGAGAGGATGATGACTTTGGATCATGGTAGTTGAGAACTGCATCAGATCGTATTTTATATTGGAATTTGCACTTGTTAGTTTAGTTTTGGAGGTGTCCAATTTGTTGCTGTAGAATCAGAAATCTCTCTCTGTTCATTGGCAAACTATTGCATAATCTTTGGTCAGATGAAGAGGAAGAAGTACTGTAGGTTGTGCTCTGTATGTTTTTGGGAACAAACTTTTGCATAAACTTTGGTTTTTTGTTTTATTTTTGGATCGAATTACATAAACTTTGGTTTGATGATATGATTGTTTGTTTACACTGCTAAGATTCAAGCGATGTTCAAAGGGATCCAACTCGAATTTTTCCATCACAACATTAGGATTCCAAACACGTTAGAGGACCATTTAACTGACCTGTTATTGTTTGGTTTTGCAAAACTTGAGTGAACAAGTTTTTAAGTCATGGGAAGGTGGGTTCTAAAGGGCTTCAACCAAATAGGAGAGGTTTTTGTCATAGGGGAGAAAGAGACAAGATCAGAGTCAGAAGATTCGGCCCTGATGAAAAGGGGCTACTATACGTACGGTCAATTTTTCGTTAAACAAATAATTTATTCACCGGTTTTTAGTATCGACAAGTCTTTTTACCTTAAAATAGTTTGTTGACACTGTATTTCCATATCGGCAGACATCGACAAAAATATTTGTCGATGCGAAAAATCAATGTCGACAAACTGTTTTCAGGTAAAAACACTTACCGACTCCGAAAGTCGATGAATTGATCATGCATTTCACAAGAAATTGATGGTGCTAATTGTTGAGTATTGGTGTAGGAGAACACACATTCTATTCATTAGTAGAAGAGAATATATAAAGCGTACAATGAACTGATGATGGAGAAGGTGGGGAGAGATTTACTCAACCATCGTTGACTAATTCTAATCTAAATAATGAAAATAATTAAATCCTAATAATAATAATATATATTATTCACCTAATATTCTCCCGCAGTTGAAGCAAGAGATATCGAAACTGAAAACTGGATAAATATGGAATAAACCATAATTAAAAGTTTTTTTTTTTTTGTAAAAAAAAACAATTATTGTTGAAGGTGTTGAACGACTAGCGCAATTCAAGGTGTTGTTGACCCGGCCGCATCCAACTTTGAGTATCTTCGAACAGGTTGTGTGAGAACCCCTTCTTCGGGCCAGGGATCTTCCGATGAACCCTTGGCGGATTGGCGGGGAAGGCTTCTTCGGGCCAGGGATCTTCCGATGAACCCTTGGCGGATTGGCGGGGAAGGCGTCTAAGTAGAAGACGATGATGGGTGCGGTTGCTGGTTGTGTGTCAAGCTCCGACGATTCCCCTAGCCGCGACAGCGAGGGTGGCGCAGGTGACCAGTCGGTGTTGAACTGCAATGGGAGGGAAGGTGGTGGCGGTTTCCGGCGGCGTTGGCCTCCTGGCGGCTGTTGTGGCTCGGTGGTTGCAGTAGGGATTTGTGAAAGTGGTGGTAGGATGCCATGGAAGAGGCATCAAGGTTTTTCTAGAGGTAGTTTGATGGTGGCAAACGCCGAAATTGGATTAGCCCGAAGGCAATTTTGTGTGGCCGATATGGTTTGGCCAACGATAATCAAAAACAAAATTAAAGGCCAACATGGTTTTGGCCGAAATTGGGATGGCAAAAGCCAAATTTTTTTGTTAGAGCGGAAGCGCGGTTTTGTAATGGTCGGAGCCAATATTGGATTGCCGGTAGGCGGTTAGGGAATAAGGAAGAAAGGCCGACATGGTTTTGGCCATTAAAGAGTTTTTGGTTTGGCGGAAGCCATTAGTTTTGAGGATCGGAGCCGTTAGGCTAAGAAGGCTCGGATACCATGTTGAGTATTGGTGTAGGAGAACACACATTCTATTCATTAGTAGAAGAGAATATATAAAGCGTACAATGAACTGATGATCTGATGATGGAGAAGGTGGGGAGAGATTTACTCAACCACCTTCTCCATCATCAGATCATCAGTTCATTGTACGCTTTATATATTTTCTTCTACTAATGAATAGAATGTGTGTTCTCCTACACCAATACTAAACACTAATTACACACCCGCGCTCTTTCTAATTTTTATTAGTGACCCATTTAGGTTAATTTTAGCACGAATCATACCTTATGGCTTATACTATTGAAAATGAAATACAGTATGCAACAAAAGGGTCAAACTGGCCCTATAGTGGAGTGGTTGGATTGCTTTTACCATGATTTTCCGGCTGCTAAATTTCCCTTTCCAATCATGTCAATGTGAGTTGTGACATATTATTGCCACTTTAAATGAAGGCCGAAAATTTACATTATGCCCTCTCTTTATTAAAAAAATAATAATGCGGACTAATAGTTATGTATAAAAAAAAAATATAAATATTTAAATAATGTGTTTAGGGATAGGTGATCTCATCTCACACTGCTGCTTGTAAAGCTAAAGGATACTATGAAGAGGGTTGGAAATGTTAAAGAGTGAGTATAATCCATTTGACCATAAGCGAAACTAAACATTCTTAGGGCTTCTACTAATATTTATATATAGAAAGATTACAATTGTTGTAATCCAAACAGACCCTTAACCTTTCTTGTAAGGGGGAGAAAGTAAAGTTCCAAAAGGCAGCCCAACGCAAAGTCCCAATAGTCCACTTATCTGCCAAAGCCCAAATGGCACAAGGTATCCTTTTGTGCACTCTCACACACAGCTGAACACTTGTTTAAACAAATCATCACTTATGGAGGCATGCCCTGGCCTAGTAATCACTGTGTTAAAAATGTTATGTCATTGATTCTCCGTTATCGCTATAGTAGGAAGAATATTGTGTGCGAGTGATATATAAATATTTTTGCGAGCATTCGCTGATTATAGAGATATGTCATAACCTCAATAATGTGACCAGAGTTGAGCTCATCCAAACTTTCTACAGACCAGAGAGATAACCATGGTCAAAGTTAAGGTTCAAGATTTCCTTGAATCTTTAATCTCTAGTTTATAAATCTAAACCTTTGATTTAGTAAACCGACTCAGTAAGAAGATTAGGTTTTCCAACGAGAATGAAATCGAAGGAAATGTTTCCTTTCGATCTCTTCGAAGCAAATTCAAGAGAGTTGACTCCCCTATGCATTCTGAATGTGGTCTCACAAACGTGCACCTCCCTTGTGCATTTAGCCGTTTTACTAATGTCGTGGGTTCGGTCCTCCAAGGCTTATTAGAGCTCTCTTCAACCTGCTCATGGCTAGATCGATCGGTTTCGGGTCAAATAGGAAGAACTAGAAGATTCCACCTCTAGAAAGCGCAAGCGCCAATGTGGAGTCTACTTCAACCGCAGATGCTCGAAGATCGGTCTGGAGTTGCTGGCCGATCTTAATGCTTTACATTCTGCTTGGTTGGAGTGCTTTGTGGTGAGTTGCCTTGGATATGAAGAGTTCCTTAAAAAAAAAGGCAAAGTCTGGTATTTTACAAAGATCTTTCTTTCTATCAATAGATGGGAATGTTCTTGTGTCAATGCCTCGAATTCTTCTGATTCCGTTGCTTGAGCGCTCTTTTCTATTAGTAAGGTTGTCAAAGGGTGAAACTTGAGTTTGATTGCAAGGGCGCGCGCCATCTCAATGAATGAATTTTGAGGCATGATTCATTTATTGATTGGGTTTCTATGTGGTGTAGGCCTCCCAAAAGGTAACGGAGGCATGCAAATATTTCCTCGGGTCGGACGGAGATTGGCCCTCGAGTACTATTTCCTCCCTTCTTTTTTCTTTCCTTACCTTTTTCAATTTTTGAAGAAAGAGTTAGCTTACGTCTTTTTAATCAAGAATGTGAGTGAAAAAAGAAAGGTGGTAGGCCGAAGAGCCGTTGAAGGCTTCAACTTGCCCACCGAAGAAGGCAAAGGCTGGACCAACTTACTGCCATGCCATGGTTGAAGCTTTAAGCTCTATAACTCTATAGACGGAATCACATTTTTTGGTAGTACAAAGAGGGAATTGGCCCAAAAATTGGATAGGGGTCAAGACAGATGCCAACATCTGACTCAAGTGCCACCCAAACCACACAAAAGAAAAACATCAAACAATTCATGATTACTGCAGGTTCTATTTGGCTTGTCGAAATACAGATTAATCAACCATCCTTAGGTCAAGTCAACAGCCAACCATGAAGCAACTTAAGACTTGGGACCCACTGCCACATAATCAGACTTAGCAATAAGTAGACCAACATGGGACCCCTACACTCATGTGATTGTGTGTATGTGTGGCGCACTCACCATGAAAGGTCACATGGGGGGTCATCCAAACAACCTTTCAAAGGCCTACTTGGTCACTTGTGTATTGTGTGTATATGTTATGTGGTTTCACTTTATTAGATTGCAGCCTCCAGTTTTCCTTCAAAGTGGGCCATGGCCCAACACATTTGGGCCCATCTGCCTTGGCCAGACCAATCCAACAGAGACAACTCTTTAGGCTCCCAACCATCACTAATTTACAGCTAATTACATGAGACAAGTCCACTACAACTAGATGATGTGTGTTTTCCCTTGCTCCAAAATTGTAATGATGTTTAAACCAACTGCTTTCCTTTGGTAGCTTGTATATACCAACCGGTTACTAGTAATGACAATTTCTTTGTCGATTTGGGACCTCCAATTTGTTGCTTAATTGCAAGAGTTTCCATATATATTGTCCATGGCATATCTCAATATTCTTTGTTAATATTCTTTGTTAACAACCGATATAATTTATATAATAGAATTTGATTTTATTTATTTATTAGGAAAGAATTCGAGGACCAGACATATCTAACCCTCTATAGACCGAAATACACGTGGACAGAGTTGTAGATAGATTAGACTTATAGATGGATGAATATATGAATGTGGCAAACTCTTGATTGAGTGATTGACGATATTTATTTTTATATAATTTATATTTATGGGAAAAAATTTCTGATTAATTTAAAACTCTATCAGTAATTCACCATATATTATAAGGTCATATAACATATTAGGCCACATGTTATGTGATTATATAACACGCCATAAAATATAATAAATGCTAAATAGAAAGGTGCCCTTAAAAGTCCTAAGTTCATAGCATAGATATTACATGTCCGGCTACCAAACACACCTTATATAATACTTGAATTATGAAAATTATTTAAGAACATTTTGGACCTTATGGTTTACCTATCCCATCAAATTAATGATGAGGGGGTGTGTGTGTAAATGTGTGAAGGAGCTGGAAAGAGGTGGACAAATTAATATGTGAAATTAAATGAAAATCAAGATAAAGGATCCCCACATCTCTACGAACCATGTGAGGAAATTATCACAAATTAAATTTCTTAGACGTACATTGGCATTTAATTTGGATCCACATATAGGGTTCGTATGGGACGGGGTTAATAAACTGACTAAAATTATAAACAAGGTAAAAATTTATAAACTGTTGGTAAAAGTAGTTAAAATTTTATGAAAAAATATAAACTCCGTATGGGGCGAAAAACAGTTTATTTGTAAAAAGTGGAGTTTATTTGGTTTTTATTAGGGGTATTGTAGTACTTTCAAACCAAATAAGATAAAAGAGAAGGGGTAAAATAGTAATTATGGAATATAAACCTCAAAATAAGCTTCAATCTGCAGCTTATTTATAAACCCTTTTTTTAACCGACTAAAGCTTATTTGTTGTTACCATACACCATTTAAACCCGTTTATTTTTTTAACAGCTAATAATTTCACACTTTTTAACCTGCTAATATAGTAACCATACACAGCCATAGGCTAGATGTAATAGTGATTTAATTTAGACTCCATTTCAGCTCGGAGTTTTAAATGAAAAAAATATAAGATTATAATTTAATTAATTTTTAAATCGGAGTTTTTCAACGGCTACTCACCTAAAATTTCAGAGTTTTTAATAATTTGTTTCTATTCTTGAGTTTCCATCAGCCACCTTATAACAATTAAATTTATCAAACAATATACTAGCTTATTAACATAAATTTAATACTACAAATAATTCATTAGCTTATTATGGGTTGTAAATACACAAATAAATCTAGTATATAAAATTGAATGATGATTCACCTCAAAATTAATTACAATTCATTTAAGATTTCCGTCAATCGCTACAGGATCCTCTTGTCTATAATAGCGGTCCATATATATTAAATACAAATAATTCATCAGTTTTCTCTATTCCTTTACCAACAGAATGTATGTATTATAAATCGTGGACCATATTATATATCATTTTGTGTCATTGTTACTTATTTTAAAATATATAATTTTGTAACCAATGTCCAATTTATACATGAAATGAAATACATGAAATGAACCACAGTTGTAGATTAACGGATATTTGACCCGTCAATTGTGTGTACATAAGTGGACCGCTAGATATATGTTGAATCCAATTATTCTCAATGTTACCATAATTGAAGGAAGATTGAATAAAATCACAAATATATACGATCCACCTAGTAGGCATATATGGAGAGTTAATTAGGAATATTATATGCATGACTGTAATTGTCTTGACGTGAAGGTAAGATATATAGGACATAGCCAATCGCAAGTGCCCGTCTCGATAGGTCAAAAGTTTTGTGTAATTCTAGAATCATCTCGGTAGGGCAATTGTTCTTTATTAAATAATTTATACTTGCTTGATATTAATATTAATATATATATATATATATATATATATATATATATATATATACAAGTTTTTTTAAATAAAATAAAATATTTGTGCACATAAATTAAGAAAAATACTATACTATTTATCGACGTGTGAGAGGTCATGGATATTGGATGTTGCCAATTTTGGCCGTTTATTGATGACCGAGTTTAATTACGAGGTTTCCATGCATATTTATACCATAGGGATTTTTATGCATTGCCTTTTATCTAGTGGCCGATTTAGAAATTTTCGTAAAAGGGGGCTAAACATTTTTTGAGAAATTTTTTGTTATATATATATATATATATATATATATATATATATATATATATATATATATATGAAAAATAATTTTTTATATAAATATATTAGAAAAAATCTTAAATTTGTGATTTAAATAGTTATTTTTTGTAGGAAAAAATAAAATTATTTAAAAATGAGATTTTTATAAATTTATGTATGGGACATAATATTTTTGTTTAACTATATTGGAGAAAATTTTAAATTTGTTATTTAATTATGCATTTTTTAGTAGAAAAAAACTAAGAGAAACAAAAATCATAAATAAAGGACGAGGCTAGCCAAATTAACGGCTTGCCGTCTGCCGACTTTGTCGGCCTCTCGAGGTCCGGGCCTGTCCGGCCTCGAATTACTTCCTTATCAAAAAAAAAAAAAAAAAAGAGCCCGAGTTTTAAGACCCCAGAGTAATAAATACCTCTCCTTATAAACTAAGTTAAGTTGTTTTGTGATTCTTTTACTCCTTGATTTTGTGATTCTTTACTCCACTTTACACTCATTTAACAATATTTATTACAATTTAAGCAATGGGTGATCCTAGATGTAGAATTTCGGGTTCTCGTTTATATAATGGGTGGTAGTTGAATTCTGATTGCTTTCCTTTTTTTTCAAAAATAAAAAATAAAAGAAATGGGTGATCGTAATGTACATAGTAACATACCCACTTAGCTGGTGGGTTACTATTCTCCGCATTCTCTTGACGTGTGAGTCAACGCGCTCTCTCATATTCTCGGTATTTGCAGCTCGCCTTGGATCTCTCTCGACTCCTTCGATGGCGGACGGCTTATATGTGTTCTTAGAGTTGTTTCTTTCATCTGTTCTTTTTGCGTGTCTATTATGTTGTATGTTGACGGTTAGTCTGTCTGCCGATTCGTCGACCTATCGAGTTTCAGATATGTTTGAACTTGAATTCTTACCTAATAATAAAAAAAAAAGTAACATATATACCCACTTATGAAATTGAATAAATTTACTACAATTTCGATCACATTAGTTTATGGTCATGTGAAGTAATTAATGTGAAACATGCGTATGTAATGTAAAATGTTATTATAAACTTTTGAAAATTGTTACAATCAGAGGCGGATCTACGGGGGCTCGAGGTGGCTGAAGCCCCCCCTAACCTAAAAAAAAGTGTGGGTATATTTTTATATATCTCTGAGTTCTAATATATAAAACTTAAGTTGCCTAAGGATCACAAATAAAATTTGGCTCAGCGGTATTGACACGGGAAGGGCAGGAGCTTGTTTTAAAATGGTTAGAGAAGGTAACCCAGGTTCGATTCCCACTCCCCCCATTTTTTTTTAAACATAAAAGCAGTCCTATTTTTTTTGAAGACAGACAGTCACACAACAAACTAATATAGAGCGAATGCGAATCCGAGCCGCCAGACCAGAGGGCTCGCCCGCTGCCGCCAGGAACACCTCCGGCCGGACCTGGCACCGCCGCACCCAGCCGCTCGGCCCCGGCAACCTGCTGTCTCCCTCCCACACGGCCGCACAGTTGCAATCCGTCGGCAGTCCTCGTTCTTCTTCTTCACTCATTTGATCTAACCCGGTTAGTTTTATTACTCTTCCTTTTACTTTGATTGTTTTTAAATTCAATTGATTGAGATGATAATCAATTTAGATTAGTATTTGTGGATTTGAAAGGGAAAATTTAGATTAGGGTTTATATTAGAATTTGTAGTTTTGATAAATAAATTTGTGAATTTGTGCTTTTTGCTTTGGAATTGTGATTTATGATTTTGAGAAATAAATTTCTAAACTTGTGGTTTGTGATATGAAATTGTTGTTTGTGGATTTGTTTTGTTCTTTACGATTTCCGATCAAAATTCACATAACAACTTAAGAGTTATACAAAGGGGAATCAAAACCCATAAACAAAAAAACCCAGAATCATTAGACCCATGAAAACCAAGTTTTTGCCTCACAAGCCTCGACAAAATAGATTGATAATCAACTCAAATTGAGGAGATTACAAATAGGTTCTTTCCGGAGCCAAGAAACTATACAATCCAATGGAAAGGGGAAGAGGGCAATAAAGGAATATTTCATACAAAATAGGGGATGAGTTAAGGTCAGGTTGAAAATTTAATTTAATTTATATATAAAAAAAAAGAAGGTATATAAAAAAAAAAGAAGGAACAATGGAGAGGGTATATATTCTTATAACCCATCACTTTAGTAATCTCTTTTCCTATGAAATTATGTATTCTTATGGTTGTGTAAAGTCTCTTTTCTTAAAAAAAAAATTAGCCCCCCTAAACAAAATTCTGAATCCGCCACTGGTTACCACCCACAAATTGCAAAACAAATCACAGCCTCAGATCCTATTATCCTAATATATTATGGTACGTGAAATTACTAATGCGTGGAGGTTGTTGAAAGTTTGATCGATGGATACGTGACATTAAGTACGATTAGGCCCGGGGGATATATATATATATATTCGATTAATACGATACTCTATGGTATCGGTCAAATGATCAAGTACTATAATAAATAACTTGAATTGGTGACACTTAAGTCATAACCACTAACTACCTATTTAAAGGTGGGTCGAGGGAGGGGATGGACCAAAATACAATTTAATTTAATTAGCAAACAAAATTGCCCAATCCATGTTCTATTTTTGCTTACCTCTCACTTTCCTTCCTCTGGTTCTTTTCACTACCCTACTTTTTTTTTTTTTTTTTTTTGATACGGTAATAATTTGGGTAGGGCTAGTCCCTACTAGACCATCACCCAAGAGCATCATTACGGATGAGAATACAAAGATGTCTATCAGTCCGAGCATTTGGAGATGCGTACGTCTAGAAGAGGCGAGGGATGTGATCAGCACATCTGTTAATCTCCCAGAAGCAATGCGAGAGGCTGACATGCTCGGAAGACCGTAGAAGAAGTAGAATCTTCGTGGTGAGCATCTCGATTTCCTATGGGCAAGATCAACATCCCTTGTTAGTATGGATTACAGTGAGGCATTCACCTTCAATGTTACTTCCAAGTTAATTAATTTTATTATTTTTGGTGTTGAATGGTGTAGAATTATTTTAATTTAGTAGTAAAAAATAAAACCTTTTTAGAATAAGCTATATCAAAAAGATTTTGCCTATCGATGACATTTGCTCTTACACCGCCATCAAAAGTAATTATCCAATCTATATTGAATTTGTTGGTTTAGTTGATTAGGAGATCAAGATCATTTTATGTCAAAAATTTGTATATATATATACTCTTTCCGGTGAGGACACCACTTACCATGAAACGTGGGGACAAACGTGGATCATTGGATCATAAAAAATGAACGCACTGGATTTGCTTCTAAAATAACACGCTTAATTAAACGTTCATACATAACTACCTTCTAGTATTCATATTTAACATTAAATATGAATATTAGTCGGTTACATATTTAAGGGGTATGGAACCGTATATCTTTAGTAAATCCCTTGTAACCGCTTACTTCGTTATACCAAATCTGACAACACCCTCCACTTATTACCTTCAATGATATGATTATGGAGTAAAAACAATACGCTTCACTTGTAAATTTTTGCAATTAGTTAAGATTCATATTTAATGTCTTCAATATTTTAATTTAAATAACATGAGATGACAATTTTTCATATTCATATTTACCGGTATTCCTATTATTCTAATTTATTGACGTGTATTACAATTGTAGATGTTGTAATTTTTTACTTTACATAAAATAGAATTTGTACCGTAATATATTTGAATATTATATCTATTAAATGTGAATAATTGATAATTCAAAGAGAAGATAAAAAAAGAAGATAGGGAAAATCTAAGAAAGAAGACGTAGAAGCGGTTTACATAGGAGAGAAAGAAGCAGTTAATTCTTTTTTTCTAGTTTTCTTTTCTAATTAATTAAATAGGAATTCTAGTTGATTATTAACCATTGATATTTTTTCATCCAACGCACCAGATTTCTCCCCTCGTTACATGGTAAGGGGTGTATCACTGGAAAGTTGTTTTTTATATATATATATGTTCAATTTTCGTTATTGAAGAATATTCCTAATTAATTGTTGGTTTAATTTAGTTGACAAGGAGATCAAGATCATTTTATCTATATATCTATATATGTCTATATATTATTTTAATTAAAAAGTTTTTTTTGATAATGTGTTAGTACTAATTACCATATGAAAACCAAACCATCAGCATTTACAAACCGAACCAATTACCATAATTGATAATCAATTATATTGTTTTCCAATATAATTGGTTCGGTATACTGAACCGAGTTCAAAACTTGGTATGGTAACGGTAATGAAAATGGAAAAGTTGGTATTACCATTACCAACCAATTTGAAATTGGTTGTACGGTAATACCAATAAATTCCTACCAAACCAATTCTATCTAGTTTTATTTTTTTAATTTATTTTGTAATTGTTTTATGTTTTAAAGTTTTATTTTTATTTTTTAAACTTTTTTTCTTCTGAAAATGTTTTTAATCAAGGAAAAAAGACTAACTCGACCTCGATTAAGACGAAAATCCATAGCGATAGTCGCACTAATACCCTCCTAAAACCTAAGCGTTGAAATATCCATAAAAAAATTTAATCATATATAATTATAAACCAATCAGGTCAAAATTACCTGGTCAATCGGGTCGAAACCTAAATTACCCAAAAAATTTCCGAGTTTTCGGGTTCGGTTCGGAAAAAATTTCCAGGTTCGGGTCAGAAAATTACTGAACGTTCGGGTTGCGTTTTGACAGGTGTAATTGTAAGGGTATGTCCTTCGATCTCAACATTATTATTTAATTTTATTAAATAATCAACAATCAAAATATAACTCTTTCCATGGTAATTTTGTCCCAAACTGGTTAAAGATACCAACAGGCATTAAAAACGTACCAGACCACATAGGTCTATCATTTCCCACTGTCCCTTGACCCACCCTATAAAATTCCTCATCTCCTCTCCCATTTTCGTACTCTCCCCAAACCTCCATTGAAGCATCAATAGATACACCAAACCTCAACCCCCAAACCAATTCGACACGAAAAAATGGAGGTGGAGCTGGTAAAGTGCGAGTGCTGCGGCCTGAAAGAGGACTGCACCTTGGATTACATCAACGGCGTCAAGGCGAAATTCGGCGGGAAATGGCTATGCGGGCTGTGCTCGGAGGCCGTTAGAGACGAGCTGGGGCGGTCATCGGCGAGCTCGAGGAAGCAGCTCCCCAATGGCGGTAGCGTTGAAGACGCGGTGAAGGCTCACATGTCGTTTTGTAGGAAGTACAAGTCGAACCCTGCGTTTCGAGTGGCCGATGGGATGAGGCAGATGCTGCGGAGGAGATCCGCCAGTGACAAGTCTTTGTCCCGTAATCTCTCTTCTTCTTCTTCGTCTTCGTCTTCGAAGAAGTATGCAAGATCTGTTAGCTCTTCGCAAGTCGGTGATGAATCTTCATTTCCCGCAATTTATTGATGTTTTTCTGCCAAATCTCTCTGGTTTTTATGGGCTGCCGATATAAAAAAAGATAGATTGTTCTTTTTATGTACAGAGAGTTTTTGCTTTTATAACTAAAGATAGTTTGAGTTTTGTACACTTTTTCTTGTTCTCCCTCTTTTACACTGCCAAATTATATAACAGTTATACATCATAACATTTTGATCAAAAGACTTGGAAATGCACTCGGGAGATCGAGATGGTGTTAACAGATTATCTCATTTTACTTTAAGATTTTGATCTAACTTCATCTATTTATGTTTTTCGGGAAGTCAATCAGATGACAGACGATGTTATTCATTTTCACTCTTGATGGACAATGTTCTAGTCCGTAAAGATGCTATTGACGCACTGTAACAATGTTATGCTCAAGAAAAAATTGATCAAAATGATCTGATTTAAATTTCAGCAAGAGAGAAAAAAAAGGGACAAACACAATTATTGAAGTTTGATGTGATAACACAAATGTCACCCAGCTATAGTGATAATTTTTTTGATTAAGCCAGCTATAGTGATAATGTCATTTGGATAGCCAGATGAATGTTTTACTTTTACCAAATATATCCTAATTTTTGTTTGGACCAAAAAAAACATTTTTAAATTACCAAACAAACACATAAAGATAAGTTTGTACACCTTAGTCATTTTTCTACCGGACTTTCACTAGCATCACATAAAAATCTCACCGATCTCGTCCATAAGGATGCTATCAGTTAGGTTCAACCAGCTGAACTCTTACTCTATAAAAAAAAAATGAAAGCACTTTAAAATATCAAACAAACACTATATAGTACTGCAAGCTGCAAATTACAATATAAATCAAATAAACAAAACTGCAAACTTTTAAGATAGATTGCAAATTTGCAATCAATCATCAATGATCATATAATTAAACAATAAAATTGAATAATATAGCAGTATTTTTTAACAAATTGGCCACTGTTGGGTTCGCCGGCTTAGATTCCCGGCTGTTTTACAAATTGAATATACTGTTTTAAATGTGAATTTCTTCTTCTTCCAGATTTCCAATAATTAAAACCCTAAGTATTTAATTACAAAAATGATGATCTTATAATGATAGGTAAGGTCATTCATGATACAAAATTAATACAGGGCCAGGGCCTGCAGACCAAGTAAATAATGCAGCACTATATAAAATGATATGCAATTCAACCTCTCACAGTCTATACCTGCTAAATTCAATGATTGGACCTTCAAGTTGCATTATACCTCAACTTTGATGACTTTATCAAGCTACTTCGAATAATTATTGCTCTTATTTTCTTTTAAAAATGCAAATTATATATTAAATTACCTCAATTATGGGTAGCTCTAGAAAATACCAGGTTGACAGATTGAAATCATTTCCATTTAAGTTTTTTTGGTCATTAAAATTTCAATGTTTGATTTTTTTCAAGGTGTTCATTAAGCTATTATACAGTAACATTTTCTCACAGTGGTATTTTTTATACTGCACTACTTATGTAATTCCACATTACTCCAATTTTATATAGATATGAAGGGATAAGTTTGGTTGGAATTATATAATCTGATAAAAATGAATGATATAAACTGGAAAGTTTCAATAATTATGATAAGAAGTTAAGAATTTGATCAATGATACATTGACGAACACATGGACTTAAGTATCCAATGACACCAATGCTTTGCTTTTATTTTACTGCCGACACTAAATAGAAGAGCAAAGCAATCAATCATTCATCCTTAAATAGAAGAGCAAAATAAAGGGATCGAGAAGATGGTATTGAGGATAATACTCGTGTCGATGGAGATCGAGTCATCGAGCAGGCGGGATCTCTGGTGATAGCGGACCAAAGGCCAATATTCCATCTCGAGCTTGCCTCCGACTGCAACAATGGGTGCCACAATACCTACAAAGCCCGACTAGCTCTCAATCTGTTTGCAAGGTTCGATTTCATGTGCTCCTAAAACACCAACAGAGCTCGGCATTGATTTCATTCACCGTGCCAATATAGATGAATCAGCTCGATCATTTCCGAAATCCATTTACAATTTGGAATGTTTCAAAGTGGTTCATCAGCTGTACTCCAGTTCATCCAGATTTATCGGTCGTACAATCATCAATCAATCACTAGCTAGTTATTTCAATTGGTGTTTCGACGCAGCTGCATCCCAAGATTTGAAGGAACAGCTTTTGCTAATTGCTTTGGTGCTCGACTTGGGTGGCCAGTGAAAGAAACAGTAAGGATGTCTCTGAGATATGGGGGTGGATAAAACCGTCCCACATCGATTGCAAGTGAAATGGGTGCCGTTCTGTTTCATTTAAATATCCGAGACGAAGGTTTAACAATTCATACCTTTCTCGGCCTTTTGGCTAAGATCAAGTGTAGTATCTGTTCTTATCAGTTTAATATCTGATATGTGGGCCATCGGTCCACTTCGATATTAAATTAATTTTTTAAGGGGGTGAGCCCATCAAGATAGCTTGCTATCTGGGTTCACGCGTGTCGCCCAAGCGTTGCACTACTGCTTGGGCCTGGCGCACCCCACCAAACCTAGTCTAATTTTAGCCAACTAACTCGTCTACAATTTAAGTTTGCGTTTCGTGGAACCTGTTGAACCATTACAGAAATCTCGCGTTGATTGCATTTTGGAGTGAAATTGAAAATTGATTGGACCCAACTTTGGTAATAAAATTTGGTTTAGCCCAGAAACTAGTCTCTACTACCATTTCCGTTTTGCATTTTGTGGAATTTGTTGAATAATTAAGGAAATCTCACAGTGATTGGAGTATATTTTTGTAATAAGTTTATTTACAATTATTTCAGATTGCATTTTAGGGGAATTTGTTGAATTAACATATTTTCTACGAAACTTAATGAAATTGAAATTTGATTGGACCAAATTTTGATAATAAATAATATTTGGGATAAAATTTGGTTTGGTTGATTGTGTTACCTCTGGAAATCTTAATGGATAAAGGAAATAATGGAGAGTGCAAAGCGTTGTTAATAAGGATTCAGAATTTATCAACAGATGTGTTTATAATCACACGAGGACGAAAGCGGAACCACAAAATGCTATAAAGAGGAGAGAAAGGAGCACTGGGAGTGACGTTTTCGTGGCGCCACCATCGGATGAGCCTCCGCTCGTTGTGGGAACTGAGTTGCCGCTACTTCCTGAGGGAACGACGCTTGGAGCTATGGTGGATCCTGTTGGCGATGCAGCTGTAAATCGATGACAATGAATTTATTTTGTGCTCATTTTTTTATGTTTGTGATTTAAAACTGAA
The DNA here is from genome assembly GCA_037127255.1 of Persicaria tinctoria. NCBI lineage: Eukaryota > Viridiplantae > Streptophyta > Magnoliopsida > Caryophyllales > Polygonaceae > Persicaria > Persicaria tinctoria. The sequence goes on along the minus strand of JBANSL010000008.1, from coordinate 3,794,610 downwards.
ATGGTGAAATAGCTTCAATGAATTTTGTTACCTTTGGTGCATTGGCTGATGGACGGCGTCTTGACATTGCAAGCACTCGGAAGAGCCAATGCTTGGGTCTGATTGATGGTGACCCCCAGCGACGAGCCACCACCGTTGAGGACTTGGCAGAGGCACTGGGGCTGCGATTGGACGACAGTAGCGAGCTGCTTGCAGCAATCGGAGGAAGGAGTGGAGGAGTTGCCAGTGATGTAGTTGAGGCATGGAGACAAGCTTATGAGGACAGTCGTGCAGCTGGACGATGATTGGGCCATTGCTCCTGCAAACAAGGATGCTGCAGCCGCGAGAACTACCATGATGGTGATGCTTGTAAGTCTTTGTTGCTCCATTTTTCGGTGCAGGTTGAAGTGAAGAAATGTGATTGTAATACCTGCTTGTGTTGTTGAGAGTAAGGGATTGTTTGGTTGTTTTATAGTGTAATTAGGGATGACATATGAAAGAAGATTTAGGTGACCAACTAAGGTAGTGTATTAATGTACTTTGCTTGTGTTCAAAGTTGAAGCATTCAAACTTTGGACCTGGACACCTCAATCTATATACCTTCATTTTGTCCTTTCCTTTTGTTTTCTTGTTGATAGAAGAACCCGAGAAATTTAGTTTAGACTACTAAACCATAGGAGTTAGGGACCTTAACCATCTGAAAGCAGACACGGGACGTTGAATTAGTCATGTAGAATTTTAAGAGTTTAACGAAGCGTCCTTGAAGGTTCCAATGAAAGATCAATATGCTAAATTCCAACCCTTTCTAGCTCGATCGGGCTAATCGTGAGCTGTGATCTTTAGCTGGTTTGACCTACAGTTGAAGTAGCTTCACAGTTCACACCATCTGGCTGAGAATCATCAAACCTTCCATGTTATACATATATGGACGTGTTTCTAACAAGTTAAGATTGGGATTAATTTGAACCTTAATAAACCAGTAAATCCAATTTAAACTCCTTTTAAATCTTTGACTGAGTTCAAATTCTCGATCTATCACCGAAAATGCAAAAGGTATTTGATCACCAGATGTGGAAAATGGCTGCAGGGATTGGAGGAAATGTGCAGTGAAAAAATGCCTTCCAGGATATCCCACATCGGTTGAGGACGATATGGGCACCCGGAGAAGGGTATAAAAAGGAGAGCGCCACAGCATGTTAGAATCACGCAGCCACGCAGTGAGCACAAAGCGAACTATTCTTTCGCCTTTTACTAAAGAATACCGTGTGCGCGCTGCATTTAAGTGGCATACGCCAATTTTTGGAGGTTGTCCTCTCTGAGGGCGCCAACAATTTAGTTAAATATTTACACGGCTGGTTCTTCATTTTATTTGGATGTACTGGTAATATTTGACTGCTATTTCCCTATTTTATATTTTTTGATATTTTTACCCATTTTATATTTTTGATATTTTTACGTTGATTCTGTAATTTAAGGATGTTTGTGTTCCAGCATTTCATAATTAAAATGCAATTAATTTATTGTTTGGTTTAAAAAATAAAAAACTCGGTTTTGGTGAAATCGTAATTTAATAATCACATAATAAGTATTATAAATATAATACCTTCGGAATCCAAACACCTTCAAATAATTGAACACTAGTATATGTTTATACCTTTTCAAAATTCCAAACCGAAGACTAGGGTGTATGAATTCGCAATGTGGTCATATATAAATAGGAAAAACCAAAAAAATATAATCTGACCTATCATCATTCAACCAAAAATAATCCAACCTTTAAAAATTACTTTTTTTTTTTTGGTTTAAACCTTTAAAAATTACTAATGAGTAGCACAACTATTACCCAATATACCAAAATGCGCCCTGGTTCTCTCTCAAACCTAGATTGGAGATCCATAAAATGCCTTAAAAGAAAAAAAAAAGATAGAAGGTGTTTAATTTCAAACCAGATCTTTTCAACCCAAATCGTGCCTCTCTTCCATATCTTCAACACCGGTTTTTGACCATCACCAACATCTATCAACATATCGATTTCAACTTAATTTGATAGCGACAATCTCTCAATTTTTTTTCCACAAATCATTCAGCAGAGGCTGAGATTGAGAGAGATTCTTGTTTAATTTGATTTGATTTCCTCTTAAGAAGTTAATTATGATTCCGAAGGGTAAGTAGTCGGTGACGGAGTTGTCATCATGTTCTTCCTATAAGCCTTTCAATCTCGTAGGCTTGGCAGTTGAAGCGTACTGCGCCAATTGTTGCTCACGGAGTCAGTGTCATGTTCAGAGATCTCCTCTGCCGGAGTCAAAGCAACGACAAGGCTGGCGAAGGTGGAGGCTTGGGTGGGTGAAGGTGCAGGGGGGAAGTTGGAATGGCTTGGGTGGCGAGAGAGGTTGCAGAGGAAGGGGGTGGGAACCGTGGGATCAAGTTGCAGCTACGAGGTGATGGGTTTGGAGAGGGGAGGGTTTGGGGAAGAGGGTGTTTTGTGCATTTTTAAAAATTTGGAATGCTTTTGAATTAAAATTCTTAACTGAAATAAAGTTGTAATATTTCGGTATATAGAGTAATAGTTGGGCTACTAATTGGTATTTTTTAAAGATTAGATTATTTTTGGTTGAAGGATGAAAGTTGGGATTATTTTTAGCTATTTATAAAATATAAGCATAATTATAATCTTGTAATCGATCCACACAATTTATAGAGATTATAAAAAAAATGATATTATTTTAAACACATTATAAAAAATCGAAAATAATGATGGTTGGTAACGAAACTATAGGAAAATCGCAAATAATTGTGGTTTGCGGACGGTGGCACTATAATTGTATTTTATAAAATTACCTCTTATTACAATTTTTTCAACCGAAAAAAGCACATTTTGCTCTAAAATTCAATGTTTATTTTTCTGTAAAGTTTGTCCTATTGGTCACAATCACTAAACCGTGTTCGTGCTGCATTTAAGTGGCATACGCCAATTTTTGGAGGTCGCCCTCTCTGAGGGTACCAATTGCACAGTTTAGGGCATGTTTGGCGATTAGCGTTTTAAATAGGGTTGGCATGGTAAAGTAACCACAAAAAAATGGTGATTACCACGTATAAACCACAAACTAGTGGTACGTAAATTTTCATACCACGTACCAACCACAAGTCGTGGTTACCGCATATGTGATAACCACGGCTTGTGGTTACCATCGGTACATTACCATGGTTACCAAGTTGTAATTCTGTTTGTATTTTTTTAAACCCCTTTGCTACCTTCCGGTAGTTATCAAAGTTATCGAACGAAAAAATATGGTTACAAAAAAAATATGATTATCACCTATTAAAACTTCGAATAAATCAAGTTCACAACCTAAAGTACAAACCAATTCAAACCAACCAAGTTCAAAGTCATGAAAGAAATCAAGTTCAATTGTTCAAACATTCAAAATGTTCCTGCAATTTCAAACAAAACAAGTTCAAAGTCTTCAAACATTTAAAATGTTTCTAATAGAAAATGTAGAAAGGAACAATTTATGTCAAAATCAAAACACAAAATATAAATTAAAAACTTAAAACTTAAAGGTAATAACAACAAAACATTAAATAAAAAAAAAATTAATATATATACTTGGTAACCATGGTATTCAGATTTCATTACCATTACCGTACCATCTTCACGTGGTTACCATCAAGATGGTTACCACCATGTTGGTTACCACAAGTGTGGTTACCAAGATAGTCGGTTTGTGGTTGGTACGTGGTTGGTATGGTAATTTCCGTACCATTTGTCAGCCCTAGTTTTAAAGGGTTAGCTTGTTTTATACTCCCTCCGTTCAACAAAACTTGACGTTTTACTATTCATGCACGCTTTTTTAGGAGCTAAAAACTATATAAAATATCTAGTTTTTTAAATAATTTTTTTAACAATTTCGTAGTTATTATTAATAAGTACAAACTTGTTAAAAAAAAATTTAAAAAAAATAAATATTTTGTATAGTTTTTATCTTTCTAAAAAAGCGTAAAGTTTTATTGAACGGAGGGAGTACAATGTTTTCATAACACACTACAAGGTGTTTTTTCTGCATACAACTCGGATATATACAACTAGGAGTAGGAGGGTCGACCGAGCGAGCCAACCCTATAAGGTCCCACAAATTACGTCGGCCATATGTCTTGATAGCCATACAGCATGCGCCTTCCTTGGGCACACGTGGCATATTTAGCCAACCGACCCTTTTTGGAGTATCTCCGATGGCTACCACACTACTTATAAGAGCGTCTCGCGTTCTCCCTTTTTTTCCGATGTGGGAATAAAGCTGAAAAAAAGACGCCGTTTAGCATTTACGGGCGGAATTAAAACCTCGCAACACTCCATCTTTCCCTTGTCCGCATCTCTAGAGCTCCTCCCCTCGGCGCCTCAATTGCGTTTGTTTCGCTCATTGTGATTCATTGTGTGTAAATATCACAATTTAATTATAAAAATATTCAACAACGTACAAATGTAGATCCAAACACTCCCTTAACATTCGGCCTGTCGGCCGGGATCACCCGTGCCTTTGCCTCCCCATCCTCAAGATAAAAATGTAAAGGAATAAACTAATTCCTATTATTTAGGTTATTATTTCAATTTTATTATTGTAATTAGTTAGAGATTTTAGCTCCTTGATTAGTTGCTATCTCCACACGTTCAGCACAAGTGGTTTCTTGTATTTGCTATATATCTCCCCATTTGAGGATTCAATGAAACATCAGTTGAATTGTCTAACATGGTATCCGAGCGTTCTTAGCCTAACGGCTCCGATCCTCAAAACTAATGGCTTCAGCCTAACCAAAAACACTTTAATGGCCAAAACCATGTAGGCCTTTCTTCCTTATTTCCTAACCGCCTATCGGCAATCCAATCTTGGCTACATCCATTACAAAACCGCTTCCGCACTAATCAAAATTTTTGGCTTTTGCCCTCCAAATTTCGGCCAAAACCATATCGGCCTTTATTCTTGCTTTTCATTGGCCAAAACCCCTTTCGGCCACACAAAATCACCTTCGGGCTAATCCAATTTTTTGGCTTTTGCCAACCAAATTTCGGCCAAAACCATATCGGTCTTTATTCTTGCTTTTCAATGGCCAAAACCCCTTTCGGCCACACAAAATTTCCTTCGGGCTAATCCAATTTTTTACTTTTGCCAACCAACTTTCGGTCAAAACCATATCGACCACACAAACCCGCCTTTGGGCGAATCCAATTTCAACTTTTGTTGCGTCCACCATTGAAGCCATCTATGAGCTCCAAAACAATCTCAACACATTCTATACACTCCCCCAAACAACCCTATTCAAAACCTCATCTGAAACCATAACAAATCACCCAAACAACCCTATTCAAAAACCTCATCGGAAACCATAACAAATCATTCACATCCAATTTCTAATCGATTCCGCAGGCAACACTGCCGACCACCGCCACTCAGCCATTGTATCTGCCATCAAGGACCCGCATCGGACTCTTGTGATCCCCTGTCACTGCCTGTGCTCGCCGCCTCCTCCCTGGCCACTTGCGCATCTCCGCCGCATTCAGACACTGGGCTGCCAGAGAAGACCACCGTTGCCGGCTGCTTCCGTCGCTGCGTTTCCGCCGCCTTTGGGAGGCACCAACATCGTCCCTACCGACGGTCGAAGCCACCAACGTTGCCAAACAATCATCCTTCGGCACCGGTTCAATCACCTCATCTCCAAGTTCAGACTTTCCTCAGCGCCGTCGAACTTGCGGGGGCATGTAAAGGAATAAACTAATTCCTATTATTTAGGTTATTATTTCAATTTTATTATTGTAATTAGTTAGAGATTTTAGCTCCTTGATTAGTTGCTATCTCCACACGTTCAGCACAAGTGGTTTCTTGTATTTGCTATATATCTCCCCATTTGAGGATTCAATGAAATATCAGTTGAATTGTCTAACAAAAAAAAGGTAAAATGATTAAATTTAAAAAGAAAAAAAAATAGTAAAGAGAAAATTTTGTAAAAAGGGATAGGGAGACAGTGGATCCGCTCTGCTTAATATTTACTATAGGAAAATCCAAAATAATATTATGATTTGGGGTCGGTAGCAAACTAGCACTATAATTGTATTTTATAAAATTACCTCTTATTATCATTTTTTTTAATTTAAAAAAAAAGCACATTTTTTGCTCTTAATTTCGATGTTTATTTTTCAGTTTTGTAAAGTTTGTGCTATTGGTCACAACCACCTTATCTCGTTATTTTAAAACTTCTTTAATCAATTCCAACTAGGAGAGATAACATATTTTAATAAATCAAGCAACTGTTATATAATACCTCAGTTTTTTTCTTAGTAATTACATTAAGTTAATTAACCATCTATGCAAAATATAATTATAAAAAAACACTTTTTTTTTATGGATTTAACTTGTGACGCAATCACACACACATGGCAGTAGTTGGCGCCAGGAATTAGTATTCGGTCACCAAATTTCGAACTAAACATCCTTTCGCCATTATTGTAAGTTTATATTTCTAATTAAATCTCTATTCTATTTCTCCCTTTCAACCCACAAATCTTTAACGATTTATCTAATCTATACTCTAAAAACATATGTTAAAAACCTTTAATTTGATAAGATTATGTAAAATTTAAAGTAATGAAGAAAATATAATTTAAACTTTAGACGGTAATAAAAATATTTTTTGTAACAACTTTTTAAAAACTATATATTGCTATCAATAATATGATATATTTTTTTGATTCGGTAAGAATTCGGGTGCGCGAAAGCGTTATCCGAAGGCATCCTTACGGATGAGGTCTATAAGACCTGAATCATTAAGCATGTCATGGGCTCTGGTACGACGGTCAAGGTGTGCAACCTTATATGCCACGCTATTACCAGTACGGAGAATAGGGAAATATCTCACCTCTCCCACCCTAAGTAAAAGTTTCTCGATGTCAGACATGATAAGCTCAATCTCCCAAGGACAGTTCTGCTTCCGTTTTAGATGATTTATTATAATCAAAGAATCCCCTTCAATGATTAGTTTGCTAATCTGTAGGTCGATAGCTTTGAGGATTCCATCACGAAGAGCCAGAGCTTTGGCGACTAGTGAAGTCTGATGGCCTATAGGTTTGCATCCCATTGTGACTGGTGATCCTTTCCGGTCTCGAATAATATAGCCTATGGAGCTTTCATAGTTACTGGATGATGATCCATCGAAGTTAAGCTTAAGTGTTCCTTGGTTGGGCTTTTTCCATTTTGAGTTTCTCTTAGGAGTCGAGTTTAAGCCCGGGCGACCGATATTGCTCTGTCGATTGTACTTATTATTTCTGTTCAAATTGGTTGTGGTGTTGACAATATTGTCGGTGCCGTTGTCACTCAACCTGCAGGCATTTTTCCACTATGTGATATGCCTGTCAACCTGCCGGCAGAATTCCGCACCAGACGGGGGTTTCACATTCCTGAAAATGTATTGATTGCGAATGAACCAAATGACCCACCACTGGAAGGCCATACTTTCCTTTTCTTGTTTTGTGCAAAAATTTCCGATGGTCTCAATTAATTTCCCCATGTCTCTTGAAGTTGCTATGTTTTGGTCAATAAATGATTTAAATCTGTTATTATAAATATTATGTCCATTGCTATATTTACATTCGATTTTATATCATTAGAAAAATTTATTGATTAATATTAATTTAATTTTCATATTATAATTCAGATTTATTATGTATATTATATGTTTAATTGATTTTTATCGATAATTGATGAAATTTTATAACAGTGTTAAGAGTTTTCTATGTCCGAAATGAGTTATGCTAGTTTCTAATATTCACAAAAGATGGTATAATTTTGTGTAAAGACTATAGCATTATAAGTTTATAACATATACAAAGATAGAAGTGTCAAAACATGAGCCAACTCGAAAAAGCTTATTCGAATGCTCAGAAATTTTCGGGTGTGAACCCAATGTTTTAGACTCGGAATCCGAATCTTAATAATCCAAAAATTTCAAGATCAAGAACAGATGACCAGTTTGATCAAAACAGACTTAGTGAGTCATCGATACATAGACACCACACAGAAACTACATAGACTTTATACGTATATATTTTGCAGTTGTGTACGTCAATGTCACTTATAAGTTTTAAATAATTATATATATTTTATAATTATAATATCTTTGGAGCAATTATTTGTATAAATAAAATATTTTTTATGGTTAAAATATTTATATAATAATATTTATAAATTTTTTTATAATATTATTATTTAGTTTAATGTGACATATTGATAATATAATATAATTTTAATAAGATTTTAATATTTTTCAAAAGTTACAATTTCTAACTTGTTAGATAGACCCAAAACTAGAACAAACCCAATTTGGCTTGACCTGGATTAATATCTATGACCCGATTGATGTAAAATCGGATTTACCCAAATGGCCTAAATCCGAATTCGATACGAATGACCGGTTTGATATAGATTGATAGGTCTATATGAAGATTAAAACAAAAATAACACGTTTGCAATAACAAATACATAACTCTCCCAATTCATGTACTATGTTTTTATTTTAGTTAGTCTTGAATTCAAGTTGTAGGCCAATAATGAAATGACTTACTAAAGTAAACCTAAGAAGAATCAAAATGTCAAAAAAAAGAGTCTATTTCCATTCACCCAACTAACAATATACCTTTAATTTAATAAGATTAGTTACAATTAGTTGAGCTCCTAAACCCACCTCAAATCTACCATATTCCCTCCAAAATCTCCTCTTCCCTATACCCTTTCAAAACCCTATAAATCAACCATTCCCCAATCCACATTTCAGCAAACAACACTATCAAATCCCACCTACAAAACCCAAACCAAGTCTCCCCTTACAAATGGAAGTGGCAAGGGCAAACCTCCGGTGGCTATCTCCCACCATGGCCGTGGTGGCGGCGTTGGTGGCCCTGCAGGCTGCAATCCCGGCAAATGGCCAAATACCCATGTCTCCGTGCACAGCCTCTATGCTCACAAGCTTCACTCCTTGTATGAGCTTCCTCACCAACAGCACCACCAACATGACCACACCGACACCGGGCTGTTGCAGCTCCTTGAAGTCTCTTGCGAGCAATGGCACCGGCTGCTTCTGCCAGCTCTTGACCGGAGGGGTCCCCTTCCGAGTCCCCATCAATCGGACTAGCGCTATTTCCCTTCCGCGAGCTTGCAACATGGCCGGCGTCCCCCTTCAATGCAACCGTGAGTGCCATAACCGGTCATTTCTTACTCCAATTCTATCTTTGTGACTCAGTCTTTGAGCACTTTTTTTCGTCGTTTCGCAGTAGCCACAGGCGCTCCAGCTCCGGCCCCAGGTCCGAGTACAATCGCCTTATCGCCCACAACCGCCACCTCTCCAAGCCCGTCGGGTAAAACTAACAATCTAAGATAACAATTAAGCTAAACGAACATCAATTCACAGGACTATATGATACAAATTTCAAACCGTTGTTACTCAATTGTTTGCAGCTTCAGCCATCCCAACATCTCCAGCTGAGGCACCGGTGTCTGATGCAACGCCAACAGTTACCTCGCCGACAGATGCATCTCCAACAGCCAGCACAGAAGCACCTACGACATCCAAGGCTACTCCGACGAGGACCTCCACCGCTGCCACATCAGCTGCTGCACAGCCGTCTATCGGCGTTTTGCCTTCTCTCCTGCTTGTCCCTTTGGCCCTTGTTATGATCAAGTACTATTAGATTTGGATTCGCTTATACATATATTATTCTTTGGGGTTTTGTGTGGTAAAGTCAGTGCTGGTTTGAAGTTTTTTTTTTTTTTTTTTTGATTGCTGGTTTGAAGTATGATTCAGTAGACGGGTGTTATTAATTGTTGTTCTTTTTTTTTTTGTTCGGCAATTCTTAATTGTTTTTCATCGTTGTATGTAAAAAGTTACATTTGTGAAATATGCATGAATTCTATGAGTTGTACACCCCCCCCATTGGATGATCTCAAAAGATGATATTCACGACCAAAGAAAAATCAATCCAGGATTTCGGCTAAGTTGCTGAAGCATTTCAGCAGAACTTCGGCTGATTTGTACAAGAAATAGCACGACGCTCATCCTAATTGTAGTCGATGTGGGAAGCTTTAATCCAGTTTCCTACACGGCTGCTCTTGGATTGGAATTTGGAAGGGATTAACGATGTTGGATCGGACTGGGATTAACATTGCCCACCTCCATCCGCTGCCGACCACCTTCTCCATTAGTCGCACTCTTCCGTCTCTCATGGAACATGCGAGTCGAGAGCATCTCTTCCCTCTCGACTCCTATCGGTTCAGGTCCAGATTCTAGGGCTTGATTTTTACTTAATCAACATTCCGCAGTAGTGCAATTTGTAGTTCATACCTACGTTCTTACCGGATGTGGTAATATGGCTGTTCGGGTCGTATTCGAGTATACTGATTCGTGTTCGGTCATGTGTCGAGTCGAGTAAGTTCGAGTCAAATGAATTTCGGGTTCGGTGAAGTCCGGCCACATTTTGTTTTATTATAAAATGATAATTATTTTTTGTTTATCTTAATTATTAACTACTCCCTCTGTTAATTAAAACTTGTCGTTTACTATTCATGCACGCTTTTTTAAAACGATAAAAACTATATAAAATATTAACTTTTTTTTAAATTTGTTTTTATAAATTCATACTTAATAGTAATAAGTATGATATTATTTAAAAAAATTATTTCAAAAGTTAATATTTTATATAGTTTTTAACACCTAAAAATGCGCGCGTGAATAGTAAAACGTCAAGTTTTAATTAACGGAGGGAGTATTAAATATCATTTATTTAATTATATTAGGTCTTATTATATATATTCCGTAATTCATAATATTTGAATGTATAAAAATGACAATTAAAGTAGTTATAAGATGAGATGAGTCGGGTCATATTCGGATCAGGTCAAGGACGGATTGAGTATGAGTAGGGTCGAGTTTGGATTCATTCGGGTAAATGGGTCGGGGTTGGGGTCGGGTTCGGGTTGGAATTGTGCATACTAAATTTTTGAATTTTGAATTTTTGATGGGGTCTGATTTCAGGTTAGTCGGGTCAGCTTCTCGGTCGGGTCAGATTTTGGCCGCATACCTTCGTCTTTCTTTTTCCCGGTCCGTGTCACTCCCCCCAATTCCCAGAGAACATCGTAGGTGAAACTGGAGATGGGGTTTTCAACACAGAGAAGAATCGCAAGGAATTGTGCGAGTTCGAATGTGAAGGGAGGATCAGGATTTAAGAGCCCTTTGAAGCTTCTCTCGCCCATAGTTCATACAAAAACGGTGAGAATACATTCTATAGAGCTTTCTAGAAACGATTTTTGACTCCTATGTCGAAATTCCTGTTAGGGTTTACACCTTTTTTTACCCCCTTCTTTTTTCATGTCTTGGTGAATGGTTTACAGATATATTTACATGATTGGTGGTTATTGCGGCCCCAAGGAGGAGATGGCATAGCTGTTGGAGGGCTTACCATCAAGAGGTGATCTCTACATAAAAGCTTTATTTAGTGGCCATTTTCTGAGACAATTACTTGATTGACTTCTGTGTTCTAACTCCTACTAGTCTCCATGCCATGCTGAATGAATAGCCATTTTTTAGAGGAAGAAGTTGATAAAACTTGAAAGATTGATCTGCTTCCATTTCTGTTTGAGGAAGTATGGCCTTCTCCTTTGAGGTTGTGGGGGGTTAAAGGGGATGGTTCTCTTTTGAACCTTCCCCTACTACTCCAATAGCAAGAATAGGTGTTTTAGGATACCAGCTTGCTTGTATGTTGAATCTGCCATGCGTTTAGCTGTGATTATATCAGTAGTTCAGTTTTCTGATAGGTGTTTTAGAAGATACGATTTCTTTTTAGCTTATTCTTCAAGAATTGTGTTATTCATTGGTTCTTTTTTCCTAATGTAATAGGGAAGGAGTTGAAACCGCCTTTTACTCCGCTTCCATTGAGGAGAGACATGATTGTTCCACCCTAGAGTCATCGGATGGCTTTACCATTTTCATCAGTGGTCTCATAAATAGGTCACAGACAGAGGAGAATGGCTTCCCACCTCAGGTGTGTATGTCCCATTTTCCGCTTATGGAAGTAGTCATAATATTGAAATGAATCAATTGATATCAGTTGGTTTGGTTCAAGTTATGTACCAATCATTCTTTTATTTTATTTTATGTACCAATCACTCGGGGAAAGAGTGCGTACATCCCGACCCCCAGACCCCGCTTTATTGCGGGATATACTGGGTTGTTGTTGTTGTTGTTGTTGTATGTACCAATCATTCTGATTATTTCAATGCTGTAACTTTACTGTAGTTATTTTGCCAAATTAGTCATTTGTATTGTTATGCCAAATTGTCAAAGGGAAATTGGTGTGGAAAGTAATTGTTCATTTGTTTGAGAGTAGAACACCAATTGAGCTCACATGAAGACGAGGGATATGGCTTTATGTACTTAACGGTTAATTGGATATGATAGAATTGTTTGTTTGAAAGAGTAAAGCACTATTGCTCTTGATGAGAAAACAAAGTAAGTTATGGAATTACTCGCAGACTTAGACTTAAACAATCTGCAAGGTCGGAATTGTCTTAGGAGGATCTTGTTATAGGATTTGGATTGAGCTGAAAGATTTCATATGATTTCTGGATGTTGTCGTCTTTTGGATGCTCAAAAGATTGATCTGTTGGATGTTTAAGTTTCATCAGGTAAATTGTGTGCTCATACTTGCTCAAATAACAAACAACCTTTAGATAAGCGAGCAATTTTCTTGTGTTGTTGAGGCTGAATAGAGTGATGTCAGGGTTCATTCTTAAGAGAAATGTTTTTGGTAAGCACTCGTTCTTGAAGTTAATATCTTTGGAACATCAAGTTGAGGATAAAAAGAAAAGTGAATTGAACAAAAGCTAAATGATTTGTTTCAGCACTTTGAACTTTGTATAATGGGTATTTAGTTTCGATCAAGGAAGCTACTTTCTTCACATTCATGTATACTTTTGCTTTTCAATAAATTGTTTCTTTTGCTTTAATATTGAACAGGTTTGCAGCTATTTCCTCAACGGGTTTCCTTTGAACTGGAAAGATTTTGCTTCTCAACATGTCAGGGAAGGATCAACTCATGTAAACAGTTATATGGGCTCTCCTGATGGAAGTCATACCTTCCCATCAGGTTCTTTCCAGGATATGTCCTTTCATCAGAAACGGGATTTCTTGCTGTCCGCCCATGGGCTTTATGACAAAGATGCCATTGGAGAACGTCTATCCAATGATCTCTTTGAGAAATTACAGCTTATAGTGGCTCGTTCCAAGGTTGATACTACTAATGATCTTGATTTACCAAGAGCAAACAAGTTAAAGGAACTTCAGGAAAACGGTATACATGAGTGCCCTAGTCTCAGCCTTAATGGTGTTCGCACCAGAAGGATGGCAAAGATGGAGGAAGCTGTCAGGGTCAAGAAGTAAACCAGAGGAAGGCCCAGGACTCTACTATGACTTGCTACATTCACTTGTATGTTGATGTTAGTGAGGTGCGGATTACGCATCCTTCTTAACTTTTCAAGTGACTATTTTTGAAGGCTCTAGAAGACTAGAAATCTCAAGTGAATCTATCAAGTATCAACTCCTAATTGACATCGTGTTGCGACTCCAAAATGTATGTTATGTCCAACCTGAACTCTGTTCTGTGGATTTGAAACCACTAAGAGTCTGTTTGGTGCAATTTGTTGGGTTGCTTTTTGGTACGCCCTATATGAAAGTAAGGTATGTATATGTATGTTTGTCATTTGTGTCTCCCTTTATGCTCATATAATGAATCCACCAATTTGTTCTTTTACAGACAAATTACCTGCAGCAATGTCTAATGGGTTTTTTTTGCTGTTCTTTTGTAATTGCACACTTTGCAGGGTAAAGGTAATATGAAAGCAACCACAGTAAAATCATGAGTAATCACTATCAATATTTTTCTTCTATTTCTTCTTTGTAAGCTTTGAATCTCTTTACATGAATGAATATCTCCTCCTCTATGGCTCTTTCTTTTTCCATTAAAAAAAACTATCAAGGAAAATTCTCAACAGGACTTTTCCATGGAGATACGCAACAACTAAATGATCAAATCAACATCTCCAAACCCTAAAATTAAAATTAATCAACCTAAAAAAACACTCCTGTGATCAGCACAAAATCTTCCTTCTTTTAGATGGGTTAGCTCATCCTGCAACATGGAAGGGTTCATTCTGGTTAAGAACACCGAGTATTGGCCAATAAACTCAACTAGATAAAGAACCAAACAGAAAACCAGGAATCCCATACCTAGAGTAACTACACATAGCAGCAAGCGCTCACGAAAGACTTGATGTTCATCAACTCGGTAACTGAATGAGACCAAAGGAGCAACGGTATCGAATCATCTATTATCCACTGCCCAAAAAATGGCGCTACTGGTGTCAAGTTCTTGTATATATGTCTTTGTTGGGTTAGCTGACAAAATTTCATAAAATTTACACCTGAAAAGTGCAGATGATGGGGTTAAGTCAGTGGTGAAGGGTATGCGAAAAAAGTTGTTCAACAGCGGAACAGAATGAAGAATGTGTAGAAAATAACGCGAATTATTCCCACAGCAGCTTACCCGGAACAGAAGCAAATGTGTGCTCTCCATTTTCAAAAGAAGCAAAGCTCAGTATACCCATGTGAGTAGGGCAAGAGATCTGCAACTTCAACCCTAGAACTCGAGCAGCTTATGGTTCTCCTCAGCCGATCCTGAGCTGATTCAACCTCGGCCCAGAACATGCTGCATACTGGCCTGTGGTCAGAGAACCTAGATTCTGCACGCACATATGACTGTTGATGGAGCCCTCTTCCGTACCAAAGTATACGATCACACCTTTACCACATGAAAATAACGATAACATCAGACAAAAGCTGAGCTAATCACACCTGAACTTTCTCATTTGAGGTGCAATTTTGTGAACTAACCATGCTGGTGTTCTGCGGTTCTTGTTCGCGTGCATGTCATCACCTGCATATCTATCCGAGTTGTGTGAATATTTGTAAGTTGGAGGGAAATATATGTTCCCTTCGCTCCATCCAGCGAAGACGCGCCCTTTTTTCTGCTGTATACGTAGCTGGAAAATAGAATCAGTTGTCAACAGAAGCTCGTAAACTCTTTAACCGAAATGTTAGAGACTCGAGACTGAGCATTGCACCTGATCCCTTTCTAACAATGCCCTCCAGTTTTGCATTTCAACTAGGGCCCTGACAGACCGATAAGATAGAGCAAACCGATAGTTCAAATCGCCAAGCCAAATAACACGGCTGCATTGAAAAAAGTATTGTATATTTGTATCAATGGTTGACAATAACCGAATTGAATTTGGACTTTGAAGGGGCAATGAAAAACTTACTCATGATCACATATTGTCTCAGGGGACTTCTCTTCAGCCATGCTAGTAACGCGAGGAAACCTTGTCTTCTTCAAGATCTCCATAAAATCAGAGTTCCTTCGTAGCTCATCACCCTCCTTCTGCCCCGATGATAAATGGCTACAGACAAAGCAGAAACTCGTCTCGTGCAATAACAGACTGACAGATATGGAACCCTACAAACGAGAAAAGGGCGACATTTTGTTGAGTAACTAGATTCAGCAGCAATGATGGATTATGAAAAAACCAAAGAAATGGTACCTTGTTTCCAAGATAACCCATCAATCCTCTGCCTACACACGACACCTTCACATTCCGGACATGATCCCTCAAGTCCTTCCTGATCCAAACTGTGAGAAAAATTCCAACCATTTGCTTGCTTACAACCAAGCAGTACCGCGACTTCCTTGGATGTCTATACCCATCATCTGTTTGAGTAGAACCACCAAACGACATAGGCGAGAATAACACAGGGCTTGGTGAATATCCAGGTCCGAAATCTTCATCAAAGGAACCCCGTCTTGAAAAATCACTTGCTCTATAATCACTGGAGCTGAAATCACTGGGCCGAAAATCGCTAGGCCTGCAATTACTAAGTCTATAGTCACTTGGCCTGTGACCAGACATAACTCGGTCAGAAACACTGTAGCGTCTATCAAGGCGGGGTTGAGGGACTGAAGGCTCATAGTCCATTTTGCAGCTACTGGGTGCCTGAAATGAGCGGCGAGGAAGAACAGATGCAGCTCTCAGCCTACTTGGTCCTTCAAAGTCGGCATTCGTTTCTACCACTGGATTAAGAACATGAGATGGGGTTTCACAAGCACTACTCCCTCTCGATCCAGGAACATTATTTAGAGTCTTCCTGATGAGAGATAGCCACTTCTTAGCAGGCCCATTATCCTCGGCCCCCAAGACGTTACTCGCATTTAGGGGGACGATTTCTTGAAATCTGAATGCCCAAAGAATACATAAATCTAATTTGGTCAAAAGCAACTGAGTCACTTCAAATCTGAACAATTTGAGGTGGGGAAAGACATACCCAAGAACATATATATCGGCTGGAGGAGCACCGTGAAGCCAGTCGTCAAGATTCATGTTACTCGGAGGGGATTTCCCTCCAACATTCCATGTAGCAACAAAGACACTGTTTCGAAATTGAACAAAAACACACACAGTTGATTCATCTAAAGGAGAGAGTGGATTACCAAGAACAAAAAGACATTTGCTAAAACCAAAATGCACCTGTGATTTTGCACATCTATAATGTTAGGGTGTTCAAGATATTCTCTGCTTTGAGGAATCCGATTTGTATTCCACATGAAGTTCTCTACAAACATACAGATTAAAAAGAGAACTAAAGATCATCTCACCACAAATTAAAAAAAAAAACTCTGAATTGATCAACCATAAAAGCATAAATTGGTATCATGTTGGTGAATTAAAGATCATATCTAACCAGTTTTGCTCTTCTTGATTGAGCAAGGCTCCCTCTCTGAGAAGTTGGTCCCACAATCAACCTCACCCACTGAATCAATGATCAAATAAACAAGTTCAATTTGGGGGTTTCTTATCATCATCTTAGGAAAGACAGCAAACCTTAAATAAGACAGAGAAACTATATTGTTTCTAAAGCAATAGGGAATGTAGCAAAGATTCAAAAGCAAATATAATTAATTAATTCCTCTAAAGACCATCAAAATCAAATAGTTAACTTCTGTTCATCATTCTCATACTTTTATTTGTGTTTAAGTAATAAATAACCTACCTCCATGGGAGACCTTATCAGCCTCATAATCTTCAATTTTACTTCTGAAATTGAACCACTTTCTGACCAGTGACTTTGACCATGAGAGCTTCAAAAGGGAAGAACCAATAAGAAAACATCAACCACTCAACTGATTACAAAATTAACGGTGAAAACTAACCTTGTTTCTCTTAGGGTTTCCATCTCTCATTGTATCAAACCCTTCTTCATACAGCAATTGATTTCACAACACCCACCCACCCTCCAGGATTTCAGGGCTTCAACCCAATTAAACCCACCAATTGAAGAGAGTAAACCAAAATTCCCAAAACGGCACCGCTCAGAACTCCAAACCCCACAAAAAGATCCAATCTTTAAGCGTCTTCCGCTCAATTGAATCCAATTCAGATAGCCTTTAACGACAATGGAGCACAGAGAAAGCGAGAGAGGGGTTTTCACTTTAATGGCTGGGGAGTGAGATGAGATTCTGAACTTTGAGACAAGGTTACAAGACAAATGTCGCAAAGCATTGGGGATTTGAACCGAATAAAATAAAGCAGGGAGATCAGAAGGAAGAAGGAAGAGGGGAAGCTTTAATGCGAAGGGACCCAACAACAAGGACAGAGACGATGATGGCGAAAACTGGAGAAGGTGGGAAGGGGGTGTCGTTTTGCTTTATCTCTTTAAAGCAAAACGACGCCTCTGACCAGGTATGACTGCTTTTGCTTTCTTAATCGCGCAGTTGCCCTTGTTTCCATTTTTTTGGTCTTCCAACAAAGTGAAAGCAAAGATGAACATTATTCATAGGATAATGAGAGTATGCTAGTGCCCAGGCCAACTTGATCATTGTCGGACTGGTTTCGCCTTCCTCTAGTCTCATCAAGCTAACAATTTCAGCTATATATTCGACCACTTGTAATACAACAATATTATCAGTTTATCCCGCTCAAAGTAAGGTTTATGAAGCTAATATGTACGCACCGTTTTCTAAATTGTATTAAAAGAGTGTTTTCATGTGGCTCAAAAATGAACAAAAACATACATAGACAAGAGTAGACATGATGACGACATTGCAATGAAGAGGATTGATAAGCGATAACTAGCACGAGGAAAATGATATATCTTTCGGTTCTCCTTTGTCGTCCAGACCAGTCTTTCCTGATATGAATAACGTTCTTCCAATGTGTTTTATTCCAAACCATATTCTTATCAAGATTTAAAATGTAAAAATAATCAATTAATCACGGTTAAATCCAAAATCAGTGACAGACTTATTAAACTTAACCGAATTAGCTTATATATGGACACTAAAAAAGTTTATACTTCAACTAACACTTTTAAATTCGCTAAAGGCTATCTTAATTCTTACATATTTCGCTTCTAAAATAAAAGGTAATAACTAAATGAGAGATGGATATTGATAGGGCATTGTGTAAAGTAAAAGGGATTCTCCCTACATAATTTTTTATAGATATCATCTTGATTCTTGAATGATACTCCGTATCATTTATTATTATTATTATTATTATTATTTATTATTATATCATTATTGTATAGTATTGTATATGAAACAAAAGAGTGATTCTTGTTCAATCATCAAGATTCAAGAGAATTGGGTTTGTTTATTGTTACCTTTGATTAATTCCCAGCCAAGCAATTTAAACAAGACCACGTGGAACATGTGTTAAATGTAATTTCTTTAGCACTCTTTTTAATTATAATGTATTTTATAGAATCTTACTATTTAGCAAATTAGATCTCTTGATACTAAAACTCTTACCACAATTATTTATTTATTTTAAATTAATACTCCCTACTTCGTAAAAGTTGATTACAATTTTAAATTAATGGACTATCGACAGAGCTAGATTTTGAGTCTGTTTAGACGACTACTGATTATATCTTATAATATATAATATTACATTATAATATGTATTATAAATTATAATAATGTAACATTGTACATTATTAATTGTAATTAATAGTCATTCAATTCAAATTACTGGCCTTTGAAGGTTTGATTCCAATTAATCAACTTTCATTCTGATGCTCTATTTTTATTTTTATTTTTATTTTTGTAGTAGCTAATTAACTTTACTTGCTAAACATTTACAGAGTATCAAACTTTTTATATTCTTTCCTCTTTATATAAAATCACACAAATTAATGATAGAACAGCTCCAAAATGGAATTTCATAATATCACACTCCATACTTAAGTACATAACTAAGAACGAATCCTTGTGTCAATTTGAACTGAGCCACCGTATCTCTTAAGGGACCACTTCATTAACCCCCTTTTTACTATTCTGTTAATATGCCTTGAATTTGGGCTTATTATCTGTTTTGGACTTAAGCTCATAGTCTGACTAGAATTTTAGTATTCATGAAACTTAGCACTTTATAACCTAGTTTCTTATTTGACTCAATAATAAAGATCCTTATTTCTCTGCCCGTGGGTGTAGGTAACACACCGCTGCCGAATCACGTTCCACATTAAATCTCTGTGTCTTTCTTCGCCTGTTATCGTTCTCGTTATAACACATACCTACTCTTTCCTTTTTTCGGATAAATTTAGCTACTTGGCGAGTTACTGGAGACTTTTCCTCTTGAAACCAAGTATCAATAAAAAGAGTAACCGATCTAACTTTGTTAGAATTGTATTATTGAAACTATCGATTTGATATATATTTTTTTGTCTCTTTTCTCAACAAAATATTATCTAAATTTAGCTAATAAAACATGATTGCTAGATAAACTTAAAATGTTAGGATTTTTTTGCAAGTGGGAGTTTTGATAGATAGTTAGATGGATAATGAGGAATTTTTTTGTAACCAATGTGGTTGTCAAACTCATGGACGTCGGTGATTTGATTTGAGAGGGCCACAAGAGAACAGTTATTTCGTGAATGGATACTAAAGTTCTTTCGATTAATTATACGATACTGTTCTTAATTTACTCCTGTTTATTACTTGCGTGATTCATACATAAGTAGTTGCATAAACTGTGGATTCTAATCTAAGCAACGACTTATACAAAAGGCCAAACGGTAGTATCTCACTTGGGTAGTTGAAGTCGACCTCATTTTGATCCAATTTGAGAGCAAGACGTACAAGACATCATCTCCTAGATAAAGTGGGCCCAAATGTCCAATATTGGGCCTAAATTATGGGCTCTCAGGCCCAAATTTGTGTCACTATCAATTCCCAAATCTACAAAATTTGTTATGTTTATTTCTGAAATTTGGTTGGTTGAATTTATGTATTTTATGTTAAATTTGTGAATTTCTTCTTCCGACATTATACAAAACCAAATGCTTTGGTAATGATTTATTATAATTTTTAATTCCGATTCCGATTTTTATTCCTATTCTCATTCATACCCTTGTACCAAACAAGCCCTAATATGTTGAAGGGCCTCCAACGGTATCAATCACAAAGTAAACTATTCTTCCGTCTTTTACTTAAAAACATCGTGTGCTCGAGGCATATAGGTGGCATGCCCTTATTTTCGGAGGACGATCACCATCCAGTGAAGTTCCAAAACCATCAACAAATGCAAAACCTCGTTTCATTTTAATACATCGCATATATTACACATATGAAAAGTTCATAAACAACAGAACTATACTTCGAAATATCTATTAAGTTGGTTTAGCGGATTTTAGAGGAAGCATCTTGGCGATGGCTCTGATGGTGTTTGGGGTGGTCCGACAGCAGCCGCCTACAAGGCTTGCCCCAGCCTCCAACCACTTGGCAACGTAGGACACGAAATCCTCATCTTCAACCCCGGTTGTTGGCTGTATTTTACATGCCCCGAATGATATAAAGAATAACGTGTAAGACGACGTGTGAAAGTTAATGCAACGGAATTACACTTACCACCCACTCCTTTGCCACAGCGTCGTATGTTTCACCACTATTCGGGTATATCACAATTGGCTTGTTCGTCGCCTACAAAAATAGTTCTAGTCCATAAAATGAACTCTTGATTCATCTTAGTGAAATACTGATAAATCAATGATCAATAAACACAAACCTTCTTGATTGACAAAATGAGCGCGTGAACGAATCTAGGAGCAGTGCAGTTAACACCAACAGCAGCGACGTTTTTGCAAGAGTTTGCGACGGAAGCACAGTCGGAGATTGGATCACCATGAGCAACACTCTCATTGTTGTTACAGCTGAAAGTAAACCACACCGGCAGCTCAATTCCTTCTTCCTCAAGAAGTTCCGCATAGGCCTACAAATTGATCCATGATACACTATATCTATAAATCGTCGCAAGAAAACAAAGAACTAAGCGAAGCTATATATATACACGTACCTCGGCTTCAAGCTTATTTGGGATAGTTTCGAATGCGATCAAATCAGCTCCCGATTCAGCGAGTACTTGAAGCCTTCTCCTGTGAAAATCCTTGAGCGTCTTCAGAGTAACCGCTTCCCCATAGTTGCCACTACAAGAAATTAATGAGCAAGAATTCGACGAAATTCGTCACAATAATGAACATTTCGATCAACATATATGTTCAATTGACAAGTTTACATTGCAATAAGAATACACCTATATTCGGAACCATCAGCCAAATAAGCGCCATAGCTTCCAATGGAAGCCGCAACCAGAATGGGGCGGCTTCTTGAACAAACCGTCGTCTGAGCATAGACGTCGCAAGAGCCCTTTGTGCATCTCTGATTGTAAATGTCGCGCGCCTCACACGCGATCTTCACACTTTTTGTTAGCAAACTTTCACCTTCTGTTCTAGACAAGCCCTTTGCTTCAAAACCCTGAATAGTTGCCTGCAAAAGTAGTATCCAATAACACGATGAATATAATCAAATTAAGGCCTCGTTTGATATAAGATTAGGTAATGAAAATAAATTTTATATAGAAAATTATATTATAGAAAATTTTGGGAGTATAAAGGAGAGAATAATAATTTTTAGAATAAAAGAGGTGTAATGTTTAAATTATGAATATAGGAGATAGGGGCCATGCTTAATTGGATAATTGAAATTAATTAAATTATGTATGAAAAGGGGGATGATTACAATTTTTAACCTATGAATCTTGACTTGTAACTTTCCCTTTTTCAATCTTGCATCAAATGGTCAATAATTTTGAAAGTTTGAATCATATATTGATCAATAAAACACCGATTTTTAAAGGGTGATTTTGGTAGAGGGCCTTTTTTGAATATTCAATTAGTCCCCTAGCCCATAAATTAATTTAATTAGTTTTGCCCTACCCCCTTCCCAATTGGGTGGGTTGGTCAATGGTCAACCGTTTGACCATTGACCGGTCAACGACCGTTGACCGGTCAACGTTGACCAACCCATTTTGATGCCACTTTTTTTTTTTTTTTTATGCCCAACTTTTTTTTTTTTTTTTTGATGCCAACTTTTTTTTAGTGATGCCATATTTTACCGTTTTGATGCCAAAATTTTACTATATTTTATTTTCACTTTGATGCCACTTTTTATGTCAATTTTTTGATAATATTTTTTTTTACCGTGATGCCAGATTTTTGATGATATTTTTTCAAAGTAGTATTTTTTGATGACATTTTTTTCTTTAATGTGATACAAATTTTTCAAAATGGCATCAATGGTCAACGTGACATTAGAGTAAACAAAAAATGTCATCAAAGTTTAAAAAAAGTGTCATCCAATAATTTAATTAGAAAAGTGGCATCAGAGTGAAAATAAAATGTAATAAAATTTTGGCATCAAAACGGTAAAATATGACATCACAAAAAATGTCATCAATGTTTTAAAAAAGTGGCATTAAAAAAAAAGTCATCCAATCATTTCATTAGAAAAGTGACAATAAGGTAACAATATTTTGATTCCACGTTTTAAGCTCTTATGCCATCAATTATATAAAATTGTCACCACAAAATGTTGGCATCAAAACGGTAAAATATGGCATCATTAAAAAAAAAAAAAAAAAAAGAGTTGGCATCAAAAAAAAAATAATAATAAAAAAAAAAATTGGCATCAAAATGGGTTGACCGGTCAACGGTCAAGAGGGCTAAGCAAGCTAAAAAAATAATTAATGGGCTAAGCATGCTAAAAAAACAATTAATGGGCCTATCTAGGTAACCAAATATGCTTAAAGGGCTTTTTCACCAAATTCCCTCATTTTTAAAGGTGGTAAAGTTTTTTTTTAAACTAAAACCAATCCTTAACGTTAACGTTAACTCCAATATAGAACTACTCCTTCCGTCTCAAATTAAATGTCTTTTTACTTTTCGTCACACTTTTTAAGAAGCGAAAAACTCTATAATTTTTTTTAATTAAATTTTTTATATAATTTGATACTTAGTAGTAATAAGTATAACATTATATAAAAATATTAATTAAAATAATAATATTTTATAAAGTTTTTCGCTCCTTAAAAAGCGTGCACAAAAAGACAAACGACACTTAATATGAGACAGATGGATCGAGTAATATATAGCACCCACCTGGGAGGCTGGGACACTTTAACCCTTAACGTTAATGTTAACTCCAATATAGAATTGCAAGTTCTCTATGTAATACTATGAAACTCTTGGTTGACGCGTGTTGTGCTTAGGCGTGTGTAGCCCCATATCGTATGACCCATCGTCATTTAACATGATATTAGAGCCGAGGTTCGGCTGAATGCGGTGTGATTTGGGTTCCTGGTCTAATTGGTTAGCCGACAATGAGTCATCAAGTACAACTGACACAATAATGCGTGGTCAGACAGTTGCATGAGTCACGTGTGTAATAATATGAAATATGAAGTGAGATAATAATATCCACATGGAAAAAAAATAGTGAATCGAATCCAAGCGTTGTACATAAGTGGATGGACTAGTACTCCTCCTAACACCAATAAGTTAAAAAAAATATCCACTCGGTTTCGGTTTGTGTGCTCTCGGTTTTGGCTTGTGCGCTGCGCTTGGACTTGCGTGACCCACCATTATTTAATAGCATCATTGAAAGCGATGTTTTGGCTTTATTCGAAACTTGTCAAAAGTGTTGCTATTTGTTGCTATCTTCGCACTTATAACTTATTGATCAATTTACCTCAAAAGTAAAATTTGAAATGTTTATTTCTGTAATATAAAATAGGACTGATGGGAGTCGTAAAATCTGAGTGTTTACTCTCTCTAAAAACAAAATTAAAGATGCTCAAGAGGTTCGCCTTGATTGATTTCTACGCAATCAAATGTTCTCTGGATTATCTGGAAAATATTGGACAAACAGTAGAAATCAAGATTGATAGCGAAATTGTATACAATAAGCCCCAAAGCTCACCTGATAAGAAGCAGATAAGATGATACTTGCACCAGATTCAAGGTAATCTAGGTGTACCTGTCATTCATCGATAATCATATTTTATTAGGATGTTCATGTTGTTAAGAATTTATATTTATATTTACTTTAAATAATTTTATATTTCTATTAATAAATTAATAAAAAGAGTCAAGAGAGGGAGAAAGAATGAACCCTGCGTATGAGATGAGGGGAGCTAACGAGGCATTTGGCGCTCCAGAGAGGGTCGTGGAGGTCGGCGCCGTGGCGTTCAAGTTCAGTCGCTAAGCCGCCGTCGATCACGGCGTAGCCGCCGGAGCTCTCGAGAAAGCGGGAGAGGAAGGTGGAAGGGTCGGCGGCGAAAGAACCCATATCTTTGCTTATAACTACAAGGAGTGAGTGAGACGTCGTCCATTTCGGTCAGATTTATAGGGCCGAAAAAGCGGAAACTAATAAATAATAATAGAGTTGGAATTTCATTTTAAAGGTTTTATTATTATGGATCAATGTCTATACCTTTATCTTTATGAGGTTTATCTAGAAAAAAAAATTAAATAAAAACATTATCTTTGTTATGAAATGAATCTGGACGTTGGTTTGTGAAACGATTCAGCGAGAAGGGTACTTTATACCGTTTCATACAATACGTACACGTTTCCTGGGGAGCCAAATCCTCTGCCCCTCACAGGCCCCCAATTAAAAATAAAAATAAAATAAATTGAAAATTAAATTAAATACAAAACGAAAAGATGGGAGGAGGGACATGGTAAGAGGATAAATCCGAGGACAGAGTATTTAGACCCGTTTCCAAAACCAAATTGAGTCCTGTCCCAAACCGATCCGAAATTTTTGGGCGTTCACAAGTGGAAAAAGCTACACGTACACTTGGTGGATATATACACCAATTTTTTTTTTGAATTTTTTTTTTCTAGGGTTCACCATTTAAAATTTAGGGTATTATTAGTGGTTATTGAAATTTTTAAGGTTTATTCCTTATAATATGGGTATAATAGAGTTTTATAGAAAAATTTTAGGGTTAGTTTTTATAATTTGAAAATAGTGAATAAATTTTACACATGGAAAAAAGATACACCAACATACACTTTGTGTGTATCATCCTCCTTCACAAGTACTTGCAGAAAACCATTCTATGTTTTGTGTAAAATCACCATTTAAAAGTGAAATTATAGAAAACCACCCATTAAAACTATTTTCCTTGAAAAGTCACACCCATTAGACCATCACTAAATTTTTGTTAATTGAATGTTAAAGTATGTAAAAAAGTCAATTATACCCTTTATTTTTATTATTATTTTACTTCATTCAATTGGTATTAGTCGATATTTAATTTATTTACATGTTTTTCAAAAGCAAAAAACTTTATAAAATATCAAAAAATATTATTTTTTTTAAAATAATTCCGTACTTACAAAAAAAAAACTCTATAAAAATTGATGTGTAATTTATGTTTTATACTTTTAAAAAAATGTACATTGCTAAAGGGCTACTTGAAGAAAATATTTTTTTTAAAAAAAAAATCATAAAGTTTTTATTATTCTAAAATGTATGTAAAAATTTAAAATAGTGAGCATATTTTATGATAATAAAAACTATATGAAATATCATTTAAAAAAATTATTTTTCTCAAGTAGCCCTTTAGTAATATACACTTTTAAAAATATATAAAACATCAATTATATATACTTGTTATAGAGTGTTTTTACTAATAAGTATGAAATTATATTACAAAAAAGATATTTTATAGATTTTTTACTTTTGAAAAACATGTTAAAAAGGTAAAAAAAATTTATTAAAATTGATTGAATGAAGTAAAATAATAATAAAAGAAGGAGATCGATATAATTGACTTTTCATGAATTTTAATATTTAATTAACGGAAATTGGGTGATGGGTGTGACTTTGCAAAGAAAATGATTTTAATGGGTGGTTTTATGCAATTTTAGTTTTAAGGGGCGGTTTCTCTCAAAACACCCTATTTAAAGGGTAATTTTCTGCAATTTTGTCTAAAAACTATATAAAATATCGATTTCAATTAATTTTTTAATAATAAAGTATGATTTCATTTTAAAAAAAATTTACAAAATTAATATTTTATATAGTTTTTACCGTCCTAAAAAATAAATCATTTAGGTATTTATTCTTAGATCTAAAGACCGGAATGAGTAATTAATGAAATGATAAAGAAGAGTGTGAGATGAATCGGAGTCCACAATATTAAAGCTTCTCTATCTAATTTTATTAGTTTTGGTAATCCGAGTGAGTAATCCACTTAGCGTACACACAGCATCACCAATCCCATCGTCATCGACTCATGGATTCTGATTCATGACAAGTAATTAAGCAACCAACAACAAGATCCATTTCCCTTTCAGTATGAATGCATTCCCCATTCATAAATATACTAATTAATAATTTCATCATGGATATACTTTTTTTTTTTGATTCCACCATCATGGATATACTGATATCATCTAGTTTTACGTCATTTAAGAACTGTATTTAGAGTTTGTTTTGAGTCATGTACGTACAAGATAGATACATTCATAGTTTCATACACACACTAGAACTATATTAGTTCGAATCTCTTCCGCTCGGTGTTATGCTTAATTATTTCAGGTATAAATTCATATTAAAAAATTTTAAAATTATATTTATACTCTATAGTCTATATATACACTTATATTAACATGTTTATACACTTTTATCATGAAAATATATGGTTTAGAAAAATAAAAAAAAATCTAAAATAATCAATCTTCTAATTATCAATAATTTTTAAACATAATTTTTCATAGGGTAAATTGCAGAAAACCACCCTTAAAATATACCCTTTTGCACAAAAACCACCAGTTAAATCCATATTCAATTTCCGTCTAGATTCTGTTAAATTATCGCAATTACCATAAACCTTTTTTTAATCAAATTTAATGAGAAAAAAAAGAGTAGAAAGAAACAAAATAACACTACAGTAGTAGTCTTCTTTCTTCTACCTCTCACCTCCGCTTTGGGAGGTTTCAAGGGAAATCGTTACTCTTATTACATGAGTTTTGGTTCAGCTGATTTCGTTACTACTGCCTTGGCAATGGCTCTGATGGTGTCCGGGGTGGTCTTACAGCATCCGCCTACAAGGGACGCCCCTGCCTCCAGCCACTCGGCAACATACGACGCGAATTCTTCGTCGGTGATCCCACCCGTTGGCTGCAAAATCACACAAAACAAGTCATCCTTGTACAACCGCGCAGTCATCATCGTCTTATGCAGCACTCACCTCCCACTTCTTCGTCGCAGCATCATAAACTTCGTCGCCATTTAGACCATTCGGGTATACGACGATTGGCTTGTCCGTTACCTTCTTGATTGAATGAATCAGTCCTAGAACGTATCTTGGAGCGGTACAGTTGACTCCGACAGCAGCGACGTTCTTGCAAGAGGCGGTAATCGAAGCACAATCCGAGATGGAGTCACCACTAAAGACTGTCTCGGAGTCCTTACAGCTGAAAGTAAACCACACTGGCAGCTTAATCGCTTCTTCCTCGACAAGCTCCGTAAGGGCCTGCAAATCAATCAGTGATGTATGTATAGCACAAATTGTCAACGTCGATTATCAGTTGAAGGACGGATTTATATTACCATGGCTTCGAGCTTATTTGGTATCGTTTCGAATGCGATTAAGTCTGCACCCGATTCAGCGAGTACTTCAAGTCTTCTCCTGTGAAAATCCTTCAGCTTCTCTACCGTCACTGCTTCTCCAAAGTCTCCGCTGCAAGAAATATGCGACGAATTCAAAGAAGCTGATCATAAACAAGAATTTAGCAACAATATAAAATGCACCTATATTCGGATCCATCAGCCAAATACGCGCCATAGCTTCCAATGGAAGCGGCTACTAGAACTGCGCGACTGTTCTTCGAATTACTCTCGGTCTCGTTGTAAATGCGGCGTGCCTCACATGCGATTTCCACGCTTTTTCTTAGCAAGCCTTCACCTTCGACTCTCGACAAGCCCTTCGCTTCGAAACCTTCGATAGTCGCCTGCAAGATGAATTACAGAACAAGGCACCTCACACAAATGATTGATCTTTAATTTCTAGTTCTATATACTCTACCTGATACGAATACGATATGATGATGCTTGCACCGGCTTCTAGGAAATCTAGGTGAACCTGTTATTGATCGTCAAGTTCACAATCAACAAATTGCGTGAAACAAATCCAATTTCCAGTGTGCTTATTGAAAGAGGAAAAATTGGTAAAAGCAAGTAAATTGGAAGATCAATGTACCGAATTGTGTATGAAATGCTAATTACCGTGCGGATGAGATCGGAATCGAGGGAGGTAAGAAGGCATATGGCGCTGCAAAGGGGATCGTTAAGGTCGGCTCCGTGGCGTTGTAGCTCGGTGGCTAAGCCACCGTCGACCACGGCGTAGCCACCATTGCTGCTGAGAAATCGGGAGAGGAAGGTCGAAGGGTCGCCGTCGTCGGTGTTGGTGAAAGAAGTCATCTTGTGTTAGGCTGTGATTGTGTGGTGCTCTGTTTTCCCCAATTTTATCCAAGGAGGAAAAAAAAAGGAAAAGAAAAAGAAAAAAGAGTCTATATATACGTTGGTCAATGGTCAATGTCAAGTTAAACGAGAAACTGAGAAAGTATGAGGTCGTCTCCCACAACCGATTTCCCTCCACTCAGGCCTGCGGAAACCCTAAATTCAAGCAACGCACTGAACATCCCAGTCGAAGTATGGGACGATATCATTGCTATGCTGGATCACGATCGCGAACGCCATCTCGAATCCCTGTCTCTTGTATGCACCTACTTGTACGACATCACAAATCGCCTGAAGCAAACCCTAACAATCTCCGATCCCACCGCCGACTTTCACCGGAGACCCCGTTCCGGTTTTGCTCCGCCTCGCCGATTTCGATTTTCGCCTAGAAAGCCTCGATCTTTCCAATCAATGCTGCTTCCCCGTCGAAGCACTCCGGCTGCTGCCTCCCTCGATTATCGCCGCTGTTAAGTCGTTGAATCTCGGTTGGATCCCCTCTCTAGGCGATGATGATCTGCAGATGATTCCGAACCTTTTCCCCAAATTGGAAGTTTTGGATTTGAGCCTTCCTAGCAATCGTTATATATACGACGACGACGAAGATGATCCAAGGCGTCGTCACAGGTGGAATTCTTGGGATCCGGAGTTTATTAAGAGGAACGTCACTGGTCGTGGAATTTTGATGATGGCTTCGAAGCTTCAGGGCACTTTGAGGAGGATCAATTTGGAGGGGAACGATCGGATATCCGCTAAGGCCATAATTAATCTTGATTGGAATTGCCCTAATTTGGAGGAGATCGCGGTGTATGGGATCGCATACGCATTGAATTGTTGCAAAAATCTGAAAAAGATTGCATTTCGTGGGACGGTATGCGGTAGGCCAATGGAGGTGAACGCCATTCACCAGCAACTATGCTGCACTTCAAGCTTGTCGAGGATCGATTTCCGACACATGAATGTATCTAATGCCTTGCTATCGGCTATACGGAAGTCATAGACGGATTTAGGCGGGGGCAAGCGAGAGCATACGCCCCCCTTTCATCCGACGAATCACCTATATTTGTTCTACGCGTTGATAGCTTCGTTTTGATATATTATAGGCCTGAATCCGATAAACGAGTAAAAAGTATGACCGTTTGAAAGTTAAACACAGATTAATTATTTCAAATGTCTTTTAATAAAGCACGATTATTTTATATTTGAATTAATTTGATATTTCGGCAATATAATTCAACCCAAGAACTTCGAAACAAGAGGTTATATTATTAAATTCGATAATTATATAAGAGCAAGCCCAACAGCTTTGGTAAAAATCTCTAAAATAGAGATTAAAATGTCCAAATCTCTAAAAAAAATTCACTCCAACTCCAACCGCTTCTCTATTTTACAGATTTTTACATTTATTAAAGACTATAATCAATAAATGTATTTATTAAAGATATTTAATTCTACATTTCTAAAAGCTTAATTTAAACTTAAATCTAACATTTAACCTCACAGTTGTTGGTGAACTATTATATGTTACCCATCCTCTTGCATGACATTAATTTATTATTATTATTATTATATTCTCATGTGATATTTTTTAAAAACAAAATCTAGTGATAAATTTGATATTTATATTTTAAATGGTATTAATATTAAATTTAGATTTTTACTATAAAAGTTATCATAAAATTGGATAAAATATAATTCAAACTTAATCTTATTATTTTCAGTTAGTTGATATATATTTTATTATAAATTAGATTGGTGATTAGTCATATATGATTAATTAATTAAATTAATTAACTAATAAGGCTTAATTTATAATTTATAAAAATAAAATCATTCCAATATGAGTTATGAGTTCAAGTGAATATTTTTTGAAGTGAAAATTTTATAGACTAATTTTTTTAATGTGAATTTTGTAGCATTAAATTGGATGAAATTAGTTATGCTATTTTATTTATAAAAGTTAACATAGAATTATGATGTTTTGTTCTATCTATATTGATTTAACATAATTAATTTATATATTATATCAAATTATATCAACTTTTTAATTAATTTTTAAAAATAATTATATTTTTATTACTAGTAATTAAGTATCAAATTATATTTATTTTTATATTATGGGTGAAAATGTGGGGTTGCATCATTAAATTCTATATAGGGACAAGTGAACATTAAATTATAGAGATCAACTTCTCTTCCTCCAAATTTAGAGATTTTTTCCCTCTCTCTATACATTTCTCTATTTTAGAGATGAGTTTGGAGAAGTTGTTGGGGTGAAAAAATGGTCATTTTATCTAAAATCTCTCTTTTTCTCTATTTTAGAGAAGTTGTTGGGCTTGCTCTAAGAAATTTTGCAAGTTTAAAGTTTGTATATCTTGTTACAAGTTATTGTATGCTAACAAAACAACAAGTTGTATATTGACTTTGTAGGTTTCAAACGACATCATTTTTTCGTTTAAAGAGAAAAAAAATACTACCTCCGTTCATAAATAAATGACGTTTGACTTTTTGACATGTTTTTTGAGGAGTTAAGAACTATATAAAATATAAAGTTTTTAATTGATTTTTTAAATAATTTTATACATATTAGTTATAAGTTTAAAATTATTTAAAAAAATAAATAAATAAGTTAATATTTTATATACTTTTTAGCTCCTTAAAAAACGTGTCGAAAAGTCAAACGACACTTATTAATGAACGAAGGGAGTATATAACAACTACTGACACAATTTTAAATTTAAACGCCGTCGTTTTGAAAAAAAAAATTGTTTTTTGAACTAAAAAAAACTTTGTTTAAACTAAAATATCATCGTTTAATCTAAAATATCGTAGTTTTGGTTCGCTAAACGTACTATAAAAAAAATCTATCAAAGAGTGAATCAACAACTTGCATAAAACTTCGCCCCCGCTTCGATAAATTTCTGGCTCCGTCCCTGACGGAAGTCTTGCCTTCCCTTGGAGAGCTTCACTTTGTCCCATTGCCACCGATACACCGATGATGGTTCTCTGACGTTGGCATTTATTCTGTTATTCGTCAGTTCTTGAGCACCTACCGTTCTCTTCACTACTTGGCACTTGAAGATGTCGAGTTCCTGTCCGACGCTAAAATGGCCGCCCTTGCAAAGTTCCTTCGAAAGATTCGGGTTTTGAAGCTTAACCGTTGTCAACAGCTTACTGATTCGACATTCTACGCTTTGTGAAATACCCCAAATTATTTTTGGAATATTTCTTTAGATAATATTATACTATACTATGCGAATTTAGGAAGCCAATAAATTCACATAAGATATCTATATCTATATCTATATCTATATATCTATATAAAATACTAAAACAGAGACCGCTGAAGCGACCTCGCTGCCACGGAATTTTCTGGATTAAACGGGATTATTTTTGCCTGCGTGGCATTCTCTGGATTAAAGTGGTATTATATTTGTGGGCCACATCAATTAATAAACCAATATAACTAGGTGAAAAACTTATCTTTCTAGACCAAATAATATATCCAATATAACCTTATATTTTAATTATAATTGTTGAAAACATCTTTGAGAATAAATAATCTATCCACAAACTTGGTCATATATTTAATTAGAATTGTGGAGATTGGCACGGTAGATAAGATTCAACCTTATATTTTTATATCCAATAATCTATCTAATCAAATATATTTATCCAATAATAATAATAATAAGTTATTGTTGAAATTAATTATGACTATATTACAAAAGAAATCTATATAAAATATATTTATATATAGCACTTTGATGGATTATTTTGAATATTTTTCTTAACATACTGCATGATATGATATTTTCTGAACATATAATAAATAAACATAAACCCTAGGGTTATTTTTTAAGAGTCAAATAATTGAAATAAGATACATAGATTTGAATTTTAATCACAAATATTATTTTATACATTTTTTAATGTCAAATTCATTAATATTATATCTTCAATATATATTTACGAAGGTAAAATTAATATTTGTAGGTTGAATAACTCAAGCATGTACGGTCAACAACTATAGAAGAAATCATTAGTTTGTAAACTCATATACTCCGTAATATTATTATAGTTAAATGTTATATGCTCTTTTTTTTATCCTACCAAATTTCTCTACCATTTAGTTTGCCATCAACATTTAGTATTTGAGAGGTGAAATTTTGATCCATATGATAACAATTTCAATTCGTTAGCTTTTGATTAATTAATTAATATTATTTTATACTATACTGTTCCATACTACGTACTCTATACTCCTAATATCAATATCAATCAATAAACTATACTACGTACTATTCTATACTACTAATATCAATATCGATCAATATTATTTTATTATCTATATCTATATCTATATATCTATATAAAATACTAAAGCAGAGGCGGTGAGATTATTTTATTATTTTATACTCATTTAATTAGGCCCATTTACCTTTAAATTAAGTCCATTTACCTTAAAATTGGACCATTTTCATTTTAAGAGTGATTTTCATTTGAACCATTAATTACAACACGGCACACACATACACACACTAAAGCAGATGTCTGAAACGGCCTCTGGTGCGATCTCAAATCCGCGGAATTTTCTGAATTAAAACGGAATTTTTTTGCTTACGTGTCATATTCTGGATTAAAATAGTATTATATTTTTGGGCCACATCAATTAATAGGTCATTATTGTTAGGTAAAAAATTTATCTTTTTAGATCACTGAAATTAATTATAATTATATTACAAAAAAAAAACTATATATAACTTACCCGTAAATAAGTCAAAAAAAAAAAAATTAAAAATAAAAGTGGTGAAAAAGAACAATTGATATAGGTTAACAATTTCTTTATTGGTTTAGAGATATAATCGGCTGAACATAAATATTTACAAAATCATTGTTTTTATTATTAATTCTGGTTTGTTACTAATGATGAAAAGAAAAATAAATAAATAAATAAAAACTTATAAAATGACATATATTATAGGTGAAAAGAGGTAACGATAAAGATTTATCTCCAAATATAGCTTTTTAATTATAAATTGTTACTCCATAGATAAAATATAATTTATTAAGAAAACGCGCAACCGCGCGGGTACCGATACTAGTATAATATAAATTAGAGTAACTATATTATTCTAATTTTATTCTCTAAACATTCTTGCTATTTAATTTATTTAATTTATAAAGTTAAATTAAATAATATTTTCATTCCGCTAATATAAATGATATATATATAGATCCATATATATGTATAATATATAGTCGAAACTATACTTCATTTCTACAAGAGGAAACCCAATAGAAAAGACCCATTTTTTTGACCCAATTTGTGCATTTGGATGCCCAGAATTTTCAGCCCAAAGATAAACCCGTATAGGGTCCAATTAATTAAGCCGAATAGGCCCATTTATTTTTCTCTTTGGATTGGCCACGGTAAACAATCAGAAAGAAGATGGATTTTATTTTCTTTTACCTTTTGTTTTTTTTTTTTTAGGGAAGGACCCCGTTGATCTCCACAACTCACAAACAACATCAATCTTCCTCCTCTCCCAAATCCTTCCAACGCCGTGGGCTGCCACCATTACAATCGGGAGCGACCACCGCCGAATCCCACCCACTGCAGTGCACCATAGCCAGCCAGTGCCACGCCGATTGCAGCACTGCAGCCGCAGCCCTCGTCTGAAGCGCGCCCGTGAGCAACGAATCGATCGAGCTCAATCGATTGCCTCCGCCGCGACCACCATCGCGCCGCCTTCGACCCTTGTCCGAGCGCCGCCTCCGATTGCCGACTACCATCCCAGTCCGAGCGTCGGTCGTCGTCCCCGAATCGCCTGTGCCGTGAGCCATCCCGCCGAGGAGTTCGTCCGTCCATACTCTGCCCCCTGTACGTGAGTCGAAGAAGACAGTGAATTGGGTTTTAATCTCTTTTGTTTTAATTACAAAAACTTCCATTGCTTTATACAATTTCCGTTTTTGGCCATAAGTTAATTACTTATTAAGTTAAGTGGCCAATATTTCTAAATTATTCAATCCTTGCCCATTTCAGCGACACCAAGAAATCTCGAAGCACTCACGCCGGATCCCGCTCCACGAGGAATTCATATTGGTATATAATATTTAACTTTATAGAATTAATTCAATTTTAAATTGAGTTAAGTAAAGTTAATTTCATACAATACCAATATTAATATCCCTTTTTCCGTTGGATTCGATAGGTGCTAAATTCTCGCCTGGTCGTCATCAGCTGATCATCGGAAGTCAAGGCAAGTGATTTCGTTCATCGCCCTTTTGCGTGTTTCGTGATTCTTTTGTTGTGCCTTTTAAATTCTTCCGTGTCGAATGCGGCCTTGTGGCCAAATTCCTTGCCAATTTCGATAAATTGCATACCCGTCTGCTTGATGTAATTTATCTTTTTAATCATAAGTTGGCATGAGTTAAATAAATGGGCAATTATTATTAAAGTAATTATAGTGTTATAGTATTAAATGTGATTTGTTTGTTTATAACTCGAGATAAGTAAAGGTTGCCCATTTCTTCTTTCTAAAGTGCATGATATTCTGCTTGTTCTTTCATGCAAACTAGTAGCATGTGATAGTAAGACCCTTTGAATTATCCATGTTTGTCCCCGTTTGATGTAATGTCGTTATTATGATCACCTAGTACAAATTGTTTATATATGATAAGATAGACACCATGTGATGCTTAATTATGTTAGGTTAAAATGCGCACCACGTGATGCGAGTGGCTTTATGCCTTTGGCAAGTTATGCAGTAGACTGACTTGCAGGTTGTGGTTCGTTAAGCCACCGCCTCAAAAGGTTTCATGAAACACTATCCCGGAATGCATTCTCTGCGGGGTGATAAAACAACGATCTGATGTAGGTCGTGGTTCTTGTTAAAGGCCCGACCAGTACCACGTAGTATTATTATTATCATTATCTGTATTATCGACTGTTAAAATAGGTGATCATTTCAGTTATTATACTTATCTGCCTCGAGTATAATTCCATTTCTTATCTTATAATCGATCGATATGATCATCCGAGTCATGTGTGAATTTTTATCATTTTCTTTCAGTTTCTACTATATATATTCGTGTCATTCCCTTAACCTGAGACATACCGTTTTATGGTCACTGTAATGTTAAAGTCTGAACATTTTCCCTATCATTTGCTAGTCTTTATTGTACTAACCATCCTATTTATTGGATAGCTGGTGTCCTTCGTTCTCACGAAATACCAGACCATATTCCTCAGGTCTAGTGCAAACAGCGGAGCAGGAGAGAGTTGAAGAGCGTGCTATCAGTTATTGAATATTTTACTACAAGTTTTGAACCCTTTAAAGTTTCCGCACCGCTACTTTCATTTCATTTATTTTGGGAATTTATTTATACTTTATGGTTTCAGTATTCTTATTATTATTATGAACATATATTTTAAACTAATAAATTTTATTTACTTCCGCCCATTTTATTATATTTAAATTATCATCTTGTTTATGGAAGCATGGTTGCATGTCCCTATAAGCCTCAGGTGGATTCAAAGACATTAAAGTCTGCGGATTCACTAGCGCTGTAACATTCCCTTGGAATTTAAAAGGGGGTGTTACACTTTGATCAAGGAATGCCCCTTTTTACAAACACTTGAGATGAAGCATACTAGTATAGGATTAGGGGTGCAAGAGTATCGGATAAGTTGTCGAATCAAAACCCTAAATCTGTCATCGAACTGGGAAATGACGGATAATTCCCTATGGAGGATTGCGTTGGCTTGTCGTGACTTGGAGACTCTGGATCTGAGATCTTGCCCTAAGATATCGAGAAAGGGTGTCGGACAAGTTATGAAGAATTGTCGCGATTTGAAGCATTTGCATATTGATGACCACCAAGGGGTCAAGAATCTTGGCATGGAAGGCAGCTACACTAAAAGACTCGAGTTCTTGAGAGCGGCTAGGTCGGGCCTTAACTATAAGGCCCTGATTGATATATCGAAAAAATGTCCGGATCTCATGTTTCTGAACATCAAGAATTGCAAGGCCTTGACACCCAAAGGGGTGACGGAAGTCGTCGAAAAGTGCACCAAATTGAAGGAGATAAACTTGCACGGCTACCCAATTGGTAGTCATATCCTGCATCGGATGAGGAAACTCAAAATCGTCCATCCTGCACGATGCCTCGACAACGAGGAGAACCTATATCGGAGACATGGATGTTATGTGACAACCCAGTTTTACTAAGTTGTTTAGTTTTGTTTCTCATTGATGTTAAACTACATATCTTAGAAGTAGTATTATTCATTTTCGATCACCTTCGTGCTTTTATGGCTTGCTTTTGTTCTGTCTTGATTCTAGTTAGGACTAATACATGGATGTTGTGCTTGGAATTTCATAGTTTTTTTCGGCTTTTCAATCCTTCCTTGAAGTGCAATGCTATTACTTTAGGGCTGTTATTCTACCCGAGCATGCTCAAATTACTGAAGTCCGTTGGGACTCAGGATCGGGGGTCGTGTGCACACGTGCGCCTACGCGCTAATAGCCTAGCACATAAGCCAAGCGGGGTTCCATCTAAAACAAGAGCAATTTTAACGGAGGACTGTAGGGGATGCTAAACTGAAAAAAATAATATAAAATATTGAGGGGGAAGTCTGGCGGATGCTAATGGGATACCAATTTGGCATCGCTGCTATGGGGTGAATTAAAGAGTGTGTCAGATTCCTTTTATTTTTTTCGGAAATGAAAAAGCCAAAACGACGTAGTTTAAGGGCGAAAGAGGTTAAAACACCGCGTTTGGAGGATGGGTTGTTGACGCGCATCTGCAGAGGGGGCAGGCCAGCTGTCGCAACACCACAGGAGGAGGGCACGAACGACTGTGATTGAATGACACGGACGGCCAGGATGTAATCAGGCTGATTTTAATTAATTTCAAATAATGCTAATTTCGGTAGGTAAAATGTAATTTTTTTTTATAAAAATTACCATAATACTAGATTCATTTTTCTCTACACATAGACATCAAATTTGAATATGTTTCGACGTAATTTGAAAAAAAAATGATTTATTTTGATATAATTATATTGTAATTTTGCTCGGTAAATTGGATCTTGGTCATTCGGTGTACGATTGCTTATTATAATACCTTTCCGGATAGGGAATCGCGTCACAAACAAAACTCACAGCTACGCCCTGACCTACGGGCTTAGGGAAGACTTGAAGGAACATATTTCGTATTATGTTTCGTAGGTTGCAATTTAGTTTATGTATTAGCTTTTGTGTAATTTTTTTTAATCAATGAAAACAAAACTCACAGCTACGCCCTGACCTACGAGCTTAGGGAAGACTTGAAGGAACATATTTCGTATTATGTTTCGTACGTTGCAATTTAGTTTATGTATTAGCTTTTGTGTAATTTTTTTTTAATCAATGAAGTTTTCTATTTTACTTTAAATCAAAATTTTATAATTGCATTTTAGTAATTAAATACTAATATAATATTATAATCATATTATAAACATGTTGGAAATAACTGTTATAGAAGGGTATATTCGTAAATTGAATTGGTAAAAAAAGATGGATTGTGGGATGCTATTGTTAAACTGGAAAAAGTGAGAAAGGGATGCTATGCTGATGTGACAGAGAGATGAATAAAAAAGTAGTAATTTTAGTATCTTGAATAGTAACTGATAAATATGTCCCAAGGCTTTATGTTTCACATTTTCAATGTGTGACCTCTTTGTCTCTTCACATTGTTTCTCATTCTCAACACACCCCCGCAAGTGCAACTAGGGTCGTCTTTCGCCTCTATTGGACAACGGGTCTAGAAAATGTGGGACCTTTTTTGTCTCTTCACATTGTTTCTCATTCTCAACACGCCCCCCCGCAAGTGCAACTAGGGTCGTCTTTCGCCTCTATTGGACAACGGGTCTAGAATCTCATTCTCTTTTTAGTTAAGCCCAGGATACAATACTGAAGTCCATTGGGACTCGGGATCGGGGGTCGTGTGCACACGTGCGACTACGCGCTAATAGCCTAGCACATATGCCAAGTGGGGTTCCATCCTAAACCCACTAGGTTATATGCTAAGGTTTTAGGTTTCACATTTTCAATGTGGGACCTTTTTGTCTCTTCACATTGTTTCTCATTCTCAACACGAATAGCTCCAAATTTAGGCGGGAGACGAACCTAAATTTTGATTTGAGCTTTAAAATGTGTTCAACTCGGCTCATTTAGTAAATGAACAAGCTCAAGATGAGCTTTTTTCGAGCTACTTGGCTCATAAAGTAACTCTACTTGCTTATGACATTGTAACCTAGCAAAGTTTTTATAAAATCCGCAAAATTTGATATGCTCGAGCTTAAGTCGAGCCAAGCCTCAATTTGAATCAAACTTCAAAATGTGCTTAATTTAGTAAATAAATGAGCCCAAACCAAGATTTTATTGAGCTTAGCCTGAGTTCAACTACTCCGACTTGGCTCATATAAAAGCCCTAATCTAGTTATTAAACAACTAGGTTGAATTGATATGAATTTAAAGTTTAATTAGGTATGACATTCAAACTGAGTCTCAATAATCAGTCTCATTTTTCAGTCACATAATAATCCAACAATTTTGTAAGAGCAGTAAGTGTAAGTAGTAGTTGAAACAGATCAGTAAAAACTGTAAAACTCAATTCATATATGCAAAATCACTATATGAACATAACAATCAGTTCAAACCTACACCTGGATAAGACAGCAAAATAAACTGAATTATTACAAATTTGCTGCAAGTTTATAAAACATGGGCAGTTCAACAATTTCAATGATATGTCAAATGCAACTTGGAAAAAAAAAATTACAATGTGACATTCAAAACTCTCAAAACCTGATCAAACCCAAATACAATTTCAGGAACTCTGTGCATCGTTTTTTCTCGCAAATTTTTAAGCAATCTTGGACACCAAAAAAACAATGCTCCAAGACTTGTCATCCATTGAAGAAATGTATTAACAGGACGGAAAAGGATCGTTGTCATGGGCCTCTGGAGGGGGCGAAGCAGAAACAGCCTGGAGCCTTGTCTTCTGGTATCATCCCGCCCCCTTTGCTGGTATCGACTGCTTCCAGCAGCCTCACAACCTCGTCCATATCAGGGCGCTTTTCTGGATTCGCGTCCCAGCATCGCTTCATGATGTTTCCTAGAGAATGTGGACAGCATCTTGGAATTGGTGGTCGCAAGTTCTGCCATCCAATCCCACACATAAACACAATGTTAGACATAATAGTACTAGAAAACAATGTAAGAGGTATTAGTACGCGAAGATCAGAGAACTGACATGTCGAACAACAGCTGAAGAAGCTTCAGCGAAGCTCAGATCAGCATATGGCATGTCACAACAGTATGTCTCCCAGAGGCAGATGCCGAATCCATAGACATCACACTTGTGATTGTAAGGCTTCCCATCAAGAACCTTAAAACCGAAAGAGATAATCAGTGAAAACAGATGAGGCAAAATTGCTTTTCAAATGAATAAATAGATAGATACCTCAGGAGCCATGTAGCCAAGGGTACCAGTTTCACCAGTCATATCTTTCGGGTTTTGAGCTTCCACACGAGCAACACCAAAGTCAGCAATCTTGACATTCCTTTGAGAGCCCAGCAACATATTTTCTGTTTTAACATCGCGATGGACAATCTTCTTTGAGTGCAAATAGTCCAACCTGCACAATATTTCAAGGAAATGAATACATTTTCCACACATTCGAAGGTTATGAGCTAGAACACGACATACCCTCTAGCTAAGTCCAAAGCAAGCTGGATGACGGTTTTGAAGGGAAGTTTCTTTCTGCGGTTACGAATCAGAAACTGTTTGAGAGTGCCATTAGGAAGGTACTCTACGACAATACAACAAGCTCTTGGTGTAAGACTGCTCGGACCCTCACTTGACGAGCTGTTGGAAGGTATTTTCAGATTCGACGTGCCCATGGAAGCACCGAGAAACTGCACATTAAGTATCAAATTGTAGTCTTTTCATGAAGTAAGAGTCATCAAACCTTAAAAAACTCATATAGTAACATATATACCTTGGTGATATTCGGGTGATCAAGCTTATGCCAGACAGCAACTTCTTGCTTAAAGGATGCCCTCAATGAAGCGGTTTCAGCAGCACTGGAAATGCCATCCTCTCCCCAATCCAACACCTTCACTGTAATCAGACATAAATTAACTCCATAAGCGAAAAATGCCGTAATCTTGTGGTTAGCATAAGTGGGTTATGAACTTGATACTGATACATATAGATAATGACAGACACATTAACAGACTATATGGAAGAACTCAGAGATATTGACAGATTGCAAAACAATTGGATCAAAAGCCGAAAAATTGGTAAATCGAAACAATCCCCAAACTCTCAATAGCAACCAAACAGATCATCAAAAAAAAAAAAAAAAAAAATCACAAGCAAGATAAAGGCATTTATTTGAATTCACCTGCAACGTCCTTATCGCCATAGCTTCCGCGGTAGACGGTTCCATAGGTGCCATTGGCAATCACATATCTCAATTCGAGCAAGGCCAAATCGATCTCCCACTCCTCCTTAGGGCGATCGGTATCGGCCGCGGATTTCGACCAAACCCTACTCAAGTGCTTCTCCAGCTGCAAATCGAGGCTCTTCAGATCGATCTTATCCGCCCTGAACATGCCGTCCTTGTTGCTGACGCTCCCTTTCCCCGCCAATTTGTGATCCCGCGGCGACTCATTCTTGTCGCCTGAAGGTTCCCCCTTTTCGACCCCTCCGCCTTCCGCAGACGCCATTTGCCTGACACCGATGAACCGAGATCGTGATTTCCCAAAATTGGGAATTTACAGCGAAATCGGGAATGATCCGGAAGAATATTTGACGAATGGAAATAAATCGAATCGAGATTCACCAAAAAAGGGGGGGGGAGAAATTGGGATATAGACGTGATTAAAACATCAACGCGAACACGTTACGGCGCAGATTGAGAATCAAAGGGGGGGAATTGACCGAAAGCTAAAGGGTTAAAATTGGGCTTTTTCAAAGGGGGAAAAAGGCGTCGGCTTTGGATTCCATAGGTGACCTTTGAGATCGAGAGAGAAACAGAGAGAGAGAGAGAGAGGTTGAAGAAAAAAGCGCGGGTGTTTCTTAGTTTAGACTATCCCTCCTAACTTCCCCCCTTCAGTTGTGATTTTATAAAGACAATGGATAACGATAAATCGGATTATCAGGATAACTTTTTTTTAATTCTATCTGAATTATTTGATAATCTGTCCGAGATATATTCAAAATAACCTAATTTAGCATTTTAATCCAATCCATACAAACAATAAATTTTTATGTATAAACTAGTTTAAATCCATGTGCTAGAAGAGTTTTTTTAAGTTATTATTATTTATATAAAATTATTACTTTTTAATCTATGTTATTTTTTAATAGTATGTCTTTTGGTATCATAAATGGTTATCATATTTTCTAAGGCACTCTATGAAATTTAGAAAAGAAATATTATATATAATTATATAAATATAAACTAGGGTGATTTTGGTAGAGGGCCTTTTTTTAATATTCAATTAGTCACCTAGCCCATTAATCAATTTAATTAGTTTTGCCCTAGCCCGTTCCCAATTGGATGGGTTGGTCAATGGTCAACCGTTTGACCATTGACCGGTCAACGGTTGACCGTTGACCGATCAACGTTGACCAACCCATTTTGATGTCAACTTTTTTTTTTTTTTTATGCCAGTTTTTTTTTTTTTTTTTTGATGCCAACTTTTTTTTAGTGATGCCATATTTTACCGTTTTGATGCCAAAATTTTACTATATTTTATTTTCACTTTGATGCCACTTTTTTATGTCAATTTTTTGATAATATTTTTTTTTACCGTGATGCCATATTTTTGATGATATTTTTTCAAAGTAGTATTTTTTGATGACATTTTTTTCTTTAACGTGATACAAATTTTTCAAAATGGCATCAATGGTCAACGTGACATTAGAGTAAACAAAAAATGTCATCAAAGTTTAAAAAAAATGTCATCCAATAATTTAATTAGAAAAGTGGCATCAGAGTGAAAATAAAATGTAATAAAATTTTGGCATCAAAACGGTAAAATATGACATCGCAAAAAATGTCATCAATGTTTTAAAAAAGTGGCATCAAAAAAAAGTCATCCAATCATTTCATTAGAAAATTGACAATAAGGTGACAATATTTTGATTCCATGTTTTAAGCTCTTATGCCATCAATTATATAAAATTGTCACCACAAAAATGTTGGCATCAAAACGGTAAAATATGGCATAACTAAAAAAAAAAAAAGTTGGCATCAAAAAAAAAAAAGAAGTTGGTATCAAAATTGGTTGACCGGTCAACGGTCAACGGTTGACCATTAACCGTTTAAGAGGGCTAAGAGCATGTGCATTGAGAGTTCCTTAACCAAAAAATGTAGAAACCTATTATTATTATATTACATTTGTAAAAAGTAGTATAAGGAATGATTTGATAGGTTCCTTAGTAATAAACCTTTAAACACCCTAGTTGATGGATAAAGAGGCATGTGTGAGAGGGTAGGAAATAGAAAGTGGGGGGTTTTGGATAAGTGGAGGAGATATTTTTAATTTTATATTATTTAGTTTATAATAAAATGGGTTGTAGAGATGTGGGTACAAAATTAAGTTGGGTTTCTTAAGGATAGAGAAAGATAAAAAGGGGAGTTAAGGAACCGAATTGGGTTCCATGGATGCGGATGCTCTAAGCAAGCTAAAAAAACAATTAATGGGCTAAGCATACTAAAAAAACAATTAATGGGCCTATGTAGCTAACCAAATATGCTTAAAGGTCCATTTGAACAAAATCCCTCTATAAACTACTCTTATTACCTGAGTGTTTGTTAAAAATAATATTTTATCATATTATGTATTTATTTTATTAAATTATGAAGGTTAAAATAGTTTATTTGAAATATTTCTAGAACTGTTTTTAGGTAAATAAGAATAAGTTCCGCTAAAATCAATATGTTTGGTTCAAGTCAATATATAATAATCCATTTGAATTTCTTAAATGCACGAATCATAACCTTTATAAATTTAAGGGTATAAATAAAATTGCTAGGAGTATTATGTACGTATTTGGTTAAATTAAGGTAAATTTGGATAAAATTCTTTAAGTTTGGTTTATGGTTAAATCTACTCTCTAATTCATTAGATAAATTTCTATAAATCTTCATTGCAAAAACGTAAATTTCTTTTAACCGGAATTAATACCCATTATTCAACACAAAAAACAGTTAGAAAGTTTTTATTTTAAAAATATATATTCATTCTCCAATCAAATGTAGTGTTTGACCAATCTACTTTTGCTAATTACAGTAGGCATTTAGGCTGCAATCACGTCACAAATGCAGTCTGTAATCGTAACTTGCTAACTACCATACCAAAAAGAAAATCCAAAATTCTTGATAATTGTTCTTCACCTTAGATTCTTTCTTGTGTGTTTT
This sequence comes from Persicaria tinctoria, assembly GCA_037127255.1. Classification (NCBI taxonomy): domain Eukaryota; kingdom Viridiplantae; phylum Streptophyta; class Magnoliopsida; order Caryophyllales; family Polygonaceae; genus Persicaria; species Persicaria tinctoria. Next base: position 3,750,133 of record JBANSL010000008.1, on the reverse strand, counting down.
GACCTTTTCTTATAGAGGTAATTTCTAGTTGCTTGAGTGTTTAGTTTTGGACGAAGAAGAAGTAATACAACCTTGTTGATCGTATTAGCCAGTCATGGCCATGTTCGTAGTTTTTGAAAATTCCTTATTTAAGTGAGGTGAATGTCGAGATACCACACTTCTCCCGGAGCTAATTTTTTTCCCTATTTAAGTGGCCGTATTTATATTGAAATCAAGTTAAAATATTGTTATAATAAAAATGAATAAATTTAAAAAAATAAAATATTTTACTTAATTAAATTTTATTTTAACAATTCAAATTTTACTATTTCTATTAAAGATTGTTTTAAAATAAATTCTATAATAGATTAATTAAAAAATCCATTTAGATCTCATTTTTATAGAAGTGATGTCGATACATTAAAAAACAGATTTAATTTGGTCCTTTTCACGGCGTGAATATAGAAACAAAGTCAAATCCATTATCGAATTATATGTGCATCATTATATACAAGTTTCTTACGTTATATTAGCTCATATTCGAAATAATTGGACCCTACGTACTCCCTTATTCATAACTTCTTTATTGTAGGCGTATTTGTAAAATTAACTAAAGAATAAATTAAGATCAATCTTAGCTTTCTTTCTATGGGATATCTTTTTTTTTTTTGGTGAGCAAACGGGGAGAAACGGTTCTCCGAACCGGTAATCATAAAATCATTAGAAAAGAGTTTACAAACAAACTACCTAGGGCATGACCTTGACACAGTCATCCCACTTTCATCAGCATATAAAAGAGATAAAACAACATCAGGAGGATCAGCTAGAACATGGTAGCCAAGAGGTAGCGAGAAAGCGAAATTCGCAACCCCGTCTGCCACCGAGTTTGCCTCGCGATATATATGACGAAATTGGATCAGCTAAGGAAGCTATGGCATTGATTCACCAGGCTAGAAAGCGGATGGGAAGGCTTGACCCTTCTTCCAATCAACTTGACAAAAGTCTCCAAATCTGTCTCAATTAGAACCTTCTTAAAACCCATATTCCAAGCCAAATCCAGCCCTTTCAAAACTCCCCATCCTTCTGCAAAGCTGGCTGAGCATGCGCCAATGTTGAGCGCAAAACCTCTCACCCATTTTGCATCAGCATCTTGAATAATTCGTCCAACCGTAGCGCGGTTGCCATCGCGCATCGCTCCATCGATATTGACTTTGATCCAACCGGCCTCCGGTCTTTCCCATCGAATCTCCTTAGTTCTTCTCTTCGTAGCCTCTTTGTCTGTTCCCAGCCTCTTTTCCATAGTTTCCACACAGCCAATGCGAAGAAAGTGCACCCGTCCTCTCCGTCTCCAATCTTCTCTTTTGACAGAATGTTTCTCCTAAGCCAAGCTGCAAATGGGAGGTTCCAAGCTTGCTTCCTTTCGTCCGTGTCCAGCACCTGCATCCAAAAAGCATTGGCAGCGCGCATCACATTCTTTAAAAAGATGATCAATTGACTCATCATGGTTTTTACATACCGGACATTGGGTTGAGATCGCGAAACCTCTTCACACTCGCTCCACATTTGTGAGGATCCCTCCTTTGCTCACAATCCAAATGAACGCCCGAATCCTTTCATTGACATCCAGTTTCCACACCGATTTATAAAACATGTCATCATTGCTCCGCCAATTTCCCCATTGACAAATCACATCGTAGCCTGACCTGGTCGAGTACTCTCCATCCTCGGTCAGCTCCCAACAAGGGACATCTTCCCCTTTAGTTAGCGCAATAGCCGCTAGACACAGGAAGGTGTTCGCAGGGAGCAGGGACCCAAATTTGTCCCAGCGCCACCTCATACCGTCAACCCACATCTCATCCACATTACCAGAAAGATCCTCATCCATTCCTCCTATTCTTAAGGTTCTTAAGGGCGCTTCCACCACTTTCTATGGGATATCTGATTTATGAGGAGTGAGGAATAAAATTCTCTTTAATGATCATTATGATTACATGTATCGTAGGTCGAAAGAATGAATAAACTACACCAGGTAACAAAGGGAAAATTTAAAGAAGGCACAAACTGACAATCTAGACCTTAAACTCGCCTTATAAAGGAACTATTGGTCTTTTTCCAAAGGAATTTAAATATACATGATTTTTTTCACCGCTTAATCCAAAAATAGGTGATCATGGCTTCGAATGAGGCATTTAAAATTTTAAACCTCGTCTAGTTCAATATGGCAATTGAAAATTTTAAGAAATTATTTCATTATAATTGAATTATCAGAAGTCTAATTCATAGGAATTGTGAAAATGTGTTTGATTAAATTTTTATTTTATTTTAGTGGATTAAATATGAGATTTGAAAATTTTTAAATAAAAATGGTGGAAGTTGAACTTACCTAATTAGCTAAGTGAATTTCCTCTAAATGAGAGGAATTTAACTTATTGGAAAGTTGAATTTCTAGGTTTTTATATTTCAAAAATATTAAACAAACACATATGTTTCCTACTTCATGGGATTTTCTACCTGTTGGGTTTTTTTTACTTTTTTAGTTGTCAATCAAAGAAGCTTAACGGGATTTTTTTTTTGATTGAGTAAAAATCCGGGATCAGGCAAGCCTGATTCCCGAGAAGTCGATGAATCGGCAGACGAAAACCGTCTAAACATTTAATGAAAATAGAAAATGACGCAATGAAACAAACAAAAATAGCTCTACAACACAAGCGATTTAATTTCTTTCCTTGTAGTAAAAAAAAAACTCGATCTGGGCTTTCTTCTGACTATTGCCAAATTTATGGGCCGGGCCCAAATACATAATTGGGCTAAGCTGAAGTTCGAGATTCTTACATTTTATATTCAGTGTTGGGGCTGAGGATCTACCGAGAAAACTACTGGAGACTTGTGAAGCTCCATTAGAAGGAATTAATTTTGTTATGAGACAAGGAGTTATTATGGGACGGAGTTAATAAAATGACTAAAATTATAAAAAAAGGTAAAATTTATAAATTGTTGGTAAAAAAGTTAAAATTTTTAACAACAAAATAATCTCCATATGGGACAAAAAACAGTTTATTTGTAAAAAGTGAATTTTATTTGGTTGTTATTAGGGGTATTGTGGTACTTTCAAATCAAATAAACAAAATAAACCACAAATAAGCTTGTTGATGTAGCTTTTTTTTTTAACTCTTTTTTTTTTAACTATAAACTAGTTAAAATGTGAACCCATACACCAAATAAGCTAAATTCAACTATAGTAGTTAATAAAAAAAACTGCACATCCATACATACCCAAGAGCTACAAGTCTAGCACCTCCCTTTGGAACATTTTGCGGATGATATAATGACATTTATAAAAACAAACCAAAAAGCATGCATTAAAATTAAATAAGTTGTTGACGAATATTGTGTCATTGCTAACTAAAATAATTGTATCAGAAATATGACGGTCCTAGATAATTATCTTGGTTGTCCTATTATTTACGAGTGTATTAATAAAAAGACTCTTTTATTTATATCATTTGTAAGACAAATATGCAGTTTATTATCAATCCCCTCTTACTCGATTGGTAAGAGAGAGCACAAGCCTGCTTTGTAGCTTGTCGCTTGATTTTCCTAGATCAAGTGTTTTTGCTATTTAGTGCTCGGATCTATGGAGGATTACTTGATCATCTCGTAACACCGTGTCATGAAAAAATATGATTTATTAAATGGAACCTAACTTATTATACTAAAAAGGAAGAATAATACTCGTTAATTAAGGGCAAATTTGTCTACAATACCAATTACTAGAAGCAAAGCTTCATACTCTCATGTAATGTTTTTATAAAACCATAAAAGGCAACATTACATAAATTTTTGGAAAATTGAACCAAAGGCAAAATGTGACACTAGCTTGCCACCACGTGGTAAAAGTGTATATAAACATGAAAGCACTAACACGCCAAATGTTAAGAAATTCAGGAAAAACTACAAAACAAAGACAAGAGAAACCGGGCAAATGTAATTAACCAAGCACCGCCTAGAAAGATACGAAACATGAGATGAGAAAAACCACCAATAGGAAGACGTAATATCAATTTTGATGGTAGCAATAGTGGCTTTGGCACATCAACGACATAGTTCATAATTCGGGATCACATGGGGGAGCCAACTGCTACTGGTTAAGCGCGCTGCACACCTAGGCCAAAGGTCAACACTGATGTTAGAAACAATGGCACCAAAGGTTATTCTTCCAAAGGCACGAGAACTTGATCTTTTTCGAATTCAGACTGGGGAGATCACCTTGTCATCATCAACGCGTTCAAAGGTTGTTGGTATGGGAGATCGAGATCCTCATTACTGATATTCTCCACTTTCTTCAACATCTAGGTTGTAATTAAGTATTCCGCACCAATACAATACTCCTTCGTGACAGAGAACTCTGTATCTACATATGCAAATATATATACATGAAACTACTACGTACGGATCGGAAAATCATGATTGAACCAATAATCTATGTGTTCGTACTATCAGTTCTTACCATAGGAATTAAGAGTGAAAATTTTCAATATACCAATTAGCAGTCGTCAAGCCACTAAAAAACAACATTTCGGAAGTAACAAGGAGAAAACCCCAAATGATTCACTGAATCAACAAACTTATCATATGGATGGAGACATGAGAAGAAACAATTCCAGCCCTAGATTTTCCTCAACTTATCAATCTATTTTTTAATATTAATAATAATAAATGAATTGGTCCCCTAGAGAGACATCTTTGGAACCATTTTGCTTTTGTTTGATCAAATTAGCCAACAAAGTCCAACCAAAATGGTCCTAAAGTCCATCCAAATTAACATATTGCCATGTGTACAGCCAAGTATTTATACTAAGTATTTCTAACTTATAGGTCAACCACTCCTTAAAATAAACACACACAATAATACAATATCAATCATAAAACTATATATTATAATTATATATGTAGGTTCTATAGTATATAGTTATACTAATATAATAAGAGGTAGCTTTAGAGCATTGGAAGTAACAACTAATTAACAACTACTACGTAAAGTGAAAGGGCACACAGTACACAAGGTCAAGGTTTTTTCAGAAGCTGAACAGAGCTTCACCAAAAGCTTTGAAAGAGAGGAAGGACAATTGACACAATGACACATTTTTATAAGTTTGTTACTTCTCCCTTTATAAAAAGTCATAGATTGTTATCATCCAAAATCTCTCCACACTATTTCCACCCACTTATCTACTGATGTGTACATATAATATAACTTTTACAGTTTCACATTTTCACTTTTACTGCAGCAAAATCCGATCTTCACATTTTTTTTTCCTTACTTTAATAGTTTAACTACTTACACAAAGCATGAAAATGAGTGTTTTCTTTTATACATACATATGCACACTGAATTGGTATTTACATGGTGAAAATATCACTCAAGAAATAGACATGATCACGGCTTTCGAAACTGTCATTAAATTTGACGGTTTTGGAATCTGTGATCACGGATAAAAATCACGGGTTGAGAAGAAGTGATTAACGTAAATTGTGAATGAATGATGACTCTATTTTCCAGATAATGTCGAAAGTTTGGAGGTCGAACCAAATGGACTCTTTGTCGATAGAAGTCACGCGGCTAGTAAGGTTCTGCCCCAACTTGAGAAGTTGTGATAGCAGAACCTACTCACAGTTCAGAAGTTATAGCTAGACATGAAATATATTACGGCCGCAGAAGTCGTGATCATGATCTTGTAAAGTTTTAGTATTGTCAATATATTAGTTTGACAAAGAATAGTATATATTAAAGCAAGGAACTATATATAATATATAAGTACTAGTACTTGATGAATATACACTATATAGTAATAGAAAACAAAAAGAAGGAAGGTGCAAAAGAAAGAGGCATGTGAATATGTGGATACTCCATCTTGTACGCATGTAGTAGACACTATCATTTCATATTCCCTTCCATTCCATGCAAAGATGCTCAAAAGAACAAAAGCATTTTTATTTTTTTATTATATATATATATATATATATTTATATATTTATGTTTGTAATATTAATTTCACAACTATCCAATGAAATAGTAATGGGGTTTTTTCCGTGGGTCTCCTCTCCTCTCCCCTATCACGTGATTTTCTTTAACTCCCTTTTATATATTCTTGTAGCTTCAATTCCTCCGTCAATGGACCACTCCACTATTCTCTAAATTCTGTATAATCTATACTCTTTCTTGCCTATTCTTTGTTATTATTATAATATATATATATATATATATATATATATATATATATATATATATATATATATATATATATAGAGGTTGAGTCATGTGTTTACATCCCTTATTGTGTTTTGTATTAACAAATCTCGGTCACTGATTTAACGAAATGGGTGGCTGAGATTATTTAGCAATTTGATTTTTTTTCTTTAATTAAAATCAATGGACCCACCTCTTTCCTTGCCCACTTGCCGAGTTACGTGCGCGTGCGTCTCTTTTTTTTTGTGGTGTTACGTTTTTTGGTGGGGTAATGTTTTTTTTTGTGGTGCACTGTTTGAACTATTCGATAAGGTGATATTAATTATTCGCTAACTTATACTTATTATTCGTGTGTAAAGAGGAGTTATTTTTTAGATAATAACAAAAGGGTTGGTAAATTTTGCAACTATTTGCTAGGTTAATAGTAAATATTCGCTAAATTGATCGTTATTATTCGTCTGTAAAGAGGAGTTATCATTTAGATAATTGCAAAATTGACTGTAAAGAGGAGTTATCATTTAGATAATAGCAAAAGAGTTGGTCAATTTTGCAATTATTCGCTAGGTTAATAGTAAATATTTGCTAAATTGATTGTTATTATTCATCTTGGAAAGATGAGTTATCATTTAGATAATTTTAGATAAAAGCAAAAAGGTTGGTCAATTTTGCAATTATTCGCTAGGTTAAATTGATCGTTATTATTCGTGGGTAAAGAGAAGTTATTGTTTAGATAATAACAAAAGGACTATTCGTTATGTTAATAGTAATTATTCGCTAAATTGATCGTTATTATTCGTCTGTAAATAGTAGTTATCGTTTATTACCTATACCGATCGACTAGATTCAACAAGTTTCATCAGTATCAACGTACTGGAGTTAATACAAATTAAAAACAAATTGCAAGAGCTCATCCATTAATCCATAATCTGTGAAAGCTGAAGTTTTTCCAACTAGCAATTGAAATTAGCAATTGAAATTATAATTTCTCATTGATAGTTTGATACCATCTTTCCAAACACACCCTTATTCGATATCGATTTATAAAAGATATTATATTCAATAATCGCTCTTTTAGATATATAAGTAATTAAAATTCTTGTAGCTTTAGATAATATATTTTCATTTTAGGGTGTAGATAAACAAAAGTTTAAAGGAAAAGAAAAAGAGAAAGCAAAATATGGGGGGAGAAGAAAAGAGGAAAAAGAAAAAAGAAAAAAGAAAAGGTTAAAATAGAGTAGAGTTGCGAAAGGTGTTTGGAGAGTTGGAGTGAGATTGACGCCAATGTTTTTGGTAGCCATAAGAGTTGATGAAGGACCAAATCTGGCCTTACACGTGTCCCTGTAATGATCTATCCGGTGGGTCCCACTTGAATCGTTCTTACTACGGAGTTACGAGTAATTAATTACTGTAAACTGTACTATACAATACGGAGTAATAATGACTGTATTTGTTTTACCGTTTTGACGCGGACGGCCAAACAAACCCTAACAATGTCTTCATGATCTTTGATGTTTTACATAGATTAATCTAAGAGGCACCTACCTTGCCTTGGTGTACGACAAAAGCTCATATTTTTATATAACAAATGCTTAATTTTTATAGTTGTACTATAAAGTTTACTGATTTACTCATCCAAACATTTACCCATATAGAGTCATTTTTCCAAGGTAATCAATAATGTATGTCAATTCCTATGTTAGTGTTTCAAGTCAATGGGCTTAGAGATTCCACATTCATGTTTTTAATATTATTTGCCTCTTAATTACTTTGTACTCCAATATCTACAAATTGGAGTATTTTAATTATGCATGCTAAATTGTAGGCTGTATTATTTTTTATTTTTTTTTATTGATGCTATATATATATATATAATACATTTCCTAATTCACTATGATCAATCAAGATGGGCATATTATATTTGTTTAAATATGGCTAGCAAAGAAGTGAAGACTTGATTGATATTAGTAATTTTTTCTAATTTCTAGCAATTAAGATTTTTTTTTAAAAATAATATGGTTTGCATGCAAACAATGAGATCTTCTTAAAAAAAACTTATAACAGGGGCTCCATTGTTCAATTATTTAATATAAGTGTTTCTTCATTTATTTATCAACCCTTGTCTTTTTTTATTTATATTTATTTCAAAAAGCTAATTATTTGATATTGTGATTAGGTATAATGTCCTTATCATTCCTCCTCCTGGTACAAACTAACACTCCATATCTGAGATTTAAAAAAAACACCAAATTATCCTCTTTTAGAGAAAAAAACATATAAATGGCAAAATCAAACAATAATAAAAGGCTGGAAAAATAGTTGTTTAACTTATACCTTTAAAACATAGGTTAAACATTACTCCAATGTTATATAGAAATTTATAAACACTTAGAATAGAATAATTATCATATAAGAAGGTAAAAACTTATCATATATAAGAAAATCATATAGAATAGAATAATATTCATATAAGAATAATCGAATTTTATAAGGTCAAATAATAAGGTCAAAGATTATCTTATAATAAGAGGGTCAAAACTTATTATATAATAATCATAATTCAGAAATTGCAAAATCACAAAGGGGGTTTGTCATGATTTTTTTTCTACTAGGTAACTTATGCATGAAGATAGTCAAATAATTAAAAATGTAAACAAAATTTAGAAAAAAATGTAAACAAAATTCCAACAATTATTATTTGATTTTGTTTCTCTTTATAGTGAGATGCTTCTGATTAATGGGGTGATAAATATTAAATACCACTAAATAAAAATCCTAAGAATTAAACACATGATATTACAATAATTAACCAGTATCGAAACCGTCAAATAGAGAATCAAGGAAAGTATAAGTTACACTTAAAAAAAAAAAAAGTCCTTTACAGCCATTATTATATTTTCAAAAAAAATATAATTAATTACCCAAAAAATGGGAAAACCCAACCATTTGTTTTTTGCTGCACTTGGCAATTGATTTCACAGTCCAGAGGGGAAGAGGGTGACGTTGGTGGGTCCGGCCTCCACCACGAGAAAAATCCACTTCATCCCGCCTTCCCGCTTCTACTTGAATCCCTTCACCCTCCTCACTCTCTCTCAACTCGCCTGTCATTACTCCTCAGTTACCCAAAAGCGGTGGATTGGGTGGGGGAGGAAGATAGAGAGAACAAGGGCCACAAACGAACACTTCACCAGTGAAGGTCATTTCTTTCTTCTTTCTGGAGCGTGTTCAAGTGTTGATTTGAGGATGGATACACCGGAGAAGGCTCAGATCGGATCACCCATGTCCAATTTTGAGGTTTTTACTCTCTTTTTCTGGTTCGAATGTGGTCTAATTAGGTCAATTTTGGGTGTAGGTTGATGTTTTGGTGGTCAATTGACTTTCCTTTTCGGTCATTTGGAGTTTTTTTTGGGTTGTTTAACACCTGCATTTTGGTGGATTGACTCTCCTTTTCTGGTTCCAATGTGTTCTAGTTAGGTCAATTTGGGTATAATTTGATGCTTTAGTGTTCAATTAACTTTCCTTTTGAGCCAATTGGAAGTTTTCGGGGCTGTTTAAGGCCTGCATTTTGGTGAATTGAGTTTTCTGAGGGTTGATCTTTGCATGGTGTTTGTTGATTTCATTTCTGACTGTGTTGTGTTTTAGGTTTTCAGTTTTTGAAGGTTTTTTCTTTCCTGTTCCCCACGAAGGATGAAACTACTGTGTACCTGTGTTCAGTGTGTTTTTTGATGCAATTATTTTGCTTTTCCAGGTCCCACTTTCTCCAATTATGTCTTTTGAGATTTGAAACTTAGAATTTCAGTCGCCCGCCCTTTCCCCAATTTGGTTTCTCGGTGTCTTCTCCATTGATGGATTTCTGTTGCTGAAGCAAATCCAATGGAATGAATATCTTGTTGCAGTACTAATTGCCATATTTAGATTTGTTTCATCTTGAAAGAACCTTAATTTGTTCTGTGCTTCTGGAAATTTCACATCTTTCATGTTACCTGAGTTGGGGAGAGGATGAATTAGGGTTAAAATTCAGTTTGCTGTGATTCCTGAAAATTTCACTGTCCATTTGATTGTTGCATGTTTCAATGAAACCTAATCATTCAGTAATTTAACTCCATTTATGTTTTTTTCATAACCCATTTCCCTGCTGAACTCCTAATTTTAACCCTTGATGTAATGTGCTCTCATTGAGAATGTGTTTTTTCATACCTTCATTTCAGGAGTCTCCCTTTTCGAACTTCATCAACAGTCTTTCGCCCATCAAGCCTTCGAAGGCCATACGCGTTTCCCATTCGTTTGGTAGTCTTAGTTTTGCATCTCCTCCATCCGTTTTCACTTCACCACAGATCAACCTCCAAAGAGATTCTAGATTTTTAAGAAGGTATGACACAGTTTTCACCATTTCATCTGGTTCATGTCATTACACTAATGCAATTCTGTTATTTCTCAGGGATCAACTTCCGGAGTTGGCTAAACCCGAGTCGTCATCTGATAATGAAAATAAAGATGCCACACATAAGGATGCCAGTAAAGTGGATAATTGGCCTAGTGACTCCGCAAATGAGGTCAAAGATGGTGAGCCTTCTAACCAAGAAGGTTCTGTAGATGCATCAAGTGACGCTTCAAATCTCGCTTTAATGCTGCCAAGGGAATTGAAATATGACTGTGGCAGCTCCACTTTTCAGACTGCTCCATCTTTTGGTTGCGAAATGATATTGAAGAGTGCCCCAGGCACCTCCTCTCGGGTTCCATTATTTCACGAGTCTTCTACAAAAGACTCATTTGGAACACAGTTGAGTTCTGTTGAGACCGACCAGAGCATAGATGGACCTGAATGTGTTTGGGATAATTTGATTTACGATGATGCCAATCTCTTAGTTTTCGAATCGCCCCAGGGTCAAGGAGCGCTAAAAGACCACCCAGAGAAACCAGCAGATGAACAAACAGATTTTTTCGCTTCGCTGTTGTCACAATTTCCTGATGACGATGTAAATGATCTGGAGCAGCTACATGGTCTCGGGCCTTTAAATTCTGATGTACTGCTTCAAAGAAAAGATCAGCTCACTCAACTTGTACAAGCAAACAAGCTGAAGCAAATCTACCAGGGACAAAATAATGATGGAAGCTCCTCTCTGAGTGGAAGCTTTACTGGCAGTGGGCAAACCCTAAAAAAATTGGAAAATAAGGTGAGGAAGTATTTTCCTCGTGGTATTCGATTTTTCCATCATTGGCATAAACCTCTTGTGAAGCATTATTCGTTAAGAACAATACGTGTATTTGAATATGTAGCGTCTTGACAAAGCATTTCTAAAGTAGTCCTGTTTTGTATGTGTAGCCTATTATGCATCGTGGGATACGAAGGCGGTGCCTTGTGTTCGAGATTCCAGGAGCTAGGAAGAATGTAGCTGATGGTTCGATATCTACTACATCGTTACAGGATGAGGCAAACACGTTGTCCAACAGTCAGCAACCAGCAGTTAGGCAGGGAAGTGATTCTCCCATGTGCATTCGTTCAGGAATCGGCCTCCACCTGAATGCTCTTGCAGTGGGACACCGAGTTCTCAAGTCAGAGAACTCTTCAATGCCTGGATCCTCTGAATTTTTCCCTTCTCCAGAAACCAGCTCTGAGAATTTTCAGTCATCAGCTCCAATTTCTTCACAGGAGCTTGGCAATGTTGAAAATGAAGTTGAAGGTGCAGAGAATGCTTCTCAGGCATCTGCGTATGGTTTTAACGAAGATCTAAATCCCAGTAGTCCCAAGAAAAAGAGGCATGTCTTATCTACATGATCAATTGGTAATTTTATTGACTGCTTGTTACCATTTAAATTAAGGTAATGACCGATGAATTGAAATTTTGTAGACGTCGCTCTGAAAACAGTGGCGAAGGAGAGGCCTGCAAGCGGTGCAATTGCAAAAAGTCCAAGTGCTTGAAACTGTAAGTGATCTGATTTGAGCCTGGTTTTCAAAAAAAAATTATGCTATCTGATGTTCATCTATGAGTAGATATGTTGATTTTGTACTATTAAGCTTCTAACAAGACGGGTTTGTCTAGTTTCTGACTGTGTAGAAATTAGACTGGTTGTGAATGTTAACCATTTCTTCTGTAGTTCTTTTTCCTTTGAGAACCAAATGATGAAAAGTGCAGCATTTAACCATCCATGAGTTTTGATGATTGTCTTTTGTAGATACTGTGAATGCTTTGCTGCTGGGGTCTACTGTGTTGAGCCATGTGCATGCCAAGATTGCTTCAACAAGCCTATTCACGAAGATACCGTCTTGGCAACCCGCAAACAGATTGAATCCCGGAACCCACTGGCATTTGCTCCAAAAGTCATCAAGGGCCCCGAATCTGTAATTGATCTTGGGGTAAGTACCACACTAATGAAACCCTACTTGTTACATTTACTCTTCAAATTGGTCTGATCCCCCAATTGTGGCTCCTTGACTCCAACCAGGATGACTCAAACCGAACTCCTGCTTCAGCACGACACAAACGGGGATGCAATTGCAAGAAATCAAACTGCCTGAAGAAATACTGTGAATGCTATCAGGTTTTTCCTCATCACCAAATATCAAAAAACCCATTATTAATCCTTCAACATTGATCTCATCTCATGGATGTATGTTTGTTTCTTTTGAAGGGCGGTGTCGGATGCTCCATTGGCTGCCGTTGTGAGGGTTGTAAAAACACTTTTGGAAGAAAGGATGGTCAGTGTTCTTTACAATGTTATGATCTTGGTATTATTATTTGGTTTCAAGCTACAGTTGTCTGAAAATCAGGATCTATAGGAATCGGAATGGAGCTTGAAGTCGAAGAGGACACACCAGCTCAAGAAGATAGCATGGCTGATAGGACCTTCGTTCAACCCGGGATCCATAATGACGAAGAGTCCCATCCTCTGCCCGTCCTTCCTAAGACACCTTTGCGACTTTTCAGGTCCAATAACGTCGTGATAACAATATACTCTCAATGTCGTTTTTGGAGCAATTTTTGCTGATAAGTAGTCTTTGTTGGGTTTGTTCCAGGTCACCTATGCCACTCCCAAGTGCCTCGAACGGAAAACCCCCAAGATTTGGCGGCATCAGTTCATGTTCACTACTGAATCGCGATGGCATGGGGAGATCAACCTTCTTAAGAAGCCAACACAAGGCGGATATGCTCCTCCAGAACGCTGCTTCTGGGGACGACCTGCCTGCGGTTCTGCACAACACTTCTCCTAGCAGCAGCATCAAGACGCTGTCTCCGAACAGTAAGAGGATCACCCCTCCTAACCACGACAGCCTCGGACAGTCACCCGGTCTTAGAAGCAGCCGTAAGCTGATCCTGCAATCGATCCCTTCGTTTCCTTCGCTTACTCCTCGCCACTGAGCCTGGCTGCTATTTATTGTTAGTTTTGAGCAAATCCTCTCTGGTTAAAATAGAATTGCCTTTTCTTGTTCAGGGTAATGATCTTCATTACCTCCTCCTACAGTAGCCTTGTATAATAATCTTGTACCAATGTCGTTATTCGTAGAATTATGATGATGACCTTCTATGTAGAATAGTTCATATAGCATAATGTAAAGCTCCTAAGATTCAGATTCAAATTCGGTTGTAGCTTTCAGTTCTTCATCAATAGTTGATGTAGTCTATTTAATCAGCTACCCGATTTGCTTCTCGATATAGTGATAAGTTGATAACTGCATCCCTTTTCTTGCCCATACCACATATACTTGTATTCACTCAATCTTGTCACACTCACATATGCCTTGAAAACCACATTGGCTCACATTTTTGGGCTCAATCTTAATTGTGTTGGGTCAATTTCTATTGGGCCCAACATGAGCAAGACAAATCATTTTTATCAATTTGATTTACTGGTTTATCTGGTTTCTCGATTTCATCAGTCTACACAAGATGATTTAATTACATTGTTGTTGTTCATGTTTCTTCGGAGATGATTCTTGTAGGGTTGCAAGAAGGGTGTAGGGGGGACTAAACAAAGGAATAATCCAATACTATAATCCATATGACTGTAGAATGTATGACTAAGGTTGCACATGGAAGGCCCCAACACCTTTCCAATTAAAGCTCTTTCAAGGAAGGTTATGTGAAGGTGGCAACAAACCCTAATAATTGAACCTCTTTTTTTACACGGAATATATATGTATATAATGCACCCCATCACCACCCTGAATAAAAGTAGAAAAAGCAACACTTTTTCGTGTTATAACTCATTGGTTGAAAGGATAAGCCGATGTTATATATGTTTGCTACTTTAACAGTAACCTTAGGAGTTTGAATCTTGTTAGCAGCGATGTGAAATTAACCTTAACCTAAGGGATCGGACGGTGGGAGCCCTTAAGATCAGATTTGTTGTTGTTGTTGTGGAAAGTTTGGAATTTAATAGAAGGAAAAAGGGTGTTGAAAGGGTCCATAGGATCAAAGTGTTACCCCCTTTGCAACTTGGGCTCCAGCTTTAGTGTTGTTGAGCTCATTGTGGTTTGTGGGTGGTTAAAGCTTAATCTTCTTTGAGATTTGGCATGATTAAAGCTTAATCCTCTGGATGGGCTACTCTAATTAGTATATATGCTGAACTAACTTAAAGATCAACACACAGGTTGGCACTTCTTTCATTCCGCAATTGAGCAAAGAAAATGCAAGTGACAATTTCATAATGGAAAGATATTCACCTCCTAACATTAACTTAATTTGTGGGTTGTGTTCATGTATTATTAGAGTGGTGTTTGGTATATTGAATTGTCAAAGCTTGAATCATAACATTTGGTGTTTGGTATGTTCTCACACCTTACCTTCAACTAGAGCTTGACTCAATTTTATAGCTTATCTTCTTTTAAATCTGATTTCTAAATTCAATCAAGAAGACAAACATTTTATCATTATTGTTCAGATTCCAAACAGATTGTTTCAAAACCAAAATTCCGATTTCAAACCCTATATCTGAACCAGACGCCATTGTAGAATACTAGTTTGTGTAAAGATTGAAGCTCTACTCATGTCAATGTCGACATCTATCGTCATTCGGCGTAGTCTTGAGATGTACACACATTTTTTTAAGGTTGGATGAGATATATGTAGATACCTAATATGGACCATTTGCAAAAGGGGAATGAGATCTAGCCTTTTGCATACTTGCAAGTCTTTCCAACTCAAAATTCAAATAATGTATTGATCACATCAAATGTAAGATAATGTGGGCAAGATTTGAAAGCCACCCCCCAAAAGTATGCTTTAGAGCATACCATCACTCATCACACACACATATGTATACATTAAAGTTGAAACATAGCATACTATATGACGACTTGTGTTGATTTTGGAAAATTTATCTCTCTAAAAAAAATTATTAAAATAATATGTTGCCATTTGTGTAAAGTGATCACAAGTCACAATCTCATCACACACACATATGTATATATTATTTTGGCCATTGTTATCTAACTAAAAAAATATTTCTTGAGAAAAATATATAATATAGATATAGATTCAATCTTATTACATTAAAATCTTAGCAAGTAAGACAATATATTATATCATATTATATTCTCAATTAATGTTATTCATCGATTTATCTATTGAAATAGTATATAATAATAACTATTAATAAATTTTCCACAAATTAATTATTGGATGGAGTAATTAACTCTTTTTAAGGCGAAATTCATCAACTAAATTATTTATATTTGATAGTTGCAATTTTATTTATATGTCGATCAATTATTATTTTTTACAGAAGATTTTTTTTTATTGAAATCTATTTATCATGTATCATTGATTTAATTATATTATAATTCATATTAATTGTGTTGACATATTCCCGTGCACGAGACACGACTAACAACAAATCGTTTGTGAACACCTTTTATGGTGTAATTTGTGATTAAATCTGGAGAGTTTAATTTAAAAAACGAAGTCTAAATGACAAGGGAAGGTGGGGGTGAGGGGTAACTATCTCAAAGGGCAAACCAGCCTTTGTTATGTGCTTATGGCAACAAAGATTGAGACACTTCACCCCTTCCAATGGAACTTGGGATTCACAAATCTCACCTAGCCACTCCATTTAATCCATCGGAGTGATGGTTTATCTAACTTCACCTCAATTTCATCATGATTCAATTTATATTTTCTAATGTAATTAAATAGGATTATTATAGAGATTATATATCCTTTAATTTCTTAGGAGATAATTAAAATTGTCTATGTTAACAAATTTATTTTTTGTAAAAAACTTATACAAAACAAATATGTGACAAAAATTTCCCAAAAATGGTAAAGTCAATTCCATGAAAAGTGATTAGTAGGGTGCGCTTGGATGGTAGTATATACTAGTATAGCAGTATCTACTCTCATTCAAATCCTTACCGAACCCACAAGATCAGTGGAGTTCTATTTTAAAATCAATTAACATTAGGAGAAGTGACCCACCAACTTATAAGAAACGTTTGAAAATTTTATATTATTAATGTGTATATCATTTCACATCTTCTACCTCACCCAACAAACATGTCCATCAGATATAAATTATTCAACGCAATTTTTTTAGTCTAATGTATTATCAACACATTAATTAATGATGAGATTAATGCAATTACAAATATGTAAAGAAACATTTCAACGGCTAAAAATCTAGACAATTACTTCTTTCCTCCCTAATCCGTACAAGTTTTTTGGTCTAATGTATTATCAACACATTAATGATGAGATTAATGCAATTACGTACAAATATGTAAAAAAACCATTTCAACGGCTAAAAATCTAGACAATTTACTTACTTCTTTCCTCCCTAATCCGTACAAGTTTTTCTTTATTTGGTTTAAATACTAATACTCCGTAGTATTAAAGGTGAGATTATGATGATTCACAAACTTTAATTTTAAAATTACAATAAATATCACAATCTGTAAAATGTATATGGTGTAACTCATATATATGACTCTAAAATAACCTATGACATATCTTTTATCTATTTTTTTTTTATTAAGTAAAAATTTAAAATATCACACAAACTTTTATGAAATTTTTTTTATCACGGAAAGGTTCACAATTCACAAATTGATCGAATTAAAGATTATGGTATATGTATATTGTAACTTTAAAAGTTAGTGACAGTAAGCATAAATCAGTTTGTGCAAGATTAAATTATAAATTAATAATACAACCCCACGAAGAAACACTATGATTAGCATCATACATTCAAAACCACTTTTTCATCTCCTTTCCACTTCATCAACTCTTTGAGAGACGTTACCCGCTCACCTCTATTCCCATCCCATAAACCCCATTGCAGACTCAAAGATCACACACACAGAGTGAATGAGTGAGCGAGCGAGCAATTGATCGAAAAAGAAATGGTTTGAAAGCTCTTGAATGCGGCTGCGGATTGATCTGTCACAGCTGCAAATCACAACGCCTTCCGTTGTATTTGAATTGGTCATTGTTTCGTTTTCCGGTAGGTGCTGGAGTACAGGTTTGTTGGGGAAAAACCGGGTAGCTAGCACTCGATCACGTGTGACTCGGATGGATCAGGCTCCACTTACAAATGAGAACTTGTATTATATATCATGTACACAAGTACACCTCTCACAAATACAAGACTCACGTACACCACTCGACTCAAGAGACTAATCTCACTCTTTGATGGATCCCACACTCGTGTGATCGAGACGCCCTCATGCTCAATCGATCACACCTATTGACCAACCCACACACTCTAGTGTATGATCGAGACACCCTCATCCTCAATCGATCATACACTGGGACTCACACTCACACTCACTAGTATGTGATCGAGACGCCCTCGTGCTCTATCGATCACATACTAGACTACACAACACCTCACATGCTCACACTCATTTGGAGGAGCACTCACCATGCCCGCTCACTCTCAACATGTACTCCTTATGCCTATTTATAGGCCATGCCATCCTTTACAAGGACAATCCTAGGACATCTCTAGAATACTCCAAGACTAGAGCCATCCCTATGCTTCTAGTCTTCTCCATACATTTCCTAAGGTTCTCCAAGCTTCCGGAGAACTCTACACACATCTAGAGACACCTAGACTCTTCATTGTTCCGGAACCTTCCATAAGGTTCCACACACTTCCGGAGTCTTCCACACTCTTCCATACGTTTCTAGAGTATTCCACCACATTCCGGAGACTTCCGCCACATTCCACATTCTTCCGGAATGTTCCACAATTTAGCCCAAAACACATTTTCATGTATGTGAAATATGAATTATTGCCCAACAATTCCTCCCTTAATTCATATTTTCACATACCTCCATAGCATTCTCGATCTTCTCTTTCCTTCGCTCCTTGATTCCAATGTCGTGGCATCTTCCCCTCACGACGTGTTCTTCAAGAAGCAAACTTCCTCTCATTAGTGTCGTCGTCTGCGCTTGATCAAGATCCTCCTCATTAACACGTTGCACCCTCTCATCGTGAAGAGCGTCACATATACCCTCTAGCTTCTCACCATCCACTAAGCTAAAGGACCAAACTCTCCACCAATCTCCAAGGTCTCAAATAATGCTTGATCCCGACACGCTTCATGTAAGACGACACCATCCACCTCGATGACTTAGTAACATCTCCATCTGTTACTAAGTAGACATCGTCGTCATCAACATCATCAATCACATTAGTTGTAGGAGACAACAATACTCTTCCGCAAGGACATCTCTCTCATCATCATCACGTCCTCCCTCAACAGCGGACATCACACTACATGTGACCCTTCTCCCTACTATGTAGCACACACGTCAATCATCTCCACATGGACGTGCTTGTGCTCTCCATCTCAGGTCACCATGTCTCTCTCATAATGGCTCCTCCCTCACTCTTGGAGACGAGCTTCTCCTCTACTAGAGTGCATCACACATACTCTCCCTCCTTATGTGAAGTTGGCCTTCCATCAAAGAGTGGATTCTCGAACACCTCCGACAAGCCTGATGTCATCACGTCAACACGGAATCCTTCCACCAACAAATGCTACACCGATTTTCCGACTCCGATGCCCTTCGTAACCTTCGGCTCTGATACCACTGTTTGGAAAAACGGGGGTAGCTAACACTCGATCACGTGTGACTCGGATGGATCAGGCTCCACTTACAAATGAGAACTTGTATTATATATCATGTACACAAGTACACCTCTCACAAATACAAGACTCACGTACACCACTCAACTCAAGAGACTAATCTCACTCTTTGATGGATCCCACACTCGTGTGATCGAGACGCCCTCATGCTCAATCGATCACACCTATTGACCAACCCACACACTCTAGTGTATGATCGAGACACCCTCATCCTCAATCGATCATACACTGGGACTCACACTCACACTCACTAGTATGTGATCGAGACGCCCTCGTGCTCTATCGATCACATACTAGACTACACAACACCTCACATGCTCACACTCATTTGGAGGAGCACTCACCATGCCCGCTCACTCTCAACATGTACTCCTTATGCCTATTTATAGGCCATGCCATCCTTTACAAGGACAATCCTAGGACATCTCTAGAATACTCCAAGACTAGAGCCATCCCTATGCTTCTAGTCTTCTCCATACATTTCCTAAGGTTCTCCAAGCTTCCGGAGAACTCTACACACATCTAGAGACACCTAGACTCTTCATTGTTCCGGAACCTTCCATAAGGTTCCACACACTTCCGGAGTCTTCCACACTCTTCCATACGTTTCTAGAGTATTCCACCACATTCCGGAGACTTCCGCCACATTCCACATTCTTCCGGAATGTTCCACAATTTAGCCCAAAACACATTTTCATGTATGTGAAATATGAATTATTGCCCAACAAGGTTTTCATTGATTTTTCACTTCTGATTGTAACATGTCAAAGTTTCTTTCCCGTGTTTGATTTTTGTAACCTAAAGCTCTCACCTTTAGTTGGATCATTCACCAATTTTGAATTCCGGATGACGGTTACGAGTGTTCAAAATTGATCATTTAGTTGCTTGCAGTTCGCATCAATTCAGCGTACTTAGTGGCTTCGATCTCATCATTTGAATGATTCTAGTGACTTTTGTCTGGTTTACGTGATCTCATATCATCATGTTGGGTCGATTGTTTCTAGGAGGATCGTTTTATGTTATTTTGACTACTTTCTTTTGTTCTTACTTCTTAGCATACACCAGTGGATGTCGATTGTCGAGAATTGTAGCAATTGCACTTGATCAAGATCCAATTCAAGTTCAATTTATAGGTAACTGAATTTGTGCAAAATTTATGTGTTTATGAAAATTGAAATGATCAAATTGTTTTTTCATGGATAAATGACAGAAGAGAACGAAGCCTGCAATTTCTTTCCCAACGTTCTTAGGGTGGAGTTGTCAGCATTGTAGATTGAAATTCGACTCTCACCGGGCGATCCTGGTTGCCCAATCTTGCTAGCTAGTGCAGCATCCGGCCTATTCTGAGTCGAAACAATCCGTACTTCAGCTGTTTGCAGCAATCATGGCAGGCAAGCTAACGTCTGAGACGAGGCGATTGTACTCCTGGTGGTGGGATAGTCACATTAGCCCAAAGAACTCTAAATGGCTTCAGGAGAATCTTACTGGTGAGTGATTGTTCCTTCCTACGGATCGAATCCCTTTACTTTTCCGCCTTTTAAATTTAGTCTGTAATGTTCTGATTGTTCTTAGCAAATTTGGTAACAGTGTCAAATTCATACTGTCTCATTGATATGAATATCACATGGTTTTGACAGCTCTTATGCTAGATTGAAGAAATTCAGAATTTGCTGATTATCATTTTCTGGTGAAGCATGATTGATTAAGAAGTTTATATTGGACTTTTGATTGGATTTAAAATCCACTGTTACATTGGTTTTTGAAATATCAATGCTAAAAGTTCTATTAGTATAATTGGTTTTTTAAGCTGTAGTTGGAATTTTCTTTTGTATGTCAGCATTGACATCCACTGTTACATTGAACAGATTTAGATTCCAAAGTGAAAGCAATGATCAAGATCATCAATGAAGATGCTGATTCATTTGCAAGAAGGGCGGAAATGTATTACAAGAAGCGGCCAGAGCTCATGAAGCTTGTTGAGGAGTTTTACCGTGCCTACCGTGCATTGGCTGAACGGTATGATCACGCAACAGGGGAGCTTCGCCTTGCACACCGAACAATGATTGAGGCATTCCCCAACCAGGTTCCCTTTATGCTGAGTGATGATCCCTCTTCAGGTTCTGAGCCACCTTCGCCTATAGCCTCACATCTAGAGGGGATCTTTGACCCGGATGACTTGAACAAAGCTTCTGATGTTGGGTTCAGCAAAAGGGGGTTTAAGCAGCTTAATGAGATCTTTAAGTCAGGAGAAGCTGTGCTTAGAGAGTTGAAGACAGCTGAGGGCAGGTTGAGGGGCAATATCCAAGGAGATGAAGATAGAGATTCGAGTTTGAAGCACGGGTCATCTCAATTATCGGATAGGAATCATAGTCTTGATCTTAGGACTATGATACTGAATGAGTCTGAGCGAGCAGCAAAAGTTGAAGCTGAAATGCAAAGATTGAAGCAAGCTCTTGCTAAGATGGAAGCTGAACGAGATGCCGTTCTTGCTCAATACCGGGACACACTAGAAAAGTTATCAGCTATGGAGAAAGAGTTGCATTCAGCTCAGGTTGATGCTAAAGAAGTTGAAAAGTGTGCAACCGAAGCTCAGGGTGAAGTGAAAGCATTGAAAGAGTCCCTTAAGAAGCTAGAAGTTGAGAGGGATTCAAGCCTTTATCAGCTTGAAGAGGCCTCAAAAAGGATATCTTCTTTGGAGGCTATGGTCGCGGCAGCTCAGGAGGACGCTGCAAAGTGGAGGGGTCAAGCAGTTAAAGCGGAAACTGAGTCTCAGTGTCTCAAGCAAGATCTTTCAAGATCAGAAGCTGAGAAGCAAGATGCTCTTGCTCGCTATCAACAGAGTCTGGATAAGATCTCAGCACTGGAAGAAAGGCTTCGACGAGCTGAAGAAAATGCTGAAAGGCTATCTGAACAGAATCAGCAGGCTGCAAGTGAGATTAAGGCTTTGAAGGAAGAACTTTCAAGATTGAACAAAGAGAAAGAAGACGCGTTTCTTCGTTACCAGCAGTGCTTGGATATGATTTCCAAGCTTCAGAATGAGCTGATGGAAGCAAAAGAGGAAGCCAGGAGGCTTAACGACGAGATTTTGTTTGGATCAGACAAATTAAAGGTTGCTGAAGACCAATGTGCTTTGTTGGAGGAAGTGAATCAGTCACTGAAGCTGGAGGCTAATGATCTGGTTCAAGAAATCGCGGCAAAAGATCAACAGCTTGCCGAGAAGCACACTGAGTTGGAGAAGCTTATGAACCGGTTGCAGGATGAAGAGTCCCAATTTACGCAAGTCGAAGCAGCCCTCCACAAGCTGCAGGATATGCATTTGCAGTCTCAAGAGGATCAAAGAGCTCTAGCATCAGAGCTCAGAGATGGGCTTCACATGTTGAAGGACCTTGAGTTATGCAAAAGGGATCTAGAGCTAGAGATCCAGTGTTTAAGGGAAGAAAACCGAGGGTTGACCGATATGAAATCAGCTTCCAGTGCAGCTGAAAAGGATATGCAGCATGAAATCCTTGGTTTGAAAGAGATCAAGGAGAAACTTGAAGCGAATGTTAGGCGACAAGCTGAGGGAAATGAAGTCCTCCAACAGCAGTTTCACCGACTTAAAGAAGAATTAGAGGACTTATACAAGAAGTATCAAGATTTGCTTAAGCAGCTGGAGGCTGCTGGCATAGATCCCAACTGCATCAAGTCGTTGATCAAGGATTTGCAAGATAAGAAGAGCTCTTTATCTGATGTGAAAGTTGAGCTGGAGAGCTCAAAAGAGAAGATGAAGGCCTTGCAAGAGTCCTACAACGCGTTAAGTGGAGACAAGTCGAGCCTCGTGGCTGAGAAATCAGCCTTACTTTCACAGTTGCAGATAATCACAGAAAGTATGCAGAAACTCTTGGAGAAGAATGTGTTGCTAGAAAACTCACTCCAAAGTGCAAACATTCAGCTTGAAGGATTGAGGGTGAAATCAAGAAGCTTAGAGGATTTCTGTCAGTTCCTCAAGGAGGAGAGATCCAGCCTTCAAACCGAGAGATGCAATCTTGTTCATCGACTGGAGTGCGTGGAGAAGAAGCTGGAGAAGCTTGAAGCAAGGTTCACAAGACTAGAAGACAAGTATGCTGGTCTTGAGAAAGAAAGGGATTCGACTCGTAATCAAGTAGACGAATTGATGATTTCCCTTGTTGCTGAAACTAAGGAACACAGATACCTTGTCCTGACTAGCGAGGCGAGACTATCAGGTTTGGAAGATCGTATACATGATCTCCAAGAAGAAAACAAGCGCGGAAAGAAGGACTTCGAGGAGCAGCTGGAGAAAGCTGTGAGTGCTCAGGTTGAGATCTTTGTCTTGAAGAAGTTCATGAAAGATATGGAAGAGAGAAACCAGACTCTATTAGAGGAATGTCAGAGATATGCTGAGGCATCAAAGTATTCAGAGAGGCTGATTTCAGAGTTGGAGAGTGAGAATATGATGCAGCACCTTGAAACAGAATATCTGCTTGACAAAGTTGACAGGCTCAGGAGAGGAATTTGCCAGGTGTTGAAGGCCCTTGAGATCGATCATGTAAGCGAAACTGATCCAGAGGTCTTTCTGCCACGAGTGCGTGGCAGTATCAAAGACATGAGGAGATATCTCTTAGAGAGCAAAGACGAAAACCAGGAGCTTCTGATTCAGAACAATGTTCTCTCAACTGTGATCAGGGAGCTGAGTTTAGAGGGATTGGAGCTCAAAGCAAGGAAAGACGCGGTTGATCATGAACTCTTTATCATCAGCCAGCAACAGCTAGAGCTAGTTGTGGCTGAGAATGAAAGCAGGCATGAAACTTTGAAGGCTGAAATCAGAAATCTTGATTTGAAGCAAGAGTCTTTACTCAAAGAAAACCGGCTTTTACAAGACAAGTTGAGACAAGTCGAAGAAGAAAAGGATATGCTAGAAGAGCAAAATTCAGCAGCTGTCATGGAAGCTCTAAGTCTGGGCAATCAGTCTGTGGTTTTCGAGAGCTCATGGGTTCAAACCTTACTGGAGTTGAGGAGAGTTGCTCAGGACATGTGTCATCTCCGCGAAGCATACAGGTATCTGGAGAATGAGACAAGAGCAGTGAAGGGAAAGTTGGCTATGAAGGAGACTGAAAATATAGAGCTCCATGTATGTAATGAAGAGTTGAACCAACAATTTTTGATTGAGAGGGAGGTGCTTAATCGAAAGGAGGCGGAACTTCTTGAGGCAGAGCGAAGAACTGAAACCATACAGGATGTGAACACAGAGTTGAATACAACTATTGAGGGCCTACAAGTGCAATGTAAAGCTCTAGACGATAACCGCGGAAATTTGGAGCTGCAGATCTTTGAGCTATCCAAATGTAGAGAACACCAAGACAAGGAGATTGGGTTGCTTCAAGAGGCGAATGGGAGTCTGGATAATGAAGTGGCTGAATTATGTCGAGAAATCGAAGCATACAGAATCAGAGAAGTGGTCCTGCATTCTGAACTGCATGAGATGAGCTCCGAGTTTGAGCTCTGGGAGGCTGAGGCCACATCATTTTATTTCGATCTTCAGATATCTTCTGTGCGCGAAGCTTTGCTAAAAAATAAGGTTCAGGAGCTTACCGGATTGTGTGAGGATCTTGAGGGTTCTGGTACTAGAAAGAACCTGGAGATTGAGAACCTGAAAAACAGAATCAGCTCCTTGGAGTCTGAAAGCGAAGAGCTTAAGAGTAAGCTGGATGCATATGTTGAAGTAAAATCTCTAAAGCAATCTCCAGCATTGCAGGTAATGCCTCTTAACTGTTTCTGTCAATTTCTGAGCTGATTCCTAAAGAAGTTATATGTGATGGCCAAATGTATTTTCAGGTTGCAGAACTTATAGTGCCAGAAAGCCGCGGCAAGGCTATTGGGACCTCGGTGGAGGAGATCAAGGAGCCGAAATCTAGAAACAACTCACTGCCAAATGTTATGAACAATGGTTTAGAGAGGAAAGACATGAACCTCCATAGTCGGTCCAGAGATGGTGCTCATATGAAAGACATTCCACTTGACTATATCTCTGATGCCTCACCCTCCAGCCATAGGAGGAGGAAAAGCAGCCGATTATCGGACCAGTTGCTCGGTCTATGGGAACCTTCCGAGCTGGATTCCTCCCACAATTCGGCCATCAGCAAGACAAGGAGGAAGGGCAGCCAGCTGCACCGTGGTGACTCGAACCCTGAGATAGAGAAGGAGCTCGGCGTGGATAGGCTAGAGGTGTCCAAGACTGTGACAGAGAACAGGAAGGCCATTCTAGAGAGGCTTGCTTCGGATGCACAGAAGCTCGCGAGCCTGCAGGCTTCGGTGCAAGAGATGAGGAGGAAGATGGAGATCAACAAGAGGAGCAAGTTCGCGAGAGACGTTGAATATAGAAGACTGAAAGGCCAGCTTCACGAATTCGAGAGCTCCATGGTGCAGCTAGTGAGTGTGAACACTGAAGTGAGCAAGACAATCAAGGGAAGCTCGTCCTCATCGGATTCTGCACGCTCAAGAGAGGCGGTTGAGCAATCAAGAAGAGACTCAGAGAGGATCGGAAGCCTGCAGCTAGAGATGCAGAAGATCCAATCAATGCTGGTTAAGCTGGAGGAGGAGAAGAATAGCATCAAGAAAGGCGGCAAGAGCGGGTTATCGAGGATTCGGACAGGCATTATCCTGAGGGAGTTCGTGTATGGCCGTTCGAGGAGTAGGAAGCAGAAGAAGTCGCGCTTCTGCGGCTGCTTCAGGCCATCACATAAAGAGGTTTGAGGTAAATTTATCAACTTTGAATTTGAGAGATTCATTTTTAACTTGTCTGGATTTGCAAATCATTTGATTTTCTTTTGAGCTTGAAATTTGTAGTTGCAGATTGTGCTGATCAATGCCAGTTTGGTTTTCCTGTTTTAGTGTCTTGATGCAGTTGTATTTGCTAATGTACAATTGAAAAATTCAATTGATTTGTGTATGATTTCTGTTTTGCTCTTTGGATCATAGTCAGTTCCTAATCCAAATCACCTAATTTTTTTTCAAAATGAGGAAACAAAATACATATTCTTCAAATTATTTTTGTTTTAACTCCAATAGTTTTCACATTTCGAAGATTTGGAGAATCATTTAGTTTGGAAAATGTTGTAGATTTAGGGAATTCTCTCTATTTTTTCTGCTGCTTTTCCATTTTGGAGAATGTGATGGGAAATCTGTTGGATCAAAAAATACATTAAAATTCTCCAAGAACTCCAAAATCCAGGAAACTGCTCCAAATGATCATTTGGAAGTTTCTTGTTGGAAGTGATCATTTGGAATCCTGATGTTTTACCAGGACAATTAACTTGCTATCATATGGCGTGGGACCGTGTAAAGTGATAAAGATGTGCATTATTGATTCTACAAATCAGCCCTTGTTAAATATCTGCTCTCAAATTTCATTACCACTCCTTTTCACCACCACCTTCAGATTGATCTCCAGCCATGTTCAGCCTTGCTTCCAAACTCCTCGCCACTATTGCGACCCCTGCCTTTGAGAAGGCCTATGAAAAGGGTTGTTCCATCTGGGACGCAAAGGATGAGCTCGATAAGCTTAGGAGAACAGTCCAGACTATCCAAGCTGTGCTTCTTGATGCTGAGAGGAAGCAAGATAGCTCTGCTTCTATCAAGGATTGGATTGAGAGGGTCAGAGACGTGTTGTACGATGCTGATGATCTGTTCGATGAGGTTGCCACTGATTATGTGTTTAAGCAGCAAATAATCAAGGGGGGAAAGCTCTTGAAAAAGGTACAACCTTTTTGCTCTAAGTTAAATCCGATCATCTCTAGAAACTCTATTGCAAATAAAGTCAAGGATATCAGGAAGAGGTTGCTTGAGATCTCTACTGATATGGAAGGATTTAAATTTGTGGAATTAGTGTATGATCAACCGCAACCGATAAGCAGTGTAAGGAAAGGACAAGAGTCAGGGTCTTTTGTAGATTTCAAGGAGGTCATTGGTAGAGATGAAGACAAGAAAACCATTTTAGAGTTGTTGTTGAATGATAAGTCAAATAACGGCGAGCAAGATGTTTCAGTTATTGCAATAGTTGGGATCGGAGGTATGGGAAAAACAACACTTGCCCAACTAGTTTACAATGACAAAGAAGTTGAAAAGAGTTTTGAAAAGAGGTGGTTTGCATGCATTTCTAATACATCTGATAATAAAGAAATTATAGGGAAAATCGTTCAATCCGTAACTGAGGAAAACTGCAGTAATTTCACTCTCAGCCAGCTAGAGACCAAAATTAGGAAGGCGATCCAGGGTGAGAGATTTTTGCTCGTCTTAGATGATGTGTGGGATGAAGACCGTGCCAGTTGGCTACACCGATTGAGTTTGTTAAGGGGTGGTGCAAAGGGGAGCAAGATAATTGTCACTACAAGATCGCTATCAGTTAAAAGCGCAGTGGGAGCATTAGAAGCTCATAATTTAGAGGGCTTATCAGAGAATGAGTCATGGGATCTTTTTAAAAGAATAGCCTTTACTCTAGAACAAGAGAAAGATTCGAGGTGGACTAATCTCGGAAGAGAGATTGTGAAGAAGTGTGCAAATGTTCCTCTAGCCATAAGGAGTGTAGCCAGCCTTCTTAACAATAAAGCTACCATCAAAGAGTGGGAGTCTTTGAAAGATAATGAACTGTCAAAATTTGAGCTAAATGGTGATTTAGTCATGCAAACCCTAAAACTGAGCTATGACCACCTACCATCCAACTTGAAGACTTGTTTTGCGTATTGTTCCCTCTTTCCGAAAGATCATCTTTTTGACAGTATTGACGGATTAATATATCTTTGGATTGCCCAGGGATATATCAAGCCCAATCATGAAATGCAAACAGTTGAGCAAGCAGGTTATTCAGACTTCATGGACTTGCATAGGAGGTCTTTTTTTCAAAGTTGGGAAAATATGCATGGGTTTATAGGATACAAAATGCATGATTTACATCATGATCTAGCACAACGGGTAGCTGGAGAGGAAATTATCGCGCTAACCAAGCCACCCAGTCAGTTTAGCAAGAAAGCAGTAAGGCCTCGGCATCTAAGTGTTGGCCATGAGGTACTTACTTCATGGGGAAGTGTAGCACAGATGCTAAATACCAGCCGACTACGTTCCTTAGTATTTTTCAATGAACATTTTCCCCAAAGGACTGCAGATCAATGTTTGCTGTTGGCTCTTGATCAACAATCCACATACGGAAAGTGTTTGCGTGTATTGAGTTTGAAAATGTTGAGAATTCAAACAGTTTCGAGTTGTGTTGGGGAGTTAAAACACTTGAGATATCTTAACCTGTCCCTTAACTCATTCGAAAGCCTTCCTGATTCCTTGACGAATCTACTGAATTTGCTTACACTGGACCTCCAAGGCTGTCACTTTTTAAAGGGGTTACCTGATAGTTTCAGAAAATTGATCAATCTGAGGCATTTGAGAACAACTGGTTGTAGAGAGTTGAAGCATATGCCACCTGGGATAGGGGAGCTGACTTGTTTACAGAATCTGAGTAATTTTATGGTAGCGAAAGCTATTGATAAGGCGGTTAAAAGGAGTGATCTTGATGCATTGGATGGATTGCAGCTTAGAGGAGTGCTGCAAATCAAATTTGAAGATGGCATAGACAATTGGGATGGAGATGAACGCTGGCAGCTACCTGTATCTTTAGAACAGCTAGAGATATTGAAGTACCCGGGCAGGAGAATACCACATTGGTCGAATCACCCTTCACTGCTACCTAACCTTGCTTGTCTAGCTGTGATAGGTGGTCGCAAAGTAAAACATCTCCCACCCTTGAGGTTCCTTCCTAATCTCGAGTTTCTTCATCTTGAGGGATTGGATGAATTAGAATACATTGAAGAGGAGGAAGAGGAGTATGATGATAATAATTCCTTGTTTTTCCCTCTTTTGGAACAACTTGAAATGCATCAGTTGCCGAAACTGAAGGGATGGTCGAGGAGGAAGGTAGCAGCATCTCCTGATCTGCTTCTGTGCTTCCCTCTTCTTTCCCAACTAACGATTCGATTCTGTGAAGAGCTGATGTTGTTGCCGCTATGTCCATGTGTTCGGAAACTAGAGGTGCATTGTGTGGATGGTGGTCTGATACAACATTTGTTGCCAACACTTGCATCTGCTAAAATCTGTCACATTGGCAACTGTCATAACTTGGAGAATTGGCATGATCACCTCCTTGCATCTTCGGTTCTTGAAGATTTATTCATCTACCGTTGTGATGGGCTTAAGAGTATTGAGGTTGAAGCACTTCCGTCTCTTGTGTCTCTTCAAATTAAACACTGCGACCGACTGAAGAGTCTGCGCATTGCACATCTCAATGTCCTCCAGTCATTCATAATGTTGGGATGCCGAGAATTGGAGTTGTGGGGATTACAACAAGAGAAGAGTGTGTGTGTGGATTGGGATTCCCTCCCCAATCTGTGTCTACTAGAGGTTGATAGGGTTCCATCTCTAGAGGAGCTCCCAGATTGCCTTCGACTCCGGCAAGCCCTTGGCCAGTTTCAAGTCAATTGTTAAAAGGCCATCGATCTCTAAAGGATCGGAGCTCCCAATTAAATTTCTAGTTGCAGATTGTGCTCATCAATTAATGCAGTTTGTTTTTCCTGTTTAGTGTCTTGAAGCAGTTGTATTTGCTAATGTACAACTGAAAAATTCAATTGATTTGTGTATGATTTCGGTTTTGGTCTTTGGATCATAGTCCGTCCCCAATCCAAATCACCTGTACCACTCCCTACTATAGCTGATTTGAATTGATGTCAGTGATCATTTGGAAGTTTCTTGTTGGAAGCTAGTGATCATTTAGAATTGTGATGTTTACCACTTACAAACACCTAAATGTGATTTACATATCTTTTATTACTTCAATTTTGCAACATGAATCTGTCAAATCTCAATGTGGGCTATACCGAAAATTGACACAATGAATTAAAAAGATTCAACTTCCACCAGCTCCCTAGCTAGCTAGTAGTATGGTGGTGGATCATGCTTTTCCGGAGGCGGATTTTCACATGGTACTGGTGGCGGTGGTGGTGGTGGAGGAGGTGGCGGTGGCGGAGGAGGAGGAGGTGGAGGTGGAGGTGGTGGTGGTGGTGGTGGAGGAGGAGGAGGTGGTGGTGGCGGTGGAGGAGGAGGTGGTGGTGGAGGTGGAGGAGGAGGTGGTGGTGGCGGTGGGGGAGGGCTACAACCAAAGGAAGAGCACTGAACAGGGTGGGAAAGAACAGCCTGGCACTGAAGCAAAGACCGTTGGGAAGGCCTATAAGGAAGGCAGTTAAACCTATCATCTCTAGACTTGAGTCTCAAGCAATTCCTAGGCTCCTCAACAAAGTAGTTATAAGAGAAGGTGAAGTTCCTGAGCCTGGGGAGCCCACAAACGGACGCTGGAATCTCTCCGGTGAGGCGGTTGTGAGCCACGTCGAGCTGCTCGAGCCGCCTCAACTCGCCAATGCTAGCCGGGAGCGTCCCGGCAATCTGGTTGAAGCTCACATCCAACACCTTCAAGTTTGTGAGCTTGCCGATATCGGAAGGCAGGCATGTCTTGAGGCCGGTGTTGATCAGGAGTAGCTCCTCTAGGGTGGGGGCCATGGCGGCAAGGTTGGAGGGCAGGCAGCCGGAGAGAGGGTTGTTGGCGAGGACGAGGGCGGAGACGGTCGATTTGTCGAGGTTGTTAGGCAAGGCTGAGGTGAAGTTGTTGTTGTTGAGGAAGAGGGCGTCTAGTTTCTTGTTGAACAGCTCCGACGGTATGGATCCCTTCACAAATTAAAACAATTTAAATTAACTATTAATTAGTACACATAACAATAAGTTGAGTCGATCGAATTGAAATAAGAAAAAAAAAGTACATACATCTCAATTTATAAATATTTATAACTCGCCTGGAATTTACATCTATTTTAAAACTCATGTTAGTTTTTTATTTAGTAAGAATTCGGGTTTTGAATTGATACCGTCAAAACATATAATAAAAAAACTAAAAGGTGCAAATCACGCAGTGATAAGCTCAAAACAACAAATTTTCTTTATGCATCGGTAAAACACAATGCTTTTTTGAGAGAAAGATATTATTTCACCTTGCTTGCAAGAGTAACAAAATTATTCGTAATGCCTGTAAATAGAGTTATGAACTAGCTATCGTTCGTGAGGTATGAAAGGAAATCAAATTGGAATTTCAAGTAATGGATATTTGTAATTGAGTAATTACTAGTCGGTCCCTTCAATTGAATTATAATTCAACTTGGCTCTAAAATATAATTTTTATTTTTATATGTTCTTTTTATTAAAAAAAATGAATGCATCCTATTGGATCATCAATTTTATTTGATTTTTAAGTCTACATCATTTTGTTCATGAATCGGATCCTTGCCTTTATTTAGAAAGAAAGTATTTTTTTTAGGGATGTTTAAAGCACACCCATTATTAATGTTAGTGATTATACGTATGATTACAAATTATTCAGACAAGTTGAACAAAAAAGAATGATTTGAAGAAATGATTAATGTGGAAGGAGACTTAATTTGTTAATTAAAAATAAATAAACAACTCAATTAGACATAATTACGTAGACTATTTACTGAAAGCTACGGGTTTTCAATTGAAAACTTCAAACCTTATAACCTAGATTATGTTATGTTTAAAAATAAAAGAGCATTTCTTGATCTATAACTGAACAATTGAGATAGATCGAATAATACCCAAGTTAAGGAGCATTTTGACAAAAAATAATCCCCTTTTATACTTTCCAGTAAATAAAATTTTCACACAAAAATCGGTGTTATTATTTATTTTAAAAATATTTATTTTCCATTGTATTCTAATCTATTTTCCATGATTCGCTAATTTTTCGTGCACTTTTCATTACACAATATACAATATATATGCAAGCTCGTTTGGTTGATAACCTGACCAAAACCCCAGAAAGTATAAAATTTTACGTTTTTTAAATATAAAACTCGGGAATTCGACTTCCTAATGAATTAAAATTTTCTAAATTCCATTCTTTTACATTTGAAATTTTTTAATTCTCCCATCTAATCCTATAAAATTAAAAAAATCAATCATATATTTTTTTTCACAATTCATATAAATAATTCTCATGAAATGAGAATGTTAAACCAAAACTTGCCCCAAATAAGAGAAACAATAAGTTTATTATTAAATGAATATTTCTTCCTTTAGAAAAATGGATTAGTTATGCAAGTAAATTGACTATAAAAAATTAGTTTATCTACACGCCACCATTATACCTGCAACTTGATTAATTAGCTCAATCTTTGAAAAACAGTGAATTAAATATAACCCAAAAAAAAAAAAATGTATGAATTGAATACCTGAAAGTCATTGAAGCGGAGGTCCAAGAACTTCAAAGAAGGAAGGGACAAAACGACATAAGGAAACCGCCCACAGAACTTGTTATTACTCAGATCGAGTTCATACAGCCGCCGGAGTCCACAGAAGCTCTCCGGCACCGAGCCGGCAAAGCGGTTGGAGTTGACATGGAAGAGGGAGAGGTCAGAGAGCAGGCCGAGCTCCTCCGGCAGGTAGCCGGCAATGTTGGCGTGGTTGAGGTCGATTCCGGCGACGGTGGTGGCGTTACAGTGGTCGTCCGGTGCGGGTGCACAGTAGACTCCCCTGTAGCTGCACACATCACATCCTACCCAGTTGGCGGTGAAGTTCTTTGGGTCTGAGGTTATGGCCCTCTTCCATGCTTGTAGGGCTATGTGGGCGGCTTCGAGCCTCGGGTTCGGGAAGGTGGGATCCGGAGGAGGGCGGCGGTGGTCGTGGGCGGAGGAGGGCGGTGGGAAGGCGGAGATTAGGAGGAGGAGGAGGAGAGGGAGAGTTGTGTGAAGGTTACTCTTCATGGTGGATATGCATGAAGATTGAAGAGTTGGGTACGTTCTATTTTGGGGTCTAACTTGGTGTGCATTTTGTGTGTATTTATAGAGAAAATGTCAAATGGTTTGTACTTTGTTTATTAATTTGAAAGTGATATTTAGAGGCAAATAGTTTTCTAGTTCAATTTGCTTTGATTTTTGGTTGTTTGTGTTAAGTATTCACACTTATAAATTGGATTTTCTCAAGGGGTCAAAAATGAATTTTACTCTTTAAGTCAATTTTTCTCAAATATCTTTTAAATTATTATTTAATTATATGAGTAAAAATAAAACAAAAGGAAAAAAAAAAAGATAAGATCTCATTAATTGCCTAAGCAGTTAGCAGAATAAACTCTGCTCAAGTGATTGGTGGAGCAAATACAAATGATTGACTATTCCAACACGTTATGAAGTATAGATGCACAAACAACGAAGGAAACGAGATAATTTTGCTCATCCCGACTTGATAGAATAATATGTACTTGCATACACTTCACCTTCAATCTCTAATCGCGTAGTATCACCGAATAATTTTATTCTAGCGAATAATCGTCCAGTACCACTGAATAGTCACAAGGTACGTACTTTTAATCTTATCCATAGATCTTCTTAATTCAATAACTCATACTCCCTCTGTTAATTAAAACTTGTCGTTTACTATTCATGCACGCTTTTTTAGAACGATAAAAACTATATAAAATATTAAGTTTTTGTTACATTTGTTTTTATAAACTCATACCTAATAGTACTAAGTATGATATTATTTAAAAAAATTATTAAAAAAGTCAATATTTTATATAGTTTTTAACACCTAAAAATGCGTGTGTGAATAGTAAAACGTCAAGTTTTAATTAACGGAGGGAGTATTTGTTAACATGATACACTATAAGGCCGGGTACGTTGTATACATATCTATTATATATATATATATATATATATATATATATATATATATATATATATATATATATATATATATTATATATATATACAAGACCTTTCACATGATATTTTTATTTTACAAGTCTAAAGTTGATTATCAATTATATTCTTTATGTTAAAATATTATCCAATACAGAGTATAGAATAGACTATATATATGAATTAAGCTATCTATCTTTTTCGTTAGAGATTACAATCCGGACTAATGCAACCAATATATTTGTACGATGATGATTAATATGAAAGGGAAATTTGAGGCAATATAAATATATATGAAATGAAATAGGAGATATAAACGAGAGAGAGGGAGAGGACCATGTCAAATTGAATCAAATTAAAGTGTGCTTTTGGCTTGCTTAATTTCCTGGCCATCTTCCTTTGAAGGGGTAGGGATTAGGGACCCATGGATTTTTATATATTCTATTAATTAATCTACTTAATTAATGATTAAATGAGTTTAGGTGAAAGTATAGTGTATGGTGTGCCGGTTTTGACTTGTTTAACAAAATGGGTTGGCATAATGCACATTAATTAAATCTTTAATTGAAAATATTTAGCATATATATGTAATTAATGTGATATCCAAGTTAAGGCTATAAATTTTGTTCCTTTTTTTAAAAATATATATTGTAGTTAAACTGCTCAATTGAAGAGATTTCATAGGCATATACTAGCTGCCCTCCGATCAACAATAAGGGGTGTTTTAGGTTTGAACATAAAAAAATATCAATTCACTTACTTTTTATGATCATTACATATATTTTATTATATTAAATGTGCATTTCTCTTTTAAGGCAATTAAGTAAATAATTTAAAGAAAAACTAGTCGATAAAAGCAAGTTTTAATAATAAAAAAATTAAGCCAATGCTAGTTATTTGTCTAAAGAATCTAAAATGACATTTAAAGTTAATCAAATTTTATAATCTAATCTAAAGTTACATTTAAAGATGATTTACTATTATTATTATTATTATTATTATAATTTAAAGATGATTTACTATTATTATTATTATTATTATTATAAGGATTCACAAACTTAACATAAAAACTCAAGCTATATATTGTATGTTCACCCTTTTTAATCAATTTGGGAGGATACTCATAATAAACTTTTTTTTGGGGGGGCGGCCTCATATTAAACTTTATAATCAATGTGGGGATTAACTTTAAAATCAATGTGGGAGAATACTCATACTAAACTTCTCAAGTCTCAACTGTTTGTGAGGCTATAATCAAGTTCATTAATTAGCAATACTTAATTTGACATTAATTAATACTCCGTAAGGGGGTAATTAGCACAAGTTGGTTCTTTTAATCGGTATAAAATTCAATTCAATTATATGAGAAAACAAAAGAAATAGAAAAAAAAAAGGGGGGGAAATTAGCTGGCAATTCAATGGGGATGATGAGGATGATAAAAGCTCATGTCATGCCATTTGATTTCTCAAGAAACAAACAAATAATCGCATTTGGTTCCGATTTCTCACCAAAAACACGGCTTTTACCTCCCTTTAATTCTCATTTATTTTTATTATTGATTAATTATTAAAAAACCTAATTAAGACTCAGTTTCAAATACGGAGTATTAATGGTAGGTTGTGTTCGTGATTTTCGAAGATCATTCATTTAGGTGGGAACAACGTCGGCGATCCACACATCCTCAGGAGTCATACTTTCCGGTGGGGTAGTGTCGTGCGTCTTTGCACTCTTCCACTTTCTTGGCATTCGTGGCGCGTCTTGTTCTCCATCGACTTCTCTATTGGCTGACGTCTTGTATGGGATGATTGAGTCTTTCTTTCTTCTATGTTGATTTGTGTTATTATGTACTGCTTGTATTGACGGTTTTCCGTCTGCTGACTTGTTCGACCATCGAGTTTCAAATATTTCTAAACTCGAATTTTTACCTAATAAAAAAATTACGGAGTATTATATACCGTTGAGAATATGAGTTGGGATAGATCCCACATTGATTATAGAGCGAATTCAAGTCTTGTACATAAATGAGTGAGTTACTCCTCCTAACACCCATTGGTTTTAGGATGAAACTTCACTCGGCTTCTATGTTCAGCTTGGTTGTCGCGTGTTGCGCTTGAACGTGTGTGACCCACCATTATTTAAAGCAATAATGTTGCGTGGGTGAGCTACTCCTATGATGGAACCCCGCTCAGCTTGATTGTGGCGCGTATTGTGCTTGGATGTGCGTGAACCACCATTATTTAACATATGCATAGTCTATCTCTATGACATTTATTTTGCCTTTATTGGAGGAGTGTCTCCCGTCTTTGTTTAATAAGCTTTATGTCCACCTCTATTTTTCTGGACAAATTTACCTCTCATCCTCTCCCATGGACGCTCCTCATATCCAAACCTAAATCTCAGATCTAGAAATTGTGTAGCTCTTCTCCCATGGCCGCTCCTCCTCTCTTTGACCACCGGCAGCACTGTCGTCATCCTTGTGGGGCGAGGAAGACCTTGGCGAAGCTGCGGCGGCCGAGTAGGCGACCTCGAACCAGATCTAGTGCCGATGAAGACGACGGTGCGATCAGGCGAGCCCCACCTCTCTCTCACCACGTCGAAGTCAGATCCGGACAAATCCGTCGACGACTCCGCCGACTAGTTGTTGTCAAGGCGCCGCCACGCGGTCAAATCCGTCACCGACTGGCAGGCAATTCAAGGGCATATGGTGGTGATCTTTTTGCCACTCTTCCTCTAATTCGATTCCTCAACGAGAACCAAATCTTCGGCGAGAATCCAACAAGTCTGTAACAACCAACGCCATTGAAGACGAATTACGAGCTCCGATGGCTATCGAAGACAGAGTTATATATTCCCATTTTATTATATCTCATCCGCCTCGAATAAACTCTGTTTCTACTCTAGACTTATGGTAAAGATATGACACTAATATAGACAACAATGTGAGATTTCTTCTCTAACATTTTAAAATGTTTTTTTTTTTGTTTTGGACTTTCGTTCTTAGACTTTTGTTCTTAGATTTTGTACGTAGCTAGTTTTAATTATCTTTTTTATTTAATGATATATAAAAACAAATTGCACCATCTAAAATTCAAAGGTGAACATAATATTTGACTGTATCTCTATGACCACATACAGGAGTTTAATGGCTTACTACTTTGGAGAAAAGGTACATTTTCTCTAATTTTCTCAGGTTATAGATCGAGCCACGCCCAATTCAAACGTACGTGCGTAGCAATTTTTATGAAGATTACATATGCTATTCCATTCATGTCATTTCACTTCATATAATTCCCTTCTTTATCATGTAATTTGTTCTAAAGCTCTAGCCTTGTTTGTAATAAGGAGATATGTCTCCATGTGACTAGCACATGACTTCTCTAGGTACTAATAACCGTACTATATAAGACAAAATGTGGCACATCCCTCAATTGTAGGGTTTTGGGATTGCTGCCTTGCAGCTGTGACGGTATTCATTGCCAAGAGCAAAGTTGCCTCTTTTGGAAATGAAACAGTGAACATTCCTCTTATGATTTACAGCTCCATTTCTTCCTTTGATCATTAGTTTTACTACAGATTATGTCTAATCTGTTCAATTTTATATACATGTTTTTTTAAAGTTGGTGATTAAAAGAAGAATCAAAACCGAAAATTGCATTGGTGGGCATAATGAACGAAGTATGCACCAAATTAAAGCCAATCATTATCGATCTCTAGCTATGTATTAACGTAGCAATTACTCTAAAACCCAAAAAAAAACATTAAATTCATAATCATATATGGTTGACCATATATTTGATTCAAAAGGAATAAGTTTTATAATGAAGTAATAAAAAAAAGTTAATAATTTCTATATTTTTATTAGTTCCTTAAAAAACGTGCTAAAAAGTCAAAACGACATTTATTTCTATATGGAAGGAATATATATAATAACTATGTTGGGTAGAATTGAGTCGGAAAGGATCTCAGGATATATAGTACCCGATGGTTTCCGGTTCAATTTTCAGATATGATTGTTCTATATTTACCAAAAATCAATGAAGGAATATATAATAACAAGCTAGTTAGCGTCATGGGGGCCATGTGTTCTTTTTGGTTGGAGTAACCGAAAACAATACCAAAAACAAAGCGGTTAGCTTCCTAGCTACTTACATATACATTAATACATATGTACGACTCTTTAAGTATACGTTGTGTTTCACGGACATGCATGCATACACACACCAACCATATATTAAGATATATAGGATTTGGGCCATGCATTCATTTGATTTTATTGGTCATGATGTACTAATATAATTAATTCAACTTTGTCATATAATTTAACTTTTTAATTAACATTATTTAGTTGGGTGAAAGACCTAGTTAACCAATCTTTTTTTTTTTTAAATCCTACTATGTATGAAAATATATACTCTAATTAATTAGTTCAATTGGTAACAACTTAATGGCAACATTCATATATAGGAATTAGGAAGGCACATAGCTATTATATATTAGTATATATATATATATATATATGCTTTAATATGGTGTCATTATGAAAACTTAGAAATATTTCAATCTTGAGGCCGGGGATAAATTTAGGGAGAGGTGATTTATTTGAAAAAAAAATGGTGAATTTTGAGAAACTAAAAAAATTATGGGAGGATCTGAATAATCCCTCAAAAATTACTACTATAAAATGAAATTTTTTGTTTTTTTTTTAAATATGTGCACATCCAGAGACATATGTGTATGACTCATGAGGCACAAGCATATGACTTTTGAAATTTGTATAGGAGCACAAAAAGAGGAGAAAATCATGAAAAAATTTAAATGAAAGTTAAACACATTATAGAATTGGAAATACATTATATATAGAAAGACATTATAGAAAAAAGTATATCACATAGTGTCATAGTGTTATTCTTTAATTATATCATTTATTTTTTATTAATTAAATAAATAGATTGTAGAACCCAAATCACTGCAGAAAATCACTCAAGAAGATGAAGAATCGAAAATCAATATTAGAGAACACCTAATCCAAAACTTAGATCTAAACCTAAATAGGGAGGAGATAAAAAAAATGTGAGCTTAGTTTGTTTCCTCGTATGAAACTGTCGAGTACGTTTCTTCTTCTTTCTCAGCCCAGAACTGCGAGCTAAAAACATTTCCTTGTGTAATCTAGCCGAGCTTCGTCTGTTTCCTCGGCCCAGAACGCTGAGCATAGACAATTTTCTCGGCCCAGATTGTCGAATGCTTTTGGCCTGAAATCGATTCGCCCCAAAATCAACTCCTATCACCTGTATTGGCATTCAATGTTCCAAATCCAACCTCCTATGACGAAGACAACAACAAAACACACAAAAAGGCTCGAAAAAACACAAAATCGATCGAAATCAATGAAGTTTTCACTATTTCGGTCAAAATTCAAAACCCTAATTTTTTTGTTGAATCATCCGAAATCAATGAAGTTTTTACATTATATATTTATATAAGAGAACATACCTTTGTAGTGCTAGATTGATGTAAATTTTGGCAAAAAAAACTCACTAAAATGGTTAGATCTACAATGACGTTGATGAAGATTTGTTTGATGGGTTGAAGATGAGAAGGGGTTGAAGATGAAGGAGGAAGCCGTAAAAACGGTTAAATGTATTTTTTTTTTGTCTCGGGTCATTTCGTAATTTTATTATAAATAATGAAAAGACTTGACGTAAGTATTTAATTTTCGTCTTGATAATAGACGAAATTTATCTTGCTTTTAAAATTGGTTGATATTTTCAGAAATTCGACCTAAAATTATTGGGTAAATACATAACCACCCATAAATTACTGTACTTTTCACATAACCACCCATAAAAATTTAAATTATATTAAACCACCCATAAATTAGTTATGTTTTCATAAGACCACCCACCCATCAAGCTTCTATTTATTTTGTTTAAAAAATGCTAAAATACCCTTAATTCAAGCTTATTAGTATTTAACACAATGATTTGTTTTCATAAGACTTATCAGTTGTTAAATAATCCGGTTTTATTTTTTTTTTCCTTTTAAAAAATGATAAATTATAATAATAAAATTATTCACGTTCGACTAATTTATCAAATGATATGTATAAGCTTATTTTTTTAAATGATATTGTTCGTAATTTAAGATATGATCTAATTTACCCTTCTTTTAAAGCAATGATATATCTTGTTTTATTTTAGAGCCTATCCATATCTTATTCAACATTTGAAAGAGAGGAGACGGTTAGAAGCTATTGCAAGTATTGACTCTTCGCATTGCAAATCCAATTTAGATATATTGGTTGTACAACTAAAAATCTCATAAAAACTAAGGTAAAATAGTAATTTAATCAAATAATCACATACATCGGGATAAAACTATTACATTATGTATAATTAATAAATTATGGAATCCAAACACATCCTTCATTTACCTTAAAAAAATTTATACCATAAACGACCTTGCCTATTTTGCATTATAAACATAATACAATTGGAATCCAAGCACTAATATACAACATCTTTCCTTTAGAAAGTACAAACAAATAAGCTTGAATTAGGGGTATTTTAGCTATTTTAAACAAAGCAAATAGAGGTTTAATGTGTGGGTGGTCTTATGAAAACAAATCTAATTTATGGGTGGTTTACTGTAATTTAAGTTTTTATGGGTGGTTATGTGAAAAGTAATATAATTTACGGGTGGTTATGTGTAATTTACCCAAAATTATTTGTCAATTTTTACCTTTCTCAAAAAAAAAAAAAAATCAATTTTTACATGGAAGAGGAAGACCCAGTGATAAACCGGGATGTGAATCACCTCTTCATATCAGAAACCCTAGCAAAGTGCAAACCCCGACATTGAGTTCCTCCGATCGCGCTATTTCTCTTAGACCTCGCTGAGCATTTGTCAAGTTCAGAAATGGCGGAATCGGAATCAAAATCGGTTCCCAGTTCCACTGGCAAAGCAGGGGAAGTTTCGCTTAAAGATCAGGGCAATGAATTCTTCAAAGCTGGCAACTACCTTAAAGCCGCTGCAGTTTATACTCAAGCCATTAAGCAGGACCCTAACAACCATACTCTCTACAGGTTTTCATTTCTTCCACCCTTTCGTCTAGTTTCGCCCCTTCCTAATTTTCTATTCACCAAACTAGGGTTTGAAAGTGAAATTGCGCGATTCCTTTCACTTTCCATATCTCCAGTTTGAGTTTGCTTGGTAGTTTGAATGTCGCATTTTGCGAATCTTCACTTGTGGTTGGTTGTTTTTTGCTTTCGTTTTTTCCGTTTGCGGAGATCACAGGGTAATGAGCAAAGAGATTCTCTTGATATAATGGTGGGTTTAGGTTAATTTGCTGTTAGAACGTCAAAAATTAGGTTTGATTCTCAAGCAGCTGAAATCTGAAAGATCTTTGACTGTTTCATTGCCTCTCCTACCACAAGCAGGAATATGTCGATTTTTGGCTGAGAATTTGATGTCCTACCTATTAGTTGATCATTAAAGTAGTTTAGAGGGAGTATGTTGTCTGTTTATCAAAATTTCGCCATTTGTGTTTTACAACAGTCAACACGATGACGTTGATGTATAATGAGATCCTTTAGACTGTGAAATTAGGATCTATGTGTCACCTTTAGGCTTTAGCTATGCTTAAATTTGAACTAATTTGACTTTGCTCAGTTTGATGTAAATGTTGACTATTAAATATGAGTAGATTTGCTAGTGAGATCAAGTATTTGTAGAGGAAATGAATAATATATGGGTTCATATTTGACGATGCATCTTTGATCTAAATTTGAGAATTTAGGCTTCATTGCTAGTTTAGACTGCGATGATTCCCTCGGATTTCAGTAATTTCTGCTAGCACTGTTAAATTACCTTGTGATAAGACTCCGGCATAGAGTAGCAAAAATGTTGAAGTTTTGGGCATATCTAGATGGAAGATAAGACTATGACAGCTTGCTTAATAACTTCACAATCTTGGTTGAATTGATATTTAATGGTCTAGCAGTAACTCTGCAGTGAGGACCTTTTTGTTGGTTGCATACTATTAGCACCTTTAGCTTCTGTGTCTTTGATGCTTGATCATAGGTTCAAATTGATATATACCTCGGTTTAAAATTGTCCTCTTG
Source organism: Persicaria tinctoria (assembly GCA_037127255.1). NCBI lineage: Eukaryota > Viridiplantae > Streptophyta > Magnoliopsida > Caryophyllales > Polygonaceae > Persicaria > Persicaria tinctoria. The sequence continues at coordinate 3,707,904 of JBANSL010000008.1, read as the reverse complement.
TTTATCAGTAACCGTGCTGCAGCTTTTCTGCATCTTGTCAAACTTACTAAAGCATTAGCTGATGCTGAGATGGCGATCAAGCTAAATCCAACATGGGAGAAGGTACACCCATCTTTTGGGATTTATATGCTGCTATTTCAAGCAAGCGAATTGTCAAAGCTGATTTTATATTGATTTCAGGGTTATTTCAGAAAAGGATGTGTTTTAGAGGCTATGGAGCGATATGATGAAGTGAGCTATAGAATTGTCGTAATATTTTTCCATGCCTTTGATATCAACATTAGATTTCCATATCTAAGTCTATGGAATTGAATTCAGGCACTTGCTGTATTTCAAGTAGCTTCGAAGTATAATCCGCAAAGTACTGAGGTATCGAAGAAAATCAAGAGAATGACGCAGCTTTCCAAGGATAAACAGAGAGCTCAAGAAGTAGAGAAGAAGAAATCTAACATAGATATTGCAAAGCACTTAAGTTCATTGAAGACTGAATTGGTGAGTGAAGTGAAAACATTTACCTTGATAACCTGTTATCTTCTACTAAGATCTCATTTGCATGTTATACTAAAAGTATCTTCTAGAGTCATCTGCTGATCCAAGCTTCCTTTTTTAATTTTTTCGAAGATATTAACCTTGATAACATCTATCCAAACTCACTTGGTACTAAGCAGTTATATCACTAATATTGATATCAAGGATGATGAAGTTTAACTATGCTTCCTGTTGCCTTGACTCCATTTCTGAATCTGATTTAAAATGGAGGGATCAACTGCATTATGTTTATCTTCTGTTGGATACTGTCGTAACTTCCGTTGGATTATAGCACACGCAGAAGACTACTAGTTGATTTCATTGTCAGTTATTTGAAAATATTTTGGGTTTCTGACTTAGAAAGCCTAAATATCTTTGTTTTGCAGTCAGAGAAGTACAGTTCTGAAGAAACCCGGAATGATTTATTCTCATTTCTTGTTGAAACTATGGAGACTGCGGTAAAGTCATGGCATGAAACATCAAAAGTGGATCCAAGAGTCTATTTCCTTCTAGATAAGGAGAAGACGGATACTGAGAAATTTGCCCCTGTAGTTAATATTGACAAGGTATTGAACCTCCTTTTCCTTTTTCACATCTACTTATATGTTTTATGGCACATGAGCTCAAAATTTCTCCTACATTTGTCCACCATATTTTTCATTAGAAGTCGACTCAACTCTTGTGATCTATTGTGGCATACAGTGTAAGCACAATAAGAGCCATGCAATATTCTGTTAAATATCACTTAAATTCACCATATATGCATTTGTTCTACTTTATTTTTAGCTGTCTTACCTTCATATCCAACTGACTATTACTTCTCTGTAACACAGGCATTTGAGTCACCCCATACACATAGCAACTGTTTTTCATATATGAGGCAGTATGCAGTGGAATCTTTTGGCCGAGCAGCTTGCTTGATTGCACCCAAGAGTATCATATCTTACCCTCAGGTACTGCTACAAAGTGTTGATATGATACGTTAGATAAATAATTATCTGTAAACATGTATGTTTACACTAAGTTGCTAAGCTAATTTTCAGTGTTGTCTTTAAGTTTCTAATCTATCTCTTGGTTTATAATACGTAGTCAAGAATTTGTGTTTTATGTGCAAGTTTGATCCATACAGCTTAATGATTAAAAATTTATAATGTTAAGAGTGAGCAGTAGGGTTAAACTAAGGCGAGGGACTCGGGGAGAGTGAGCATTCAGCATTATAAATATACTCCAGCTGTCCACTAGAAAAATAGAAGAATTTACACCAATTTGGCTAAATAGTAGATTATACAAGTATTCCTGGCGATCAGCTGATTCTGATTAAGTTCAGAGCATGTGATCATGTTGGATGCAAACGATTAATCATGAACTCATGACCTTTGTATTTGGGTCTTTTCAAGAACTCATGTATGAAATGACATTGATGGTTCGGTCCCTTTTTTTTTTGTTATATTAGTATGCTCATTTGATACGAGTCTCTATTATCTCCCCAGTGTGAAAATTATGCCACTGGAGAATTATCCAGACATTCATATTCTGTTTTGTTAGGTTCATTGAATGGGAATTGTTGCTTTCTGCTGCAGGTCTGGAAAGGCCAAGGATTTAGAAAATGGAAACATGGACAGAGTGATGGCTTCTTTGTTCAGTTTGAGTCACCTTCTTTGCGTAAACTTTGGTTCGTTCCCAGTGCCAATGAAATGGGACAAACTTTGTGCAGGTCATTCTCTTTTTGAACCTCCATTGTCTTTGCACTTATTTATTTTCTGTTCACTTATACTTGTGCTAGAATTCATGTAATCGTTTCACCTGCTAGGGTAAAGAGCTTTTTCTCTTTATGGTGTCATAATGTTAAAGCTTTTTCTGGGTTTGTCTGGGAAGGTTCATCTTTGATACATGTGACAAAGACAGAATTTCTACAAGATAGTAGTTTCTTTATAGTTCTAATTGACACCAGTTTGTTCATACTCTCCTTAGCAAATCATCTGCTTAGCTAGTCTTCTTTCCCACAGTCACCCACATCTCAGTAGTCAGTCCCCACCAGAGTCGTTGAGAAAATAGAGAAACACGTTGCATCCCATGGTACATTTGTTGTTACTGGCTACCGGCTTGATGCATATTTTAACATTAGATTTGCTTATGCAGCAATAATTTGTATATATTCTGTGGATAAGTTGGTGGAAGTTTTCATTATCACATGAAACTCATTGGTTATGATGATACTTTTTTCAGGGATCCAGAAGCTCTGGACATTAGCGTCCATGAAGTTTTTCCGCGCCTTTTCAAGGATGCAACAACCAGTTCTTAACAGGCTTTTGCCCTCTTATATTTGTGATCTGGGATCCACAGCCATGTGCGCAGAACATGGTAGGCACAGTGTGTGAGTGCTCGTATTTGTCTTTGGCAGAAGAGACTCTGCACCATCCTGCATTGACAAAATGGCTGGTGACAACATCATATCTTTTGTACAATAGATTTTGGCTATTGCAATCGACGAAAAAGGAAAGGCACCTTCTATGGCTTTGCACCTTTGCTTGTCAAATTACGAGAGCTTTTTTCCTCAAGTGGTGTGGTCCTTGAAACCATTAGCTGATTCGCGGTGCACTTGTTTGTCGTAAGTTGGTATCAGGGAGTGGAAAGGAAAAAGGAATTTTGCACTTGTTAATTCGGTTATTGCTTGTGTTTTAGATCGTTTTCATGGCACTGTGAAGTTGCCCATCTGAGAATGACTATTCATAGGAAGTGTTTGAAGAATTGGTTGATCACTTGATCTTGTTCCTGCTATTCTATCTGTTTATTTGCTATAGTGAGTGACAACCGACAGGCATAAGCTAGCCACTTTTTCCTCATGCCTTTAACACTCATATCACAGATTACTTGAAGATACTGGTTTATTATCTTCTCATAGACCCCACTTGTTAATTTCGTTTATTGCCTGTGTTTTAGATATCTTTGTCACTGTGAAGTTGTCCATTTGAGAATGACTAGCTGTTGTTCGGAATGCCTTGAGTTCTCATATGACAGTTTACTTGACAATATTAGATCACTGTCTTCACATAGACATCTGACTGTGGTCACACAGTACATCTCTACATCAGCTCGACTGCGTAGACTTATGCTTTCTATTGCATTGCTACATTTACTAGCTGCAAACATTCCTTCTAGCCTTGCTTTCGGGAATGGCCTGCCTATCTCACACATTGTTGTCCTGGGCATTGGTTTCGGCTGCCACAAGGTTCGGCTTACTCATAAGAAATGCACAGCTACATGCTCCTACAGCCTCAGCCATTGTCGCAAGGATCCAGTCGTGGCCTATGGTTTCAATGAACTCCGACTTGAAGAGCTTCTTCATCACCTCATTTCCAGGGTTTGCCAGTGCTAACTTGAGACCTTTCCTGTCCGCTGTCTTCTTCACTTCGCCAAGCATGCTGATGCCGCTTGTGTCTATGCTAGGCACAGCTGTGAATCAAATCAAGTGCCTCATTAAACTTGCTACGACTACGAGATTCGAATGCCAAGGTAATTGAAAGGCTTTTTAAACTCTTTCTATGATAGTTTGAAGAAAAGAATTTTGTGATTTTAGGCCACCAGTTACCACTCATATCTAAAATCACTGCCTGCAAGCTGGGCTCTCCAAAGGATTTGATCCTGTCTTCCTCCTCAGATACCCACCTTATGATTCTGTGCAAAGAAATCAAGTCAGTTGAGATTTCTGAGTTGGGTGTCACCATTGAAGGTCAGTTTAGTTTCAGAGTGACAAACCGTTCACGCAAGTAGTTTGAGCTAGCAAAGTAGATGGGTCCGTTGATCTGGAGGATCAAAATCCCGGGAACATTGCGTGCATAGCGGTACTGCTCGACACTTCTGTACTCAACACTGTTGGCCAAGTTCCCCAGAACAGTTGTCTTCGGCCTTGCCATGAATAGTATGAGCCTTAGTAATGAGAGTGCAACCTGCCATTGTGGTTTTCTTTAGCTTCATGGTATATATATGTAAAATTTAAAGTGCAGTTTTGTGTGTTTTGATGGATTACGCACAGCAAGGCCCAAGCCGGTCTCGACGCTACCGAAGACGACGCCAAGATAAGCGGCGAGGCAGATGAAGAAGTCGAACTTGTCGACCTTCCAGAGATGGACAGCAGCTTGGTAGTCGATGAGGCCGAGCATGGCAGCCATGATGATGGAAGAAAGCACCACAAGGGGAGTGTAGTAGAACAGGGGAGTTAAGAACAACAGCGTCACCATCACCGCAATCGCCATCACAATGTTGGATGCTGCTGTCTTGCACCCGGCATTGAAGTTCACCGCAGACCTCGAGAACGGCCCTGCGCTTAGGTAGCAAGAAGTGCAGGAAGCAGCAACGTTCATGGCACCGAAAGCGATCATCTCCTTATTGCCATCAATGTGGTACCCCTTGAACATGGCGAAGCTCCTCCCAACGGCTACTCCTTCCTACGACACAACAAATCTCAACCTATCAGATGATCAATCTGCCATTCGGTTTGGAACTGAAGGTTTAGCATAGACGAAGATTGGATTACCGCGAGGGCGATGATGCCTGTGATGATTCCTGTTCTGATAGTAGTCATCAAATGTGGGGATCCAAAGGCTAACTGGGTAACTGATATTGGGTTCAACCCTTTCTTGAGATGACCAATCTGCCAATTGAAGGACTCCCATAAGATTTCATGAAATGTGGGTAAATTTGGTGACAGTAAAAATTGACAAGGTAACTGGTTTTTACCACTTGAACACCATGTTTCTCAGCATGGGTAAAGTAGACAAGTAAGCTTCCAAGAATGACAGATGTGAGTGGAGCCATTGCATTTATCCAAAAGAAAGCTGCTCTCTTCTTGCTCTGCATTTCAAGTGTTATTCCACAATCGAAACGGATCTACACGTTGGCTTAAGCTTTTGGGTTATATGTATTTAGTTAGTTTGAAAGAGTATATACTTACATAGAATCTGGTGATGAGCATAAAGAAGAGGAAGCAGCAACCTAAAACTGCACTTTCCCACCTCCACTGCAAATTTGATTAAACATCATACAAATTAAAATTAATTTTATAATGATGGAATTACAAAAGTTACATATGTATCTCCCAAAGAAATTTCATCTAACTAGTGCGTTGAGATAGGTACTTAAAGCAATTAAAGTATTAATTTATAATTACAAGGATCTTTGTGTAAAATTCTCCCTTTTACTGCCACGTTCATCTTTTTTTACCTACTTATTTTTATCCTAAGGCTGTAAAATGATTATGATCACCACAATCAATTGACAAAATTACACACTATAGTTTGCTTATATATGACATTATAAACTTATTTAGGGTAAATAATGACTTATAAGTTAATTTATAAAGCGATGATCGAACCGCGTGGGATTGGGTGAAGACGGAGCGCATGACCGAAACGACGTCGGTTTCATGAGTGAAGTGGGTGAGGCCCAGAATCCCTTTAAGTTGCTGAAGACACACAACGGTGGCTGCCCCAGCCATAAACCCCACTATTGTTGCATGTGATAGCAGATCCACTATAAACCCTAGCCTGCACACCACCCATTATATATCCGTCATGTTAATTATATTTGTCGAATGCGTATGTATGTATGTATGTATGTAAGTCAAGTCGATAACGACCTTAGGAAGCCTAATGAAGCTTGAACTATGCCCGCGAAAAATGTTGCGGTGAAAGCCAAGGAAACATATTCTTCCAGATTGTCATGGGGGCTCACCACCTTCCCCAACATGGTGGTGAAGAGGAGTGATCCCACTGCCATTGTTCCTACTGCTAAATCCCTTGAGGTTCCCAACATCGCGTATATGAGTGGCGGTACCACACTTGAATCTGCACATGTATATATATCCACATCAAATAATGTATAGGATAGTAAAGTGATAGAGTGCGTTGCTCCATGATGCTCGAACATGTACTTAATTGTTATATTTTCTTATCGGTATATATTTTAAATCAATGGGAAAATTTAACAAAATGGTCTGCTCTCAGTTATTGATTCACCAGACTTTAAATAAAAAGACATACAGAGGCCGATGATGGGAGGCAAGCTAGCCAAGCTAGCGTAGCTGATGCCCTGAGGGACAGCAAGGCTGGTGATGGTGATGCCGGCCACCACATCGGCCTTCAAGAACCCTAAAGTGTAGCGAGGGGCCCACTCGAGGAAGGGGACGAAGTACTGGAGGCCTAGCAAGAGGCGTCGCCCAAAGGGCTGCTTCTTGAACTGGCGGAAGGGGTCGTCAGGGAAGAAGGTTTCCTTGAGATTGGATTTTAGGGTTTCGGCGAAGGGTTTGGGAGGAGGGAGGGGCACTCTCAGACCAGTGTTACCAGCAGCTTGGTTGCTTCCCATTTTGATGGAGGAGGAACAAAACTTGAGAGAGGGTTTTATGATTTGGTAATGGAAAGGGCCAGTGGATGAAGGTATTTATAAGTATAGGAGATGCATGGCACATATACACCAATAAAAAAAACCTTATAAATAAACTTAATTAGATACATATATAAAAATAAACGAGCCTTATTTAAAATCTATTATACTTATAAATATATCACCTTTAATAATCTATCCTGCAACTCTATTGGAACATTTTTAGTAACTAACCTATTATTCAAATAAAAAATTAATTACGTATAAAATCAAATATATGTGCATGTATGTAGAACCTTATGGTGTATAATGTTAACAAATCTAGGTCGACATTGAATTAAGCAAATCAATGGATAAGATTAAAAGTAACTTCTGATTATTCAATGGTACGTACATGTGATTATTCGTTAGAATGAAATTATTCGGTGGTACTGTGCGATTATTCGTTATAATGAAATTTATATTTCTTCGCACACAATTTTTTTTTAATTTTATGTCATTGGAGAGACTGATCATTATTAGGGTAATTATCCCATTGTAATTCAGATTTTAGTATGTTTATTTAATTTCATTTTAATGGAGTAGATTTTTACATAGATAATTGATTTAATTTTTAAAATATTAAATTAATATATTTTTATCATAACTTATACTAGTCTATAGCACTCTCACATCCCGGATTATAAAATAATGGGTGGCACATCCTGACAATGGTCAAAACTGACCCTCATCAAAAAATTTAAAACTAGTTTAATATGGTTAGTAGACAATGGGTAGTCAATAAATTCATGCATATGGAAGGCCAACTAGTTAACAACAACAGCTATTAGTAGCAAGGATGAATACCCTGTTATTACAAAAATGGAGGAAACAGTCAGTGACTATATTATAGGAGGGAAATGGTACGTGGGTGGAAAAGTTAAGTACAACCCTTCCACAAAGCATAGTAAAAGACATATTGGACATTATACCAACAAATCAATTTGAGGATAAATTTTACCGGTGGTCGGACAGAGAAGAGTGGTTCACAATGACAAGCGCCTATAAACTAATCACGTATGTCTCATAACATAATGGAAAATGATGAGAACTCATGGATTTGGAAATTCAATATCCCCCCTAAGGTTAAAAACTTCCTTTGGAAACTGAGTCAACAAGGACTCCTAACAGCAACCCGATTCACACAAAAAGGAGTCTCTCGATCCCATCGACTTGTAGTCTCTGTAACCATGCAACTGAGGATGATACGCACATCTTCTTAGAATGTAAATACAATAGTATCCAACCATCATTGACAACGGATATCCGCCAAGCCATTAACAACATGATTGCACACTCAAGAGAAATTAATCCTATCTTAGCGCTATTGGGCAACAAATTAACGAAAACATAAAAGGAAATATTAGCTTTTACCTGGTGGACAACATGGTACGTTAGAAACCAATTTATATTATACTTATAAATATATCACCTTTAATAATCTATACAACTCTATTGGAACATTTTTAGTAACTAACGTACGTAGTATTATTCAAATAAAAAATTAATTATGTATAAAATCAAATATATGTGTATGTAGAACCTTATGGTGTATAATGTTAACAAATCTAGGACGTCGACATTGAATTAAGCAAATCAATGGATGAGATTATAAGAAACTTATGATTATTCGATGGTCTATGTGATTATTCGTTAGAATGAAATTATTCGGTGGTATTGTGCGATTATTTGTTATAATGAAATTTATATTTATGCGCACACAATAATTTTTTAATTTTATGTCATTGGAGAGACGGATCATTATTAGGGTAATTATCGCATTGTAATTCAGATTTTATTATGTTTATTGTCATTTTAATATACATTTTTACATAGATAATTGATTTAATTTTTAAAATATTATATTAATATATTTTTATCAGAACTTAACTTATACAATACTATAGCACTCTCACATCCTGGATTATAAAAGAATGGTTGGTGTATCCTGATAATGGTCAAAACTGATCATCCTTATCGAAAAATTTAAAATTGGTTTAATATGGTATGTGGGCAATAAGCAGTTAATAAATTTCTGAAAGGACAACTAGTTAACAACAACACCTATTAGTAGCAAGGATGAATGCCATGTTATTACAGAAATGGAGGAATTGAAACAGTTAGTGACTATATTATAGGGGGGAATGGTGGGTGGAAAAGCTAAGTACAACCCTTCCACAAAGCACAGTAAAAGAATATTGGACATTCCATTACCAACAAATCAATCTGAGGATAGATTGTACTGGTGGTCGGACAGATAAGAGTGGTTCACAACGACAAGCGCCTATACACTAATCACGTTTCATAACATAATGGAAAATGATGAGAACTCATGGATTTGGAAAGTCAATACCCCCCTAAGGTTAAAAACTTCCTTTGGAAACTGAGTCAACAAGGACTCCCAACAACAACCCGACTCACACAAAAATGAGTCCCATCGACTTGTAGTGTCTGTAACCATGCAACTGAGGATGATACACACTTCTTAGAATGTAAATACAATAGTATCCAACCATCATTGACAATGGATATCCGCCAAGCCATTAACAGCATGATTGCACACTCAAGAAAAATTAAGCCTATCTTAGCACTATAGGGTAACAAATTAACGAAAACAGAAAAGGAAAGATTAGCTTTTACCTGGTGGACAACATGGTACGTTATAAACCAAGTTATATTTCGGCATGAATCACCACCGTCACAAGAAGCCATCAAACAAATAACTAGGATGCATATGGAAAACTAGCTGAAAAACCACCACCTATGAACAAATTAAAATTTCAATGAAAATATAAATTACGCCAAAACAACTAACCATAGGACCGAGAAAAATCCTCAACGAAAAACAATAAGATGGAATAAACCTCCTCTGGGCACATTCAAACTAAACTTTGATGGATCAACTCTTGCGAATTACAACAACTCAACTGGTTATATTATTCGAGATTGAGAGGGTCGACCCATTCACATTGGCAACGACAAGATAGGCAACCAGACCCCCCCCCCCCCTAAGGGCAGAAGTCATGGCTCTAAGACAAGGCATTACCCAGTCATTGCAGCTGGGTATAAACAAATTACATATTGAAGAAGACTCCCTAATAATCATAAATCACCTTAAAACACAAACCAAATGTCCTTTATGTCAGACATTAAAATCCTTCTGTCGAGTGTGAGAGATGTGTTTTTCTCTCACGTATCCCGTCATGTCAACATAGTGGCTGATAAGGTTGCACACCTTTGCCGCTCTCCGTAAGTGGCGGCTGCATGCAGGAATTGTTTGATTTAAATAGGAAAAGGTAAGGAATGGGGTTTGAGAACCCATGACCTCTTGTATCCCTTTTCTTTCCTTCCCTTCTTTACCAACTAAGCTAGACAACTTTAGTATTATCTTTCACATTTTTTTTTTATTTTTTTACCTTTTAAAAAAAAATATACTACGAAATTCCGACGCCACCCGAACTCTTACCTAATCAAAAATAAAATAAAATAAAATAAAATAATAATAAAAAATTATAGCAATCCAATTTACCTGAGCCGATCGATCAAAAGACAAGAATATAAAAGAAGAAAAGAAGGATACGCTCTCTCTGGCCAACACGTACACTTGAAAGCTAGTCGTCATATTTATATATAGTATTATACATTCATAGTTTCATACCAATCCTCCACTTTTCTAATTAAGGTTGAAATTTTTTGGTGATGAATTGTTACTGTATATACATATTATATGCAGTCCAACCGCAATGGAAATATTGTAGAAATGCGTTTAATTATGAAGAAATAATTAATATTATTCGAGTGCTAATTTTCGAAAATCTCTGGTTAGATCTAACAAAATGAGAATCATGATTGATTAATTTAATTTAAGATTAATAAAGTATTTGAAATCCACTTTTTAACACTAACAAGCTCATTAATATATTCTCACTCAGAGCATGATCTGAGAGGTCATCAATCATCATGCATGTAATTTTTTTTCAGAATTTATAAATAGAGTATTTTTGAATTACCTATAAAAAAATCGACCTATCAAAGTCCGACTCGGACATATTACTGGAGATCGTGTGAACAGAGCATACAAACGTACCGATCGAGTGATGTTTCATTCTAAAATCAATTGGCAATAGAAGGAGTAGTCAATCGACTCATATACTAGAGTTTGTTAAGTTCAAATTTCGATATAGGACATTACTTTTGGTAAGAAATATCATAATTCACTACCGAAATCTAAAACATCAAATTAAATATATTAAAACATCAAATATCTTCTTCTTTTATTAACATTCTTTTATATTTTCTTACTCATTAATTACCAATAATCAATAAGAAAAATTCTAATAAATATCATAATTATTAATTCGCTACATAAATATAAAACAGCAAATTAAATATTCAAACATCAAATATTTATAATCGAAAGATATATTTCATGTTTTTTAATAATCTAAATATATATACTTATTGATTTTCAGAAAATAAATTGTAATATTTTAAAATATATATACATGTGCTACAGTAGTAGGTAGATCATGAATATTCTTGATGTGGCCATATATATACCACAATAAATGTATACAATGCATATCACATGTTAATTTTTTTGATTGATGGATTCATTGACACATATTTAATTTCCCTGCAATATTCCGCCTAAAATTGAATTTTTGGATAAAGTAAAATAAGGTTTGAACTTTTTGTCACCCTTCACCAAACCAACTGAAATAAAAGATAGTGGGACGTGTTGACTCATGAGAATAATTGGCAACGAATCTTTGCCAAATTAACAACCGAGGGATCTTATAAGAAAAAAATTGTTAAATAAAATAGCGATTAATAATACCTTTTTATTTCATCATAAATTAGTCCAACACTTCTGTTCTGAGTCATCGAGTAGCATAAAATGATTATAAATTATAAATTAAGATGGGTGATAATTGAGATATTTGGAAATGTATATGTGAGTATCTGACCTTGATAAGAAAATATATATTCTTTTTCATAAACTCATAAAAAAGTAGAGTTACTTCAAAATTCCCTATGTATCCTGTAATAAAGGCTCTGTTTCCTAACGAATAAATATTGATGTGGTAACTAAAGTTGATGAGATAATTAAGATTAATGAGTTATTTATGTAAAATATATATTAAAGCAAATTATTTAATGAGAGAGGAAATGGATATTTGATACAAACTAGTTAATGAGAGAGAAAATGGATAAAAAGAAAAGTCTCGAAAAGCTTGGGATAAGTAACTTGTTATAACAGAGAGGAAATATTCAAGAGCAAAAACAAACAGATTTAGAGTGGTTTACAAATAACGTGTTGGCTAATCCACATCAGAAGAAAAACTGATTTTATTATGAGATAAATAAGGTTTTCATAGTATACCCTTGAACCCCTAATATCGGTCAACAAATAAATTCAAGACATATTAACATAATTGTTAAAAGTCCAATTTCAAAAATATATTTTTATTTCATTTAAAACTATATAATATTAAAATTAAAACTTTCAATAATAGTTACTTATATGCTACTAAACAAAGCCTTAATTAATTAGCAATTTTTCACTGTAATAAGCTCTCATAAACTTACAAATTAAAATCCCATCTATGAATTTAAGCCAGTATTAATGACTTGACTCATAAGCAATGTTCTAAAAAACGCTTGCCGGATGCTCGGCGGCTAGATAGGGTCAAGGGTCTAGGCGGATTATGCGGGGTCTAGGTGGATTTACTATTTTGAGATCGATGTATTTTTAATCCTAGGTCATATATATTCAATACGTATATAAAATAATAAAGTTTATAAACAAATAAACTTTAATTAATAGTCTAGGCGTTAACAACAGGAGTTAGGTCGCGGCTCCCTCCTCTCTCTAGAATTTCAAGAAAGAGGGAGAGTCCTAAATTCGGCTTTGTCCGGCCCTAACTCGGTTTCGGCTGCTCCAACCCTGCCTAGTCCGCCTCGGCGCCACTGCGGTGTTTCCCCTCCACCTGGTTTAGGCTTGGTTTTTGCGATGTGTCGGTTTTGGTACAATCTAATCTCGATAATCCCTTTTCGATTTTCGCCAGTCTTATCTGACGGTTGGCATCGGTATGCTGTCAATCTCTGAATTGATTTAGGGCTTATGTTGATTGGTGTCTCGTTCCCTCCGCTGCTACTGCTCGGTTTGGACTGACCCTTCTAACCCTTCTCTCTAACCTGCTCTGCCTTTCTCCTCGGCTGTCTGCCCTCTCTACTGGCCGCCTCGGTGTGGTATTCAGGTCGCCGACCTCTGGCTCGCCACTGGTAGCCACTCGCTTTCGTCCCTGTCGGCTCCGACCTGCTGACATCTCTCGCCGGTCCTCGAGCATGTGGATTGATGGTCTTCCATCGTCTCTGCCGTCATCGGCGATGACTCGTCGCTCTCCAGCTTGTACCCTTTCTCTTCTTGGGCCCGTGTTGGCCCGAGGTGGTTTTGGTATGGGCACGCCTTGGGCCCAAAGGAGCCCGTGGAACAATTATAAATAAATAAACAAACAAACAAATAAAATTTTATTATAATCCGGACTGTTGTGTATTTTCTTATGTCTAAATAACTCACGTTTGGGTTTATGGTGCGTTTCGAGTCTGGTGGTGTCGCTCTACGGTTTAGGGGGTCGGCTTTTCTTCTTCGGTTGATGGGGTTCTGGCTGTTCGGAGTCGGGTCAGGCTGGGGTCATGGCAGTGTGTATCGTGGCATCTCCTTTTCCCGGAAGGCTGCTTCTTTGGAGGTTCATCTTCACTGCTCACAGGTTGCTCCTGATGTACTGCTGGCCTGCGTTGTTGCTGTTAGGTGGCGCTTGGCTCCGTTCGTTCGTCTACATACGTCCGCATCTCGTCCGGTTTAGTTGGGCTTGGTTTCTCCTTGTATAGCTCTTGTGCTTGTCTCTTGCACCTTTGTTGTATTTTGTATCTTTATGACGGTTTCCGTCTGCCGACTTGTCGGCCTTCGAGATCCAGGTTTGTCTGGCCTCAAATTATTTCCTAATAAAAAAAGAAAAAAAAAACAAGAGTTAGGTCACGAGTTAGAGGACTATGGGAGTGAGGGATCAATAGTAAGAGAGTATATAGGTTGAGAACTAAGAGAGAGATCGACATGTGGGGATTTTAGGAGTTAAAACCTCAAAATGGTTTTTTTTCCCTAACTCGCCAAACCCGCAAGGTCGCCAAGACCTTGCAAGTGACCTTCAAGGGTCTAGACGACTAAACTCAAAGGTGGGGGACCTTCAAGGGTCTAGACGGGGTCTAGGTGGAGGCCCAGACCTTTTTTTGAAACAGTGCATGCTCTTAAGTGGGGCTAATATCTACAACTTAAAAAAATTAAGCTATTTTTTGGCACTAACTCACAATTAGGGTATCTTCCATGAATTTGGCCTTTCATCTTTCGAAAGAATATTAACCCTCACTGGTTAACTACTTCCTAAGATACAAACAAAACTGGATGAAACCTTCTCTTCGACCACCTAGCCAGGTAGCTTCCATTTTTAATTTTTTTATATACTTCGTATTCAACTTCTCACTCATTAGTTCAGAATATATATGGGTGTTTGAATTAAGTTCTATCAGTTTGTGTTACTGCTTTATCTGATGGTGTTAGGATCTTAGTCATGTGTTTTTTTAATCCATCTTCGTTAATTTGTTTACACTTGTGTGTATATTGTATGTGGTAATTAATACCTAGGTTAATCGAAAACACCATTTCGACATAGTTGAGGAAAAAATGCGTACAACTAGATTCCCAAATTATATTATGAGTGGAATACATTGAAGTTGTTGTTGTTCTTGTTCATAAATAATATGGATTAGCAACGGAACCAGAAATTAAAATTCTGATGGACTAATAGGCTCATATACACAAAATTTTCATTAACAAAACTCTATTCTAATAAACAAATACATAATAGGCTTATATTTATTTACTAGTGTGTGTCCCGTCTCGTGCACTTATAAGTATTTGAGGACAAGAAGCTTCACATTTTTCTGATACAAGGCAAAGATTTGGGGTGGGGCCGCCCAAGAGGGTCTTGTCGGACGATGTCAACGTTCTCAGCTGGAGCACGCTCTTCAACAAACGACGAGGAGAGATCAATATACGTCAGCGCGCCTATCAGCTACTCGATTCCCCTCGCTGAAGGTGTGTGAGAAGATGTCACTCTCAAAGACACGACAAAGACCGAGGGCATCCGAAATCGCCATCTCGATTTCCCAAGGGCATTGCCAAATCCCCTTCATGACATTGATCACAGTCATGCAACCGCCCTCCACCTCAAGACGAGAGAAACCCCTCTTAGTAGCTTCCAAGAGTCCAGCCTGAAGACCAAGACACTCCACTTGAACAACGGAAACCTTCCCATGACAGCGGGCACCACAAGAGAGGACTGCCCCCTGACTCGTGAATAACAAAACCAGCAACAACAAGACCCGTCAAAATTGAGCTTCACAAATCCCTCGGAGGGTTTTTTCCATTTTATAAGTTTTTGTTTTTAATTTTGCCCTTTTTTGGCGGGAATTTGGTTTCATAATCTCCGTGTCGTCTTCTTATTCCTCAGTCTGTGCTTTTCTCCAACGTATGTAAGTATGTAACTCTTAAGTCACAATTATCTACTTTTCATTTGAAATATCTTTTACGGGAATTTGGTTTCATAATCTCCGTGTCGTCTTCTTATTCCTCAGTCTGTGCTTTTCTCCAACGTATGTAAATATGTAACTCTTAAGTCACAATTATCTACTTTTCATTTGAAATATCTTTTAAAAGTTAAATATATTGAATCACGGTGGGTCATCCGACGTGGGGGACACGCACGCCAAGCGCACATGCGCCAATCAAGCCGAGCAGGGTTCCATCCTAAAACCAATTAGTATGGGTAGCCCACCGATTTATATGTAAGGCTTGGATTCACATTCTAATTAATGTGGGACACTCCCACAACTCATATTCTCCGCATACTGTAAGTATAATCTCAAGAGTTACTTAACATGCAACTCTGGATAATCCGTTTATTAATAAACCCTTCTATAATTGGAACTGTTTTAATTAAATCAAGTGAACCAGCAGAAATCGAAAACGCACTACTACCACCCACTTCGATATATATTATATATGATGATTTGTAGGGTTTTTCCATGGGGTGTGATCATAATTAGTGTATCCACTAGAATAAGGTGAAAGATTCAATTATTGAATTATATTGTACTAATATAACAGTTAAAAAAAGCTACATTATAGAGTATCATACAAGCTTCGATCATCTTCCACCTTAATTTTTCACTGTTCCAGGCCTTATAATATTCAATTATACACCACTAGATCCTCATATATGTATTGTTTACAACTATTTTAAAGACATCACACATGGCTCAAGTTTTGTGTTATAGTTAGTGCAGTTTATATCGACCACATGACCCACGGGGTCAGATATGAATTTTCTGCAAGTCATCTCATACCTGACTGTATTTCTAATATAATTTAAACCCAGAAAATAATTCATATCTCACCCCGTGGGTCATGTGGTCGAAAAAAATGCAGAACGAAATAGATTTAGACCATCTTCAGTTTTTTCAAAATTTCTCCAAACAAAATACATATTTTTGTTTTAACTCCAACTGCTTCCCCTTTCTTCGAAAATGCTGCAGATTTAGGGAAGTCTTTCTAGTTTTTCTACTGCTTTCAAATTTTGGAGAATGAGATGGAGAATCTGTTGGACCAAAAAACGCCTAAGAGCATCTCCAATAGTTTCTCCATTTGGGAATTTCGGAGTTTTTGGAGAATTTTGAGGTATTTTTTTATCCAACATATTCCCCATTACATTCTCCAAAATAGAGAAGCAGCAGAAAAAATAGAGAGGATTTACTAAATCTGCAGCATTCTTCAAACTAAATGACTATCCAAATCTTTGAAATTGAAAAGCCGTTGGGGTTAAAACAAAAATAATTTGAAGAATATCCATTTTGTTTTCTTATTTTGGGAAAATTTTAGGGAACCCTTTGGAGATGGTCTAATAAATGTGAAGAATAAGAATCGATACTCGACAACTTTACAATATTTATTTTTTTAAAAAAATCGATACTTTCGTTCAACCGATAAACATGTTGAGACTAGAAGAACACAAAACTCATCTGCACAGCTCACTCGGTCGAGTGATGTTTATTCTCAATCGAGTGACATAGCCGAGTGCCTTGTGTGTTCTATTGTATTGAGCAGCACATGCTTGTCACGTGACCAGTTAGTTTAAATTCCCAAATATGTTGTAACAGAACTTACTTCTTCCTTCTCTCTTCAATTCAATTCAGAGCTTTTCGGTTGTGGTTTTAATGGCGTATGCTCTCTTCCTCTAAACTCTGTTCTTCGATTCTCAAATTGTGAAATGGTATCAGAGCTTCTGTAGCTCTATTTCATTTTTCTGGTATCTTCTGGTTGTCGAATTTGTGAGACAATCATCCAAGCTTCTTCCGCTCGAAATCTCTTTCTCAAAAATCCGATTCTTGATTGAAGAATGGATCCCCAAAACGAAGTGAATCAACAAAACGAAGCAAACCAACAGAATCTGAATGATGTTCTGTACTTGCATCATTCAGATCATTCAAGCTACAATTTATCTACGCAATTGTTGAGCGATACGAACTACAATCATTTGAGCCGAGCTGTTGAGGTTTCACTGGTTGCAAAGAACAAGATGGGACTCGTCGATGGCAGCTTCCCAGTTCCAGATCTTGGATCACCGCAATATCCACAATGGAAGAGATGCAACAGAATGGTTGTCGTCTGGATCCTTCATTCCGTCGAAAAAGAAATTGCTGAAACCTTGATCTACTTCAGGACTGCGCGTGAGATGTGGGAAGAGCTCAAATTGAGGTTTGGTTCTCCGAATTGCACACGCCTCTATCAGGTACAAAAGAAATTATTCAACATTTCTTTAAGTGGATCTTCGATCTCATCGTATTTCACTAAATTCAAGAAGCTGTGGGACGAATATTTGGATCTTGTCGATATGCCTACATATACTTCTTGTGGATCTGTCAATACTGTGTCTAAATTGCTTGCAAGCCAGCAAGTAATTCAATTTCTTGTCGGGTTACCTGATTCATACAATGGAATCGATCCGAACCAATATTTTGTGTATGAAGCCTACTCCTACTATGGGAGAGGTTTATCGGATGCTTCTTGATGAAGAAAGTCAGAGGGGATTGAATAATGCTAGTTCAATCAATGAGAATGCAGCTGCATTCAATGCTTTTCAGAGAAACAATAAGAATAACAGTCACAATGGTGGTCAGTTTCCTCGTTTCAATGGACAAAAGGGAGGTTCTCGGTTAGGAAATCAGGGATCTCAGTCCTATGGCTCTTCTGGGAGTCAGTCTAACAATCAGAATGGACAAAAGAGTAAAGGGAATTATTTTTGTGATCACTGCAAAGTGGCTGGTCATTCCATCAGTAGATGTTTCAAAATACATGGTTATCCACCAAATTTCAAAGGGGAAAAGCCAAAGAGGTTTGTTGCTAATGTGTCTATTGATGAGGGTGCTGATGTTGCAACTGCTCCAACTTTAACAAAAGGGCAATATGATCAGATTTTGGCTTTCTTGAGTAAGCAAAGCAGTAGTGAGGACACTAATATGCTGGCAGGTAACAATTTTTGCTTTAATGTGCAAGGTAATGTGTATAACTGGGTAATAGACAGTGGTGCCACACATCATATATGTCCTAATCTTTCTATGTTTAGTTCTTACAAAGTTTTTTATATGCCCAGTTATATCACTATTCCAAATGGTCAACAGTCTAAGATATGTCATGTTGGTTCTATTTGTTTACAAAACAAGATTGTTCTTCATAACGTATTACATGTTCCTGACTTTGCTTACAATTTGTTATTAGTGAGAAAGTTTGTTCATGACTTGAATGCATACATGTTATTTACACCTTCTTGTTGTCTGATCCAGGACCCTTCAATGAACAAGCCACTGGTGCTTGGTGAGGTGTCCAAAGGATTGTACTTGACTTCTGTGGATTCCAGTCATGACCTTGTTGATAGAACTGCTTCTAGGATCTTGTCTTCAGATATACATGATGATCTATCTGGGAATATGTTGTGTACTCATGCTTTAAGTGTTGTATCTCTGGAATTGTGGCACTGCAGATTGGGACATGTTCCTTTTGATCAAATGTTTCATTTTGATTTTCTTAAAGATCTAACTAGGAATTCTAAGCCCCATGTATGTCATGTTTGTCCTCGTGCAAGACATCACATACATTCTTTTCCTGTTAGTTCAATAAAATCTTTGCATTGTTTTGAATTGTTACATGTGGATATATGGGGACCTTATAAAGTTCCAACTCATAATGGTTTTAGATATTTTCTTACAATTGTGGATGATTTCTCACAAGCAACTTGGACTCATCTTGTTGCTTCTAAGGGTACTGTGTTTTCTGTTCTGAAAACATTTATTCAATTTGTTGCTACTCAATTCAACACTAAGGTAAAGGTGATAAGGACAGACAATGGGAGTGAGTTTTGTAGTTCTGAAGCTCAACATTTCTATTCAGAAAAAGGTACTCTCCATCATACAACATGTGTGTACACTCCTCAACAGAATGGGGTGGTTGAACACAAGCACAAACACTTATTGGAAACAGCTAGAGCTCTATTATTTCAATCCAAGCTTCCAATCAAATATTGGGGAGAATGTCTTCTTACTGCTACTCATCTCATTAACAGGTTTCCTTTAACATCTCTTCAGTTCAGAACTCCATATGAGATTTTATTTCATAAACTTCATGATTATTCACTATTAAGATCTTTTGGATGTTTGTGTTTTGTAAGCACATTGAAGGTTGACAGATCAAAGTTTGACCCACGTAGTTTGCCTTGTGTGTTTATTGGTTATCCACATGGTCAAAAAGGGTATAAAGTCTTAGATTTAACATCTCACAAAATTTTTGTTTCTAGAGATGTTAAATTCTATGAACACCAGTTCCCTTTGCACAAAATCAACTTTGATACTCAGTCACCACTTCCCAACATCACCACTGACTTGCCTGATCGAGCATATATTTTTTCCAAATGCTGAGATTATTGCAGAGAATGTTGTACCACAGGACAATTCAGTTCATGATCAATTAATGGTTCAACATCCATCTCCACAACCTCAACCTGTTCCAGAGATCCCACAAGGTTTAAGGAGATCAACAAGGACAGTA
Source organism: Persicaria tinctoria (assembly GCA_037127255.1). Classification (NCBI taxonomy): domain Eukaryota; kingdom Viridiplantae; phylum Streptophyta; class Magnoliopsida; order Caryophyllales; family Polygonaceae; genus Persicaria; species Persicaria tinctoria. The sequence goes on along the minus strand of JBANSL010000008.1, from coordinate 3,687,743 downwards.
AGGGCACCAGCTCACTTACAGAACTATATATGTAATTTTGGTTCTCACCAAGAACAGTTTCCACTTTTATCTGGTTTCACTGACTCTTTCTTATGTCTCTCAGCTACTTTACCTTGCACATATGCTTTGATTGAGCCTAAGTCTTTCACCAAAGCATCTAAAGATCCCAAGTGGGTTGAGGCAATGGATAAAGAAATTGATGCTCTTCAAACTAACAAAACCTGGATTTTAGTTGATCTTCCTGCATGCAAGCAACCTATTGGATGCAAATGGGTGTACAAAATTAAGCTTAAAGCAGATGGATCCATAGAAAGATACAAAACACGACTTGTGGCAAAGGGCTACACTCAACAATATGGGATTGACTATGATGAAACTTTTTCACCAGTGGTAAAGTTATGTATTATAAGAGTTGTACTCTCAATTGCTTTAAACAAAGGTTGGGATTTATTCCAACTAGATGTCAACAATGCATTTCTTCATGGAGATCTCCATGAAGAAGTGTATATGACTATGCCTCAAGGTGTTTCAAACCCATCTAATAAAGTTTGTCTATTGAAAAAATCTTTATATGGGTTGAAACAAGCTTCAAGGCAATGGTTTAGCAAGTTTTATATTACCTTATTAGATTTTGGTTTTACACAATCAAAATTTGATCCATCTTTATTTCTTTCACATAAAAATGGTCATTTGACAATAGTTGTTGTCTATGTAGATGACATTATCCTCACAGGTTCTAATGTTAGTCAAGTTAAAGCTCTAAAGAGTCATCTTCATGATCTTTTCAAGATCAAAGATCTAGGAAGACTCAACTACTTTCTGGGCATACAGGTTACACACAGTGATGAGTGCATTGTGTTAAGCCAAAGGAAGTTCTGTTCAGAGATCATCAAGGAGGCAAATCTAGAAGACAACAAGACCTGTGTTACACCACTACCTATAAATTTCAAATTACATTCTTCTGATCATAATTGTTTGATATCTGATCCCACTAGTTATAGAAGTTTAGTTGGAAAGTTGAGTTACTTAACCAATACACGCCCAGATATCTCATTTTCCATACAGGTTCTAAGCCAATTCTTACAAGCTCCGGACAAAACTCATCTGGATGCTCTCCATCATCTCATCAGATATGTCAAAGGCACAATCAACTATGGGATCAAGTTACAAAAAGGGTCTTCAATCAAGCTCCAAGCCTTCTCAGACAGTGACTGGGCTTCTTGTCCTTCAAGGAGGTCTGTCACTGGTTATGTGGTGCTATATGGCAGCAATCCCATCTCATGGAAGTCAAAGAAACAGCCAACAGTTTCAAGGAGTTCCTCTGAAGCTGATTACAGGGCTATGAGCCAAGCTGCAACTGAAGTAACTTGATTGGTTAACTTGTTGTCTGAGTTGGGGGAATCTGATCTGAGGCCAGTCACCCTCCATTGTGACAACAAATCAGCTCTTCAGATTGCAAGAAATCATGTATTTCACGAAAGGACAAAGCACATAGAGATAGACTGCCACTTCACTCGAGAAAAGGTTTTGGAAGGTTTGCTCCAACTCAGTTATCTGCCCACTGAGAATCAATTAGCTGATGTCCTCACCAAAATCATCCCTGTTGTGCATCACAAAGAGCTGCTCTCCAAACTGGGCATGTACCTTGAAGACCATCCTCCAGTTTGAGGGGGGATGTTGAGCCTAGAAGAACACAAAACTCATCTGCACAGCTCACTCGGTCGAGTGATGTTTATTCTCAATCGAGTGACATAGTCGAGTGCCATGTGTGTTCTATTGTATTGAGCAACACGTGCTTGTCACGTGACCAGTTGGTTTAAATTCCCAAATCTGTTGTAACAGAACTTACTTCTTCCTTCTCTCTTCAATTCAATTCAGAGCTTTTCGATTGTGGTTTTAATGGCGTCTTCTCTCTTCCTCTAAACTCTGTTCTTCGATTCTCAAATTGTGAAACATGCTAGCTCTAAGGAGACTCACTCGATATTGTTATCATTTAGGTTGAGATTATTCATATGAATATGTACATCTGTAACTGGAATTTTGGAGTTTGAAAATATTCTAGATATAGATTATTACTACATTTTTTGTTCAGTCTTCAAAGATCGAATATTATAAGGTCGAGATTCGAACCATGGACATAAGGGATCTAACATCTCATTTCATCTACTGAAGTACCTATAAAAGTGGCCGGTGATTTGGTAGGTGTAGATTGGCTAAAAGTTGTACCTATACGAGTTCATAATGTTATGTAGAGACTAATGTCTATGGTGTAATCTCTGGTGATCGATATCTAGGGGTTTTCGAATTTCGATCCCTTCAACGAAATGCCTTGAAAGATCTCTTTGAATTGAAGTGTTTTATATCAATCCAATATAAATCGAGATTCGAAGACAAAACCATTGGGGTTTTATCAGTGCAAGAGATCGTCGAATCCTTGCTTTTGGCCTCATTTGGATCTCAGTGTTCATCACTTCATCTCCCTTTCCACTTACACCACACAATAGATTCTCTTTGTCCATCTTTATTTTCGATCTAACCTTTCATTTTTGTACATTCGAATTGAGGCCTACATATTCATAATTCATCGATCAATATACGACGCCGTCACCTTTTTTTTTTATAAAGCATAACGGTAATATGAGAGGGCTCCTTTAACTCAGTGGTAGAGAAACGGTAGCGCTATACTAAGACGTAACTCATCGGTTTAAATCCTTCATTGGTCGATTTGTAATTTGGATATTTGGACGTTTTTTTGGTTGATCTTGCGTTTTTTTAGTAATTAGGCTGGCCCGATCATGGGTCGGATCCGCTGGGTCAACGGGTCGATCCGGCGGGTCACGAGTTGGGAAGTCATGACCCGAACTCAAATCCGTGAAGAGGCGGTTTGGCAGGTCAGGGTGACCTGACGGGTCACGGGTCTCGATTTTTTTAAAAAAAATTTAATCCAAAAACAGCTTTTTTCAAAAAAAAAAAAATTTGTCGACTTGACGGGTCAACGTGGCGGATCAACCCCACGGGTCATTTGTTTAAAACTCTCGACCCTAGCTAATTCGAACTCGTGATCGACCCACCATGATCCCGGATCCGTTGAATCACGAGTTGACCCGTGACTAGTGAACAGGATGATGCATTCCCAGCTAATAATATTGAGTGCATTTACTAATAGCGGTAATGACTATTTGAAATGTACGTAGAAAATTGAAAAAAATTGACTAGGTATCCAATCAAAACAAAAAACTGGACATCTGATATGAATAGATCGAATAAAGTATGTGAAGTGCATATACAGTACTTAATAATACTAATACCTGGTCCAAAATCTACTTGAACGTTACTGTTGGATTCAACCCACCATTAAAGAAGAGTCGAGGTTCCCTTCTCTCTTTGTTCAACTTTCCTACAGTAGTGTTCATCGGATGTGACAAATTTACTTTATATTTTGGATATATTAATGAATTGAATAAAACCATATAAACATATTATCATGTTTTAATTTGGAATGGTCGAAGAAAGAAATTAGGGTTTGATACCAAAAGGATTTCAATATACGTTGATATGTAGTGGTTGTGATCATATATATTATATTTCGAATTTGAATTATGGTGGAAAAATGACCGAAGTGTCTCTAGTGAGAAGACATCAACCTCTTAAATGATAATATAGTATCTGATCTGAATTTAGAGCGACTGAACCTGAAAACCACCGCAAAACCATCATTAGTTGAGCAGAAGAAGAGACCACAACTTTCGGCTTCACTCGAATATGGTCCTTTAAAACACCATCAGTACTGTAAGACGAATCCAATCCACATCAAATGGTTGTTGTTGCAATTGAACCCTCATTGGAGGAAGGACAATGCATTATACATATATGTAGTTTGCGAAATTGACTTAATTCCTTGTTTTTTTCTTTAATAAAAAAATCATCATGTATTCAAACTCGATCATCTGCCTCGATTAAGAAAGGTTGTTAACCCTATACACTAGATTAAAAAAAAAATCGATCTCACCATCGTGAAAAGTTGTATGGTATTTCAATTTTTAAAAGTATTTGTACATCTTTGAAGATGAAATTAATTTGTTTTCCATTATTATTATTATTATTTAAGGAAAAAACAATTACGATCTAAACTCTTATCTTTTATCTTTTTTTTTTTGTTTTGTTTATATCATGACGGTAGTTCATCAACCAATTAGTTCAGCTCTCAATTTACCTGACATATTCGATATTTCAAATTGCTTTAAAAAACAAAAAATTGGTATTAAGATATGGGCAACCGCCCCTAGCTAGCTATAGTGATATTTGAGTTGACCTATCCTGACTACTCGTTGAAGCAACATGTTAAATGGAGATTAATGGGGATAAAATAAAGGCCTTCGTTATGTCACATTCTTACATATTTGACTTATTTTCGGATTGGGATACTTTTGTTATTTAAAAATAAAAATAAAGAGTAGTCCAACTGGTCCCAAACATTTGAAATCGGATAAACTTAATGTAAAATGGACCATCTCATTATAAAATTTGGATTATTACATTCTAAAGGTTCAAACATGTATGATATCTCCTTTTAAAATAGATTTAAAAAAATGTCCATTTATATTACCTCCAATTGATAATTGGACATCAATATTTGATTAATGGTGAGATGTAAAAAGGATGTATATGTTCAGGTACATTGGAAATATAATCAAACTAAAACCTAATATATCAGATTAATGAGCTAGGTTTTTTTTTTTATTATCAATGTGTTTTAAGGATGAAACCTTCTTTAATTTATAAGTTTGGACTTAGACTGGTGTATGATGTACTCAATAGACGTGACTGCTGAAATTTATGATTTTTTAGAGCATTTATAACCGATTCTCTATTTTCGAGATTTTAGAATTTTTGGAGAATTTTAAAGCGTTTTTTGATCCAATATATATTCCCCGTCTCATTTTTCAAAATAGGGAAGGTATGAAAAAATAGACTTCCATAAATCGGTAAATTCTTCAAAAAGTAAATCATTTTTCGAAGGGGCCTTTACATAAATATCCATAAAAATTGGCCAAATTACAAGAGTATCCATGTATTTGAAAATTTTACAAAAGTGTCCATCCCCTTGCCCCCCTGCTGGATCATTGACCGTTGACTGCTGACGTTTAACCGTTGACTGCTGACGTTTGACCGGTCAACGTTGACCAACTTCTTCAGTTTTTTTTTTCTTCTGTTTTTTCTGTTTTTTTTTTAAAAAAAATTTACTTGTCAGCACTTTCAGATATGCAACTATAACCAGCTGTTATGCAAATAGAATACTATGATATGCAAATATAATATTATGTTATGCAAGCTTAAAAAACCTTATGAGAAGAATATGCAAATCCATATGTATTTTAAAATTGCATTAATATATTTTATTTGCACATAAGCACATCGCTCTACCATTTATTAACATAAGAGGCTTTAAAATTGCATTAATGTCAAACCCGATGTTGCTGACACCAACATTCTTGACACCGTTGACACTGGTCAACGTTGACCAACTCCTTCAGATTTTATTTTTATTTTTATTTTTATTTTTATTTTTTATTTTATTTTATTTTTAAAAAAAAAATTTTACATGTCATCACTTTCAGATATGCAACTATAACCCGATGTTATGCAAATAGAATATTATGATATGCAAATATAATATTATGTTATGCAAGCTTAAAAAACCTTATGAGAAGAATATGCAAATCCATATGTATTTTAAAAATTTGCATTAATATATCTTATTTGCACATAAGCACATCGCTCTACCATTTATTGACATAAGAGGCTTTAAAATTGCATTAATGTCAAATCCGATGTTGTTGACACCAACATTCCTGACACCGTTGACACTGACATTGTTGGCACTTCTGACACTGTCACCACTAACATTGCGAACACCACCAACATTTTCCGTATTAGCGTTGACGTTAATGTCGGCTGACGCTGACATCGGAGATGTTGACGCTGCTGACGCTGACATCGAAGATGTCGGCTGACGCCGACATCGATGTTGCGAACACTATTGACGCCGACGTCGAAGATGCTTTTTTTTGTACCAACGCTTCTTTTTTTCGTGTAAGCACTAAAAAAAAAAAATTACATGTCAGCACTTTCAGATATGCAACTATAACCCGATGTTATGCAAATATAATATTATGATATGCAAATATAATATTATGTTATGCAAGCTTAAAAAACCTTATGAAAAAAATATGCAAATCCATATGTATTTTAAAATTGCATTAAAATATTTTATTTGCACATAAGCACATCGCTCTACCATTTATTAACATAAGAGGCTTTAAAATTGCATTAATGTCAAACCCGATGTTGCTGACACCAACATTCCTGACACCGTTGACCAACTCCTTCAGGTTTTTTTTTTAATAAAAAAAAAAATTACATGTCAGCACTTTCAGATATGCAACTATAACCCGATGTTATGCAAATAGAATATTATGATATACAAATATAATATTATGTTATGCAAGCTTAAAAAACCTTATGAGAAGAATATGCAAATCCATATGTATTTTAAAATTGTATTAATATATCTTATTTGCACATAAGCACACCACTCTACCATTTATTGACATAAGAGGCTTTAAAATTGCATTAATGTCAAATCCGATGTTACTGACACCAACATTCCTGACCCCGTTGACACTAACATTGTTGACATTGCTAGCACTTCTGACACTGTCACCACTAACATTGCGAACACCACCAAAATTTCCCGTATTAGCGTTGACGTTAATGTCGGCTGACGCTGACATCGGAGATGTTGACGCTGCTGACGCTGACATCGAAGATGTCGGCTGATGCCGACATTAATACTGCTTTCATAAAAGAAAGAACAGTTGTGCTACTATTATGTAGTACATATGCAAACCTCGGATGCTGCTAACAAGTATTAGTTGAGCTCAATATAAGGTGTTGGTTGATTGACTTCTAATGTAAAATGCAGTGAGATGTTGTGTTAGTAGCTTGTAATGATTATGCACAACCAAAATTTTATTTTGATTTCAGAAGGAATTGAATTACTAAAAAAATCTGTTACACTGCTGACGTTTGATATAATGAAGTAAAATTTGTGCCTTTGGCACAAATTTAGATTGAAATTTACGAAGTTACTACTCTTTGTATTGAAACTAAGAAGAAATTAATATTGATCAGTATAAAAGAAATACCAGTTGTGCTACTATTATGTAGTACATATGCAAACCTCGGATGCTGCTGACAAGTATTATTTGAGCTCAATATAAAGTGTTGGTTGAATGTCTTCTAATGTAAAATGCAGTGAGATGTTGTGTTAGTAGCTTGTAATGATTATGCACATCCAAAATCTGATTTTGATGTCAGAACGAATTGAATTACTGTAAAAATCTGTTACACTGCTGACGTTTGATATAATGAAGTAAAATTTGTGCCTTCGGCACAAATTTAGATTGAAATTTATGAAGTTACTACTATTTATATTGAAACCAAAAATAAATTAGTAGTGATAAGTCTAAAAGAAAGAATAGTTGTGCTATTACTAATTAACACTTATGCAAAAATCTGGTGTTGTTGACAAGTGATAGTTGAGCTCGCTCTAATGTGTTGGTTGAATGACTTCTAATGCTAAAATGCAGTGAGATATTGTGTTACTAGCTTGTAATGATTATGCACAACCAAAATCTGATTTTTGATTTTAGAATGAATTGATTTAATGTAAAAATCTGTTATAGTGATGACATTTGATGTAATGAAGTAAAATTTGTGCCTTCGGCACAAATTTAGATTGAAATTTATGAAGTTACTACTCTTTGTATTGAAACTAAAGAGAAATTAATAGTGATCAGTATAAAAGAAAGAACAGTTGTGCTACTATTATATAGTACCTATGCAAACCTCGGATGCCGCTGACAAGTATTAGTTGAGCTCAATATAAGGTGTTGGTTGAATGGCTTCTAATGCTAAAATGCAGTGAGATGTTGTGTTAGTAGCTTGTAATGATAACGCATAACCAAAATCTTATTTTGATTTTAAAATTAATTGAATTACTGTAAAAATCTGTTACAGTGATGACGTTTGATATAATGAATTAAAATTTGTGCCTTCGGCACAAATTTAGATTGAAATTTATGAAGTTAGTACTCTTTGTATTGAAACTAAAAATAAATTAGTAGTGATAAGTCTAAAATAAAGAATAGTTGTGATACTATTATGTAGTACCTATGCAAAAATCTAATGCTGTTGACAAGTGATACTATTTGCATATCATCAACTTATATTTGCATATCATCAATTTATATTTGCATATCATCAACTTATATTTGCATATCATACTTTTACATTTTCAAAAGGGCGGTGTATCTATTTATATTACCACAATATTAAATTAAATTTAATATTTATATTTCATAATTTTATATACGCCATAGATTATTTTATATTTGTATATCATCAATTTATATTTGCATATTATACTTTTACATTTGCAGAACATTAATTTATATTTGCATATTATAATCATACATTTTCACAACATGAATTTGAATTTTCCCAACTTAAGTGATCGATGATAATCTTGCTGGCGCCTTCAATCTGGATCTTTCCTATATGTAGTTGCCGCACCTGTTGGATCACCTTCGGGTGTCCGAATTCGTTTCCCACGAAATTAAGATAAGCACGCCCACCAATTGTGAAACTGATCAGCCTGATCATCTAAATTCATATATAAAGCATATGTTTAAATTACTGTTATACAAATATAACTTTATGAGATGCACATATAACAATCTGTTATGCAAATATAACAATCTGTTATGCAAATATAACAATCTGTTATGCAAATTAAAACTGCTGACACCGGATGTCAACAAGATTGTAATCTGTAAGCTGACATCTATACAAAAATCTGTAAACTTTAAACTGAAGTAAATCTGTAAGCTGACATCTATACAAAAATCTGTAAACTTCAAACTGAAGTAAATCTGTCAGCAAGATTTTAATATATATTAAAATATGAAAGCTGACATCTATACAAAAATCTGTAAAACTTCAAACTGAAGTAAATCTGAAATCTGTACAAGCTGAAATCTGTACAAAATTTAATTTTGAAACCGATTCAAACAAAATCTAATTTTGAAAGCCTGGGTTCCAAGTCAAGGGTCAAAAGTTACACATCCTAAGACCCCCACACTTGCAATGCAGCAGGCGAGCAAGGGTGTATTGCACATCAAAAGGTACACAACCTAAGACCCCCACACTTGCAATGCGGGAGGACCAAGCTACTGAGGCATCGACATCAGTGGAAAAATTTCCAGCATAATAAGTACTCCTTTGAAACGGCTTCTCGGGATGACCATCAATGAACTGCTTGCTCACATTCTCATTGAATAATGACTGATCCTGGGCAGGTCCTCCCGCATATGCAAGTTTAGAGGATGAACCATTGTTTTCAAGTGGTTGGCATTCATTTTTGTGGATGTGCCTCCCATGAATAATTTGACATTTCCCTGAACTGCATTAATATAATCATTGTCAACAATGGTTTCCAAGTTAGACCTATCAAAAGAGAATTTTACTTGCAATTAGAACTACAAGATCTAGAGAAAGAAGCATTGAGCTTTTAATGTATGAAAAAATAAAAGTACTATAATCATTGTTGTCAATGCTGCAAGTACTAGCAGTGGCCTGCAGCAATCTGCACCACTGGTCTATTCTCTAATTCGCCGAGTAGAGGATGGGGCTGCAAATCACTATCATCCGTATGGTGACCAAGTCTTTCATTGCTTCCCCAAGAGAATGTGTAAACCCTGCCTTCTCTAGATAGCACAGCTGTAAATAAGTTTCCAATAGCCACTTGAACTATGAATGTATCCTTCAACGAGTCTAGCATTGTCGGGGTGTTAACTATAGATGATGGAGCCCCGTATTCAGATTCCCCGAACTCCTCCTACCCGGTGCAATATACTCTGCCAGCATCACTAACAAGCATTGTCCTACCAGCCCCTACTGCTGCCTGGATGATCCTAATTCCTTGCAATGATCTGCACCACAAAAAGTCTACCAATGCAAAGAAGATATCTCAAGACTCCCATGGCATTGAAAGTGACAAAATGAGATTAAAAAAAATTGCAAACAAACTTATCAATCGAGGATGGAACTCGTCCTTAAGTGCACCGCTGTCATCTTCTTGGGGAGGTCCATGTCCAAGTTGTTCGAAGGTATTGGACCCAAATGAGTAGACTTCTCCTTTGGATGTCACAACAATGCTATGTCCAGGGCCTGCTATAGCCTGAGATTGCTCCCTCCGACAGCACACTTCACCGGCCATCAAATACCTCAGCACAAGTTTCCATGAACCGCCGCAGTTCTTCTTTAAATCATCGCGTTGATCAGTGGTCATGGGTCTAAATATGGCTCTCTTACAGCACATATCTAATCCAGCCAACTCCGAAATCGACAAGCTATGATCGGGGGCGAAGTTAGCAGGGTGTCTAAAGAAGGAGCATGTTGCCTAGAGATGAAATTGTAATTGATTTATCAGCATCATAATCATTTCTATGTTTCAACAAAACCACTAAACTCGAATAAGATTGTGCAAGGGATTAACTTGCCTCTAGCTTTGCAAGATCTTGGGGATCCAAATCACATACTGTGAGAACATGAAGAACAATAGAAGGACTGGCTGCTAGAGGAAAGTCACCAGGGGCTGAATCCCCAACGCAATGTCGAACTTGTCGTTCAAATGTTTGGAGAGATGAGGGCTCAAGTGCAGTATCAAGTGGCTGTTCTGCAATGTTGCAGCATTGGATCATTGGGGCTCCGCTCGTTGTCGCGTCCATGGACACTGCTAAGACTTTGAAGTGCTTGAAGCTAGCTCAAGAGTTCCTGAAGAGTCCAAATGTAAGAGATACTTTTTTGAAAATTGTATTCTAACAAGATCAATTTACAGTTTTAAGATCACTTCTACTGAGATCAGACTAAACCAGCACCAATTAAAACTCATCAGTATATTAATGTCACTTAGATTCCTACTGCAGATTGACAAGGGGGAACTAGGTCCAATGATTTTTCTTGAAGAGTGGCATCAGATTGCATCTTCCAAATCTATATTGAGGAACAACCAACTTTATAAAGGAACAAGTGTTAAAACTTGGCAATGTCTTAGGGTATTACAATTTTGTAATGTCCAATGCATCAAACAGAAGACATCACTTAACTCGGATCAATCATGCAATTTCAACATAGATGAAATTAAAAGGCAAGTTATGATCAAACACATTTGGAGCAATTAAACATTTGATTGTCGGTTTTGTTAATTAAACCCAAAATAAACAAAGAGAACAACCCCAATTCACCACCAGAACAGTCACAATCCTCAATTGGGGGAAACAAAGAGAACCCAGAAGTGAGAGTATCTGTCAATCCAGGTGCAAATTGGCCTGATCAATCTGCCATAACTATCAAATAAAACAGCAAAAGCGAGTTGAATGATCAATTAAACATCAACGTAGGTGCCTAAATTCCTCACAAGGGTTGGGGAACTTTTGAGAAAAAATCTGAATTCTTATTTAGTTAAAGTTGCGATCTTTCATTGTGACAATCAACAAGACACGCAGAAGATGTGAATGTACATACAGATTTAAATTGAAATTTTAGTGAGCTCTCTAAATTCAACACACGAAGTTCAACACACGAAGATGTCAGCATCAAATAAGCAGACTCAGCAGACTCATCAGCGTCAGCAGCCCCTTCTTTGCTTTGGTTGTACCTTAAGTTTTAGTGAGCTCTCTAAATTCATCATCTTTTAAACCACACTTAATCCCGACAACAACACACAAAAATCACTCCCGAGTCCCAATAAAGCTCCAAAATAGCCCCTAATCCACCCCTTGAACTGTCATTTATTCTGCAAACTTGAATTGTCATTTAAACACTTAAGAATTGTTTGATTCTTTCACTTGCAACATAAGGATCTATACATCTAAACCTGGATTTTACTAGCATCAGAAGGTAAGCCAAACATATGAGCATAAGAGTGCTAGTAAGAAATATTACTGCACAAAATTTCTGAGTTCATGGACATTGTATATATTTAATAGTTAAATTAGCACACTAAAACAACATGTTCGCATAGTTCCCATACACTCAATGTGCAACATCAAGCTTACACCTTAATGACTTCGTTAAATATAGAAAAGAAACATGGAAAATCAGTAGATGGTACATAACAACAACCATAACAGCAAATGTCAGCAGTAACCAAAACAGAACCATAACAGCTTTTAGACAGACATATTTTTTAAACTTCTTCACCAGTCTGTACATTAACAACAGGTTGAGACATACATATTTTTTCATCAGTTTGATCTGTCAAAATCTATTCGTGAGTGCATTAAAATCACTAGAAATTGAGACAGATTTTTTGATCAGTTTTATCCCCATTTCATAGACCACTTCCAAGGTTTACAAATGAAAGAAGATGCAAACTAAACACATGACTAACAGAGATACCTGCTTAGTAGCAAGAAGGTGGCGACACTGTCTTTGAGCAGCGAAACACATAGCAGCATCAGGCTGATGCACAATTGAGACAGAATTGAAAAAGCCCCAAATATGAAAGGGCCAAAGATGGTGATGGTCGAGTCGAGTGATCAGAAAATCTCACTGATGCGCGCCTCAGGGAGGGGATGTCGTAGATTTGGAGGAGCTGGACCATCAGGCACCGCTTCCCGGCGCAAATCTGAAGCAGCGACGCCGGATTGACTTCGCCGGCACACCAACTCGTCTTCCACTGAACTTCCTGCCAGAATCGCCTTCAATTGCCGTCGCTCACCGTCGCAGAGAGACAGCGATGTCGATGGAGGTCGGAGAGAGGAGGTCGGAGAGAGGAGGAGCAAACCTGGGACTCTGGGAGACAGAGATGAAGTCGGAGAGAGGAGCTCCATGGATGACTACGACGGCTATTAGGGATTTCAACGTTTTGATTTTATTAGGTTAAAAAGTATGGACACTTTAGTAATTTTTTCAAAACCTCGGACACTCCGGTAATTGGAGCAAAAATTTGTGCCTTCGGTTGAAATTTTCTCCTTTTCAAATCTTATAAATGCTCCAAAAGTTAAATCATTCTTAAAAAATAATTTAAATAATATGTATTTTATTTTCCCATTTTAGAGAAATTTTAGAAAAACGGTTGGAGATGGTTTAGTGACTAGGAGTTAAAATTCCTCCATTTTGAACGAAATTTACTTGCCTAATCTCCCGTCAATCTCTCTAAATAGGTTTAAAGCAATGGTTTATATCATTTGACTTGGATTGGATCGCTACCTATAAATAGGAAAATTTGTCTGCCAAAATACAAACCAAATATATTGGTTGCTATATACATCTCTAATAGTGTTTCGGTGATTATTTGCAATTCGAGAGGTTGCAATTAATTTTAAAATCTAATACGATAAGAAGTGAACTTCGACTAAACTCGAATAAGTAATTATTGAAAGAAATCGATCCATTGCCAAGATTCAAACCCTATAACACAAAAACAAACGAGGTCAAAATAGGGCTTGTCTCCCCCGGAGGATCCTCTAACATTTAAGTCAGATTCTTTAAGAGTGATAGTGGAGGCTCGGGGTTAGTGAGAAGTAAGATGATTTTACCCTTAGGGTTGGTTTTTTTCCCTCTCAATAGCTAATTATTGTTTCTCATTTGAGTCGCTCAATCCTTACGCACATTTTATCTCCGATTAAAAACCATAAATTCTTATCTACAATGATATTCTAGCATTATAGGCCAGTGCACATGAAAATCACGCGATGCCTTTATCGCCTCGTCTCCCCTCAAGTACTGTACGGTGAAGTTAAAAAAATCATAACCATTAAAAAATAGATGAGTGGTAAAGATTTCCCCTCCTGTGGGTCCCCCTCAACTTAATTAATTATTTTTTCTCTAAAATTAAAATTTGTGAGGAGAAAAGAAAATTGATGGTGCTGCACCGAATTCGGACTCCTAAGGTGTACCATGTAACCTTAACCTCTTTCTTTAAAAAGAAAAGGGGAAAAAATAGACAACGCGCGTGATGGGCCTTCACACAATTGGACCAGCCCATTGCAAGTGAAAGACAAATTGGGCCTCCTATTTGGGCCGCCCTTTCAGCCTTACACCGTTATGATTTATTAGGATGTATAGTTGCTTTGCCTTTGTATTTCTGTTTCAAGTGTACATGAAAGAGTTCATATCTATGGACTGTTAATTAGTACCAAAAAGGATATGTACTCATAATCTATCTTAGATTTGTTACCAAAATAAACATACAGTCATACAGATTGTTCACAAGCATTTTTCGTTCGATTCCTCGACTCGATCATACACATTAAAAGACTGTAAACTTGTACAAGCCAAGCAAAATGAGAAGCTAAAAAGCTTTACTAACTCCCAAATCCATCCAAGAAATGAACTCAAATTGAATCACTAGGGATAATCACTTATGATCTGATGTAGTTCGCGGTTGTGAGCACCGAGCAGGTGGACCCACACTCGCTATCTAGGAGAGACACCGCGGACTTGTCGAGCTTGATTGACCATGGGTACTGGTAGCTCTGAGCAGTGGCACCAAGATGTGAGGATGATCGCTGCATCCGGACAGCCCTTGGGATGCTCCTACCCTCCACCGATGGCCTCCTCCTGCTCGGCTGCCTCTCGAACGAGTCAGGGCGCTGCTTGGGCGCGCTCTGTGACCGTGCCTTGGCTCTCGAGGATTGCGTGTTGGCCATGTAGTTTGGGTACATTGGATACTCATAACACAAGGATTCCGCATACTCTTGGTTAAAGTATCCACTTATGGTTCTTGGACTCATGTCTGTGATGGCTGATGGCGCCGGTGAGATGTTCTTGTTTGCATATTCGTATTCGGATGCATACTTTGTGGTGAACCTATCATCCCTTCTTTCATCGTTGTCGTAGTAGTAGTAGCAGTAGTTGTTCCTCGTCGTGTTTGTACTTCCCTTTGCCTCGCCGAGGTCCATCTCCACTGTCTTGATACTCTCCTCCATCATCCCTTTCTCCACTTCCTATAAGACATAAATTGCTTATGAATTGAAGTATTGAACTGATTTTTCTTGGCAAAAGTTGTTCTTGAATCTTGAATTGGTACTTGGATCATAAGGCCTCGTTTGGTATCGATATCTAGATATCAAGATAATGATATTGCTATCGATATCAAGCAGTTGTATCAGGTGATATCACTATCTGGCGATACTAAACAAAAATATCAGATATCGAGGGCAGATATCCGATAACTGATATCTAGATATCAATACCAAACAGGCCCTAAATGTTGTGACTTACATGATAGGAGTGTCTGGGGCTCTTGTATAGCTTCCCTTCCTCGGCGGAGCGAAGCCTCTGAGCTCGAGCCCTGGCCTGTGCAGTGACAAGGGCCTGCATACATCTGAGTGTGGCGGTTGCTCGCCTTCGCACCAGGTGGCCCCTTACAAGTGCCTGCAGCTTCACCAGTCCTCTGAGTGCTCTCAATGCCTTCCTAGCCTGTCAAGCCAACACAAACAGGAGGTCAAAACTCGCCTTATTCGAAACACTGACATGACCAATTGCAATTCCTATACCAAATAGGATCTGAACACTGCTTGAATCTTGGTTGCAGCCGCCTCATTGCTGTCAACTTCGGCGTGTATGATCGCAGCTGCAACCGATTGAGGCTTCGTTTGCTCGGCTTTTGTAGGCGTGGATTCATTCGAGCTGGGTGCTGTGGCCGATGATCTCCGGAAGCTCCACCGCCTTTTCTCCTTGGGTGTCGTCGGAGGGATCACATTTCGAGTGATCGAATCCTCAGTGATCAAAGCAGCACAAGGAGGACCATTGCCCGAATTTCGCTTCTTATTGTCTGATTTCTTCCCTCCTGTGAGGATGCTTTTGATCCACTTCCCAGCCCTCCCCATCAATGAACACAATCAATCAATTAGGAGATGCCCTTTTCATGGTCTGATCAATCTAAGTGGTGTTTGGTAAGCACATTGAAATGGGATAAAGATGGATGAATGAGCAAGGTAAGAGGGCAATAGATTCTTAATTGGCTGTGTTGTGTTGTTTGATGCAGGTAAATGCAAAGTGGGGCAACTTGCAATGGGGATTGTTAAATGTACTCTTGAAGCCAAACCCATGTGAGCATTGAACTTGTGTGCACTGTACAACTCCTTGTTTGTTTGTTTATCAAATTCATGGCTGTCAGATGGTAAGGTATGGAGTGGCCCATTTTGGTTTGGAGATATCTTGGCCATGGTTTTTTTTTTTTTTTTTTTTTTTTAAGGGTTGATCTTTGAAGGGGGTTGATCTGGTGGATTCTGTAGGGTCCCCTTTGGAAGGGTGGCTTTGGAGGGAAGCTGAACCGTTGAGGCCTGAGGGGTTTGCACATGACAATATGACATACCACATGTTTTATCTTCTTCACTTGACAAAAATCACAATCCCAATGTACATGTACTCGGTATCCTTATTCGAGTCGTCTGTTGGGATAAAACACTTCTCACTTGATAGTGGAGTGAAAAACAAACCAAAATATAAGGGAGGGAGAAGCCCCTACACAATGGCTTAAGCTTTTGTGTAAAGCGGTGGATCCCGACCTTATAAAACAAAATAAAAATAAACCCGACACGACTCTCGATTTGATACGACCCGACCGGGATTCTTGGATTCTCACATCTTCATCGTAGAAGACGATGTTGTATTATGATGGTTAATCTGTGTGTTATTCATTTGGTTTTATATGATATTTCGAACCACTTGTCAATCTATATACAAATTTCTTTGTTGGTTCATCTAGTTTCTCGGTTTTAACAACTTCTTATAAATGGAACTAATTACCTTTATTAAAAAAAATTATTTTCAAGACATTATTCTTTCTATCTCTTTAATTTGGCTTGTACTAATTAAATTTACGGAATTTTCGCCAAATACACATGAGTTAAGGCTAATTCACGTTGTGTACAAAAATTTGACATATTTCGTCAAATGTCTCCAAGGTTTCCATTTTTTTCGTCAAATCTCCTGAGGTTTTCATTTTTTCGCCAAATGCCCCTCTGTCGAATTTGTTAACGTTTTTTTATTGAAAATAAAAGGAAAAGAAAATATTATTTCATTATTATTTTTGTAAGGTATTATTTGCACAATATTATTTAATTATGGTAATTAAATTATCTAATATTATTTACATAATACCATTTCATATTACATTTTTTAACCAATGGAATTAATTCCTTTTTTTTATAAAGTTGAAATTAATTATACAATATTATTTCTTTATGTATTAATTACACAATATCATTTCATGCTATTTGTTTAAACAATGAGATTAATTCAAAACTTTTTTTATAAAAAAATACATAGTTCCAAATATACGAATTCTTTTTTTTCCAAAGCAACTAATCTCTCTCTCTCTCTGTGTGAGTGTATAATGAAAACTATTTTTTTTATATAATAATCTTAATTTTTTGAATTTCACACAATCAACCCAATCTACATAAATTTTCAAATAATAAAATTTTTAAACATTTTTTTAACCTATCTATTCTAATTGTTAAATGATAAATATTTTTGCTTAGATGACATAATCATTTTAATTTCACAATTTCCTCCCAATCACCTGAATCTTGAAAAAAAAATCAAACTAATGAAATTTGTACACGTTTCTTTAATCATTCTAGTTATATCTAAATATTAATTAATTAATAAGCATTTTTTATTAGGTGTTATAACCACATTTATTTTAGGATTTGAACCCAATCAACATATTTTACTTAAATCTTAAACTCGTGTAATTTTTACACATTTTTCATAAATATTTTTATTATTTTTTACTTAATTATCAAATCTATTTTTTTGTATTTTATGTTAACATTTGATAATATTTTATTTAAATTTATCATAGTAATTTTTTATACTTATAAATTTTTATTTTTATTGTCTAAAAAGAAAAATATGCGTCATAGTGGGAGAATTGTACTAATTTTCAATAAAAAAAACGTTAACAAATTCGACAGAGAGGCATTTGGCGAAAAAATAGAAATCGCAGGGGTATTTGGCGAAAAAAATGGAAACATCAGGGGCATCTGGAGAAATATGTCAAACTTTTGTACACCACGTGAATTAGCCTTAACCTCAGAGGCATTTACCTAGCACATAAGGCGAGCGAGATTCCATTCTAAAACCAATTAACAATAGAAGGATCGTCTAGTCCACAATTGTAGTTCATACCGTAGTCCAAATTATCTCATTTACTAAATTGAAAATTTTAACTATTTTCTTAAATAAGTGTTTGTATGTTATAATTTACTGTATTTCAATACTTCTCGGCCAATGAAATTAAAGGACCATATAAAATAGACTACGAAGTTAGACTAGACAATTTTCATCGCTTATATACTAGATCTTGTTATGCTTGACTGTAGATGTGGAACACTTTATCCATTAACATTGTTAAGATCACCTATTTGTACAAATTAATTCAATGAGGTGGCTTGAAGAAAATTAAAGCAATGGGATTGATCCAAACAACATTATGAGTTAATTTTTATGGTTTGAGACATCTATCTACTTCCACATTCATGAACCCCCCTATGATTTAACTTGTCTCCAATGTCCGCAATGTCATTTTTCGGTGTGTTTAAACAAGTTCATGCACTTGTCTCCGCACATCAACAATTTAATTATATATGACCCGCCATTGTTTAACTTGTCTCCAATATTGTCCGCATTGTCATTTCCTTACTTATTTACTCCGTATAGTGTTTAAACGAGTTCACTCACCTTGTGTACAAGCTGAATTTTAAGGCTGGAACACATGTACTATATAAACTTAACAAGTTCAACTTGACACGTGTTCAGTATTAAATACGTCTAATATTAAAAAAAAGTAACAAACGAATCAAAGATCCGTTCATGTTAAAAGTTCAAACTTAAATTAAAAATTAAAACTTAAATTTTGTGACACATATACTGTATATAAAGAGTATTCGATCTATTTTCTGTTTCCTTTATAATGTTAAATTTTGTGACACATATACTGTATATAAAGAGTAATAAAACGTTAAAACTGTTAAAGTTGGCTGGGCCTGGTGGGGTTAAAGACAAGCTGGAGAGAGGTCGTGTGTGCGGATCCACATACGGGAGACTCGAATAACACATTACCCGAACGGGGTTCCATCTCAAAACCAATTGGTAATAAAAGGAATAGTCATTTAACCTTATATATTGTTCAAACATTCTCTATATAACCAACGTGGGACAACCACATTCCAACAAACTCCTTAACTTGATTAGCAAAAGAAAACTAAATAAAGTAGTAATTGTAAATTGTGACAAGTTGAAATAAGACACATATTTTACTTAAAAAAAGTAATCGGAGGGGATATATCATATATGGATCATGCATTTAGACACTCCACGTGATAGATAACTATATGAATATGAAAATCATTTCCCCATATATAATTATTACTCCATGCCATTATTTTCAACTAATTCTCATTAATTGCTTTTTTTTTTAACGAGGGCCACGAGGCTAATCCACATTCAATGTAAACTCTAAATACGTCACCCAATCAATAACAATGACGCACGCACCTATTATTATTTTTATTAAGTAATAATTCGAACTCAGACATACCTGAAATTTGAGAGGTCGACAAGTCGGTAGACGGGACAAACATACAATAAACCAAAATACAAGAAAAGAAATAGGAGCAATCAACGCGTAGCAAGAGCTCTGAGATGAAAGAAACTAAGCAGTACTGAAGTCCGTTAGTTGACACTTGAAAAACGGGTATAGCATCTTATTCTCTTTTTAGCTAGCTAGCCCAGGATCAAGAGTCAGGCCGTTTGGCTTTTCCGCTCTGATATCATACTGAAGTCCATTGGGACTCGGGATCGGGGGTCGTGTGCACACGTGCGCCCTTGCGCTAATAACCTAACAGAGCGGGCTTCCATCCTAAAACCAATTGGCAATAGAAGGATTAGCTCACCGACTCATATATCAGGGCTTGATATGTTCAACTTTCCGATGTGGGACACTTTGGTCTCATTCACATATCTAACCAGGAGAACTAAAACTGAAACGCTGAGGAGCACCCATTGCTTCTTTAATCACTCTGCTGGTTGTTGAGCTTCATTTATTAAATAGATATTTTTATAGAAAAATTAAAGAGAAACAAACTTTAGAAAAAAAATTAGATTTTTTTATATGTATATATAAAAAAGAATATTTTTATTAAAAATATATACTGGAGAAGACCTTAAATTTGTTAGTAAGACTAACGGAATTTGAACTTATGATCTCAAGCTAATAAATACATCTTATTCCCAACTAGACAAAGCTATCGTAGTAATTCATTTTTCTTTTATACTCTTTTTTTTTTGGCGAAAAGGCATAAAACCACCCTTTATTCACCTTTGTTTGCAGTTAACCACCCCTTATTCAAAAAATTTTACTTAACCACCCTTTATTCATCTTTGTTTGCAATTAACCACCCCTTATTCAAAAAATTTCACTTAACCACCTCTTATAACAAATTGTTTGCAAATAACCACCCATCCTCCCATTTTTATTTAAATTCAACTTAAAAGTAAAAGACGAAAATGCCTCCAAATTTGGTCATTTCAGGTTTCGCTTAAAACGGGTCCCGTGTAAATCCGAGTTGACTTGAACTCGAGTTGGCCCGATTTTGGGTCAAATCGGGTCGATTTCGGGTTTGTCAATTTCTATTTTTTAAATTAAAAAAATCACGATTTGGTAATTTTTTGATAATTTTAAAATGCTAAAATTAAAGACTTGGTTCTTAAGTTCTAGCGCTTGTAATGCTAAAATTATTTTTTAAATAATTTTTTAAAAATAAATAATTTCACGCAATTAGTATTAAGCATAGAATTGTTTGAATATTTTAATGTTTTTATCTTCTTAAAAATCAAATATTATCGATCGGAGAGAGTATTATACAATACAAATAAATATAAAATTTGATTTGAAAATGAAAGATCAAGTGATTGTAATTATAAAATGTAATAAATTGGAATCTCCATATAAAAAATTAATCACATATAATTATAAATCAATCGGGTTAATCGGTTCAACGGATCAATTGGGTCAATCGGGTCACCAAGTCTAAACCCAGATGACCCGAAAAATTAGCCGGTTTTCGGGTTCGGGTAAGGAAAAAAAAATTGGGTCAAAATTTTTGGCTCTTGACCAAAAAAGTTCGGGTCAGGTTGACCTGTTCGGATCGTGTTCTAACAGGTCTACTATCAAGCATCGCCAGAGGAGGGTGCAAATAAAGCGTCAATGACCGAAAGAGGTATGACTACATCTGACCTACTAGCAGAGGTGGGCATAACTTGCATACATTAATGACAATTTTGTATAAATAATAATAAATAAAAATTGTAAAACCAAATTTGGGTGCATTTTCGTCTTTTACTTTTAAGTTGAATTTAATAGAAGTTTAATTTAAAGAAAAATGGGTGGATGGGTGGTTATTTGCAAACAATTTGTTATAAGGGGTGGTTAAGTGAAATTTTTTGAATAAGGGGTGGTTAATTGCAAACAAAGATGAATAAAGGGTGGTTAAGTGAAAATTTTTGAATAAGGGGTGGTTAATTGCAAACAAAGGTGAATAAAGGGTGGTTTTATGCATTTTCGCCCTTTTTTTTTCAAAAATCAGTAAAATTACCAAAAAAATCCGTAAATTTTTAGTGTTTAGAAAAACAATTCTTGATGAGTTTTAATGAATGAAAATAATAATTAAAAACCAATAAATGTGCTAATTTTTAGGACGCACAACTTAGTTAATCATTAGTATACTACTGTAAAATTGATGTAGTAAGTAGACCTGGGCAAACGCGGGCGCGGGCCGGGCTTGGGACGGGCTTTGCTCGACATTTTGTCCCGTTGTTGCGGGCGCGGGCCGGGCTAAGCCCGCTTAACGGGTTGAAAGTCGTGTCCAAGCCTGTCCGCAAATGCGGGTGCGGGTAGCCCGCGGGTACCCGCAAACCTAATCACTTTTTATTTATTAAAGTTATACTAAGTTTATTATAATCAATTTTAATATATATATATATATATATATATATATATATATATATATATATATATATATATATATATATATATATGTACTCACCTCTTATTGAGTATCAAATACTCAAATCTAGGCCGTTGATTTAAAGAAAATAAATGGATAGGATTTTGCCACGTATTGGGTTGAAAATGGGGAAAAAGAAGCCCAGTACATATGTGAAGCGCGTGGTCCTCATGGTATCTCTCTCGGCGGAAAATTCATATGCTCGGAGTGCTCTCTTACGCAGATCTAAGGCCTGCCCGGCCTCCTAAGGCGGCGCCTCCTGGTCGTCGACCTCCCGCCTCCTCCCTTCTTTCCGATCCAAAGTGGTTCGCTTCAGATCTGACCCTCCAATCTTCCCCATCTCAAAAATCGTCCTCGCAGACTTCCTTCGCCATTGATGTGTTAATCTCAAATTGGAGATTTTGGTGCTTTACTGAGTTTATCTCCTCAAATGGTTACTGAAATCAAAGTTATGGCGGCATAGTAAGCTTGGATTCGCCTCCTTCTTTAAGGTTCAAACGATTTTCTTCTTGGATCTATTTCTTTTTGTTTAGGGCTTTTCTATGGGCTGCGATTTTTGTGCAAATTAGAGCTAGGGGCTGCGATTTTTGTTTGTAATTTCTAGGGGATGTGATTTGTTTGATTTGTGCAATTTAGGGCTTTTCTGTTTCGCTCACACCCCCCTCGATTTGAATCGAACTCGCGACTTGGGACTCCGGTGCAGCGAAGGTGATGGTGGATCTGCAAACCTATGTGACTCCGGCGACGGCGTTTTGCACCCACCCGAAGCGAACATCGTCGGCTGCTTGGTCGGAACACTCCTCTCCCCTTAACCTTCCTGTTCTGGTGTGGTTCCCTTCAGATCCGGAAGTTGTCCCCTGCATCTACATAACCACCACAATCAACTGAGGCTTCATCGGAGATTATTAAGAAGAGGGCTGTTTTGGGGGAGAAAATGGACTGAATTCGAGGCGGCCGCCGAGGAGTGCAGGGTTGGATGCGCCGAAGTCACCATCTCCGTCAAGGTACCTTGATTTCTCTAAAGTCACCAACTCAAAGGATTATCCTTGTTTATAAATTAGATTGGGAACCTTGATTATTAGTGTGTTTCAATTCATTTATCTGATCAGTACTTTCTCGATCCCTCTTTGTAATTCGTTTGTTTGTATGGATCGATTTTGTGCTTAATGAGTAGGTTTTTTTGGCGGTCTAGTGAACGAAAAATGCATCGATACCACTGAATAATCATGTGATATCGTCGAATAATCCATTGATACCATCGAATAATTTTGAGTTATTTGTTAAAATGACATAACTAACCGAATAATATTGTAACAACATCAAATAATTAAAGTATACCATCGAATAATAAAGCGATACCATCGAATAATCAAGCGATATCATCGAATAGTAATTGAATAATCCTATAACACCGTCGAATAATCAAGCTATGCAATCGAATAATCAAGCGATACTATTGAATAATCAAACGATACAATCGAATAATTTTTAGTTAAAAGTTAAGGGCGTTTTCAGGGTGCAAACCGATTATAATAATCCATCGATACCATCGCATAATCCGTCGATACAATCGAATAATCCAGCGAATAGCATCGAATAAATTTTAGTTATTTGTTAAAATAAATAAGTAACTGAATAGTCCTATAACACCGTCGAATAATCAAGCTATACAATCGAATAATCAAGCGATACTATCGAATAATCAAGTGATACAATCGAATAATTTTTAGTTAAAAGCTAAGGGCGTTTTCAGGGTGCTAACCGATTATAATAATCTATCGATATCATCGCATAATCCGTCGATACAATTGAATAATTCAGCGATAGCATCAAATAAATTTTAGTTATTTGTTAAAATAAATATAACCGGCCCCCAGCCCCCAACAAAGCCCCGTCCATTTCAAATAAAAAAAAAATTAAATCAATTCACACCCAACACGCGCCAGTAACTGGGCAAATTTGCCATACAAATTTAGTAGGTCCCACCGTTTTTGCTTTTTAAAAAAGGAAAAAATGCCTAATAATCATAGCCCTCCATTTCAATCAATCAACGGCCTAGATTTGAGTACTTGATACACAATAAGGGGTGAGTACTCCGGATCCAACCCCTATATATATATATTACATACATTATTTATATACCTACTATTTTTTTATTACATATATTATTTATATACTACTAACTAGTAACTACTAAACCTACTGTTTTTAATCAAAAAAATATACTACTAAACCTACTGTTATTTATTTATTTTTTATTTACATACATATATAAATTACTTACCTATATATAGTTATTATATGTAGTTACTGTTTTTCATTTTTTAAATGAATAATTAATATAGTATTATTTATTACATCTATATATATATACATATATTAATTTTAATAATAAAAAGGCGGGTACCCGTTACGGGACTAGCGGCCCGTAACGGGTAGATTGGCCTACCCAATCCCGTACCCGCTGCGGGCGCGGGTCGGGCTTAGCGGCCCGCTTGAGCTTTTCCCTCTACCCAAGCCTGTCCAACAAGGCGGGTGGGCGGGCCGGCCCACGTTTGCCCAGGTCTAGTAGTAAGGTGCTTTGAAATCACCACATTATTGGATCACGTCCACCTTTGCTTGCTCATTCAGGCAATCTATGCCCAAAAAGTGCACATTATTTCATTTCTTTATCCTCGTTTTCATACACATTGGTTTTTGTGACTTGGATAAAGTGTTTCATATATACTCCATCATAGCATCTTAAACCCTTTCATTGATCATATTCATGTGTATATTAATATAATACACTATATTTATATGTATTTACTTGCAAATCACATTGGCTAGATAAGATTAAAATGCACATCCAAACGGTACATAGCTTCCTTTTTACAGAATTTTTGTTATATTCAAATCAAACAAAACTATAGTCTCTTCCAACCGTAGAAATAACCATGTCAGGTCCGTTGTCACGTTCATGAAGAGCCTCTGATGTAGATTGATACATTGATATATACATCCTCTCAAGTGGGAATATATGATATATGTGCAGTAGGTCACAATCGGTCCATAAAACGTCGTTCAATCAGTGTTGATTTGTATCGCTATCGAATGTGTACTTGTGCTTTGTGGTCCATTATAGTAGATATGCTCATTCATCAACAATGCATCCTATGCGGCGAATGTTGGCTGAGTTACTAGCTATATTGTATGTATATGGACCTTAAGGGGGTGTTTGGTATCGGTAATCATTTTCGCAATCAACTCATTTTAGCCCCTTAAATTTTATCACTTTGGAAACATAGGGCTTTTAATCAAATAATGGTATGAGAAATGGTCCATGTTGATCAAGAAATTTGAACATGTTTACATAAATTATTACATGAAGAGTTGCAGAGAGTCTATGAATCTTGTAAAATATTATCAGGCTATATATTGGGCCCTAATGGGCTATTCGGCCCAAAGTCTCAACATTACTCAGTTTAGGACTATCAGCCCAGTCCAGTTTAAATTGGCCCAGTCTTCACCCTCATATTAACAACAGTAAGTCTAGTTGAAAATTGTTTAGGAATTAGGACCATTAGATGTAATTACCTTATGTAAAGTTGGTGTGGCCGATGGCCGTTTTTTATTTACCAAATTCAAGAGATGGGAGATGGTGTGCTGCGAGGAGCCGGGAGATGGGATGTGGGAGATGAACCGGGAGCCAGGAGGTATGTTGTGCAGTTGAAAGCTTACGCAAGCCGCGCTTTATACTCTTTTTTTTAATTAAAAAAAATTGATATAAACACAATTTTAGATCGTGTTTTATCCAAATTTGATTATAAAACACGATTTTTATTTCGTTTTTCTTCTCAAGTTCACTTCAGTTTCAAAGTGTCAATGAAACGCAATTTCAAACCACGTTTCTTTATAAGCTCTGCAAAAAATGAATATTTTCGTAAATATTTTGAATGTATAAATATTATTGTAAATAATTAATTTTTAATGAATATTTTGAAAAAAAAAACAATAATTAACCCTTTTAAATACATTATTAATTAAGCTAACTAAACCCTTAAAAAGTATTTATGTTTATAAACATAATTTGAAATCCAAATAAACCCTTATTCCTAATTAATTGGAGTAATTTCCATTCAAAATAAAATAAAATAAACTAGTATTGAGTTTCGAGAAACACCCCTCCCATGAGAAAAGAAGAAAAACGCCAACGGCAACAAAAATCAAGTCACAAGTCAGCAGCCACTGATAGATTACATAGGTCTCCTATTGTATAGTGGGCTGAAAGCCCGTTAAAGCCCAATACCTTTGTAACCTATATATATGTTATATCAATGAATGGAAACCCTCAAGGAGGACATTATAATCAATCTCATAATCTTACATGGTATCACAGCCTAAGATCCAAAGACCCTAATTATCTTTTTCTTCTTGTTCTACCCAAACCCTAGCCGCCACCTCCCTGTGCCGCCCCTCCCCCGCCGGCGCCGCCCCCTTCACCCCACCGGCCACCCCTTGCCGACAGCCCCCCCTCTCCCTCTCTCTCCCTCTCGTCCCCCTCTGTCTCCCACCTGTCCCAATGGCCACCGATCCGCCCCCCATCAAATCGCCCTTCCACTCCGCTCTCACGATCTCCAACATCAAAAATTGCATCCCCATCATCCTTAATCATGAGTCCAGTACCTACACCATGTGGTCGCACCTCTTCACGACCCATGTTAAGGCTCATAAAGTCCTCCACCACATTGACTCCTCCGCCAAACGCCCTGACAGCGAAGACGACGATCTCTTCGCTCAACTTGACACAATTGTCCTTCAATGGATCTTCAACACCATCTCAAAAGATCTATTGACCACTATCCTCGACCCTAAAGACTCCGCCTTGAATGCTTGGAAGAAACTTCAGGATATCTTTCAAGATAACAAGTCCACCCGTGCTGTCTATCTTGAGCACGAATTTTCGAGTTGCAAACTTTCGTCTTTCCCATCGATATCTGCCTACTGTCAGCACATCAAGACCTTGGCTGATCAGCTCGACGCCGTCGACTCCAAACCCAGCGCCACCCGCCTTGTTCTCCAGGTTCTCTCGGGCCTCCCTTCTGAATACAACGCTGCTGCTACCCATATACAGCAGACGGAACCTCTCCCTACGTTCGAAAAGACCCGGTCACAACTGATCCTGGAGGAGACTCGCCTTCACCGTCATACAACCGACGTCGCCAAAGACAAAACGGCGTTGGTCTCGTCCAGTGACATCATCGAGCAGCTCGCCCTCCAGCCGCGGCCGGCGGCGGGCGCGGCCGCGGCAGAGGCCGCGACGGTCGCAGCAACAGCCGCCCGCAGCAATACGATCCCCGCCACCCCTCTTGGTACCCCAACCCTGGCTACCCTCCTTGGATGCCCTATGGCTACCCCGGTGCGTCGTTTCGTGGACCTGCCCCATATCCCAACCGTCAGCAGGGCTTGTTGGGTCCTGCTCCCCGTCCATCGTCCGATCAGGCATACCCGACTGATGTGCACAACGCCTTCTCTTCCATGCAGCTGACACCTCCTGACGGCGCTTGGTACACGGACACTGGCGCCACCTCTCATATGACGAACTCCTCAGGTACTCTCTCATCTCTTTCTTTTAAGGGTCCTGCTCATTCTATTATCGTCGGCAACGGTGGTCGCCTTGCTACTTCGGGCATTGGCCACACCACACTACCAACCCCTACCAATCCTTTGCACCTCAACAATGTCCTTATTGCCCCCAAACTTGTCAAAAACCTTATATCTGTCCGTCGGTTTACTACTGACAATGATGTTTCTCTTGTGTTTGATCCGTTTGATTTCTCTGTGAAGGATCTTACTACGGGGGTTACTCGCCTGAGATGTAATAGCACCGGGGAGCTCTATCCTGTGTCGTCGCCCTCACCATCCAGCCCGTCAAGTCCAGTCGCCCTCTCGGCATCATCATCCAGTCTTTGGCATACTCGTCTTGGTCATCCCAGTCCTGCAGTTTTAGATTTACTTCGTTCTAAGAGTCTTGTCCAATGTAATAAAGAGCACCGCTCTAGTCTATGTTCGTCTTGTCAGTTAGGCAAGCATGCCAGACTCCCTTTTCAGCGATCTTTAAACACTACTTTCGCACCTTTTGATATTATTCATAGTGATATTTGGACATCTCCTGTGCCTAGCAAGGAGGGTCATAAGTATTACCTTTTGTTTTTGGATGATTATACACACTTCTTATGGGTTTTCCCTTTGCACTTTAAATCTCAAGTGTTCCCTATCTTTGCCAAATTCCACGCTTACATCAAAACACAATTTCACGCCTCTGTCAAGTGTTTCCAATGCGACAATGGCCGCGAATTTGACAACAAAGAGTTTCACACTTTCTTCAGTACCAATGGGATATCCTATCGCTTGTCCTGCCCCTACACCTCCCAACAAAATGGCAAGGCCGAACGAATCATCCGAACCATTACCAATATGATGCGCACCCTTCTTTTCCACGCATCCATTCCCCTCCCTTACTGGCCTTACGCCTTGTCCACCACATGCTACCTCCTCAACATACTCCCTTCGACCACCCTCAACCATCGCTCACCTTTTCAGGCACTGTATTGCACTATGCCTATATATGATCACCTTCGTACATTTGGTTGCTTATGCTTCCCTAATCAGGCATCCACCGCCCCCCACAAGCTTCACCCTCGCTCTACCCCTTGTGTCTTTCTTGGCTACCCGTCCGATCATCGCGGCTATATTTGCCTCGATATCAAGACTCACAGGATCATTCTCTCTCGTCATGTCACCTTTGATGAGTCGCGATTTCCCTTCGCCTCTCCCACACCCCCTGTGTCGTCGCCAGAGTCTGATTCACCATTCCCTCACTTCATTCTTCCCCTGAGCTCTCCGGGTGCTCCTACGTCTCCCCCTCCCCCTCCACCCCCCATCACAAGACCACACACCCGCAGCGTCTCCGAAGTCTTCCGACCCCGGCAGATCGTATCCATGACCACCACCCATCACCCCGCTATCCCCCGTCCGCAACCTCATCAAACACCATCCCCTCCCCTACGTGCGGCGCCCGCCGCTACCCCTGCCGCGCTCGCCGCAACCCCAGCTGCGGCGCCCGCCGCAAGTTCCCCCCTGGCGGCACCCGCCGCAGCCACAGCGGCGCCCGCCGCACCCCCTGCCGCGCCCGCCGCAACCCATTTTGCAGCGCCCGCCGCTCCACCCCCCCTCCTGGCGGCGCCCGCCGCACCTGCCTCGCCTGCCCCCGTCTCCCCCGTCCTTCCCGGCTCCCAGCCCTCCCTCTCCCCCATCCCCACCTCCCACAAAACAGCCCTCCTCGACCCGAATTGGCAGGCGGCTATGCTCGACGAATACAGGGCCCTTACAAAGAATGGTACTTGGGTTCTTGTCCCACGCCCTCCAACGGCGAACGTCGTTCGCTGTATGTGGCTCTTCCGTCACAAGTTCCGCTCTGATGGGACGTTGGAGCGCTATAAAGCACGTCTTGTCGTCAACGGTCGGTCCCAACAGGTAGGCATTGATTGTGATGAGACCTTCAGCCCCGTGGTCAAACCTGCCACTATCCGAGTGGTTTTAAGTTTAGCTCTGTCGCGCAAATGGGCCATTCATCAGCTCGATGTCAAGAACGCTTTTCTGCATGGTCACCTGAATGAGACAGTCTACATGTTTCAGCCGCCGGGATTTACTGATGCCGATCGTCCTAAGCACGTCTGTCTCCTGAAGCGCTCTCTGTATGGTCTGAAACAGGCTCCTCGAGCTTGGTTCCAGCGCTTTGCTTCTCATTTGCTCCGCTTGGGTTTCATTGGCAGCCGCTCGGATTCGTCCCTGTTCATCTATCGCAGAGGCTCCGACATGGCATTTCTGCTACTATATGTTGACGACATCATTCTCACCGCCTCTTCTGATGCTCTTCGAACGTCAATTATTTCACAGCTCAGTGCTGAATTCGCTATGTCAGATTTGGGCCCGTTGTCTTACTTCTTGGGAGTTGCTGTTCAGCGGCACCCGTCTGGGCTATTCCTCTCACAGAGTAAGTATGCGGCTGAAATTGTTGCTCGGGCTAACATGAGTAACTGCAATCCGGTCGCCACCCCTGTCGATACATCGAACAAGCTCAGCGCTCACTCAGGTCCTTTGGTCGATGATCCGACGCTATACAGGAGCCTTGCTGGTGCTCTTCAGTATCTCACATTCACCAGACCTGATATCAGTTACGCCGTTCAGCAGATCTGCCTATTTATGCATGCCCCCAGGGAACCCCACTTTCATGCCTTAAAGCGGATCATCCGGTACATCAGCGGCACACTCGAGCTCGGCACCACGATCACTCCTTCCTCTAAGCTTGACCTTGTTGCATACACTGATGCGGATTGGGGTGGTTGTCCTGACACGCGTCGCTCCACATCTGGTTACTGTGTCTTCCTCAATGACACACTTGTGTCATGGTCGGCCAAGCGTCAGTCTGTCGTGTCTCGCTCCAGCGCTGAAGCCGAATACAGGGGAGTTGCCAACGTTGTCTCTGAATGCTCTTGGCTCCGCAATCTCCTGCTTGAGCTCCGTTGCCCCTTACAGAAGGCCACTCTGGTCTACACTGACAACGTCTCCGCCGTCTACCTTGCTAGCAACCCAGTCCAGCATCAACGCACGAAGCACATTGAGCTTGATCTCCACTTCGTCAGGGACAAGGTTGCCATTGGACATGTCCGCGTTCTACATGCCCCGTCCTCTTATCATTACGCTGATATATTCACCAAGGGTTTACCTAGACAGTTATTCATTGATTTTCGTTCCAGTCTCACTGTACGGACCCCTCCCGTTTCGACTGCGGGGGTTTGATAGATTACATAGGTCTCCTATTGTATAGTGGGCTGAAAGCCTGTTAAGGCTCAATATATATATATATATATGTTATATTAATGAATGGAAAAAGGGATTATCTCATAATCTTACAGCCACAGTTGGAATAAGTCTTCCCAACTTCTCAATCAATAAATGCAGACTCACTTCTCAATTCCTTTTACGGTTTTACCTCCCCAAAATCATCTTCTATTCCTCTTCTCAATCTCATTCCCTGCTTCAACACTTAGCTGAATCAGCTAATGGCTTCTTCAAGTTTCAGTATCCCAATTGCTCTGATTGCATCCCTTGTTCTTGTCTTTCATCTACCTTCAACAGTCACCAGCAACTTCCTGTCATCATCACCCCTTCTGTCTCCCATATTCGGTTAGCCTCTTCTTTTCAATCTTCAATTTTTTGGTCTTTCTTGTTTGCAGTCAAGGTGTTTGAGAATATGCCTCAATGAATAAACAAATGCGTTTGGTTTTGGGTTTTTGAAGTATTAATTAACTTCAGCTGATGTTAGCTTGGCTGATTTGCAGATAGTGTGTGCAAAGAAGTAGCATGTGGAAAGGGAAGCTGTAGGCCCACCCAAAACAACACGATCCCTTTTGAATGTATTTGTGATTCTGGGTGGAAGCAACCTATCTCTTCCAATGGCTTCAAATTCCTTCCTTGTGTATTACCAAATTGTGAGTTTCTCTATCTTAATTGATTATCATGTGAAGTTCCTTGCTTCATTCAGCTTTTGGCAATCTAAATATGCTTGTGGGGTTGCCAAGTAATTGGTAAAGGCACTTAAAATAGCTCTTGGATCTGCTTGGCGCAATGTGCTGACTGATGAAGAAACTTGTTTTAGCTGATATGGAGCTAATTTGTGCTATAAGGAGTAATCTGTCTTGTGCCAAACAAACCCCAACTCCAATTTTTGTATAGCAATTAGTCTACTCTTATCATTATCTGTTTCAATTGAATTGTTATAATCTTGTATAGCGATACCTTTAAAGGCAAACCAAACTTATATAAGATAAAAAAATGGCAGAAACAGTCAAAATTAAAACTGATATATCTATCTAGCTATGATTCTGAGATGTCTTCCAAACTGGACATCTGTATCATTTCTGCACTTAAAAGTAAAGTGTCAAATACATTTCATGATATTGAATTGGGTTACTGCTGACTGTTTTCTTGCAAAAGGTCCACTTTCCATAATGAAAAATCAAAGACGTGCTTTGGTTAAAGGCTCACCAACACAAGTAATCTGTATTAAATTGAACATGTGGGAGTATGACTTATTTTAGCAAATACTATATTATTACCTGCACTTCACTTCCAATTGGCCAAATGTCTCCTTCTCACTTGATTTTCAAATCCAGCTGGAATGATTTTGGGGAGTTATTATTTTCACACTTTATCTAAATGATAACATGTCTCTGTGATGCACAGAATTATTTGATACCTACTGCAATGCAAGGTAGTTTTTCATGATTTTTTGGGATTTAGTTTGTTGTGATTATATGTGGTATGCTTTATGGAATTTAAAATCTGAATTATTACATATAGGTTTGCACTGTTGAAATCTTGATCAAGTATATTGCAAGAAATTTTACTCTGTTTGAAACAATATTGAGTATAGACAAGTACTGTTCTCAAAAAGGAAAGTGAAAACTCCTTATCTGCATATATTGAAAGACAAATACCAAAACGTTATGAAAATTGAAGAAATCTGGACTGGTTTCAGCTGTTGTTTTCAAGTCCATTATCTCCTGAGGCTCCCGCCCTTTGTGGAATTCGGTGGGCTGTCTGGGCTCTGATACTATTTTCTCATCCTTACACAGGAATAGCACAGCAGTCCAGGAGCAAGATCGCCTTGATTACTTTTCTCTTTAGTCATCAAGTAGAAATTGCATTATAACCTGTTTCATGTTGGTTTGCCTCTCTTGTGAATGATTTTTTTTTTACCTAGATTAGCTAACCTGCTAAAAAAAAAATGTAGGCACCATAGACGTTTCCTGTTCACATGCCGATTCACCAGCAGCAGCACCGAAAAATACTACAAAGGGATCAATATTTGACCGTATGATACAAGTACACTCTCCATCAAATGATTCACAACCATTGTTCACTCCATCATCTTGATCATTTTTCTTATCTTTGGATGTCAGCTTGCAGCTGGAACATTTGTGGTAGTGGCACGTGTAATAGATCGTCGTCAAACTCTTCATCTTCGTATTCATGTTCATGCAGCGACGGATCCTCTAATCTCATGAATTCCACTTCACTCCCCTGTTATCCATCATGTAAGAGTGCAAACCAATGAATGCAATCATTGATTCTCCAGCTTCAATGATACAGAAAGGGAGTACTTACTTGCTCTTTCTATACTTTTTAAGGTAATCCTTACCCTTAACCGCTCAAGCACCCGCTCTCAGCAACACTGCCAATCTAGGTAATCCTTACCCTTAACTGATTAGCATTTTCAACATTCAACAGTTCATGATGCATTTCCTTGTTCTTTGCAGCTAGATCCCTTCAACATGAAAAGTTCCCCTGGATCCTTGTTCTTGTGATGTTCGCCCTCATCACTGTACTGGCTTAAGACTTTCATTAGAGCTTCACTTAGAATCATTTTTCCATCATGTTTCAGACCTACATTTTGATCCGATGCTATGCGTTTGGCATGATGGTTTAGATATCCATGTATACTAGCTATTATTCGTCATGTTTCTATCACCCTTTATATGAACACATCCTCGTTCCTTGGTATAAGAAGATAAGGTCCTTGTAATCATATATGGCTATAAATAAAGAAACCACATTGTCTGGGCATTGTTACTAGACATTTTGCAGGCTTGCAGCTACCATCTTACAAGTTGATAATACTCATAGATGGTTTAGGAGGCCAAAATCTTTGAATGCTTACCAGCTTCACACTCCAACATAGACACAGCAATCTCCAGATCCAAATTGTATGTACACTCCTGTCCCCGTGATCAATCTTAATTTGCAGGTATGGCTTCCTCCAAGCTGTTGATTTCCTTCCACCTCCTCCTCGCGGTCTTAAATCCTTCTCGTGCTGCCATGGCAGGTTCGTATCAGAACAGCCAACACCTGCCCTCTTAATTCCTTTCTTGCATTTTTTATTTACAAAATTTCTCTGTGCATCTCAATTGGAGTAATTGTTTTGATCACAATACATATATATTTATATAGCAGCCAAAGTGTGTGAGAACTTGGAGTGCGGCAAGGGGAAGTGTGTGGCGTCAAAGCACAGTGCCATGGGGTTCATTTGCAAATGCACCACCGGGTGGATGCAGAGCGCTCTTGACGGCTACACCGACGACAATGACCTCCTCCCTTGCGTTTACTCCAACTGTAAGTCTGCATGTAACCGCTTAACCTATACTCTTTTTCCCTCCCACCGCAAATAATTTTTCAGTAAAGTCTACAAACTGCATTATATTATTATGGCTCCGTTAGTAACACAGGCTGATGGTAGCTGAAGTTGATGAGTATCTAAAGCTGCATTATATTATTATGGCTCCGTTAGTAACACAGGCTGATGGGTAGCTGAAGTTGATGAGTATCTAAAGCTGAAAGCTGATAGGTTAAGTTATTAAAATGTGGGTATCTTCATGAAAGACAAATTCCACATTCTTGTTGTGATTTGTTCTGAACATTGACCTCAAAGTTCCTCTGTGATTCGTTCTGGCATGGTGCATTCGTTCCAATGATGTTCCCCATCCAAGAGTCTTCCATGTACATCTCTTTCCCGAAGGTTCTGCCTTGTTGGTGCTTTCTCACCATGGCCACTCCTTCGTTTTCGCTTGCTTTCATTTCCTTAATCACTGCTCTCTTTCCCGTTTTAGTCTGCTTCAAGCATGTCTAAGATATCGAATCACTTTCTCATTCAAACAGAAAAGGAACTTAGAGAGGCTCCATTTTCAAATCAAGGAGAGTTTCCATACAAATTGTATCTTGTACAAATGGAGACAGAATTTCACACCGAGCATATCTTTCTCTTTGGGTCCCTTGCCATCACCGCGAGGGCCCACCAAATCTGTCCCTAACATCACAACAAATCCTCTTAAGCCACTTGTTGCAGTGTTAAAATAAAGGAGTCACTCTTGATAACACTATAACACTTGTAGTGTATAAATCACTCGTAGGTGAACGGCTCATAAGCCTTACACCAAACTACGAAAATGGCGAAAAACACTGCAGTTGAATCCGGATTCCTCTTCCACCCTCCTGAGACTCCACTAGAGCCCATGGAGTTCCTCTCTCGTTCATGGAGCCTCTCCGCCCTCCAAGTCTCCAAAGCCCTCGCCCCTTCTAAGCAGAAGCTCTCTGACACCGATGGGACTGTTTTGGAGGACGTCACCGGTGAAGCTCTCGCCCCTTTCTCGTTCGCCTCGTGGGAGACGTCGACACAGCTGATCGTCGATCGGATCATGTCACAATCTGCAAGTGTACGTAAATTCACAATCTTTATATATTTCCGATGTGAGATTCATTTTGTGTGACAATTCGGAATTGATTGACAGCAAGAGGTGTCTCCGAGGACTTCAGGGAGGTCATCTCACAGCAGCGGGCCCATGGCCGGCGCCTCCTTACACGACATTGCTCCTTCTGAGTTCGACTCCGCCACCAAGGCGGCGGGGAGGTGGTTGATCAAGGAGAAGAAGGATAAGAGGAAGGAGGAGACCAGGCCAGCTCAGCATGCTCAGCTCCACGCTTGTGTTTCTGTTGCCGGTGTTGCTGCCGCGGTGGCTGCTATAGCTGCTGCCACCGCTTCCTCCTCCGGGTCCGCAAAGGACCAGGAGCTGGCCCGGACTGATGTTGCCGTGGCCTCCGCAGCCACGCTCGTTGCTGCTCAGTGCGTCGAGGCTGCGGAGGCCTTGGGCGCTGACCGCGGCCACCTGGCTTCGGTTGTTAGCTCGGCGGTCAACGTTCGGTCAGCCGATTATATCATGACTCTGACTGCGGCTGCTGCCACAGGTATGATATGCACCGATGTCTAGATGGGTTTTCGAAGTGCAATAGATTTATCTACTGCTCTGCACAAATGTCTAGACGGGTTTGTCTGATATGTGACACTACTGAGTCACTCGGAAACACCCTCTCGATCCTCAAACCCTCCTTTGATTGGGATAAATTGGGTTTGCTGTTGTTATTGTTGTTGTTTATGAGGTGTCATTTGATAAGAACTGCACCACTTTCCTACATCGCAGCGCTGCGTGGGGCAGTAAAAGCAAGAGCTTTGAAGGAAGTCTCAGGCGTGGCATCCGTCCTCCCAATGGAGAAAGGTATCATAAGTGGTGGTGCCGGTAGTGGTTTGATCGGAAGCCATACTGATGAGCTTGTTCTAGAGGAGAACTTTCTTGGCATATGCACTAGGAAGTTAC
Organism: Persicaria tinctoria; assembly: GCA_037127255.1. Classification (NCBI taxonomy): domain Eukaryota; kingdom Viridiplantae; phylum Streptophyta; class Magnoliopsida; order Caryophyllales; family Polygonaceae; genus Persicaria; species Persicaria tinctoria. The sequence continues at coordinate 3,651,343 of JBANSL010000008.1, read as the reverse complement.
TAGCAAGAGGATGTGAATTGCTTAAGCGAACTCGGAAAGGTAGAAATCAATCCGAATGAACTAACATAACATCATTTGTGCTAGCTCAATCTCAATGGTCACTTACTCGATTCGGTTTTGAATGCATGATGCAGGTGATCTTCACTGGAAAGTCGTATCGGTCTATATCAACCGAACGAATCAAGTAAGCAATACAAAAGGCTTGAGAAAACAAAAGCCTAAAACAGTTGCTTGTTACTAAAGAACAGCTTAAAGATGTCATCTTTTTTATCCTTTCACTCTTAGGTAACTTTGAAGATGAAGAGTAGGCATGTTGCTGGGACCCTCACCAAGAAGAAAAAGTGTGAGTATTCATATTTTGGCTGCCTTTTTTTCTGGCCTTAAAGTACTAAAGTTGGTCTTAGGTGGGCTCATACCCAAAGCTCCTTTAGCATAGGGAGTTGAGAAAGAAGTTGTGATAATGAGGTGACATTGGTGTCTTTCAATCTGATTCTTTTGGGAATGTTTCAGATGTGGTCTTGGAGGTTGTGAAGGGCATGCCAGCCTGGGCGGGCCGCTACCTTCTCGAAGGCGGGGAGAACCGGAGGTACTTCGGTTTGAAGACGGCTGATCGAGGCCTGATCGAGTTCGAATGCAGGAGCCAGAGGGAGTATGAAGCCTGGACTGATGGAGTTTCAAGGCTAATCAGTTTGGCTGCTGAGAGAACCAATGTGTATAGAATGTGAAATGACTCCTAAATATGTTGTCTTGATTGATTTTCCGAATTATTGTGACTATCTGTATGGACACTATGTTTTTACATGAAGCTTTTCATAGTAATGTTAACAGTGTGATATGAACATGTTACTACTCACTACTATCACAGGAACAACAACAACAACAACCCAGTCTATCCCGCGATGAAGCAGGGTCTGGGGGGTCAGGATGTACGCAATCTTTCCCCCAACTAGTCGAGAGAGTATTTCTGATGAACCCAAAACAGAAAGTCACATAATTCACATGGAGACAAGAAAGACAGCAGACATGAAGGCCAAAGGAAGCAGAAAATCTGAATTATTACATATAATTAAGGAGTAATCTGTCCTGATTGATGAAAAAAAAAACTTGTTTTTGTTGATATGGAGCTAATTTGTGCAATAAGGAGTAATCTGTCATGTGCCTAACAAAACCCAGCTCCAATTTTGTATAGCCATTAGTCTTAATCATTATCTGTTTCAATTGAATTGTTATAATCTTGTATATTTTCTATTCAGCTATACCTTTAAACTTTAAAGGCTAACTAAGAGCAGTCAAAATTAAAACATATATCTATCTAGCCATGATTCTGAGATGTCTCCCAAACTGGACATCTGAATCATTTCTGCATTTAAAGGGAAAGTGTCAAATACATTTCATGATATTGAATTGGGTTACTGCTAACTGTTGTCTTGCAAAATGTCCACTTTCCATATGAAAAATCAAAGACGTGCTTTGGTTAAAGGCTCACCAACACAAGTAATTTCTATTAAATTGAAAATGTGGGGGCATGACTTTTATTTTAGCAAATAATATTATTAACTGCACTTCACTTCCAATCAGCCAATCAGGCACGGATTTAGGGGTGTACTTAGCTTTCTTGCAGCCCACCCCAAAAAATCAGAATTTAGTAGAAAGGAACTAGCAAGATAACATGTATATTGATGTACATACACATTATTAGGTGATATTAATAACGCGTTAAAAATTGTTCATTGTATTAGGCGATTTCAGCCTACCCTAACTTTCGTTTCTGGTTCCATCCCTGCTTCCAATTGGCCAAATGTCTCCTTCTCACTTGGTTTTCGCACTTGATCTAAATGATAACGTGTCTCTGTGATGCACAGAATTATTTGATACCTATTGCAAGGTAATTTTTCATGATTTTTTGGGATTTCGTTCTTTGTGATTATATATTGTACGCTTTTATAGAACTTAAAATCTTAATTATTACATATAGGTTTGCACTGTTGAAATCTTGATCAAGTATATTGCAAGAAATTTTACTCTGTTTGGAAACAAGACTATAGACAAGTAGTGTTCTCGAAAAGGAAGTGGAAACTCCTTATATGCATATATTGAAAGACAAAAACCAAAACACTAGGAAAATTAAACAATCTGGACTGGTTTAAGCTGTTTTCAAGTTCATTATCTCCCAAGGCTCCCGCCCTTTGTGGAATTCAGTGGGGGTATCTGAACTCTGATGCTATTTTCTCATCCTTACACAGGAATAGCATAGCAGTCCAGGAGCAAGATCGCCTTGATTACTTTTCTCTTTAGTCATCGAGTAGAATTGCATTATAACCTGGTTGATGTTGGTTTGCCTCTCTTGTGAATGATTTTTTTTTTACCTAGATTACCTAACCTACTAAAAAAATTTAATGTAGGCACCATAGACGTTTCCTGTTCACATGCCGATTCACCAGCAACAGCACCAAAAAATACTACGATTACGATGGGATCAATAATGCAAAACACCATTGTTCATTCCATCATCATGCTCATTTTTTTCTTATCTTTGGGTGTCAGCTTGCGGCTGGAGCATTTGTGGTAGTGGCACGTGCAATAGATCATCGTCAAACTCTTCATCTTCACATTCATATGCGTATTCATATTCATGTTCATGCAGCGACGGATCCTCTAATCTCATAGATTCTCCTGCTTCAATGATACAGAGAGGCTTACTTGCTCTTCTGTACTATTAAAGGTGCACTTGGAGGGGACTGTCAGAACCTCGGTATCTCTGTATTTAATCATTCAACCGCTCATATATAGCAACACTGCCAATCTAGGTATTGGTAATCCGTAATCCCTGACCTTAACTTATCAGCAGTTTCAACATTAAACAGCTCATTATGCATATTTACTTGTTCTTTGCAGCTAGATCCCTTCAACATGAGAAGTTCCCCTGGCTTTGGCTTAAAACTTCCATCAGCGCTTCGCTAAAATCATGTTTCCATCATGTTTGAGACCTACATTTTGATCCGATGCTATGCGTTTAGCACGATTGTTTAGATATCCATGTATACTAGCTCCTCGTTCCTTGGTATAGAAGATAAGATCCTAATTGTAACTATTATATGGTACTCCTATTAAATAGCGAAACCGCGTTGTCTGGGCATTGTTACTAGATATTTTTGCAGGTACCATCTTACAAGTTGATAATACTCATAAATGGTTAAGGAGGCCAAAATCTTTGAATGCTTACCAGCTTCACACGTACTCCAATATAGACAGCAATCTCCATCTCCAAAATGTATGTACACTCCTGTTAATCTGTTATCAATCTTAATTTGCAGGCATGGCTTCCCCCAAGCTGTTGATTTCCTCCCTCCTCGTGCTGCCATATGGCAGGTTCGTATCCGAACAGTCAACGCTTGCCCTCTTAATTCGATCCTTTCTTGCATTTTTATTTACAAAATTTCATCTCTGTAATGCGTGTCTATTCATCGAGAACATCAGTGGCGGACACAGGGAGCGCGGGGTAGGCCACCCCTCCCTCTGAATATCGAAAAGTTATTGGAAAGTTGTATGAACTTGGCGAGTCATTTTCAAATCAAGGAGTGTGTTCATATATACTTCATACAAATCGTATCTTTGACAAATGGAGACAGAATTCCACTCCGAGGATATCTTTCTCTTTGGATCCCACACCATCACCACGAGGGCCCACCAAAGCAATCCCTAAACATCACAATAAATCCTGTTTTAGAGTAAATCACAACGACTCCCTACACGGCTACAACAATGGCGAAACACACGGCTACGACAAAGGAGAAGTACGCCGAATTGGCAGCCGCATACCTCATCGAAACTGCCGAGGCTCCTAAGCCGAAGCTCTCCGACACCGATGGGACTATTTTGGAGGTCGTCGCCGGTGATTTGGCTGATTCGAAAGGCTCTTGCTCGTTCTCCTCGTGGTCGTCACAGCGCATCGTCGATCGGGTCATGTCAGAATCGGCAAGTGTACCTAAATTCACAATCTCTACATATTTCCGATGTGAGATTCATTAATTTTGTGTGACAATTCGGAATTGATTTGACAGGAAGATGTGTCTCCGAGGAATTCAGGGAGGTCTTCTTACAGCAGCGGGCCCATGGCCGGCGCCTCCAGTTCCACCGCCTTGAGGTTGTTGTTCCAGGAGGAGGAAAACAGGTCAGCTCAGCAGGCTCAGCTCCAAGCTTGTGTTTCGGTTGCCGCCCTTGCCGGTGTTGCTGCTGCCAAGGCGTTCTCCTCCTGCCACCCCAAGGACCAGGAGCTGGCCTCCGCTGTTGCTGGTCAGTGCTTCAAGGCTGCGGAGGCCTTGGGCGCTGATATCAACGACCTGGAATCTGTTGTTAGCTCGGCGGTCAACGTTCAGTCAGTCGATTCTATCACGGCTCTGACCGCGGCTGCTACCAAAGGTAAATATGATATGCATAGATGTTAGGCGGTTTTGAAAGTGCAGTACATTTAGGGCTCGTTAGGTATAAGAATGAAAACTGTCATTTTTATATAAAAAAATATATCTAGATAAAAGAAAAATGTCATTTTTATACGAAAATTAAGATAAGAGTAATAATGATTAGAGAAGAATAGGGAAAATGGTTACTCCTGGTCTAAATGAGTGATTGAAATAAGGAAGAACAGAACCAATTTTGTGTGAAAAGTTTGGAGGAGATGATTAATTTTTTAACAATGTATCTTAAGCTATAAATTGGCTACATTCATTTTCTTTGTGTTTACCTTTCCAAAATTTCAACCAAACGAGCCCTTAGTCTAAAACTCAGCATCTTTTGTTTTTCTACGGAGTCAATCGGAAACACCCCTCGATCCCCAAACTCTCCTCTGATTGGGATAAACTGGGTTTGCTGTTGTTTATGAGTTGTCATTTGATAAGAACTGCACCACTTTCCTACATCGCATCGGTGGGTAGGGAAAGAAAAGCAATGGAGAAAGGACCAGGAGCTGGTGGTGGTGGTAGTGGTTTGATCGGAAGCCATACTGATAAGCTTCCTACATCAAAATTGCTTAAGCGCACTCGGAAAGGTAGAAATCAATCCGAACGAACTAACATAACATTATTTGCGCTACCTCAATCATTGATCACTTACTCGATTCGGTTTTGAATGCTAATGATGCAGGTGATCTTCACTGGAAAGACGTATCGGTATATATCAACCCGAAGAATAAAGTAAGCAATACAAAAGCCTACAACACTTGTTACTAAAGAACAGATTAAAGATGTCATCTTTTTCATCCTTTTGACTCTAGGTAATTTTGAAGATGAAGAGTAAGTATGTTGCTAAGAAAGTTCCTTGGGGGAAAGAGTGTGAGTATTCATATTTTGGTTGCCCCTTTTTTCTTGGCCTTAAAGTACTAAAGTTGGTCTTTAGGTGGGCTCATGCCCAAAGTTACTTTAAGCCTAGGGAGTTGAGAAAGTTGTGATAATGAGGTGACATTGTCACATTGGTGTCTTTGGGAATGTTTCAGATACCGTGTTGGAGGTTGTGAAGGACATGCCAGCCTGGGCGGGCCGCCACCTTCTCGAAGACGCGGAGAACCGGAGGTACTTCGGTTTGAAGACGACTGGTCGAGGGCTTGTCGAGTTCGAGTGCACGAGCCAGATGGAGTATGAAGCCTGGACAGATGGAGTTTCAAGGCTAATCAGTTTGGCGGCCGCTAAGAGAAGCAAAGTGAAATGACTTACAACTATGTTGCGAATTATTGTGACTATCTATGGAGAATACGATCATATTTTCATATGATCGTAATTCATCGGCATTTTCCTTGCATTTTATTAGTCCTTCCTTTGTCGTTTGCTCTTTGCTGTGATAAAGTCCTGCGTGGCCAATAGGCATGACTGTCACGTGAGCATGGATGTGCTATATAAGCCATCAATTGTCACCTGATTCTCTTTCCCCTTTGTTTTTGCTTTCTGTGTCACTGCTAGTGACAGATCTTTGCATTTTTGATCTCGTTCCTTCACACTATGGGTGTGTATGGAATGGATGCAACCAAAATAAAGAGTTTATTTTGTGGGTGTTTATTTCTTAAACCGTTTTAAATTTTTTGTTGTTTGAATTACCAAAATAAACAAAAACGTGTTAAAAATTGTGTTAAAAAAAGGAGATTATCTTGTTGTTTAAATTTTTAACTACCTTTACCAACCGTTTATAATTTTAGTCAGTTTATTAACTTCGTCTCATATGAACCTTATCTGTATGTGTTGTGTTTCCCTCCTATATGGGGGAAGAGTCCAATGGACTATTTACCATATGGTTTTTACCATGTGAAGTTTTACCCTACCTCCTTTATAAAAGGGGATGTCTTTCCATTTGGGAAAGCAAGAGTGAGAAAGGGAGATAAGAGAGAGAAAAACAAAGAGTGAGAAAGGGAGAAAAGAGAGAGCTTTGGAGGGATTTTCGTATGCAACCATTCAGCCAACTTTGAAGTGCCCCGATCGACGACCAAACGACCTCCGATTGGGACGATTTTCTGGTATGTTGTTCACCTCATCATAGGCTTCATTTTGTACGGTTGGATCGTCGTTTTGAGCCTCCAATCTCATATCCCCTTTGTTAGTGTCATCTCTTGGGTTTTGTTGATTTCCACCAAATTGGGTGATGAAATGTGGAGATTTGGCCAAGCTTGTTGATGCTTGATGATATTGTATGCCTCTAGCTTTGTCTAGGGAAGATTGTACCCACTTGTTATTGTTGATAGTGGAAGTTTCTGTCTCCCGTGGTTTTTTCCCCGTTTTGGGGTTTCCACGTAAATCTGGTGTTCTTTGTGCTTGGTTATTTATCTTCTGTTTGTGTCTGATTGTTGGTTTGGGTTGCTTGAGTTTGGCTCTCTGGTTTACAGTTCTTGTCCATCCCGATTCGTGTGTGTTAAAAAGGTTTGTCTGACGTCCCTTGCTTCCCGGCACAACAGACTGGTATCAGAGCATTTGGTTTAGGATGGAGGAAAAGAACAGTTTTCAGGGAATGATTGTGTTGAATTCAGGCAACTACTCAGATTGGAAGATAAAGATGGAAGATCTTTTGTATGTGAAAGATTTGTATGAGCCGATTGTGCACAAAGAGATTCCAACGGGTGTCGTTGATGTTGAATGGAAGATTCTGAATCGAAAAGCGGTAGCTACGATCAGACAATTTGTTGATGTGAGTGTGCTCCAGCATATTGCCAATGATACGAATGCTTATGAGTTATGGTATAAGCTTAAGGGGATGTATGAGAGGAATAACGCTCTCAACAAGGCGTCATTGATGAGAAAGCTTGTGAAGTTGGAGTACAAAGATGGTGAGAGCATTGTTGTGCATTTGAGCACATTTCAGGGATTTGTGAATCAGTTAGCTTCTGCGAAAATGTCGTTAGATGATGAGTTGCAGGCTCTACTACTTCTCTCCTCATTGCCGGATAGTTGGGACACACTTGTCGTGTCACTTAGTAATTCCGCTCCGGAAGGCAAGCTGACTATGGAATGTGTGAAAGCTAGTCTTTTGAACGAAGAGACTAGAAGGAAGGAGATGGGTGTCTCCTCACAGTCAGAGGCTAATGTGACGCAGGGTTCTGGTAACAACAGAGGAAGGAGTAAGCAACGACAGCAGCAGAACAGAGACAAGTCCAAAGGGAGATCGAAGTCTCGAAGCAAGTACATTTGCTATTATTGTGAGAAGTCGGGTCACATTCAAAAGTATTGCCGAAAGTTCAGGAGGGACAAAGGCAAAGAACCTGAGAAGTCGGAGACTTCGAGAAATCAAGAAGATAAAGACACTGTCGCTCTTACAATCAGTGATGAAATAGTGGAGTTGTTTGTGGCGGCTGATGAAGGTTCCTTGAATCTTGCAAGTGGTGAGTGCACTTGGATTGTTGATTCAGCTGCTTCATATCACATTACTCCACACAAGGAGTACTTCTCGTCTTACACTTGTGGAGATTTTGGCCGTGTGAGGATGGGAAATGATGGCGTGTCCAATGTTGTTGGCATGGGCACAGTTTGTTTGTTGACATCCACTGGTTGCAGCTTGATTTTGAGAAATGTTCGTCATGTTCCTGATATCATATTGAATTTGATATCTTCTGGGATACTTGATGATGATGGGTATGCTCAAAATGCACAAGGCGGTGTCTGGAAGTGCTCCAAGGGAAACTTGATTGTAGCCCGGGCAAAGAAGCAAAATACCATGTATGTGATGCAAGCAAAGATTTGCAGAGAAGAAGCAAATGTGATTGATGATGGTGCCGGAGAGCTATGGCACAAGCGGCTTGGACACATGAGCGAGAGGGGTTTGCAAATGCTTGCCAAGAAAGACATTCTCCCGGATATGCAAGGTATTTCTCTCAAACCTTGTGTTGATTGCCTAGCTGGAAAGCAACATCGAGTAGCATTTCATACTCGACCTCCATCTAGAAGAAAGTATGCATTAGATCTTGTTCATACTGATGTGTGCTCTATGGATTGCAAGTCACTTGGTGGTGCACAATATTTTGTCACTTTTATTGATGACTATTCTAGAAAATTGTGGGCTTTTGTGTTGAAAAGCAAAGATCAGGTTCTGACAGTTTTTAAGGAGTTCCAAGCCAGAGTTGAACGAGAGACTGGTTTGAAGTTAAAGTGTGTCAGATCAGATAATGGTGGAGAATACAGGGGTCCGTTTGAGCAGTACTGCAAGAGTCAGGGCATCAGGCTTGAGAAAACAGTTCCGAAGACGCCACAACTGAATGGGCTTGCAGAGAGGATGAACAGAACCATAGCAGAAAGAGTCAGAAGTATGTTGTCGACTGCAAAGCTGCCAAAGTCCTATTGGGCGGAGGCAATGTTGACTGTTGTGTATCTCATCAACCGCTCGCCTTCAGTTCCTCTTGATGGTGATGTTCCACAGAGGGTTTGGACTGGGAGAGATGTTTCCTTCCAGCATCTGAGAGTCTTTGGATGTCTAGCATATGTTCATGTTGCTAGAGATCAAAGATCCAAGCTTGATAGCAAGACAAAGCCATGCATCTTCCTAGGGTACTCAGAGGATGAATTTGGGTACAGATTGTGTGATCTTACAAACAAGAAAGTGGTCAGAAGCAGAGATGTTGTGTTCAGGGAAGACAAGACTATTGATGACTGGAAGCTCCAGCGACCGTCGTCTTCCTCTCCTGCTCCAGTCACCTTTGATCCCGTTTTTCCTCAAGTTGTGCAGAGAAGTTCAGTTCAGAATCAGCAGGAAGATGAGCATGATGATGGTGATGTTGATCCACCAGAAGTTCCACAACCTCAACAAGAGGAGCCCCCTATCCAACCTGAAGTTGAGTTGAGAAGATCCACCAGAGAGAGACAGACTTCCTCCCGATACTCAACCAACGATTATGTGTTGTTGACTGACTCAGGAGAGCCTGAATGCTACGAGGAAGCTATGTCAGATGTGCATCAGAAGGAGTGGTAGAATGCCATGCAGGATGAGATGAGTTCCTTGCATGAGAACCATACCTATGACTTGGTGAAATTGCCTAAGGGCAAGAAAGCTCTCAAGAACAAATGGGTTTTTCGTTTGAAGTCTGGAGAAGATGGTACACCTCCCAGGTTCAAAGCCAGAGTTGTGGTGAAGGGTTTTGAGCAGAAAAAGGGTGTAGATTTTGATGAGATTTTCTCTCCAGTTGTGAAGATGTCATCCATCCGGGTTATTCTAGGCATGGCTGCTAGCATGGACCTAGAGGTCGAGCAGCTTGATGTGAAAACCGCCTTCCTTCATGGTGATTTGGAAGAAGAAATCTACATGGAGCAACCTGAAGGTTTTGAAGTCAAGGGAAAAGAGAAGATGGTTTGTCGTCTCAGAAAGAGCTTGTATGGTTTGAAACAAGCGCCTCGGCAATGGTACAAGAAGTTCGAGTCTTTTATGATCGACCACAAATTCCACAAGACACATGCCGACCACTGCGTGTTTGTGAAGAATTACGTCGAAGGTGACTTTCTGATTCTCTTGCTTTATGTGGATGATATGCTTATTGTTGGTCGGGATTCCAACAAGATTGCTAGTTTGAAGATTGCTTTGAAGAAGTCCTTTGCTATGAAGGACCTTGGCCCTGCAAGACAGATTTTGGGTATGCAGATTACCCGTGATAGAAAGAATCAGAAGTTGTGGATATCACAAGAAAGATACATTGAGAAGGTGCTGCAAAGATTCAACATGGACAAGGCTAAACCCGTGAGTTCTCCACTTGCAATGAACATGAAGTTGAGTTCTGATCAGTGTCCTACGAGTGAGAAAGAGAAACAGGAGATGAAGAAGGTGCCTTATGCTTCAGCCGTTGGTAGTCTGATGTATGCCATGGTTTGCACTAGGCCAGACATCGCCTATGGAGTTGGGGTTATCAGCAGGTTCATGAGTAATCCTGGAAAGGAGCATTGGGCTGCAGTGAAATGGATTCTCAAGTATCTCAGAGGCACTTCGAGAGTGTGTTTGTGCTTTGGTCCTGGAAAACCTATGCTTGATGGTTTTACAGATGCAGACATGTCAGGTGATATTGACACGAGCCGATCCACATCTGGATATCTGATTACATTCGCAGGGGGAGCAATCTCATGGCAATCGAGACTGCAGAAGTGTGTTGCTTTGTCAACGACAGAAGCAGAGTATATGGCTGCAGTTGAAGCCGGTAAGGAGCTGATATGGATGAGAGACTTCCTAGAGGAGTTGGGAGTGGAGCAAGCTTGCTACCCACTCTATTGTGACAATCAGAGTGCCATCCACCTTGCCAAGAATGCCGCCTACCATTCTCGAACCAAGCACATCCGAAGAAGGTATCATTGGCTTCGAGAAAGAGTAGAAGACGATGATTTTGAGCTCATGAAGATCCACACAAATGAAAACGGATCGGATATGCCGACAAAGACTTTGTCAAAGGAGAAGTTCATCAAGTGCCGCTCAAAGGCGGGCTTGCTCGAGCCCCCCATATAGGATTGAGGGGGAGCTATGTTGTGTTTCCCTCCTATATGGGGGAAGAGTCCAATGGACTATTTACCATATGGTTTTTACCATGTGAAGTTTTACCCTACCTCCTTTATAAAAGGGGATGTCTTTCCATTTGGGAAAGCAAGAGTGAGAAAGGGAGATAAGAGAGAGAAAAACAAAGAGTGAGAAAGGGAGAAAAGAGAGAGCTTTGGAGGGATTTTCGTATGCAACCATTCAGCCAACTTTGAAGTGCCCCGATCGACGACCAAACGACCTCCGATTGGGACGATTTTCTGGTATGTTGTTCACCTCATCATAGGCTTCATTTTGTACGGTTGGATCGTCGTTTTGAGCCTCCAATCTCATATCCCCTTTGTTAGTGTCATCTCTTGGGTTTTGTTGATTTCCACCAAATTGGGTGATGAAATGTGGAGATTTGGCCAAGCTTGTTGATGCTTGATGATATTGTATGCCTCTAGCTTTGTCTAGGGAAGATTGTACCCACTTGTTATTGTTGATAGTGGAAGTTTCTGTCTCCCGTAGTTTTTTCCCCGTTTTGGGGTTTCCACGTAAATCTGGTGTTCTTTGTGCTTGGTTATTTATCTTCTGTTTGTGTCTGATTGTTGGTTTGGGTTGCTTGAGTTTGGCTCTCTGGTTTACAGTTCTTATCCATCCCGATTCGTGTGTGTTAAAAGGGTTTGTCTGACGTCCCTTGCTTCCCGGCACAACAGTATGAACATTATGTTGTTACATGAAACTTTTCATAGTGATGTTAACCATTTAGTCGATAAGGCGACGTTTAAGATCCACTGATAATCAACCGATCACTGGACTAGATCAATGTGATATGAACATGTTACTACTCACTACTATCCCGGGAAGGGATCATGCTTTCGGTTTTTCTATCAATCATCGCGGTTGTGTATAAAAGCATCTCAAGTGACTAATTGCTGCATTGTCAAGTCTAGCCATCTGCAGCATTCAAGATGGAGAGGAGAGCAAGGAAGAGGTTGATGATATCCATGTAAAGAGCCACAGCAGCCGCAATGTACTCGTCGTAGGAGTAACACTTGATGAGGTTTTCGGTGTCATAGATGATAAACCCGCTGAAGATGAGTGCAGCCAGCAGGCCGAATACCATCACCGACAACTTCCCTAGTGGAACAAACACCTGCATCATACTAGTCTTCAGTCTAAAACCAATTGACATTAAGTGAAGTAGCCACCAACGAATCGTATAGAGAAATGTACCTGAATTAGGGAGAAGCAGAACAAGAGCATGATGCCAGCAAAGAGAAAGGGGCCTAAGAAGGAGAAATCATAGCCTTGTTTTGCAGCCCAGAAGGTGTAAAGGGTAAGGCTGATTACCACTACACTTGTTAGAATCAAAGCCTCCAGGACTATATTACCTGTTAGAGGCGATATGTATAAGTTCGGAATCCATCTTCTAACACAAAATTTAACGTCGAATAAGCATTGACATAGGAACAAGTTGAGCGCGATCAAGTGCTGAACTTGTAATCTATGTAGAGTGATTGAAAGAGGGAAGTTACCGGGGACGAAAGCACAGGACATGCCGATACCAAAGGATAGGGTGACAGTGAACATTGCGAGGAGGATCAAGTTCAAAGGGTGTTGCTTCCTGTACGCCATTAGCGGGCACATTACTGCCCAAAAAAAAAAAACACCCCAAAACCATGATTAAATCGCATTATCAAAACCATGATTAATTAAATCGTTAGTTCTGAAAAATTCCTTCATCAGCTTCAACTCTTCTAAAAGTTAGCCCTCCAAAAATCTACTAATTGTGCTCAACAAATTACCAAGCCTTACTATTTGCTACTTAGTGAATCGGTTGAACTGTGTCACTTTTCTAAAAAAAACCCTTCAATACCCGCTTAAACCTTTGAACTCACCACACCGCCAAGGCCGTCAAAACCCGCCTAGACAGCAAAGCTCCGCCATGAAATCCGGCTAGACCCCGCCTAGACCCTAACCTACCGCCCCGCCTAGATCCTTGATCCTAACCTACCGCCAAGCATCCGCCAATCGTTTTTTGGAACATAAACTGTGTGTCTAAAATAGCTAAAAATAATGTGTATATATATAAAATTATGCATATCCAACCCATCCAAATTTTAATTTCTTATTCTATGTCTCTCCTATTATAAATACTAGTATTCGGTGCCCGCCCGTTGTGCGGTTTATTAATAAACAAATTAATGTTTAATTTATTTATTTATTTTGAAATTTGAAGGATGTAATAGTTTTGTTGAAAATTTTGGATCTTTTAATAATAATAAATTAAATTAAGAGTATGTTTAGTTTAGATGAATATACAACATATTTTCTACGTATCATGTATGTGTATAAAATATTAAAATTAAAATAGGGTGATTTTGGTAGAGGCCTTTTTTGAATATTCAATTAGGCACCTAGCACCTAAATCAATTTAATTAGTTTTGCCCTAGACCCCCCTTCCCAATAGGATGGGTTGGTCAATGGTCAACCGTTTGACCATTGACCGGTCAACGATCAACGTTGACCAACCCATTTTGATGCCAACTTTTTTTTTAGTGATGCCATATTTTACCGTTTTGATGCTAAAATTTTACTATATTTTATTTTCACTCTGATGCCACTTTTTTATGTCAATTTTTTGATAATATTTTTTTTTTACCGTGATTCCATATTTTTGATGATATTTTTTCAAAGTAGTATTTTTGATGCCATTTTTTTCTTTAATGTGATACAAATTTTTCAAAATGGCATCAATGGTCAACGTGACATTAGAGTAAACAAAAAATGTCATCAAAGTTTAAAAAAAGTGTCATCCAATAATTTAATTAGAAAAGTGGCATCAGAGTGAAAATAAAATGTAATAAAATTTTGGCATCAAAACGGTAAAATATGACATCACAAAAAATGTCATCAATGTTTTAAAAAAGTGGCATTAAAAAAAAGTCATCCAATCATTTCATTAGAAAAGTGACAATAAGGTGACAATATTTTGATTCCACGTTTTAAGCTCTTATGCCATCAATTATATAAAATTGTCACCACAAAATGTTGGCATCAAAACGGTAAAATATGGCATCACTAAAAAAAAAAAATTGGCATCAAAAATTAAAAAGAAAAAGAAAAAGAAAAAAAGAAATTGGCATCAAAATGGGTTGACCGGTCAACGGTCAACATTGACCATTAACCGTTTAAGAAGGCTTAGCATGCTAAAAAAACAATTAATGGGCCTATCTAAGCTAAAAAAACAATTAATGGACCTATCTAGCTAACCAAATATGCTTAAAGGTCCATTTGAACAAAATCCCTCATTAAAATATTAATCTATTTCAATAAATATATTTTCCATTATTTATTCAAGATATCAAGTTCTAAGAAAATCCACCATAATTTTTTCTTATACAGTATAGATTTAGGCGTAATGTTTGTTTGATATTCTATTATGACACACACAAAAATTACGTGTAAAATAATTAAGCCTAAATTTTCTATCTTAATATCAAATTTTACGTACGATGACACGGACTAATTGATTTTAGGGTGAATTTAATATATCACCTCTGTTTCAAGACATAAGATTTACGCCTAAATTATCACCTCTATTTAATCGAAGATATATATCAAATTCTTCGTGTCATCCTATGGATTAATTGACTTTATGATAGAATATTTAAATTAGTCCTTTTTTTAAGAATATCATGATAAAGTTGTTGGTGTTAGTTTATCTTGATTAAATGGTAAAACCTTATCTTTTACCACACATTGCCATGTTTTATTGGTTATTGGGAGAAAAAAAAACCGATTATCAGAATAATAGATGGATTTATATACTCCGTTTCTTTTATTTTTTCGTTTGTGTCCTTGTCTTAATAATTTAGTATTACATTGTTGTGGTGACCGTATTATTGTCTTCATTTCGAATCAATATAAAAAACAATATTTTTGCCTTCGAGCCAATGTGGTGTCATGGTGTGAATTTGAGATGGACTTCGTTTCGAATCAACATAAAAAAACAATATTTTTGCATTCGAGCAAATATGCTGTGAATTTGAGATGGAATTGCAGTGATCATAGTAATGTATACTTTTCATGTTTTTATTTTATTTTCATAATCTTATGGTTTTTTGGTTAAAAAAAAGCTTAAGTTGTGAATAAAAAAGAATAAAATATATCATCATCAATATCAGAATTGGGAAAATTCGTAAAATTAAAAGAGGGGAAAAGAAGAGTTGTGAATAAAAAAGAATAAAACTTAAGGTCATTAATATCAGAATTGGTACATATATATATTTTATACTATAGGATTATGCATAGATTTCTTTTCTAAAGTTTGATTTGAAAAAAAAAACTAATTAAGATATAAGGTTATATTAGATAGATTATTTGATCTAGAAAGATAAGTTTTTTACCCAACTATATTGACATATTAATTGATGTGTCCCAAAAAAATAATACCAATTTAATCCAGAATATTACACGTAAGCAAAAAATAATCTCGTTTTAATCCATAAAATTTTGTGGACTCGAGATCGCGCCAGTGACCTCTGCTTTAATTATATTTAAAAAAATAGCTCAAAAAAAATCTTTATAATGTTTTTTTTAGCATTTAATGTTTTTTCCTTTGATTAACCCTTTGATTAAGATATGGGGTATGTATATATTCATGATAAGATTTTTTATTGTTCAAATGATAAAAAAAAAAAATATTGTAGTTAATTACTCCGTATTAGTTAAGGTGAATACATAAGATCCCACGTTGATAAATTAAAATGATATTTTATATAATTTTTAGCTTCTTAAAAACATGTTAAAAAGTAAAAACATATATATTTCTGAACATAGGTATATAATGCTATATAAGAATCTAGTGCCTAATTAAGAGATCTATTTCTATTTAACTTTGAAAATGACCAATTAAGTTCACCCTAAATAACCACCTTTCTAAAAAAATCTTTCTTTAACTTAATCAACACTACTATTAATATTTTCAAATATTAATCTATCTTATCTTAAACATATATACACATTTACGTTAAAACTAAAATTTGTTTTAAGACGATATAGGTTGAAGTTGGTCAAATTCAACTATACAAAATTCTATTCATTATTTAAAATCACTGATTTTAATATTATATTTGCTTTTTGGTGGGATTAATATTATATTTGCCAGATACACAAACCGATTCATCAAATATTAATACTACGTATTATATTTGCTAGATACACAAAATTGATTCTCTCTACATATACATATACATATACATATACATATACATATACATATACATATACATATACATATACAGAGGTGTATTATATAAATTTTAAATCCACCTTGATTCTAATATATTATATATTTTGTCCAGACTTGAATATTGGATGAATATTAATAGGACCATATTATAAATTTATTACGTGACATTTTGTCCATAATAGTTGGTATATACATTTTTTGGATTAAAATCTATTTAATTATTGTTTATTATATACTACGGTGTATTATATATATTTTTTAGTATAATTTGACGTCATGGATATTAATCAAAATTTGACTGAATTCATACTATTGGATAAGATTATTCCATCTAAAAAGTTAAGTTATCTACCCGATTAAGATATAAGGTTAGATATTTATGAAAAAACCTAATTAAGATATAAAGTTATATTGGATAGATTATGTATCTAAAAAGATAAGTTTTTTTACCTAACCATATTGACTTATTAATTGATGTGACCCAAAAATATAATACTACTTTAATCCAGAAAATGACACGCAAGCGAAAATAATCCCGTTTAATCCAGAAAATTCCGTGGCAGCGAGGTCGCTTCAGCGGTCTCTACTTTAGTATTTTACAAGTATATTTTACCCGCCCGTTGTGCGGTTTTTTTATAATTATATATATTATGTATTTTTATATAAAGTTTTTTTATTAAAGTCTGAAGGCTAAAATATATAAGTTTTTTTTATTGAAGTTTGATGAAATTTTACTCTATATGATGTGAAAGATTAAATTAAATGATTGACATATAGAATCTTCTTAATCGACTATATATATAAAAAAAAGATTTGTTTTTTAAAAATTAGGAAGCAATAGAATATTAGAAATTAGTTTAAAATATGTTGAAGTTAATTTTGGGTATATGACGGAATGTAGTTGAGTAGTTTCAAAAATTATCATTAAGACTTATCTAAAAAATAATCCACACATGCATAAATTGAGTTATATTTTATATAGATTTCTTTTGTAATATAGTCATAATCAATTTCAGTGATCTAAAAAGATAAGTTTTTTACTAACTATATTAACTTATTAATTGATGTGGTCCAAAAAAAATTATACCACTTTAATTCAGAATATTGCGCGTTTTGTTAATTAATTACAATTTATTATATTAATTATATTAAAATATTATATTAGATTATCAATTGTCGCGGCGCACAAAAATTATATAAATATATTGTATTCAATTTGATCTAAAAGGTAGAATAGCTGACCAAACATTCTTTTTTCATCTTTTAAAATCTTGACAACATGGTACATATTTATATATAGATATATTATATCGAATTTGATTTAAAACGTAGAATAATTGATCAAATATTGGATATATTATTTGATCTAAGAATAGGCTTTCACCACTTGGCAGAACTTTTATAAATTAAGTTCTTGATAGTTATATATAGTTATCTTAATTTGTTTCAATTTTATGTAAATATTTCCAAAATTATTTCTTTTGATGAATGCCATTTTATAAAAATTTCAAATTTGATCTAAAAAGATGAATGTCATTTACGTAGAGATTTTATCTCCCACTGTTGTATCATATTAGCCTGATAAGATCGGACGTCTTGGTCTTGGATCGCTGCTATATATATGTATTTATATATTTATTTGGTCACATATTATAAAAAAAACGGATCTAAAAAAATAATCATAATTAAAATATAAGGTTGTATTGGATAGATGATTTGATATAAAAAATATATTTTTATTTGATTTCAGACCTCTACTTTAGTATTTTATATAGATAGATATAGATTAAAATGATAGCGTATATATGTTGGGGTGATATGGAACATCATATTCTAAAATTTTAGGGCTCTGAAACTTTTTTTAAAACCAATTAATAAAATAATTTAATTGATCATCTTTTCTTGTCAAAGTTACATTTATAAGTTTGTCTAGATTTTTTAAATTAGCAAATATTAAAATAGTATTCCAATAATGTATATATCCAAGATTGATTACGGTATATATATATATATAAAAAAAAAAAAATGGTAACTTCTCATATCCAAGATTTAACTTTTGCAAGATTGATTACGGTATATAAAAAAAATTGATATAAAAAGATAACTTCTCATATCCAAGATTGATTACGGTATAAAAAAAAATTGGTAACTTCTAAAAAAAATTAAACTTTTTCAAAGTAGATCACGGTATATAAAAAAAAATTAACAATCCGTATGTCCATATCCAAGATTTATCTATTCCAACCAGTTTTTATTGAAAACAATTAAATTCACTTTGATTATTATTTATTGAAAACAAATAAAATGGATATATTATGTGATATAAAAAGATAAGTTTTCTACCTAATTAAGATATAATGTTGAATATTTATAAAAATTATATTGAATTATTAATACGCTCCAAGCTCTCGGTGTACAGTATTAAGCATGGTTTAAAAAAACCTTTAAGGGCATCTCTAAAGCCCCGCTCACTCTCGATTACACGGATTAGGCATGGTAAAAAAAAAATTTGTTGCCATGAATAATATTACATAGATTTATCTAAAACGATAAGTTTTCTACCTAATTGAGATATAAGGTTGAATATTTATATAAAAAAAAATTAATCTAATTTAAGGTATAAGGTTATATTGGATAGATTATTAATCTAAAAAGATAAGTTTTTTACCTAACTATATCGGCTTAATAATTGAGGTGGTTCAAAAATATAATACCAATTTAATTCAAAATATGACACATAAGCAAAAGCAATCCTGTTTTAATCCAGAAAATGTTCACCGATACTTTGTAGATTGTATAAAAATATTACTTTCGATCCAATTTTTTTAAAAAATATTGTTATGAAATTTCAACTTTTGAATAAAATTCAAAAGCAATAATTAGAAAAAAAAATCATATAAAATAGTATACTAATAATGTATCCAAGATTGATTACGGAATTTCATATAAAGTTCAAAAGATATATTGCAAAGTGCAGATACGGTAAATAAAAAAAATTAACATCACCCCGTATGTCCATATGAACCATATCCAAGATTTATCTATCCCAACCAATTTTTTTTTATTGAAAACAAATAAATTCAATTTAATTATTATTTATTGAAAACAAATAAGTTCTACGGTTTGCATCATCCATTATATGCATGCATTTGTTGAAAATCGTAAATAGGATTGGGAGGGATCAAACATAAAATGACAACCTTAATAAACATATTAATATTCTAAGAAAAAAATCTTCCCAATTTTTTTTCGGTGTAAAATCTTCCCAATTTTTTTAATATCATAAATTAACACATATTCTAAAAAAAATTGCTCAAATTAAAAAAAAAAGTCAAACACTAAGATTTATCCTGCATGATATTCTTTTTTTAAAAAAATCAAATCGTTAAAGATCTTCATCATAAAATTTATCTAATTAAGATATAAGGTTATATAGGATAAATCATTGATCTAAAAAGATAAGTTTTTTACCCAACTATATTGGTTTATTAATTGAAGTGGCTCAAAAATATAATACCACTTTAATCCAGAAAATGTCACGCAGGCGAAAATAATCCCGTTTAATCCAGAAAATTCCGTGCCAGCGAGGTCGCTCCAGCGGTCTCTGCTTTAGTATTTTATATAGATAGATAGATTATATAGATAAGATTTTTCACTCTTGTGCACGTAGTTTAAGGGGTTAAAAATAATAATATATATATATATATTATTTTATTACAATTTGAAACTTTTTACTAATAAATATTATACGGTAAAAAAATTTAATATTTTATATAATTTTTAGCTCCTTACCAAACGTGTTAAAAAGTCAAATGATGTCTATTTCTGAACGGAGGTATTGATTAACAAGCATCATCAAATCATCAATAGCTAGAATAATTTTTTTCCCCAAAAGTTGTTAAAGAAGATGACAAAAAATAAAGGAGTGTTTCTTACTAATGAGGGGCAAAATAAGAAGAAGAATGTAAATGACGAGGCCGGAGGTTGTATTGACGAAGTAATCTGCGAGGCCCGGTATGTATACCACGCCGGAGGCCACGATCGCCGTCATCACCAACTGTACGGATATAATGGCGTACACTTTGCGAATAAACGCCCACCGGAAAGCCGGGTCTTCCGACATCCCCGGGTAGAGTTGGCCCTTGCCGGCTTCAAGATCCACGAACACTTCCTCGCCCTTCATCATTTCTCCCCAATTTTTTTATTAGTATCTGATAATACATATATGAATATTTATTTAATTAACCCAGTTCATTAATTAAAATAAATGGAAACTGGGCTGTTAAAATAAACACATCGAAAATCTTCCAAGATTTCGAGGCTTTGTTTGGATTTATTCCGATTCGATTAGCCAAAGTTGGGTAAGGTTCGATTTTGGCGATTCCAAAATTTTGGGATTGCCTCCAATTAATCAATGGCGTTCATTTCCTTGTTTTATCCCTAAGATTATTTTTGTTTCATTTAAAAAAAAAAAAAAGATTATTTTGAGGTTTATCAATGGGATATGCATACATACTGGGTAGACCTGTCAAAACGTGACCCGACCCGAGGACCCGACCCGACCCGACCCGTAAAACGTGGGTTTTGGCGCAAATATTTCAACCCGAAACCCGAAGCAACCCGAACTCGTTCAACCCGCAAATTTCTGGGTCGGGTTGGGTCGACCCGTGGGTCACCCGTTGGGTCAAGCTTTAAGATAATAAAAACATAAATAAATTACAATTTAACCTAATATTGAAATTTATTACTAATAATAATTAGGATTGAATATTATATTTTTCATCATCAACTTTACTTTATAATTTAACATTACAATTTGTTATGTATATAAAATTACATATTACTATTGTAGCGAAGTTAATAATTTTTTTTCAATAATATAACTATTATTAGGATAATATAACAATTTTAGATTTAGGAACTATAAAAATACTCAATCTGTTTACTTTTAAATGTTGTTTACTATTCCTCTATGGTTTTAAGGATGATAATAATTATATTAAATATCCATTTATATATTATATATAATTTCATACTTCAAAAACTAAAAAGAATGAAATTATACCAAGTAATAAATTTTTATTGATATTTTACATAATTTTATCATTTTAAAATAACGTGTATAAATAGTAAATGACATTTAAAAAATTATAAATAGTAAATGACATTTAAAAAATCATTTTAAAAAATTATGGGTCTGGGTTGAGCATTTCACGACCCGTAACCCGAAATGACCCGACCCGAAATGGAACCGAACCCGAGACGACCCGACCCAAACCCGACCCGCCCGACCTGTTTGACAGGTCTAATACTGGGTATAAAGTTGCAACTTTGGGATCCAAAATCTATAAAAGTTTAGAACAACTACTATTATGGAATATCTTGGGGACTAGTGAGTCCAATATGGTAACGCCTTAAAAAAGACTTCACCAAAACCTAATAAACGACCTATATCCAGATGGAAGAAACCACCAGAAAATCACCTTAAACTAAATTTTGATGGTGCACTATCAACATCCAATACTGGGAGCTATATGAATTTGTTATTAGCGGTCATGACGGCTCTGTCATCTACGGCGAGGCTAGACCCTCCCCTTTCGCGACCGTATATATTCAGCTGTGAGTGATGTGCACTCTGGCAAGGTCTCAAGAAAGTCACCGACTTGAACATACAAAATATCATCATTGAAGACGATAACATTTCTGTCATTAAATTGCCTTAAACTAGCTGGTACATGTCCCTGGGAAACTGAAAACATTTCCATATTGTGGTGATTTCCCACGTTTACAGAGAGGCTAATCGGGTTGCGGACATTTTATCCCACTATAGGTCCCCCTATTCTCATTTGATCCTGCCTCTTGATCGATCATTGGTCGATCTCGTCCATTAAGACGCTCTTGGTTGAATGCCTCTCCCGTTTTAATCAAATTCTTATCGGTTCAAACAAAAAAAATTGCAACTTTGGTAGCATCTATGGTTTGCTTAGATTTGTTTATGTTGTAGAGTGCTCGCTATTCATTGTATTGCGCTCTCGATAATCAGATCTGTCTAATATTAAATTCTCGCTTGATAACATAACTAGGACATTAACCCTGGATTTATTTTAATGTGTTTGCTATCAAATTTTATACCTATTGATATATAAACCAATTAAATTAAGATTTTAATAAACTTAATTATAAACTTTTGGACGAATTATTTTCTCATGAAGTTTACAGATATTTTATTCATATAACCGGATAACCCACAATCGATATCTCAATTTAATAGCCAGAGAATTTTATTTTATTTTTTCATTGGTTAAATTATCAAGCCTTATCAACGGGCAAGTTAAGGTACAGTACAATTTACATGCGAGATGTACAATACGACAACTTTTGCTAGCTAGCTAGATAGTAATAGATTCATATTGTATGGCTCCGAGCAAATGTGTACTACATTTATTTATTGTCAAAAACGTGCATCATAACAATGGCCTTGATTTTATTATTAAATCCAAATAGATGCCACATACGTACTCCTTATTATACAAGTCTCATTTGGGCAAAATTGTGTTGTGTACCTTTTATTATTATTATAAGTATTGTATATAAGTCGGTGCGATTCAGATGATTAATGTATGATGCGTTTGGACGTGTGAGTGACCTCTCACGTCATATGACCCATACTGAATTTAACATGGTATCAGAGCGGTGCGATTCGGATTTTTGGTCTAATGGGTTGGTCGGCCATAAGACATTAAATCATAAGTGTAATTGGAAAAATTTTGTGTGGTCAATCAGTTGTACTTGAGTGGTGTGTGGTATAAGTCGGTGAGATGCTCCTCCTAATGCTAATCGATTTCTGTTTTTTGATCAGCACCGACACGTAGTTTAATACGGAGTAGTTTATACATGAAGCTTGTTTAATTCATAATTCGGATGGAGCCCTTTTGTTCTCTTCACATCGGTAATCATGTCAATAGAAAGACTTCGAATCTTTATATATAACAATGAATTGGTGAGGTAGAAATTAAAACCAACTATCGATTCCTCTTATCCTACATGTGATAGAGCCAATATGTCTGCAGCCACCAAAAACACTAATATTAGCACCACCGCCGGCGAAGTACTGTTCGGGGACGGGGCTTACAAGGTGGCCACGGTCAGCGTAAAGACGAAGGACGCCAGCAAGCCACCGAAGCCGCTGTACATAGTCTACCCGATCGTGGCGGAGGAGGCGGCGGAGTTCGGGGTGCTGCTGCTGCTCCATGGCTATATGTTGAACAACACTTTCTACTCTCAGCTTATGCATCACGTCGCCTCCTTTGGCTTCATCGTCGTCGCTCCTCAGGTTCCTTTTTTTTTCATTTCTTCCTTCCAAATTATGTAAACATTATTCTAAGCCTATAAAATATTAATTTTTTTAAATAATATTATAGTTAGCAATAATAAGTATAACAATAATTTTAAAAATTAATATTTTATAAAATTTTAATTTCTTAAAGCTTGTCGGCCTATTCCAAGCTACTGGGATTCATAAGAGGCCAGGTTTCAGATAGTATATAAATTTTGGTAACATTTCGACTCTTACCAGCTTCAATTGCATTTGTCATAGTTATTTTAAAAAGATTGTCGAACATTAGATTCAGATATATCCGATCCCGAATCTTTACCTAATAAAAAAAATCAAATTATCCAAACTCATGTGAATTTTGTGTTGCACACTTGCACTGTAGCTCTATGAAATGACTTTATGCGACTCCACGGAGGACATAAAGACGGCGGCCGACATAACCACCTGGCTAGCCGGCGGCGGCCTCCAAAAGGTCCTGCCACAGAATATCACAGCCGACGTCACCCACCGATTCGCCCTCGCCGGCCATAGCCGTGGCGGCAAGGAGGCCTTCGCCTTGGCCCTTGGCATCGCCGCTTCTTCCTCCCTCCCGCTCTCCGCCCTCATCGGCATCGACCCGGTGGCCGGTACCAGATGCGGCCAGACCCCTCCCGCCGTCCTCTCTAACGACGCCAACTCCTCCTTCACCGCCCTCAACCACCTGCCTGTGATGGTCATCGGATCGGGCCTCGATGGATGCATAAGGTATTTTCATATATATGTTCCCCTAAATTTTACAAAGTTACAAATAAGTCCATACTTTTATTTATTGATTAAAATATATCTTAAATTTGAAAAAGTTATAAATGAGATCGTTTGAGAAAAAAAAAAACTCATCAGCTAGTTTATTTAACCTTTTGATTTTGATATTATATAGTTGTAAATGAAATAAATATAATATTTTAGTTCAATTAGTTTTTGAAACGAGAGTGTTTTTCCAGGTACTAACTGAAGCTTTTCGGAGTTTATGATTTTCTATTCACAAGTTTTCATCATCTATTTCAACGGCTAGGTTTATCAAATATCATACTAGCTTATTAACATATATTTAGCACAAATAATTCATCAGCTTCAGCTACCCCATCAGTTTATTTTATTTTTATATTATAAGATCAGATCAAATGAATGGGTACATTTTTTCTCAACCTAATTTCAGCTGTACACCGAAAGGGGTTAGCCACGCAGAGTTCTACCGGGAGTGCGAGAGGCCGGCGTGCTACTTCGCGGTGAAGGGGTACGGGCACCTCGACATGCTGGACGATGACACCGGGGGGATCAAAGGGTGGATGAGCTACTACATGTGCAAGAACGGCAGCTCAAGGGAGCCCATGAGGAGGTTTGTTGGCGGTGCTTCGGTGGCGTTTTTGAAGGCTTATTTGGACAATGACGATTCTTATTTTATCAATATCAAGGACGGGAATGTTAAGCTCCCCGTTGAGTTGAACAAGGTCGATTTTCGTTTGTAATTTTTAACTTCTTTTACCGTTAATCTTGGAATGTTTTAAACTCTAGTGAATGGATTTGTTTTTGTGTATTGACATTTTTTGTTACACAATGTGTCTCATTTTGCCTATTTCTTTATGTTTACAAGAAACCGACTACGTACTACCAAATCAAATGAGTAGTTAATTAGTAGTTATAACCACTTTTCATGTTGATGAAAAGATAGTTCGCTACCACCAAGGTTTGATTTCAATCTTATGTGCTGATTGAATCCAGACCTATCAAGGTTTGATTTCAATCTTTGATTTTTCGCTTCTGAAAGCAAGAACCACCCCTTTCCTCCACTGACCCAAATCACGACTATCCACCTTTGAATTCCTTGTGTTCATCCACCAATCGTCCAGAGCGTGGGGGCTGTTGAAGCGCTCTTTCCGACCAACCCCTCCTTCCTCTTCCAATTCGGGACGACATGCCCTCTTTCTCCACTGTTCCAACAACACCCCCAACGGCGCCGATGGATCCAATTCGAGCCGGGGTATGCGTTGCAAAGGGGAAGAAGGTGGGGTTTCATATTTAAGGGAGCTACATTTCAATTGGATTTAGGGCACGGAATTTTACAAAAGTTCGGGGTACCATTCGAAATTGCACTAAAAACAGGGGCACCGGACGGAATTTAGAATGCCCAATTTCGCACTTTTTATTTTTCCCCTTCACATTTGGAATAGAGGGCATTAAAAAACCCTTCGATTTTTTTTTTTATTCAGACGCAGCACCACTGCACCAGGCAGGACTGCAGGAGAACGGGCGAACAGGGAACGCGAATCCAGCCGGACCAGCCCTTCTCTCCTCGTCCGGCTCTCCACCGGCCGCCTTCGTCTCTTCGACATCGACGCCGGCCACCTTTGACCCCGGTTGGCCGCCTTCGACTGTTCGACATCGCCGCCCACCTTCTCCATTCAGGATTCAGATTGATTAACCTCTTGAGTTCGATTCAAAGGTACGTTTCGACTTTACTATGTTAAAGTTTATGCATTATGAATTAGATTTTCACTTCAATTTGAAATACTTGAAATTTAGAAGGTTAGATTTTCAAATTGAAGTGCAATTTCTCAGGATAGTTAGGGTTTGTGAAATTTGAAAATCAATTCCGTGAACCTCTGATTTTTTAATAGAATGTTCACTTTGTGGTTTGTGAATTGTTTATTATAGGAGAAAAATGGAGAAATTTGTTACTCAAACTAAGAATCCAACTATTCCAATTTCAAGTTTTGGGTCTTCCAATCCATTTGTTGGTCAGTCTCCAAATGTTAGAATTGATGTGGTTCAAGATGATGTTGTGAGAGATGATGTGAGGGTAGAAAAAAGAGCTCGCTTGGAAAAACAGTGAGTTATTATTAGTGATCCGGCATTATGAAAACCAATTGCGGAATATGATCCTTTGATTAGAGGTGCTGTCATTAGAGATTATGTGAGTTTACCCCTTCATCTTTCCAATGAGCTCGTTTGTAGTATTGAATTGGTTCGTAGAAGTGAACTCGTTTGTAGTATTGAATTGGTCTGGAGTAATGTATTTTTTTCGTTTTTTTTTTCATTACGTCTAAAATGTTATATAAGCAAAAATTTTAATCAGCTTTTTGAGTTTTCAGAATTTCAGTATCCCTGGTGTAATACACCTGGATCCGCCACTGTCCTCTGTCATTGAATTTGTGGAATTTTGCTGAGGTGCTGCTCCGGCATTATGAAGATGTATACACTTGCTATCTTAATCAGCACTCTTCTCTTTGTACTGGTATGAGAACCACATTTGATTATAACCTAATCGTGCTACTGAATTTTGCAGCCAGAAGTACAATGCCGGTGCTCTTACTAACTTTGAAGTACTCGAGTTCCTGCGTTCTAGAGGTGCTTCCCAGGATCCTTCACGAGTTATGGCTCCTATTGCACCTTCCGAGTTTAAGGTGAGATGTCATTTCTGTATATTTTTACTTTCTCGATTTCTTCATAGTTTTGTTATTGTTGGTTGGATTCATGATTGGATAGTTTATCTCCTCCTTGGGGTTTTTGTTGCAGGTTTATGATCATTTGATTGAAACCACTGCCTGCAATCAGACTAGAGAAATTGTTGATGAGTTCATTTTAAAGTGTAAACCTTATGACCTTGCCAAAGCTGAGATTTTTAACATCATCAACATCCGGCCATCTACACCTGCCCAAATTTATCCGGTAAACTGTCACATCTTCCCGGTTTTCCCATTTGTATTGTTAAGCTTTTTGCTTATTTGCAGTGCTAGTCTACAAATCTAATGGAATGTGAAATCTCCAAGTCAATTATATGTTATTGCATACTGTGTTTTATGTTCATCATGGCATGCAATCCTATGAAAATTGAGTTCAAATCCCATACAACATGGAATGTTTCTGCTATTAACATTGAAGTTTGAGCATTTGATGATTTAAGTCATTAAGAAGCAGTTCCAATAGAAAATCCAATGGTTATATCTTCCATTTAATATGGCTAGTACTGAAAAACTGTTGTACTTTGAGCATCTCTTTGAATTTTAGAGAGCTGCCATGGGCCAACTTTGAAGTGACTTTGAACTAAACCTCTTAAGCCTTGCATTTCAAGTCTTTCGCGTGTTTGTTTTTGAAGACAATCAAGGAAACATTGGTTTCAGTAGGAAGTTATACTTTCCGTTATCGGTTAGCAATAGCTTATGGCATTCAAATTCAACAAAGTCTGGAACTCTGCATTGACCTTGTTGAGTAACCAATCGGTGCTGGTTCTGCCAATTTTTTTCAATTTGGATTCCGTCTGATGCCTTCTTTTCTTATAATCTTTCTGGTTTAAGATTCTTAACTACAGTATATTGGTAATATTTATCTTGAGAGAAATTTGATGCATGCCCTAGTCTGATAGCGCAATGTTAAAAAACTACAACACTTTATGGGTTTTTTTTTCTCCTTTCGGTTCTGTGGCTTCTTTCTATGGATACCTTGTCGAAGTTTGCAGACGGTAACTACCATAGTTGTAAATTGTAATGATGTCTTGATAAGATTCCCCTCATGCGCCTCTGATTAGTGAGGAATAATTTTGAAGTGCATGTGGGGTTTTCCAGGTTCATTTTGAGGTCATGTTGTGTGTCAGTGTGTGCATTTGAAACCAAGATGCTTGAACCAACTCATTCTTCACCCAATTCTTGATGACTGGAAACCAGAAGAGCAACATCGAGGCATTACCTATTTAGAATCTTTAGATACCGCATTCATCTCAAAGCATTTATGACCACTGACCAGATCGAATGGCCCCAATAAAGACTTGATATTTTCTACTTTAATCGTCATCTATATTGGTCTGCACTGAATGATCTATACTAGAATCTTCTGAAGGCCCGTTGGTTTTATAGCACTTTCAAGAGATGTCAAAACATCTGTAGAAAAATACTACTCCAGCAAGATTTTTTGAGTGATTATGCTCACATCTAACCGATTGTTCATCTACCTTTATCTCTTTGGTCCTGTTTATCTTCTGTTTTATCTTGATATCAACATGCGTTCCTTATTGTCATTTTCTTCTATTAATTCTAAGTGTGACACTATCTCTCAAATCTTCATATCTGATATTCAGTGAGCTAATGGTGCTTTTTGATATTTTGTGATAATATGCCAAATTAACTGATTATAATTTTATCATTGCCAAGTAGAAGTCATTAGGCTCACCTTTATTTATCACTTGTTTACTATAGATAATAGAGAAAGCCGATGAGCGTTTAGGCGAGGAAAAGTTGGAAGAGCTAGTGAATATGGTACTTGAGGTGTTACCAGCCCCTCCCGGTGAATCAAACTCTGATGAGGAGGCTGCTGAAGAGGTCAACGATGATGAGGAAACTGCAACTGAGGAACAGAAGGAGGTCAATGCTGATGAGGAAACTGCAACTGAGGTACAAATGGAGGTGAGCTGAGTGGTGCCATGTTAACACATTTTTACCGAAATAGATAGAATTGAAATCGAAAGCTAAGAATCTTAGTGCTATACGTATGACATAGGAAAATGAAAACCCATTTGCGGACTTCCGTAGATAGTCTTTGATGATCGACGACTAAGCAGCTGAATGTCTTCCATTTTTGTTGTATCATTTAGTTGGTCTTCACTCTTCAACTAAGTCACACAGCTTGGCTCTGTGTTACCCATTAGGAGTCTCACTCCCAGGCTTTTCTGGGTAACAGCTTAAAAGATGACCCCCCCCCCCCCCATGCCTCAGAAAACTGAACATTTGTTGATGGGGTTGGTGGGGTGTTAAGGTGATATTACATGTGGGTCTCTTAAACCATTTTATACAATGTCAAAAGTGATTTTTTTTTATAAAGAATCAACATATCATGTCAAATGAACCATACAACAGTCACATTATCACACATCTGGAGCCCTAAAATCAAGATCACAGAGCCTCAAACAAGATTCAAGAACTGAACTTTTTTCCCCCACAAAGAAACCCAAAATGAGAAAAATCTGAAAACCTCTCCATAATTAGTGGGTCTAGTTCAAAAATTGAGACTGTGTGTGGGCTCTACGAGTCTTGGTTTACCGGCAACCCGGAAGAATACCATCAAATCAAAGTGTCAAAGCATCACATCAACTCATTGAAAACAATCTCTGTGTGGAATCAAAGCCATAAGTGTAACTGGACTGACACCTTCATACAGATACAGATAGAGGAGTGTCATGTGCGTGGGAGTGGGCAATCTGAGAAGACACATCCCCTTCTTTGAAACTTTGAATACATAAGACATCATGTGTCGTGTGATATCTTATCATCCTCATCTAGCATTGTTTTTTTTTTAGCCCTTGAAGACCTTGTGGGTACTACTATTAACTTCAATGTAGAGTTTGTTCTTTGAGCTCCAACTTCATTATCTGGTGTTGTACAATTTGAAGTGGGGTCTAGCAAGTGAAGAAGCTGTTTCCAAACACAGGTTAGTTGAAGTGATAACACATTCAATCATTGGGCAATAAACAGTGTTTCCGGCCCTGTTAAGGAACAGTTTGGCGCTCGTCGCCACTGGATTTTTGGGTGAATAGAAGCTCTAAGAAGTTGTTCTGTAATGGCTACACATTTTGGCTATGTTGGTGGTCCTTTGTGGACTGTTCTTGCTTGGTTTTGTTTGGCACCAAGAAGGTAAAAACTTTTGTTGCAGGGTAAAAGACACTAGATGAACAAAAAGAAGATTGCTCAATGATTCGAGTTTTCAAGCCAATTGGCTCTCGCGAGGTGAAATTAGTCTGACCCGCAAAATCAACTTGGATACTCACAAATAATGCGAAAGCGAGTTTCAATATCACTAGTTCAGTACTCGTGTTTACAGAGATTTACCCAAGATGTCCACCATCCTTCTGCCTCGTGGAATTAGTCGGATGCGTTAAGCATAACATTTGGTTGAAAGTTGGATGCAAGTTTGAAGTGAGGAGAACATATTTGGATTGGGACATTCAATTCATCATATATCATATATGCAAATTCCAAATCCATACACATGAGTCTAAAAACTGATCAACCAAACACCACTTAGTGATTTAAACTTTCAAGTCAACAGATTTTTGGGGGGGAATGTCTTGCATTTACACGTTGGTTGGCAATGACAGTCCTTGTTATGGATATGCATGTGTGTGAAAAAGCTTCAATCAATCAATGCAACAGTTTTGATTGTGAAAGCTCAGTTATTCATGTGAAAACCCTTTTCCGTGGTAACATCGTTTATGAGCCTTAGCTTTTACCTTGTTTTCATGCCATCATCATATTATAAAATATCCCTATCCACACATTTATTATTTTTCAACCTTCTCTTGAGTCACAAAAATCATACACTCAAGTATGCATTAAGAGTGCATTTGGTTGATATGTTAAAAACTCAGGAAGTAGAAATTTTCAGGAAGTTTGTTTGGTTGATATGTTAAAAACTCAGGAAGTATAAATTTTTAGGAAGTTTGAGAAATATCTGTGTTTGGTTTATATTTTCAAAACATGAAAACCCTGTAATATATTTAACTTCAGGAAGTTAAATTTCTCCAATTTTAAGGAAGTTCAATTAACTAGTCCCCTAGATAAGTTCAACTTCCACCATTTTGTATATGGAAATTTTCAATTCCCCCTTTTAATCCTCTAAAATAAAAAGTTCAACCAAACACATTTTCACAATTTCCATCAATTCGACTTCACGGGAATTCAATTTCAATTAAGTAACTTCCTGGGAATTTCAATTCCCACATTGAACCAAACGAGCCCTAAGTGTATGATTAGTTTGTGTTTATGATATGTTTATTTAAAAAGTTTCTTTACTTAAAATAAAATCAGAGAATTAAAATAAATTCAAAAAATATCAAGAAAGAGTGTCTTAATTCAGATCAAAAGTTGTTTTCAAAAACTCTTTTGAATATATGAATTGTGGATGCTCTAAAATATATGGAAAATCCCATTAATTACCTTATTATTTGGCCTTTTCACCGACGTATCTTTTCCTTTTCTTTTAGAACCATTAAATCGTGGAAGCGTCAATGACTTCATCAAACCCAAAGAACAAGAAAGTTGATGTCCTTTACAAGCAGGGGTGGAGGGAGGGGGGGCATGAGGTGGCTCGAGCCCCCCTGGGTCGGGGGAAAACGCAAAAAAAAAATAAAAAATTTGTATTTTTTTGTAATTTTTGATAATTTAAGGGTTAAATATAGTTAAAAAGAGCCTTGGATCAATAAGTTTACTTAGCTTAGTTGGTATGGGTTGAGGAATAGAATGATAAGGTCTTGAGTTCAAATCCTTATAGCTTCATTTTAGGGATTTGTTTTCTCTTTTTTGCATTTTAAACTCAAAATAGCTATTTAAATCATACATTTAGTGTGTTTTATACTATATTTCTTATAATAAAAATTGTATCTTATATATATCTTCAAAAAAAAATCCCGAAAATTTAGTTGAGCTACCCCCCCTCGGATTTTTTATGGCTCCGCCCCTGTTTACAAGACACATGTGTATAACTACACGATTGTGTTTGGACGATATAAGGTATTTTTGTCATTATAAGTGATGTTACAAGGTCTTATGAACTAAAAAAAAAAACTATCAAAACAATGTGTACAACAATACAACATATTATAACTCGAAAGCAAAAGGTTGTGATTGTTAAAGATAGTGTTCTTCACCTTTATAAATACTTCTTCTTCTTCTTCTTTATAACCATACATATAATGTAAGTATATAAGACCATCAGCAACAAAGAATCACACGAATCAAAACTCAATTCAACCACATCAGCAATTATTCATGCCACATCAGCTTTCCACTAACTTTTCAGTTTTTTACATTTTTCATCCAAAACAATGAGTCGCGCGAATCAAAACTCACTTTACACTTTTTTATATTTATTAAGCTAAATGTTGATTTATTTTACTTAAAAATTTTGGTTAATGATATTATTAATATTAATATTAACATTAATATGTATCATTAAAATAAAAAGGTATACAATTAAATTTAGAAATATTTTATTAACTTGATACACTGAAAAACACCCCAAAAAATTTTACGTATGTATTTATGTTTCCACCACAATTTGATGGGGAATTTTTTTTTTAAAGTCAAACTTTTTGGAAAAAAGTTTACGTATGTATTTATGTTTAGGGTGTGTAGTTGCTAGTGTTATTTCATGTTTAAGTTTATGTATTTTTATGGCGTAATTTGATGTGGAATTATAAGTTAATATTAATGTTTATATAAGTCTAAATTCTTAATACGGAATATATATTACATTTAGCAACAAAAAAAAATCTCAAAACATATTCAAAATGGGTGTCATTAGATAGATAAAAATAAATCATATTCAAAAATAATTTTTATTTTATTTTTTGAATTTTATTTATGGGTGAAAATGGGGTTTTAAATAAATTAAAATCCTCCTGCCACATGGCGCATTCCCATTGGTCAAAATAAAAAATCAAAAAAAGAAAAGCAGAATTCATCCACTGATTCGGTTCAATACACAGCGTCTTTCCCCCTGAATCATCCTTTTCTCTCTCCTCCAAAATGCCAAAAGTGATGACATGGCACACTATTTGATTCGAGGGGAGCTTTGTTGCTCATGGTCTAAGCAATCCATGAGAAGTAATTCATTGTTGAAATCTTGGTTACAATTACTATATGACTGAAAAAGGAGAAATTTACAGCTAGCTGGGGAGAGTTGGTTAAATATAAGGTGGATGTCAGGGTAGGGAGGATTAAAAAGGGGAAAAAAATTTATGATGGGAAAAGTAAAAATGAGAACATGAATGCATCCAAAAGGAAATCCATTTTAGTTATAAAAGAGTCTGTATACATCTCTCAGCCACAGGTAGGTATGAATAAATGCCCAATTTCCAATCCCTTCACATCTCCATAAAATATATACACACTAAACTACAATTACAACAGATTTTTTGATAGCAACCAAACCAAGCCCACCAATATTGCAATTTGCATAATAAAATAAAAATCAAAAGGACCCTTCAATTTATCATATATGAGTTTCTGAGTTCATTTGCAAATTACTTAGGGCTCGTTTGGTTAGACGTGGGAAGTATAGTTCCCGGGAAGTTTACTTCCTAGGAATTCAATTCTCGTAAATTGAAAATCATGGGAATTTAGAAATTGTGTTTGGTTTTGGATTTTGGATTATAGGAATTGAAATAAGAAAATAGAATTTTCCTATTAAAAAAGGTGGAATTGGAACTTACCTAGGGGAAACTAGGTAAGTGAACTTCCTCCAAAATGAATGAATTCAAATTCTCAGGGATTCAACTTCCTGGATTTTTCTGTAACAAAAAACCCAACCAAACGCTGATATTTTCTCCAATTCCTGGGAATTACTACTTCCTGGGTTTTTAGAACGTCAACCAAACGAGCTCTTAATTGTTCTAAAAAAAAAGGTCTAATTAATAGCCACCAAGAAATATACTCTCAAGTCTCAAACCCTCTTTCATTATTATTATTATTATTATTATTATTATTATTATTATTATTATTATTATTATTATGAAAACATGACATTGTTAGAATATAAAAACAAGGGAAAAATGAATAGATTAAAAAAAAAATGAATTCAAATGGCATAAGCAACTAAATTGTCTCAATCAATCCTTATGTTTCTCTATTCCCTGCAACATTTTAATTAATACTCCGTAGCCACCAATTTAGATATATATGTGATCATTTTTTGCACCATCATCAAAAACTCCAAATTACTATTATTTGTGTTTAAATTAAAACATACCCCAACACTAAGCTATATAGCTACAGTTCCATGACCAAGATCGTCCGTACAGTCTTATATATACATATGTCCGTACGTACACCAAGAATGCATATATAGCTAGGATTAATCAAAACTCCAAGCTACATATATAATCTTCAAATCATCAAAATTATGAATAATAAAAAAAAACAATGGCCTATTTAACTCCATTATCATGAATTATTGACCAAACTAATAAAAAAAAGTTTATTTAATTTTATTGGGCAGTGAAAAAACTAAAGGTTATTAGCAAAATGGAGAATGAAATAGGAAAGTGGCAGGAGGAGAGGAGCAAACAAAACGCAGACTCCAAAACCAGAAATATTAAGAATCTATCAAATCTTACCTCACATTATTAGTAATCCTATTTAACACTTCCTCGTTTATTCCTCCTATTTCAATTTTTGTCACATAATATATATATATATATATGTATATATAGATTTTCAAACTGAAGCCAAAAACAGTGCAAAAAAAAAAAAAACTTGATTTAATATAATTACACCCGTTCTGCCATTACAAAAGTTAACAATTACACAATGGAACACTAATTTTATAAAAATTCCCCCCCCAAAAAAAGGGGGAAAATAAAACTGCCACCTAGCTAGCTAGAAAAGGAATTTAATTTGATTTAATTTAATTATACCTTGAGATGAGATCCATTGAGGGATGATGGAGGGGGAGGGGTAAGATGGTAATTTAAGCTAAGGCATGAAGAGCTGGTTGCGGCACTTGCAGCGCCAGGCTTCCGGGTAGTACTCGAGAGGGAAGCTGAAGCCGGGCTGGATGGGCACGTGCACCGCCTTGCACGGCGAGCACTGCCCGCACCTGGATCTGCAGCTCGGCGGGGCTGAGCCGGGCCCCACCAGCCTCCTCCTGGATGGGCCGCTGGGCTGGGCTTCTTGGGCCGCCCGGATGGCGGCGCAGAAGAGGAGTAGGAGGAGGAGGATGGAGAAGGCGAGGCGTAGGCGCCGGCGGTGGCGGCGGAGGACGACCATCGCCGGAGGCCGTGGGGGGTAAGGCCGGTGGTGTTTGATGATTTGTTGTGGGTGAATTAAGGAGGGTCCAAGTCAAAGAGTGATTCAGAGTGGGGTGTGTGGTGTTTTGTATGGAGGTGGGGAACGAAGTTGTGTTTGCTAGTCACTTGTTTTGCCTTTTCTTCTAGAGCGAGGGTGGGTCCCGTTGTGGGTTTGATTGTTGATACATCGAGATATCGAATAAATTGACGGGGTTATGATAATCGGAGTCGGGATAGGCTGTGCTCGTGGTAGTATTTATCGAGGCTTTTCCTTTTTTCGAAATACTGTTTTCTTAGAGGTTCGTCTTCACTGTTCACAGGTGTCTCCTGATGTGCCGCTGACTTATGTTTCTACTCTTGAGTAGTGCTTGGCTTCGTCCGTCGTCTACATTCTCATATCGTTTGATCTGGTTGTGTTTAGTTTTCACTTTTGTAGAGTGTCGTATCTTGCACCTTCTTTGTATTTTGTGTTTGTTTTTGCGGTTATCCGTCTCTTGATTTGTCGACCTTTGAAGTTCGACCATGTATGTCTGACCTCAAATTTTTACCTAATAAAAAAATCGAATAAATTAATGAACTAATTTAATGAAGTAGATTTTGGAAAATGTTTATCACTTAAATCTAAATTGAATTGTTCAATTTATTACAATGTTATAATATATGATGACAATTTCAATTACTTTGACTATCAAACTTTGACACAATTGAGTTTAACTCGATCCTGTTTTAGTTCAGATCCCCTGATACAAATATAATATAAATCTATCTCTACATCACAAAAATATTTTAATATTTATTTTATCTTAATTTTTTTTTTAAAAATATATTTATATTACTAACATCTATTTTTACATATTTATAAGATTTTATTTTAAAAAAAATCATGTTTTAACATTTTTAATAATTGTATTTTGTTAAATATTTCCTTTTTAATTTTTAAAAATGGTAAACATGATTTTTTAAAATAAAATTTTATAAAAATATATATATATATATATATATATATATATATATATATATATATATATATATATAACATATATAAATATAATTTTTTAAGATAAAATAAATGTTAAAATATCTATGTGATGTAAGGAGAGGGTAGAAGACCTGTATTGATCTTGATCATGTTTGGGTTGGCCCAAAAAACTCTAGAAGTACACTACTTTAGGAAATACCCAAGGAGACTAAAAAAAAAATTCACCCTTTTATTCAATAACAAATCTACTTACATTTATTTAACTATTATTTTCATGTTCAATTAAACATTTTTCCTAATATGACAAGAAATGTAATTCATAGAAATACATTTCAACTTAATTAAATTTCCGAGAAGCACTGTTCCTAATTCCTATATTCAACTAACTTTTTTTTATACAAGTGATGATCTGGATGTGATTAGATCGACCCTACTCGACCACTATCCAATAACATTCTTACAGATTTAAATACAAAGATATCTATCTTGAAGAAGCGACGTCGATATATCTTACTGGAAGAGGCGAGCAATGTGATCCACACACCCATTGATCTCTCGGGAGATATGAGAGACTCCAACGACCTTAATTTAGACCCCGTTGGACCACCATTAAATAACACATCCTTACTGATACAAATACAAAGGTCGATCTCTATCCCGAAGAGGTGATGTCGAGACATCTAACTAGAAGAGGCGAGCAATATGATCTGCACAACCATTGATCTCCCGAAAGATATGGGAGATTCCAACAACCTCAAACCGTTGAAGAATAAACCAAGATCAAATGACATACAATTTTATTTTTTATCTTAAACCCTATATAATAGTATGAACTTCTAAATGAATAGTAATTCCCACTAATAATTTTTTATTGTTTTTTTATATGAAAATACCTATTTTGCCCTTGTAAATTGTATTATAACCTTAGATTTACTATACTCTTTTAGGTAATTTCCATCTTCATTTGTAAGATGTCTTTTTTATCCTCAAAAGCTTGAATTTAAAAATATTAATTTTTTTATTTCAATGTCCTTTAATGTCTTTTCAAAAATTATAATTTTCATATTTAATCAATTTCACCCAACTTTATATTTTGCTCCTAAAATACACAAATTACCACTTTAAAGTTTTCTCAAATAAACCATATTTTATGTTTTTAAATAAAATACCCAAATGGTAACTATTAGGTTTTTTTTATCAACCCGATTTTAAATAGATAATGATAATTATAATAATAATAGCAAAAACAATAATATCTTTTTTTAATTGTAATGATTAGGATTTTTGAACTTATAGTTTTGGATTTTTTTTTCATTTTGTTTAATAAATTTTTTAAAAGACTGCCCTTCTTTACATTTTTTTTAATTGAAAGACATCATTCTTATTACCTTAATGAAAATTTCAAGATACTATACTAACGGTTTCTTATAACGATACAATTTTATTTTTACTACTCCATCTATTATTAAATCATGTCATTTACTATCCATGAAAAAGATATAAACTATATAAAATATTAATTTTTTTATGTTTGTTTCCATAAATTCATAAGCATGAAGTTGTTCAAAAATTATTTAAAAAGTTAATATTTTATATAATTTTTAACACCTAAAAAATCATGCATGAATAGTAAAACATCAAGGTTTATTAATTATATATGGCCATATTTCATCAATTTCACCAAATTTAATGTTTTTTCTTAAAATACCCAAACTACAACTTTAAAGTTTTCTCAAATCAACCATATTTTATGTTTTCAAATAAAATACCCAAATGGTAACTATTAGGTTTTCTTAATCAACCCGATTTTAATCCAACAACAACAATAATATCCTTTTTTAATTGTAATGATTAGGATTTTTTAGCTTTGTAGTTTTGGATTTCTTTTTTTCGTTTGATTAATATTTTTAAAAAAGACTACCCTTCTTTACATCTTTTTTAATTGAAGGACATCATTCTTATTACCTTAATGAAAAATTCAAAATACTATACTCACAATTTCTTATAATGATACAATTATTATTTTTACTACTCCATCTATTAATTAAAACATGTCATTTACCATTCATGCATGTTTTTTTAGAAGGATATAAACTATATAAAATAACAACTTTTTCTTACATTTGTTTTTATAAATTCATAAGCATGAAGTTGTTAACAAATTATTTAAAAATTTAATATTTAATATATTTTTAACACCTAAAAAACATGCATCAATAGTAAAACATCAAGTTTTAATTAATGGAATGAGTATTATAGAAATTTACGAGGAAAAAACCTCAATTAGAACTATGTGCACATATGAATATTTGCACACATATAAAACGTGTGCAGTTTTATAAGAAAAACAACCAAGTTACAACTATTTGCACATATGAATATTTACACACATATAAAAAATAATGTGAACAATTTAAATATGATTAAACCGCACATATAAAAAATAATGTGAACAATTTAAATATGATTAAACCGCGCGCGCGTGCGCGCGACACTTAACCTAGTATATATAAAAGGGGCAGAAATCTACCACGGTATATGGTCGAGATGCAACGTATGAGTATGAAAACCATAAATCTTCTTTGTTTTTCGAAAAGAAAAGTGAAAACACATTATACATACGAATGTGATGTAGTATTATATATAAAAATGAAGCTATCGACGAAGCCCAGAAGCTCATCAGACGCTAGGAAGGGCTTGCTCCCCATTTGAAAGCGTAATTGACTCATTCAATACAAAATGTCTCCTTTACGCATCGCAAGCAAAATGAAAACACAAATCCCTAAAACAACACATAAGTCGAAAAGGAAAGGGAGGGGGCGTTGCAGGGACAGCAACCGTGTGGGGATGCGACTCTCGTGGCTAATTTTTGGAGTTGTTCTTGTCTCCTTCTTCTTACCTTTCATCCCTCTGAATACTTCTTATGCCAATTTTAATTGATAAAGCGCTGCGTTTCATACATTTTCTTCCTTTTCTTTCCATATTGTTTTTCACCCATTTACCCTCTTTCGAGCCTTTTTCTTTTGTTTTACCACTTACCTTTAGTCCTTTACAGCTCTGCATGTGTGGAACTATGTGTATCATCATTCATCAATCATCCTTTAGGGCGGTTATTCGAGTCAAATAAGCTGAGTATTGTTGGTTCATATTCAACTCATTTAGAAACGAGTCGATTTAAAATTTGGAATCAAGTTTTAAAAAGTGCTCATACTCAACTCGTTTAGTAAACGAACGAGCTCGAGCCGAGCTTTTTTCGAGCATTAAGCAACTCGACTTACTCATAATATAGTAACTAACAATTTTTTTTAGAAATTTTACAAAATCCGAGCTAAAATCAAGGAAGCTAGGCGAGGTTTCAACCGAGCTTAAAAATGTGATCATACTCGGCTTATTTATAAAATGAATGAGCTCGAGTCAAGTTTTTATCGAGTCAAGCCCGAGTCGAAGTCAAGCTACTCGGCTCATATAACAGCCTTACATATATAGTGTTAGTGTGTGTGTGTGTGTGTGTCATGGGCAGATCCAAGGGTGCGCGACACCGGGCCGTCGCCCATCCCGGTCTGGAAAAAAATATAAGAATATATGTATTTTGTAAAAAAAATTGAAGGTCGGGGAAAATACAAGTATCTTTAGTAGCTAAGTGATTGATCTCACCCCATTAAATTTAAATAGAATTCAATCAACCCTGGTTCAAATCTCACTAGTCACATATTTTTCATTTATTTTTTTCTCAATCTATTTTCCAATATTTTAAAATTCTTATAAATTATTTGGTATTTTATAATTAAATAAAAATAATTCTTCTTACAGAATTTAAGGTATTCTCTTCATATATATTTTTTTAAAAAAAAATATTTCTTATAAAAATTATCCATAATAAACTGTGCCACCCTAAAAAAAATTATGGATCCGCCCCTGTTCCTGCCCCGGTGTGTGCGAATGAATATATAAATTAAAATGAATTAAAAAGTAGATTATTGAAGGCAATGCCAAATTTGATCCATTGTCTTGTCAAATGTCTCAACTCTCCACCCGAGCTTGCGTATAAAATGCAATTCTTCCTATCACTCTTTGAACCTCATAAAACGATACTATTACCTAATTACTCCCTCCGTTCTAAAATAAAAGCCGAAACACTATAAAGCCATTGATAATTAATGAACCACCGTACTTTTTTTATTTTAAGACCTGATCGTAGGATTCGTGTTAATTAGTTTTGGTTTTATCAAACCTATCAAATACGAATACCACAATAAAACCATAAATAAAAAAGAGAAGTGTTGCTCTGGGTAGAGGTGCCAATCGGGCGGGTCGGATCGGGTTCGGGTTCGGTTAGTCGGGTTTCGGGTAATTCGGGTTTCGGGTCATTCGGTTTCGGGTAATGTCTAATAATTTGGTTGGGTCGGGTTCGGGTTTCGGTTGTATCGGGTTTCGGTTGTCTCGGGTTTCAGTTATTTCAATATTCATTTTGAAAAATTTACTAGAATGTATTTTAAAGTTTGGGTTATATCGGGTTTCGGTTGTAACGGGTTCGGGTCTTAATGGGTTTCGGTTGAATCGGGTTCGGTTCATTCGGATTTGGGTGAGTTTCGGTTATCGGTTAATCGGATTTCGGGTCCAAAATGGGTCGGATTAATCGGTGTTCAAAACAATCGGTTCCGGGTCGACCGGATCGGATTTTCGGGTTCGGGTCGGGTTTTGCCAGCTCTAGCTCTGGGCGTCAACAAATCCACTGATGGGTACTATAGAGCTTCATAAATGAAGGTTGGGACCCCATCGTAAGCAATCAGTTCAGTGGAGGAGACAACACCAGATTTTTTTTTATTTTTTTATTTTTAACTTTTACGGCTCTCTATTTTATTTTCTTTCAAAAAAAAAAAAAGAAGACATTTATATGTATAGTTACTGTAGTTATTTACCATCAATATATATATGAATATGACTATATGA
The DNA here is from genome assembly GCA_037127255.1 of Persicaria tinctoria. NCBI lineage: Eukaryota > Viridiplantae > Streptophyta > Magnoliopsida > Caryophyllales > Polygonaceae > Persicaria > Persicaria tinctoria. Next base: position 3,610,059 of record JBANSL010000008.1, on the reverse strand, counting down.
GTGATGAGTCAATATGAGTATCATTTTGACTTGTTGACCACGAAATTTCTGAATATAGACTATTAATTCAGGTTTCTCTTTTAAGAATCTATTTTATGTGTAATATTAGCAGGTTTTTTCAAGTATGGGTTTCAATTTCAATAATTGAACGCACGTTGGGAGGCAGGCCGAGTTTGGCTCTCCCCATAAGACTTGGGACCCACCATGAGCATGACCCTCCACAGTCCACAGGCCAGCCTAGCTTCCCCATCGGCCTTTCACCTTTGCTACCCATTGAACAAGGTGGTTCAGACTTCAGAGGGGTCATCACTCATTGAACAAGGTCCGTGGTTCCTCCCGGTTATGGCTGTGTATGGCAGCCAGTATAAACCGGTTAAAAATATAAATTATTAGCTGTTAAAAAAATAAACAGGTTTAAATGGTGTATAAGAATAACAAATAAGCTATAATCAGTTAAAAAAAGAGGTTTAAAAATAAGCTGCAGATTGAAGCTTATTTTGGAGTTTATATTCCATAATTACTATTTTACCCCTTCTCTTTTATCTTATTTGGTTTGAAAGTACCACAATACCCCTAATAAAAACCAAATAAACTCCACTTTTTACAAATAAACTGTTTTTCGCCCCGTACGGAGATTATCTTGTTGTTTAAATTTTTAACTACTTTTACTAACAATTTATAAATTTTACCATGTTTATAATTTTAGTTAGTTTATTAACTCCGTCTCATACGAACCCTATATCTAGACTCTATTGTAAGGATTTTAAGAGGTTTTCTTGTGCACTTTTTTTTAACGTTTTGAGCGGTGAGCATCTCTAGCAGATTTCCTATTTTTTGAGTTTTTAGAGAATTTTAGGGCTTTTTTTGATCCAATAGATTCCTCATCACATTTTCCAGAATGGGACAGCTGAGAAAATAGAGAGGTTTTCCTAAATCTGTGGCATTCTTCAAAGCTAAATGATTCTCTAGATTTTCGAAATGGTAAAGCTATTGGAGTTGGAGCAAAATAATTTGAAAAATATGTATTTTATTTTTCAATTTTAGAAATTTTCGAAAAGTTAGATTCTCTATTTTTGAGATTTTGAAAATTTTTAATGCCTTTTTTTGTCCAACTAAATCTATATCATCCTTATACAAAATTTTAATGCCTTTTTTTGTTTCTCCATGTAAGGAAAATTTTGGAAAAGGTGTTGGAAATGGTCTTATTCTTGTGTTCTCTTTGGTACTTCAATTTGATGCGGGGGGTTTGGTCAAGCAAATGGAGTGGTTTTCTTCTTGAGGCGAATTTTCTCTAACTTAAGTTATTCTACCAACTTAAAGAGATCTCATGAATTCTTTTTCATTTGATTGTTTTTTTTTTGAAGCAGGATAATAATTAGGAGAGATGCCGCCTAGCAGACATCTTTCCTAGAGCGTCCAGACGGACGATAACACGCAGTTCTGAATCGGTCTCCCAGCTATCATCGACAGGGCAACTATAGGCCAGGCGAGCGATCCTGTCAGCCACAGAATTGGAATCCCTGAAAATATGACGAATAGCAACATTAGAGGGAGAAGAGAGATCTAAGAGCGTATCAGATTGTAGAAGCTCGATATTTCAGGGATATTTCCAGTCACCTAAAAGAGCTTTTACAATCACCCTCGATGATGAGGTTGTCTAGTTGAAGTTGTTTTGCTTTGAGAACCCCCATCCGTAGGCCCAAAGCCTCAGTATAAAGGACGAAGCTGTTATTGCAAATTCCATTTCCTAACGTCAGTACAGATCCATCCGAGTCACGAATCACGAACCCGTAAGCGGCGTCTCCAGATGCATAGAAGGACCAATCAAAGTTTAATTTAAGGAATCAAGGTGGTGGTTTCTACGGTTCAGCACGGTCATGCCTCGCAAACTGAGGTCCCATGGTGCGAGAGTGTTGGTTTGAAACAGATGTGGTAGCACCGGCGCCCTGTTCTCCGTTACGGTGGAGCAATTTTGATTCAGCCCACGTATTTTTCATTCGATTGTTGATTTCAATTGGGAGGAGATAAATAAAATTTTGTGCAATTTTAAAACATTTGGTTGAGAGTAGATACCGTGAGCTAACTTTGAAGAGAGAAAAGACGACTGCATTGGGTGATTTTCCTTGGCTTTCATTTTCAACATTTGGAATTTTTGCTTTGGACTTTTTGAGGATTTTTGGACCTGAAAAAAATCCCGTCGTAGCCCATTAAGAAAGACAGGCCCAAAATAGGTCGGGTGAGGTTGGGACCATATGGCGGTAAAAAAAAAATGTTATATGTTTTTCTTACCCGATCCGGCCTAACTATATAAAATATTGTATAAAATGTGACAATTATATGACGATGAAAATTATACTCCCTCTGTAACGCAATATTTGTCCATTTGGCCATTTTTATTTGTAACAAAATATTTGTCCATTTGAACCTAATTAATGACAAAATTTTCTATTTTTATCCATTCATCTCATTAATTGTATTTGATTTCCAAGAAATTCTATTAATACTCCAACTTCCCATACTATTCTTTTTTTTTTCATTGGTCCGTTTTTTTTCCACATTATTTATTTGCTAAATTTTTAATTATTCTACTTTTTAATTGTAGCTTTCTTAAGAAGTGTGAAAACCCCCAAATGGACAAATATTGCGTTACGGAGGGAGTATAAAATATTAATTTTTTTATTTTTTTGAAAAAATGATATCATAATTACTTATTACTAATTACTATGAAATTATTTTTATCCTAAAAATATGTATATGTGCATGAATAGTAAATGGTTTTTTTTTTGTTAAACAATTGGATGATTATTAAAGAGGGATAGCCGGTGTAAGTGTGTAACCAAGGAGTGTTTGTGGTCATATTATTCATAATTTTCACTTTGATTATGTTGCCCGTTTATCATTCTAGCTTCTTCTTCTTCAGACGTCCCTTCTTATACTTTTTGACATTATATTTGCCTGTGTTAGTTTTATACGTTTTCTTGTCTTTGATTAATGATCCAATTACGGTTCCATTAAGTTAATGGAACTGTTGGATCATTTAAAAATATCCTCTTCTTATAACTTAGAGAAGGGTTTGTATATTGTGATTCTTTATATCCTAATGGATCTTTTAAAAATACCATCTTCATATAATTAATTTTATTAGGAGGCTCATTTAAAAGGGTGTTAGAGATGTGAATGAGACCAAAAAATGTCCCAAATCGGAAAGTTGAACATATCAAGCTATAGTATATGAGTCAGTGAGTTACTCCTATTACCAATTGGTTTTAGAATGGAACCTCACTCGACTTGTGTGCTAGGCTACTAGCACACGACCCCCAGTTATCGGTCTTTGATAAAAGGGAGTTGAGTTTGAAGGCTCGAAGTGGCTAATATAACATAATTAAGAGTTTTTTTTTAACATAAGACTTTTTTAAATTAAGTATCTTATAAAATATAATCCATTTAATTTAAACACCAACTTTTATTTACTAATCAATTACTTCAAATTTTCAGCCATATTTTATTTTAGTCACTAAAATGCCCTTATTTATTAATCAATTTTCCCGCGTGTGAAAATTAAAAGAAAAATTAAGGTTCATAGTTTAAATGAACGGATGACATTAATTAGTATGTTTGCATTACCTGTAATTATAATTGATAATGCACAATATTGCATTGTATTATAATATATATTATAATGCAATATTATACATTATAAATAATAATTAATGGTCATCTAATAGGCCCAATTTATTTAAATATTTTTTAATTAAAATTTAAAAAGTGTCTAGGATGTGGATATGCAAATGAAAGGAATTGGATTTTGATTATTCTCTCAATCAAACCATAAATATTTTTTTTATAAATAATATAGACCACCACAAGAGTATAGGATAAACAAATTATATCGTAAAATATGGCATAAGAATATAGAATAAAAATATCATTATTTTTTTATTTTGTTTATAAAAACATTCTTTCTATACTACTCCGTATGTTATAAGAGTATAGGATAAACAAATTATATCGGAAAATATTCCCTATATTTGAATGCTTGAACCGTAGAAAAATATTATTAAAAATGAATAAAATTATTTAAATTTGAAAAATCTCCCTAAACATAGAAAAATCGTTATAAAAATTGTGTTTTTGAGAGATAAAGATAAGGGCATAAGTTACTGGCGGTAATCACATACTATGGCCACATTTATTTAGACCCTTTAAAAAAATAACCCCTCCTACGTGGCAGCTTAGGGTTCAACCCACCCGGGCCCACACTTCCCCCCTCCCCTTCTCCCCTCTTTCAAGCCCTTCTCCCCTCCAATAACAAAGCAGTCGCCGCGAATACACTCTCTCTCTCTCACTCACCCCTTTGTTCTTCCTTTTCCACCCAACGGTTAAATAAAAAAACCCTCCCGAATTCCCGAAATTCTCGCCCCGCGGTGGCCGATTCGCCCCCTCTCCGGCTGCAATTGGCCGGAATCTGACGCTATGAGCACCGGAGTGGCCGCCGTCGCCGCTTCCGCCACCGGCACCAGCGCACGCTCCGTCCTCGACAAGCCCTTGCACGAGCTCACGGAGGATGACATTTCGCAGCTCACTCGAGAGGACTGCCGCCGCTACCTCAAGGGAAAAGGTATGTGCTGCTCAATTGCTTCTATAACCGAAACGAACTTTGTGGATTGTTGTTTGTTGAGGCTTTGAATGGTGAGTTTCGTGTTCGTATAGGCATGCGGAGACCTTCCTGGAACAAATCTCAGGCGATCCAGCAAGTTATCGCTCTCAAAGCCCTCCTTGAGCCGCCGGCGCCGCTGGATCTTCCTTGCCGCACCTTCGCTGTACCGCGGCCGCCTCCTCCGGATGCCGCAGCTCTTTCTCCTCCCGAAATTCCGACTCCGCACGTGAGACACTCAAACGCTTTGTTGTTATTCTTCTTGCTACTTGCTACTTGCTTTTATTCTTTCAGCTAGGCTTTTTTGCTGTATATTAAATTTCAATTTGTCAGAATTGAATAGTTTAGTAATTTATGCACTAGTGCTGAAAGAAGGGATTTGGTTTTGATAATAATTTATTAGGCATTGATTTCCTCAGCTAAACTGGCCACATTTTGGGGGTTTTCATTCTGTAGGTGACTTCGAGTTCGTCCAGTCCAGTGAAGGAACTGAGCCCTGCTGATGTGGAGGTTCCTTCGGGTTTGGATCCTCCTAGATCAGTTGGTTTTGCTCAGGCCGCCACTGATCACAGAGCTGTTTCCCTCAGGTCATCTGACGTCTGATGTTTCTCTTTTAAAAATGATAACTTGTGGTTATTATAATACGGAGTAAGATCTTTGTTTTGTGGTGCATTTATACTGCAATTACGTTTTAGCTTTGGCATTACAATCTCGGGAAAGCAAATTACCCGGCGGAAAGTGGAGCTAGGCCAATTGTTATATACTAATTTCAATATTTTAATTGCAATGGCCTACTTCTACTTTTCAAATGGATGGAATAAATCTTTAGATTCATTATGGCTCGACATATAAACTACTAAACCCTCTTGTAGGCGTTGTAGCTGCAATCTCGGCTCCTAAGGATATATTTTTTTGTATATTACAGGGATACTTTTAGAAAAGTATTTCATTATGTCCTGCTAATGCTCACCACTAGAGTTTGTTTCTGAATCGATTGATTTTTAATTTTTAGCTTGTGATTATCATATTAATAGTTGCTACTCAAAGTTTAAGGATAAGAGTAGGTGTGGGAGGTGAGGAGTATCCGAGGGAGGGGCAAGGAGAATCTATGTATTGATTGTGTTTCTATTACCAGGTCTTACAATACGTGCAATAAGTTAACCTAAGCTGTTTATTGCTTCCTTTAAAGTGAATGGAAACAAATTATGAGTTTTATCTGCATCATTTATCATATACTTTTCTGTTTTCTTAAATGAAAGTAGATTAATCAATGGCTATGTGCTGTTTTAAATTACAGATTGATTAGTCTGTCTAGTATCAACTACGAATATTGGGTAGTAGGGGATAGTATTTGATGAGAAAAACGAGCAAAGACTAATAGGTAACGAAATTGAAATGTACGCAACTGTCACCTATCAGTGCCTCATCCTATTTATATTTGGAATTACTCCTGCATGAAATCTACACTGCCACCAGTGGTTAGTAAGATTGCATCCTTGAATTTCTTAGCATGTCTTCCTACATGTGGTTAGTAAGATCAGAATTATTAGTGACATCATCCTTGTAATTTGGTCACAGAGACGTTGATTTGTCAGATTTGTCGGTTGGGCAAATGACGATTTTCTACTGTGGAAAGGTCAATGTTTATGATGGGGTGCCAGTGGAGAAGGTAACCTGTCAGTATCTGCTCATGACGAGACTTTAATAATCAGAGCATATTGATAATTTGATTATAATCTGCAGGCACAAAGCATAATGCAGCTTGCTGCTAGCTCTATTCAGTTCCTTCAAGACGAGCTCATTGATGGAAATTCTGCACAGTGGCGCAGCCCTGGCCACTTTCCTGGTTCAGGTGTCAAAGTCAATGTGATTCCAGCGGGTACACCAGTTTCCCATCCGGTGCAAACTGGTAGGTGAAGATGGAGATGAATTTTTATATCCCTGGTTGTATTGATACTCGAGTTCCAAATAATTCACGTTTCATGGGTGGAACATTAAAAGGATACGGTTCACAATGTCTAGCAATACGTCTACATATATGTGCATTATGCTTGCTTTTTCATTTGTGAGAAATTTGACTGTTGCCTCTAGTTCCATAATGGAGAATTGTGTTTAATAAGTTCCTTCCTTCAAGGGTTCTCTGGGATGGTGGATGATAGATGAAGAAGTATTTGATTATGTAATTGGAAGATTGTATGATTTGGGTTGCTCGAAGTAACATGCCTCCCTTTTATCTGAAATCAGTGAGATTTAATTAGCAGAGAGTATACCATGCCTTCTTTCAAAACTTTGGTGCAGAATGATGGCTTAATAGATGTAAGGGCTTATGATTGTCTGCCATGGTTATTTGGTATGTAGCAATTTAGTTTGAGTCGATTGCAGGATGCCAGAGTGAATGGACTTCACTGGGCTTAAATATACGAGGTGCGACAAACAGACAATTTTGTCAATGAATTAGGGAAAATTGAACTATGCAGATGTTTTTGGAGAACAGTACGAAGGAATCCAGAAAATAATAGTATTATGTGAAATGTGAATGTTTTTTTTAATCAATTAATTAATTTAATTTTATCATGTATGGTGGATAATTTTCAATTTCAATGCCATTTAATGTACATTATGTACCTTAATGTTGACAATTTTGTTGTATATTCATTTGTGGAGGTGAGTTCTGTAATATACTCGTAATAATTTGGCAATTCAGCCAGAAAAGAAATTAGTCAAATTACATGCACTTTACTCTTGTGAACATTCAACTGAATGATTGAATTTGATATCCTTTCTTGTTTGTGGCGTTCTTGCACAATAGTCAATGCACAAAGTTAATAAAATCTAGCCAATTTGTTGTGATATTGGATGCCTAGGTTGAGTTACATACACTTGCAATACATGCTATTGAGCTATACTTTGTCTGTGCTTTCTTTGTAATTTGGCAGGGAAGGTGCGAGAATATATCCAGCAGTATAGGCAGGAGAGAAATGTGCCTCATGAAGCTGGTACACCCTCTTATGCTTTGACTAACCTCCAAATGTTTATGCTTTTCATGTTCATGGTACAACTTTGAAGGAATATCTGAACTTAATTTGGATTTATCTATATAATGACATGTTGAACCTAGTATAGATTCACTTGCAAAAGATGTCATGATGGATTTTTCACTTCAGACTGAGAGCCTTACTGCTCACCTTCTTCTATATGGTAAATTTATATTTTGAATGACTTGTTTGCAAACATTCCCCTCTGTCCACTTCCTCACCTCTGACTTGTATAGATATAAGTGAACTTTCCCTACCTCTTATTGATGTTTTCCGTGCTTCTGTTTTCCTTTTATCATTCAGCTCATGTCGTGGACTTCTGTTGCTACTCTGCTATTAGATGAGATACTTCTTTCCATTTTAGACGCATTTGATTTTGGTAGTTTCATGCTTTTCTTATTTTCTCTCCTATTTCCTGCTGGATCTATTGCATCCTTCTACTGGCAATATCTATCTCTTAATAAAAGTTTTCCTTTATTAAAGCAGAAAGTATTCTACCCTCTTCGTCTACTTCTTCTTGTAAGGCAAGACCTACATAGCTCCCAGTGTGATTGGATGAAGAATTGCTGATCCTCTCTCTTCTGTTGTAATCTAAATATGTTTCAGATATTGATGGACAGTCGAACAGACAAGTATCATTACAAAGATATCTTGAAAAGAGAAAAGACAGGTATGTAACACTATTGATGTGTCAAACAAGTAAACAACACCCGCGCTTAAAGTATAGTGGAGAAGTCAAAAGGCTATGTAATCTTAGACTCTGCTTAGTTACGCATCAAGTAGCCTGCATCTGATTGCGCAAAATAAATGCAGGGGAAGGTTCAAGACAAGGAAAAAGATGGGGGCTTCTTCTTCTTCTAGCTTGGAATTGTACCTTAACCAGCAGACTCGAATGCAAGTAACAAGTGGGCAATCAAGTCCTAACGGTGTGAGCTCTCCAACTCAAGCAGGCATGTCCCATGTTCGGTGTAGCTCCGCTGAGAATCAGTCAAAGCATGCAGGCTGTGCTGCTGATCTTAATGACTGAGGTAAGTTACTATGCGATAATGTTCTTGAAACATCCTGCAACTTGTAAACAGTAAAAGCAGAAATTTGCAAATACTGTCACTGGTTGTTTCTTGCTGGGTTGTGATAAATGTGTTGTTTTCTCTTTGAAAACTTCAGCTAGTAAATTAGACTTGCATGTTTTAGGAGATTTTCTGGCATTTCTCGGGATTCTTCTTTTATGGTACTTGTGTGTAGCATTATCATCAGCTCTTTGTGTGTTTTGTGTGACAACTATTAAGATTATTGGAGAATAACATGTCTGAAGCTAGGAGTTGCTAACTTGCTTCTTGGCTCTTGCTATAGATGATGAAGAATTAAGTACTGTAGTGGGAGAAAAGGTTTAGGCTCTTGACAGAATAGAAGAATAATATATGTTCCCAAGTCTTATTGGAACACTTAATTAGCCAATTTACGTAGCGAAATGCACATCAATGAAATGGTATAGACTTTTATCCTTGGCCACTTCATGGATCAGTTTTAGTGGAATCATGATCAAAATACCAAATATGATGTCACTCGAGTTCCTGGTATTTGTAAATGGTAAATTGAGTGCACATGATCTGAATTTTTCATGATTAAAATACCAAATATGTGTCCATTCTTCTGATTAGAAATATTAAATGGTAAATTGAGTGCACATGATCTGAAGTTTTCATTTGTTGAAAATTTTATACATTAATACATCTTCTTGTGCGTACATCCCGACCCCCCAGACCCTGCTTAATTGCGGGATACACTGGGATGCTGTTGTAATGTTGTTGTTGTTGTTGTAATACATCTTCTTGTGCAAAAGAACAGTAGAAAGCCACACCATATGAAAATGATGCATTTGAAGCTTACCCACACCATATGAAAATGATGCATTTGAAGCTTTGAGTTTTCTGCTTCAGTGGATTATATCTGCAAGTATTTCACCATCTTCTTGTCTTGAACACTGATTTAGTTTCATACCAAATGCTTCCCTCTGCAGTTTAGATGCCTATGTAGCCTATGTCCGTCTGCTTTGGTGGAGATCAACCAGCAACATGGTGCATGCTGTACGCTAGTTTAACCTTTTTCAATGTAAAGTATTCTCCGAAAGCTTGTAAAGCAGAGGATCACGAACTCCTCGAAACTACGATCCATCCCTCGCTATTTAACCATCATGTTGGCGGTCTAATGTAGATTCGCATTTGGTTGGATCCAAATGTGTGGAGATTTCAAGGGCGTCTCCTCTCTAGCGGTATTTATCTCTAGCGGTATTTATGAGTAGTAGTAATCTGATCCCTTATGGTACTATCGTTTTTATGGAAGCTGCGGTGGCAAGATTTTTCAAATGTAATATAGAGGCCCTTGCTCTGTCTTGCCACCAGATTTGTATGTGCAATGTATGCTTTCTGATGCAGTGTTTGTTGCTGTTGGTTCTGGTAGGTAGCTTACGCACATTCCTCCCCCACCTTTTCGTGTCTTCTAGTCCGACTTAACACACATTTTAGGTCTGCTCATATGGCCGATAGTCGGTTCGGATCGAATCCACAAAGGCTTACATGGGTTTTGGATTTTGACTGTTGTCCCCAGTTACGTTTGTGTGGTTTGAGTTATGAGTGGCTGAGGGTTTTGAATGGATTTTATGCCCTCCTTAAGGGCTGTTTGGTTGGAATTGGTATCGATATCGGTCCAGGGTATTGGTTTCGGATCAGTATGGCGTTCTTATGTTGGGTTTTGCTGATAGTCCTTGGTTGAATGCGGCTAATGAGATACTCAAAGAGTCACCCAGAGTTCTGAAAGTAGCATGGGAGATGTGTGATGAATATCACCAACTTTATATATAATTGCATTTATTGTCATTAACTTTCAAAGTTGCAACAGATATAACTCATTTTTTTTATCTGGTTGTGCTCAGTGTCACGAGACTTGGCAAAAGATATGGCTTCACACATATGGCTCTATAAAATTATATGACGAGCCATGTCATGTCTGTTTTTGAAAAGAATTATCGTTGGAAGGTCTTGTGATACAAAGCACAAATCAGGTTAAAAGTTGGTGATATTTGTTGAAATTTAAAAGTTTGTGATACTAAATGCAACCACCTGCAAATTTAGTTATATTTACTGCAATATCCCCCCTTCATGAATCATGAGTGTGCGTTTGGCAAAATGGTAGCTGTTGGAGGAGCTGAAGCTGTTGAGTAGCTGAATTTGTTGGAATATTTGGGTTAAATATATGTTAATAAACTAGTATAGTGTTTGGTAAACCTAGCTGTTAGGGTAGCTGTTGAAAACTTATGAATAAAAAACCAAAAGCTCCAAAAAGCTCGGGTGAATAGCGGTTGAAAAACTTAGATTTCAAAAGCTTTCAAAAGCTAATTAAACTAAAATATTATATTTATTTTATTTAAGACTATATAATATCAAAACCATAAGCTCCGAAAAGCTACTTGATTTTGCCAAACGCACCCTAAGCCATAGTTTGCCCCCATTGCTGAATTGATCTTATTATCATAAGGAGATAGGTTGGCATGGGCTTTTATTCAGAGTCCTCACCTAGTTCTTCATTGCACCTACATCTGTATGGAGAACTCTCATAAATTCGCTAGCAAAAATTGATATGTTCTTTACCATTTGTGCTTGTCGATTTTCAATACAACCAACCATTTATCCGTGATCTATTGAATCAGGCTGCGGATAGACTGCTGAATCAGGCCAGGAGGCTCTTTATTGGGGATCCTGTCTAGACACAAGGCATAGTAGTATTACATTCGCCTTAATTTCAGCGGTTAGAGTCTAAAGCGCGTGGTTGTGATCTGATTACATGGAGTATATAGCGTAAATCAAACGAAGTTATGCTTTAAACCTCATCGTCGTTTCCCTTGATGAATAATAAAGGTGATGAAAGTTCCTGCATCCATATGTAACATCTCCTGGAAGTTGGTTAATGGTTATAGTGTTGTTTTTGTACTCTCTTATACCCTATTTGATATTGAACTCGGTGATCCATTTTCAAGTTACAATTATTTTTCTTTTCGTATTTTCCAGACAAAATTTATTTTGCTATACTTTCATGGACTGATACATCTAGAGCATGAGAGTGGTTAAATGACAATTGTTGAGACATTTTCATCTCGTTCGAGTTACTCGGCTCAGCTAACATGCTAAAATGAAACTTATACTCCCACACACATTACACATATATGGTGGTGGGCGTGGTTCAAAAGATGAATTGAGCTTTCTAAGGCATCATTTGTCTTTACCAACCAAATCCTTGCACTAATGAAATGATCCCTTTCTCAATCTAATCATATTAATTAACATTAACATAAACTTTGGACATACGTTGATATGTTATCTATCACACATTCAAATCATTTTAATCTCCAAGTATGTTAATATAATAATATTATCACGAGGTGTTAGGGTGAAATTGGCCCATTACAATTAAATATGAATTTCCTTGATTAGAAAACAAAAATTAGAAATATAATATAATAATAAAAAAGTTTTGGCATATTACACGTCTATAAAAGACCGGTTGGGCATCCCATTGAAAGTGATTTTGGGGGTACGTGGCCTATTTTAAGCAGTAAACAATGACCTTACAAAACACCTCAAAATTATATTCAAAATAATTATAAGCACTTTAGAGTTGATTAACAATTTTCTCTTTTTTATTTTTCTCTTAAAGCAAAAATCTTATTTTAATCTTTAATTAGATATATTTTCTAGGCCCCTACCCACCTACACTTCACCAAAAATCCTCTTTTTTCTATAGAGAATTGCACATTTGCATCCACTTTTCCCATATTTAGTAGTAAATGATTAATCATATGGAAGATAAATAATTTCTCAATGCATACAAAAATAAGGCTAAGATTTTAAAATGGTAAAGTTGTGAGCTTTTCTGATAAATTTTGTAATTCACAGAATACTTCAATCAAATTAATGTATTTTGAAATCAAATGATTGAAGGACCTACCCTTCCTTCATATAGACACCTTTAATTGCACTATCTTGAATTTAGACCTTAACATAGACTAAGTTCCAATAGAATTTTACACAATTTAGATTCATATACGAACTAGTAACAAACTAAAGTTAATAAATCAAGACTTTATAAAATTCTGTTTTGTAATGATATAATTAAGAATCCCGATTTCAAAACTATTTTCTATATAAAAAAAATGTTCAAAAACTAATTGAAATTTTGACCGAGTATAGATTAGAAATGTTCAAGCGGCGTGTGACTCTACTTTTGACGTTTTTAGGACGTCTTCTGTTTGGTTGGGGGCGTAAAGTCGGGAGTCAGATTAGCTGGGTTTGTAGTGGTGCTTTCAGGGCGACCCCGTATTCGGAAAGGAGCTTCCTTGGAATTTCCTCTGTACTGCCCACATGAGATAGATTCCTGTTGTATCGCTGGTCGGGACTAGTACGTTCTTCTTATATCGCTATTGTTGTAGAGAATTTTTTTTCCTGTTTCATAGTGCCGTTTTCTATTCTCATTGTATGTTAGGCGGTTTTCGCTTACGGATTCATCGGTCTCTCCAGAATTAGACCTGATCTCGAATTCTTACTTTATCAAAAAAAAAAAAAAAAAAAGGATGCCACCCAAATACAGACTATTCAGTCTACATCAGTACCCAACCAACCAAACTGTTTCCCAAACTAACTTCCCAAAGGAGAAAGCCCTGGCTGGAAGGCCAGAAATTCCCCATCCCATTTTTAGGTCAGTTCTTCCTGTTGCAGACCTTATAATTCAGTGAGAGACTCTCAGATTTTTGCCATTTGCTCCTTTCTGTTGTCTGGGTTTTTCATTCTGAATAGTTTCATCTTCAACAGTGAAAACTATTTGAGCTCAATTTTTGTATAGAACTCATTTTCTTTTCTTCTTCCTACACTTCTTGAAACCCAAATAGGTTTTTATGCCAATCCTGAATGCTTCTTCTGCATCCCTCTCTCTTTTTTGACCTTTTCCCAGCATCCAGGAATGGGTAATATTGCCTCTTAATCATAAAGCTTCAGCCTTTAACCCTCAAATCACATGGAATTGCACACACAGATTTAATTTTGGCCCTTCCACTTCCTTATCCATGAAAGCTTTCATGTTTACAACTACTTTGATTCAATTCACTATGACCTGTGTCTGATTTTTCTGCTTCTGTTAGGGCTGAGTTCAGAAATAAAAAAGATATGAACTTGAAAGGTAAAGTAAAGCAGGAAATTGATGGAAGCTCTTACAGTGGCTCATACCCTGATGAAGCCTCATTGATGTTTCATCCTCAGCCATTAGAGGCTCTTCATGAAGCTGGCCCACCTCCATTCCTGACCAAGACTTATGACCTGGTTGATGATCCCTCCACAGATCCTGTGATTTCTTGGAGTAGAGGAAACAACAGCTTTGTTGTTTGGGATCCTCAGAAGTTCTCCTTCAATCTTCTTCCCAGATTTTTCAAGCACAACAACTTCTCCAGCTTTGTGAGACAGCTTAACACTTATGTAAGTATCACATAAGTTTTTTGTGTTATCAATTTTTTGATTGATTTTTTTTTATTTTATATGTACACAACATGTTTGATAAATGTCCTAAAAGAAAGAGAGAGGAAAAAAAACTAAAAAAGGGTGTGAATTGGGAGATGTACCCTGTCACCCCCATACACTGCTCTGAGCGGGATATACGGGATATACTAATTACTGAGTTTGTTGGCGAATTAAGTCTGATAATTGATGTATGGAATTTGAAAATTGGGAAATTAATGATATATGCAGGGATTTAGGAAAGTTGATCCAGATAGATGGGAGTTTGCAAATGAGCTGTTTCTGAGAGGGCAAAAGCATCTGTTGAAGAACATCAGGAGGAGAAAGACAAGTTCTAATCCCCAAACATCACAATCCACCACAGATGTGTGTGTTGAAGTGGGCAGGTTTGGGCTAGATGTTGAAATCGATCGGCTAAGGCGCGACAAACAAGTGCTAGTGGGTGAGCTGGTGAAGCTGAGGCAGCAGCAACAGACCACCAAATCTTACCTCCAATCAATAGAGAAAAAGCTGAGAGGGACTGAGCTGAAGCAGAAGCAGATGATGAGCTTTTTGGCGAAAGCGATCCAAAATCCCGATTTCTTACACAAGCTTGTTCTGCACAAGGGTAAAGATGAAGAGCTTGAAGATGCAATTGCTAGGAAGAGGAGGAGGCCTATTGATCAATGCCAGAGTGATGTAGGAATCGAACCCTTCCAAAGCGCGGAAGCTGCTGATTTTGGGGGCATTCCGGGCTTCCAAATCCCATCCGAAATGGGAGTTCTTGCACTGGAAATGGAAGGACTTACAGATGAGCTCAATGAGGATGAATTCGGGAGAGGGAGAGTGCTCGACGAGGGGTTTTGGGAAGGGTTCTTGACCGATAAGGATGAAGAGGACATTGCTTTGTTGGGTGTTGTAGGGGATGAAGAGGATGATATGGATGATGTGGTTTACACTCTAAGCCATGATTTAGGTTCTAGCCCACCGATCTAATGGCGTGCATTCACCATTTTCGTCATTCGTATCAACACATTATGATCTTACAAGTTGTTATCTTACTCGGCCTTATCGATTGTTGTATCGGTCAGGAGTTGATCATGTTTGCCAAACACGCCTTAACAATTCCGAGTATTCGTATGCTTATGTTCATGGCATGGTCATTATTCTTGTTCTAGCTACTCATAAAAAATTTCAAGTCTTCCTGTTCAAGGTTGATGCCATTCTTGTAAAGGGGAAGGTTAGGTGTTCTTGGTTTGTGTAGTTCCATTTTCCATCCAAGTAGTTGGAACTACTCAATTTGTGCCAAGCTTCTTACAAAGCCAATATAAATCAGAAATTCAAAGATTTAGAATTTGAAATGTTTTGCATTTCGAGTTTTTTTTGTTTTTTTTATCAAATACATGTTATCAAGTAAATCAAAAGGCTGAAACAATGACAGACAAATAGATTGGGATTAAAACAAGACACAATATTAAGCCAAAGTACAAATAGATTTTTTTAGCTACATTTGTGTTTCCGGAAGAAAATAATACAGTATAGTTTTTTACCTGATTTAAAAATTAAAAACTCAATTTTAAACTAGTTTACTCATAAATTAACCTCCTTTGTCAATTTAGCCGACATACAATAAAGGACAAAGAATCAGTACTGCTCAGTTTGACAACTAAGATAAGTTCTGATATAAAATGAGTTTCCAATTATATACACATATTTTATTCTGCAGGTTACAACAACATACATAGCAGCAACCATTACATCTATGTAGTATTAAATTGTATGTCGGTCAATTAGTCACTAAACATTGCTCATCATAAGCCCTCTCTTTCAAAACTATTCAATAAAAACAAAAATAACTCATTATATCTTGCGATGTACGTACTCTTATCCTGATTTTTTGATGACGATACTAATTTTTTTTAATAATCAATTCATAAATTTAATTTATATCGCTAAATACAAATCTGAAGATTGTAAAAAAATGGATGATGATTACCCACTTCGCGAGGAAATAGAAGAGTAGAGAGGATAGTATGAAGAGCATGGTGTGATGGCTCACCGGAAAGGACTTATGGCTAGTACCTATAGGTCTCCGATTTGAACTCCAAATATAGCCGTCGTTTATTTACCAATTCAAGGAGGATGTGTGATGGAGATGCTATATGCATAATGTCTGTGAGGTAAAAATGGAAAGAAACAAAGAAAGGGAGAGTAGAGTAGATAGGGTTTTGCACGTGATAGACAAGGTAGTGTGGGTTGCAATCTGCAAAAGACATAATCTATTACTATTAGCCAACACTTGCCAAGTGCTGTTGCCTGGTTCCTCCTTATAGATCCATTTGTGTAATGTATTGTTTTCTTTTTGTAAAGGGCACTCCATGTATAATGTATTCAAACATATGCATCATTAGGTATTTTAGGTTAGGTTGGGAACTTGGGATTTGGTTTACTAGCTAGTAGAAGGAAAAAGTTGTTCTATTTCTAATAGCCCATCACATTTAATTTTATATTTGTCATGATATGAATTAATGACAATGACTCATGCTACAAATTAAAAAAAAATCATGGTATCCAAGAAAGACCATTTTAGATTTTAGATGGTATAAATGACCAAATAAAGCATCCTTATGTTTTTTTTTAATCATTAAGAATGGATGGGTTGTAAAGATTATTGAGGATATTGAAGTAGTTGAAGGTGGGGTTAATGAATAAAGCTATAAAATCCGTGTTCTCGACATTCGCATTGCATCCTCGAGTCTTCTCGACATTCGCATTGCATCCTATAGTCTTCTTCAACTTTTGCACTTGACAGTTTGAGTGATGCCATGATCAGTTGTGTTGGTTATTTTATGTGGTGTTTTGCGGTTCCTATTTTGCTGTCGTGACAGTTTGGTCCCTCTGTCATTTGTTTAACCTCTTGATTTGTACTACCTCCGTTGCAAAATATAGGGGCTTTTACTTTTTGGCACGTTTTTTAATGAGCTAAAAACTCCATGAAATATTTATTTTTTATTAATTTTTTTTACATAGTATTGTATATATTAACAATATATACAATACTATGTAAAAAAATTTAATAAAAAATTAATTTTTCATGGAGTTTTTAGGTCATTAAAAAACGTACCAAAAAGTAAAAGCCCCTATATTTTGCAACGGAGGGAGTATAATCTTTTAAATTGTTACATTTACTAGTTTGTGAATGCCATGAGGTTTTTTTGCTAACATACTAGGTACAGTATGATAGATGGTTTTTTTGTAATTTCGATTTTAGTTGGCAATTCAAGGGGTGGTTCTTTCAATTTATCCTTTTAGAATTCATCAATGTGGCCCAGTAACGGCCCACACCACATACCATTTAATGGGCCGACGGCCCAGACCCTTTTGTTAGCCTGTTTGGTAGTGGTGCAACAATATATTATCTGTTTTTATATATACATAAAAATAACTCAGGATTAAGTATGAAGTCAAATTGTTGATCTATAAACATTCTTCATAGATCGTGGAAATATTATGGGATCCAAAATAAGATATTTGTGTACTTTATACTCCGCAATAAACAGATTTTTTTATAAATAATTTTGGATTATGAAGTCAAGCTGGATCTAATTGTAGGATTTTTTTATAAAAAAAAGTGGGGGATTCCTACTTGATACGTAGTATACTTTATGGTTGACTTGGTTGAACGTGTAAATGATAATCTGCCAACTATCTTACAAAAGTCCATTTTGTATATGCAATTTACACTTAAATTTTTTTGGGTGCAATTAATCCAAATTTAGGTCATTTAGCAATGACATATAAATTTCACCAAAAAAAAAAAAAAAGAAGCAATGACATATAAACCAAGAGCTGGAAAAAAAAAACAAATCAGATAGGTAAAGAAGGGGCATTTGGTAGTCTAATCCTTTTTTTTTTTTGGTTGAAGTCTAATCTTAATTCTTAAGCATATTGTCTAAGCTTTTATTCAGTTTTCTTCCTTTTTATGTTTGACCATACATTCATCACCTATTGTCTTTATTTAGAACTAAACTATTTAAACATATATAGTTTAAGAAAAATCAACATTTAAAAACCCTAAATGGCAAAGTAATTTATTTATTAAAAAAATGTTGAAAAGTTGTACTTTGATAGGCTCATCTCAATTATATTATCCCGATTATGTGGGCAAAAAAAGTAACGATATATAAGCGGAATTATTCTCTTTACCTTAAACTTTTACTCTCTCCGTTCAGTTTTATTCGCTTACTAAACTATACTCCCATTCGTCCTAAAATACATGGGCTTTTAGCCTTTTGCACAAATTTTAATAAAACACCTCACTTTTAAAAAAAACATCGTCATTGCACTAACCTTTTTATATATTTTATTATTTTTTAACACCCACTACACATTTTAACCAATCAAATTATTTTAAAAAGTCAACAACACGCAAACAAATACAAATCATTACAACTTCCTACCTAGAAAACATAAAAACCCATCTATTGTTGGACAAAGATTTACCTCTAAAAACCCTTGTATTATTGGACGAAGGGAGTATAAGATATTAATTTTTTTAATAATCTTATATTTTTTAATAATAAGTATAAAATTATTAAAAAAATAAATATTTTTTATAGTTTTTCACCACCTCACAAAATTGTGGGATCGTTTTTTCTCTCTTTATAGCATAAGTAGTAAAAAAATAATTAAAAGTGAATGAATGGAGTATATTAGAGTATATATATTAAGAAATCGTATTTTAAAACATCTTTCAATTTTAGCCATTTTTTTATTACTATCGAAAATCTTTATAATTTAATGTTGTAATCTATTAATTATAAAGTACAGTAAAAAGATCAAAATTAATTAAATGATAATGAGAATTTGTTCATGAAATTAAATCACCACGAAGTAGTACCGTATTAATCAAGTGCCTATTGCTTAAAGTGGGAACCCACCCCTCTCTTATAACAGGACTTCACCTACAACATTGACGTTGAAAAAGCGTTCACCGACGGAATCCCTAATCTCAAAATCCCAAATTCCACACCCACATTTAATTCTCCCTCCTAATTATTCCAGATCTCACTCGCTCGCCAATCGCAATGCCATCGCTCCTATGAATTTGTGAGTTGGCTAGCTCAGATTTCGAATTTCCTCATTGATTTGGTACGGAGAGCGGATATTTGATCCACCGCCGTTTCATCGATGGGTGCTGCGCCTTCGACGCCACGCCATGGCGAATCCCGGCCCCAGGAGACGGCCGAGTACCTGATCGGGACCTTTGTCGGCGAGAAGTCCTTTCCTCTCGCATCTGACTTTTGGCAGAAGCTTCTCGAGCTTCCTTTCAGCCTTGATTGGTCCACCGACCGTGTCCGTCAAGCTTGCGAGGCTTTAGGTTTGTCAATTTTCTTTTTTTCTGCATTTCGGTTTATCTGTGTATAGTGCTTGCTTCCTTTGTGTTTATCGTGGAAAGTGTATTTTTGCGTAAGTTGTGGATGGCCTTATCGGATCATATCTTAGTATGATTTTAGCTCGATTGTGTGCAAGTGTTGCTTCGTCTGTTTAGTGAATTGACTCCGATTCGAATCCAGTGCTGATGATTATTGTGTGTCCTCGAATCTGGCGTTTAACGTGTCGTTGCTCAAATCACAGAGGGAATGATACGCCGTTTTTTGTACATCGGCTTGATGATGAACTAGTTAGCGGCTAGTTTGTATTGTCTTGCACTAATCTCAGTGGAAGTGAGAAGATTTAAATATGAACCGTTTGGTTAATCCTTTTTTTTTCCTTTTTCTTTTGGTAGAACCGTTTGGTATAATCTGACATCAAGTGAACTGTAACTTTTCTTGCTCTGCAGTGCTTTATTTCATTTACAGCAAATTATTGTTTCCAATTTAGAAAGGAAAGAAGGGTAAAGTTTCATATGAAAGTTTCCAAATTAGAAGGGATTATATGAACTGCCAAAATTGTTATGCGCGGTATAAAAGTCTAAATCTTTGATCCATATATTTTTTCTACTGTTTCAAATTTGTGTTTTCTAATTGCTTTCATCAGTGTTTCTTGAAAGGCGTGTATTAATTTCTACTATCACAGTTTTATAATTGTCCTGCACTGTAGGTACATAGAACACTAATTTTTTTTCCCTCATTCAACATTTTGGTCATAAATGGCTTGATTTTTCCCCATTTTGAGAGGCATTTCTGTGTATTGAGTGTCCGGTTTCTTATTTCTCTGATCTATTCATTTACAGCACAGAACAACGGTTATTCAAGGCACCTTGCAAAGATACTGATTCACTTGGCATTATGCTTACAAGAATGTATTTCTGCTCCTGATGCCCGATCCATCACTTATGCCAAGGCTGTTAATGCAACCTACTTGTCTTCTATATTTTTAAAATACATGATTGAAAATAGCAGAACTGAAAGCTGTGAAGAATTGTACCTTTCACTGGATGAAAATGAAGACATGCCGAGTGGTTTTTTGAAAGGTAGTAAGGCATATCTCAAAGCTACATTTATGCTTTTCAATGTGTAGGCTATCCATGATTCTACTCTGCATTCCAGCTTGATCTCTGGTATCATGATATAACACTGTAAAATTGGAAATGGAACTGGTGATATAAAAGGTCATAAGTAGTTGTACTCTTACTTCCCTGAAATTGGACATATATCTTCATTAGGTTGGTCTCAAGCTATATTATTTGAATTTAAGGCAAAAATGTGCTATAATAAGAGGTAAGATGTTTTTGAGTCTTTAGCAAGTTTAACTAAGGAATTGTCTTCCCTGCATGAAAGACTAGTTTGATATGTGGGAGCATTTTGTCCATTTAGGTGGAATCAAGGGGTATACATAAATCAAGTGCTATCAAGCAACACAATATATCAAGCAATACAATTTACTTTTTTTAATAATTCTTTTTGTACCAGATTACCAGTGCGACAGATTCCGGCTTTAACGTTAACCTTTTATTAACATGGAACATATTGCATCTAACTGGCCTGGATTTCGTTCCTATCCATTTACGTCAAATTATTTTGGGACATTCTGTTGAGCGGCACTTATGTTTTAAAAGTTTTTCTTGTGGTTTTCCCCGTTTCTTTAATGTGGGAGTTCTATAGTTTCGTTTACATCATTTGTCTAGCTAAGCACTTTGATTTTTCTTTCTCATATTCAGGTCAGGTTGTTGGTAATTTTGTCATGAAAAGCATATTAAGCTTTATAAGCACCATAGATGTAAGGTATGTGAGCTATCATCCAAAATGTCTCACTTTCCTAAAGTTTTATATTTACCAGTCACCTGATTGTGCTCCTGATCTGATGCAAGTCCGACCACATATCTCCTCCACTATGAACTGCTCAACTTGATGATCATTGCCATGTCAAGTCAGCTTCTCTCTGGGCCATCACCAGGACCTAGAGATTTTCACCCCTTCATAGATGCCGCAATGATTCAGGTGATGAGGGAAAAAAAATTCGTTCTCTTTATTTAATCAAAATTATTTTCCGTGATTCTCATTATTCTCAGCTTTTTCACTAGTGTTTCCCATTCCTTTTACTCTCAGGATGCATCTTTGGTTGCTCTTGTGGTTCATAGGCTGCTATTCAATTACATTTCCCGGCATCGTAATTCCTTTAATAATGCATCTTTCTCTATGTTTTCCGAGGGAAGTCAACCTGGTGTTCTGAAAAGATTTGGTTCTGCAGCTGGTAAGAATTTATTTTGTCTTTCATATAAATTGTTTCTATGTAGTTTGTATGTTGTTGAAAGACATTAAGACACCAACTAGAGAAGACTCATCTTTCCAATCAAAGTGACTTCAAACCTTGGTTCTATGAAATTCTTACATTCAAGTAATTGATTTCCAGAAATTTGCTTTTGGTATGATTATGATATGCTTGCCTTTAACCTGCAGCAAGTGTTGTGCTACTGCCACTTAACTTATTTGTTGGCTCAGTTGGGGATACTTCTAGAAGAAGCCTCTTGGCAGATGCTAGTCTCCATTTGCTTCTTATACTTGTACATTACAGAAAATGTATTATCAGCGATGATTCTACAGATCGAAGTGATAACAGTGCATCATCAGATCTTCTACTCAAGGAGAATACATATTTTTCTGAAAATCCTTATTGCCAAGCTCTAGAAAGTGCAAAGGATATTGAATGTATGTTCTTTACTCTTGGCACTTTTGGATATAAATGCATAATGTTGATGGCTAATTTAGTTGTGCCTTGCAGTTGATCGCGTAGACATTGAGGGAAATGCTCACAGTGGTCCACTTGTGAGGTTGTCTTTTGCTTCTCTCTTTGACACACTGGCCATGTGAGTATAGTTTCATTAATTTCACTAATCACTATGAATGATCAAATAATAGTTGTTTGTAGATGTACTTATTGCTTTGGTTAGTGGAATGTTATAACCTGGCTATTATTGGCTGGTTGGTGCTATAGAGGTTTTATGCCTCTTATTTGGATAATGTGAGGGCTACTAATTTCAGTGCAATTATCTCTTTATGCAACTGTTTTGAACCATTTATTTTCTTACCCAGGAAAAGTTGGATAATATCAAAATTTCTGCGAATTTCCTGAATGCTTACCTTTCTTCAGGTACTTAGCTGACGAATCTGCAACATTGCTCCTTTACTCATTGGTGCATGGGAATGCTGACTTTCTGGAGTATGTTTTGGTCAGAACTGATATAGATACACTGGTATGCATCAGGTCTGGCAATATTATTGAGAAGGTCTAACAATTTTGGTCTCAAAAAAATCAAGTGTGCCCCCTTCTCCCACCCCAGAAAAAAGAAAAGAAAAGCAAAACAGCAAACCCCCAAAGTAACCAAGTTTTGTAGATAGCTCAGGAGAGATATTTAACCTTGCAACCCCCCATCTAATCTCAAACAAAAACTTCACTCTGTGGATCAGCTTTTAATACTTGACTTATGCTGCGTACTGATGGTTGTGTAGATCAGTTCCTTCAACCTTATTTTCATGTTTTCCTTCAGCATATACTAATCTACACCTGCCACTCTATCTGAATGATGAACTACAGTTGATGCCCATCTTGGAGACATTATACAATGCTCAGAGGAAGACATCTAACCAGATCTACATGTTATTAATTATTCTCCTTATTCTCAGTCAGGACTCTGCTTTCAATGCAAGTATCCACAAGCTGGTAAGCATGCATCTGCTTGCTGAAGATATGTACTCTCACAGGCATGCGTACATGAACAGCATTGTAATACTTTGATTCATTTTCCATTTATCAGGTGATCCCAAATGTTCCATGGTACCAAGAAAGACGTCTCCATTATACATCTCTTGGTTCCTTGGTGGTCATAGTTTTAGTAAGGACGGTGAAATATAACCTCAGCAAGCTGCGGGTATGAATTAAATTAAATGGTTGTATTGCTTTCGGAGTTCGTTCCTGCAAATACATCACCTGATGATAAAAAAAATAAAATAGCAACCATGCTCATGTTGCATCTTCTGTTGCTAATGTCGTGACTGAGAATTCTTATTCGTTAACATTATATGATATCTCATCTTCTCACTTGCATATGGACGATAATGGAGAATGCTTGACTGTTGTACTGTCTTATGCAGGATGTGTATCTTCACACAAACTGCTTGGCTGCATTGGCAAACATGGCCCCTCATGTTCACCGCTTGAGTGCTTATGCATCACAAAGATTAGTTAGCCTTTTTGACATGTTATCACGCAAGTATGTCAAACTCTCAAAAAAAAGAGTGTTGATTAAATTAATACTCCCTCCGTCTTAAAATACATGTCTTTTTAGGACGGAACACGGGAATTAAGGAGTAGGTTTAAGTGTAATGATTAGATGTAAAAAGTAGGGTAAGTGTAATGATTAGATTTTGGTATTAGAGTATTTGTTTCTTTTTAAAAAAAATTTGTGAGGAGAAGAGTAGTGGTGATGTAAAAATTAGGGTAATGATTAGATGTAAAAGTAAGTTAGGGGTAATGATTAAATCTAAAAAGACATGTATTTTTGACAAAATTTTAGGGGCTTAAAAGACATGTATTTTGAGACGGAGGGAGTAGTTGATAAAAGGAGAAATTGATCTTAATTTTACTGATGTTGAATACAACCTAGGTACACAAAATTAGCTGAGCAACAAAATGATATAAAGCAGATTGATAAAGGGAGTTCCATTGATGGAGAAGGCATTCCAGAAGATACGGTACTTGCCATACTTTCAGATTAAATGTTTCCAATGTTTTTTTTTTCTCCAAAGCATTGTGTTCACTTCTTCTTTATTGTGGCTTGCTCATTATATGTTTTTATCATGTTTTTCTGCAGTCAATGGAGTTGCATATATATACTGATTTCTTGAGAATTGTCCTTGAAATAATAAATGCAATTCTGACATATGCACTGCCGCGTAATCCTGAGGTATCATTTACTTAAATTTCTTAACAGCCTTATAAGAAGCAACATTGCACCTTGTAAAGATTCTTGCTCTGATACTTTTTTGCCTTGGCAGGTCGTATACGCAATAATGCATAGGCAGGAGGTCTTTCAGCCATTCAAGAGCCACCCAAGATTCCATGAGCTGCTGGAAAACATATTTACTGTAAGTGGAAAAACTCCATCAAATATTCATAATTCCTTCAAGGGCAATACTTGATACAATAACAAAAATTGTGTTTGTAATTGCTTCACCTATAACTGAGGTGATTAGTAAAAGTAAGTTCCTCTTCTGGTTTGAGCATTTACCCAAAAGAAAAATCTGTGATTATTGCTTGCTTTTGATCATAAAATAAAAACATGCAAAGGAATTTGAATCAGGCAGCTTCTATTGACCTAGCATTCCGATTGCTATCTTTTCAATTGTTTTAGGTACTAGACTTTTTCAACAGTCGCATGGATGCTCAAGAAAAGGATGGGGAGTGGTCAGTTGAGAAAGTTCTTGAAGTGATTAACCTGAATTGTAGATCTTGGCGTGGAGAAGGCATGAAGGTAAACAGCTGAATGCCATAGAGAATACCTATGATTGAATGTTTTCTTGTTATCATGACATTTTCTTTCCTTTTCTAATCGTTGGCAGATGTTTACTCAATTGAAGTTCACGTATGAACAAGAAAGCCATCCTGAAGAGTTTTTCATTCCTTATGTGTGGCAGCTCACTATGTCCAACTGGTATTACCTTGATCCACTTTGATTTATTCTTAAACCTGCTTCATAAAGCCAACTAGGCCTTGTAAACAACAACAGCTGTTAAAGAACGGGATTTCCTGGTTGAGATTTGCACAAATTCATCCCAAGACTTTCAAACCCAACCTCCTTAGGATCTCCTTGCGGATTGTGGCTTGTTTTGCTTTCCACAATAACACATCACAGTACGCCCACTGGGATGGGAAGCGCTTGACCCCCCTTATGATCTTCGCTTTGCTCAAGGCCTGCTAGACCTTACAACCAAGCCTTTCACTTTTCAAATTTCTGATGTGGAATTTGGGTGGTACATGGTTCATCATCAGTGTTCTTGCAAACTTTTCATGTTATATATGTGTACTTATCTTTTCGCATAATTTCTCTGCAGTGGGCTTTCGTTTGATCCCAGCAAAATAAACTTGTTTCCAGTTGAACTCGTCCAAGAAGTAAGCGTATAATCACTGATCTCCTTTCGATTCACATTAGTTCAATTTATCCTTTGTCAATCTCATTCCTCTTTCACATTTTCTATCCAAAGCAGAGCAGCTATGCTGGATCAGAACCTAAAAAGCAAATGGTAGAGATGAGTGCAGATGAAGAGCAGCTTGATCCATAAGACGTGGAGCCTGCGAAACTCGGATAACTCACCATGGTGTCTATGTAAATATATATAGTAGCAAGTTTGGAAGACAATGTAATTCTTCTAATTCTTTCCTGTCTATATGAACTGTTTCTCATATGTTATCATAAGGTGACAAGTGATTGTGATAAACAAGAACGAACATCCAAAATAATAGCGTTAGATCATAGCCATAGATAATCTTGTATATCACAGTCATTTGATTCGAAAACCCGAGTGTCTACTTGCAGCTATTGTTGCCTTGTAGGGCATCATATATAGGTTATATGAAGTTAGGTTTTTCGGTGACTCGAATATAACTGTCCCTTTCTTCTCATTTCATTGCAACAAAATTTAGCATGTTTCTTTACAAGCAGCTTATATGTATGAAGCTAGGACACACTACAATTTGTTTGAAGTACCCATGAGTCCATGACCTACACAAGAGCACCACCCTTGACAAATTCAGTGAAGGCCAAGGCAACAAGGCCCAGCATAGCCAGTCTCCCATTCCACAGCTCGGCATTCGAGTTCATCAGCCCCTCTGTCTTCGACTCGACAGTCACCCCCTTGAAGAGTGGGATCAATGACGCAAACGAGAACAACAAGCTAGTCCCGATGAACCACTGCAATCCACCATCTGAGATCTGGACAAACAAGTCGGATCCTTTGGACAGCTCCATTGCCATCGCTGCAGCAAAGCCTATCATGGCCAGACGGCCATTGATCCTCTCCGGTGCTGGCCCACTGAAGGCGAACACATCACTGAACTTTGTGCTTGCCTGTCCATTGAATACATCATTTTTAGCTCAGGTGAAGTTCATACTATACAATACAAGTCGGATCCTCGGTTAGTTGTTACGTACCTTCGGCTTAGGGGGCGGGCTAATAGGCATCGGTGAAGGGATGGTAGCTTGTGGCTTCACCTCCTGAGGCTGAGGAACAACATTCTCCTTATCCTGCAAATAATCCATGGAAACATATAAAACATATTCTAACTATATATATATATATATATGTGTGTGTGTGCGTGTGTGTGTGTGTTATCAATGCATGATACTAGATCTGCATCTATATATATACCTCAGAGGTGCAAAACACTTGGAAGCCTGGCCTCTTATTATGCACTCGGGGGACGAACCCGTAAACCACATGGTTCGGCACCCTCGAGTGTCCGGTCAAGCGACCGATAACCGGCTTAGTCAAGAGAGATTGGGAGGTAATAGTCATAGCCATTGCAAGTTTGCAAGTGAATGGAGATAAGAATATAAGATGGTCTTGAGCTTAGATCTCTTAGCTTTGCAAACACAAGCTGTTGCTGATGCTTATAATGGGAGAGGGTAAGTGGGAGCATTTATAGTGGAATAGGTGAAGTGATAGAATGGATATTTTGGGTTCCACGTATCAGAAAAGCAAATGGGTTCACGTGGGTTTACAAGTAAACACAAATTGAAAGTGCAAAAAGAAAGATAAATGGGGTGTAACGTTGGACTTGGTATCAACCACTCACATAAAATGGGGTCACTTTGTGAGGCCAAGATGTTGTCTTAGGTTTTGATTGGTTTGCTGAAGTAATTTCTTGTGCTTTTGGGGTGCTTTCTGGGGCCTTCGTTTGTGGAGGAGTCACCATCATCATCATCATCATTCATCACCTAGTTTGATTTGAAAGTTTGTGGCATGGGCATAGACTGAACCGTTCAATTCCAATTAAAGAAAGTGCTTGATCAAACATGAGTAATTTTTACATTGATATGTAGAATATTTAGCAAGGGTTTTAAAAGTAACTCCAAAATGAATGAACAAGTGATTTTTTTTGTTTGATTAGGGAAAAATTCAAGAAGGGAGCAATCATATCCGATAACATCATTTTAGATGAGATCACGGAGACCTAAATCATTAATAACATTATGTCCCTGAGCAGTGTGACAAAGGTGCAACCTTATCCACCACTCTGTTACACGGGGTACGTGAAGGAACAATTCTACTTCCCAAGGTCTAACCGATTTTCCCTTCAAGTGGTTTATTATTATTAGTGAGTCGCTTATATATGGAGGTTTTTTTATACGCAATTGTTTTGCTGCTATCATGGCACTTTGTAGCGCCCGAGCCTCACTCGTAAGAGGAGTTTGGGGTTCAATCCTTTCAAACCCAATTTGGATTGACCGCCCATCCCAGTTGTGGATGATGAAACTACTTGAACTATCCTTGTTTGAGAGGGTAGATCTATAGAAGTTTAGTTTGAAAGCGCCAAGGGGCGGTTTTGAGAGAGTTAGTTAAATACTCGAAAAGTGTAGGGGATCCTTAGGTTCTAAAGATACAATCATCCGATGGAGGAAATAGTGTACCAATAATAAGGAAATGTTGACATCATAATATTTGAGATTTGAAAAGAAGCAACTGAGACGAATTTGAGTTCTTTTAAGTATGGTTTTTGGGACCAATATTCCAATCTTAGAAAGTGTAATACCAATTAATTTTGAGTATTTGGTGGGAAAAAAAAAATGAGGGAAGTGGGATTGGATTATACTACATCCGTTCAAAAATACATGGACTTTACTATTTACGCACGCTTTTTTAAGAAGTTAAAAACTATATAAAATATTAATTTTTTTAATAATTACAAACTTATTGATAATAAGTTTGTAATTATTAAAAAAATTAATAAAAAAAATAAATATTTTATATAGTTTTTAGCTCCTAAAAAAGCGTGTATGAATAGTAAAAATTCATGCATTTTTGGACGGAGGGAGTAATATATATACAACCCCAAATTTATTAAATAAATGCATTACTACTACTACGTTTATGAATAGTAAATGATGCGGTGGTCCAGTGTTATAGAGCAAGGGGAGTTAGGAGGTTTCGAGTTTGATCCCTACCTCCGTCCATTTTTCTGAGTGAAAATCTAAGATTTGTCTTGCTTCTTACTAGCGGGCTGAGCCGATATGTGCAAGCCGGTTTACTACCTGGTGTGTGGCTTTTACCAACTGGATTACGTGCGCGAGTTTGCCACCAAATGGTGGGTTTGCTCGTTATTAAAATAAAAAAAAATTCAAAGTTCTAAATAAATGTCCGTTTCTTCTCATTTCATTGCAACAAAAATTGGCATGTTCTTTACAAGCAACATTAATATATGAAGCTAGGACAAACTATAAAACACGTAACTATCCACAAGTCACAAGCTAGACAAGAGCACCACCCTTGACAAATTCAGTGAAGGCCAAGGCAACCAGGCCCAGCATAGCCATCCTCCCATTCCACAGCTCGGCATCCGAGTTCATCAACCCCTCTTTTTTCGACTCGACACTCACTCCCTTAAACAGCGGGATCAACGACGCAAACGAGAGCACCAAGCTAGTCCCAATGAACCACTGCAATCCACCATCTGAGATTTGGACGAACAAGTCGGATCCTTTGGACAGCTCCATTGCCATCGCTGCTGTGAAGCCTATCATGGCTAGACGCCCATTGATCCTCTCCGGTGCTGGCCCTCTGAAGGCGAACACATCACTGAACCTTGTGCTTGCCTGTCCATTGATCAATTCATCAATCATTTTTAGCATAAGTGAAGTTCATAGTATAGATTTTTTATTTATATATATATATAAAAGAACGATGATTGGTTTACCGACTTATATATTAGACTTTTTTTTTTTTTGACTTTTTCTTTAGTGGGCTAGATTTTTGTTGTTGTTGGTTATAGCAAAGCCCATCCCATCATCCATCAATACAGTTGTAATTATTCAAACTTTCGATATGAAACTTATTTTTTTATCTCAATACATCTCAATACGGTTATGTTGTTATGTACCTTCGGCTTCGGGGGCGGGCTAATAGGTGTGGGTGAAGGGATGGTAGGTTGTGAGTTCATCTCCTTTGGTTGAGGAACAACATTCTCCTTATCCTGCAAACAATCCACGGAAACATATTATACATAAACTATATTAGTCAACAACCTCAGAACCCCACATTACAAAAAAATAAAAAACATAATTATTTATGCATTTAAATGTATAACATATGTTATCAATGATACTAGAGTTGCATCTATATACCTCAGAAGTGCAAAACACTTGGAAGCCAGGCCTCTTATGCACTCGGGGCACAAACCCATAAACCACATGGTTCGGCGCAGTCGAGTGGGCGGTGAAACGACCGAGAACGGGCTTAGCCAAGAGAGATTGGGAGGTAATAGTCATAGCCATTGCAAGGAAAAGGGGATGAGATGATGTTGGTGTAGTTTTAGCTTTGCAAATAGAAGCTGATGGATGATTATAGGATGCTTAATGAGAGGGGGTAAGTGGGAGTATATATAGTGGAATGAGAGGTATATTGGAGTGGATATTTTGGGTTCCACGTATCACAAAAGCAAGTGGGTTCACGTGGGGTTACATGTAAACACAAATTGCAAAGTGTAAGGGTTGGGTGTAGCGTTATGAGCCACTCACATATATAGATGTGAGGCCAATGTATATTGTCTTATGCTTTGATTGGTTTGCTCAAAGTAATTACTTTGTGCTTTTGGGGCTTTCTTTCGTTGAGAAGTCACCATCATCATCACTGATTCACTGAGTTTGATTTGGAGGTTTGTGGCAATGGAGATACACTGATGCAGTGAACCGTTGAAATCAAAGAGAGTACTTTATCAAAGAGGAGTACTTTTATTTGTTAAGTTTGTACCAATTGACATGTGTAGAAGTTTCTAGCTAGTTCCCTAACTTGATTTTCTTTCTCTAAGCACTTAATTATGCTCAATTTAATGGTTGTATGGAGATTTAGGAGATTGTATACATCATATATATTTCCTTACCTATAGTCTATAGATAGGATTTGTTAGAGAAAGGATATTATTCCAATTCTCTTTTATCTCCTTGTAATATATTTATATATACACATATTAATGAGAAGAGCAAATCACCTTTCTCTTTCTCTGCAAAACCTATTCTTTTACAATGGTGTACTACCCCCTCTCGTCCTAATTGAAAAAGAGTGAGTAACCTGATGTGTGTTATCGCCAGTTGAGTCACGTGTTTGAGATTTACCATTAAAAGTTGATTACCAACGTTATAAAAAAAAAGTGTATATATTTAGATCTCAAACCTTACTCGAAGTGGGATAGATTTAGTTGATTGTATTATTGTTTGTATAAAATAATGAGTATATATAAAGTTGATAATTGATGGGATGGTTAAGAGTTAATGGAGTATATAAAGTTGATAAGTTATCTGTGAAATATATGTTAAATTAAATAGTTCATAAGCTGATTGATAACCCTAACTGATAAGATAATTGATACAAACTAGCGGAATAGAGAAGAGAAAAAAAAAAGCTCTAAAATTTTCAAGATTAATAACTATTAAAAATCCAATTTCAAATATAGTTAAACTATAATTTTAATTTTACCTCATTTAATATTATACAATATTAAAATAAAAAACTATGAAAAGTTAACTACATTACTAAACGAAGCAATATCTAAGTTCAAAATGACCTCACATTTCCTCTAATACAAAATGAATTTAAATCTTACTACCTCCGTCTCAAAATTCAGGTCGTTTGACTTTTTGGCACGCTTTTTAATGTGTTAAAAACTCTATTAAATTTTTTTTTTTTTCAAAATTTTTTAAGAAATTTGAAACTTATTACTAATAAGGTTGAAATTATTTTAAAAATTTTGGAAAAAAAATTAATATTTCATAGAGTTTTTAACACATTAAAAAGCGTGTCAAAAAGTCAAACGACATAAATTTTGAGACGGAGGGAGTATTAACTAAATCAACCACCATTTACAATTTGCCTCAATAGTAACAAGTGATTTTCCTCCCATATTGGTAAACATAAATCTAATCCTACCAAATGTCACACCCAAATTAATCCACACAGATTTACCTCACACTTATGTGTGATTTTCGTGACATTTCTATTTTTAAAAGGTCATGAAAATCAATATTTATATGGAAGTAAATCACAAAACCTCCTTCAAAAATAAAACATTCTTCCAAATAAATTATCCTTCTACCTAAACCGGATTCGCGGAGAATTAATTCCGCCCACCCGGCTACGACGTGTACCGACCAATAAGATTCTGCCACGTGTTAAACAACGTAGCTGAAACGACGTCGTAGCTTTGATAAACCGTTCCCGTAAGTTGTACGGAGTATAACTTGTTTGACAAAATATAAAAGAAAAAAGAAAACCCGTGTTTAAATTTTAAAAAAAAAAATCAGTCGTGAAAGGTCAAAGTTTTCATTGAGAAATCAATGGAGGTCAGAGGTGAAAGGAAGCCATGGCGGCAAATCTGTGTGCTTCTGGGGTTGCTCTTGTGCTGCTTCTCCGTTCGGGAGAGTTTGGCTCTCTCTTTACCCGTCAACAATGTCGAATGCGTGTATGAGTACGTGCTCTATGAGGGAGATATCATCTCCGGGAACTTCGTTGTTGTTGATCACGATATCTACTGGACATCTGATCATGGAGGCATGGATTTCACAGTAAGTTACTTCCTTTTCAATTTTAATTTTGTTTTTTTTTATTCGAGACGATGTTTTTTGCTTGTTATTGAATTGGGGAACTTTTTGGTTCTAGAGGAGTTTGAACAAATTGATTTGGATGTATGACTAAACCTGTGTTTGAAATTATGTTGGATTTGTAATTGACGTTGAAAATTCCCTGCGGAGGGATTGATAGCATATGAATTCTGGTTTTGATTGTTTTGCTAATTCCAATTTCTCTTGATTTCTGCACAATTTGCAATTCATTGAAAAGTTTGAAGCTTTGAGGTAGTTGCGTGTATAGAAAAGGCATAAACCTTCTCGCTATCCAAATTGTATACTCAATAAAGGCCATATCCTGAAGTTTTATGAATTCCTCAATAATAGTCTTGGTCCTAAAATGAACTTTAGGAGTTTTGAAGGATTTGGATTGCATGATCTATATGAGATTGTACTTCAGAATCTAAGAAATCAGGCACTCTCTTATAATAATTTTGTTGATTGAGAAAATGGATAAACTTTTGATCCTCTTCTCCTAAGAATGTATGATTTGATTGGACAGTGTAGATATCCACATCTGGCAACACTTCATGAACCTCATGGCTGATTGCATTTGCGTAGGAACCCTTTGTTTCTAAATCATAAGTCAGATTTCCCAACTTCAATCAAGCTGGCCGTGCTTTCAAATGCGCATCACTGCTGCAGATTGACTGCTACCATCTTGAATTCTTTATATGCATTCATGCCTTAAACCTCGTGCACCTACAACAAATAGCGAATATGTATGGTTTTATGTTGCATTTTTATAATCATGGACTCATGGCTGTCACGTAAAGGAATTGTTTGTGAATCGAACGAGGCTTTCAGGTCTTAGAATTGGCTACACTGCCTGTTGTATCCCACCTTGTTTTACAGTCAGCTATCATGCAGTTCTGCTACAACTTGTCGTTATCTTGCATAAAAAAAAATACCAGTATGTTACTTTTTGAATGTTGATATGGGAGCATAATCACATCACTAACTCGAAGCTGATTTATTACTATTAGTTACTACTTACTAGATATTTTAACAGCTGTTGAGATCACATAACAATGACAAAAGCTTTCAGGATTACATTGAACTCTCAAACTCTTGTATTTCTGGTGCAGGTGACATCCCCAGATGGTAATGTTGTGCACACTTTGAAAGGTTCATATGGGGACAAGTTCGAATTGAAGGCTCCTCGGAGTGGAATGTATAAATTCTGTTTCCACAATCCATCCGCTGCCCCAGATACTGTCTCCTTCCATATTCATGTTGGCCATGTTCCCACTGAGCACGATCTTGCCAAAGATGGTTAGTTAGCAACTTAAGATTACCAAAAAACCATATGCTTCCTGTCATAGTTCCTTGATTGAAGCAATTACTGTGTTAGATGAGTAATCAATGTTGATCATACCTGGACCCTGTGTTCATTACTTTGAATTGCAGAGCATTTGGACCCAATCAATGTTAAAATTGCACAGCTCAGAGAAGCATTGGAGTCTGTAAGTGGAGAGCAGAAGTATTTGAAGGCCCGTGATGCACGACATCGTCATAGTAAGTTCTGCCTTCTTTGTGTTACTTTGAAGCTATTCATGTTAACTGGTAGTCACTGTGGATGGTTGGAAAACAATATGCTATTCTTGGATTTCGTATGGTTCTAGGTTAGACGTACTATTTTGTAAAATGCTGGATTATCTTCAAGATTAAGCTGAAACCATGTCCTTATAATTATTGCCATAATGTTTGATCTTCTGTAGCTGATAATATGAATGAAGCTTGCTTTGTTTGTTGCCTTACAATTTAACCAAATTCTTGTTACCGGCTGCAGCGAACGAGAGCACGAGAAAGAGGCTCGTAGTGTACACAGTGCTAGAATATATGCTGCTGTTGGTTGCAAGTGGAGTTCAGGTGCTAATCATCCACCGGCTATTTAGCAAGTCAGTAGGATACAACCGGGTTTAAGTAGTCTCTCATGACAGACCTTGTAATTAATTCCTTGTAGATTATCCAACTCCGTTTTTTTTTTGCCCTTAGGTGGTTTTGTACTTTAGAACTTTGAGATATGAATTCATACAAACTAGATTTAGTTGATGCAATGAGAAACATTCATTATGATCCTGTGCTTCAAGTTCTTTCACCTTTCATTTTTTCTTCTGAGAGCACCTACATCGGTGGTTTCTAAGGGTGTTTTTAAGAAACAAATTAATAAAAAAAGAAGGTTAAAGAGGAAATAGTGTAGAAACGATGTGATGGGTTGTGTAGTAGAAAACCCTTAAATACCCAAAAAGCTATTTCACTCTCTGTATATTTGTAGGGGATAGTGGGGTCAAACAAGTTTTGAGTGATAGGTGACGATGGGCCAATTGTTTTTTTAATACGTAAAATAAATTAAGGAACCCTTTAAAGGGTTGTAGGGATGTGAGGGAAAAAATAAAACGAGTGTTTAAAAATAGAGTGTAAAATTAAGGAACTCTAAAGGGTTCAACGGATGTTGATGCTCTGAAAATTACAATTTGTGCCTAAATTTTATTTGTGGCAGAGTGAGGTCATGTAGAACTTAGATGATGACTTGGTGCAGGTTAATGATATAATCCAAAATTTTAATATGCCCATAATTTTTAATATGCCGACAAGTTCTTCAAATATTCTCAATTGCAAGTTGCAAAGTCCACTTTTTCCTTTTTGCTTTGTTTTTCTTTGAAGATTCTCAAATCTTTAAAAAAAAAACTATTTTATTCCTCAAATTCTAGCTAGGTGTTGGACAAATATGGAGTTATTGTATGGAGTTATTGTATGGTATGTAATATTACCTCTAAAATTTTGTCAAATATACTATTATTCATTTTAGTCTCTTTCAGTGTCGAAAAGTTTTTTTTAACTTGAATTTTTTTTGCCAGCATCGAAAGTCAGTGAACCCACCATGTATTTGACGAAATAAAATTGTACGGATAGCAAGCCAGTATGATAATGGTTTAATGGATTATATACTCAAAAGCTTATTTTCCTTGATTAATTTATTCCTCTTGTTTGAGAAAATTTTCTCATCACACTCAAACCAAGTAACCAACTCATGCAAACCAAGTAGCCCACATGATGATGTGTCATATTGGACTTGTGAATCTTTCATTCAAGATGCTATTTTAGTGGTGATTGGTTTTATAAAACATTTTTTGATGGGAGAGTTTATATTGTCTCTCAATTTGTCAATATTTTGAATTATTATTTTTTAGTGATGTTTTGAGAGTATTACAAAATTAAAAAAAATGGATAATATTAGTAAATCAAGACAATAATAGAATAAAACATCTTATAAAAAAAATATTGCTACTTTTTATCATTTACTCTTTATTTTGACAATATTGTAAATTTTCACATATAAAAGGATAGTATACACAGTCAAAATATCGCTAGGTGATGACATCAATTTTCAAAGTTTTTATACATTTTTATCTGAAAGAAGTCCATTGACTCTCGCTTTCCAAACTGTTATAATGTCTACCTACTTTGAAAGCAGATATTAACAAACTATTTTAAAACAAAAATACCTACCAAATTCAAAATACCAATATATATCATAGGATTCATAGCCGTACATTTAATAAAAAATTTAAAGTATATAAATCATCTTTAAAGACGTCATTAGAAAAATAGGCAGCGTTACTTACTTCCTACGGAGCCAATTAGGGACAAATTGAGGGGTGGGGACACACGAAATCAATCACAACTATCTACACGACTAAGTTATTGTCAAACACACGATCATTTTTTATTTGTCGGCTTTTGATTTTGGTAAAATTAGTAGGCATTTTAACGATATGTACGAGAAGGTGTCGACAAGCTATTTTCAGGTAAAACAACTAACTATTAAAAGAGATATATTTTTTATTCGGCGTCAATTGCTGGTAATCTATAATCTATCTATATAGCTATTTATATCTATAATCTATAACTAACTATTAAAAGAGAAGTGTTTTTATCAAGTGTTATCGCCACAATAATTATGGGGTTTTAACTTTTAACCAATCAAATTAAAATATTTTTTTATTTTCTTAATCAATTAGTTGATTTAAAACATTAAATTAGCATATAATTTACTCATTAGTACATTATATATACATTTTCTAGCAAATCTATAATCTATCTATCTATAACTAACTATTCAAAGAAAAACATTTTTTATGAGGTGTCATCACCATCATAATTATATGATTTTCAACCAATCAAATTAAAATAGATATTTTTTAATTTTCTAATCAATTGGTTCAATTAAAATATTACATTAGCATATAATTTATTTATTAGTACATTTTTATGATTTTATTTATAAAAATTACGCTCAATGTCGCGAGAATTGTACTACTTTTTATTAGAGGTTAAGAACTTTATATGTAATTTAGTAAAAATTATCTTACTAATAATCAATTTGATATTTTATCTTCCTTTTTTTTTAAAAAAAAGAGTTTGTAGTATTTCAAATTCTTTCCTATAAAGAAAGAAGGGTTTTATGACTTTTATCTATTCTTTAGAAGGGTTTCGTGTAATTTAGACATCAATTAATTACGTGGGCCCCAGATGATCCGGATTCCACGTGTTTGCTTCACAGCAACCTTCACTTTCCCTTCTTCTCCTTTTCCTTTTCTTGTTTTTTTTTTTTTCTTTTTTTTCGTTTCTGGATAAATCAAAATAGACTTATCCACGAACCATGATCCACCAAGTCACCAACACTTCCAGTCAAACCACCCCTATATAAATACCCTCTCAATCTGTGGTTTCCTCTCACACCGATCCATTTTTCCTCCTACCAATATACAAGATCAATTTTATACCAAGAAAATGTTGGCTGTGTTCGACCAATCGGTGGCCAAATGCCCGGAAGGCCTCCAGAGTCCGAAACCGGTACCCGTTAATGCTCTCAAAGATGCAGATTTGACCCGACATTTCTCGTCGGTCAACCCTAATTGCATCGCCGTCAACCTCGGTTCTTCTGGCTTCCTCTCCTACTCCTCTGATCATCAAAACCCTCTTCTTCCCAGGTACCCTAAATCAGCTCTTCATCTAATCAATCCGTTGTTTGCAAGCTTCTTCAACTTCCATGGATCTCTAAGCTTTCAGTTCAAGTGTTTGGTAGATCTGTTTTAATCCAATTGATCGATTAACTGTGAATCGGAAAAAAGGTTGGACTTTGATTAGGGTTTGTTGCTCAATTTCTACTTACTACTTGCAGATCTATTTGTTTGGTAATGTTTTTAACAAGATTGATTTCAGTTGGTGTTTGCTTGTTGACTTGTGATTTTCAAGGGCTTGATTTAGGGATTCTTGGTTAGGTAAAGTAATGAGTGTAATGAAAGAAATAAAATCTCTGATTTTAGTTGGTGTTTGCTTGTTGACTTGTGACTTTCAAGGGCTTGATTTAGGGATTCTTGGTTAGGTAAAGCAATGAGTGTAATTAAAGAAATGAAATCTTTGATTCTACTAACAATCTTAGGGCTGGAAAAGGTAGTCACTGGATTGAAGCTTTGCCATGTCGATTTTAGATAACAAGCTTTAGCATTGGAGTGTAATATATGTTAATGTGGAATCCTCCCTTTTTGGCCAAACCAGATTGTTTGCCGTTGTGGACAACATATTCTGCCTGTTCCAAGGCCACATAGAGAACATTGGACCTCTAAAGCAGCAATACGGATTAGGCAAGTCGACAAACGAAGTTAACATCGTGATTGAAGCATACCGAACTTTGAGGGATAGAGGTCCTTACCCTGTGGATCATGTGGTCAGAGATCTCCAAGGGAAGTTTGCTTTCATTCTGTTTGACAGCTCCTCCAAGGTCGCATTTATCGCTGTTGTAAGTACACCATTGCCACCCAACATTTCGCGTTTGTGTTGTTGCATTCAGTTTCGTTGACCCGGTGTTTGCTGGTTTCATTGTTGTGTAAATTGCAGGATGCTGATGGGAGTATTCCATTCTACTGGGGAACCGATTCAGAAGGTCACCTTGTCGTGTCAGAAGATGTAGAGCTTGTGAAGAAGGGTTGCGGGAAGTCGTTTGCGCCCTTCCCTAAAGGTATAAGATTGCTTTGCTTTTGTTTCTCTACTTGATGTTTCTTAATACTTGATGTAATGATGTGTTCTCTGGTGCACCAAAGTCGAATTTTCTCTTCAATTGGTAGCTCATGGCTACAATGCTTTCTTGCCTCATGATTCTTAAACTGAAATGGATCTCTGTTATCAGGTTGCTTCTATACCAGCTCTGGTGGACTGCGAAGCTTCGAACACCCTCGTAATGAGTTAAAGCCAGTGCCTCGGGTGGACAGTTCTGGTGAAGTTTGCGGTTCAACTTTCAAAGTGGATTCAGAGGCACCACGCAAGCCGACTGGGATGCCGAGGGTTGGAAGTGAGGCAAACTGGTCTTCTGAGTATTGATGATTCCACTGACCGGCCTTGTATGCAAAATACCAGCATGTGTGCTCAGTTGGCTTTGCACACGCCTCTATCTGTTATCTGTCTTTAAAATGTAAGGTCTCAAGTGCTATGCAATGTGAGCTTTCAAAGTTGTGTTCTGCTAGCTAGCTGGCGTCCAACTTTTTGGCTCCATATTGCTCTTAGATGAATACGAATAATCAAACATTGGTATGTCAGCATTTCTAAGCTGTTGCTACCCAAACTTTCACTCCATTGTAAAGGCATATCGGAACTTCTATGTAGTTGCTGCGTTGATATTTGCTAAACTTTGCTTATCTAGTTACGATTAAAATTTAAAAAGCATAAAAAGCTGATAAAGATACCATTTTATAGGTCTTACATTTCGGATTAGTGAAAACAAAGGCACTGTTCTTTGAAACATAGATTCAGAAGTGTGGAAACACAGTTTCCTTATTGCTGAAACCTACATGGGATCTGAAAACTTCAATCCTTGGCATCTGCAATGCCTCCAGCAGTGATCTGAAAGACGTAGTTTCGTTAAGGAAACAAAAAACTGCAGATAAGTGTTGGTAATAGGGTGATACTTGATAGTTTAACTTGTATTAAGTTGTAGAAGGTATGTTCATGTGTTAGAAAAGGATATAGCTTCGGACTCTGGGAGATTCGGGGCATCAAACACCTTGCATATCCGCTGTTCGCCTTTGCCCTTCCTGAACATTAGCCTGATCGTGGCAGCATGGGCAAGAACATGCCCACCTGCAGGCTTTTTTGGATCGGTTACGAACACTCCACCACCTGGGTCAGCAATGACTGCAAGAGCAAATCAATCCATAGTTAATAGCAGTTTTAAACCTTCTGATCTGCACTGTACAATTGCTTTTCCGAGCAAAAAATATAGCTAATTCAACAGGAACACCTGAACAATAATACAGTGTCAATGGTCTCTTAGAAACAAAAAGCATAGCTACTTTGACAGGAACACCGAACAAATGTTGCAACTTTCAGTTTAAGACCAATAGCACCTACAGCTACAATTGGTTCATCTTTATCACATATGTTGCCACTTTCAATTGAAGATCAACAGCACCTAAAGCCATAGAAATCCTTAGTAAATCATTACAAGCAAGAGTGAAAGAAGAACAAGTACTTTTTCATATCAGTTGATCTAATATCATTTTGCAGAGACAATATCAAAGAATTCTCTCAGTAGCAACAGTTGCAATTACTTCAGCAAAGGAGAAGGGATATGGAATAATATGACCCCACTTATGGGCAACTAAGAAGTTTACCAAGTGTACAAATAGGGTGACTGACATCTATGATTCTTTTGCAAGCAGAAACTAGAAAGTGCTTCAGGACCAACAAATTTACAAAGTTGAATGTGGTTAGTAGATCTGCATAGTTCATTAGTTCCCTATTTCCATTATTTTTGTACTACATTGTAAATACCTTGGTTGGTCATGTAGACTGCAACATTGAATTCCTCAGCTAGCTTCAGCAAACGGGAGAGCATTTGAGCCAGTTTTTGCTGCAAGGAAAATAATTCAGTTCAAATGAGGTATAAAGTGCAGGAAATATAGTTTTAGAGGAATTCAAAAGTGCTGTCAACTATAACAAGGGGAGGAACTATATTATACAGATTAGGATGTCTGAGGCCTTACCTGGCGGTCAGCAAGCTCTCCTCTCCCTGTGAAATCCACTCGGAACAGAGCAATCACCGAATCAACAATCTAGAAATTCCAATTAAGTTAAAAATTGATCCTGGAGGCCGCACGAAATCTTCTGTGAGTCAATTTTCTAGTAAAAGCAACTCACTAATAGTCGAAAAGGTTCCTCGGACATTTTTGCAGCAAGACCAAGGAGAAGGTTGTACTGATGCTCATAGGTGTATGCACGTGCATAAATGATCTAACAATTTGCAAAATTATAACAAATTCAGCTTTATCTAGAATACAAGTTGCTGTAAAATAGTCGCAGATTGAGATTTTTCATACATTATCAAGGACTGCTCCTGGATCCATGCCAAATCGTTCAGCTATTGGCACAATTCGATCAGGTCGGCTGATAGAAGAGTAAGTCAAGGAATAACCAAGTGTTATAAAAATTGCAAATTTTTTGTCTTAATTCAAACAGAATAGTGACAGAAATGAAACATACAATGTTCCTTCAGTGTCTATGTAAGCAACCTTCCCGTTTCCTCCCTTCATGCTGGTTGGAAGCTGCAATTGATGGAAAAATAAGAAATAAGACAAGTGGATCTCATGATCAAACTATCCTCCGATGCAGTAGCATCATTCCAGAATCACAAGTTTAACATCCTCAAATGCAGTAGCACATTTCCAGAATCACAAGCTTTCCAAACAAATCAACAATTAGGTGTTTACCTTCTACACATATCCTTCTCATTTTGTCATGCTAGGTATGCATTTAGCTATCTTCTACACAACCTTCTCATTTTGTCACAAGCCCTTGCCATTAAACTAACCTTCTACTTGTTATAGTTTTCGCATAGCATAACTGATGCTAGTTAATTCAAATGGCCTAATCTAATAGCTATCTTGAAAGCAAATTGCCAAGTCCACAAATCTTTGCATAAATACCTGTGTAGAAACGCAGAGAGTATGAGCTAGCTGTGTCTTCCCAGAACTGACATATTCATGACAAAAACACCAGGATAGCAATTCATGTCAGTATATTCCAAACATTTAAATGGAACAGAAGAAAAAGGAACTTTGTAAATGAATGTCACAAAAGAATATCACATCAAGAGTTTGATCACAGGATCTAGAAGATGTATTGCTAATTACCGAAACTCCCCAAAAGCCTCTGTAATTGCCAATGTTTCAATACCTCCTGTTGAAAGTCCAGGCAAATGAAAGTAGTTTTCAGAAGCTACATGTCTTTGAGGCTTAAACTAACATAATACGTTAGTGATACTGCTAAATTACCTCCTAATAGCTCATCTAAGGATTGGCTACCAGTTGTGATCTTAACCACTGCTTTCCTCTGTACATAATTTTAAAACCGTAAGAGTTTGAAACAAAATCTAGCTAGAGAGAAAACTAGGTACGCGACTGTTAAAAAAAAACAATCGACATCATTAAATGATCATTTCTCAAACTCTTGATTTGAAAAAAAAAAGTAAATGAAGTTAGATCCTACTCTCAGCAGAGCATCGCTTCCAGTGATGTAACCAAAATTCTGTGAAAAATCAAAGAGATAAGTTAGAAGAAATAATATTATTAAAATCGAAAATGTCATAACCATTTAGAAAGAGTGAAATAGCAGATCGTTACCACTATCTTTTCAGCAGCTTCGCATATCTTATCCACTTTAGCTTCTGACAGTCCTTTGATTCCAGTCAAATTCTACCAGAAGGAAAAACACTACTAAGCTTCTTCTAGCAAGAACAAATTGAAAAGTCTCCAGAAACAATCGACAAACCTTCTTTGTGTGCATCATTAAACCATTGCATGTATAGATCCCTGCATCCTGAAGTTTCTTCACGTCTCCAGCGTTGATTCCATGAGCAATCACTGTCGTAATCTCAATCACAGAAAGCGACGGAATCAGATCCCTCGGAAATGTGCAAAATATGTACTGATATAACGTAATCAAGATCGATTCCAGATCGGCAATCAACTAAAGGAAAAATCACATGTAGACGCTCGCGCACACAGTAATAATCACATAATACTGCAGATCATCCATCAGCGGAAAATAATTTTGCATTTGGCCACAACTCGGCGATTGATTGAACTGAAACTTGGAGGTTTACAAAGAGCGTGGAAAAAGTAAAAGCAGAACAGATCTGGTGTGAAAGATCGACTTACGCTTATCGATTGCCTCAAACAAGTCATCTTCATCTTCAAATTCTTCTCGCTCAATCAGCTGTAGCTGGTTCTGATCCTCCGATCTGAGATCCAGAAAAGAAAACGAAGTATTCAGACTATGGATGAAACATGGAGTTACACAGGTTTTGAACTGAATTACAGTTCTCGAATTCGATCTTACTTGAGCGCAAACATTTCCGGCATTGTTGATGTTCGTGAGAGCGAAAACTTCGAGCGCAAGTTGCAGTTCGAGCAAGACAGAGAGAAATGGAGAGGGAGCGAGCGATGGAAAGAGAAAGAGAGAGAGGAAGGGTGTTTCAAATTCTGAATGTTGATCTGAAACTGAATGGGGTGTTTTTAAAGGGCGCGGAAACGAAGACGCGCAAGCTAGTTGAGCTCAGAACTAAATGGCGGTTAGTTATTCCTTTTTGTTTGGATTCAAAAAATTTGACAAGTTTGAAAATCCATCTAAACTACGGAGTATCTATCAATAATTAGCACCTCTATCAATTTCGATAAACATAAATTGTGCACCAATTAAATTTTAAAAAAATCAGTTAAGTTTTTCTCATTTAAAAAACTTTTATAAACCTTCTTTCACTAGCAAATTGTAAGTTTAGACTTCGTCTAATCAACATTTTAAATCATTAATTCCAAATTCACTTAGTGTTAAATTATTCATGAGTAATTTAAAACATTATACATTTATATTTTATACTCGTTTATATGCAAAAATGTTTTTTTTTTTAAATATAAGTGGCACATTGACAAAATTCCCCTTGGGATCCCACCAAGGATACGAGGGCAAAATAGTCATTTAAATCGCTTCCTCCAACAACTCAAACTCTAGGGATTTCGATCGCACCTCTCTCTTTTTTTCGCAAACGTGAATTTGTTCCTGGATGATTTCAGGAATTTAGGGTTTGATGGGGTTTCATTTGCAGAGTTTGAAGGTTTTTGAAGGAGTTATAGCTATC
Organism: Persicaria tinctoria; assembly: GCA_037127255.1. Taxonomy (NCBI): domain Eukaryota; kingdom Viridiplantae; phylum Streptophyta; class Magnoliopsida; order Caryophyllales; family Polygonaceae; genus Persicaria; species Persicaria tinctoria. The sequence goes on along the minus strand of JBANSL010000008.1, from coordinate 3,566,312 downwards.
TAAGACCCCTCCTTGGCCTTTGTCTTTCCTCGTTCTTACTGACATTGTGTGGCCTACTTCTGCTGCGACGATATCGGTTTAGCCATTTTCCCTATCAGGTCAGTCAGTTTGAGAATTGTCAACGGATATCATAGTCTAATTGCCATTTTTCATAGTTGAATTTCAATTACTGCTAAAGCGTCCTCATTGTATGAGTTTGGTTTGAATGAGTGGGGTTTCTCCATAGTAGATTAATGAATTTAAGCCTTCCTAAAGGAGTTGTGGATTTGAGATTAAAATTTGCTTGTTCTGAATATTTGAGACTAAATTATGCCGAAAGAGTTGGATTCCAAGCCAATTAAGGTGCTTGATGTATTCAGAAGCTTGATTAGAAGTTTCTGAATTTGAAAAAAATTAGTTGCAGTGTGAAATCTTTTATAGTTTTGGAGATCATAGATATATTGTCATTGATATTCAGTAATTCTATAAATGAGATTATCAATTATGCATTGTACACGCAAATAGCAGGATTGATCATAGATATATTGCCATTGATATAACCATGTGAATGAATGGCACTAGTGTTGCTATGTGCTATTTCCGAATGTATTGTCTGGAGTCTGGACTACTATGATTCATGTGTGTTTATGTTTTCAATTGGAAACTTAATGGGTGTTGCTCTGCTTCTTTTGCGAAAGCAATGTTGCTAAGACGCTATATGCGGAGTTTGGTATTTCCTAAGTTCTTGTATGTTTGTTGATAAAGATGGGCTTGATATGTTTTGTATGCTTTACTAAGCTTTTCTAGGATTGAAATTGTTCGTGCTTCTGTTTTAAATCAATGATTTTGATTTGGCTAATGCAATGCCTCTAGTTGATGGTGTGTACGATTTGGTGAAACTATCTCTACCGAGACCTTAGTAGTCAGAGTGGAGGTTCTTAAAGTCAAATCATACATGTCCAATTGTCCATTGCCTAGTTGCTGATAAAATCGAAGTTTTAGTTTAGGTCTTTAGCAGCTTAAGGGCATGTTATAATTGGCAACTTTACTGCCATATGATTGGAGATAAAACTCTTGTGTGAAATTAGCTATGAATATGCAATGATATGTGATTTGTATGCAAGTAAGTTGCTCCTTTCCTTGCCCTTCATATGTGTGATATTATAAAGTTTTCAAGTTCATTATTACTTTTCAAGTTTCCTTGTGCATTCCCTTAGGATGTTTATCCCATTCTCCCTGCAGGAAGTCAATAGTTAGGAATGGATGGTTGCTATTGGAACTGCTAACCTTGCAAGTTCCTTATAGTGGTGTCCAAGGTTCAAAGATCCGTCAACTTGTTCAAGTGATCTCCTTTTTCTTCTCGCTCCCTCTCCCTTCTCTCTCGCAAATATTTCCTTGCCGAGTAGTAGCAATTTTGACCCCCTTTTAGTATTCTAGGCTTTTGAAGCATGTACATGCCATGCTTCAAAAGCCTAGAATACTAAATGCAGCTGCTTGCATTGCAACAGAGTAGCCAACGGCCACCATCGACTGATAAGCGGGACTGGACACTTGGATCATAAGTAGAAAGGGGGGAATCTGGCTGATTACTTATCAACCCAGATCTCACTGGCTCAACCAGCTAAGAGATTACATTGGATCTGTTGTTTCTGTTTTCATCGCACCACTTGAATCAGAGATGAGATTCGAACCAGATAACTTCAATGCCAATCCACTAACAACAGATGCTTTCTTAGGTAACTTGGCTGTTTCATACAGTTCAAAATTCAAATACAGTGATTTCCTGTGCGTGCTACTACGGTGCTACTAAACTGGTCACTTGAGGGGTGCTGAAATTTGGGATGTTGACCCCAAAGTGGATGATTCTTGGATTTGGAAGAGTATCCTGGACACCAGAAACGTCTTGAAAAATGCTATTTCTGATGAGGGCCAGTCCCCCGTATCACTTGAGCCAGTGTTGAATGCGCAAGGAGGGTTCTCTTGTTCAAAAGTCTATGAGCTGCTAAGGGACAAGGGCGACGCTAGTGAGTGGGGTGGATTGCTATGGAAGAATATTCAGTGCAAGAAATGGGCTTTCATTGTGTGGCTGGCTGCAAAGAATCGGCTCCAAACGGGAAATAGGGTGAAGCATTGGAAAGGAGCCGAATCTGCTCTCTGTGCTCTTTGCCGAAATGAGGAGGAAAGTGTTGCCCATCTTTGGTTTAGTTGCCCAGCGGTTCAGGAAGTCCTCGAGCGGGTGATGAGTTGGGTTGGAGTTGGTTGCAGGTTCAGCACTCTTGCTGAGTGGTTGCATTGGTTCGCTGAGGAGCCTATCTCGAAGCAGAAGTCTCTGGTGTTTCAAGCCAAGTTGTTAGTTCTAGAAGCTTTAGTTTATTTTACCTCGATGGCTAGGAACAAAGTAATTTTTGGTGATGAAAGGTTTGTCCCGCATGTATATGCTAGTCTTATTATAGATAGTTGTAAGACCCGTATCTCCGTGAAGTGGAAGTGCAAGTCGCTCACGGATTATACGTGGAAGCAGCATCTGGTGGGTAGATAGTTCACGAGTTATTGAGCAGCTCGTGTCTTTGGAGGTAGTAGGTATTTTGAGTCGTTAGCAGTTTTTTGGAGGGTATAGAGGGCCTTTTGGGTATACGGTGCCCTTTTAAATGAGTCTCTTTGTTTGGGCTCATACTTTTGTAACTATGGTGTTTATCACCTTATCTCTATATTTACCTTTTCAGGCTACTAAACTGGTCTGTTTGTATTGTACACTGCCATGACCAACTGAAGGCTACCAAGTCGACGCATAACATCCAAATTGACACCTGACTCAAAAGCACGCCTTAGCCCACATGATCGAATGCACACAACCTGACCTGAGAATTCAATCCACCCTGCGTGTACTTGACACAGTCGCGATTTGAGTATGACTTGAATCCAAACCTAAGGATGGCCCGAATCAAAAGTAACCAGACAGACATTAACCCATTCGACTCGATTGATTAGGTGAAATGGGATTGTTTATCAACTAAAACACAATGTGATTTCATTGCCTTTGGGGGAAAGGTTTATTTAAACATCCAAGATATTTATTTCACAATTCAATGTTAAATTGAGGACACTAGAAATAAATAGGGACGCCCAAAAATAGAGACTGAATTGCACCCTCACAGTGTAAAAAGAGGTGCAGATTTGCAGTGCTGTAAAGGAGAGAAAGAAAACATAACACAAAAAGGACCACACTATAAGTATTAAGTAGAGACCACCCAAAGAGAGAAAGAGACCCACAGGACCAGTCTGTCTTATTAGCCCCCTCTTTTATAGGCTTCATTTCTGCCTTGAAATGAAGACCTGGCCTGCCTTCTTTGTCTTCCTTTAACGTGAAGTTATAGGCATCGAACACAGGTACTATATACACTCCAACTTTACGGATCTCTGATCCATTCAATCCTTATGCTAACACCAGTTCCATAATCATTGCGATTATTTTATTTTATTTTTAAAAAGAAACGGATCATAGTTTTTTTTTTTTTTAATTACATGGCAACATTCTTTTGTTTGCTACAATTTAATGTAAATGGATCATCATGGATCCGTTAGACAAATTCAATATATCTAAGCTGTTAATGGTTATTTAAAAAAAAAAAAATTGCTATGGTTACGGGATACATGCCAACATCAGGATCGAATAGATCTAGAATTAACCAATTTGAACGGTTTGAAGGTATATAACGCCTGTCGTTGGTGCATATAGTATCGCCCTTCTTTATTTCTCTAAATATACATGTTTCCCTTTTATAAATAAAATAATATATTATAAAATAAATATGTGTTTCCTATTGGGTGTTTTTACCCCACTTTGTGTTTGATAATATGAGTTCAGCATATATGCACCTGCTGCACTCACGCACGTAATCTGTACTCTATATAAATTCTGAATTGCTGATGTATTTGGCTTTTTAAAAGATCACAAATTAACTGTTCATAGTATGTAGACTGTACATATACTATCTATCAACCGTTATGAGTGTCTATAATTTTTGTTTCTATTTTTATTTCATGGCAAGTAACTCGATCAAGTTAGCAATTTTATCTACCGCTCTGTTAATTCGTCTTCCTAAAACAATAAAGCGGATGCATACTACCACGTAAGATTAAGGTCGTCATTTCTCGATCTTTAGATTCATGTAATTAATCTTGTTAAGTGAAAGAAAAAAGAATCATAACTCCGGTAGAAGTACAAAACATAAGGGTCTAAAGTCGTTGTCTAACGCGATATCGAATCTTGGTGAACATGACAAGGTATGAGATGGTACTAAAAAAAAAAATATGTGCATTTTTTGATGAGAAAAATATATATGTTCTAGCAGAAGCACAAGAGTGGTTGCATTAAATAAAAACGCTCTCCAAAGTGTCAAAATCAAATAAAAAGGACCACCCTATAGAGGAAGCTAGGGTTTGTCATATATACTATAAGTATGATCGGCCAGCTACACCACGCACAGGTCCACTACTTGGTGAGAGTGAGAAGCCAAATGACAATATTCCTGATACAGAACCTATTCACATGTCCATATACTTAACTTTCACTTCTTCCACCCCACTCCCTCTTCATTTCTTATATATATTAATTATACCCTCCTATATAATGTTAATATATCAAATTAAATGATTCCTTTCTTTTAATCTACACAATTTATCAATCTTATAACGTACTGCCTGTTTATCTATCACTTAATGCATAATGTAGATGTGTATAATGTCAAGTTTGTAATGCTTGTTGTGTTAAAGTTTGGTGAACCATTAACTGGCTTCGACTTTGAACTTGTGTATACCTATTTGAGATTGAGTGTGACACACTCGATCTCAAATAGGTATTTAAGGGTTTTTGTTTATGCGCAAACTCAAGAACACATTGCGAGCTAATTGTACTCATTTGCTGGAAAAAATAAAGTAAAACCTAATTAGGAAAAAAAAAAATCTTGAAATTGTATGTTTCTCTTTGAAACAATACTCTCAGGCAACATCAGATCCGGCCTCCATCCCACCCAAGTTGAAATTCACATGAATGAATTAATAAAGTGCTCAATCAATTAAGTTAATGAGAGAAATTCAAACATAAGGATTAAAAATATATATATATATAAAATGATAAGGAAATATCATTGCTGATGTTTCATTAGATGTCAATGTCAGTAGCTGGATATAACAGTTCTGCAGGTACCGTTCTTTACATGGAGGAGTAGAGTTACTTATCATCAAAATGGTAAGATTTGCTTGAAAAAACATTTCTACCACGAAGGCCCAAATTTCTTCAGTCTTATAAATGGTTTGCAAAATGGCATTTTTTGGGTATGTGATCAGAAACCCTTTTCAGGAACAACATGGTTATTTATGGCAAAAAACAATATATAGTATTATTGGTGCAATGGCTACATCAAAATCTTTATATATATATATATAACACCAATCGAATATGAATAGATATATAAGATATTGCATACTCTCTTATACGGAATTGAAATAGAGTACAAAAGGGTAGATTCCGAAAGTGATCCACTCTTTGAAAAAGATTTGTAACGCTCACTGGCAAAATCTGATCCGACCCGAAAACCCGACCCGATTCATCCGAACTCAGACCCGATCGAAACTCGAAAATCTAATGTCATGCACAACTCGAACCTGGACCATACCCATTTTGACCCGATACCCGAATGAACACGAACATAGACAAACCCGACCCGACCCATACCCGACCCGAATAAGACCCGACTCTTCCTTCTAATTACTTTAATTTTCTTAATTTCAAATACTCAAATAACGTGAATTACATATAATGAGGCATAATATACTAAATAAATGAAGTTTAATAGTCAATAATTAAGATTAACAAAAAATAATCATCATTTTATAATAAAGCTTAATGTGACCCGACTTGACCCAACCCGAAATTCATTTGACCCGAACTTACCCGACCCAAAAACTGACCCCACCTGACCTGAACCCGACCAAACATACACTATACCCGACATATGAGCGAACTCGAATGGGTATACCCGAACTGTCACCTCTACATGCTAATTAAACACTCCCAAAACATTCATAAAGCATAAAAAATACATCTAAAAAGCATAATCATACACAAAACACTCAAAAAGCAACACGTCTTGGGAGCTCTGCACACAAATTTTCTTGGGTCTGAAAATATTAATATAAATAAGTAATTATTCTCCTCAGACGCTCTGTGTTCTTGGGAGCTCTGCACAAAAAAATTCTTCGGATGTTTGTTATTCCTTTATTGGCCCGTTCTTGTTCGTTCTTCTGGCATTGGGTAGTTGCTATGGCGTAGTGGCGTTTAGTTCCGAGTTGGGTTGCAGTATCGGGCTCCCTGTATGATTGAGAGTATCGTGGATGTGTTCGTGGTCTTCGAAGATCCTTCATCTAGGTGGGGGCAACGTCGGTGATCCGCACTTCCCCAGGTTCGCCCTTTCCGTTGGTGGGTTACTGTTCTCCGCCTTCTCGGCGTCGAGACGCCGTGTGAGTCTTCGCACTCTCCCGTGTTCTCGGTATTCGTGGCTCGCCCTAGATCTCCATCGACTTCTCTTCTGGCGGACGACTTCTTCGGGTTATTTGGGGTTTTCTTACATCTGTGCTTATTTGTGTTTTAGTATGTTGTATGTTGACGGATTCTCCGTCTGTCGATTCGTCGGCCTCTCGAGTTTCAGGTCTGTCTGAACTCGAATTTTTACCTAATCAAAAAAAAAAAAAAAAAAAAAAAGCAACACGTCTATAAACCCTTAACCCTAACTCTATAATCTACAACTTGTACCCTTAAGTATAAAAATTGCCAAATTAAAGTAACTTTTGGTACAAAATCAAAGTAAAACTTTAATTTATTTTGCTGTAATAGCATATGCTTAACATGGAATATTTAGTTAATTTTAAGGTATCAAAAGAAAATACAAATTAAACTAGCTTTTAGTAAAGTTAAATATATAGGACTTGCTTTTCTATTGCAATTTCCTCTAGGTTTGAGTTTATTTATCTTTTTTTAGTCACAGCAATTTAATGAAAGTGAAACATATCCTTCATGGCATTAATCAATATAAATAATTTGAATGTCAAAAAATGAAATAATGAATTTGAATTGAGATCTTGTGATTTTCTCTGTAGTTAGGTCTCTCTTGATAGTGGTAAGACTGTAAGAGGACATGCAATTAACTTATGGTCCCCTGACTCCCCTCATAGGCCGGCTAGGTTTACAAGTACTAATTAATTAATTAATTGTTCATCTAACTCCTTTTTTTGAAACCCTTTTGCTTTTTCTCATAGAGATGCATGTAATTTAAATAGGTCCCCTACAATTGATTGTTCACCCCTTTTTTTAACTAAAATTTTAGATTAACATATAAACAATCCCTAAATATTTTTTATGGGAAAATAATCAACAATATATCATTAATAACTTTGATCAAACAAAATGACTTCTCATCTAACCCTAAGAAGTTTGAATTTAATGGATTTCGTACAAATCTAGCTCGTGTAGTTTCCTTAATTAATATAAAAAAAACATCTATTAAAACTTCACATTATTTACTTTTTTATTATGAAATTGATTGATAGGACGCTTATAAATCCCTAAAATAAACAACTGTCTTTCTATCTTATATCTAGGGCATTTGATAATATCCTAATTGGGAAAAATACCTTACCAAAAATAACGAAATTAAAATTTAGCTTTTGCATTTTAATTAATTAAGGATATATTTTTTTCTAAAAAGATAATCTTATCCTATGCCCCCACAATCTCAAATATTTCCATATATAATTGGATTTGTTAATTACAACACAAAATGAATATATCATCTACAATTTTGCTAGAAAAAATAATTGAATGGTACTTTGTATCCCCTAAAATTGGGCTATTTATGAGAAACTATATAACAATCTAAAATAGTACACAACTTTTCTCATGCTTCAACATCAACAATGTCTTTATAAAATTCAGATCTAGCATTGCATGCTACAGTTTTAATTATTATTCATTATTCATTATTATTGTTTGTTATAATTATACATACTCCTTATAATAATTCAAATTTTACTTTGCATCACCATCTGAGCAGTACAAGGACCACCTCCCACTCCTCCATCTTTTAACCATCTTTAATTAAATTTTCCTATTTCATTAATTATTTTGACTGTGATATCAATATTCAAATTATATAACTTACATAAAACATCTCAACACAGCGATTGTGTCTTAAATCAAATTTAATTCATATTATATCTGTTTGTACTTACAAATTCCATTTTCTTAAAAAAATCTATTTTCTGAAAACAGTTTTCCCCCTAATTTTTCCTTATTTTTAAGTATTAAAAGCTACATTAATCTTTAAAGAAATAATTTAATTTAAATAAGCCTTAAAATTTTGAAATTATTTTATCTTTTTTTGTTCACATCAAGTTGAATAAATATATATGTTTAACCCAAATAAATAAATTAATAAAACCACCTCCATTCAGTTTTTGAGCTCTTTAACACCAGAAAATAAATTAATTAATTAAGAATTAAGAAGAAAAAAAAAAGGAAAAAAGAAGAAGCACAGCATAACGTAACCTCCCACGCGGCTATATATAAGCCCATCGTCCCCAACTCTCCATTATCACTTTCAGCAGCCACCGCCACAAGAAACGCTTTCTCCGCCAGGTTCTGCGTCCAGCGGCGGCAAAGCGCGGCCAGGAACAGCTAAAGCTGCCAGCATGATCTGAATTTTTCTTCCATCGATCTTCTTCGTTTTGAATTGGAAAGAAAAGATCAGATCATGTGGTAGCTTTAATCTGTTGCTGGAGTGTGCAATTTGGGAAAACGATAACCCTAGCCAGCGAATTTCAGATTCCGCCTCTTTCTTAATCCGCTTGTTGTTTAGAAGAGGTAATCGCTCCTTTTTTCTTTTTAATCTCGGCGTGTGATTAACTCTTGCTTTTCTCGGTGAAAGACGAGATTGTATGTTTGTCCGGATCCGTTCGTTTCGAAATTTGGATCTGATTTCTTCTTTCAATTGATTGCTAGGGTTTTGCTCGCGACGAAATTAATCCTCTTTTCGATCGGACGTGTCAGGCTCAATTCCACTGTTCAATTTGCCCACTGTTGTATTTTCTGCTTGTTTGTATTCATGTTGTTGAATCAAAATCTACTTTTCGGTCTGGCGAACCACCGATTTGACGTTATCTGAACTTTTATTTTAGGGCTAATTATATAGATAACAAGGGGCTGAGATTCGAATTAAGGGTCGATGCAGGCGATTTTTCAAGATCTGGTTCGAGCAAAGGTACGAGTCTGAATCGGCTTAAGATCGAACAGTTCACCGTCGTGATTTATGACTCCGGTATTCAAGGATCGAATTTGCTGCACAGAAGGTACATAGTCATACGACTTTTAATTAAATTAAAGTGAGAAGTGAGATTTGCTTTCTGTGTAATTTGGTATTTTATTTTGATCTGCAATCTGCATTGCATTACAAACTCAAATGTATATAGTATATCATTTTCCTAATGAAAATTTAATTTTGGAAAAACAATTTATTTTTTTTAATTCTAATTTGTAGAGCAAGGGATTATATATACAAAATAGCTTTAGGTTTTCATGCAGGATTCAGGCCAATGTAAGATTTCACTCTTTTTATTCAAATTTAAATTTGTTCATTCAATTGAAATGTGATATTTCATTTAAGAAAGCATATCATCCTTAATTATTGTTAACTATAGCATATATAGGTAAATCAGAAATTAAATTGTGGAGTTCAAAAAAATGCATAGAAAAATATTCAAAGTAAATGAAGAGTAAAGAAACTAGGTAACAAGAAAAGGAGGAATTTGAATAATATATGGATCTTAATATTATAAGGACGGAATGCTTTCATATGATTTTCTATTGGATCATAGATATCATATCTAAGGCTAGCTTGGTGCTCATTAAAAAAAATGTTTCGACTTGGTTAAGAAGTATCAATCGAGTAAGAAATGAAAGAAGTGATCTGATTGTTAAAATATAAATTAAAAGAAGAGAAGAGAGAAACCATTGCATTTCGATCTTCGAAACCTGCCATCTTCCCATCCCCGGCCCCTAGCTAGCCCCGTATTAAACTTTCTTCCGGAGGTACCATAGCCCAAACCACAGTATTCACATTCCCGAACCAACCACATCTACACATCAAGGGATCTAATCAAATAAGATAGGCTCTAAACGGCTGCAGTGGAAGCTCCCTAGAAACTCATGGGGTTGAGCCAATTGAAGTATTGAACCATTGATGCCAATTCAAGGGAGAAGAGATTGTTGAAGAAGTTGTAGGGGAGCTAGATGGGAAGAGGAAATGTGATAAACTGACGGCTATCACGTTTCCTCTTCCTCATCTTTGTCCGCACGCCCAATCTTTGAGGACCTCTTCTCAGTGACAGTTGTTCAGTCTTCTCAATGACGATTTCTTGGGTGCTTCCATTGCGGCAGCTTAGAGACTATCTTAATTAATGCTCCATCCGTCTCAAATATAGGTTGTTGGATTTTATTGCATATACTTTAAAAACTTAAAACCTCTATAAAATATTAACATTATTATTAATTTTTAAATAATGTTATACTTTTTTTCAAATAAAAAAATAATGTTATACTTAATATTAATATATAAGTACGTATAACATTATTTTAAAAAATAAATTAAAAAAATTTAATATTTTATAAAGTTTTTAACTCTTTAAAGTACGTGCAATAAGAGAAATCCAATCAAAAGTACTTAGAGTTCGTTTGGTTGGCAACCTAAAAACCCAGGAAGTAGGAGAAATTCCTGTGTTTGGTTGGTATTTTTGAAATTAAAAAACACAGGAATTCAACTTCCCGGGAAGTTGAATTCCCCCAAAATGGAGGAAGTTCACTTACCTAGTCTCCCCTAGGTAAGTTCAACTTCTCCCATTTTTAACTTGGAAATTTCCATTTCCTGCATTTAATCTCCTAGAATAAAAACTCAACCAAACATATTTTTAGAATTCCCGTCAATTGGATTTCCCGGAAATTCAATTCCCATGAAGTAACTTCCCGGGAATTTCAATTCCCACATTGAACCAAACGAACCCTTAGAAAACATAAGAACTTACATAGGTGAGAAACACATGCAGACAGAGAGATATAGAAAATAAGAACATATGAGGATGATAGTTGGGAGAAAACATAGGTGAAAGAGAGAAGGCAAAGGCAATAAGAAAGACTTAAGCCTACTTGTCATTAAGGTTAATTAGCCAGGATCAAGGATAGGTAGAGCTGTCAAAAACCCAACTCGATCCCTCACAAAATTTTGGATCAAGTTCCGGAAATTTTGATCTGAGATTTTTTTTTTGACCCGAATTCGAAAATTTGGTATTTTTGTAGGTGGGTTTCGACTCGGTGACCCGGTTTGTTAAAACAAAACTTTGACTAATTATAAACCAAGAAAATCCCATAGTCATATTAGGCAAGGACAATAATTAATACATTATTAAAATTAATTTATTTATAATTATATATTATTAAAATTATTCATGGAGATTCCAATTTATTACATTTTATAATTACAAACACTTATCTTTTTTTTTCAAATCAACTTTTATATTTAAATGTATTGTATATTAGTATATTCCCTTCGATTGGTAATATTTGATTTTTGATTTTTTAACTTTTTTTCAAAAAGCTAAAAAAAAATATAAATATTAAAATTTAAAATAGTTTGTACACTGATTAGTCATTACTAATCGGTATAAAATAATTTTAAAAAGTTAATTAAAACTTTGATATTTTATAGAGTTTTAAATTTTATTAAAAAATCGTGGAAAATAGTAAAATTCAAATATTTAAGATCGAAGGTAGTATATAATTACAAGCGTTCAAGCATAGGATGCCATCTTCTAATAAGTATAGGGAAAAAAAGAACAACTTAGCAACAACCACATCTCTAACTTTAGCATTTTGAAATTGTTGAAAAAAAAAATGCATCAGTAATTGTAAAACATATTTTATTTATTTTTTTAGAATTTGAGTTCGACCCATTTTGGTTATCCTCTTTATTAGAAGTTGTATCAACACCAATGCTTGAGTGGTTTTAGTGATTTGGGCCACATCCGAATTTTAGCGGGTTGTCTTCGTATCTCTTGGGAAAAAAAAAATCAAGCCTTAAATAGTTCAGAGTGTTTAAATTTATTTAATTTTTGGGTTTGGTGATTGAACCCGACGAGCTTGGTCGGGTTTCCTACGTACCCGTTTAAAATGGGATCAAATCACCTGTAGTTCTTCTTTTAAGCACAAATTTGATTCGATTTAGGATGGGCGACTTAATCCAATATATATATTGAATTTTTAATATCGGACTTTCTACGTAACTCATAAAAGAGTATCAATTCCTCACGTATTTTTTTTTTAAGAACGATTTGAATTTGGGGAAATTTGACTTGAGATTTTGACTCCGTTTTTACTTATGAGTCAATTTCAAAACCGACCTCACTACCATGAGGTCAAGGGTTCAAATTCCATTAGAAGCAATTTGTGCTTGAGTGGGTACTCATGCCTTGGTTTGCCTTGGCATGGGGTAGCCTGTCTTGCGGCTTGCCGCTTGGCTTGCCCGGCTCGAGTGCTTTGCAGGCTAGTGCTCCGTCCGTGGAAAACTAGTCGATAACCTCGGAACCTCCACGTCATAACAAAAAATAGTCATATATTTAAGACATTACAAGCCGCATCTATGTAGTATGTGTGTGTTTTTTGGTCGGCATGTATGTATATATATATATGGGTAAACTGCAGAAAACCACACATTAAATAGGGTATGTTGTTCAAAACCACCTGATAAATTCAATATTGCAGAAAACCACCATTTATATACGTTTTGTTTGCCAAAGACCACCCCGCCTCTATACGTCGTTAGAGTTTAATTCGTTAAATGTCTTTGAAAAAACCAAAATTACCACTACATATCATTTTCTTGTCACAATTCACTCTCCGCCTATCTTTCTGTACATATGCACAACTCCACATACATTTTTTTAATTGAAATTATTCAACAATTTTTAAAGTCCTATACTAGACCCCCTTCAATCAATGTTTAAATCTCTCCACAACTCCTATGCGAGAAACCCTTCAATATCGCCTCTCCATATGATAAGGGTATTTTGGTAATTTATCGATTTTGTTTCTCTAAAACTTAACGAAATCAGAGATAGGGGTGATCTTTGGCAAACAAAAGGTATATAAAGAGTAATTTTCTGCAATATTGAATTTAAAGGGTGGTTTTGAGCAATATACTCTATTTAAGGGGTGTTTTTTTTGCGGTTTATATATTTTCACTTCATAAATGAGGCCTCCAATTTGTGGATTGAATTGAGCCCACTTCATTTTTATTTATAGCCCACAAATTAATCAGCCCATTCTATTTGTTTGTGTTAAAAGCTTAAAACACCCAGCTGAAGGCTATTCTTCCCTCTCTTTTTTTCCAGTAGGCTATTGAAGCAACTACTATTTGCGCCTCTACGTACGCGCATGGAGGGAAGGTGATGAAGGCCGATGGAAAAGAAGAACAGAGGTCGCAGCTCGGAGGTCGTGTGCGCGAGGGAAGATCAGTGAAGGCAAGCGATTTATATCCCTTTGATTTCGATCTAAAGTATACCTAAATCCATGTTGTCCCCTTTTTAGCCCCAAATCGGTGGAATTTGAATGATTGAAACCCCAAATTTTAGATTTCTTTCACTTTTCCCTCTAATTGGGCGCTCAATTGCTTGGCTGACTTTCGTTTGTGATTTGTAATTTCTAGGTTTGCTATTTGTGCCATTTTTAGGGCTCTTCGGGGTGAGTAATCCCAACGATTTCATCTACTAGAAGTAGAACCCCCGACACCCTCAATTTGGCAGCTGTGTCTGTGCATCTTTCCCTACCTGTGGACTGTGACCTCCTTGAATGTCAACGGCTTCCCGCTTCATTCGATCAACACAGCTTCCCGCCAGATACCCGCTCTGTTCTCCCCAAAAACAGACCCACCACCTGTTCGACGAATTGCCTCAAAGAAACCTCTCCGCTCTCAACTCCCTCCTCGCCTATCATCTCCACAATGGCGACCCTCTTGCCACATGGTTCCTCTTCACCCGCATCCACCACGCTCGTACCGACCTCACCCCCCACACTTTCACCCCTGCCTTGGGCGCTTGCTCCGCCTTGCCCACCTCCTCATTCCGCGGCAAGCAAGTCCACGCCTTGATGCTCAAATGTGGCTCCAACTCCCAAATCGTGCCCCAAACCGCTCTCATGGACATGTACTCCAAGCACGGCTTGATGGCGGACTCCACCAGAGTCTTTGATGAAATGGTTTCCAGGGATGTGGTCACTTGGAATGCTTTGATCTCGAATTATATGAGGCATGGAATGGCTGACAAGGCGGTATTGGCTTTCGAAGCAATGAGGGGAGACGGTGTTGGGTTTACCGGCTTCACTTTGTGCTCTGTGCTTAAAGCTTGTGTATCCCTCCAAGCTCTCAGGCAGGGAGTTCAGGTTCATGGGTTGATTGTCACCATGGGGAGTGATGATTTGGTTGTTTTGGGCACGGCTCTAATCGACTTCTACTCACACTTCGCCATGATGGATAGAGTTATTCTTATTTATGAGAGTCTTGGGCGTGATAAGGACAATGTTATGCAGAACTCCTTCATTGCTGCTTGTGTTAGGAACCAGAGATATGATGAGGCCTTGTTGGTTATGAGTACCATGAAGCCGAATACATTTGCCTTGACAAGTGCTTTGGTAGCTTGCTCCGAGAACACTAATTTATGGTTGGGGAAGCAAATACATTGTGTGGCTATCCGATTTGGTCTATTTGACGATACCCGACTTTGTAATGCCTTGTTGGACATGTATGCAAAGTGCGGTGAAGTTTCATTAGCGACTGCAGTGTTTGATCGGATTCCTCAGAGAGATGTGGTGTCTTGGACTAGTATGATAGATGCACACGGGGCAAATGGCAATGGAGTTGCAGCAGTTGAGTTGTTTAAGAGGATGGGGGAAGATGGAAGCCATGTTGCGCCGAATGATATAACAGTTCTCGCCCTTCTCTCAGCTTGTTCGCGTTCAGGGCTTGTTGCGGAAGGCCGGGAGTGCTTCCAGTCAGCTCAAGACAAGTATGGTTTCACTCCAGGATCCAAGCATTATGCCTGCTACATTGATATTCTAGGCCGAGCTGGACATGTCGACGAAATCTGGTCAGTGTATAGAGATATGGTGAAGAATGGAACCGAGCTGACGGGCCAAGTGTGGGGGGCATTGATGAATGCTTGCGGGCAAAACAAGGACATTTCGAGAGGTGAGTTCGCAGCGAGGAGTTTGTACGAATTGGAGCCTGATAAGCCTGGAACTTACATGCTGCTATCCAACTTTTATGCAGCGGTTGGGAAATGGGAGATTGTAGACCAACTTAGAAGTGTAATGAAGGGGAAAGGGTTACTTAAGAATGTGGGAATCAGTTGGGTTTCTGCTTCACATACTCACCCCAAAATTTCTGAAGCAGGCTAATAAGACAGACCTTTTGTTTTACAAGATGAAGATTTGATGAATCTGTCATACAACTAGATAAAAATGCTTCAACTTTGATACAACTAGATATGCCTAGACAAAATTAGCATGAATTTGAATAATATTATCTACTAGTTGTATACCTGTTACTTGTGTACACATTATGAAAATATAGGTATATCAAGCAAGCAAGCCACAAATGGATTTGTTGAAGGTATTTGCCTAGGCTTTTAATGATGTTATAATAAGCAAGCTGCACAAAAATAAGAGGAAGGAAATCAACAACTCTCCAAACTTCAAAGAGACAGCTATGTTGATGTATATGCAACACAGCTATGGAACCACACATGGTTTTATTGATACTTGATAGTTGATACCCTTTTCTTTGATACCCAGAGGTGTTTTTTATTTGAGCAACAGAGGGGTGTTGATACTTGATCTACATAAATTAAAATGTTTATAATAAACAAACTACACTTGAAAAATTGAAATCATCCAAATATATACATGTGGAGGGAACCTTCAGAGATGAAAGAGCAATTGGCCATGTATGTGAACCAGTTAGTTCTGACCCATCCACCCAAAATTGAAAGGCTCCCTCCCTACACATTTCTCCCCTACCTTCTACACTACTGTAACCAGTTACTACTCACTAACCACTCATTACATCCAAAGAACAAATTCAACTGTTACTACACACTACTACAGGTACAGCTACACTACAACACTAGCAATAAAACATGACTCTCTTGACATTCTCCTTGAGCGCCGGCAATGGCCGCACACCCGAGTCCCCGGTTGTTCTTGAGCTCTTGGAACCCACTGACCCGGATTCTTGGATTTCTGGCTCCATGTAGAAGCGCGCACGAAATGCTGCCAGATGAGCGTAGTACGCTGGAGGGACTGTATTTCGAAAAACTTGGTCAGTTTCATTGATTCGGAAAAGGTAGAAACAAATGTAGAATGAAACGCGGTTCTATACTTACCCACAGAGACGGAGCGTGTGCACCTTGCGTAGGTATAGCAAAGGTTGTTGGTCAGAGACTGGATCCCGTCTGCTGTGAAGTTGTTCTCGTCCCACAGGACATGGTAGTGAGCTGGCCGGCTAGTGCCCTGCCCGTATAACGAATGTAAGCTTCTGTTAGAGGCGACATGTTGCGTAATGAAGATCACAGAATGAGAATGCAAGAGCTACAATCGTTACCTGAATACCCGCGTGGCTGCAAAGGTAAAAGTCATGCTCTGTTGGATGGCATATCTTCGTGTCTACAACCGTACCTGAGATTTCCGAACAACTTGATCAGATCACTGAAGTATCCGAGGAGCTTAAACAGTATGATACATAGATGTGCATTTTTACCCGGAAGAATGTTCCCGCTCTTGTCAGTGCTGCTTCGGTCCCTATGGTTGTTGGCGAATAGCCTTGTATGGTGTCTTTTCTGCACGACGATGAAGGTGACTGGCGGTTGGTAGTTTGGCTCCAGCGAAGCACACGCCTGCAAAAGAATTGCATTTGTCAGACTCTAGTGCAGCAAAATAGAAGGCGCCAACTGGTTTGATCTTGAAAAATATACGATGGCATACCTTTCGTATTGCGTCCAATTCATACAGCAAAACCTGATAAAACTGTCCTTCACTTACACCATCCCTACTCAATCACAAGACACTACATAAAAATACAATCACTTGTATAAATGAAGTGTAAATGTTACAGTCATGTAGGATAACTAACCTGTAGAAAATTATCCTTAGCGGTTTTTGGCCTGTAGCCTTCCTGAAGGAAATCAAAAGATCCCTGCAAGCAATCCAAATATCGACAAGCTTGAAAAACTGAACAACGAAACTACCCATGTTACCATGTAATAGGAGAAAAAAATGTCATTACCTAATCATACCACCACTAACTGCACCGCGGACAGGATCTTGCCATGTCTTGTACAAGTCTTGTATGAGCTCTTGCCTGTGCGCTTGGGCACACACCAACCCGGCATATTTCGTCACTTCAGGCCAGTCCTGCGAAGCTACAACCTGAAATCCAAACATGTAATATCAGTACCAAAGATTTCAATGCCTAAAGGAGCAAAAGGGTCTTGTAAGGAAACATACTGCTGCTATTGATGGGCTGGAATCTTCTCCGTTTTCAGGGTGGGTGACATCTGCTCCAAATATTATAGTCGGTATGTCACTTACTAGTGGTATTCTGCAGCTGATAGCATCAACTAAAACTGTATTTCTGCCTCCCATCTGCATACAACAACAAAGAAGTAAGTTGGAATGTTCGTACGAGGAATCAGTTCATTACATAAGCGATTTGCACGAAGTTTGCTGATCAGACCTTAACGTTGATTTTAAGGGAGACATTTGCCAAGTACTGCTTGCTAATCTTAAACACGTGTTTCGTTAGACAGCACTGGGATATCAGGCCAAGCTCGGTTTCACATTTTCTCTTGATATCACCTGGATTTTTGACAAATTTAGCCGACGATAAGAACCTAGATTATATAAACTTGAGGATTAAACGTTTGCAGAATTGAAGGAAAATGCATACCATAAAGGGAACCATTATTGTCAGGCAATATGACTAATAGGAGTTCAAGCTCTCTCCCTTTAAGTTTATTCATAGATGTGGTGTAAACATGCTTTAGAGCTTTTTCTACTTGGTCAGGCCTGGCTGTATAAATTGGTATTACCGGTTCTGGATTAAATTCCTGCAAAAGAATTAGTTCAAACTATAGGTCAAATGGAATTTCATTTGGATGTAAACAAAAAAAAAATGGTAAATGAACCATGGAGCAGTACCATGCCAGATACTTGACACATCTGTGCCAGTTCATTACAAAATCCACGGGCAACACTCTCCTGCACGCTGCGTGAAAAGTTGATGCATGCCCACCGACTAACAGTCATCCCGTTGATCACTTTCTGTAGATGAGAGAAGATTTTTCAATGATTTTGACATGAATATGATTAGCAACCTTGAAGCAACAATGTGAAGGTTGAAGGTTATCACCTTGTTCATCATGTTCCATTGACCAACTTGGGGCAAACAATCCTTTTCCTTGCCAGTTTCGTGATACTTCAGCTGCCAATTGGGAACAGTAATAGTGATTAGAAAAGGAAGCAAGCAAGAAAATGACCCGACAAGCAAAAGAAAATTGGGTTTGTTTGACAGTCTTTCTTACCCATGGGGCAGGAAGAATACGAGCTTCTACTGAAGCTAGTCTTTCACTAACTTTAATGCCAAACTCTTTCGCGTAGGGATCTTGATCGTAAAGATTGTGCTGAACAGTCTGCAGTTGCAAGTTCAACAAATCAAATATTAAATTTCTTTATGGCAGAAATCTAGAAATCTGATGGTGAAAAATACAACTGTAAGCGCAAAGTCTAACTGTCTAAGCATCACACAAACCTGCAAAATGTCATTCTCCCGATCCCTCGGTCTTTGGCAAGTGACTTTCAGCAGGGCAGTAATCTGTTTCTCATTCAACCTTTTTGTATATCTTTGACCCTCAACAATTTTACAAGCCTGGTCATCAAGTGCCAGAAATGAATTAGGAGAAACGGGAAAGGATGAAGAATCTTCCATTTATGAAAGAACCGATAAAATTCATTGGCAAAAGGGAAAGGATGAAGAATCTTCAATTTAGAGCACAAACCTCCATGGGCAAGTAATTTGCTTTCTTTTGATTGCCCACTTGAAGGCATGGGAGATGTGTATACTGAATGGTAAAACCATACATTTCTTGGAAGTAGTCAACAACCGATTTCATGGTATTATCATCATCAATGGGAAACCTGCACAACAGAGACAAAATCAAACTCAATTTCCTAGCTGCAACAAAACAAGAAGAAAGCAGATAAGGTTTAGTGAAAACTCTTACACAAGTTCCCTTGTAGGTTGAGAAGTTAATCCTGAGACACGATATTTCCTACGAACAGTCCCTCTATGCGTCACCTCCACTTTTACACCTCTAAGTCCCTTTTTGATCTGTTGCATTCAAATGGACCATGTAATTACAGTTTACGAATGCCCAACAATAAGCCAAAAATGAAAAAACAATAAAATAGGCGATCATAGTGTCGCTTATGTATGCTCTACAATGCCCTTCATCCTTCAACAGAATGGAACTCTTTTTAAAATGGATTAGACACAGAAATAAGTGATTTTATTGGCCGCGGTCCTTATTTTCATTGGGCTAATGAATAATGACTCTCACAAAATGCAGCAAATGAAGGTTACCTTGATTCGATCAGCATCTGATAATGGTCTAGCCAATGCATCTTTGCCGAGAAGCTGAGCAACAAATTCTATGACAGGCAGGGGTTCGATAAATGCAGCTGAAGCCATGTCTGCAATATGGAAGGCATAAAGCATAGAACATATCGGTATGTGTTTCACTAGGTAATTGAAATTTAGACTACGTTGAATTGAAAGTAATATAATGAGATAATTGCTTGTTACAGGGCACGCTTAAGCAATCTAAAACCGTATAATTTTAGATATTCACTTTCTACTATTCATTTTGCCACTACAACTATCATTTATCTCATGTTCATTTACCCACCTATGTTTAAAGACAAGCCCATCTGTGTTGGCCTCACACTTTGATAGAATCCACACCATGACTCCAATCCTTCACCTAGGCGTTGTGGGGTCCGCACATCCCGTGAGAAAAATGACCTTCCCACAGGGCAATATCTTTAATATCCAAAACAAATTTAGTGAGTCAAAGATCAGCATTTGTAGTTTTGTGTTTGTTTCATTAGGAGTTAAGCATGTACATAGAACTACTCAACAAGAGTCTATAGTACCTCTTAGTTGCAAGCTCTCTCAAAACTATGTCAAGAATTTGAAGAGCTTCCTGAGGAGCATCTGCCCTCTTGCCTGCTAAAAACTGTCCCAAATGATGCATGTTTGCTCGCGCAACAAATTTGATGACCACTTTATACGTCCTTTCCCGTCTAAACACAATCAAAACATATCCCCGAATAAGATCTATGGTAATGACCATTAAAACACCATAAGATTCACAAATATTTGCTCATCTACAAAACCTACATGTTATGGTATTCAAACATATGGAAGAAAATGACATAGTACAAATGCATCATAGTGGTTTTCCTTTACCCTTCTGCCATAAAATTTCACCCAGCAAGTAAAAACAAGGGTAACCAAATTTCAAATTGCAAGCCAAATAAAGGATGACACTTGAGAGAAATGAAGACAAGAGCATTAAATTCTTACTTGGGACCATTCGTTCCATCATCTTCATCAATAAGCTTAATGGTAAACTCCTTCCTAGCAAAAGGAAACTCCCCAGCAGTGTATAAACTCTTCCTACCATCATAGGCAGGCAATCTCATCCCCAATTCAGATTCCCTGTACAATTTGACTAGCTCTGCTATGATTGCCCTGTTCACTATTTTTGAGGACACTTCAGGAATAATAGTAACCTGCAAAACCCACAGCCGTGCAATAAGAACAACATTAAATGCTCTTTTCCAAACACACATTAATGCAATTACAGCTTTGGGAGATCAAAAAACAGGTCAATTTAATATCTTTACTACAAATTGCAGTAGTGATCACAGAGGTAAAGATGCAGCAAGAACACCAAACCCAATCGTCTGAGTAACTAATTATACTATTCCAGGCAATGCCAAGATTTGTACAACTTACATCATACTGATTCAAGTCCTTGTTTGGCAAATCGGCTAGGAAATGGTTGGCCTTCACAATGCACTTGGTCCCAAGCTGACCAAATCCTGGCCTGGAAGCAAAGTTCATAGATTTGGTGGAGGAAGGGAAGCCAACACACCCACCAGAAGCCACCTCATCCTCGGCAGCTGGTGGTGGCTGTGGGCCCACCATTGCCACTGCCGTGCAATGTCGCGAACTCGGACGCAAAAAGCTTTCGCCTTGATCCGACTTCCGAGCGCCTCTTCCTCTTCTCCTCCCTCTATTCTTGGATGGGGGAGGAGGAGGGGAGCTTGAATTTTGGCTGTGTGTTTTGCTGCTGCTGCTGTTGTTGCTGCCATTGTTGTTATGGGATGGTTCTTGGTTGCTTGGTGGGCCTTTCCCATTTTGAGAGGCTTTTGAGGGCTTCTGGATCTGTTGGTTTTGCTTCTTAATCACAAGGTGTTGCTCTGAGCTCTCTTTCATCTGCCTAATAGGCATGATGATGATGATGATGATGAAATGTTGAACTTGATCAAATTGAAACCTGATGCTCAAATTCACAAAAGGAACTATTTTTTTTCTTCCAGAGTGCAACTTCTAATCCCACACAGAGATAACTGCAAGAATATGTCCTCCTCTTCTATACTTCTACTCTTTCCTTGTTGCCATCCAGGGCAGATTTCCAGGCCAACCTTTGAAACAAAAACAGGAAGAACATTCAGATTTTTTTATTTAAAAAAAAAAGTAAAAATTTGAAGCCATATTATTGGGGTTTTCCTCACAAATTCACTCAAAAACAAACAACACAGAACAGAAGGAGATAAAAACAGTGAAATAAGCAGAAAGTAATGATGTATTCTAGATGCATCAGAAACCAGAAGGTACAAGCAATGCCAATTCACTTCGCTGTTAATAATACAAAACCCATGTCATGTATGTATGCAACAGATACCACAAAACCTACACTTGTCTTAATCTGGTTCAAAATAATAAAGAAATTGAGGCCCAAAAAATTGTTTCCATGACATTAGAATCAACTATGACGCCACATAAGAGAAGCAAAAAAAAATTCCCCGAATTTAATCCTTTTTTAATAGCACAAAACTCCAATTGCCAGAAGAAGCAGAGAATTCAAACACGAAACCCAGTATAAGCAGCTGTAGCCATTCAAATCCCAGGAACCCTAAACCCCAAAACCAGTTCAGATGCTTCCTTTAGCAACCCAATGACTGTCAAATAAAGGGGGGGAAGGGGGGAACCCCTTCCTTAATCAGTTTCCTCCCCCAAGGTTTGAGAAAACCAAAGCGCCACAGAGGTTGAAAAAAAAAACCAAATCCCCAATGGCACCCACATAAGCTAAACAACAAATGCAAATTTACAACCCAAGCAAATCCCGTGAGAGTACTCAAACACACTAGATGATAAAAAAACAGGAAGTGGATGATGAAATGGGGGAATAGAAACAGGGAGAAACAAACAAAAGGGCCTCAAAGATGAATACAAGGAAAGGGAATAACCCAAAAGAAATAAAGACTGTTATTTTATCCTACTAAAAAAATGACAAGAATCATCAATAATCCCAAAACTGCAAGCTCGCCCAATGAATTCCGCGCTGGTTAGAAAACGACCCAACAAGGGGAGGTTGAACTTGAACCCAGACTAAACCTCTAAGCTTAAGCAACAAAGATTGGATCAGCAAAATGCAAATCCCCAACTTACCTCATCAAAAAAAAACGCAGGAGAAGGATCAAGGCGGAGAATCTGAAAAGATGATTGGGAATTGGTGATGGGGAGCAAAGACCAGCAGTGAGGGGGGTAAAGGTGGGAGCTTTGGGATAAATAGAACAGAGGAAATGAAGGGGGTGAGATGGGGATTGGAAGGAATCAAGGACGTTGGAGGGAGTGAATAGAAATCATGGGAAGGGTGGGAGAAATGGAGGGTGGAGATGATGATGGCGATGAATCTACAACGATCCACGCATGCAATTTGGCTTTGGGGGGATTCGGGATTCCTCTATGCATCTATCACGTGTAAAGAGGGGTGCTTTTGGGTCTTCAAGCCATGAGATGGTCTGAAATAATAGGCAACGTCTCTCTATCCGCTTCACTTTTTATTTTGTGCTAATTGCGATGAATAGCCCTACATTTTGAGTTAATTACACTCTTCGTTTGAAAATATATATACTATCATTTTAACTTTTTGACATGTTTAAACCGTTAAAAATATATATAAGATATATTTTGAAATTATTCAAATTTCTTAATAATAAGGATAAAATTACATTAAAATTTAATTAAAAACTTAACATTTTATATAAATTTTAGCTTTTAAAAATGTGCTAAAAAGATAAACGGCCTATATTTTAAAATAGAGAGTAGTAAATTTCACTTTTTGCCAAATAGTCGTATAACTTCTAGCCAAATATTCAGGGTTAGAATATGGGAATGGAGTAGATCCTCATGAAACTCAATCGTATAGAAGTCAAAAATACAAAGAGCATTTTGACCCTTTTATTGAGCCTACTCAGTGGAAGGTGGATTAAGCATTTAAGCCATTGATTTCAAGCAAAAAAGAGATACAGGGTTTGAATCCTGATAATGAAGTATTTTCTTGTGATGAAGCACTTTAAGGGTGAAACACTATACGAGTTTTATTTGAGTTAAATATATGTTAATAAGACAGTACAGTGTTTGGTAAACCTAGCGGTTAGGGTAGCTGTTAAAAACTTGTGAATAAAAAATCAAAAGCTCCGAAAAGCTTGGGTGAATAGCTGTTTAAAAACTTAGATTTCAAAAGCTAATTAAACTAAAATCTTATATTTATTTCATTTAAAAATATAGAATATTAAAACCAAAAGCTACTTGCTTTTGCCAAACATACCATAAGTCTCTTATTAGACCTACTCGATCGGTAGGAGGGAAACTAAATTGCTGGTCTCACCAGAAGAAAGTATTTCACACTTCGATACTTTAATTCCTATCAAAGGAAGTATTCCCTTATTATAGTGGATTACAATCCGTCTCTAGTTCTAATGTTATTTTGGACCCAAGACATTAAAGGGCTAACATAACAATCTTAATCCATAAAATCAATAAGAGTTTGTTTGAAAACCAATTGATCATTGACTAATAGAATTAGAGAAGTATAACACATCCAAATCTTTACTTGTTAAAAAAAATGTAGCTAATCAATATTATAGGGTGTTTGAGTCATATCTTTATTTTCGATGTAAGATGTAATGTAACTCATATCCTCAATAACTACTTATTTTTCAAACCGCCCCTATATACTAAATAATTTTGAAAGTTTCTACTATTTTTTGCAATTATCTCATAATTAGGGCTATGTTATGCCACTAGTCTTTTTGCTCTTAGCCTAGCTTCTTCTTCCTTTCTTTGCATGAGATGTCTGAGTCCCTGGTCTATCTCGAACCCTCAAGGTTTTTTCCTTTATTTTAAAATAAATATCTTTTTCTTGTCATAAATTGCAATAAATTTTTTTACAAAAAAAACATAAATGTGAAATAGGTGATGGTGGGTGAAGAGGGTTAGAAACTGCAAGCATATACTTTTGTACAGAAGAATAATAATTCAAAGTTGCAGTGCCCCCTCCTACCCAACAAGACCTTCCTTTCTTCCCGGTGTTTCTTCTGCCCCAAATCCCCGGCCCACGAAATTATTTTACATCTAAATTAATATTAAAAAAAATATATTTAGTTTTTACATACTTATTATAACATATTTGGAAAAAAAATCTTAAAAAATCGAATTATAATTTTTTTTAAAAAAATATATAGTAGACTCGCATCTTTTAAATACTTAAAAAATCTCTCTATCTCTTATGAATTATTATAATTTTTATAAGTTGATTTTTTAAGATTTTTTTTTCCAAATATGTTATAATAAGTACGTAAAAACTAAATATATATTTTTTTAATTTTTTTAATATTAATTTTGATGTAAAATAATTTCGTGGGACGGGGATTTGGGGCAGAAGAAACACACTGCTTTCTTTATATTCATGAAGCTTTTGACGGTTTGATCTAGTGATTTGGAGTAAGAGGTCTGGATTCAATTCTTATCTCAATCCTTAAAAAAAAAAGAGTTAGATTTCTTAGTCATAAAAAAAAAAAGAAAATTTGAAATTAATTCAGGGATAACACACTTTATAAAAGTTTAATACATATGTATTGCAAGAAATTTATATATAGTACAAAGTGAAATAAAGTGTAATAGTATAGGTTAATGAGCTTGGTTATTTATCTTTTAACGTGTGGTGAACTTTGTAATGTTTTAATGCAATAGGCAGACATCTTTTCAACTGTGTGTCATACTCATAAAAATAAAGGTTGATGAGATATAATAAGTGCAGCCCTTTACTTGCTTATACCCCATAGCCTTTGTATTGTTAAATGCTGTGTTCTTTGCTTTATCTTTTACTACTACCCACATAACCACTTTCCCTGGCTTAATTGACTAATCAAAGAGACATCATTTTTATTTTTTTTGAGGAAGAGACAACAATTTTTTTTCTTCATTTTTTCTACTAAGCTAGAATAGTGTTTCTTCTGATTTGTGATTGTGTATCAATTTTCTTTCCATGAAGAGTTATGACCCAAAATAAAAAAATGTAAACTTGATCCTACTGGTTCACTCGTACCTGACCGACTCTATCCAATTCGAAGATAAAATTTGATATTTTTGTGAATCTTTGTGATAGTTCGAGTTAAAACTAACTCAACTTGACAATGATAATGACGCGTACTCAAAAATAATCTATCCAAATATGAAATTAAACCAACTCGATAAAAAACTTATATCAAATCCAACTCAATACAAACCAGATAATAACCTGACCCGGTCAATATTGAGTCGACTTGGCCCCACCACAACCAGGTTGTTACCTTCTAGATGGTACATTGGCATCTTAATTCCTAGCTATACCCTTCTGCTAAGTTGCTATGATGGCACCCAACAAGGCTAAGCATATGCCAATTTTTGTCCCTATAATGTAAATGAAAGTGCAAGAGTTGTTGTCATTATGTAAAAAGTTTAAAAACCCTATAAAAATATACTACAAGTTACAATGAATTATGGTATGTTAGGAGTTGGTTGATGAGAAGTTAGACAATTTGTGTAAATGTGCAAATGTGTATTTTTTAGACATTTTTAGCTCCATTGGTTGTTTTATGCGTGTGAAAATGTACACATTTGAGCATATAATGTGCAAATTTGAGCACACTACCTCCCCCATTTGCATAAATTTTTACAAAAGTAAGACAATGAAATTTTTTACAAAAGTAAGACAATTTCATTGGGTTTTTTTTATGATTTTATTTTTTTTTTTGTTTTAAACGAATTATATTTGAGTGATGTGTAAAAATGCACATTTTATCAATTGAGCAAATTACCAAAAAGTGAGGTGTATTTTTACACATCTTATGGAAATGGGTCTATTTTAAGAAAAACCATTGATATATGAAAGATAGTGGGAAAATGAGAGGGTAGTGATGGTGCATGGATGCATGATGACTTAAAGGACTATGGGCACATGGGTCCCTCCTTCCATAGTTCCATCTATGATATCATTACATTTATTGCCCATTATCATCATCATCTGCAAAACCAATAACCCACACCATGTTTGAGATCTCAAAGTTGGTTTGGTTCATGATGTTGCATCAAACCCACTCACATACTCTAGTTCCTTTGTTTGCCCTTGGTTTTTGGTAGGGTCTCTCCCTCACTATATAATTATTTGCCACTTTACACATCTTCATCTTACAACAAAGTTTCATTTGGTTTTTGGGCTTATCTCTTTTATTTGTAAATTCCTATCGACTCAAGTGCTTGTAATAACATAGGTACGTAATGTTCGATAGTCAAGTTAATAAAAAAAAAATGTTCATAAATGGTTGTCAATAACTAACATACATTAGAATACAGAAATGACTTCAAGAGCGAAAAACCGGAATAATATTTTTTTTTTTGGAAGACAAAGAAGGGGGATTCATCTTAAACAAGTGCATTGGGGATGGGCTTGCTTTGTTGTGATGTGGGTAAGTTTTGGACTTACTCTTTTGACATTTTATACACAAGCATTAGATTATAACTAATGGGCTTAAATATAATGGAATTAGGGTTAGCACTTTAGCATTTAGCAATGGGGGAAATCAAATTTTTTTGAGATGGGTATGTTGGGAATTGCATTGACATTTGACATGATGGCAATAAGGAAGATGGGCAGCCTTTGTTTTGTTTTGGGCTCTTTTTTGAGGTGTGCAAACACAATAGTTTACTGTATTACATAAGCAATAAGAAAATTGCAAGTGATGTATGGGGATATGTTGTTTTCTTTTGTTATAATGGGAGGTATAATGCATAGTATTAGGAGGAATTTAGGGATGAACCTAGATTCCCAATGTCTTAACTCTTTATTTTATAATTTTTATTATGCATTTCCCTAAGTTTAGTGCGTGTGGTGGGCCCATTTTCCCATTAAAAAATTATGTTATCTATAATCTATGTGCACTTTTCTATGCTTCCATTCATCCCAAATGATTCTATACAGTAGCACCAATTGAGAAATAAAATAATTTATTTCTCAAACTTTTGTGAGATTGCATTTTAGGACCAACCCATTACATATATTTGCACATCTTTGCAAAAACTAGGGTTGGAACTTGGGGACTGTAACGGTCAAATAAACCCTTCTTTTGCTTTTCAAAACCCATGCCAACATTCACAGCTACACTCTAGGCTTCAATAATTTTGTACCCATCAAAATGGATATTGAAAATTCAAATCCTAAGTTAAGTTTCTTATATCTTCCATTTATGCAATATACTGTATGAAACAATATTTCTCGAACTCGATCCTAAATGCGATAAAATAAGTTAGGGTTTTCTGTTCGTTGAAACTCTTCTTCCTTAACCAAATATTTCGAGATACAAGTATATGTTTAAAGTATGTGAGATACCACTCTTTTCAACCAAAATATAAGATAGATTATAGATAGACACTAAGAAAGTTTGGGCAAGTATATCACTTTTTGTAAGGTGCATGAAAAGGCACCCAAAGGAGGGTTTCTTTTAACCGGGGGCCAGACCCCTTTCCCATTTCACAGAAAAGATAAGCAATCAAAAGCTCCAAAGGCCTAAACAAAGCAGCTGCACCACCCACAAACACAGCCACAAATCCACAATGAATGAGTTAATCCAGTAAAAAGTGAATGTGGATGAATTACCCACCACCAAAGGCAAAAAAAAAACAAAAAAAAAAACATACCATACCATACCAAAGGCAAATAAAAAAAACCATTTTAATTTCCAAAATCTCTTAAAAGAAACATAGAGTCAAAAGTAAGTAGGAGGTACTTCAATCAACAAAGTAAACAACCAACACTTATTAGTAAGGATATGTTACACGCATGTTTAAAATTTCGCCAAATGCACGGTTATTTATCGACTTTCGGTGTCGACAAGCTTTTATGGCCGGTCTGGAAAAAAACTTGCTAACACGAAGTCTTATCACTTGTCAGCAAAATTGACAGTCATTTTGCCTACACAAACTTTCCGTGTCGACAAGCTTTTTTCAATTAATCCAAAAAAGCTTATTGATATCGGAATTAGTGAACCTATTGTTTGTTTGACGAAACGGAACCGTGCAGATAGCAAGCTGAATTAGTAATGAAAGAGTCATTTTCTATTAAAAGACCACTGGTCTTGAAGAGATGCCTTGACCCTGTTGAACACTTGAACCCAATCCACCCAAAAAATTTATAAGAGAAGGAAATCAACAAATTAAAAGGAAGCAAAAACCAGTCTCCTCTCAAGTTCAAGAGTTCTACTTCAGGGTTCTCTATGCCACCACTAGCTTTGAAAATGGCTATAGCTTGTTTGGTGGAAACAAAAGTTGCTCCATTTAAGGGTGTTTTTGTCATTTTCTTTCTTTCTTTCACAAGAAAGGAAGATACACCTCCTTTGCATTTGCTTAATTTCAATGAGATGTATATGCCAAATTGGCAAATTAAAGTGTTGTTGAGGCCTTGTTCCTGTGGGTCTTTTGTTAGTTGTTTCCCAATTTTGAATCTGAAAAAACTTTTTTTTTTTTTGACGCAAGATAAGAATTAGGTCGAGTCGGCCACAGCAGAGATCCTTCCTAGCGCATCCTTCCGGACGAGAACAAGCAGTTCTGGACATGATAAAACGGATGATCGTGAATCTGAAAACTCTTTTCTACAAATTTTCAGCTACTCAAAATCTTTACAATTAAATTTTAGCATTTGAAATTTATTGTCTTAATAGTTTTACTAGTATTTGATTTTATATTTCTTTTTTATTAAAAAAATTAACAAAGTTTGATAAATGGGAAAAAACACATATCATGCATACTGATATAAAGCAGATAATACTTATATAGCTTAAAAGTTGAAAAGGGTATTATTAATCCACTTTATATTGGGCAATCTAAATCATTTTTATGGAAAGAGGGGAAAAAAAAGTATGATGTTATCGGACCGTTTCACCTCAACTCACCTCATACAAAACATACATCATTTCTTCTAGTCCAAAGATGCATCATAATCGGTTGCCCCTTGTACTCTTCAAATTATTTTATTTTATTTTATTTTTAAAAAGGAGTAATTGTATGTAGATGTTAAAGTCCAATGTTTCATACTTTTGAAAGGAGTAATTGTATGTTGGAGTGATTGCGATCGATACCTGTTGATTATGTTTGGAGTCCCAGTTGAGGTGTCTGCTAATGATCTACAAAGTTCTCTGTGAGGTCTTTCTTTTGGCTGAGTGATTTTGGTTGAAAGAAAAATCGAGAATAATTTAGCTTAGTTGATAAGGATAGATATTTATTATCTTGAGGTTATATGTTTAAACCTCCTTTAACCTCACCTTTTTAGAATTTTTTCCTTCTTGGTTTCTTTTTACTAAAAATGATTGATTAAATAGTAAATTTAAGGTTCTTAAAAAATTCTCTGGCCCTGCCATTGTACATGTTTGATTTTGTTAAAGCTTTTAATGGTTGAAATATTAGGTGTAAAATCACATCGAAAGTTTTTTCAAAAAAAAAAAGTGAATAGTACACATTGATGATTGATGGATATTCCTCTTCTTTTTTTTAATCAATGGATTTGGGGAGATAAAAATACCATATTATTTTTATTTTAAACTTATGTATATATTAATTTTGTATTGGTCCACCCCGGCCACAGGACTAACGCGGGAGATAGTCCAACCTCTAACATAATCAAGGATAAAAGGTAAGATGGCCAGACGCAACTCGGAGGTCAAGCAATACTATATACATTTTTGTTGGATGGAAAATTGATTCAAATAATATATTTTTATTTAGTGAAATAGTCTTCTCACATATATTTTAAGGATATAACATGGGTGAATTATAGAAAAACAAATTTAAATATAGCTAAATAATTTAAATTAGAGAAATGTTTTTAAATTAAATCTCTTAACCTATACTCTTGCAACATAGATTAGAAAAACCGTTGGTGAAATACAATACAAGTTTTATCTCTACCCGTTCATCTCTCTCTCTTTTTTTTTAGCTTGAAATTTTTTTTTTCAACCAACAAACTATCATTTCAAATCCAATTTCAGTATGGAAAAAACCTGGAGAAGATAATCGGTTACAAATATGTGACCTAGCAATTAGCAAAGGATAAATACTAGGTCACAAACAAGTCTTTGTAACCTATATTTCTTCCAAGGTTTATTATAATTTGCACACGACTTCATTATTTTGAAGCTTTTATTTGGGCCTTTGAAGAATGGTATAAAAGCCCATTACTATTTCTCTTAACATTTAGCCCAGCCCACTTAGCTTAACTGAAGAAACCAGCCCACCTCTAACATAAGCCACACTATGTTGATTGCTTATTGGATTAGATTTATTATTATGGCCTTTTTGCATAATGTTTTTTTTTTTTTGACTTGCCCAGCAGGCAAGAAGTAGAACGACAAAACGATCTTGAAGCCATCAACAGATGGCTTGAAAGACCCTACACAGAGGGCCGCCAGTAAAAAACAAAAAATTTTTATCTAAAATTACAATTACAAAAAATTAGAATTAAAAATCTAGGAAAGTCTTCAGATAACACTGATTCTTGATTTGGAGCCGCTGAATCTTGATTCAGTTCTTATTGGATTGGAAAGCGATAATTGCGGATCTGGATCCCACTACTGTAACGAGCATGCTCGTTCAGCAGTATTGTTGCATGTGGTGGCTCGGAATTGAAAATTTGAGATCTGAAGTTGCACAATCAACGGTAAAGTTGCATGTGATGTCGGATCTAGACCCAAGGGTTATGAATCTGAGCATCAACAACAGGCTGCTAGTCTTGGAATAGGAGGGGATGTAGGGATAAAATTAGATTTGAGTTACTTTGATTTGGTGAGTCTAGGGGTAAAATCAAATTTGTTTTGAGGTTTGGGATTGCCTGTTGAGTATGTCTGTTGTACAAGGGGTTTGATTTAGAGATTTGGGGTTTCTAGGCGGGGAGGTTATGTGGCCTTTTTGCATAATGTATAAGATCGAAGTTAAACAAAACCGATTAATCTGAAATTTCCAAAACTTATTACACACGTGGTCCATGTATTATGTATACAACCATTGGTTTTGGTTAATGTGTGATCCGTATTACACATGTGCTACTTATTACACGTGCATCCTTGTCCCTTGCAAGCTCATCTATATTTTTTAAAAAACGTTTTTTTTTCCTTCTAACCACACATTAAAACCTACGAAAGGAAATAAATCCTAATTTCAAAGTGATTAATGTATAAAAAAATTGTAAAGAAATACTCCATTTACATTTTTGGAATAATGTACCACTCCTTAAAATATAAGACATTTTATTATTCGTCACATATTTTAAAAAATTAAAAACCATATAAAATATTTTTTTGCGGTTCAATACTTTATATTAATAAGTATTAAATCGGAAATACTCCATATGAATGAATTAATGTTCAAAAGGAATAGACGTTGCAAGTTATCAAGTTCAGCGGTGAGACCCTCTAG
Source organism: Persicaria tinctoria (assembly GCA_037127255.1). NCBI lineage: Eukaryota > Viridiplantae > Streptophyta > Magnoliopsida > Caryophyllales > Polygonaceae > Persicaria > Persicaria tinctoria. Next base: position 3,534,051 of record JBANSL010000008.1, on the reverse strand, counting down.
TCCGCTTTTATGATACGGAGTATCTTTTATAGTCCGCTTTTCTTTATTGGCTGAAAACAATTATAAAACTATCTCATTTATTAAGAAAAGTAATAAAATAATTCGGCGCATCCAATTAAGTGATACAGACTATATAATGAATCGTCATTGTGGACTAGAGGTGTAGGAATCTAGAATTGATGTAAACTTCTCCTTGAGGGTTTCATTCATTGATCAATCATATATATATATATATATATAATGTTACAATGGATTGAGCCTTTTGGCCCACTATACAATATGAAGCCTATGTAATCTATCAAACCCCCGCAGTCGAAAGTGGAGGGTCCCGTACAGTGAGACTGAACCGAAAATCAAGTAACAACTGACAAGGTAAACCCTTGGTGAATATATTAGCGTACTAATAGGAGGACGGGACATGTAGAACACGAACATGTCCAAGAGCAACCTTGTCCCGAACGAAGTGGAGATCTAGCTCAATGTGCTTCGTGCGCTGATGCTGGACTGGGTTGCTAGCCAGATAGACGGCGGAGACGTTGTCACTTGTCAGTGTAGACCAGGGTGGCCTTATGAAGAGGGCAGCGGAGCTCAAGTAGGAGATTGCGCAACCATGAGCACTCGGAGACAACGTTGACGACGCCCCTGTACTCATCCTTGTCGCTAGAGCAAGACACCACATACTATCGCTTCGCTGACCACGACACAAGAGTGTCGTTGAGGAAGACACAGTAGCCAGACGTGGAGCGACATGTGTCAGGACAACCACCCCAATCTGCATCAGTGTAAGCGACGAGGTCATGCCGAGAGGAAGGGGTGATCGTGGTGCCCAACTCGAGGGTTTCGCTGATGTACCGGATGATCCGCTTCAAGGCCTGAAAGTGCGGTTCCCTGAGCGCATGCATAAACAAGCAGATCTGCTGAACGGCGTAACTGATGTCTGACCGAGTGAACGTAAGATACTGCAACACACCGGTGAGACTCCGGTACAACATCGGATCATCAAACAGAGGGTTTTGGCTCTGATACCATGTAAGAATCTAGAATTGATGTAAAGTTCTCCTTGAGGGTTTCATTCATTGATCGATAATATATATAGGTTACAATGGATTAAGTCTTTTGACCCACTATACAATATGAAGTCTATGTAATCTATCAAGAGTACCTCAACCTCAAGTTCAGAGTCTAGTCAGGCTGAATCAGCCAAACCCATTGACACAGGTTTTAGGCAAAAATAAAAGACAGAAACCAGGCGGAAACAATTAAGTACAGTAGTTGTGTCGAATGGTAGCTAATTAATTTAGTAATTAATTGAACATGGATGTTTAAGAACGAAGGCAAGGAACAGGTCCATGTTCACTCATCCACTTCCCTATCAAGTTGGCTCTCCAACCCTAAAAAGAGTTTTTCATTAAATTAAGTGTAAGCGTCGGCAATGGCGGTTGTCATCACTCATCAATATTTTTTTACAACTCTTGTTCTTTGAGCACCCACATATGTAAATAAATTATTGTAATTTGTGGACTATATGACCAATTTTTTTTAAAGGGATTTTGTTCAAATGGACCTTTAAGCATATTTGGTTAGCTAGATAGGCCCATTAATTGTTTTTTTTAGCTTATATAGGCCCATTAATTGTTTTTTTAGCATGCTAAGCCTTCTTAAACGGTCAATGGTCAACGTTGACCGTTGACCGGTCAACCCATTTTGATGCCAACTTTTTTTTTTATGCCGACTTTTTTTTTTAGTGATGCCATATTTTACCGTTTTGATGCCAACATTTTGTGGTGACAATTTTATATAATTGATGGCATAAGAGCTTAAAACGTGGAATCAAAATATTGATGACATTTTTTGTGGTGACAATTTTACCGTTTTGATGCCAACATTTTGTGGTCACCTTATTGTCACTTTTCTAATGAAATGATTGGATGACTTTTTTTTAATGCCACTTTTTTAAAACATTGATGACATTTTTTGTGATGTCATATTTTACCGTTTTGATGCCAAAATTTTATTACATTTTATTTTCACTCTGATGCCACTTTTCTAATTAAATTATTGGATGACACTTTTTTTTAAACTTTGATGACATTTTTTGTTTACTCTAATGTCACGTTGACCATTGATGCCATTTTGAAAAAATTGTATCACATTAAAGAAAAAAATGTCATCAAAAATACTACTTTGAAAAAATATCATCAAAAATATGGCATCACGGTAAAAAAAATATTATCAAAAAATTGACATAAAAAAGTGGCATCAAAGTGAAAATAAAATACAGTAAAATTTTGGCATCAAAACGGTAAAATATGGCATCACTAAAAAAAAAAGTCGGCATCAAAAAAAAAAAAAGTTGGCATCAAAATGGGTTGGTCAACGTTGACCGATCAACGGTCAACCGTTGACCAGTCAATGGTCAAACGGTTGACCATTGACCAACCCATCCTATTGGGAAAGGGTCTAGGGCAAAACTAATTAAATTGATTTAGGGGCTAGGTGCCTAATTGAATATTAAAAAAAGACCCTCTATCAAAATCACCATTTTTTTTATATAAAAAAGTACAAATATTAGCATATAAGTAAGCATATACCATTACCCCTGACTTCTTTAAGTACTTTTTGGGGGGAGGGGGTTTAACAAATTTCGGGCCCGTGATCTAGACGACAAGAATTGCGCGTCAGGTAAACCGGTTTGAGTGAACATATACCAGCGCGTCCACCCCTCCTTTGTGTATGAGTATGTGCATAATTTGTTCAATAATACTCCGTATTAATTAAAGAAGGTGAGCAATAAAAGAAGGGGTAGCTAAAAGATTGAAAAACAAGCTAGCTAATATGTCTAATGTCTCCAACAAATACCAATGTGACAATTCAACAAAGGAGAAGAGAAATGATATATATGTCCTTGTAACAGCTAGCTAGGGAGTTAGTTTTACTATAAAGATCAAGTTGTCTTGACACCTGCTTAAACAGTTGCCGCCTCAGCCCACAAGATTGGCCACCGATCGTCGATCGACAACTCTTCCAAACCATATTCACCCCGAAAAATCGGTTCAAAACAACACCGTACCCACACTGGTCTCGTCTTCACCAAAGATGCGTGACATCAACATTAACATTGACAAAGACTTGCGGTGGAGGAGTTTATGTACCATCTGCTGAAACAGACTTCGACGTCAATCCCTCAAAAGTGTGGCCATGTATGTAATGATGTACATGCACACTTGTGAGGAACAAGGGCCGGACCTGAGGCGAGACCCAACAGGCTCAATTTATATAAAGTGCCCATAAATTTAGTTTTTGTTATATTACTGATAGATAATCCCTGATATTATATGAAATTATAGTAGCCCAGTTGGTTAAGGAAGCAGGTAAGGTTCTTTTGACCACGAAGTCGAAGTCTAGGGATCGAAACTCTCTTTGTTTTATTTTTCTGCGTTTTTTTTTCAACTTTCCCCCTTCCTTTGTTTTATTTTTCTGCCTTTAATTTTTTCAACTTTCCCTCTTCTTTTGTTTTATTTTTCTGCGTTTGATTTTTTTATAAAAGAATTTCGTCCCAGTAATTTGCGTTTAATTTTTTATTTAACTTTTCCCCCAATAATTTTAACTTTTGTTGATTTTTTTAAATTTAAATTCCTGTGTTTTTTTTTTAAATTTCGCCCCGGTAATTTGCGTTTGTTTAATTTAAATTCATGTGTTTTTTTTTTTGCGTTTGATTTTTTTTTATTTGACAACCCCAAATTGGTTAGACGAGGCCTAGTTGATTTTTTTTTAATTTTAACTTTCATTTAAATGGTTATTGATATTAGAAAACTATTTCAAAAATCATTTATTCTATCATAGCTTATGTATATACATACTATATAGTAGTGAGGGTCCAATTTCAAATTTCACCTCAGGCCATCGAAAACCCAGGTCCAACCCTGTTGAGGGAATAATGCTAAAGTCGCACAAACCTAAACACTAAGACCTTGTTTATTTGAATTAGAGTAGGGAAACAAAGGAAATAAATCAAATATTATGCGTAAAATGTATACGATTATCATTTTTTTTATAAGTCTAGAGTATAGTATCAGAGAGATAAGTAATCAAATGAGTTACCCCTACCTAAAAACAAACGATGATAAATAGTTACTCTCCAATAGTATGATACAGTAGTAAATGCAACGTGTGTGATTACGAAATGTCCTCAAATGTATGAGAAAGTAAACAATCAAGTCAGCAATTTGCATCCAACCTTCAAAGTTTGACCAATTTCTTCACCCTAAAAAAGGTTTAAAAAAAACTGTACTACGAAGATTCGACTGTCTTATCATTCGCCTTTACACAATCATTCATCTCCCTCCCTATCCCCACAATCCCATCTACATTCATTTCTTACTTAACGTCACAAAATATATACTTAATTAATTCATTTTTTCCTCTTTAAAGCCGAAATCGTCACAAAAAAGTATTAATTAATTTTTTTTTTTAACGTCACAAAACATATACTCCCTCCGTTCCATAATACATGGTCTTTTAGTTTTCAGCACGTTTTTTAAGGAGCGGAAAACTCTATAAAATATTATTTTTTTAATTAATTTTTTTATATAATTTGATACTTATTAGTAACAAGTATCAAATTATATTAAAAAATTAATTAAAAAAATAATAATTTATAGAGCTTTTCGCTCCTTAAAAAACGTGCTGAAAAGTAAAAGGACATGTATTGTGGAACGGAGGTAGTACTCAATTAATTCATTCCTTCCTCTTTAAAGCTGAAAACGTCACTAAAAGAGTATTAATTAAATAATTTATTTTTTTAATGCGTGTCCATTATAAATTTAAAATTTTAAAAATTGAAAAAATGGGAAATTATAGAGATTAGTGTATTGAAAAATTTATTCTTTTTTAGATTGTGTGATGTGCATACTTGGAAAATTCCTAAACAATTACAGAAAATTACAAAAAATGACCTCTTCATAGTTGTCGTACTGTATTTACCCCAATTTATGGCCCCTTTCCATTTCTCACCTTTTATATTTACCAAAATACCCCTCTCCTTCATTCTTATATAAACCCCAAACCCTCAATTTCTGATTTCATCGGAGTATTTGATTTGATATTTCACCGACCAGAGGACCTTTTTCCGAGCTTACCGACAACAACAATGGCGTCCATTTCTATGTCTAAGTTCCTCTGCAAATCCCCAAACCCCTCACTCTCGCGCCCCCGATCCTCCCTGAGTATTAGCCGCACATTCCACATTCCGACCCCGGCTCCCCAGACCCGTAGCCTCCGGATCCGGGTCTCGTCGGAGCTGATCCAGCCCGACGGCGGGAAGTTGGTGGATCTTGTAGTTGAAGAGCCGCTCAGGAGGTCCAAAAAGAACGAAGCTTTCGGCCTTCCGAGAGTGAGCCTCTCCCGGATCGATCTACAGTGGCTCCATGTCCTCAGCGAAGGTTGGGCTAGCCCACTCCAAGGGTTCATGAGGGAGAACGAGTTCCTCCAAACGCTTCACTTCAATTCGCTCCGTCTCGCCGACGGCTCCGTCGTCAACATGTCCGTGCCGATCGTCCTCGCTATCGACGACACCGACAAGTTCCGTATCGGCGATTCCCGCAGCGTCGCTCTCTTCGATTCGTACGGCAACACCCCCGTCGCCATCCTCAGAGAGTGAGTGCCCTCACTGTTCACTTTATGAATGTCGTAATCCAATGATCTGATTGATTGATTCTCTTAATTTCTGTGAGCTTAAAAATGATAGCTTTCAGTCTCCTGTCCCTTTAGATGTTTGATTTTAGTTCGAGCTAGGGTTTGATGATGAAAAATGACCAATTGAGCTTTTAAGCAAGTTACAAATTCTCCAATGATCTGACCTTAATTTGGATAAACACCAGATTATACTGATCAATACCGATTGCTGTCATAGAAATTGCTTTAGTTACCTGCTAGATTACTGTGCTTACTTTAACTTTGTGGCCGATTCAGCATTGAGATTTACAAGCATAACAAAGAAGAGAGGATTGCAAGAACATGGGGGACGACTGCCCGCGGTCTGCCTTATGCCGAGCAAGCTATAACCAAGGCGGGGAATTGGTTGATCGGAGGCGATTTGGAGGTCTTGGAGCCTATCAAGTACAATGATGGACTTGACCATTTCCGGTTATCGCCTGCTGAGCTCCGCAATGAGTTTGCCAAGCGTGATGCAGATGCTGTATTTGCCTTCCAGCTTAGGAACCCTGTGCATAATGGTCATGCTTTGCTGATGACTGATACGCGTCGTAGGCTTCTTGAGATGGGGTACAAGAATCCTGTGCTTCTGTTGCACCCGTTGGGAGGGTACACGAAAGCTGATGATGTCCCTCTTGATTGGCGGATGAAGCAGCACCAGAAGGTATTTTTCTGCTAAACCTTTTTGGTTGCTATGTGTTGCTGTTTAATGCCAATCTTAAGTTCTTAACTGCAAGAACAGAACTATGTGAATCAATTTGATTGATATGATTTCCTTATGTGATGCTTGACAGTATTGATTAATGACGCAGGTGCTTGAAGATGGAGTTTTGGACCCTGAAACCACTGTGGTCTCCATCTTTCCTTCACCGATGCACTATGCTGGTCCAACTGAGGTGCAGTGGCACGCAAAGGCTCGTATCAATGCTGGAGCCAACTTTTACATTGTAGGTAGGGACCCGGCTGGTATGGGCCACCCGGCTGAGAAGAGAGACCTCTATGACGCTGACCATGGGAAGAAAGTGCTCAGCATGGCTCCTGGCTTGGAGAGGCTTAACATCCTGCCATTCAAGGTTGCGGCTTATGATAAGACGCAGAGTAAAATGGCGTTCTTTGATCCATCAAGGCCTGAAGATTTCCTCTTCATATCAGGCACTAAGGTATCTTTAACTTCATTTCATAACTTACGAAACTAAACTGTGAAATGCCATTTACTGACATGCTTTATTAATGGCGTAGATGCGAACTCTTGCAAAGAACCGAGAGAACCCACCTGACGGGTTCATGTGCCCTGGAGGATGGAAGGTCTTGGTGGAATACTACGACAGCATCGCAGTCAGGGAGAACGGGAAGGTTCCTATGGCTGTCGCCGCATAGACAGTTGCTTAGAGGGTTTCCTGCGCAAAATACAATTCGTCGAGCTTTCAAGTGTGGACTTGTAAGAGTGGAAGAGAGACTGATGATAGATGCCCAGATTCTCCATTGTGTGAGATCCTCTGGTGGACTAGTCTGTCAATGCTGTGTGAAAAGTTGAAAGACTGTCTGGAGTGGCCTTGTTTGTAAAAGGGCTTGTCTGATGATCTTCCCTTAGACATGGATCTGTCATTTGTGTTGTGTGTGAGCTTTGGGTCATGTTTTTATGTATAGAGGGGATGAGAGGCACTCTTGATTGACACTGTCAAGTGTCAATGCCAAGAAAAAAATGGTATGTTGGAGAGTCTAGGGTGGATTGTGGATTGGTTTTATCACCTTTATGAATAAACACATTACCACTTGTGGGAATCAAATTAAGTGTTACACTACGTAGATTAGAAATAGTGTTACATTAGACACCAATGCACACAAAGGCACTAGGCAACAACTCTTCAGTTAGCGGACACAAAGACATTAGACACCTCGGCGAGATACTAGACAACTCAGTGCAAGAATCACCAGTTTTGTATTAGAGGAAGCGAAAACAGATTAGGTGACAATAGGTTGGCGTTTCATGAGTATATAGAGACTTATACAACCCTAAACAGACAATTGACTAAAAGCCCAAAACAGATAAACGATGGACCCGTTTACAATACTCAATGCGTTACCGGTCAACAATGATTCAAGACACATTAACAACCTCGACCCCTTGGCGACCTCAGTACAAATAAGTAAGCTACTTCAAGATACATTTTTCATCACATCTTGAACAAATTGGTGAAGCGATTTGTTAGAAGACCCACCAACATCCAAAGCCTTCCTAGCCAATTGACTCATCTCCTTAACCTTTTTCCTCACCGCCGCACCTTCCTCCTCCTCCATGACCCTCCTTATCGCCCCCTCCACCACCGCCGCCGTCACCACCACATTCCCCTTACCCCCAACCACATCATACTTGTAATCCATCGTCATCTCAACCGCAATCCCTAACTCCCTCACCATCAAGAACGCATTCAGTTGTTGCTCTGCGTACATCGGCCAAGTCACCACCGGCACCCCGAACCACATGCTCTCCAACAATGAGTTCCACCCGCAATGCGACACGAAAGCTCCCACCGCTGGGTGGGCCAGCACCTCTGCTTGCGGTGCCCACCCTATCATCTTCCCCAGGTTCGCTGTCCTCTCTTGAAACCCCATCGGAAGAACCTCGTGAAAGTCTTCATAGTCCCTCGGCAGCCGTTCTCCCATGCTGTGCCTGCGTAGAGACCACAGGAACCTGTGGCCGCTACCTTCAATCCCTTCACAAATTTGGTCTACCTAATAATTGACGAATAAATATGTTAGTTTTTTTTATTTGACACGTTAGATCATCTTAAATATAGGGTTTTTACCTAAGCCGAATAGTTCGAACTCGACTAAATATAGGGATGTTATATGAGCTGAACAACTCGAGCTTGGTTCGAACTCGTTCACTTACCTAAACAAGCCGAGCATGAACATGATTTTAAGCTCGGTTGAAAGCTCGGCTCGTTCGATTTAGACTCAAATAGCTCGAATTTTATGATACTTCTAAAATTCACTTTAAGTTAATATATTATGATCAAGTAAAATTACTTATAGCTCGAAAAAAACTCTGCTCAAGCTCGTTCATTTACTAAAACAAGTCAAGCTTGAACAAAAAATAAAGCTTATTTAAAAAATGAGTTCAGCTCAACTCAAACTCGTTTAACAAATAAATCAAACTTAAACATGTCAAACTCAGCTCGAATAACACCCCTACTTAAATATATTTTAAGTAATTTTTCGTCAGATTGCCTAAACATAACGAAAAAACATAAATAAACTCTAAAACAAGACGACTAGGTAGAAGTAATTGTAATAAGGTACTGTAATAAATAAAATTGTTATTGTTCACCTGCTCTTTAGCAAAGCTTCCATAGCTTCCGAAGCAGAGAAACACGACGGAGGCCGGCGGATGGGAGTCCAACCAACATAATATCGGATTGTCGCTGCCGGCGATCCGGCGGCCAAGATGAAGCATGGGGCCGACGGAGTAGACGGGAGGAATGCATTCGATTCCGGATAACGAGGCGAGAAGATCGGACTCCAGCTCCGAGAACGTATTTACCAGAATACCCTTGGCCCTCCGGTACCGGCTGGCGTGGAGCAAGAATTGGCCGGAAATGTCCTTATCCAGAAAGATTGAAGGCCACACCTTAAGGGGAACAGCGTTTCGAAATCCCGGCACCGCCACCGGAGCCGATTCCGGCGGGGAGTAGCCGAAGGCGGAGGGCGCGTCCACCTCACGCGTCTCGAGCTCGAGCATCATAGAGAGCAGGTTGGCGCCGGAGGTGAAGAGCACGTAAGAGGGAACGCCGAGGTCCTCCGCCAGGTCGAAGAACTGCGTGAAGACCATATCGGCGAGGATCCCGACAGTCACGCGCCGGCGCATCTCGAGCACGCGCTTGACGACGGGCTGGTAGAGGCGCGCTAGGAGGCTAAAGAGGACTAAGGGGCGTTTGGAGCTCCAATCGTCGGTTTGTGAGGAGGATTCGTCGGGAAGAGGAAGCTCGACGAAGGTGATTCGGTCGGTTGGGTCGTCGACGGGAGATGATCGGAGGTAGGCGTCGAGGTTTTTGTCGGGTACGGGAAGCTTTGGGATGAGGATGGGTACGGAGATTCGAGGGTGTTGAGCAATGAGGTTCTTGGCGAGCTCGACCTGTGCCACTATGTGGCTGATCGACGGCATCGCTATAAAGACGAGCTCCGCCGTGTCTTCCATGTTTTCCGGCGGGGTGATTGGTGCAGGTTGAAGAAATGTGGCTGTTTTTGGATGCAGTTAGTTGACCCGTGGTCAAGTCCTTTTAGCACTTTGTCGTATTTATGCTCCATATGTAATGGGTAAAATAAGTAACGATAACAGGTCCTGATTCGATCATTGCATCCGCTTCTATGTTGACCTTGTTCCTTATCCATAAAGTCGAATACTCGAACTAGTCAGCGTAAGGCAGTTTACTTGATACGTGATACTTGTCGGCTGAGTCATGTACGTCTTCTTTATTGAAGTGGTGTCACGTTTTTATTGACGTGCAGATTAACACTGAAAATTGAAGGTACCACGTCTATATTGACGTCACGTGGTGCCATAAATCTTAATTTACAGTATATTTAGTTTCCCCGATGACTTGGAGTAAGGAGGTTGGAATTTGATTCTGATTCATACCTCAGCTCTTTCTTAACATCACATATTTTTACCATTAAAAATGGTTGGTTATTCTCGTTATCAAAGAGATTAACAAGGTGATATTTTTATTTAATCATCACAAAAATATACCTGTCAAAACATATCATTATATCTCTCTACATTTTTTTAAGAAAAATTAACAAACATATTCTTTTGTTCCAATATACATGGATTTTTAGCAATTTACCCATGTTTTAATAAAATATTTTACTTTTCAAAAACCAACATAATTCCACTAACTTTTTCATAAATTTTATTATTTTTAATACCTACTATATATTTTAACGAATCAAAATCTTTTAAAAACTTGACAACACATAAATCAATAAAAATCATTACAATTTTCTATATAGAAAAACTAAAAGACCATTTATTTTGAAACAAAAATTATAATCTAAAAACTCGTCTATTTTGAAATAGATAAAATACTAATTTACTCTCATTTATTAGTATGTTTGTTAATAAATGAGGGTAAATAAGGAAATATACTAATGTGAATTTAGTACATATACTACCTTTTAACAAGTATACTACTTTGCCCTCATTTTTAAGAAAATTAACAAATGTACTAACGTGAATTTAAAATAAAATATTTTTAAAATTGTGTTAATAAATTAAATTAAGTTTAATAACGAAATTATAAATTTCGCCAAATAAAGGGTGATTGATTGATATAATTTACATAGGGTCTTATTTTAAATTCACGTTATTTTAAGCTCATTATGTACCAACACGTACAAAGTGTTTATATTTATAATTGTATTATAAACATAATCAAACCACTGGTAGGAACATTTAAACTAAATTTTGATGGATCCACACTTAATAACAAGGACAGCTCAATCGACTACATTATTCAGGACTCGGAAGGAAAAACGATCCATATTGAATATGACAAAATTGAGAACCAAACACTACTAAAAGCAGAAGCACTGGCTCTAAGACATGAGGTACAACAAGCCCGAACTTTTGGAATAAACAAACTACAAATTGAAGGGGACTCACTTATAATCATTAATCACTTAAGAGTTAAGACTAAAATCTGCATGTCCATGGGAAATTGAATTAATCATGTCCGATATCAAAACATTGGTGTCGAGTGTGAGAGAAGTCTCATTCTCTCATGTGCCCGCATTGGCAACAGAGTGACTAATAAGGTTGTAAACTTTTGTCCATCTGCTAGGGGCATCGACGTACATTTACTATGATACATGCCTTCAAGGCCTCATCCGCAAAGATGCTCTCGGGTAGGATCTTTCCACCCGAACTTTTACCTGTTAAAAAAAAACATATTCAAACACACCTTAGTATATACAAAATACATTTAAAAATTTTAAGATAAGATTTTCTAAATGTGATGTTTAACTTGTGCCCTAAAGTTATAAAAAGAAATATTTTAATATTATCAAGGATGGTTAATTTTATCTATTTATCTAATCTTCTATTACTAACTATTAAAACAAAAGCCTTACCGATGAGATGGCGCCCTCTTCTTAATTCTAGGCTTTTTAACCAATCATCTTAGCCTAAATTACAATTTTAGTAGTTTAAAAAAAAACAATCTATCTATTACTAACTATTAAAACAAAAGCCTTACTGATGATATGACATCCTCTCCTTAATCCTAGGCTTTTTAACCAATCACCTTAGCCTAAATTACAATTTTAGCAGTTTTAAAAAAAATAATGGGATTAATTCAAAACATAAAATTAATAATAAGGAAACCTAAAATTAGTATTAGTAATCTGTATCTATATATATCTATATATACTACTTTAATTGCTTTTTCAACCAATGGGTTTAATTCAAAATATTTAATTATCTAAACTTTTACTATTATTTTTTACTATTAATTTAATATATTACTAAGCTTTTATTTATAAAAAAATCAGGACATTGCGCTGAGATATAATATCATTTCCTTTTTTTATGATAATTAACATATGATTTTGGTAAGTCAACTATCGCCTATAATAGCTTAATTGATTTGATAATTATTACAATTATAATTCATATTCATATTCTTTTTAGGATAACATGTACACAGTTCCCATATTACTTATGTATATAAATATCGACTTTGATATCCAATATCTAATGTAATATATACTTTTGATTTCTTTTTCACTCATCTACCCATTTTTTAATGCACGAAAATTCAAATGTGTTATGTCCCGACTCGGATTAAGCCATGGACATTTGAGATTGAAAGGTTAGGGAAGAGATTAAGGAAGGAAAGATGAAGGTTTAGGGAAGAAAGGAGTTTAGGGTTAGAGAGAGTAAATGGAGAGAGAGTAAGGGTTTAAGAGAAAGAGTAGTTGGATTTGATTATTGGTTGGATGATCTCCCTAATAAAGCAATAGGGTATTTATATACTAATACCCATACACCAATTCTAATCTCTACTCATAATATCTATATACATGAAAAAATGGTTAGTTTAATTTATAATGTATATCCACTTATGGAATATTTCAATATGATTATATCTTTATGATTATTCTTAATTATCTTATTGCCTTTTACTTTTTTCTTCTGAAAATCTAATTGGTTAATTTAATTTTGAATGCATATCTATTTATGAAATATTTTTATTTGATTCTATCTACAAGATCTACAAGATTTTTCTTAATTATCTTTTTGCCTTTTACTTTTTCCCAACTATCTTATAAATAATACACTCAGTACTGAATATTTGTCGGTCATCCCAACCGTTTTCTACTATCCTCATTTGCTAGGTTGAAATGACAAAAGTAGTTGTCTTAGCTGAGCAGTTTGTAGGTGTTTACAAAATCATCACAACCGTTTAGATACTACGTACTATACACTTTACTTTATTATTTTCTAACCGCTAATATGTGTATTTTTGTCTGCAAAATTTTGGTATTATTTAATATACTAGTGCAAGGTCCGTTCCATGTACGGGAACATGTTAATACACTATTTTAGAATTATAACTATTTATAAATAATTTTAAAAAAAAATTATTCTTCATTCATTACTTTTTAAAAGTCCTTTTTTATTGATTAAAATTTATAATAAATTAAACCAAAATTTTTCTATACAATGCATACCTTAATCTTTTAAATTTTTAATTAGTATTTTTTGCAATGCATTTTTTATTTGATTAAAATAGATTAATTAATTTTTTCATCAGTTTGTTCCTTAAATCTATATAAACTCTTAATTTAGAAGAGTTAAAAATGACGTGTCAACATTAGAGTGATTTTAGTCATTTTAACCAATCATAATTTTTCATTTTCTCTTTAATTTTCCTTTAATTCTCCTTTTATATCTTTTTAGTTTAATCTATATCTATCTATATAAACACTTAAAACATAAGAGTTTGCGTCCGCGTGTTACATCAACTTTAATTCTCTCATTTTTAACTAAGCCTTTTTTTCTTCCCCCCCCCCCCCCCCTCATTTTTTTAAAATAAAATTTCCAATTGATTCCCATCTTTAAAATAATCAATAAGTTTAATTCAAAATATTAAATTAATATAAACCTATGTCCATTTGCAAATCTTTGATACTATCACATTGTAGCCCATCTTGATTGAGCTTATTATATCTTACTCTTATGAGTTTGTTTTTATAAGTTTAATTCAAAATATTTAAATAATATTTTATTAAATGGTATAATATCAATTTATTTTTTAAAAATCGCGCCATGGCGCGGGAACTATACTAGTTTATTTTAATCCAATTTAATTTTTTATCAAGTACAAATTTTTATTAATATTTTTTTTGTAAGTACAGTTCTGAAATAGTTTTTTAAGTATATTTTGTCTGCAATGTTCCATAATTTTTTTTTTTGCAAGTACAATTTTGCCATCAATAGTTCATATCTCATAGCCAATATATACTAAATTTTTTTATTATCCTAATACAATTCCCAATTATTTTTATTAATCGACTATTTTTATATAAAAATATATAAAAAATCCATATATAGGAATGTTCGGGATGAGTTGGAGCAATAAGGGGTGAGTTTCATATATTATTTATCATGTAGTATTATACAAATATATCTATTTTTTTCAATAAATTAAATAACTTTGCCTTATTTTAGATGTGATACTGTATTAAATTATATTTGTATAATTCTACCTCTCTCTCTATATATACATTGCAAGAAGAATTTGTATAAAGTTGGTTAATACACCTTGAATCTTTCCACCTGAAAAAAAAAAGAGAGGAGAAAACATCAAGTTAAAATGTAAAGTTGATTATTTTATATTTCGATAGGCCAAATAATGTTTGCAAAGGTTGTTATTTTATAATCCTAATATGCATTTGAACCATTCTAAAATGAATATGAAATTGAACAACTTAAACAAATTTGATGGCATGGTATCTTAAAGTTCAAAATGCAACCAAAACAACATAATAACATTAATTAGATTAATCCATATATAATACGACAACAAATCCAATTATATATAGATTATATATATTTATATATAAACGTAATACCCCAATAACAACGGTAATGATAACCATATGCATAATCTGATATCTGTATATATTGAGAGTTTGAAGCTTTATACCTTATATATACACACACAAACACGCAAAGCGACAAATAAATAAATTTAAACATCTTACTTCGATTAGGCCAATTTTCCTCTGAAAGAATATCCTTTTAATTTTGATTGATGTAAATAAGTTAAAACTTTGATCGTAAGATACTTACTTGTAAGGATTGCAAGGTCAGTTAAATCTGCAAATTCCGCTCGCCCATAAAAAAAAATATGAATTCCCATAATGATCACATTACCTGTGACATTGTCTACGCCCATTATAGGAAATAAGACAACATACAAATAATCTAAATGTCAATATGGCTTGCTCCAAATAATTGAAAGACGTTATATACATCACAGAATGAAAAAAAAAATGATATTGTGGTGTATAAAAGTAGAATTAAACTAATTAGAATCTATATAATAGCATGGCAACAAATCAAAAGAAACATGCATATATCAAACATACAAAAAAATAGAATTTGAGTCACATAGAAATTTAAAGAATTTCAACTACGTACTTGTAATGAGTTGTTAATTCAATGGAGGGTCATAATCAATACCTCTTGTATATATAAGAATATATAATGCAATTATCAAATATTTCAATTAAGGAAAGAAAAGAAGAAAAAAGACAACTAATAGGTAATTACATTTCCATATATAAATATATAAGATATATCTACATTATTTAAATTATACTAAGATATTGATAAATGATAGTCGATATAGTCCATAAATATATAAGATACACATAAATCAATTTTTTTCGGGGGTGGGAAATTTTATATATAGACTTGGCTTACATAATATTTCATATTTTTTTTTATAGGATTGCATCTATCCAATCAATTATATTTATACGGAGTATGTGATAAGATAGAACTATTAGTTTAATTTAATGTAAGTTGAAACTACGTACCTAATTATTTAATTAGAAAATTTAGATTTTTTCCTTATAAAATATTTACTCTTTTATAAGATATTCCATCTATCTAATTATATAGAGTTTACTGAGATATCTATATACGGATGGATTGTGACTACATATATGGCTATATAATATTTTAATTATTTATTTTTGCCTCAAAAAATAATATAGATGGATATAAAATAACAATTATTAAATGATTGATTTTGATATAAATAATTCTTTTCACCAAAAATAATCTAAATATAAATAAAATAGCACCTATCAAATATTAAATATTTATCTATTAATATTTTTGGTAAGTATGACTATAAAAATTAGTTTTATTAATTATTTTTATTACTACTACTACGTTTAATTATATTGATATAGTTTTTTCCTTATATAATATTTACTCTTTTATAAGATATTCCATCTATCCAATTATGTGTGTTAATGGTAAAATAAAATAATTATTTTTATTAGATTTCCTTTTTGACGGGAGAAAGCTTTGCGAAACGCACTCACGCGCCGCCACGTAGGCAGATTCACTCACGCGCCGCCACGCAGACTTCAATGCATCGGTTTTAGTATATGTATATAGATAGATAGATTCACAACTGTACTGTTAAATTGCGCGCCGTTGGTGTGGGTATAGGACTAGTTATTTATTAAGCAACTCTATTTAATTTTTTTGGGTGTACTCTTAACTAATACGGAGTAATACGTTATGTAACCATTTCGGAATGACTCACTTGAAAAGACTTGCGGTCCCCAGTTCGAACCCCGAAAATAACCGCTCTTTGTTTACAAATTCAAGGAGTAATACGTTATGTTTGTTTAATTATTTACTTTCCAATCAAACAAATACTCCTGCTTATGTTTTTCCCCTTCAAATTCTTCCTCTTGATTACGAGTTGCCAAACAGTACACAGAAGTTTAGTAGGGAAAGGGCGATGGAAACGAGGGATTCGGTTTGATGCAAATTCGATTTCTCAGTTTCTGTCGAGTTTTCCGGATTCTAAACCACGGTGTGAAGGTTGAGGATTTTGATTTTCGATTTACCTTTTCGTGCTGAATGAGTGAGAAAGCCAGCAAGGATTTGGGGATATTACTCCTGAAGATGGATACAAGGTCAATTTCGCTCTGTTTAATCCTATTGTTTTCAAATTGATGTAAATTGAGAGCTTCGGTTCTCTCTGATTGTGACATATCATATTTGTCTTCTTCTTCGTCTTGTTTTGAATTCTCGTCGATTGTGTTTATGAAATTGAATTACTGCTCTTCAGGTCGTAGAAATCTAGACATCTTCAATTCATTCTGCATTGTTGATGACATTTTGCGTCTAATCAGTAATCACTAGGGTTTTAGTTCAGGCGAATCCAGTTCTGATTGAGGAATTAGTAGAGAATATGATCAGCTGGTTATTGATTGCTAAAATCCACATCGAAGCTTAGTCATAGGATGGTAGGCTGAACTGAAATCAATCCATCTCATTGCATTTGCATCTTGTGTTTTTTTCTCTATGGGTGAAGTTTGAAGCATTGAGAAACTGCTAAGTTCACCGGTCTTGACAGAGAGTATTTAGCTTTTGATAAGTGGAAACTGCAGAGACTTTCTACTAAATCAGTGCTCGTAATGGATCTCTTAGCTTTGTCATATAGTTTAAATTAACAGTGGATTTTAACTGTCTTCTTATTCTGCAGTCTATGGTATCTTGAATCCTTGATCTACAGCAAAACTAGTTCAGATGCATTACTAATAAAAGTGAAACTACTGTCGTTGTAATATCGCGATGGGAAGATTTTTGTTTTCCGCTTCATGTCTTATCGGCAAACTTTTGATCAAACAAAATAGAAGTGTTGAATATGAAACAATGTGTATTTCATTATTGCAAATAATAGATATTAAGTACAAAAAATTAAGTCAGAACAAGTATAGCTAATAAAATGAAAGAATATCAGGAAGCCAGACATAGCATGTACAAAAGAATTGATATTTTCACCACTTGATATAGCTAAAGATTGGTTTCTCTGGAACAGGGATGAACTTGACGAGCCACCCGATGGGCCAGGCCATAGCTGCCATTCCTATACAAGCAGCCCACTGCCCCCAGTTCAGCCTTTCTGTGTTGGCAAACTTCTTCAGGAACTCCACCATCACCACCTGAAGCACAATTGTTATGCTGATTATCGCCAAGAACAGCTTGTTCTTATGTATGCCCTCAAAGACATTCTTCTTCTCCAGTTTCCTTGCGTTGAACTCGTTAAATACCTGGCAGAGTACGAAAGTGTTGAATAGGAGGGTGTCCTTGACCTTACTGTCGACATTGAAGATCGATTCGCCCTTGAACTGCAAGGTTAGGAGGATGGTTATCTGGTATACAGCCTGGGCTGTAAGATTCCTCCACATAATATTGGTGATGAGTGGCTCGGTCCTACCCACTGGTGACTTTTCCATAAGCTCCCTCGTTGGCTTCTCTGTTGCAAGAGCTAGAGCTCCCAGCGTGTCCATGATCAGGTTCACCCACAACAACTGGACTGCTGTCAGTGGGACTTCACCCGCCGAAACAGCGGCAATGAAGTTGATTGTTAGAGCAGCGACATTGACCGTGAGTTGGAACTGAATGAACTTCTGGATGTTGTTGTAGACACACCTTCCCCATCCCAAAACCGTTGCCACTGATGCAAAGTTATCATCCAAGATAACGATGTCTGAGCTCTCCTTGGCGACCTCAGTTCCCTGGATCCCCATGGACAGCCCTATGTCGGCTTCCTTCAGTGCTGGAGCATCATTCGTACCATCACCAGTGACTGCCACAACGTGGCCCTTTTTCTTCAGGCATTCCACCATTAGGAGCTTGTCAAAGGGAGAGGATCTGGCCATGACACAAATCTTATCAACCTTCTCCATACGTTCTGCTTCGGTGTAGTTTCTGAACTCTGGTCCTTCAACAACTGCCCCACTTAGGTCTTGACCTGGACGAAGTATCCCACATTCGGTGGCTATGGCCTTTGCTGTAAACACATTGTCTCCGGTGATCATCTTGATGTTGACACCGGCGTTCTGGCAGTCTTGAACGGCTTTCTTCACTCCAGGTCGGCATGGATCCTTCAAACCCACCAATCCCAACAGGGTCAATCCCTCCTCTTGAATTACATACTTGTGAGTGTCTCCATCTCTGATCTCCTCTTCCCGAACTTGTTTCTGTGCAAAAGCGATGCAGCGGAGGCTGCTGGCTGCCATGCTACGAATGATCTGCTCAAAGTTCATCCTCGCATTGTCGTCCATGACCTTCATCTCTCCAGAGGCCTCGTAGTAGCTGGAGCACATTGCAAGAATCATCTCGGCAGCACCCTTCCATTGCACACGGATTGAACCATCTGCATTGCTCCTCATCATGACACCGCTTCTCTTCTTCTTCGAATTGAATGCCTCGACATGAACTACTTCACAGCTCGGCTTCAGTTGATCCATGTCCATGTTGAGATCCAACACAGCCCACGAAAGAATAGCTTTCTCTGTTGGACTACCAGAGAACTCGTAACCAGATCCCTCCGCGAGCTTGTATACGCCTCCCGTTGTGTTCAGTGCAACACCTTGATGTATCAGTTCAAGGACTTTCTTCTCAATGGAGGAGCTCGGATTCATGGGTTCTTGCCCCAGCCAGAACTTGGTGACCTTCATTTCGTTCATCGTCAGTGTGCCTGTCTTGTCTGTGCAGATGGTGGTGGCAGATCCCATTGTCTCGCAAGCCGAAAGCTTGCGAACCATAGCGTTATCTCCCATCATCCTCTTCATGGAGTATGCAAGAGTGAGTGTCACAGCCAGTGGCAGTCCCTCCGGAATTGCGACGACAACAATTGTCACAGCAGCTGACACGATCTTTATCATCGCGTTTATAACATCATCCAGCTTCGTGGACCCTGCGGTGAACTCGCGTTTGCCATTCTCATCCGTAGTGTGCCCCGTGAAGTACCGAATCAATAGCACAACGAGGACTACAAGGGCAACGGCAAGACCGAATTTACCTATGGCTGAAGTAAGCTTGTTGAGCCTTGCTTGTAATGGCGTCTCCTCATTGCTGTCACGAGCCACCGAGCTCATCATCTCGCCCCACGAGGTGCTCATTCCAACCGACGTGACAAGCATTTGGCCATACCCATCCGCAACCTTTGTTCCCGATATCAAGAACGGGTTTTGCATTGGATCAATGTCCACATGGTCGCTCTCTCCCGTCATGCTCGATTCGTCAATCTGCAGCGAATGTCCGTCGAGAAACAGGCCATCAGCCGGCACCTGGTCACCGATCTTGAGGCAAATGACGTCCCCAACGACCACGTCGAAGATGGAGATCAGCTGGCGCCGCCCACCCCTGATAGCCTCAATCTTGATGTTGTTGCTCTCATTGGAGAGCTTGTCAAACTGCCTGCTTTGCCTGTAGTTGCTGACGGCTGAGACAGCGAGCACCAAGAAGACGGCTAAGAAGATGCTGCCACCATCATACCACCCTTCCTTGATACCATTCTCCTTGATTCCGAACCCAAGAGAGAGCGCGGCGCAAAACAGAAGGATCAAGATGGTCGGATCCTTAAACGCCTCCCACACGAACTCAAAGAAGCCCCTCGCCGGAGGCTTCACATAAGTATTCGCCCCGAACGCATTCTTTCGGCTGAGGACATCACCCTCGTCGCCACGAATGCCGCCCTCCTTATCCGTCCCAAGGGAAGAGGCAATCTCCGAAATCCCGCCAGACTCGCTAAGCAAGGCAAGGTCTCGTTGCTTGACGACTTTGATGAGCGTCTTGTGGTCGACATTGGAGAAGCGCTGCTCCGGGTCAAGGTTGATGATAGTGTAAGAAGGGGAATGGCTGAGCTTACCATCAATGGTGACTCTTTTCTTGGCTGCAGTGCTGATCGGAGAGAGCGAAAGAAGGGCTCTGGAGCAGTAGATGGCGGCGAAGGCTCTATGCCATCTCTTGTTCGATTTGCTGGGGGATTTCGGCACGGTGAGGAGGACCTCAATAGGGCCAAAACTTGCAGGGAGTTGTATGGTTTTGTTCATGAAAGATTGCATAAAAGGGAATCGATGAAATTCGGAGAGCGGGAAATCTGTGATGACGTCAGATGATCGATTAATGTTTAATGGATTATGTAGGCTTGTTGGATGGAAATCTGTCACGCCTGGGTATATATAATCATAGGCGGGAAACGATGATGGTTACAGGAATGTTCATCGGAAACTTAGGCGCGGATGCATTTGTTCTTTCCGATCGAAGCCGTTTTATATTTGGTGTTGAATAGTCAAAGCAATGAAGATGTAATTTTCCCACCAATGAAAAAGAAAATAAAAATAAAATTGGTGTTGTGAACTGTGAAGTACGTGTACGTCATAAAACGATCGAGTGATTGGCTAATGGTGATGTCAGACCGCGTAAACGAATCTTCCCGCGCAAGGGTATCTTAAAAGCATCCGAGGGAATAATAATAATAAAAAGATTAAATCATACTCCGGTTAGTGTTTTTTTTTTTTTTTTTTCTTTTTCAAGTGGGCAATAAGTAGGGAGGTTCTGTTTTAAAAGAACAGAACACACCCTTGATCATCCAGATGGATGATGTTACAAAGATCACTGTTCAAAGGGAGTGTAGAGTGTAGACAACTTACAACTTATTCTGCTCTTTACAATAAAATCTGTTACTCTATTAGCTTCTCTATAACAATGTTTAAATTCAATATGGTCAAAAGAGCTAGAAAGATACTTGATTTCTTCAACTTGCCACCTGATATCCCACTTGATTGGAGTCTTGCCAGTAATTGCGTTGATTGCTTCTAGGTTGTCACCCTCAATTATTACTTTCTTGATGCTTCTCTCATATGCTATCTGCATACCTGTATGAATAGCTCGTACCTCGGTTTGGAGAATTGAACATGTTAATCAAACCGGTAATTGTTTTTATAAATTCATCCTTAATAATAATAGTACGCTAGAAAATTAACTACTACTCCGTAATATAATTCCCGTGTCATGAAGCGAGTTTTAATAAATTAAATTTTAAAAATATGGAGTATAACAAATTAATACTCCGTATTATAAAATATTCATAAAAGTTATGATAAAATAACGAAGGGAGACTTGAATTTTTTTAAAAAAATGGTAAAAATGTTTGCCATAAATTTAGGTTTCATCAAAAAGATTTTTAAGTTAAGATATTATATGGATATTAATTATTATTATAATATATAAAGATTTAAATATATATATATATATATTATATATTAATAGTAGATATTAGAGTTAATTCAATGTTTTGAATTAAACTCAATGGTTAGTAAATGAGTAAAAAATAAAAGGGGAAAAACGTAAATGTACGAAAGAGATTAATAGAAAAAGAAATAATAAGAGAAAATTGTAATTAGTTGAAAATTTTTAAATTAAGGAGGTGTTGACACATCATAAAAAAGTATCATAAATGAAGATATTATATAGATATAGATTATACAAAATATTAAAGACATTAATATTTTATATGGGTTTTAACGTCTAAAAAAACATGTATAAATAGTAAAATTTTATATTTTAATTAACGGTGAGAGTATAACTTAATAGAATACTTATCAAATTAATATGTTTAATCTATGATTTTTGTTAATTAAGGGTATAGATTATAAGATTTTGTTGATTAATTAATGTTGTTAAGGGTATGAATAAACATTTTACATGATCAAATAAAGTAAACTTCTTATCAAATGAAGCTTAAATTAAATTCAATTAATTGTTGGATTCAATCATATTTTCAGAGAATAGAATAAGATGATAAACTCGCTAATTTTTCTTTATTGAATTTAGGAGTTCAGGTGTTAAACGATCTTTTTTTTTCAGTGTTAGTCATCTATTGGTTGACGAGAGGAATTTTATTTTCCTATATAACTTCTCATTAAACTTCCTTATTTAAGTTCAAACTTTATTTCGGATCGAGTCGCCAATTTTAATTTGTTTATTATTCTATAAATATTGTTCACCTAACGAAAAATACATCATAATGTGGTGGCCGGCTTGCTTACTTGGATCCTTGTGGACGACGACGGAATAAAAAATATTGTGGATGATGACGGAAAACATTTAAATTTCTTAAATGGGTCATCTCCTTAAATAGATAACACAATACCACATCCAACGACTGAATCGATCGAATTGGACAAAAAAAAAAAAAAAATATAAATCCGGTTCAAACTTTATTTTGACAGATGGCTCGGATCGAGTCAACTTAATTAGTTAATTTGGTTACCAACATCGATTTAAAAAGAAGCCTTTGTGTTCAAGGAAGGATAGGCCCACTCAAATTATATTTTTGACAATTTTAATTTGTTTATTAGTATTCTATAAATATTGTTCACCTAACGAAAAATATATCATAATGTGGTGGCTTGCTTACTTGGATCCCTGTGGACGATGACGGAACAAAAAATATTGTAGATGATGACGGAAAACATTTTTCTAATTCACAGTCCTTTATGTTAATTTGTTTATTCGGAAACTAGATAGACTAGGTAATTAAGTTGGTCAAATTTGGGTAGATTTTTATTTTATTTTACTCTCCAAACTTGTAATAAGATAAGCTTGCTTGTGTTTTTTTGTTTTTTTTTTTTTTGTTAAAAAAAAAACAGTTGCCTTGATTTTATATATATAAGATAAGATTGGTAATTGGGATGATTTGAAGGTTTCCTGCAAATAGGTTGAAGGATTGTTAGTTAGAAAGCAAGTCAATTTCGGTTAGAAACAAGAAACAAGAAATTGCACAAAAGAATCAAGAATATAGAACAATTTGTTTTTTGGTTGTTGTATATGGATAGAAAAAAAAGAGGGTGATTTTGGTAGATGGTTTTTTTTTAATATTCAATTAGGCACTTAGGCCCTAAATCAATTTAATTGGTTTTGCCTAGACCCCTTCCCAATAAGGTGGGTTGGTCAATGGTCAACCATTTGACCATTGACCGGTCAACGGTTGACCAACCCATTTTGATGTTAATTTTTTTTTTTTAGTGATGCCATATTTTAGCGTTTTGATGCCAAAATTTTACTATATTTTATTTTCACTTTGATGCCACTTTTCTAATGAAATGATTGGATGACCCTTTTTTAATGTCACTTTTTTTAAACATTGATGACATTTTTTGTTTACAGTAATGTGACGTTGATCATTGATGCCATTTTTTTTAATGTTAACGACATATGCCACTTTTTTTTATGTCAATTTTTTGATGATATTTTTTTACCGTGATGCCATATTTTTGATGATATTTTTTCAAAGTAGTATTTTGATGACATTTTTTTTCTTTAATGTGATACAAATTTTTCAAAATGGTATTTTGATGTCATTTTTATAATGTAATTATTTGATGCCATTTTTTTTAATCAAATCGATTGATGCTACATGTTTTTAATTTAATCAATTGTATATCGATTTATTTTCATCGATTATACTTTCATTCACTGATGACACGTTTGTGATTACACTTCATTGATGCAATCACTTGTGGTGACATATTCATTAAATTTTTATACATGGATGACATTTGTTATTACCCTTCATTAATCACAATTATTTATGGTGATAATTTTATATAATTGATGACATAAGAGCTTAAAACGTGGAATCAAAATATTGTCACCTTATTGCACATATAAAAATACAACGTCTTTGAAACTACGACATTAATATTGGTTGTATACGTAAAAACGCCTATTATAACATGTCATCAACTAAAAAAAATGCATCAATGTAAGTAATATAATGCGGACTCAATAAAATATAGGGTCAACCACTTCGGGGGTTACATATCATCTTCAGGATATGTGAATACTTCACAGGGGCAAAATATACATCCCTGAAAGTTTTAAGCCGCTTTCTGTAATTATACAAAATATAGGGCCAATTTGTAATTTTTAAAAACTTCGGGCCGGTTTCGTGATTTATTATGAATTACAACCCAACCCCTTCTTCCCCGTTGGAAACTTGCAGATATGGCGGCCACCCACACCAACGGCGGATCCGAGTCCCAACAGCAGCCCTCGCCGACCGCCGCCACCCCAGATCCGAGTCCCTCCGGCCACCCACACCACAGATCCGGCCACCGAAAGCCCGGAACCGCCGCCACCGAGCCTCGCTACAAACCCAGCCGCCATGGGAGGAGAGTCGAAAAATCCAGATCCGGTGAGCTCCGATGGCGGCTCCAGCTTCGTCGGCTCCAGATCCGGTGAGCTCCGAGGGCGGCTCCGACTTGGTTGGCTCCAGATCCGGTGAGCTCCGAGGAAGAAGATGGGAGGAAGGAAAGAAGATGGGAGGAAGAAGATGGGTGGAAGCACTTCGGCAAAAAAAAAAAAATTAGATGGGTTGGTTATGCCTAATAAAAAAAATTAAGGGGGCTAACTATCTAAACAAAAATGGTAAAAGGTTCATTTCATCAAATTTCCTAAAAAAAAAAAACCTACTTACCACGTTATCTTATGCAATTTAGTGAGTAATTTACTGCATGTTGAAAGGACTTGTATTTTTTCTTGGTCTTTTTTCACTAGGTTTGCAATTGCAAATAGGGTGAACTTTCTCTGCTATTATGTATGGAAAATGGATAGATTCTGAAGTTGCTTGATTTCGAGAGGAGGGTAGTTGATATGTGAAAAGATTAAAATATGGAGAAAAAAAACAAGCCCATGAATCATGATGAGCATATGTTATCTAGCCACAACTAGACCCGGGCAAACGCGGGCGCGGACCGGGTTTTATCTGAGATTTTGTCCCGTTGTTGCGGGTGCGGGCCGGGCCAAGCCTGCTTAACGGGTTAAAAGTCGTGTCCAAGCCTGTCCGTGAATGCGGGCGTGAGCTATCCGCGGGTACCCGCAAACCTAATCAAATTTTCTAATTAAATTAATACTAAGCCTATTGTAATCCAACGATTCAACCAAAAAAAAACAAAAAATTAGCTGCTGTAAGTATGAACCAAGGGCTGCAAAAAAAAAAAATAGTCGCAAGCATAAACCAAAATAAATTTAAAGTGCTAGTTCCATAAATTTCAGAGACATCTCCATTCTCTTGAGTCATACTTTGATGATCTACAAATACTAGGGATTCCATAAATTAAATGTAAAGGAGCGAAATTTCAAAGACATCCCGAGTCCCTACTATGGCGGAAACATGAATACGAGATTTCTAAAATCCAACCAAAATACGTACCAAAGGAGCATGACTGCATAAGATGGAGATTTAGGGTATACTGTAATGTAGAGGTGTTTTCACTTTACACATAAAAATGGTTATGGATGGTTAGAAAAGTAAATTTATGGGTGGTTTTCTACAAACTTTTATTTTAAGGGTGATTTTTGTGAAAACTCACCTATTTTAAGGGTGGTTTTCTGTAATTTACCCTAAAATAAAAGAGGAAATAAGCAACGAACTTCGTTCGTTCCCGCGTTACGCGGTTCAGATCGTTATCGCTCTATTTTATTCAGGAAATAAACGGCTTAGGATTCCGGCAGGTTCGATCGAATCAATACCCCCACCCAAGTCACTGGACCCCCACTCGTATTCCCTCCCAAACCCCATGATTTAAAAACCCACCCGTGTTACAGATTGTATCCACCACACACCTACATCGTCAATTAAACACATTCATCGATCATCTGGCGTAATCACAGACTTCCTGATCTCCCAATTTCATCGACACCGGTTTCTTCAACCTTTGATGGACAAAATCATACAACTTGATGCGAGCCTTGTCCGCATTGAGGTCCTCCTGACCGCGCCGAAATCCTTCAACCAATCGAGGAAGAGATGGCATAGAGCGTTCGCCACCATCTACTACTCCAGAGCCATTCTTTCGGTCTCCCCCTTCAGCAACTCAGCCAAGAAAAGAGTCACCATTGATGGTAAGCTCAGCCATTCCCCTTCCTACACTATCGTCAACCTTGATCCGGAGCAGCGCTTCTCCAATGTCGACCACAAGACGCTCGTCAAAGTCGTCAAGCAACGAGACCTCCCCTTGCTTCGCGAGTCTGGCGGGGTTTCGGAGATTGCCTCTTCCCTTGAGACGGATAAGGATAGCGGGATTCGTGGCGACACGGGCGATATCCTCAGCCGACAGAAGGCGTTTGGGGCGAATACTTATGTGAAGCCTCCGGCGAGGGGCTTCTTTGAGTTCGTGTGGGAGGCGTTTAAGGATCCGACCATCTTGATCCTTCTGTTTTGCGCGGCACTCTCTCTTGGGTTCGGAATCAAGGAGAATGGTATCAAGGAAGGGTGGTATGATGGTGGCAGCATCTTCTTAGCCGTCTTCTTGGTCCTCGGTGTCTCCGCCGTCAGCAACTACAGGCAAAGCAGACAGTTTGACAAGCTCTCCAGTGAGAGCAACAACATCAAGATTGAGGCTATCAGGGGTGGGCGGCGCCAGCCGATCTCCATCTTTGACGTGGTCGTTGGGGACGTCATTTGCCTCAAGATCGGTGACCAGGTGCCGGCTGATGGCCTGTTTCTCGACGGGTATTCGCTGCAGATTGACGAATCGAGCATGACGGGAGAGCGCGACCATGTGGACATCGATCCAATGCGAAACCCGTTCCTTATATCGGGAACAAAGGTTGCGGATGGGTATGGCCAAATGCTCGTCACGTCGGTTGGAATGAACACCTCATGGGGCGAGATGATGAGCTCGGTGGCTCGTGACAGCAATGAGGAGACGCCATTACAAGCTAGGCTCAACAAGCTTACTTCAGCCATAGGTAAATTCGGCCTTGCCGTTGCCCTTGTAGTCCTCGTTGTGCTATTGATTCGGTACTTCACGGGGCACACTACGGATGAGAATGGCAAACGCGAGTTCACCGCAGGGTCCACGAAGCTGGATGATGTTATAAACGCGATGATAAAGATCGTGTCGGCTGCTGTGACCATTGTTGTCGTCGCAATTCCGGAGGGATTGCCACTGGCTGTGACACTCACTCTTGCATACTCCATGAAGAGGATGATGGGAGATAATGCTATGGTTCGTAAGCTTTCGGCTTGCGAGACAATGGGATCCGCCACCACCATCTGCACAGACAAGACGGGCACACTGACGATGAACGAGATGAAGGTCACCAAGTTCTGGCTGGGGCAAGAACCCATGAATATGAGCTCCTCCATTGAGAGGAAAGTCCTTGAATTGATACACCAAGGTGTTGCACTGAACACAACGGGAGGCGTCTACAAGCTCGCGGAGGGATCTGGTTATGAGTTTTCTGGTAGTCCAACAGAGAAAGCTATTCTTTCATGGGCTGTGCTGGATCTCAACATGGACATGGATCAACTGAAGCTGAGCTGTGAAGTAGTTCATGTCGAGGCATTCAATTCGCAGAAGAAGAGAAGCGGTGTCATGATGAGAAGCAATGCAGATGGTTCAATCCGTGTGCAATGGAAGGGTGCTGCCGAGATGATTCTTGCAATGTGCTCCAGCTACTACGAGGCCTCTGGGGAGATGAAGGTCATGGACGACAATGCGAGGATGAACTTTGAGCAGATCATTCGTAGCATGGCAGCAAGCAGCCTCCGCTGCATCGCTTTTGCACAGAAACAAGTCTGGGAAGAGGAGATCAGAGATGGAGACACTCACAAGTATGTAATTCAAGAGGAGGGATTGACCCTATTGGGATTGGTGGGTTTGAAGGATCCATGCCGACCTGGAGTGAAGAAAGCCGTCCAAGCCTGCCAGAATGCCGGTGTCAACATCAAGATGATCACCGGAGACAATGTCTTTACCGCAAAGGCCATCGCCACCGAATGTGGGATACTTCGTCCAAATCAAGACCTAAGTGGGGCAGTCGTTGAAGGACCAGAGTTCCGAAACTACACGGAAGCAGAACGCATGGAGAAGGTTGATAAGATTTGCGTCATGGCCAGATCCTCTCCCTTTGACAAGCTCCTAATGGTGGAATGCCTGAAGAAAAAGGGCCACGTTGTGGCAGTCACCGGTGATGGTACGAACGATGCTCCAGCACTGAAGGAAGCCGACATAGGACTGTCCATGGGGATCCAGGGAACTGAGGTCGCCAAGGAGAGCTCAGACATCGTTATCTTGGATGATAACTTTGCATCAGTGGCAACGGTTTTGGGATGGGGAAGGTGTGTCTACAACAACATCCAGAAGTTCATTCAGTTCCAACTGACGGTCAACGTTGCTGCTCTAGCAATCAACTTCATTGCCGCTATTTCAGCAGGTGAAGTTCCATTGACAGCGGTCCAGTTGTTGTGGGTGAACCTCATCATGGACACACTGGGAGCTCTAGCTCTTGCAACAGAGAAGCCAACGAGGGAGCTTATGGAAAAGTCACCAGTGGGTAGGACAGAGCCACTCATCACCAACATTATGTGGAGGAATCTTACAGCCCAGGCTGTATACCAGATAACCATCCTCCTGACCTTGCAGTTCAAGGGCGAATCGATCTTCAAAGTCGACAGTAAGGTCAAGGACACCCTCCTATTCAACACTTTTGTGCTCTGCCAGGTATTTAACGAGTTCAACGCAAGGAAACTGGAGAAGAAGAATGTCTTTGAGGGCATACATAAGAACAAGCTGTTCTTGGCGATAATCAGCATAACGATTGTGCTTCAGGTGGTGATGGTGGAGTTCCTGAAGAAGTTTGCCAACACAGAAAGGCTGAACTGGGGGCAGTGGGCCGCTTGTATAGGAATGGCGGCTATGGCCTGGCCCATCGGGTGGCTCGTCAAGTTCATCCCTGTTCCAGAGAAACCAATCTTTAGCTATATCAAGTGGTGAAAATATCAATTCTTTTGTACAGACCATGTCTGGTTTCCTGATATTATTTCATTGTTTCAGCTATATTTGTTCTGACTGCATTTTTTGTACTTAATACCTACAGTATTATTTACAATAATAATATGCACATTGTTTCATATTCAACACTTCAATTTAGTGTGATCAAAATTCAAAAGTTTGCCTATAAAGTATAAACCATGAAGCGAAAAACAACAATCTTCCCATCGCGATATTACAGCAACAGTAGCTTCACTTCTATTAGCAATGCATCTGAACGACTGAACTTGTTTTGCTGTAGATCAAGACATCATAGAGTGCAGAATAAGAAGATAAATAAAATCCACTGTTAATTTAAACTATATGACAAAGCTAAGAGATCCATTACGACTTACGAGCACTGAATTAGTAGAAAGTCTCTGCAGTTTCCACTTATCAAAAGCTAAATACTCTTATCTGTCAAAACCTGTTAACTTAGCAGTTTCTCAATGCTTCAAACTTCACCCATAGAGAAAAAACACAAGTTGCAAATGCAATGAGATTGATTGATTTCAGTTCAGCCTGTCATCCTAGGGAGGGCTAAGCTTCAATGTGGCTTTAAGCAGTCAATAACCAGCTCATCATCTCTACTAATGCCTCAATCAGAACTGTATTCGCCTAAACTAAAACCCTAGTGATTCGACGCAAAATGTCATCAACAATGCAGAGTGAATTGAAGATGTCTAGATTTCTACAACATTAAGAGCAGTAATTCAATTTCATAAACACAAGCGACGAGAATTCAAAACAAGAAGAAGAAGACGACAAATATGATATGTCACAATCAGAGAACCGAAGCTCTCAATTTACCTCAATTTGAAAACAATAGGATTAAACAGAGCGAAATTAACCTTACCTTGTATCCATCTTCAGGAGTAATATCCCCAAATCCTTGCTCGCTTTCTCACTCATTCAGCACGGAAAGGTAAATCGAAAATCAAAATCCCCAACCTTCACAGTGTGACACCGTGGGGTAGAATCCGAAAACCTCCACGGAAACTGAGAAATCGAATTTGCATCCAACCGAATCCCTCGCAGAAGGAGGAGCGGGAGTGGCGTTTGCTCGGAGGCCGGCCGGTGGAAGAAGCTGGAAACTGCTCTCGTTTCCATCGCCCTTTGGCCCCTTTCCCTCCTAAACTCGTGTCTATGAACTCTACTGTTATGTAACACCTTGTTTGGCAACTCGTGATCAAGCGGAAGAATATTTTTTTTGATCGGATCAAGAGGAAGAATTTGAAGGGGAAAAACATAAGCCCGAGTATTTGTTTGATTGGAAACTAATAATCAAAGAAACATAACGTATATTATTAGTTAAGAGTTATTGAGACCAAAAAAAATTAATTATAGTTGTTTAATAGTAAATAAATAGATAAAATTAACCATCCTTGATAATATTAAAATATTTTTTTTATATA
The DNA here is from genome assembly GCA_037127255.1 of Persicaria tinctoria. Lineage (NCBI taxonomy): Eukaryota > Viridiplantae > Streptophyta > Magnoliopsida > Caryophyllales > Polygonaceae > Persicaria > Persicaria tinctoria. The sequence continues at coordinate 3,502,990 of JBANSL010000008.1, read as the reverse complement.
ACTTTAGGGCACAATTTAAACATCACATTTAGAAATCTTATCTTAAAATTTTTAAATAGATTTTGTATATACTAGGGTGTGTTAATTGTGTTTGTACTCCAATGTTTATAATAATACAATTATAAAGACTAACCCTTTGTAAGTGTTTGGTATATACTGTAGTACTTTCTAATGAGCTTAAAATAACGTGAATTTAAAATAAGACCCTATGTAAATTATATCAATCAATCACCCTCTATTTGGCAAAATTTATACTACGTAATTCCGTTATTAAACTTAATTTAATTTATTAACACAATTTTAAAAATATTTTATTTTAAATTCACGTTAGTATATTTGTTAATTTTCTTAAAAATGAGGGCAATTTAGTATACTTGTTAAAGGGTAGTATATTTACTAAATTCAATTCACATTAATATATATACTAATTTACCCTTATTTATTAACAAATATACTAACAATTATACTAATAATTTAATGGATTATACTCGTGAAAGTGTGAAACTATGTACTCGAATACTTAAGCTACTAATTAGCAATTTGCACCCATCAAATTTACTATATACACTCACCATGCGCCTCTTGAGTTACAAATGTGTGACTCAAGAGGCGCATGATACTTATTATATAAAATATTCCGAGTCTCTTGAGTCACACGTCTGTGACTCAAGAATGACATGATCTATTTTTAAAAAAAAATAAAAAAAAATAAAATATGTGGTGTATATAGTAAAATTTTGGGTGTAAATAACACTGGCTTTTCATAAATATATAGCAGTATAGCACTAGCCTATCTAGTGGCGGAGTTAGAAAATTTTCAAACGGAGCACAATTATATATATACATATAGTAGTGTCGTTTTGGATTAAATTAATTGGCATAAAGAATATATATATAATACGATGATAAATAATGTTAATTTAGATGAAATTTCATCGGTTTATGATAAAACGCTATCATTTTTTTTTTTTGCACCTAAAAAAAAGAAATATAAACTTATAAATAAAATATCCGGAAAAAAATTAACTAAATAAGTATAAGAAACGCAACATAATAAACATTAAGTTAAGATTATGGTTGTTATATGAGTGGAGTAGCTAGAGCTTGACTCAAGTTTTGTTCAATAAAAGATCGGCTCGAGCATCATTTACAAAATAAGCTGATTATGAGCACATTTTTATGCTCGGATCGATTGAAACTAAAATAGCATGAATTTTGTGAAATTTATAAATTTTCTTTTAAGTTACTATGTCATGAGCAAGTTGTAATGATCATAGGTTTAAGGGGTAACCTTGTAGGGGTGTTGGTATGACATTGGTATAAATACTCAATAGGTTGTATTACATTGGGCATCAAAGTAATAATCAACATTTACCCTAATCTCTCTTTTCCTCTATCTCTCTCTCGTCTCCTTCTCACCTCCTTTCTCTCTCTCCCCCTTTCCTGTTACGATTACCACAACCACCACCGACCACCGTCACCGATCACCGACCACCACCACGGGACATAACACAAGTAATGTTGCATAATACTTGGAAATAAAAAAACTCAACCCAGACTCGTTCATTTACTAAATAAGTCGAGTATGAGCTCAAGTTCAAATATAGGTTCGACTCGAGTTCAAACCTATATTTAAATAAAATATAAAAGTATTACAGTCTATTTAAACAAATTAAACTGATTACTAGCTATACCATTAATTTTTAAACATTCATAACTTTTTAATCCGATCTCGAATTAGAGCGTATTATATATCAAAACGAAGCTATCGACGAGGAGCATATACTTAGGTAGTTCGTCAAATGAGGGGAGAGCAAGTAACCCCCTAGGCCCCTCCCTGGCTCCGCCCCTGACCCTGTCTAGCCCTTTTAATTTATATGGGTATCCGGGACTACTTTCCTTTAAAACAGAACTTTGGCAATTTAATTTTGAGGTAATCAACTACAAGCTCACCGTGGGCAAGATATAATAGAAAAGCCCTTGTTATTTACACCCATAATTTTACTATCTACACCCAAAATCAAAGTTTTTTTTTTAAAAATAAACTCTACGCCTCTTGAGTCATAGGTGTGTGACTGAAGAGGCGCAACTGTTTTTTCATATATAAAAACTTTGCCCCTCTTGTGTCACACGTTTGTGACTCAAGAGGCATATGGTTTATTTAAAAAAAAATTGAATGTTAAATGTAAATAGTAACAAATTTGGGTTTAAATAACATCGATCACCCAATAGAAAAGCTTAAACACCAATAAACATTCCCAAAAAACCCTCATCAAAAGCAACTAAGAGCATGAGCAACCATGGGTTTTACTTACCTTAAGGTTGCTAAAAGGTAAGCCCGTGATTGTGGGGTTTACCTTATGGTAAGGGGTGAGAAGGGGTTACCTTGGTAGAGAGAGGGAATCTCTTCCCTTTTCTAATTTTTTTTTTTTTTAAATGATAAAGTAGGATCTTCTCTTTCCATTTAGATTTATTAATTGTAATAGTGTTTAAAATGAAATAAAAATATATTTATATTTCATTTTTTTTGATTAGGTAAAAATTCGAAGGTCAGACAGGTCTAACTCTTCGAGAGGCCGACAAAGTCGGCAGACGGTGAACCGTCAAGCGTACAACCTAAAATTACAGAAATTCAGATAATAAGCGAAATGATACAAGCAGAAATAAACTCTACAACAAGACGACCCAAGAAGACCAACTCCAAGAAGGCTGAGGAAGCAGCCGTAGAACGAAGCCAAGCACCACCGACCAGTGGCACCGCGGGCCAGCGGTACAGCAGGACTCTATCTCCTGTGGGTAGTGCAGACGAACTCCAAGGAAACTCGATCCCGAATACGGAGTCGCCCTGAGCGCACCACCTCGACCCCAGTCAGTCCCGACTCCAGACTTCACGCCCCCCAACCAAGCAGAAGATCTCATAGAAGCATCGGAAGCAGAGCCGCAAGCTCCTCGACCAAAACGCCTACAAGATTTCACCTATAGAAATATCACCAAGCCCTTGCGGGATTTAATCAAATCCTTTCGGGTGGATTTACTCAAACCCTTTCGGGATTTAATTTTGGATCATTCAAGTAAGGAAGCCACATGACACTTTTTTTTTTAGCCTAAACTTGGCGTGCAAGGCCAAAAAAATAGCCTTGCACGCCAAGGATTTCAACAAGCCTTCGACAGAACACTAGCGGCAGGAGGGGACATGGCCAGCACCACCGCAAGCGGCCAAAGGACCAGTAGCTCCCCAACGCAGCCACCGACGACGGAAAACCAGAGGAGCGACCAATAAAGGGACCAGCACCACCCCGGAACGCGTCGACGACGAAAAGAACACCACAAACGGAGGGATAATCCATCTGAGCAAACACCAGCACCAAACGAAAAGGATAGACAGAAGAACCAACAACTCGACAATCTCGGAATCAGGAACATACACAACCCACAGACCTGTGGGACGATGATGGCGAAACCCTGATAAACAAGCGCACGAAACGCCCATCCAGACTACATCGATGAAGCGATTCCGAGCCAAAATCACCGCAATTCTATCAATTTTTGCCCAATACTCATAAATCAGACCTTTGAGTTTGCAAATTTGAAGAGAACGGAATAAGTAGTTGGATTTTAGATGGTGGCAGGTTAGGAATTGAAAAGGGGATTTTTGGGGATCCAAGCATCGGAAATGCCTAAGACCTGATTACAAGGAGCTTGCCATGATGACCAAACAGATTATACTCAAAAGTAGATTGGCAAGAAGTGGATTAGCACAAAATAGAAGGGGTTTCTTTAAGATTTAATGATGTGACGAGGGTTTCTCAACTCCCTCTCTCTAGAAACAAGTTCTAGAGAGAAGAGGGAGATATATACCCATCGATACATTTATTTCATTATTTTTTAAAACAAAGTATCTCGTTGGTTTAATTTTATTTTTTTCTATAATTAGAGCCTAATTTTACCCTATATATACCTCATCTTGATCTATTGTAGTTGCACCTATTTTCTTAACTATGAATCACAATAATCCAAATACTCCACTCATTCCAAATATGCCTTTTAATGATCCAAACTCATATGAATTTGAAGAATGATTTGGTTCTTGTGGAACCAACTCCAAGTAGGGCTGTGCATGATTCGGTCCAAACCGAATTTTTGGGCCGAACCAACACAAACCGAACCGAACCGAACCAAACCGAAGTTTTTCGGTTCGGCTTTCGGTTCGAGAATTTTCATTTTTCGGTTTCGGTTCGGTTTGTGTTCGGTTTAGGTTCGGTTTGTGTTAAACCGAATTTCTTTATACGCTGCATAAATACAAGGTATATATATATATATTTGTATACTTAATAGTTAATACATTGTATATACATGTACTGTATTTGAAGGTGTATATATATTTGTATACGGATAGGTTGGAATATGTGTATATACATGTGTATATATACACATAAATACAGTATATATAGTAATATATAGTGTTTATACATGTGTATACATTAATACAGTATATATATAGTATATTTGGATACAAATATGTATATATAGTATATATACACATAAATACAGTATATATAGTATATTTGGATACACGTACTTAATACATAAATACAGTATATTTGGATAATTTTTTTTATTTTATGGAAATTAGGTTCAATTATGTTAAAACCGAACCGAACACAAACCAAACCGACAAATAATCGAACCGAACCTAATGCTTTCGGTTCGGCTTTCGGTTTGAAATTTTGAGATTTTCGGTTTCGGTTCGGTTAGGTTCTAGACCGATGCACAGCCCTAACTCCAAGGCTATGATCCAAATTTATAGGTAGTTCGATTAGTATTTACGTATGTTATAATGTTTTTAACTTTTTTTTTATTTTAATCTAGATGTAATAAAATATATTTATATTAACTACTTGCTATTTTTATTTATTTATTTATAAAATTATAAATAAAAATAATTCACAATAATATATGATGATACACATATAATAAAGGGAAAGATGTACAAAGGAAAAGAAAAAGTGAAAATAAATTTGAAAAGAGGTTTCCCATGGTGGTAGAAAAAACCTTTTAGAAAGAGGTAGAAAAAGTGAAAATTATTTTAAACAAAAAAATAAATGAGTTGTAAAATAGTGATAGGAAGATGGGAAAAAAATAGGGAAAGAGGTTACCCCATGGTTGCGGATTGACTTTGAATAATCCTGACTTTGAAAGAACACTGGAAACAAGTTAAACTAGTTATTGAACTACTACTGGTCAAACATTCCCTAGCTCATTAATTACTCCCATCGTTCACCAAAACATATAATTTTAACCTCATACACAATTTTAAAAAAAATCAACAAATATACTATTTTACCCTAATTTATTACATTACTTTTATTTGATCGAAAACTACAACTAATAACACATTAATATACTATTACAAGCATTATCTAGATAAAATGATATGTTTTTTTTTAATAAAATTAACATTTTAAGTGACATGTTTTGTCGAACCGAAGAAGGAACCTATAACGTATCATCTCAACATTAACTGAATTAAAAAAAAAAAACTGACAATAAAATGTAGTCCCTCAAATGCAGCGTGTCCGAGTCGAAACTCTCATTGTGAAAATCCTCATTAATTGGCAACCATGTTCGTTTAGAATGTTTGTGTATCTTCTCCTCCGATTTGTTTCAATTGTGGCCAAATCTTCCCCGGCCTCAAACCACTAATTTCGGGTCCATTTCTCTTCTAATTGCTATCATCTAGAGTTTGGTGGCCAAAATCTGGGTTCCGTTTGGTCGCCAGCGGTCTTCTACAGCCTTCCTTTCCTTCCCTCTTTCCTTGTTCCTTCATGTGCAATCTCCGGCCTAGGCTCTTGCGGTCCGAGTCGCTGCTTCCTGGTTCTCCCCCCCCCCCCCCCCCCCCCCGAAGTTTCTGGGTCTTGTTTCCTCGGTCGGTTGTTGGTCTTCCTCTTCCTTGCCTCTCTTTCCGATTTGGCGTTTCTGGGTTGGGAGGTTTGCGTTGGGCTTGAGTCAGGCCCGCCGGCTTCTTCTTGCCCTCCTCGTAAGTCGTACCCTTTGCCTTCATCGTCTCTGTCCGATGGCGGCTGATCGGCTCTACTTTTTTGGTTCCCCATCTCCGACTACCTTCTGCTCTTCCGGTGTCATTCGAGCTTGGTAGGGCTTGGCGGACCCATCCTCTTTTCCCTCGGGCCCAAGTACTTGGTCCTTCGGGCCCAAGTTCGCTTCCTTGGGGCTAATGGGTGCGAATATTACTAATCTCTCTCTTGGTCCTTCGGGCCCAAGTTTCGGGTTTTTCGGGTCCAAGGGTGAGGTTTTGTCTATTTTAATTTAATAAAAAAATTTAACTAGAAAACGCCCAACAGGGCTTTTTTAAATCCCGAAAGGATTTGTTGACAAAATGCCCGAAAGGGTTTGAGTAAATTCACCCGAAAGGGTTTGACTATATCCCGAAAGGGTTCGTTGTTATTCTTGTAGGTGAAAATTTTGTGGTGTTTTGTTCAAGCAGTTTGCAGCTCTGCTTCTGATGTTTCGAGGAGGTCTTCTGCTTGGTTGGGGGGTGTGGAGTCTGGAGTCGGGTCTGGCTGGGGTCGAGGTGGTGCGCTCAGGGCGACTCCGTATCTGGGATTGTGTTTCCTTGGAGTTCGTCCGCACTACCCACATGAGTTAGAGTCCTACTCTACCGTTGGCCCGCAGTGTCACTTTTCGGTGGTGCTTGACTTCGTTCTTCGGTGGCTTCCTCAGCTTTCTTGGAATTGGTCTTGTTGATTCGCTTTGTTGTAGAGCTTATTGTTGTTTGTTTCATTTCGCTTATTGTTTGTATTTCTATTGTTTTGGTTGTACGTTTGACGGTTTACCGTCTGCCGACTCTGTCGGTCTCTCGAGGAGTCAAGCCTGTCCGACCTTCGAATTTTTACCTAATAAAAAAAAATCAAATACAGCGTGTCTTCATCTGATTAGCCTCCGCAATAATTAAAGCACAAGTTGAGCTTAATCATCACAATTAAAGATGTAAAGCTCTTCTTTTGGACATTCAAACTTTCAATGTCTCTTCCAAATTAAGCAGGACAGGACCAGAGATTAGATAATCATAGTTAATTAAGGCTGATAAACAATCAAAAAGATATCGGCTGCTTTATTCCAAAGGCCTCCAGTCCTCATAAACATTTTTAAATCCCTAATTCTGCAAAAACAAATCTAAGAGGTTTAACAATATCCATTTCCAAATCACAGTTCACACTACTGTGTACTTTACCTCCTTGATCAATTGAGTTCATGCATCTCTCCGCCGCATTATTTAAACAGTAATTATCATGCCTTGCATTGCAATATTGATCATGATTAGAGGTGGCAATCAGGCAATGCCCCGAATTAAGTTAGTTCGATCGATCAAGGCATATCTCATTTCAGACTCGAGTCATTGTACGTTGATTCAAGTAATTATGTAAATATTCAGGTTGGCTTAATTAGGTTAATTTGTATTTTAATAATTTTAGTTTTTTAATCTCAAGTTTATCATTTATTAATTTGATACGTATCGATGAGTTGCCTCGATAAGTATTTCCGTTGCACAGACAATCTTCCAGGGCGAAATGAACATGGTAGAATCGATTGAAGGAACAAACTCAAGTTGATATGACTCACTTTTATACATTAGGTTTTGAATATACTGTAATTTTGATAAAGTTTTGGGTTTTGAGCAAATCTGGTTGAGCATTCCAAGTCTAATCATGAAGAGCACTAATTAATTACACTTAAACATATAAGATTAGTATATAAACCTACAAGCTAAGCTTGCTTTATATCACTAATTAATAGTGGGGGCAAAGGCCTAGTGCTTCACTGTAACAAAGCATCTTCATTGACATAATACACAATCAAGTACATACCCCTAAAGTTGCTCATTTAATATGTTGCTTCCATCAAGGTTGTTTTCGGGCAATGCGCCAATCTTTCGTCCCCAGATCATCAAGGTCAAGTGGCTTACACTTTAAGGGACAATCTCGCGGAAAATGTTCATCACAACATTGCTCAAACCAACCTGTCATGAGTCCCCATCAACCCCAACCTGTGCTGTTTTGATCTTAGTTTACTTAGCTTGAGGCCTATAGATCCAATTCGGTGTTCTTGATCGGAGTTTTTAATTTGATATGCAAATAGGATGAACAACTGACATGCTAAAGGAGATGGGCAATCAAAATGCAACAGCAGTAACAGGTAAGGTGGTTAATTCCTTGAGATATATATATGTAATGTAACAGTTTTTTATTTGGTGGATTTTTCTAATTTTGGTGTTGTTTTTTTTTTTATCAAATTTGCGGTATGTGTAGAAGAGGAGAAGGCTGCAGAAGAAGCTGCTAGGAATTCTTGCAATGAGAATGCAACCGAGGAGAAAGAAACGAAAGACGAACAACTGATTTCCACAGCTGTATCACAGGATTCAGCTGATGATTTTCTGCCTGGAAGTGCAGGAGATGATCTTCAAGAAGATCAACCACTTGATCATATCAAAGGTACATTTGGTTCATTTATAGGATATATGATGAGCACGCGATTTCTCGGGAATTTTGATTCCTCTCTTCAATCCTGCAGAGCAAGATCGACACGATGAAGGCAATGGAGTAAATTCTGTGGAGCCGATTTCGAGTGAGACTCAACGAATTGAGGGTCAAGCATCACCTATAGAAGGTTAGTTACTGTACTGATTTTATATATTCCATGGAGTGGAATTTTTTTTAATTTATTTTTAATGTCCAATTGATGTGAAGTCATATATATGTTTTTTTTTTGTTCTTCATCATTGCAGATGATGATGTAGAAGATCAAGGGATTGAAGATACAAGCTTAATGGATTCGAATTCGAATGCAAGAGTTTCACATGATGAATCGGATGATCTTGCAACTTCGGATGCCAACCCCGAGGATCATGTTCTTGAAAAGCTTGATCAGGATGTGTGCTTACAAGTCAGTGAAGTGGACACTGGAACAGCAAGAAGCATAGATGAAGTGTCGGTCCAAGAAACCGAAGAAGAAATAGGGAATCCGATGGTTGCAAAAACGTCGGAAACTGAAGAGGAGAAGGTGATTGATCAAATGGTAGTATTGGAACAAAAAAGTATAGACTTTGTTGAAGTGAATGAAGAGGATAGTTCTTCAGATGCTTCACACAACCAAGAAGTACTCCTCCACTCGGAAACTCTTCATGTTTCCTCCTTGGAAGCTTGTGGTACCGACAATGAAACGATAGAAGCAAGCTCGGAATCAGAAGAGAAAAGGCATCAAGGGATTGATGAACACACAAGTGATCAAGAAATCGGAGGAGACGAAATTGAGGAGGTAAAGGCTGTGATTGATACAAGCTTACACGTCGAAAGGTATGATCATGATACTAACATCAACTCAAGCTCTCCCCAAGATTCAAATGATGATGAAACCGATTTCAAGGACCTTGAAATCGTCGATACCAAAGCCGATCCTGAGTGCAATTTGGCATACGAAACTTCAAAACTCGAAAGACATGATGAGGAAATTGTTGATGCCGAAACAAGCAATGATCAAACTCGGTATGTGATCGAGAAGTCTCCGAGCTTTGAGTTCACAAACTTGACCACAAAAGCCGAAGATTCAGACCAAACACCGCTGCTCTACCACAAGAAGAAGGCTCCAATGAGGAGCCTATCAACACCGGTCACTGCGCGATTCTTCGCCCCACCGGATGGGGCTGAGAATGGCAATGGGTCAGCTGAAGAGAGGACCATCAACACAGTGGACTATGATCAGAAGCTGCCAAGGACACCATTGAATGGGTTCCTCAAGGATCAAAATGAAGAAACCCAGTTGTTGAAACCTCACAAGAGTCAGCAAGAACCCGAAATCCGGCATGGGATGATGATGATGGAGCCACAAGGATCTAAAGAGAGGCGCACCAAAGGGAGGATTTCTACAGCCTCTTTCTTCTTCAGCAGCTGCATTTGTTGTGCAAGAGTTGAACAGCTGGCAGATCCATAGGTATATACTTGCATAAATTGTTTCTTGGCCTAAATTAAACAGCAAAAATGTTTTGTTTTTTTTACTTGAAAAAAATCTGGGTTTTTCTGGGTAATGTTTAATTAATCTGTTGTTAATTTGTTTGTTTCAATTACTCTGACTTCACATGGAATGGAGTCAGGAGAGATTGTTGGGGATTGATTTGGTCTATGGTTGAAAAGAGGAGATTGTGGGATTTGATCTCATATATTGTATGCTTGAAAAGAGGAGATATTGTTCTTTTTTCAAGTGGGTAGCTTTTGAATTTGCTACCTTTAATCTGTAATTTGATTGTTCATAGCAACATCATATATTCATAAATATATACTACTGTATTAATATTCTTTTGTTTGTTGATGGATGAAAATTTGAAAACCAATGAGCAAGATGATCAAACAATATTTCAAATATCGATCATATTAGTTTGATTCTCGATTCGAATTGGAACTTCATTTTTTCATTCTATGTATTCGCAACATTATTAGATAAAGGCAAATGTAAGTAGTTTTTCAGAATTTTTAGTTTTAATATTATATAGTTTTAAATGAGATAAATATAAAATTTTATACAGTTTAACTAGGTTTTAGAATTCAACAGCTATCTACCTCAAACTTTTATAACTTTTCTTTTTATTTTAACAAATCTATTCATTCTATCCCCCTCCCATTAAGCTATTGTATCACCTACACTAACAATTAACGTTACCAAGCCTCTTACTGCCTTATAAACAATTTAATTTAACATATATTTAACACACGTAATCTCTCAATTTCAACTATTCTATTAGCTTTAGCTACCTATCGTTACCAAACTGACCCAAACACTATTACAATCAAAGCTAACACAAGCAAAATTCAACCAAGTCAAATGTTGGCATGGATCAAGTAATGTTGGCATGGTTCAAAATTCAACCAATATGACTGAAGTCTGTTGAGATTCGGGATCGGAGGTCGTGTGAACACGTGCGCTAATAGCCTATTACATAGGCTAGCGGGGTTCCACCCTAAAACTAATTGACGATAGGAGGAGTAACCCACTAACTTATATACCATTACTTGATCTTTCATTTTTCAATATAGTACTCTTTTGATTTCTTCTCATCTTTCATTTTCTCAACAGCCAAACCCGTGAATTAGCTTGCCTTCTTACTAGATTATCTAGTTGGAAACTAAGCCAATGTAGAGTGAGCCACCCGGTTGAAACAACAAAAATCATATTAAATTTTTTTTGTCTAAGAATTTACAAATTAATCTTTACACAAATTATAGTGAGTTTGATATTTGACTTGAGATGGACTAAACTTTATTAGGTGTCTAAGCGGGATGACGTGGCCATGCGTCAGTACCTGTACACGTAGCTCTAGCGTGGGTTGAATACTTGAAAGTTGGTTTGGGTTTTCCAAATGAGTCGTGGGCCGAAGGGTCGGCCCGTTGGTGGATGGGCCCAAAGAGAGCGACGCACATGGTAGAGACTTGCCATCTCTCACGCGGAGAGTGCAACAAACGGAGCCATCTCCTTTTATTTTAACGAGTTAAAAATATTTAATATTTAATATTTATTAATAAGTACTTAAATTATATAAAATTAATATTTTATATAATTTTTAACTTATTAGAATATATGTAAAAAATCCTAATGCATCGGAGTGACAACAACAACAATCCCGATGTGTGTCGCTGTGAGTAGGGTCAGGGGTCAAGTTGAGCAACATTTCTTCGACTACATTGAGACTTGAGAGGGGTATTTCTGAGAGACTCATACAAATAGTAAATGAATGATTAAAAATACAATAAAATAACCTAAACGCGTATGGGTAACTAATGCACACTAAACATATCATAGCAGGGGAGATATAAGGAGCTTGGGTGCAGGATATGCACGTAAACACTCCGACACCACGTATAACTAGCTCTCCTCGATGCGGATCCCTCCCTCTTATCCTCCTAATGTATTGGAGTATATATAGTGTCTATTGAAATATAAATATAAAATCATATCTATTGAAATATAAATATAAAATCATATGTGAATTGATAAACAAAAAAATTTTGGATAAAAAAAAAGGACAAAAAAATCAAAGCAGTGTAATTACTGCTAATTAGATCTCTAAATTACAACTAATAAAAGAATACAAATATCCACGGAGCACTAAGCATCAAAATGACTTTATAGGGAGAAGTCTACAACAAACAAAATATGAATATTAATTTCCATACAAGTCTAATTCATTTGTGATTTCTTTAAAAATAATAATAAAAGAAAAGAAAATGTAAAATAAATTAATAAATGGAAGAAAAAAAAGGGATCAAGAGGGAGTCATCATCTTGACGAACTCATCAAAATTGACAAGACCATCACCATCTAAGTCAGCCTCTTTGATCATTTGCTCAACCTCTTCATCTGTCAACTTCTCCCCGAGATTTATCATTACATGCTTCAGCTGCAGATTTACCCATTTTTTTCATTAATTACTTCATTTTACCTATTCATATATATTAATAATTAATAAATATTTTCTAATTACAAAAACAATTCAAATTCCGTAAGAAAAAAAAATCTATATAAAATTAATATTTGGTTTAAATTAAAAAAAAACCCACAAATAAAAAGAGGAATTTGCAAAATTCACCCATAAAATAGAATATTTTTTAAAAAAAATGACTTAAATTTAGTTTTCTTTCATGAAATGTGTACATATAATGTTATTAATTTATTTAAAAAAATATATATTTTGTTTATTTTCAATAATAAGGTTAAATTTGATGAATAAAGTAATAATTTAAGGAGTAATATTTTTTTTAAAAAAATATTTCTTAAGTATAAAAAAGCATTGTATGTTCGGAGTAATTTGTTGTACGTATATACGTACTTTTTTTCTTCTCATTTTTTTTGGTGGAAGTACTTATATGCGTACTTTCATATGATTTGCTATGATTAAATAAAACAAATGGCACTTGTTTATATATACCCGCACATGAAAGAATCAGTTGCTTAATTAAAATAAAATTATGGAACTGAGTTTATCGTTTTTCTATGGGTTAAAATTAAATATGTAATTAATGCTACAAGTTCGAATAGGTTGGATTCACGTTTTGGTCATATATATAATTCTGAGAGTCGGCAGAGGATTATAATTATAATTAATTAAAAAACAACACTTATTTTTCTTGGTAGATCATTGATTAATTTAGCTCAAATTATATAACATTTACAAAATTAATGGAATTGCAAAAAAAATAAATAAATAAATTATGTAGCACGAGTTTGACCAAAAATGCATATAATTAATTAAAAAAATTGAGCATTTTATATTTTATGATATAAGATTGGACTAACATTTTGGACAAAAATTCATTTAATTACAATATGAATAAGAAAAGAAAAAGAAAAAGGAAGTGTGAAAGGAGATATAAATATATAGCGGAGGTTACCTCACTCGGAGAAATGAAACCATTTTGGTCCTTGTCAAAAACTTTGAACGCCTCTTTTAATTCCTCTTCTGTATCTTTCTCCTGGAAAAAATAATGTAAAAATATAATATAAATTATGAAAAAAAATGAAGGAAAACATTAAAAATAGAAAGAGAACATATGAAATCAAGCTGGATGTTTGAGAAATGCAATCGGCAATACCCGACAACTGCATTAGTTGGTTCATTACAGCTGTTTTGGTACGACTTTATAGGAGCTCTATGTAGGTTTTTGACGTCCCTATTAATTTATATAATTAAATCCCTCTTATATATTAGTTGACTCCTTTTTTCAAAAAAAAATAATTATTATTTTAATATATAATTAAGTTGGTTTATGGTTAAATTTTTGGTAGTGTATGACAGTGTACAGTTACACCTTCCAAGGTCCAACTCATAATATTAATAATAAATGTAAGAATTATTATCATACTTATGTTAGTTTAAATTTGAAGGCAACTTCGGATTTGATTATCAATTAAAATTATAAAAACTCATGGTTAATATATAAGAAAGTACCTTGGTTTTGCGGGTGATAAGAGTGAGGAACTCAGCGAACTCGACGGTTCCGTTTCTATCAGCATCGGCTTCGGTTATCATGTTGTGAATTTCCTCGGTCGTTGGGTTTTGACCCAACGACCTTATCACCGTCTCCAGCTCCTCTACCGTTATACAACCTGTGTATGGTACACATATATGTATTATTATACATGAAAATTATATGTGCCAATGAAGACGAAGAAGAAGAAGAAGATATATATATGATGAGCACCGTACCATCGCCATTGTTGTCGAACAAACCAAAGGCTTCCTGTAAATCTGATGTCTTTTCTTCTGAAATTGCTTCTCCCATGGCCATGGAGAGGTTTTATATATTTGGTCCTCAGAAAGAGAGAGAGAGAGAGAGGGTTTATAAAGGAACAATGTGAGAGTTGCAATAAAGGGCTTAGCTGGGGGTGTAAGTGTTTAGGTCTGCATTTATATATACTCGGCGAATGGTTGGGGTCTTTTAAATTATTATAAAAATGTCATATTGTTAATTAACAATACTTGGTATTATACTGACAAATGTCATCAAATATATAAAAAGTCTACTTTAAGTCACAAATTATCATCTACGTATTTCAGTACTTAAGTTAATTCCTAGTATATGGAAAAACTTTGACTGCACATTTTACTCTCAACTAAAAAGAATTGTTGCCTTTCCTTTCTTTTTTTCTAATTTTTTTTTTATATAAGATCAGGTTTTGGGTGGAGACAAGAGGAAGATATATGAAGTTAAATGCAAAATAAAAAACAAAAAACAAGCCAACAAATTAAGAGTGGATAGATATGGGGAGACGTGTTACAATATAATTTTTGTTTCTTTCTTTCTCCTCGTTATTTTTTAAATATATAAAGTCCATATGATATTATGGTACATATATATAAGGTATCACAAATTTCATTTGATGACACCCTTTTCTTTTAACATAATAAATAAATAAAAATATTATATAGAGTTTTAGGTTTTTTAAATAACGTGTTAAAAATCAAATAATTTATATTTTGAAATAAACAGAGTGTTTTCAAAGTTCTCATTCGTATTTAAAGGTATTTGGAATGTTTGCAAAATACCCCTATTTGAAATGCTTTTGTAAATTTGTATTTAAATTTTATAGAGATTTTTATATTTGGTCCACAAACTTTGAGAAAAATATATTAAGGTGACTTAATTTTATTTTAATTAATCATGAGATTTGAAGTGAATATAAAAAAAATTTACTTGTTCGTTAAATATTATTCATATTTCGTGACACATATTATATATTAATGGATTTTTTTATTTATTTTTTTGATACGGAAATAATTCGAGGCCGGACAGACCCGGATTTCGAGAGACCGATAAAGTCGGCCGTCTAAATATACAACAACGAAATGTAAAATATAACATAAAATACATCAAAAGAGCCCCCAAATTAATGGATTATGATTATACGGAGTAATTTATAAAAATAAGAAAATCATTAATTTTTTAAAAGAAAATAATAGGCACTAAACGAAATGTACAATTATCATACGGAGCATATAATTTCCTTTTCATAATTCCCTTTTTGGTTTACTACCAGGTCCAGGAACGGTGTGGGACCCAACTCCAACTCTCCAAGTCACGTGACCCCATATCAAGCTAGCTAGCTGCTCACGCTGTCAACCACGTGTCTTCTTCTTCTTCTTTTCGACCAAATTATATACGGAGTATATACACACAAAGAGAGGAGAGAGAGAGGGAAGGATTGAGAAAGAAAGAGTGGTTAACATTATACGGAGTAATATGTTTTTCTATGTTTTTAAAAATATTGGCAAGTTTGAATAAAATTTCACCTAAGTCGCTTTGTAACAACAAATTTTATTATTATTATTATTATAAATCTTTGGGATACTCACTGTTTGACTCAGCAATTTATCCCAGTTTGATTATTTTTCAAAATATTTTTGACTTTGACTATTTCCTTACAAAAAATTTACTAAATTGAAAAAAAAAATCCAAAAATGAATAGGGTAAAAAATTAGAGTATGACACGTGTTGAATTAGAGTGGGGCCCGTATGGGCCCGTAACGGAGGATTACAGTCAGTCACCGTGATCGTGGCGTGGACACAGACAACATGAGCAAGTGATTTTTTCCCGGAGTATTGTATTTGGAATTGGTCAAATAAAATGAACGTATGGCAAATTTTAGCCACCAATCCACCATTGGTACCTGAAAAAACGTCATCCATAAGAAAATACAAGGCATATAACTATATAAGTTGGCGGATTGAAAAAACGGTAGCAAGTAAGTAACACATCTCACACACGCACTTCACGCGTCAACTATAATTTTTGTTTTCACACCTTTGAATCTTTGATTGTCCCATCAACCTTAATTTTGTACACTACACGGTAGCAACACGCCCTTTCAAAGTCAAGAACTAATAGCTCTTCATTTAGTGAACTAAAGGAGGATTTATACATAATACATTACATTATGCAATAATAGTTTTATATATATATGTGTAATGTGTTTGATGATGAGTTGATGACAGTTCAACCTTTTTTAAGATAAAGAGGAAAGCTAATAAAGGAAGGAATCATTGATAGTACAACACAATCTGAATTAGATATTCCCATAATTACCTAATGATAAATTAAGATTCAATGGCAAGTACACATTACCCATTTGGAATAACTAGATTGGTCGCTAATATAAGTAACATTAACCAACCCCAATTATATATACACAACACCAAAATCTTGGATATTCTGATTTCTTGGTTGTATTAGCTTAATGCGGCCACTTTCATTGCTCTGATCTAACTCCATAAATATATATAACCAACCTGTACTGGCATGCTGTGTGCATTTAAACCTGCACATAATGCCTGCAGTAGTTGTATTGTTGTAATACTCCTAAATTCATGAAAATAAGTTGGACCCAACTCCATTTAATTACTTACTCTTAGGCCACATTCCATGAATGTACAGCTGGTGTGTCACTTCAGATGCTATATGCAACTTTTAACCTTGAGATTGGTTGCTACTTGCTAGCCTGTGAAGATGATTAACTTCAATGTTTATGCCTTTTTGATCCGTACAGACTACAGAGGCAGAGATAAGGGAATATAATCAATCAATTATGAATCCCTTGGTCAACCAGACAGTTTCTCTCCCTCTTATCTTTTGTGTTATTGCATCTTACAGAATCAGCAATGGACCCATCAGGCCCAATGGGCTTATTCAATCTCAGGCCCATCCCTTTTTTTTTTCTTTTTTTTTGATATAAGGAAAGAAATTCGATTCTCTAGACAAGCCTAGAGAAACCGAGAGCCCGGACAAGCCGGGAGATGGACTAACCATCATGTACAACAAGAAATAAATGACAGAAAGGAAATGACAAGAAGTAAATGACAGAAGGAAAAGAGCAGAAATAAAGTACAAGCCAACCTACACTGAAACTACAGGTTAACAGAACCAAAACCAACTGGTCAAACGGCAGACGCACACAGAGAACTTTGGGGATCACTAGCGGACACCTCAACATGGACTCTTTACAGAATCAACAGGTATCGTCGCATTTCCACGACGTCTACAAGCTCGACAAATCAGTCACCGTTCACATGAAACCTGTACCACAGCAAGAAAAGCAAAGTACACCAACCCGCAGACCAAAAATCCAGCCAAATCATTGTCAATACAAATCCCCAAAACCCAACTTACACCCTCAAGGACGATAACAAGATCGTAAAGGAAACCACAAGGGAAACCAAAATAGAGGAAACATATAAGACGGGACAGAAATAAATAAACAACAATAATACACAGGCTAAGAAACCAGAAAGCGGTTAGAACACGAACCAATAAGGCTCACAAACCCCAATTTCCAATTTCCTTATCGTGTCGATCAAATTGTTTTTTGTTTTTTTTTTACAGCGTATTATCTACGCTTGAGGGCTTCACCTCCGAGGCCCCAACAAGCTAGAGCAAGCCGGCGGCGGCGCTTGAGGGCTGGGCTAGTCTGACAGGGAGTGGCTCCCGTAGATAGGCGCGCGGCACCTAGCGGGTGGTCGTAGACCACCGCTACGAGAGAGGAACCATGGCTAAAGAGAGGCGGCGAGGCGGTGTGCGTGGGCTTGGCATCAGGCCAGGGGTGGAGGCGGAAATCCAAGATGCTGGAGTCTGTTGAGGGCAAGGGGAGAACCGAGGAAGGTCGGTAGGGGGCGGTGGTGAGCCGAGGTCGAAGGCGAAGCCGGCACTCTGCTTTCGTTTGGTTTTAGTGGTTTCGAAATAATAGAGGGCGGGGATTGGCGGAACCAAGGGCGGGAACCAAGAGCGATTGGCGGAACCGAGGGCGGGGATTAAGGCAGTGATGGAGGTCGGTGCGAGGAGGAGGTGAACCAAGAGTGATTAGCGGAACCAAGGGCGATGGGGGCGCTGTAGGGAGACGGCGGTGCGGCGAAGAAGAAGCCCGATGAGGGTGAGCGGTTAGGCGAAGAGCCAAGGCGGTGAAGGGCCGGAATTTAGAAACGGCTGACGACGAATGGAGTCGGAGGTTGGTAGCCGGTAGGTGAAGCAGTCATCGGAGGGAGGGATAGAAGAGGCGGTGGCAAGGTGCAAGGTAGCCATGGTGGCGGCTCGACCAAAAGAGGTGAGGAGGGCGGGGCCCAATCGCTCTGCAAAAGAGAGCGTTTTAGGGTTGGGGTTTTCCTTTTTCCGATAAAACTCTCATTACTTTCTCATCTCAGGCCCATCCCTAACCACATGCAGCAACACATTTTTGCCTTTTCATTAGAACAAAATTCTTTACTAAATCATTACTTTCTCATCTCAGGCCCATCCCTAACCACATGCAGCAACACATTTTTGCCTTTTCATTAGAACAAAATTCTTTACTAAATACAAGTGATAAAAGCCATACAAGCTAACCTGTTATATTGGCATTCCTTTTGGAACAATCAGGTTCTTGAGCCACATGTATATTGGAACAAGCACATAGTAGGCTCCTGCCAACGATCCGAGAATGAACCGGGCGAGGAACACAACGGGGTTCACTTGCTTCTCTACGTCTTCAGCCTTTGGACCGAGCTAGACCAGATCACAAAATCGCTCACCAACTTGATATATATAACGCAAATCATAATTAACGCGATGCTCTATGCGATAAGGCACTTGTTTTAAACATATTAGGAAGTTACCTGCAAAGGGGAGTCACCAGAAAAAGGCTTAACACCAGTAACAGAGCAACCCATGATCAGGCCATGACGACGAACCCCGCGATACCATTCAGGGCCTATCCTCTTAAGCTTAACATCCTTGAAACCAGCCTTATGAAACCACTCTATGTACTCTTCCTCCTTTGGGAAAAGCATCCAGACATCAGCGAAGAACCGAGAGAGCCAGAACGTTGGGTAGACGGGTCCAATCACGCAAGCCTTTCCGCCTATCTTAAGCACTCTGTAGGCCTCCTTGATGCCACGCTGTGGTTCCGGCCAGTACTCGATACTGAAAAGAGACAATCAAAAGATATTCATAACTAGGCAGGCAAGTAAAGCAAGTGATGATTGGGCAAGTTTTCACCTTCCAGCAGAAATATATCTGTCGAAATGATCCGAAGGGAAAGGGAGATCCTCAGCATCGCCTTCAAGAATGGTACACTCCTTCAACGGCTCCTTCTGCTTGGCCTTGGCAAGCTGGTGAGGCGACTGGTCAATTATGGTAACATTCTTGGCGTCCACATGCTTAACAATTCCCAGAGTGGCGAAACCAGTTCCACCCCCAACATCCACCACCTTCAAGTTTCTACTGTAGAGATCAGCGGGCTCAAGGGCATCCTCTCGCATGTCCTCAGTCCAGTGACCGGGGTTTATTATGTGATCATACACAATCGACAGGAATCTGTAGAACCAAAATGCTTCCTTCTTGTGCTGTATAAACCTGGGCTGAGAAACTGGCCTAGATGCTGATAAGCTACATCTGGGCAGCTGGGTTCTGGGGGTGGCAATTCTAATGTAACAAGGGGAACAACTAGATGCCTTCTTGTTAACATACTTATGATTAGACCCAAAATACCCAGTTTTGGGAAACCCAGAAATAAGATTCAGATGATCAGGTCCACATAGCAATGAAGGTGCCATGGAAACAAGTGATTATGCAAAATACACAAAAGATGCAGAATACTTAATTGGTAAGCAGTTAGAGCAACAACAATTAGCCAAAACAAACACCAAAATAACTCAACTGTCATGAACCCCCTACCAAGTTGATGTTGAAATTACAAGGTGCAGTTAGAGGTGAAGAAGACATGAGGCATAGGAGAGACTAGAGAGAAGGCTTTGTTTTCTCTAGAACTTGTAGTGTTCATATATTCAATAGGCACCACACAATCACACATCAGAAGACATTGGTCCTTTACCCTCTTTTGTCCTTTTGGGTATGAAAAGGACAGCGATTCACTCCTCTTATCTGTTTATGTACTACTTTTCCATCGTTTTCACCCTATTGCCATTTCAAACAATGCGTTTAGCACCGCTCACATTACATCAAATGTAATAATCCAAGATATTTTCATCCACGGCTTAACAAGTAACAATGCAATAATCCATATCAGAAGGCATTTCCTGTGCAGTGATAATCCAATCAATAGTAAAAATTACCTAAAAAGGCAGTAACAGTATATAAATATGGTAATCACTATTTTCACTAACCTTAATAGTTACAAGTTACCCCACACATCTAAGAACTCATCTTTTGTCCAGAAATTGTGATAGAAGCTGCTGCATGGAAATCGTTATTGTATACAACATTGCACCTTCACCTGAAAATCAGTATGTTAAGTGCCTGTTTGAGACCCTAAACAGTATCATACCCCTAAAACTGTAGCTAAAAAGAATCATAAATAAGCAAAACAAAGCCTCAGTTTTGAAATAGGACAGCCTAGAAAATTTACAGCTTGGCATGGCTTTGGGCTCTAAAAGAAACCTGCTACAAGCAAAGACTATATAAAACAATAACAGCTTGAGAACAACTACATCTCACTGAGCGCTCTTCTCTTAATACAATAGGAAAAGAGTGATAAATGAGAATATACACAAGAAGATTCTGTAATTGAGATTCTAACCAAGAAAAAGAACATATAATTCCCTACTTTCAGCAGTCCTTGACTCCTTGTACAACAAACCAAGTCTCATACCGAGTATTTCACAAACCAAGAGCTAACACTGATGACATCCACCAATAGCAAAACAACATATCTATCAGGACCATTTTCAGTTATTAGGATGAAAGAACTGAGAAAATTTTCAGGCTTTAAACCTTGAAGTGAATTTCATCACATAGGCATGCAAGGAAATTTGATCACTGATATTGTTATATACGTTGATTATTTGCGTGCAAATAATATCATAGTGGTATAATATATTACATGTCCCTAATAACACACACAATCCACTCTGCAAATAATAACAGAAGGATCAATCATGTCTTACATAGTCACTGGCTCATTGCATATCTGACGGCTTCTTGACTTCCCTCAGCTGAACTGAATTTTCCAAACAGTGCATAAAGCCAAAGTGAGGGTATTTTTGATACCATGTATCTTCCGGGACATGTGTATCCCAGTGCTCTCCGCTACTGCTTCTTCCATACTTGTGAAGCCATCCAGAGCCATTATGTTGCTCACCCCATGTCCGGTTCCAACGCTCTCCATACTTCCCTTCCCACCATGTTTCACCTTGCTTAACACCACGACCATTTAGATCAAAGTGCTCATCCCATTTGTCGCCCCATTTTGACCAGCCATCTTCTTCAAAGCGCTCTGCCCACTTGTCTGTGTACTTATCGCTAGCACCATGCCCATCATACTTCTCTCCCCACCTGCCAGAAAATATAATATTTGGCCATTGTTATTAAGTAGCCCAACCACTAAAGTAGAGCAAATGCAGAAACAAGCAAATTGCAATCTCAGTACCTTTCATGCCACACATGAGCATGACCAGGATCAAGTTGCGTAGTTGGGTCAATTCTACACCACTTGTGCGCCCATTTATCAGCCCTCCCAGAGGAATCATATTGTTCCCACCATTTCTCTTGCCATTCATTCTCCTCACCTTTCTTTCCCCACTTGTCAGCAGTTTTCTCAATATGTGTAAGGCCACCTTCCTGCAAATCCCAAATTCAAAGGAAAGTGAGCATTAAGACATTCATATAACAAAGGCAAGGGAGCAAAGTTAAGGAAGCAATCCACATTACCTGCCACATAGATTCCTTCCAATACTCATGCCAGACATTACCTTGGGCATCTCTTCCCGACTTTTCTGAACCGAGCTCCTTATAACCAACTTCATCAGCAGCCTCCCAATACTTCTCTTCCCACTCAACCGCCTCATTAGCAGTCACACCTCTCAACATTGTCCACCTAAAAACCACACCATCAGGGCGCCTCTCTACTCCCGTTTCTTTCCACCACCGTGATCCATCTGAATTTTTTCCATGAGAAGGCATGTCATCAATTTGCTTCAAAACCTGAGCTGCTTCTGCTGCATGCTCCGTAAACTGAACCTCATGTTCCTTGTTCAAGTCAGTGTTCTCTGAGATGGCAATGGACTTTTCTTCAGTTTCTCTTTCCATCCAAGACTGTAATGGGGGAAGAGAAGATGTGATCTTGCTTTCATAAAGTTTGCTTTGCAGCGGAATGCTAAGGACATCTGCAGATCGATCCTTTTCCAACACCATGTTCATTTTATTAGCATCCGTGGAGGTTTTTTGCACTTTTTGCAAGCTGTCACTACCATCCAGGGATATATCATCCTCAGCAGGTGGTACCCAGCTCCAAAAGTCTGGACCAGGAGTTCCAGTTCGAGAAGGTTGGGTTTGCTGATTCTCTGAGTTATGAGATGGTTCCCCTGATATTTGACCACAAAATACATAAACAAAATCAAGTGATTATCCTATTCATTTTTGGTGATTATGGGAAGTAGTAAATTAATCGCGAAACACTAATTACCTTTCTACATCAAGTTACAAGTCTAGTTTGGTTTCTCACTCTACTCAACACAATATAAAGAGATCTGATAGTTCTCACCCAGGTAAATATATAAGCATCACAAACACCCCAATGCACTCCAAAAACACAATGGGAAGAAAAGGGATGGACCCATCACAAACACCCCGTTGCACTCCAAAAACACACTCATGGGAATATAAGCATATATTGCAAGCTATGTTTGATCGAACTTCCAAAAATAACTTCACATTTGATTTTTTATTTTTTTGCAGCATATTTGCATTGGCATGCTGCAAAACAGGTAAATGGAATCAAATGCAGAAAACGAAATAGTCTTCATACTCGTTTGCATCGGGCTTCCACATACACCACCCACAGGAAATGATCTTCAATTACAAACAAAGAACCTTTCAATGTACACTCAAATGCAACCTACTGCACTAACCATATCTTGAACAAGCTCTAAATCAGGAACTCTCTCCATGTTGATGTCAACACTCAACAAGCTTAAAGGCATTGATCCTATCACCGAAGCGAAGAACTGATTGCAAGAACATCTCACCACTCAACTACTCAAGAATCAAGTTGATTCGCTAACTTGACAATAATGCTATCCAAATTAGAGATCTATCTTCAAATGAATTACTTTGATTATGCACATTACTTTTATTATGCAGCTCATTGTTACTCATGAATCCAAGCTAAATCCGCGAAACCACTACCAGGGAATATAAAGTAACAAGAGAGAAAAATAATCTCAAATTACCTCCATCCTGAGACCTAATTTCGCTGCTGCTGTCTGCAACAAATGCGGAAGCCTTCCGACCAGCATCCTCGGCCGGAACCCGCAGGGGAAGAGGCTTCTGCTCGATAATAGAACGGGCAGCCGCAATCGCCGCGGCGGCACGGTCAATCACCTGGATTCGCTGAACTCTGTCTCTCTCCTCCTTAGGAACTTCCAGAATCTTCTCGAACTCAATCGTCTTCCTCTCCAACTCCTCCGGACTATCCTCCACAGGTTCACCGCCACCGTAATCGCTCTGCGCCGTACTCTCGAGGATCCTATCGAACTGCTTTTCCATCTTATCACGATCCACTGCCCTCTTCCACATGTCAAGATACGTATCTCCGCCATTGGAAGCCCTGATTTGACACCTTCCGAGGCCGGCGCTGCTGAAACTCGCGTCCCGGCGCCGGGATCGAGGATACTGCAGCGGCGAGGGTTTAAGGTTGCAGTAAGGCGGTGATGCGGCTGCGGCGTGGCCGACGAGACGAAGTTGGAGCGCCATTTCGGTGTATGTGCAAGGAGAGAGAGTGATCAAGTGAAAGCGAATTATTATATACAAACGGAGAATCTCTCCATTGATCTATCGTCCGCTCAAATTTCTGCTGCGCGCAGATAATTTCGCGTGTCGTTTGCGGATCGCTTTATGTGTTTGGTACTTGCGACGGTGTGTGGACGATATTGTAGCGCCAGTCCTTTCCAGGTAGGCAGGTAACCGTGAGTCCGTGACAACGACGTTAATATAACTTGTAGTATTGATTGAAGCGTCGGGGAAATCATCAGCACGACGACACGTCGACACGTCTTTTTTGGCACTAGCCTCGGAACGCTATCAGAGTCATCAGACAAACAAATAACCAGCGTAGTATCCTGATACAATTATTAGTTGAGGTCCGAGGGGGCGAAAAATTATGAATGTATAGTTAGAATAAAAATATAAATCCGGATACAATTAGCTGAGGAGTATATATACTTTATTTCACGGTTTTTAAATACGATAATTATAATAAAAGGATATCAGTATACATGTTCAATCTATAAACGTTTATAACATTTTACTCGAGTGTCGGATTTGAGCTTATAATATATCAAATCGAAGTTATCGACGAGAAAAACATATATATTAAGTTTTATTTTTGATTGGGAGTATGTATATCGAAGATATCGACGAGAATAACATATATATTAAATTTTATTTTTGATTGGGGGGCCACTGCCACCCTGATCCTTTAAATAATCCGCCCCTCCCCTGCAAATAACATCCCTAATTATTCGATTTGGGGGTAATTTTTTATAATTAGGTTTCTCGAATCAAGACGGTTAAGTATTTTATTATTTCAAAATTGTTCAGATTATCGAATTATTACAATATCGGATTAAAAACATTATCAAACAATTGGTTACCAATATATTCATAAGGTTGATGTGCTCAATTGGTCACATTAATAATTGTTGCGAGTGGAAAGCATTGAATATCTCGTTACACAAGTTATGTTGGTGAAGATCTCGACATTAACCTCTTTTTACCCGATCGAATCGTTAGGGGAAACAAAATTTATAAGGACGACGGGGCAAAAAAGTATCGAGCACTTCCATACAAGCAGCCAGGAGTAGCGTTATACGGAGTATATTTATATATTGAGTGAAAGGGGTATATAGACCCTATTCAATATTTATTAAGGTAAATAGATCCCTATATTGTTTTTATTGTAATCTGGACTCTACAAATTTTAAATGGCCTAAATACCCCTAGATTAAACCATGTTTGTCAATCACAATAGGAAATTAAAAATAACCGACCAAAAAAGAAGGAAATTAAAAATATACAAAGGATATTGGAAGATCTCAATAACTACCAAATCTTTTGCATTTGGAAACTGCTGAGTATAAAATTTTGTCAGCCAGTAACATTGGTTAACTCTATATGTTTTGTCAACCCTAAAATCCATGTCGAAACTCCATTGAAGAGTGGGAAGCGTGTTTGGAAGTTCCAAGGGGTAAGTTTTTCAGTTGTACTGGTTGATTTGATTTCACAATCAATCGTGCGGGTCGACATGATGATTGGGGATACCCATTCTCTAAATCTACCAATCTCCATTAAAAGGTAAGTATTTTGAACGAGGGTCAATATGTTGATGGGGGAGGAATGTTACAGAAGTGGTGAGAGGGTTTCGTGATGATTGGTGTGTTACCAGGGGCGGATCCTGGACCGTCAATCCGGAGATACTTAAAAGGTAAATGTTGAGAGAATGAGAGATGTGAAGAGACCAAAAGAGTCACACATCGACAATATGAACAAAGAAGCCTTAGTATATAAGCTAGTGGGCTACCCCACCTATTGTCAATTGATTTTAGGATGGAACTTCGTTCGGCTTATGTACTAGGCTATTAGTGCATGGGCGCACACGTGTACACGACCCCCGATCCCGAGTCCCAACGGACTTCAGTAGTAAGTAAGTAGTAAGTAAAAAATTTATCATTCCGAAAATGTTTAAGGGTGAATTTTTTTCCTGGGTTGGGGATGTTTGACGGAAAAAATGAAGAAATTAACACTAAAAAAAAAAAAAAAAAATTAGGATGCTTGAGCATCCCCATCATACACTTAGGTCCGCCCCTGTGTTTTACAATAGGGTGAATTTTATTGTAAGGTAAAAGTAAGTGTTATTGTAAAATATTATTCTAATGACATAGTGAGTTACAATAAATACTATATTTTGGATGTCATGTGGTATTAAAGTGGATAATTTATTGTAAATAAATAGTACGTAACATATGTATATTATTGTATATAATACAATAATTTATTATAATTGTTAATATAATACAATAAATAGTACTCCCTCCGTTAATTAAAACTTGACGTTTTACTATTCACGCACGTTTTTTGAGGTATTAAAAACTATATAAAATATTAACTTTTTTAACATATTTTTTAAATAATTTCATACTTGTTACTATTAATTATTAATTTATAAAAACAAATTTAAAAAAATGTTAATATTTCATATAGTTTTTATCATTCTAAAAAAGCGTGCATGAATAGTAAACGACAAGTTTTAATTAACAGAGGGAGTATATATTTTAATACAATGAATTGTATTTATTGTAATACATTAATTATTACAATAGTAGTTGTGGTAAATGTATTGTAATTGATTACGATTATTGTAATCTTATGTATATATTACAAAAAAAACCTAATTCCATTATTTAATAAATGTCATATAATAAATCAGTACATGCTCTTATATGAATGTAGAATTTTTAAAATGCTCTTATATGAATGTAGAATTTTTAAAAAATACTCCGTATTGTTATTATCTTTCAAGATCTTTTAAACTAGCTTTCAAATTTATTAATTAATTATATTACTCCGTACTTTTTAAATAAACTAAATCATTTAAGGGTAAACAAGTAATAACACCAATAAAAAGATCTATTTACTTAAAAAACTTATTATGGGGTCTATTAACTACTAAAATTATTAAAGAGGATACAAATTCTCCAAATTTCTCTTATGGATCTTATACTCCATCCGTTCGTTCCTAAATATAAGATCACTTCATTTTTGCACGTACTTTAAGGAGTGAAAAACTATATAAAAAATTAATTTTTTAATCAATTTTTTTCACAATATATAGTATGTATCATTAATAAATATTATATTACGGAAAAACCATTTAAAAAAAATTAATATTTTATATAGTTTTTCACTTATTAAAATACGTGTAAAAAGTCAACAATATTATATTTGTGAACGGAGGGAGTATATTTTAGTACAAATTTGAGGGAATGTACCATTTTCAGATTTTGTTTTGGTGGTTATACCCTTTACTTTTTGTTTTTAGTAATTGTACTTTTTTAGGGTGGATTTTACCTATATACCCTTAAACTAGAATTTTTATTGTTGACAAGATTTTTTTACGTTTTGAAGAAAAGGGAAATTATTATCTAGGGTTACGGTTAATTGTTCCTCTCCGTTCTATTGCAGATTGTATAACGACGTGACAAAACAGCACTTGAACAAGTGCCCAGCGAAGAGGGCAACCTCAAGTTAGACCATTCTCCAAGTCACATGTGCCACCATTGCTCAATTCACCACCACTACAAAAATAAACTCAGTGTAGCCGAGATTAAAGTAACCGATTGTAATCCTATATTATTGTAATCTGGATTAAAGTACTTTAAACTGACATGTTGAAAACTATTGTAACCTATTGAAACGTTAATAATATACACATATAATTTGTAGTGTAGTTAATTTTTTAATTATTACCGTCTTTAATTATTATAACTATAATTGTAATCAACACAAGCACATTATTGATTATTGTAACAAATTCGTTTGAGGTGATTTGATTCTTGTAACTAATTACTTGTACCTAATTTGTATTGTAACTAACTTCATTATTAAGGTTTTAATAGGTTACAGTAAATAATATAATTGTAATCAACACAATTGAAATCTATTTTATTGAAACCTGTTTTATGTATTTTTTAATAATTATATACTCCCTCCGTTTCACAATACATGTCCTTTTAGTTTTGGGCACGTTTTTTGATGAGCGAAAAACTCTATAAAATATTATTTTTTTAATTAATTTTTTTATATAATGTGATACTTATTAGTAATAAGTATCAAATTATATAAAAATAATAATTAAAAAAATGATATTTTATAGAGTTTTTCGCTCATTAAAAAACGTGCCCAAAACTAAAAGGACATGTATTGTGGAACGGAGGGAGTATGTACATATACATATAATTTGTATTGGTAGTTGATTTCTTGTAACCTTCCTTAATTATTGTAACTATAACTGTAATCAACATAATCACATTATTGTAACTAATTTGTTGTAGGTGATACTAATTTGTTGTAGGTGATTTGATTCTTGTAACTAATTACTTGTACCTAATTTATATCGTAACTAACTTCATTATTAAGATTTTAATAGGTTACAATAAATAATATAATTGTAATCAACACAATTGAAATCTATTTTATTGATACCTGTTTTATTTATTTTTTAATAATATATATGTACATATAATTTATATTGTAGTTGATTTCTTGTAACCTTCCTTAATTATTGTATAATTATTGTAACTATAACTGTAATCAACATAAACACATTACTGTAACTAATTCGTTGCAGGTGATTTGATTCTTGTATAAATTACTTGTACTTAACTTATATCGTAACTAAATTCGTTATTAAGGTTTTAGCATATCATATAAATTCAATATAATAAAGAATCAATATTTACTTGATTAAGTGAAAACAATTTCACTCGGCGTACATGTGATCGATTTCAATTTCACTGGCCTAGTTGATCAATTCGATGATAATCGTTTGCGGAATTTCAAAGCCTACTAGTACAAGCCTACTAGTACATCACTAATGGTTTGCTGAATTTGTTCGCAAATAAATATGTTCTATACTAGAGTCGGCGAAGAACATACAATATAACCACAAATCTTCAATCTTGTAACTTGATTTCAATTAATATTACATGTAAAAAGCATTAAAATAAATTGATTGATGGAAAGAAGCTGGTGTATTGAGCAAAGATTTTCAGTTACAATATACGTGATTCAAGGAAGATGTTATATTAATTTTCTCTCCCTATTTAAAATACATGGGCAAATCAGTCATTATTAAAAAAAAAGGTACAATTAGCAAAACAAAAACTCCATGAGTATAATTACTCATAAAAAAAATTGAAAAAGGTATACTTACCCAATTATCCCTGTATTTTACATGGTCTAGAGAACTATAGTCGGGCCAGGAGGATCTATCGGTGGGACAGGTGGCACGCCGGGTGGCGGATCACGTGGCAGTCTATCAGGCGGCAAAACATCCGGGCCGGAAGGAGGGGGGAGAGTGTCCGGGCGTCGTGGCGGGTGAAGCGGAGGCACGGGCGAATCCGGGACTGGCTCGGGGCTTAGCGGCGGCAGGCCTACACCCTCGTCGGGCCACGTATGCCAATTTCATCGGGGGTCGAACCGGGGTCGATCTCGGGCCTGGGGGAGATGTCGGGCAATTCAGGCGGCGCGGTGGGTATCGCAGGCTCTTGCACTTGGCCCGGATCAGGAAACTCAGGCGGTGAACCCGGGGAGTACTCCGGCGGAGAGGTGGAGAGTACGTCGACACCGGAGGGTGGGCTTGGAAGAGAGCCGAGGGAGGAGGATGCTTGATTTCTTCACGAGGTTGGATGATACCAAGTGAGGGATAGTGGAAGCCATTCCTTTTACCGATCACTTGATCTGAATGGATAGTTATCAATCAATGTCGTCGAATCCCAAATAAGAGTAACGGAGATGGATAGTCAACGTGCATGGTTGACATTTGTCGTTTGACATCGCGTTGCAAGTTACACGTATGTGGTCTACATGCAAATTAAGGTACAATGCGTAACACTTAATTAATTATTTATATATTATAATATAATGTTGTGATCACACGTCGAAAAATACGAGAACCCAAGTTTTCCATATAGGTCAGTGATTCACTCTTTCTATTATCAATTGATTTTAGAATGGAAACTCACGGATCTTGTGTAATGGGGTGAAGTACTGCACCGGAAAAAATTGTTGGGATAAATAGTCATCCCACATTGATTGTGGGTGGTATAACAAACCAAAATATAAGATTGGGAGAAGCCCCTACACATTGGCTTAAACTTTTGTGTAAAGTGGTGGATCCCGATCTTATAACAAAAACAAAATTAAACCCGACACGAGTCCCGATTTGATACGACCCGGCTCGGGATTCTCGGATTCTCACATGGTATCAAAGCAGGTCCGAGTCGGGGTCGGTTTTCCTGGCTTCGGGATAGGCTAAAAGAGAATGAGATGTCGAATCCCGTTGTAAAAAACCGGGCGAGCTATAAAGAGATTGAGAGTCTCGACCCGGAATAAGAAAAAAAAAATTGTTACTTGAGGGGGCGTGTTGGGATAAATAGTCATCCCAAATTGATTGTGGGTGGTATAACAAACCAAAATATAAGATTGGGAGAAGCCCCTACACATTGGCTTAAGCTTTCATTCGAAGTTCCCTCTTCATTCTCCATTCCAAGCTCAAATTCCAGATCGATTCTTGTTTCTAACACAACCGTCCATTTTATTTACGAATTATAACTCCCTCTCTGTAAAGACTACGCCAAAGAAGCACCTTGAAATCAAGATCATCTATCTCACTCGAAGACGCGCAAAGAAGACGACGACGAAGTAAAAATGTTCGGGAGGGAGCCGAAGAAGAGCGATAACACCAGGTACTACGAGATTCTTAGCGTTGACAAAAATGCGAGCCTTGAGGATTTGAAGAAGGCCTACAAAAAAGCTGCTATCAAGAATCATCCTGACAAGGGCGGTGATCCTGAGAAGTTCAAAGAATTGGCTCAGGCTTATGAAGTCCCGAATGATCCAGAGAAGCGTGAGATCTATGACCAGTACGGAGAAGATGCGCTCAAGGAAGGAATGGGTGGCTGCTATCAAGAATCATCCTGACAAGGGCGGTGATCCTGAGAAGTTCAAAGAATTGGCTCAGGCTTATGAAGTCCCGAATGATCCAGAGAAGCGTGAGATCTATGACTAGTACGGAGAAGATGCGCTCAAGGAAGGAATGGGTGGCGGTGGAGGAATGCACAATCCATTCGACATCTTTGAATCTTTCTTTGGTGGCGCCAACCCATTCGGTGGTGGTGGTAGCGGCAGAGGAAGAAGGCAAAGAAGGGGCGAAGATGTAATCCATCATCTCAAGGTTTCCTTGGAAGATTTTTACAGTGGAACTATCCCTTTCTAGGAATGTCATATGTTCAAAGTGCAAAGGGAAAGGATCCAAATCCGGTGAATCAATGAAGTGTGCTGGATGCCAAGGAAGTGGGATGAAGGTCTCGATCAGGCAGCTTGCCCCCTCTGTGATCCAGCAAATGCAACATCCTTGTAATGAATGTAAGGGGACTGGTGAATCGATCAGCGACAAAGATCGTTGTCCAGGATGCAAAGGCGAGAAGGTTGTTCAAGAGAAGAAAGTACTCGAAGTAATAGTTGAGAAGGGTATGAAACAAGGGCAGAAGATTACATTCCCTGGAGAAGCGGACGAAGCTCCTAACACAATCACGGGAGATATAGTGTTTGTTCTTCAACAAAAGGAGCACCCCAAGTTTAAGAGAAAGGGCGATGATCTCTTCTATGAGCACACGTTGTCTCTTACTGAAGCCCTTTGTGGCTTCAAGTTCATGTTGACCCACTTGGATGGTCGGAATCTCCTCATCAAATCAAATCCAGGAGAAGATTTTAAAAAAAAAAAAATTTGTTCAAGTGTCAACCCGATCCAGGCGGGTTGCACTTGATGGGGCGTGTTGGGATAAATAGTCATCCCACATTGATTGTGGGTGGTATAACAAACCAAAATATAAGGTTGGGAGAAGCCCCTGCACATTGGCTTAAGCTTTTGTGTAAAGTGGTGGATCCTGACCTTATAAACAAAAATATAATAAACCCGACACGACTCCCGAATTGATACGACCCGCTCGGGATTCTCGGTTTCTCACATGGTATTAAAGCAGGTTTGAGTCGGGTCGGTTTTCCTGGCTTCGGGATAGGGGATTGCGATGCTGAAACCCGTCGTAAAAACCAAAAACCGGGCGAACTATAAAGAGTTTGAGAGTCTCGACACGGAAGAAAAAAAAATTGTTCAAGTGTCAACCCGATCCAGACGGGGATCGGGTTGCACTTGAGGGGGCGTGTTGGGATAAATAGTCATCCCACATTGATTGTGGGTGCTATAACAAACCAAAATATAAGATTGGGAGAAACCCCTACCCATTGGCTTAAGATTTTGTGTAAAGTGATGGATCCCGACCTTATAACAAAAACAAAATTAAACCCGACACGACTCTCGATTTGATACGACCCGGCTCGAAATTCTCGGATTCTCACAAAAATACCATACAAGGACATTTGATGCTCATATTTCTTGATATCGATATTTAATACCGATATCTGAGATTTGATATCAATACCAAACACGAGGTTCGAACCATACCCGAATTTAAATCCGTTTGGAAAACGAATTTCAAATCGACCTTATTGGTTGTTAGCTGTCGCAACTCGCATTTACATCAAAACGACGCCGTCCCAAATCCACAACAACAAAGACGCACATCTGTCTCTCTTTGTCCTCTCCCAGCACACACTTGCCAATCTCTCACTTGTCACCTCCCTCGTATTCTCCGCCCCTCTCCGCCGTCCTCGCCGGCGCCGCGATCTCTACTCCCTCTATCCCTCCGGTTAATGTCCGCTTGATTCCGCTCACCACCATGTCTCAATCTCTCCATCTGATCTCCTCCGCCGGCCGCACGCCCCTCCGTAAACTATCATCTAAACCCTCCCTTCCCCTCTCCTTTTCCTCCGCCAAATTCCCCCTCTCTCTCCCTAAACCCTCCCCCATCCGTGCGTCCGCCAACGATGCTGGCACCGCCGTTGCTTCTCCGCCCCCGCTGTCGGGGATCGAGGTGTGCGCGGTGACGGAGGCGGAGCTCAAGGAGAACGGCTTCCGTAGCACTCGCCGGACGAAGCTCATCTGCACGATCGGCCCCGCCACCTGCGGCTTCGAGCAGCTGGAGGCACTCGCCGTCGGCGGGATGAACGTCGCCAGGATCAACATGTGCCACGGCACGCGCGAGTGGCACCGCCTCGTCATCGAGCGAGTGAGGAGGCTGAATGAGGATAAAGGATTTGCAGTCGCCATCATGATGGATACTGAAGGCAGTGAAATTCACATGGGAGATCTCGGTGGTGCCCCCTCCGAGAAAGCTGAGGTATTTTCACTTGATTGAGTCCCTTTGATAGACAATCAAATTTTAGCTCTAATTTTCCTGCTAATGCTTGATTTATTAGTAGATGTTGCTTTGATGCCCTTGTTTATTGACATTCAAACTATTAGGATTGATTTGTGTTTTTGGTTGATTATGATGGTTGAATTGGAGATCTAGGATTTGGGTTGATGTTGAACTATCAATTTTGGCATAATTGGATAAGGTGGGGCTATCTAAAGTGAGTTTGGTATATACCAGGGAAGTAGGTCACTTATAGTTTTGGTACCCATCTTTTGCTCGTTTGTCCTATCAACGAGTCAATTGCTTGGTTTTCTTGACACAACTTTTTTGTACAAGGAATATGTTTATTGAATCATACATTTGCCAAGGTATGAGAAATCCAACATTTTATATTTTTTTTGTGGTGGTGGTGGTCTGTGTGTGTGAGAAACTTGGCTCCGTAGTGTATCCATGCTATTAATCTGCAGGGGTCTAGCACTTCGGTTAAAGCATCTAATAATTCAGAGTGTATCACC
The DNA here is from genome assembly GCA_037127255.1 of Persicaria tinctoria. Classification (NCBI taxonomy): domain Eukaryota; kingdom Viridiplantae; phylum Streptophyta; class Magnoliopsida; order Caryophyllales; family Polygonaceae; genus Persicaria; species Persicaria tinctoria. Next base: position 3,468,843 of record JBANSL010000008.1, on the reverse strand, counting down.
TAGATGATTCATTTAGTAGCCGCTACCCTTCTGTGGTGACATAGAAACTGTGGAACTATATTCCATGCAAATCAATGGTGACCAAAGCATAAGGAGGTGGCATTGAGTTCAGTGCTCTGAAGCTCTGGCCAAGCTAATTTATCATTTTTTAAATGATGATCTCAAAAGTAAATTAAGGACCTATGCATAATGTACCATATTTCATTAGATGCACTGGGATGTAGGCTTTGTGTTTTAACTTATTATTTGCATGTTTGAAATCAAGAGATAGATTGGTTCCTAGACAGCAACTGAGCTTATCTTTTGATCTAGGATGGAGAAATCTGGACCTTTACTGTGCGGACTTTTGATGTAGCTCGGCCAGAGCGCACTATTACTGTGAACTATGACGGATTTGCGGAAGGTCAGAGCTTTAGTTCAAATACAGTCATATGATGGTTCATTTGTCCTTCCATGCAACTTATTTTCATGCATGCTTTACTGGACGAGGAAAAAATTATTGCTGACTAAATGTTCTGGCACAGATGTGAATGTTGGAGATGAGCTTCTTGTGGATGGTGGAATGGTGGGGTTCGAAGTAGTTGAGAAGATTGGTCCTGATGTCAAGTGTCGATGTACTGATCCAGGCCTCCTCCTTCCACGGGCTAATCTAACATTTTGGCGGGATGGGAGTTTGGTGCGTGAGCGCAATGCAATGCTTCCAACTATTTCATCTAAGGTTAGTTCTTTCATTGTTCCATGCTTCCTCTATATTTATTCTAAACAGTTATTTTATATGGTTACTTCTCTTGCATAAAGCTGTAGAAGATATGGTCATGGAGGAGTTTTTTTCCCCTAAACTCTGGGATTTGAGGATAATTTGGAAGAAACCATTGTGCGAGTACTTTAATCAGTCATATTCTATTAATTCCAACTGTAGACGTATCTAACATTCTAATATGGTTTAATCGTGGGCAAAGACTTTTGTAAATATTCTATAATTCATATTTGGGTTATGGTGTTAAGTGTTATCCATATCAAATGCCCTGTTTCTTTTGATTTTAGATTTATTACGTCTTCATTCACATTTTAAGTAATTGTTCGTCACCAAAGTTGTTTCCTTGAGCTTTACTTTATAATGGTTACTCGTATCTTAGCTTTCCTTTTTCTATCAAAAAATTGGCCTACTATACGGCAAACATAAGGCAGAAAACTGAAGGTTGAAAATGCAAGTCTAAGCATGAGTATTTAGCATTTGATGCATGAGGTTCTACATGTCTGCATTACATTTGACTTCCGTGGAAAACGAAATATTCTAGCAAGAATGTAGATGACATGCTTAGTCTTTATAATGTGTGCAATTATTCATCTGTACTTGTGTTTTATCCCTGGAAACTGCATCTCTTTTCTTAGATTGCAGATGACCAAGAGAAAATGAAAAATTAGGTGTGGATGCTCTAGATATTATCCTATATCATGCTTTAAAACTTTCTTCTTTTTTCAGGATTGGTTGGACATTGACTTTGGTATTGCAGAGGGTGTTGATTTCATTGCAGTATCCTTTGTCAAATCCGCTGAGGTGATCAAGCATTTGAAAAGCTATATTCAAGCCCATTCACCGGATAGGTAGCATTCTTATTAGCATCCACTGTTTTATAATGAACTGAAAATTTTGTAAGCTGCATCCCATTTAGTTGATTTTTTAAATTTTTTAAAATAAAATAAAATTTAGTTGATTACTGTGGTGGACTTGTTTCTCGTCTTTAGGGTTGAATAGAAATAAGTGAAAGACAAATGAATACAATATCTTGCTCCTTTACGGCTCAGACTGACTTAATTACCAACTACTTTGTAGTGTAATGAATAAACCTCCATCTAGACATTTTCCATTGTCAAGGAAGTCCTCATAACATCTTATGGAAACTTCTTCCTGATGGTTTTCATCTATGTTCTTCTGTCCCCTTATGGGTTTCTGGTGTCTTCAATGTTTCAGTGCCTTGAAGTTCTTATGTTGACATATATATTTGGTAATTTAATGCAGTGATATTGCCGTCATTGCAAAGATAGAAAGTATAGATTCGTTGACAAATCTGGAAGAAATCGTCCAAGCATCAGATGGAGCTATGGTGGCAAGGGGTGATCTTGGTGCTCAGATCCCATTGGAGGAGGTTCCTTCAATCCAGCAAAAGATTGTCCAGAAGTGCAGAGATTTGAATAAGCCAGTCATTGTAGCTTCTCAGCTTCTTGAATCCATGATTGAATACCCAACCCCTACTAGAGCTGAGGTTGCTGATGTCTCTGAAGCGGTCAGACAAAGAGCTGATGCTTTAATGCTCTCAGGTGAGTCAGCCATGGGCCTGTTCCCAGAAAAGGCATTGGCTGTCTTGAGAAGTGTGAGTGTTAGAATCGAGCAGTGGTGGAGGGAAGAGAAAAACTATGAACCAGTGAGCCTTCCTTCTTTACCATCCTCTTTCACCGGCATAATTTCAGAAGGAATTTGTAACTCTGCAGCCAACATGGGTAAGTATTTTTTTCTAGAAGATTTAGATAAATGTGTGCAATGATTTGATTATCATGGAAAGTTCCATGTCTATTAACTTTCTTGGGAACTTTATATGACCAAACATGATCAAGGTGATTGCATCTCTATCTTTTCGTAAACCATTACGTAGCTGACTATGTGTTCTTATGGAATTAAATGAAAGGAGTAGCTGACTTTGTGTTCAATTTTAGAAGTCCAGGAATCTGTAATGCTTATTTAAGATGATGCAGTTTTGAAATTTTCTATGGTGTCTACAGGGCAATAGACTTGTATATTTTTGCTTTGTTAGTATGTAATAGAATTCTATGCAATTGCTAAAAAAGTTGTTTTAAGCAGCTCGAATAAGCCAGTGAAGTGCTCATCTTGGTCAACCTTCATACTCTCATCAGGCTTGAACATTTTTGGACGTTTTTATCCTGTCATCTGTGCTTGTGCAATACTCTCTGCCTCTCTGGACTGTTTGCTATTCTTCCTGATTCATCACTTCTCATCTTTGTCATTTATATTTTCCATGTGATATTCTGTTTCTGGATATATAAAAGCTAAATCTACTGATATGTGCAATATTATGTGTGCACCTCATAAGACTATCTTTCTTGCATTTGAACATCCTAGAATCAAGGCATGATTCTTGTGTACAAGTTTTCCAGTTTAAATCCGCAATGTAAAGTTTATTCCCTTAATGTGGTTGCTCATATAATCATATTAATAATATCGTAATATGTTTTTTTCCCCTCAACTTGCAGCAAACACTTTGAAAGTGGATGCGCTGTTTGTGTATACCAAAACCGGGCACATGGCATCTCTCTTGTCACGATGCCGTCCTGACTGCCCAATCTTTGCATTTACTACCACATCCTCGGTGAGGAGAAAGCTGAACCTTCAGTGGGGTCTGATACCATTCCGCTTGAGCTTCTCAGATGATATGGAAACCAATCTCAGCAAAACCTTTTCCTTGCTAAAAGCTAGAGGGATGATAAAGTCTGGTGACCTTGTCATTGCTGTTTCAGACATGCTGCAATCCATCCAGGTTGTAAGAGTTCCATGAAAAAGTATGGGTGTCAATGATACTACTTCTTGGTGAGATCAGTCTATCAGAGTGTTATAAGTCTACCCCGGGATTTATTTTGTAATCTATTTGTACTTTTATCTAAAAATTACTTGTTTGAAACTTTACTGCTTCTACTAGCTATCTGGATTTAGGATTCTTGAACTTCCTGTATCATCATCTTCTTCTTTGTTTCCCAAAACTTATTATTAAATAGCTTGTTTAAGGTTCTTTGGGTCAAGAAAATGCTACTCTTTTTCACTGGTTTGCAGAAGTTGCCTTTCTCCGTACCCATTGTTTGCTTCCCTTGGTTGTACAATTATTACAGGATAATCACGCCTACATTCACAGCTAGAGCTTTCTGACCAGATGTGAGCACAAGAGGATATTGTGGTACCTGACCCAACTATTTTTGCCGCTTATTCGGAAGATCACGTTCACAGGTATATTCATCGTCTCATATATGCCTTATTGCTATTGTCTTCTTTTGGCACGTTTGAGGTTCCCATAATCTTCTAGTACTCTAGTCATTTCTAATGGGGACACGCTAATGCTTGCAATTTCTGATTTGGTCATTCGTAAGCGTATTTTTCTGTTTGTATCCTGGGTCATCGTTTCACGATGGTGCTTTCATTTCCGGTGTTGTTTTGTAAGCATATCCGGAGAATATGATGCCCTTATCTGTTAGGCTTGAATTTTAGGTAGTGCCTTTCTCTTATTTAATGCACCATAGAATTTTGGACCAGTTCCATGCCTCATTTAAGATTTTAGGTCATACCTCATCTAGCCTCATAATATACCCAACTGATATCCTTTATTCCTACCGTGAAGTTTTAGTCGTCGCACGCATGTGCTTGGACTCATCACTCCTGTCATGTCTTCATGAGGAAAGTGTGTCAACTTGCTCATTGCATGTTAAGGTAGGAATAGGATCAGTTATAGAGTTTACATTTTCCTTCCTGGACTGATTAGGAGAGGCTCATATGGAGCGATGCATCATTTTTCCCCGGACATGCCCCAAGATGATTAGGCCCTCGGGCTATAGCGTTCTTGAATAGATAGGAGAACCGACATGAGGAATCCTCGTGTATGAGTAAAGGAGATGGTCTTCTTTATCAAAAGCGTTATTCTCTTGACGCGTACACTGTCTTTACTTGACTTACATAGATGGGCTCTACACTTCTACTGTTCTGCACATCCCATCTACTTGAACATGGTAAAAGTTTTCCTCCCTTTCGCCCCCCTGCACTTTGGAAAGAAAGAGGCCCTCACTATATAGAGCTTAGTTGGATAACGCTCCATCTGGGCGCCCCCACGAACCCTGCCCTGAACCGGGTAAATAAGGTAAATCGCGAGGATGCAACAGGTCTTTTTTCAAGACAGTATGTATGTGAGCCATTGAGGCCAATTGGCTCAAATCAAAATGAAAATCATCCATCACCATTATTATTCTCATAATTTCAGTAGGGTCACCTTGTTCTTCATTTATCCTTTTTCTTTTTCCCCTAACATTTTGATTGATGATGTCCATGTAATCTGTGTAATCAGTGCTTGCTAAGGGATGATGATGATGATGAATAGTCATTTGAAAGTGCATAAATTTGAGGAGAAATTAGATGCCAAAATCAAGACATTACAGGACTTAATCTCTTTTCTTAACTTTTCCATGACTGTAATTATGCATACTTTTACTTTCTTTCTTTTTTTTACTACTTTTTAATATTCCTCCAATACTGAAACAAGTGAAAGTAAAAGTTTGATTGTGAGGAGGGTTTTCCTGTTCTCCCTTTTTCTGCTACACCTTAAAGTTTCCTTGGTTGTTCAAGTTAGCTAGAAACATTTATTTGATATTGTAGGTTGTGGATAAGCTTTTCTTTGATCCCACACATGATTCATTGCATTTCTTATAATGTTTTCACATAGTTTATTTCATATAGACATTGAATGTGTCAAAGATACTTTTTATCAACCAAGGCAAAGCAATTCGACTATTAGATATGTCTGGTAAATCGAGAAACCGACAAATACACTAATGTGTTCTCTTCCCTACAAAAACTTCAATTCAAAAGAAGGTCCCTTAGCCCAAATGCCAACATTTGTCCATTTTTTTCTCCCAATTATAAGTACAGGCAACAAAAAATTATGGTTATGAACTTGCAATGTTTTGTTTATGCAGATAGGATAAAAAAGCTGAGGGCATAAATAGGGAGATGGTCCCCAATATTTTGCAACAATGATTAATTAGACACCAACACATGGGAATGGGCCCCCCATTTGATTAACTTGATAATCATGTACTTAAAATTAAACACCTATGATGCTTGATTTAAAGTGGTATTACTGCTAAAACACCACCTAAACCTGCCCTATGTAGATGGGACACCCCACTCCCCTCATGTTGCCCTTTATTAGATTTTGACACCTTAGAAATTAGAAATTACAATATTATTAACAACTATGCTACTAGTGGTAAGGTAAAATATTATGATTACAAACATAAACATAATAATTAGTAGGAGCCATTTGGCTTATTGGTGTAGGTACAACTTACAAGGCATCAATTTAATCATGACTTTGGTTTATACACTTGTACTAAATTATTTGTATGCTTTTTTAGATTCATAAGTTTATAAATTGATTCGTTGCTTTTGCATTAAAACTGTTTGCAAGTCTTTGAAATTTCATAAACTTTAATAGTTTGTTTAATAGATTAAGAATTAGGCTTTGAGATAGCTGCTAAATACATAGCATAGGATATGGCACCATGAACCATAAACTCGATCTCTTAAATTACTTTTTTTCTTCTGTCATATCAGGTTAGAAGCCTCATTTTAACCTTTATTCTATTCACGAGTTCGAGTCTTGAACCCTTAAATTACTTTTTTTTTTTATTTGTTCAATACTTCTACTACTATTATTATTGTTAATTTAAAATAACATGTCATAAAAAATAAAATTTAATGTTTAAAAAATACAGTTATTATTTAGATGGATTTTTTTCAAAAAATATGCAAGACTTAAGAGGGTTGTCTATCAGTAGATAAAATAAAAATAAATTGTTTTATTTTTTTCGAACAATTTTAGAAAACCAAAAATCATTTTAAAACAAATAAAATATAAGTTATGCCACATGACATCTATAAGCCTTAGTTTTTTAGTCTCTCGGGCCATCCACATTAGTTTTGGTTAAAATGTGCAAATTTGCACAATAGGTGTAAAAAATACACATAACTTTTTAGTAATTTGCTCCATTGGTGAAATGTGTATTTTTTACACACTATTCAAATACAATTCATTTAAAACAAAAAAAAATCATAAAAAAAATAAACCAATAAAATTGCCTTGTTTTTTTTTATATAAAAATTCATACACATAAGGAGCCGAGGAGGTGATGTGCTCAAATTTGCACATCACGTGGTACAATTACACGCATCTAAAACAACCAATGAAGCTAAAAAATGTCTAAAAAAAATACATATCTACATATTTGTATACAACCATTATAAATGATTTTATATAAGAAATCCAAACAGTGGGTTTATATATATATATATATATATATATATATATATATATATATATATATATTTGTTTAGTTTTACATATTTGTAGACTTTTACATTTAATTTTTGTTTGATCTTTTTTTTTTTTTAACTATGTGGCAATGGATAAAAGCTTGTAGTCATTAATATGTTGCGGGTAAACTTGTTGAGGACCCATAAAGTCAAATACAGTAATAAGATTTAATTTAATGTCCTCTGTCATTTACCTTTTTAAGAAAATGCTATAGCCCCACTAACAGTGGGTTTATATATATATATTTATATAAATTTGTGAACTAAAATAATTTTGTAGTCATTAAGTGGCAGGTAACAAACATTATCTATAAATCTTATCAGAAAAATAAATAAAATAAAATAAAATAATTAAGCTGCAGGTTGGGATATCTGAAGTATCCAGTAAGAGGTTAAGTGTGGCTGGAGGCAAGCAAACAAACAACATGACAGCCTTGAGACTTAGCCTTGCTTCTTTGAGTCCTTCTTGTGTGTGTTATGGTCCAAATCCCCACTCATTTCATTTTGCTTTATAATATTAGTATTAATTATATATGTATAATGTCAATTGATGTAACAGGTAGACAAAATGTAGACAATAGTTTATAGTGTTACACATATATAACTATATATAATTAATTTAGGTTGCTTTCTGAAATACAGCAATAATGGCAATCCAAATCACGGATTTGATATTTTTTATGGTTGTGTGCATCTATATGTGGGGTACAAAATACATATGGTTTACATTATTTGTTGTGTCATTTTCAATAATAATAATAATATTAATAAATTCATCTTGGCTATATGTAATATTACATGGTTTACATTACTAGTTTTGGGGGAAAAATGGTCTTATCATTTTTTAAACTAATTTAGTCATTTCTCTTCTTCTCTTTAGAAAAAATGTTACTAAGATGGTTTGAAAGTTTCCAACTTGTATGAATTTTTTTTATTACTTTTTTAAGTATATCTTGGAGTACTGAATTGATTTTCCATGTTAAAAAAATAAAATTATAATCTCCACTGTACTTCTATAATCTCCTCCTTTCTTACCCTTTCCTAATGTTCATCCTTCTACTAATTTCTGTTATTGACAAATTATTTTCCCATTTTGTGAAATTTTCTTTTCCTTTTGAAAGTTCTCTCTATTAGAGTTCACGTCTAATATAATTGTGAGAAAAAACATTTTATTGTTGGAAATCAAGTGGTTTGCAATTTTCAATGGCAGAAAAAAAAAAAGAGTAAATATCCATATAATAAGATAGTTAACTAAATGTCCACCATCCAAGATTAGTTAAATGTCCACCAGTCACCTCTTTACTGTTGTCCGCTTCTAACTATGATTTTACAGCTAACAAGCAGAACTGTAACAGACAGATGACAAAGCATGACAGAAAGCTGATAAATTAAAGCATGACTCACAGGCAACTAACAAATGATAGAACATAAGCTGACATTCGTAATTACGAGGCGAACAATCCTAATTATGAAGAGCCTGTGCAAACTCTTTTTCATTCTCTCTTATGTTCTCTATTTTAGATATATTAAAAAAAATGAGAGGAGTTATTCGATAGCAAAAAAGAAAACATCAATATTTTGTTAAATTCTTTCTTTTTTCTATAATAGCAATGTTGTTGGAAATGCTCTGATTAGATTTGAGAATGAATTCTATTTGCAAAAATTGCTATAAATAACCAAACATTTTCAAGTATAGATCTGGTTGTGGATGATAGCCTTAATTAAACTCTCTTTCAATCTAAAACTAATTATAAAAACTAAGAGTATGCCCAAGAACTTCCCTAAAAAATTCTCCAAAATGGAGAACTATAAATCACATATTCTGAATTTTTTTGGGTCAAATTTCAACTGCTTTTCCATTATGGAGTTTACCCCAAAATATATATAGTTTTCTCCAAATTTAGAGAATGATATCTAATTTTTCTCTCCATTCTCTATTTTGGATAATGTAATGGGGAAGCTGTTGGATTAAAACCAGTCTTAAAATTCCCTAAAAACTTATTATGGTTGGGGTTGCTCTTAACTAAATGTTTTTGAACCTGCTTCTGTTAACAAAATGTCTCTCACCAACTCCATACACAACTTACAATAATCACCATTTTACACACAAATTGACCTAATATGCGTGATTAGCTGGGAGAATTTGTGGGCTACTTTCAACGATGACTTTCATTCAACGATGATTTTAAAATAACATTTTAAAATATATTTTACATTGTTTTTAATTAAGGTGTTTTTTATAAAATGTAACAATTTGAATAGAATAATTGTTTCGAGATGTTTTTGTAATCAATTTTACTTTGAAGAGAGCTTGCGATCATCTACAACAAGTCTATATTTGAAGTTATTTTCTTCATTTTTAAATCTTCGAGCTATTCAGTGCACTACTGCTGTATTTTAACTAGACAATTGAGCATTTTTTTAAGCATATATATTATATTTGTAATCCTTTATTAAATATCTGCATCCTATAAACTGGATTATTCAATTTCTTTTTGGAAACAAAAGGTCAAATTAGTACTCAGAAGAACTTGTAAACGTTGTCATACCTTTTTATTATTATTAAGTAATAATTCGAGCCCAAACATATCTGAAATTTGAGAGATCAACAGAAAAAGAGCGCTAACAACACGTTACATGTACTCTGAAAAGAACGAAACTGAGGCGAACTAAAACCAAAGCGTTGTCATACCAGAATTGAGATAACCTACTAATGGAGGTTATCTCAATTAGTAGGTTACACGTTACACGTAACCAAAAGTCTCCTCAGTGCTACTGCTTTCCACCTTCCCGCCCCACCTCTTCCTCCGTCTTCAGAATCCGCTCAGTTTCTTTGTTTGGGTTGTCTGGATCTGACCCTCTTGGCGTCGCCATAGTCTATTATATATGGCCCCTCTTTCAGAGCCATCACGCCATCCACCGTCACATCCCACGTCCTCGTTCTCCTCCCTAGCTCTTCGTTTTGGGTGATCTTGATTTGGGTCTGTTACCTTCCTTTCATCTGCCTCAGGGTGGTTCTAGTCGGAGGCCCATTGGGATTCCCTCTCAGCCTGGGTGTCGTACCTTTCCTTGGCCACAAGGAGGTCCGGATAGAAGGGTTGAAGCCAAAATCCCGTAAGGGCCTTGATAAAATTTCGAAAGGGCTTTCAGGTGTGATTTTACTAGGTGATTCTCGGTTGCGTTTATGATGTTCTTGGCGCTCCTATTCTTAGTCGGGACTCTGACATCCGGTGTCGAGTCTGACTGGAATCGAAGCGGTGTGTATCGAGGCGACTCCATGATCTGGAAACCTTATAGGAGGATCGTCTTCACTGCCCATAGGGACTCATGATGTGATGCTGACTAACGGTGTCATTGTTTGGTGACCCTTGGTGTTGGGTCGTAGTTTATATTGTCCCAAACGCTTTAGGGTTAGGTTCGTTTGGTCGCATGGTTCTGTTAGCTTGTCACTGTTTGTATTACACCTTTGTATTCTAGGTTGTATGTTTGACGTTCGCCGACCTTGTCAGTAACTCGATGAGTCAGGTCCATCTATCTGATTCTTGAATTCTCACCTTATAAAAAAAAAATGTATGGTCGATAATAAGAATTATTGAGTAAATACTTGCATATACTCCGCATTGCATAGAATTTATGATAATGTTTTCAATTAAATCAAAATAACCATTACATCACTATTAATTACTGGATCCATATATAATTACTTATAGTATGGTTTCCTTCACCCTGTTGGCTGTTGCTTGTGTAATTAAGTAAAGCTATTTAATGGGTAGGCCTACCCATTTATCTAATAGCCTATAGCAATAGCATATCATCATCAATCACCATCTCCATTATTCATCCTTCAAACCTAGCTACCTAATCGCTGCCTAGTCATAGGCTCCATGCTGCTGCGGGGCGTGCATCGGTCTAAAACCGAACCGAATCGAACCGAAAATCTCAAATTCTCAAACCGAAAGCCGAACCGAATGCATTAGGTTCGGTTCGGTTTGTGTTCGGTTTGGTTTTAACATAATTAAACCGAATTTTCATTAAAAAAAAATTTAAGTATACAAATATATATATAATATAGTATATATACACATTCCAAAATATGTGTATATATTCCAAAATATGTGTACATATTCCAAAATACTTTAAAGTATACAAAATTTAAAATTTTAACAAATACAGTATATATACATATACAATATATTATACATACACATGCAACTCTAGTGTATATGTTTGTATTTAAGTATAATGTACGTATACACGTACATTATATAGCCACATTATGCAAATACAGTAAGTATGTGTGAATATATAAAATATTAAAAAACATATATATAATATATTTATGTAATGTACAAAAAAATTCGGTTTAACACAAACCGAAACCGAAACCGAACACAAACTGAACCGAAACCGAAAATTGAAAATTCTCGAACCGAAAAACTTCGGTTCGGTTCGGTTTGGTTTGGTTTGTGTTGGTTCGGCCCAAAAATTCGGTTTGGTCCGAATCATGCACACCCCTATCCATGCATTCGCTAAAACTTATCACTCTAGCTCCGGACACAATATTTAAAAAATATTTAAATTACCTAAATTGTACTTACTTTTATTTTAATTATCTCAAATAAAAGTACAATTACATTTTTCAAGATAATTTAAATTTTAAATAAATGAGGGTAAGTTGAAAAATATGTGAGTAAAATATCTAAAATGACAAGTTTTTTTTGACAAAATCAATTATAAAATGACAAGTTTACGCAAACAGATGGAGTAATCTCTAGTCTCAAATTAAATATCATTTAGCATTAAACGCACGCTTTTGAATGAGATAATTTTTTTTATAAAATATTATTTTTTTAACCCTAAAAGGGCAAACTTCGTAATAGTTTAACCAAATTCCGAAAGCGCTTGACCAAATTTCGGTTGGTTGAATGTTATTGGCGCTTTATCACGAGCAGTGTGTGCTTTACTTACGACGTTTCTAGGAGTTCTTCTGCTTAGTTGGGGGCGTGGAGTCCGGAGTTGGAACTGACTAGGGTCGTGTTGGTGTTTTCAGGGCGATTCCGTATCCGGAAAGTATAGTTTCCTTGGAGTTTCGTCTACACTTCCCATATGAGATAGATTCCTACTATACCGCTGACCCGCAATGCTATTGTTTTGTGGTGCTTGACTTCATTCTTCGTCGGCGTCTTCAACTTTTGGGAGTAGTTTTTTTTTTAGGTCGTTTTTTATGTATAATTTGTTTCTGTTTGTTTCTTTGCGCATGTTTTCTGTATTCTTTGTATGTTTAGACAATTTCCGTCTAGTGATTCATCGACCTCTCGAAAATCAAGCTTGTTTGGTCTCAAATCATTATCCGTTAAAGAAAACACCTTTGTAGATGGAACATAGATAGAAAATTTTTTAGACAAAATGTACTATATTATGATTAGCCTTTTATTCTTTTATTGGGCATATCTAATGCAGAATATACTATATTATGATTAGTATAAATGAAAAAAATTCAATTGAGGATTTTTTTTAAATGATGTGTTAATTACTTGTATAAAAAGTTGATAACTTATACAGATAATACGACGTAAGGACAATATGTTTAAAAAAAAATTACAAATAAAAATGTTTGATGTGGCAAATAGCCTATGTAGATGAGATTCTAGTTTCTAGTGTGTATAATATATAGACATATATACATGTCACGTAATATATACTCATATTATCACAACAATAATATATGCTTTTCTTTCCGTGTGGGGGATAGTGGTAGTTTGGCTTTTCCGTGCAAATAATTTAATTTGGATGACAACATTTGGTTAATTAATTAGTTTTGGTTAATAAGCTAGCTTTATCATACTTCTTTATGAGTTCGTATGAGACGGAGTTAATAAATTAACTAAAATTATAAACAGGGTAAAATTTATAAACTGTTGGTAAAAGTAGTTAAAAATTTAAACAACAAGATAATCTCCGTATGGGGCGAAAAACAGTTTATTTGTAAAAAGTGAAGTTTATTTAGTTTTTATTAGGGGTATTGTGGTACTTTTAAACCAAATAAGATAAAAGAGAAGGGGTAAAATAATAATTATGGAATATAAACCCCAAAATAAGCTTCAATCTGCATCTTATTTTTAAACCTTTTTTTAACTGATTATAACTTATTTGTTGTTCTCATACACCCTTTAAACCGATTTATTTTTTTAACAGCTAATAATTTCACACTTTTTAACCGGTTTATACCGGTGCCATACATACCCTATATATATAAAGCTTTATCGTAAGGTTTAAATATGCCAAAGTAAGCCAATTCAAAGTTATTGGTTAATCAATAATTCCTCCAGTAAAAAATATAGGTTTTTTTAGATTTAATATTTTATTTTAAAATGAAGTCTTCGAATATTTTAGACATCTGAATACGATAATTTTTACTTTTTGACTTTTTTTTTTAATGAAATCTTATTACTTGCTAAGGGTTATAAATAATTATTGTAAAAGTAAATTAATATATGTGCGTAATTAAAGTTTAAAAAATAATTATACTCCTTTTGATATAAAAATATAAAACTTTTTACTATTAAACACGTATTTTAAAGAGAAAATTTGCGCCGAAGGCGCAAATTTTAGGTCAAACTAATTAATTGTCTCCCACCTCTTCCAAATTAGTAAAAAGGCCACGACCTAAATCTTGGCCCCCCTCCCCTAAAACTCGCTCACCAGTTATCTGATGGACAAAACAATCGGTGTCTTCCTCCTGCTTGATCTGATCGACGCCGGCGCCATCACTCTTCCACAGGGGAATCCTGCTGGCCGATGTCGGTGAAGGAAGGGGGAGACGATGGCGTGGAGGCGGATGTCGGAGACGGAGGCGATGACGATGCCGATCTGGATCTGAATCGGCCTCTCGCAGCCATCGATTCCGATCCGAGGAGCGCCCCTTGCTCGTCGCTCAGATCCGAGGAGATCCGACAGATCTCCGACCGGTTTCAGCAACTTCGATCCGGTAAATTCCGCTCATCGCTCGCTGCGCGGATCTATCGAGTGGTGAAGCATGGAACCGCAACGATGGTGTGGCCGACCATGGATTTCCGCATCCCGCGCTGCTCGAAGTCGCTCCAGACCGCGCTCTTCGGCCGCCGGTTGTTGCGGCCTCGTTCTAGATCTGGTCGGCCATGGATTCGATTTCTCAGATCTGTGGCGCGGCGACAACCTCGGTGGCGCGGCCTCGTTCTAGACGGCGTCGCCACTTGCTCCCCGCCGGTGTTTCAGCAAGTTCTCCCTCTTAGGCGTTCGACGGCGACTCTGAATCGGGCTCTTGCAGCCGTTGATCTCGGATCCGACGAGCCGCCTTTGAGCCAGAGATCTCGGATCCGGCGTCGCCACTTGCTTCACGCAGAGATGTGGAGGAGGAAGATGAAGATGCCAAACGAGATTGTTATTTGTGAATTTGTGGTTAGTTTGGTACTGTGATTTTGCTTTGTTGAAAGTTTAAATATTGGCAATTTCAGCAATCTTTTTTTGTCTTGCTGAAACTTTTTCTTATGCTGAAATGTTGAAATTAATTCTTATAAAATTGTATGAGCTACAATATATTACACACAAACATTTATTTTAACATTTTAGCATTTTTTTGTGATCTGAAATGCTGAACATAATTCATTGTTGGGGTCAAAATCGGATATCAAATGTTGTTTATGCAATTTCAGCATATTTTTTTCCTTGCTGAAACTTTTAGATAGCTTATTAGCTTCTTAATTTTTTTTAGTGATCTGAAATGCCGAAATTAATTATTTATTAGCAAAATTCGTATGCTGAAATTAATTATATAATGTCTAGACTTTGGCTTCTTAATATACTACATATATTTACTAGCCTTTGGGTTTGAATATTGACAATTTCAACAATTGTTGAAATATAGACGGTTGTTTATGCAATTTCAGCATATTTTTTTGCCTTGCTGAAACTTTTAGATAGCTTCTTGATTTTTTATGTGATCTGAAATGCTGAAATCGGGGTTTCAGCAACAATTTCAGCATCAACAACGTTGCTGAAATCGGGGTTTCAGCATCAACAACGTTGCTGAAACCGTGGGCTTAGCATCAACAACGTTGCTGAAACCGTATGTGTTGAAACAAGAGTTTCAGCAATTCCGTTTTAGCAACGCGAAAAAAATAAACTGGAAAAAAAACTAAAAACAGGGGTTGCTGAAACAGAAGTTTCAGCAACATTGGAAACGCGGTATTAAAAAAAAAAAATAAGGATTGCTGAAACCGTATGTGTTGAAAAAGAAGTTTCAGCAATTCCGTTTCAGCAAATTTGGAAACGCGGCAAAAAAAAAAAAAAAAAAAAAAAAAAAAAAAAAAAACTGAAAAAAAAAAAAAACTTGCTGAAACTTGATGAGGCGGGAGGGGGGCACAGGGGCCAAGGGGGGCGGTGGACATTTTCCAAATTTGGAGGAGGTGGGAGCCTTTTTCCTAATAAGGCCCAAATTTTAGGACATTCTAGTAATCACCCCTATTTTAAATAGATAACAATATATAAAATATTTTAAAAAAAATAAATTTAGTATTTATTACTAATTAGTTTTTATTTTTGTAAAAAATAATTAAAACATAATATTTTAAATAAAATTTTAAGTTTTTAAAATCAGTGCTAGAAATCAAATTTCTTATATTTTTTCAATAGGGGAGGATATTTAATAATTGGTCCCTCTCCTCAAATTATTTTATGAAGGTAATCTAAACAAGGCATTCAAATAATTAAATTAGATGGAGATCCAGTCAATAAAAAAAATATAAAAAAAAAGAGGGTTGATTTCATGGGGACCCACAAGGTAAATGATTATGTGTACATATCATATGAATATATGATAACATATAAATTCGAATATTTATGCTGAGGTGTAATGATTTTGCACATTTATTTAAGAAACTCAACAAGTTGATCGAATGCATATTTTGATCAAGAGTTGGCTGATGTGAGGTCACTTTGAAACACCCATATTTTATGGTGTTTAGACCGTTGCGGAACTTCAAAATTATCTATTTTATATATAGTATAGAAGAATTTCTTAGTGATATATGTCATATTCTCCTTAATTAATTGTAGTAATATTATATAATCAAAAAAATTTATCCACTTCTCACCTTAATCAATTATAATTTAATTTTGTAAGATTTGGATAATAATTATATTACAAAGAATTTATCTCGTACACTTTATCTTTATACTAAGATAATATTTTTTTTTATAAAAAAAATCTATCTTCAATCCAATTTTATATATCCATTGCATGCATGTGAGATAAATTTTTTATAAAGCTAAAATAATAAGTAGTCTGAGGTTGATATTATATTTATATAATAAAAGATCAAATCGTTTATACCTATAAAAATTAAATCATCAACATATATATGGTCATTAAAGATAGAAGATAAATATTCTAATTAGCACGAATAATATATACTTTTATCCATGACAAATCGATTTTATTTTAAAAAACTTTATGTTAGTGCAACGTTTTTCAAAATGTAAAGGTATACAAGTATATTCTATCAATGCAAAGATAAGAAAATGCCCATGTTCCCCAAAAGCTTATAAAGAGAAAAAGACACACATATAATTTGATGATGGTTGCTTAAAGTCATTATATATAATTATGGAAAGTATATATAATCAATTAATCCCAATTTACAACAATAACAACAATCCCTCCAAACTAGTTAGCTTATTAGTAACGGTTTTTCTATCTTATACCCTTGGCCTTGGAGCATAGGATAAGAAGTCAAATTGATAAATATTTTCCCTAGATACATCCGGTTTAGCCATTTCTAAATTGGATTATATAGAGTTCACCCATTTCTTTTTAGAGTTTTATTTCCCAATAAAGTATTTTTATCCTATACTCTTATGGCACACAATCGACAAACCGGTAATCTATTTTAAAAATGACTAAAATTAATTAATATTTGGATAATTGTTTTGATATAGTTATTTGACCAATGCTTTAAGAATATAGGTTACAAAAACTGAAAAAATAATTCTACATGCATCTCTGTGTGTGTGTATAAAGAGAGAGTTTTTTAAAAACAAGTGACACTAGTATACTACTGCATCCGCTCGGCAAAACATGTCGTTTACTATTTATGCACGCTTTTTATAATGATAAAAGTTTATAAATATAAATATTTTATTAATTTTTAAATAATTTTATACTTGTTTATAAGTATAAACTTATTGTAAAAACTAATTAAATAAGATGTTGATATTTTAAATAATTTTTATCATTTAAAAAAGTATGCATAAATAGTACGTAATTTTCAAATGGATGAAGTATAGTATATATGTATGTGTTTACCTAACAAATTTATGATTCAATCCCACACACCCAACCAAATCAAAATCTAAGTAACGAAAAGGAAGAAGATTAGTAAACCTATAATATGCTATGAAATGACCTCGTAAGTATAGGGATCAATCACTATATTTAAGGTCTACCTAAGTTAGTAGTATTTTCCATAAATTTCAATCATTTATATATATAACACTTATTTGTATATAAAGGGGATAGATTTCATAAAGTGTTGTCATCTATATAAATGATGGAAGAAACCTACTAAAATCATCCCAAAATTGAAAGTAACTAATATATACACACGACAAAAAGTAATTTCTACTTCCTGAGCTTTTGACATGAAAATTTGGAGAGGATCATTTAATCTCCAATATTATCAAGATCGAGTAAAAGTAATTACGTTATTTTTAAAAATTCACCCATGATTATTAAAATATTAAATCATCACTTTTATTTATAAATTCAACAATATAATTCTAACAAATGAATCAAAATATTTATAAACAAAATGGTAATAATTTTTTTTGAAAAATATTTTTCAAAAATAAAAATAAATAATTATAAGAGATTTTTTTTATAAAGATATGAAATGCTCGTATAGATCGTTAACTTGTAAATTAAAAAAAATCTTTCAATTCGCTCGATTCAATTGGTCGAAATAAGTATATATATTCGGATCAGATAACACCTCATCTCATTAGACCAACTGATGATTTATAATTTTATGTGTACATTGTTTACTGGCTATACTGTATCTCACAAGAAATATCATCTATCTCATGTACATGAGTACATCTTAATCCTTCAAATCCTGCTTCACGCGACCCTCTGCACAGGGTCATCCTAACTATCTTTAGATAGCTTCAAGATCACTGAGTCGATCTATTTCTTGCCCACGGTCAAAAGGAAAAAAAAAATCCCACTTCACGCGGAGTTTTTAATTTTATTTAATTAATAATTTATATGTAGGTGCCGTTGGTGATGACCACAAAAATGTATGTGTAAAAAACGACAAATGCAAATAATAAAGTGTGTCCCATAAGTACAGTGTGTTGAAAGGTAAGTATAGTCTTTAGTCTTTCCTAACTTTGCAATCTCTCACTTGAAAGCTCGGTTTTCTTGGGTTGGCCCCTCCTTGGCGGGGCCCCCTTTTTAAACCTTTGCTTTTTTCGGTTGGGGTTTTATTTAATTTATAACCGTAATATGGGGTATGTACAAATTAGTGAACCTCCCTCCTATATAGCGTTCATGTACATTGCAAATTAGGGTTCATACTTCATAGGCTTCTTGTTAGCAATGCCTTCAATTAGTTGATAAAGAAAGGTCAAATCATATCAAAAAATTATGTGTTCAATTTTTATTCTCATCAAATATGTCAGTGTCATGGACAATTTTTTTTTATTAAGTAAGAATTCGAGATCAGTTGACAAGTCTGATTTTCGAGATGCTGATGAATCGGCAGACGAAAACCGCCTAAACATACAATAAGAATAGAAAACAATGCTACTGCCTCCGTTCCATAATACATGAGCTTTTCTTTTTTGACACGTTTTTTAAGAAGTGAAAAACTCTATGAAATATTATTTTTTTAATCAAATTTTTTATATAATTTGATACTTATTATTTCATATAGTTTTTCGCTCCTTAAAAAGCATGCCGAAAACTAAAAACCCGTGTATTTTGGAACGGAGGGAGTATGAAACAAGCATAAAAAAAACTCTACAACAAAAACGATCTAACAAGAACTACTCCCCACAGTTATCCCTAGTGATATGGCTGGAGTACGTCCAACTCATGTGAACTTTTTATAACAAAAATTAAATCAAAATCTGACCTTGGTTCCTGATTTATACGAGATTACTGGTCATATACGATGATGATGATGATGATATTGAGTGTTGAGATGTGAAGAGATTAAAAGAGTTCCAAATTGAAAATATGAAGTAAACAAGCATGGTATATAACTTGGTGGACTCCTCCTATTGTCGCTTGAATTTAAAATTGAATTTCATTGTGTTGTACGCTAGACTATTAGTGTAAGTGCATCCGTGCACACGACTCCCAATCATGAGTACGTCCCAGAAAACTTGTATTGATAAGTTAGTTCTGTTACGTGTTCCAAATTTACGAAGGATAATGTTTGCTAATACTAGTTAGGAGTATGAACAATGAGAATCAGTTCAATCGAAATTGTATTGATACAGTATCATCTTCAATTATTTGTTAATGAATAATAAATTTATAAAGAAATAGATATTCTAGACACTTTAGTTAATTTTCTCTAATACTTTTTTTATATATATAAAGATGAAAAATGAATATGATAAATTACAATTTTTCAAGACATATTTAGCAAAAACATGGCAAATAAATTATACTACGTATTTGTTTAGATATAGTAAAAGATTAAATTAGTACTAATATTTTTTGTGGATATATATTTATTCATCGTTTTTGGGCTACATTGTAAACTCGGGCATCGAAGAGAAATGTTATGGGCAATGGCCACGATAGCGAGACGGTTTTCGATATCTTTCGTAACACGAGGCCCATGTTCCCCACCAACGTCAGGGGTATTTCCGTCATTTCATTACCCCCACATCCACCCAATCCATTCCCGCCACGTCACCCTCAACGGCGTGAGTGTCGACATCCTCTTTCCTCTTCTTCACTCAGCTCTCCCACGCTCTTCAACCTCCCCGTTTCCCCGTTTCCCCGTTTCCGTTTCAGATATAAAAGGCAAACTCCCCTCTATCCAGTGCTTCAACCCTCCCCCCATCCCCAACCTCCAATAATTCACCTCCCTCGGTTTCCAGAGAGAGAATTCAGGAAGAAGCTTCAGATAATCTCCGATTCCGGTGAGATGAACTTTCCGGCGACCGATCTTTCTTCCTCCGTTCGCACCGATCGCTCCCCCGTCCATCCTCGCCACGTTTTCCACGAAAACCTTTAATCCGTTCTGGAAAGCCGCAAAAGTTGAACAATTCTCGATTTGAAGTGTTTTAAAGTTATTCCGATTCCTTTTTTCACTTCTCCATATATCTTTCCTTTCCTTGACTGGAAAACCGGGAAGATATTCTCCGTAGAAGCGATTGCGTTTGAAGGATTTTTTTTTGGTAGATGTATAGATTTGAGTGAAAGTTTTGGAGTAGAGGAGCAGATTTGAGATGTGTATTTTGTGAATTGATCTTTTTGAAGTGCTGATCGGTGCGTGCTTTTGTGAAATGATGACCTAGTTTTGATTTGTAATGAATGCTTTGTAGTTGTGAAAGCATATCTTAGAAGAGAGAGAGAGGGAGGAAGGAAACGAATCTGGCATTGCATTGATTGGTTTTCCTCTGTGATTTCTCAATTTTGTTTCATGATTTTCTGTAAAGATTCTTGAAGTGAGAGAGTCAGTCAGGATAATTAATTGATCCTCCAGGAGAAAGCATTGAATTGAGTGTTGTGGAGGGAGATTGAATTTCTTTCCTTTTTTGAAGTCTGAGCAAGTTCCTCCAGAGCTTCAATAGCTCAGAAAATGGTGCTGAAGCTAGAGCTGACGGATTAACCAAAGAGAGCTAATAGATTTCTCAGATCGGCAAAGCTAGAACACCAAATCTCCTTTCAATTTTCAGGCCTTTCGCCTCTATACAACAAGCCATGCCTCCAATGAAGATTCAGCCGATCGATTCTCCGACGATGAGAGAATCATTGCGAGCTCCGGATTCTACCAAGCCGGTGTTCAAGTCACGTCTCCGAAGGCTGTTCGATCGACAGTTCCCTGGAGTCCTCCGCGTCTCCGCCGCCGAGAAGCAGATCATCGCCGGCGGCGAAGCTCACGTTTCCAAGGACTGTGCAGCTGGTGCCGATTTCGAGCCGAGCTCCCTATGCCTGACAAATATGGTGCATAATTTCATAGAGGATAGCAACGACAAGCAATCAATAGCTCAGACGGTGGCGAAGTGCGGCCGGAATCGCTGCAATTGCTTCAATGGGAACAACAACGACAGCTCTGACGATGAATTCGACTTCTGGAGCGAATCAGCCAACAACGCCGCCTCCTATGGCGATCTAATTGATGCTCTCAAGGTAAAAATATCCTCAATTATCTTGTTCTTCCGATTTCTTGAAAGTTCTAAATCCTAAATTTATTCGTTGAATTTCGATTTCGCATCTGTAGAGCTTGGTGCCTTGTACTAGCATGATTGAGAGAAATTTGTTGGCGGATACTGCTAAGATTGTAGAACAGCAAAGCAAGAGCTTCAAACGGAAAGACGAGCTGAGAAAGATTGTCACCGACAGTTTATCTGCTTCTGGATACGACGCATCCATCTGTAAATCTCGCTGGGAAAAAACTTCCTCTTATCCAGCAGGTAACTCAATCGTTCGTCAATCTATTGAGTTTTTCGATGGAATTATCATAATCTTTACACCGTTGAGACTGAAATTTGTCACGAAAATATATTCTATAGGGGAATACGAATACATAGATGTAGTTGTGGCCGGAGTAGGAGAGAGGGTGTTGATAGACGTCGATTTCAGATCGGAGTTCGAGATCGCTCGATCGACGGGGACGTACAAGACAATCCTTCAATCTCTGCCGTTCATATTCGTCGGAAAGGCAGATCGTCTCGAGCAGATCGTATTCGCCGTGTCGGAGGCGGCGAAGCAGAGCTTGAAGAAGAAGGGGATGCACATCCCTCCTTGGAGGAAAGCCGAGTACATGAGAGCCAAATGGCTCTCTTCGTCCACCAGAGCCACACCATCTCCGCCGCACCCCGGTGAAATCACCGACGGCGATGAAAAGCAGCTGGATGCGGAGGGTTGCGGAGGTGAAAATCCGGATTCTTGTACAGTAGCTGAGACTGAGACCGAGGTTGAGGCCGGCGAGTTGGAGTTGATCTTCGGCGAGGAATTTCTGTCGGAGGAGACAAATTCCGGCGAGGAAACACCGTCACCACCGGTGGAGGCGATCCCGAGCTTTTGCGGAGTAAAAGAAGCGGTTTCGGTTTCACCAGCGCTGGTGGTGGTGCACTCGCCGTGGCAACCGCCGGCCTTACGGCCCAGGAGTTCGGAGAGAGCGGGGGCGAAAGTCGTCACCGGCTTAGCTTCTCTGCTCAGAGAAAAACTCTAAAAAATTTTGGACTTTTTTTTTTTGTTTAATTATATTAATTCTATATCATTAAAAAAAATACTACTACTAGTCTTATTAGATAATCATCATGAGAAATCAGATAACCTTTTCTTTACAAGAATTTCCCTTATCCTTTGTTAATTACGGAGTACTGTACTACAGTGCATTTTTAAAATCTCCTCATGTAAAGATAAAGGTAAATCAAAATGGAAAATTCAGGAACAATAATAAAAAATAATAATAGATGGGCATGTGGGATGGGATTTGATGGACGGTTTCTCCAACGGAAACAAAAAGTTAACAGAGGGAGCAAAAGCTCCATCTCCAGACTCAGCCCCACTCTCTGTCA